>CM037584.1:101111355-102361355 GCA_021018995.1 Chloranthus sessilifolius | reverse complement strand
ACCTTTTAAACCCTTCTTTAGCTTTGGTGTTAAGTACATACACCCAAGATAGGTGTATGTGATCCCTAAACACATCTAACACCACGCACACACGCCTAATAACATCAACCTAGTTGAATGCTAGTAATCGCGTTAACTTTCACTTGGTCATGCCTACGACCAAATTGGGAACACATCCCGAGGACACTGTTCAACACCCAAAATTTGAGGATGTTACAGTTTTTTACCCCTCTCCTTTTGTGTTTGATCTATTTTTGAAGTGTGTACAGGATAGGTCAACAAGGTACGAACCCTGCAGAGAAGCACATTTCCATGAGCATTACTCATCCATCAATCGAGAAGGCTCTCATTCGAGAAGTATTAGTGAATTTAGGACCTCATTCAAAGCTCCTTTCAGATGAGGGCTCTCGTATTCCAAAATCGCAGCTCGCTCTTACTCATTCTCAAGACGCTCATGCAAGAAGGAAGAAAAAAAAAGGAAGAAGAAAAAGAAAAAATAAAAAATAAAAAAAAATTGTTAGTGGCACGCACTCCTAAAAAGAGGTTTGACCCACATTCAATCTACTCGAGCAGTTGTGCTAAATTAAAATTTGGGTCGATGAGCGTGCTCAAAAACATCAAACAAAAAAAGTAGGAAAAGAAAAAATAAATGTGGCTTGTTAAGTGGCACACACTCCCAAAAAGTATTGCGACATCAATATTCACTCTGCTCTGGTACTTGTACTAAATTAACTTCTGGGTTGATGAGTTTGCTCAAAAATCTTAAACCCTACCTCGCGTAGGGGCACCCGTGACCAATCGATGGGGTAATCAATGCCTCATGAGATTGGGCACAAACCGTTGGATCTTCGTATTATGGCTTTACGTCAATCTTGAAGTATGGGTCGATCACCCTCCCGCTCACGGGGCTATTTTATTCTAAATAAAACTTAAACATTGAACATCATCAACCATTTTACCATCTCAGTTATGCCCAATAATGTCGCTAAGTTCTTGGGAACCGATAGTCTAGAGAAACGAGCGTTTTCCCAAGTGTTGGCTTCTGCTACTCTCCATCTCGAGTGGCATACGTTTTCCTAAGTGTTGGGCTTATGTCACTCTCCATGTTTTTTACTTTTTTTATGGTTGAGGTTCATTTGAATACGGTGGACTCGATGGCGATCCCCTTGGGCCTCTTCGGATATCTCTTTCTTTTGCATGCGATTATTAGTGATCGGATACCAAAGAGGGGCATCTGTAGACACCCAAAGTTAGAAAGGCATACTCTCGAGCTTCTAAAAGCACCTCCCAAACCCTTAGAACTTAATCCAAAACTTTAGAAGCATTTCCAAACCCTTAGGAATCAACCCTAACCTTCCCAAACCCTTAGAAAGCCTAAAACGGACTCACAGAACCCGTTTGGAACCAACCAAAATAGTTGATGAAATGAGGAGTGCCAAAGTTTGCATAGATAGTTTCCCAACTTGAGGCCTATACCATTAAAAAGTAAAGGTTCCTAGTTTTCCAACGAGCTAAGAATCACCTAATTCGGAATTGTATATCAATAGTTATGGCGAAATGGAAACTGCCGAGAAGTGCAAGAAATTACAAAACTAGTCCGGGCCATTGCGGCTCTTCAACTTCCAACAGTTTGGGCCTAGTTTTTCTTCAAAAATTGCCAAAATTTATATTGAGGTTTGACTTGTGGACCATCTCAAAGTCTGGGTTGTGTTTCTTTAGGACCCTAGTGCCCCCTTTTAGCTTAAGTTATAACCATTATGCCATTTAAGTCACCACCCTATCATCTAGCATTAAACCCAAATCATATCCCTCTTCTCCAAGCTCTAGAAAACTCCAAAAACCATAGATTACTAATTACCTAATTTCTAAACCCATTAGTGACTTAATCCTTCACTAATCACCTCAACCTCTATAAATAGAGACCCCCCTTCCTTGTTTAGACACTTTTCAAAATCCTAAAGTCAAAACTTTAGCAAAATAGCTCCCTATTGTTAAGACCTGAAAAGTATCACTTTTCACCCCTTAACTTAACCATTGATTAGACCCTTAGCCATCCAATAAGTTCTTGTTAAGTGAAATAAGGCCAGGAATCCTGCTAAGGAGCTTGTTTTGGCACCAGAAGTCCCTCAGAAGGATGGACCCTGAATCAAGACCTGAAATATGCCTCGCGCAGTCCAACTGAGCTTCCCAAGACTGTGCAACAACCTCTCGCGCAGTTGAGTGAGTGAAGAGCTTTAGAATCACAAGCTCGCACAGCTCTCGCGAAGCTCAAGAGTAGAACACATCGCATAGTCTCGTGCAGTTCAAAGCAGACCTCTCTCAACCTCGCACAGTTCGCTCAGAACGGCTGAGGAGAGAGAGCTTCAGAAGACTCTTCGCGCAGTGGTCGCAGGATGCAAATATCATAAGAGAACTCCTCGCACAGTTCTCACGCTATTCAATAAGAAAGCATCCTCACAAAGACCAAGGAATCTCGCGCAGTTCAGAACTCATTAAAGCCTCGCGAGGTAACTAGCGAAGTCCATTGAAGAGAAGTGATCGCGCAGTTCTCGCGCTATTCAAATCCATCCTCGCGAAGCCCAATCCAGCGAGAGCGTAATCCTCTACAGCGCGACTGCCTGAAGAGCAAACCAAGGCAACCTCGCGGTGGTTAAAGCTTCAATGTCAAACCATCCTCGCGAAGAGCAAGAGCTACCACGCGACAGGTCTGGGAAACAACAGCTACCTGGCGAAGCTCTGAACTTCAACTCCCATCGCTTCAGCAGAGGACTTTCTAGGAATTTCCAACGATTAGGGCATGCACTCCCATGCTTAAATATCCGTGCACGCGCCCCGAGCCATCCAAGGATCACTATTAGGCCACGTGGTATGGTTAAAATTAGGGTTTCCTAGCCCTAATGTGCCGCCACACCACTGCTATATAAACCCATACTTAGGTTAGGTTTAGACATCTTGGAACATCCCAGAACAAATCTGGGAACACATCCCATCTCTTGGAGATTTGATCTGAGATCATTTTTTCTTTTCTTTTATAGCTGTAAGTAGTTTTTCTTTCTTCTCTTTCCCTCTCTCCATAGTCCAGCACTTGCTGGCTATGCCTTTGTATGCATTTTGAACTAGTTTAATGGCAGTTTGTAATAAGATTTTTACATTATGGGATTTAGGTTTGATTGTGAGATGCTCTGTGCAAGGCTGCCGCCTTGTGATCCGCCATTGCTTTGGCTATGTTTCGAAGCAATGGAGGACTGATTCTAAGGGCCACTCAGATCCAAGTGACCTGTGTGTCTGGGCTATCATGGTCCTATACAGCCTTAGCCCCACCACAGGACCCACTAGTTCTGAAATCGCCATGGGAGCTTGAGCTGGTAGCCTTGTGACCATGGTTGTGGCAGCAATATTCTTGTTTTGTCTTGGGCTTCGTGAGGAGGATAGCCTCTGGGATAGTCTGTGACCATTCAAGTGGACAGGTTATAGCCCTAGGGTGATTCTAATCCACCGATCCAAGATGGATCCTTCTTCTCTGCATCTGAGCTTGTATTAGCCTGGTGGGAGATTGTACAGAGGCAGACTCTCCTATATTTGTATAGATCTACTATCAGATGTTAGATCTGATCTGGTTATAGAGATTGTAGGCTTGTGACTGGACCATTGTAGCCTCACTCAAGCAATGGACAGCTAGATCGAAGGTTGTACTCAATCTCTTGCTGGTTTTGTGTCTGGGCTATCATGGTCCTATACATCCTTAGCCCCACACATAGAGCTTTAGAGGTTGAGGTTCCCTATGGATTCTTTAGTTGGTAGCCTGGATGAAATAGTGCCTACAATGATTAACTTGTTTTAACCCATCTCTAGATTGTGGTTCTCCTATGGGATAGTCTGTGACCATTTGAGTGGACAGGTTATAACCTTAAGGGATTGGATCATGGTACAGGGATGGGTTGAATCCTTTCTCCTCAGTGGTGATAACGTAGCCATTGGACAAGATTTCTATAACATCAGATCTGAATCTGAGTCACAAAACTCCTCTGATCTAGGTTCAATAACATACTTCTCACCTTTTTATATTTATTTTCCACACTCCATCCGTCCTCTCAACCCTTTCTGTAGTTTAGACATTAGGCTACCTGAGGATCTGTAAACTAAGTGACCTTAAACTCCTTTCCCTTAAGGACTGCCAAATCTGTAAACAGATCTGGAGGGACTACTAGAGATGGCTCCCTTGGAGCTGTAGATCATCTTTCCCTGTGGGACAAACTCTTACTTATCAAAACTTGCCATAATGGACCCTGTATCTTGCAAGTCTAGGACTTCTCAGTTGTGCTGATTTCATCCCCTGTTTTATTTTGATTTTAAATTTCTTTTACCACAAACAAATAAAGAAAGCACAACTGGACAGCAACACCTATCTCCAAGCTTTAAACCTTCCAAGCTTTCAAACCCTAGCCTAGATCATCACCATGCCCTCATTTTAACCCATCCAAGCCTCGCAACCTTAGAAGTTAGAACCCCACTCTAACCCTTAGTGCTATTAGAAGCTCATCGGTGTCACTTTTTCATGCTAGGATCCAACCACGGTGCTACAAGGGTCCGAGAGCTCTGGCTCTCCCCTTTATTCCTTGAAATTCTTTGCTTTTCCTCTATCTTAGAATTGAGCCGTTACGCCGCCAAAATTTTGGTGAGTGTGAGGGCTCAATAGGATCGAAGTGCCTTCGGCCAAGGAGAAGTGCCACTCATTTTTTTCCTTTATATATATATATATATATTATAATCTAAACATAGATTTAGACATAGTAGAGATCGCTTACGAGCGAGTCAATTGGGTGCCTAACACCTTCCCGGTTGATAACCAAAGTCCTTACCCAAGAGGTTTTGGTGTTGACCGGTGAATCGGAATCATATTTTGCACTTCGGTGCTTATAATATTGATTTTTGGTATCCCGGGACACGACAAGCTCCGGGTGGCGACTCCATTTTTTTTAGTGAGTGCATCATCGCTAAGGACCCTCAAAGTCCATGATAGCACAACAATATTACATATAAATATGTATGCCTGCCTACCTACCTGCCTAAAATCTTAATCAACAGATTAGGACCCGACCAAGCCCTAGAGGTTCCTGAATTCCGTGCATGAACCCATACGCGTAATTGGTTACGTGCAGGACCCCCTGTACGCAATTGGTCCCCAAGTTGGACCCGGACTTGAATTCACCGAACTGCCCGTAGTCCCGGATTACGCGCCTTAGACCATGCGCTAAATTTGATTGCGCACGACCCTGGTTGTGTGCAATTGGTCCTAGTTAGACCAGAGTTGTAGCTCCTATGACTGCTCAAACTCCTTGATCACACGCAGGGTCTCATGCGCGGAATTAGATTATGTACATGTTTACATGCACGTAATTAGTTTGATATACACTGGAACTAGGACACCGGCTGAGCCAGTCAGCTGGTCATTCTCGAGTCAGTGACCGACTCAAATTGAATTAAGCGTATTATTCCATGCACGTAATTCAATTAAGCACCTGATTCCATGCGCATAATTGATCAATTGTGCATTCCCCTATGCACGGAATTAGTCCGATACCTATAAATAGACCCCCTACCCAACGACCAAAATAAAATTTACTCTTTTTTTCTTCTCTTTCTGAAGCTTCGTCTTCTTTGAAATTTTGAGGTTTTCTCTGGGGTTCTCAAAGAAAGGAGTTGAGCTGCCTTCTAGACTTCTAGGAGTGTAGACTCTTCTCTAGGAGCCCCAGGTAGTTTGGCTAGCAGTACTGGCCAGTTAGTCCTGATTCTTGAAGGAGTATTAGAGGAGTAAGCACCCTTAGCTTTAGCCTTAGGAAACCCCTGTCCACATTCTTAGCCTATAGCCAATTAGGTTCCTAACGCTCTCTAATTTTCTAAATAGCCTTAGCCTCGCCTATTTGCCCAAGGGATCTTATAGAGGGTACCCGGGAACGATTCCTCTTTAGCATAGTGGGCCACCACCCCCCTTTTAGATAGGTCCCCTTAGGATTCGGAAACCAAGCTAGTTAGACTGTAGGCAACCAATAGCTGCGGAAGTTGGCTGGCCGACATTTAGTAAAGGAGTCCAGCCTTCATCTCCCTATGTGATCAATGATGTGTTGCAACGTCAATAAAAATCTACAGCTAGTGATTGCATCACCCAAGTATTTCTCATTTAATATTTACCTTTTCCTTTAAGAAATTTAATATTTCCTAGTCTTATTATTCCATCACCCTTAGCCAGAGTCCACTCAACCGAATTGGGCCACTTCTTTCGGGGACCGAAAGGAACCCAGAAAAAGCGTGTACCAACACCGACATTCAGTTAAAGAGTTCAACCCACACCCCGCAACATATTCGCACGTGATTAATGACAAGTTACAACGTCGATAAATATTTGTAGTTGGTGATCACACTAACCCAAGTATTCTTTATTTAAAATTTACCTTTTTCTTTCTGTAATTTAATATTTTTTAGTTTATTACTCTATCACCCTTAGCCAGAGTCCACTCAGACCAAACTGGGCCACTTCTTTCAGGGATCGAAAGGAACCCAGAAAAAGTGCATATAATATGCACACAGAAAAGAAAGAGGCAGAATATCCTATTGTAAAATGTCTTCTTGACGGAGTAGGTAAGGTCAGTCTTACAGGCCAGAACTCTGCCCAAGCTTAAGGATCCTGGGGTGCCCACAATTCCATGTATCATAGGTGACCATGCAATTAAAATGACACTTTTGGATCTGGGAGCTAGTGTCAATCTACTACCATACTCTATATACAAGATACTAAGACTAGGAAATATGAGGCTACTTTGGTAACTCTTCAGTTAGCCGATAGATCAGAAAGAAGGCCAATAGGAATTATTGAAGACATCATGGTTGGGGTCGACAAGTTTGTTTTTCCCATCAACTTTTTGGTACTAGACATAAAGCCGAGTTCAAAATCTCCAACATAAATTCCAATCATTCTCGGTAGACCCTTCTTAGACACAACTAATGCTTGCATCAACTATAAAACCAGGGTGATGGAACTCTCTTTTGGAGATATGCAAATTCAGTTAAATGTTTTCTCGATAGCCAATCAGATGGCTTCGATTAATGATGAGGAATGCTTATGTGTGGACAAAAATGATGAAATAGTAGAAGAAGCATTGCCTATAATCTTATCTAAGGATGTATTGGAAACTATTCTCTAGTATGCAGAAGCAGGAGAACCTGAGCAACAATCTGAGGAGGTGACCTATTTACTAGATACTTCTTCTCGTGATTCTCAATCAAAAACTTGGAATCCATGGATAGAACCTCTACTCAGCACATCCAACGATCCGCTGTTATCATCCATTGAAAAAGCACCACCCTTTGATCTAAAACCACTTCCCGAAACCCTTAAATATGCTTTTCTTGGGCCTGACGAAACTCTCCCAGTGATCATTTCTTATGCTCTTAATATAGAACAAGAGAGCAAGTTGTTGGCCATACTTAAGATTCATAAGCGTGTGATAGGGTGGACTGTCATTGACCTTAAGGGGCTTGATCCATCCATATGTATGCATCGAATTCATTAAGAGGACAAGGCCAAGACTATACGAGAAAGTCAGCGATGACTAAATCCTAATACGAGGGAAATTGTCCAAAAAGAAATTGTAAAATTACTAGATGCTAGAATTATATACCCAATTTTTGATAGTGAGTGTGTGAGTCCCATTTAAGTAGTCCCAAAGAAGTTGGGGATTATAGTCAAAGAAAACTCAGCCGGTGAGTTGGTACCGTTATGCAAAACTACAGGTTGGCACTTATGTATTGATTACCAGAAGCTAAACTCAATGACTCGTAAGGATGACTTTCCACTGCCATTTATTGACCAAATTCTGGAAAAACTTGCGGGTTAGGAGTAGTTTTACTTTCTAGATGGATATTTCGAGTATAATCAAGTTTAAGTATACTCGAAAGATCAAGAAAAGACTACATTCACTTATCTTTTTGGAACATTTTCTTATCGCCGTATGTCCTTTGGGTAATGCAAAGCTCCGGCAACGTTCCAAAGATGTATGATGGCCATCTTTTACGACATGATAGATAAGTTTCATGAGGTATTCATGGATGACTTTTTTATATTTGGCCAAATGTTTGATTCTTGTCTTGATTATCTTGCCCTTGTTTTAGAGAGATGTGAGAAGACTAATTTGGTATTAAGTTGGAAGAAGAGCCATTTTATGGTTCAGGAAGGCATAGTCCTAGGGCATATCATTTCTAAGAGAGAAATAGAAGTGGACAGAACTAAAATCAATATAATAGCAAATCTGCCAACACCAACTTTGGTATGACAGATTCAATCATTCTTTGGCCATGTTGGCTTTTATTGATGCTTTATCAAAGACTTCTCAAATTTCTTGAGACCTCTATGTCACTGTTAAGACCTGAAAATTACCATTTTCAACCCCTTAACTTAATCTCTGTTAGACCCTTAATCATTTAATAAAAGTGTTTTAAGCATGTTCTGTAGGTAATAAGTAGCAGCTGCCAATAAACCCCTAACCATGCCAAGAAGCTCATTGCTGCCCAAGAACTACCTCAGCAGAACGAAGAATGAACCCAGACAGAGAGTTGGTTGAAGCATAGGCACATCCAAGCATAAATAAATCAAGAAGAATGCCTCACGCAAATGTCGCAGGGTTCAATTGATCAAGAAGAATGCCTTCGCGCAGTTATCGCGAGCACCTGGAGGAAGCACAATAACTGGTCGTGCAGTTCTCGCGCTGATCTCGTGCAATTTGATATGCAAATCAGTCTTCGCACGGCTCTCGCGAAGCTCAGCCATAAGTGAGTGAAGCATTCGTGCAGTCTTCGCACCGTTCTCACACGGTTTGGTGCCAGAAAGAAATGAAAAGTAGGCCTCGCGAGGTCCTCACGAGGCCCAGTCTAACGCATTCGCGCAGTCTCGCGCAGATAAAAAGGGGAACCGTTAAGCTTCGCGTGACTCTCTCAGAAGAGAGGGCTTTAGGCATTCCTGCGCACAGTTGTTGTGCAGTAGCCGCGAGATACAGACCTTCAGGGAATCTCGCGCGACCCTGAAACTCTTGAACACTGCTTCTTTCCAAAGATCTGTCGTGAGATTCACTAAGGGACGAACCGCGCGAACAATCGCCGCGCCGTTCAAAGCTGAAAATTCAATCTCGCGAGAACCATTAGTACCCCACGATGACCAAGATGTAAACCCCGTGACTGCATGAGCTTTAGGTCAATTCAACCCCGCGATGCCAATTCTACCATGCGGCAAGATCTAGAAATCCTTTCTATCCAGTGAGGATGGGGTTCTAAACTTCTCCCCACTTCTGCAAGGGTAATCTGGGAATCTCCAACAATTAGGGCACGCACTCTAATGCTTCAATCTCCGTGCACATGCCCCGAGGCATCCAAGGGACAAGAATGGGCCACAATTACATTAAGAAATTAGGGTTTTCCTAACCCTAATTGAAGGGGAATCCGACTGCTATATAAGCCTAAGTCTAGCTTAGGTTTGAGGACTGAATTTCTTTGGGACTTAACTTCTGTGCTTCTTCTCTAAAAACCAATTGTAGAATTACAGTAGGTTAAGGTTAGGGTTTAGGAGTTTTCTTCTTTTTCCTTTTTCTTTCTCTCCATAGTCCAGCATTTGCTAGCTATGCCTTTTGTATGATTATCTGGTATAGATTTTAATGGAGTTTTTGTAATAGGATCTGTTACATGTATGGGATGTTGTTTTTGTTGTGAGTTATGCTGTACAAGGCTGCTGCCTTGAGTTCCTCCATTACTAAGTTTTTTTGTAGGCAATGGAGGATTGCTTCTACGGTACTATTTAGATCTAAGTGACCTGTGTGTCCAGGTTAGGCACTTTGTAGGCATTCCCCCACCACAGGACCCACTAAATCTGAATCCCTATGTGAATTTGTGCTTGTAGCCTTGTGAACATGGTGGCGGCAGCAATGTTCTTGTTCTGTCTTAGACCTTTGTAAGGAGGATAGCCTCTGTGGATAGTCTATGACCACTGAAGTGGACAGATTATAGCCCTAGAACAGATTCTTCTTCTCTGCACTTGTGCTTGTAGCCTTGTGGGAGATTGTGCAGTGACAGACTCCCCTATAGTTGAATAGATCCACCATCAGATTGCAGATCTGAGTTTGTTGTAGAGATTGTAGGCTTGTGACTGGATCACTGCAGTCTTTCTAAAGCAGTGAACAGTCATGCTTAAAAGCTAGTACTCAAACTCTTGCTGGTCCTGTGTGTCCAGGCTTGTGCACTTTCTAGGCCTAGCCCCACACACAGAACTTTAGAGGATGAGGTTCCTATGAATTCTTGAGCTTCTAGCCTGGATGAAGTAGTGCCTACAATGGTAAACTTTTTCTGACTCACCTCTGGATTGTGGTTCCCCTATTGGATAGTCTGTTACCATTTGAGTGGACAGGTTATAGCCTTAAGGGATTGGATCATGGCACAAGAGTGAGTTAGATTCTTTCTCCTCTTTGGTGATAATGTAGCCATTGGACAAGATTTCTATAGCAACAGATCTGAGTCTAAGTTACAAGACCCCATCAGATCTGTATCTAATAACATACTTCTCACCCTTTTTCATTTATTTTCTCACTCCACCACTCTTCTTAGCCCTTTTTGTAATCTAAATAGTCAGTTGCCTTAGGATTAAGATTATAGTGACTTTAAATCCCCTTCCACTTAGGATTGCCAGATCTGTAGTCAGATCTGGAGAGCCTACTAAGGATAGCTCCCTTGGAGCTTTAGATCAACTTCCCTGTGGGACAAACTATTATTTATCAAAACTTGCTACAACAGGCCCTGTATCTTGCAGGACTGTGCATATTTTAGGCTTGCTACTCCGTATTCATCACTCTACTTCTCACTCATTTTTCATTTACCCCATTCTTATCACTGTCTTCAATAAAGTCAGTAGCAAGCACTTAAAATAGACCAACAAGTTTTTGGCGTCGTTGCTGGGGAGATTGATCTTTTAGTAGACTCTAGATGTTTGATCCTTTATTCTTCGGTAGCTGTACTTGTGAATAATTGATACTGTTGAATTACATTTGAAATTTTTCTTGCAGATCTGGACTGTAGCAGAGAAGGAGAGTAGAATTGCACTGGGAGTCTAGCTACCTCTGTTTGCACTTCTCTAACCCTCAAAACTCAGTCTATTTCTCCTTTGACGATTCCATAGCAGTTTATTAGGATAGTTGCAATTTTTATTAGGTATAATGTGCCTACGAATAGTCTTCCCTGCTGTTGGTGTGTGTGCATGTTAGGAAGGAGATCCCTTAGTCCTATATTAGAGCCTGCTAACCCTGAGATATAAAGGGGTAGAAGACCGAGAAGGCATAGACACACCACAGTTGAGCCCCCTATTGAAATTGAGATAGCAGTTATGGGTGAAGAACAACCTAGAACCTTGAAGGAATTGAATGCTTCAGATGATTATAAGTCTCCTTTCAGCATTCAATTCATAGAAGTTCGAGGAAACTATGAAATCAAAACTTCCATCATCCAAATGCTTCCCTCTTTCCATGGGCTTAGCAAGGAAGACCCTTACAAGCACATTGACCAGTTCTTGGCCCTGTCCACGACATTCTCCATTGCTGGTTTGAGACCAGAAGCCACTAGGTTAAGGCTCTTTCCTTTCTCCTTAAAGGACAGAGCCATGACCTGGTTATCTACTCTCTCAAACAACATCATCACTTCCTGGAAAGACCTCCAGACAAGATTTCTATCTAAATTTTTCCCAGAGACCAAGACCAGCCAATTGAGGAAAGGCATACTTTCTTTTGCCCTGTCTCCAACTGAAGATTTTAACCAATGCTGGGATAGATTTAAGGAGATGCTCAAACAATGTCCCCACCATAAGATCCCTGACTGGCAGCTTGTCCAGAGCTTCTACAATGGGATTGATGAGAAGAGCAGAGACATGGTAGATGCCTCTTGTGGTGGAACGTACATGCATAAAACAGCTGATGAGGCATGGGACTTGTTCGAGGTCATAAATGAAAATGCTTTCCAGAAGATGTCCTCATCTAGAACTATTCAAGAGCCTTCTCCTAAGCTGGGGGTTGCTGAGACTTCTAAAGGAAAAATGTATGAAGTTAGGGGAAATGATGACCTGAGAATGCAAATGGCCAATCTGACTGAAAGATTTGATAAACTTCTGACTGTGGTGCAGCCCAGAATGGCCTAGAACAGTAGGCTCACAGGACTAAATTAGGAGACTTCTGACACTGATTACCAACCTAAAGTATGCCCTTGTTAGAGCCAATCCAAAACACTTCTGACTTAGGACATACACACCTCAAGTCAAAATGAAAAAAAATGCCCCCCCTGAACATCACGTACACAGTACAACCAAGACCAAACAAAACAAAACATGAAGAAATGCCCCCGTCACTTACACATAGTACAACTAAGACCAACCTAAACAAAAAAAGTAGAAAAAAAAATCAAAAAAATGCCCCCCATCACTTACGCACTTGATCTTACACTAAACAAAACTAAACTAAAAATGCTCCCAACATACCCCAGATTCGAAATAAAATAGACCCAATCGAACCAAGCTTGAAGAAATATTAAATAAGAAAAATGTTACACTCAAAACAAGTCAAAGCAAGCTACCAAATAAACCAAACCAAAACTTACTAAATAGAAATAATCACAAATGAAATTAAAAACATAAATACTTCATAAATGAATAAAATGATTACAAAACATACCAAGGGCATACCCTCTGAATAAACAACTTAAATAAGAAACTTAAAATCTGCCCGTTCAAGCAATGCCCAAATCCAGATTTATTCGAGAAACTAGAGATCTCGGAAAAGCTCGGAGGAGGAACGCACCCTGAACGAATTCTAATAATGACAGCCTCTTTCCCTTGCCCTGAACCGACAGAAAAGAAAGAGTGGCTCATAGAAAGCCACCCAGGATCTGTGGGATCTACCTTTGGAGGCTCACCTTGGAAAGCATAACAAGGAGGAGCAACTAACACTGAATCGGTAGAGCCTATCGAGGAAACATAGGCATCGATCAGGAGAACACTGACCATGCCTTATCCATGGGTTTCCTTTCTACCACCTTTTTCTCCTCCACCTCTTCCCTTAGTATGGTAGCAATTCGACTGCTACCTTGCATTCCCAATCCCGTCGATTCTCAATAACCTACGTAATAACACAACTCTTCGGGTTCAGTACCCGAGATACGAAAGAGAAAGAAAGAAAATACATTAACAATAAAAAAAAAATGCTCCAAGACTTCTAATTCTAAACTTGAAATAAAATTCAAAACAACAAGAACTCAAAGCTTTTAGCTCACACATTTATAAACTATACCTCCTAAATTACCAAATGACAAGTGTCACACCTTTGAACCCTTTCGATCTAATTAAATCCAAACCAAACACATACTCCCTTTAAAAAAAAAAAAACCACAATCTATGACCAACCTAATAAATCAATAATCATGCAACACTTATCCTTTCAAGGAAACACAAATCCAAAGCAGTAAATAAGTCAATAGGATTTAAACACTTAACACCCATCTAGAACCTTTGAAAACTCACACCTTTTAATAAGAATCATATTAAATCAAACAAAAGACTAAAACTCAAGTCAAATCAAACCTTAAACCAAACAAGTGACAAAAAACATTTTTCCAAAATGAGACCCTAACTTGTTTGGGGACCCCACAAAAAAAAAAAGCCTCCAACAAACCCATTAGAATCAAGTAAACCCTCCAAACAAAATCCCATAAAACAAAACTAATCTCAGGATAAACTCTAAGCTAAATTAAATCCTAAACTAAATCAAATCAAATATGCATGACTAATTCATTAAGCGAGTACTAAGCACAATAAACAAGAATAATAATCTTTTATTTATAACTAAAATTTTTACAATATCACCGGAGGCATACCTCCTAAAATTACAACCCAAAACGAAACCCTAGAACTTAACCTACAACCCAAAACGAAGACTGGGTTCAAAACTGAGACAGAGCGAGGAGCAGATTCTGCTCGGAACGCCCAATCAGAGGCTTCAGGGAGGATTGGTTGGGGAACACATCCCTCCACTTGTTACTCCTTCTCTTCAACCATCTTCACCTCCTCCGCCACCGTCTCCTCAACTCTGCCTTCACTGCTCCCTAAAAGGGATCGATGTGAAGACTAACGCCCTCATTCCCAATACCTCCCATTCCTAGAATAATGTTGTCCCTGAACATCACCTCAGGGTGAAGATCACGCAAAGTAACGAACATAGGAAGAAACGGCATCCTAATCAAACAGTTAGATCGCCCGACATCGCTAAAACACAAATTTTAGAATACAAAATACCTAGAAAAAGTAAAACTGGAGACTAAACCAGAGAATGAGAAATAAATGAAGGCTCCCTCGCTTATATAGAGTACGGACTTAATCACGTGCCCAGACACACGCGCTTAACTCGATCATGTGCATAACATGATGCGCTCAATCCAAAACACGCGCTCTGACCCTAGCTCAAAACTGAACCATCGCCTGTGCCAACAGCGCGACCCTTCGGTCGCCCGCCTATTGAAAGAAGTGCAACCCTATTAAGCGACTCCCATGCGTCGTGTAATATGAAAGGTCGCCCACTCATTGACCTAGTGACACCTCAATCACATGCTACGATTAGAGTACATAATACAATCACATGCAAACTCACATATGCGTAAACAACCCGTCGAACCTGTGATCGCACACCCGGAAATAGGCACGCAATCATATTGAGCGGCATGTACGAAGCGCGCAATACCTCAATTAATCAACCCTCATACCTTTTCACCCCACCTTGATCAAAATTCTCCTAGCCCATCGCTTGGCCTCACACGCTGTTCAGAAAGAAAGACATGGCCACTTACTCCTATCCCATCGCTTAACCCTATCGCACACGTCCCATCAAGATAAGATGCGCACAAATGATGTCACCTCAATATCCAGTCCCATCACGATAAATCAATCATGCCACCACAACACCCTCTCATGAGAAGCTAAAAAAAAAATGAAGCCAATCACGGCGCAACCACAATATGATCCTACATAACTCAAGATCTGCCAAAGAAAGAAACATGACATATCTATTATGCAAATATCCTATCAGCGTCCCATCGCTAACTATGCTCAGCCAATGTCCCATCACAAACATCACTACCCAAAAAGCTCAAACAACACCTGCCACGCCATATGATAAAGGGAGAAAGCTCTACATGTCCCATTGCTAAAACAAAGAGCCCTCCTCCCGAATTGCTCACTACGTAATAGTCACCAGACACCGCTGCCACAACAGAAATGCATGAAGATTCGAGACTCCTCCCATGTCCTCTCGCATCTGACCAATGGCAAGTTCTAGCGTTAACATCTTGTCAGAACCTCCACGTCCCACCAGGACTCATCCAACACGCAGCCAAAGAAAGGAAGAACCTATGACAAGTCCCATCATGACATCACCTCCCCAAGACATATGTCCCACCAGGACTCGCCAAGCTCTGCCACAGCGGACACAAGGAAAAGAGAAGAATCCCCAAGTCCCATCGCAACATCACCCTGAGAATCCCCAAGTCCCATCACGGACCGTACAAGCTACGCATAATCCAGGTAAGTATCACTCCCAAGTAAGTAGTACCCACTTTTCAATTACTCGATATTTCTTATAAAATATAGTTAGCTATGATTAAGTCAAAGTGTTTTTAAAACTTGTCTCTCTCGACTCGTGAATCACTATAGTCCTCCCATAATAGAAAATCATCAGTATTTGCCGAGAAGGTTAGACAGAGCATCCGACATGCCAAGTATCGTCTTGACAACCACATCAACGGTCGGGTCCACAAATCTTGTACCGGTAGATCTGCTCAAAGACGTCTCGAAAGCCATGTTTTCTACCAATTTACCACCGAATTGATCTTAAGTTAAATTTCTTAAAATTTCAAATTTTCAAAATTCCTTACTTACTCCCGTACAAAAAACTTTTACTTCCAAAAAAAAAGAGGAAGAAACAACACAAAAGAAAACTCTTACCACTTACTCTTAAAACCAAAAATCTTATTCCAAAACCAAAAAGCTTTTACTCCCAAAACAACAAAAACAGAAAGAAACCAAAGAAAAAAAATGAACAAAGAGACTCACCTACCAAATTTTACCTCAATTACTAGCCCATTTACCACCCCAAACTGGCCATTCCCCTGGGAAGCCAAACCATGAGTATATTTAATCTAAGAACTTACAAACGCCTATTGAAAAAGGAACGCCTGATGCACATTGGTGTGAGCAATGATGTGCCTGGTCTGACATGACTTGCGAAAGCCTTCCACATTATTTTATATTGTATTATTATTGGTCCCTGTGCGACCATGGATCCTCTCGAACCCATTGCGGCGATGCGCCCGCTTTAAATGGAATGTAGAGTCGCCACCCGGAGCTTTTGGTGACCCGAGAAACCTTCAAATCAATATTTTGAGCACTGAAATGCTAAATATGACTCTGATTTACCGGTCTTTGCCAAAGGCTCTAGGGTAGGGGCTTCAGTTATTGATCGGGAAGGGTTTAGGCACCCGATCAACCCGCACGTAGCGATCTCTATCTATGGCCAAAATAAAAATAAAAGAGCGGAGTTTCCCCTTGCCCGAAGGCAATACGGTCCTATCAATCTTTGAGCCAAAACCAAAATTTCGGCGGCGTAACGGCTTGAATCCTTGGATGGAGGAGACACCAAGAAGGTAGAGGAGGAGAGGGGTGAGCCGGAGCTCACGGGCCCTTGTTGCACCGTGGAAGTCCTCCGCTTTGGCATGCTTTCGATGGTTTAAATGATATGGAAATGGATTTTAATGCTAGGATTCGGTAAAATAGGAGGTGTAGAGTGAAGCTAGAGGCTAGGTTTTAGCTAAAAGGAGTGATCTAATGGTGGAAATGGACTGAAATAGGTAAAGTATGCATGCTGGAATTCTGAAAAAATATTAGCATTTTCTCTCACTAGGGTTCTCTCTTAAGCACTCTCTAATCCTTCAACAAAAATTCAACCCTTTTGGAAGAGGGGGGTCTCTCTATTTATAGAGAAGAGGTGGGTTAGGAGCTTACTTAAGAGCTAAGTGGTTTAGCAATTAGGTAATCCCCCATCTAAGGTTTTCTAGGTTTTCAAGGTCCTAGGGTTTTGGGAAATTAGTTTTAATGGTAGATGATGGGGTGATACCAAAAGTGACTTAAGGGTTGCAAACAAGCTCAAAGGGGGGGCAACCAATCTCAAGACACCCACCACAACCAAGGGGATGGTCAAAGGGTCAAACCAGATGGAGGAAATTCGAGCTACTGATGACAGTTACTGTAGCTAAGCTGGGCATATATATTATATACGCCCAGTTTAAGAACAGTAAATTTCACAAAAATCGGGGGAGTTTTTTAGAAGATGAAGACCGTGGTGGATCCCACCTATACTGGGCGTATATATTATATATGCCCGGCCAAATTTCCCCCAAAATAGGCAGGCATATATAATATATACGCCTTACTAATCTGGGGCAAAAATGGCTGGGCGTATGTAATATCCACGCTTGAGTAAAAGTCCTATGATTTTATGTAAAACCTTGAACAGCCATAACTTTTGAACCGTAGCTCCAAATTGGGTGATCTTTGGCTTGTTGGAAAGCTGGAGAAGCCCTCTTTCTAATGGTATATGGCTCATCCTTGGTAGTGGTCTATGGGAAATTCTATAGCTCTCCTCCCATCAACTTCCCAGAAAGGTTCAAGTTAGGTATGAAAAGGGGATCTAGGGTTTAGGGGTGATCTCTAATGGTTGGGGAATGGTTCTAAACGGTTCAGGGTGATTCCTAAAGGTCTGGGTGGATTCCTATGGGTTCAGGGGTGCCATCGGAAGCACAGGGGTACATCTCTCCTGAAGTACTAATTGTTCGGGCCTTGGGCTGAATTTGGGTGTCTACAGATGCCCCTCTTTGGTATTCAATCACTAATGATCAGATGCCAAAGACAAGAGACATCCGAAGAGGTCCAAGGCACGTTTGATGGGTCCGCCTGGTTCAACTTAATTCTCAAACATCCATGGTGATGGTGAGTGTACATAAGCCCTCTCATTTCGTGATATTGTCTGTACCTCAAGGCTAACAGTCCCCAAGCGCATTGCTACATTACTGGGCATAACTGCGATGATCACAAAAAGTGTAAGCCCGCTAGCCGGGATATCGTTCACTTTCGGAGGGAAATTATAGATTTGTGATGTTGAGTATTAATCTGAACCAGACAGCTCCATGAAACGGGATGATCGATCTATGCTTCGGAATTGATGCGAAGCACACAAAGCGATGGCCTTCAAACTGTGTCTAATCCTATGGGGTATTGACAGCTCCATTGGATTGGGCACGGGTGTCCTTACGTAGGTAAGGCTCGGAGTCTTTGGGCGAACCTGTCAACCTCGAGGTTACTTTAGCATGATTTACCCGAGTGGAGCGAATATTGATGTCGCAACACTTCTTGGAAATGCATGCCCATTTTTCGAATAATTTTTTTTTGTGTCATTTTCTGAATTTTCTTTTGTTTCGAGGCCTCTAAGCAAAACTCAAGGACCTCTGACAATTTAATTCTTGCACAACTCTTTAAGTGGATCAAATGTCAATTGATACGCTTTAAGAGTGCGTGCGCTCTGTCGAGGATAGGTACACCTTGGGGATGTGTACGTTCCAGTGGTGAGGTGCTCCTGATTCACATGAACCAGAGTGCCTTAACTTGAGACAAAGCTGAAAAGATCAGGTTAGGACCAATCATCTCTTGAAAGAGATGGCCAATTCTAACCTCCATCCCTAATGAAATCACATCTTACTAACTATGCACAGACAGACACCCATCAGGGGCGATAAGCAGCAAAATAGGCGCGAACGGAAGCCTCGACCCTAAGGTACAATTTATGAGGACAAACAACCATCCTGCGGATACCCAGACGCAAGTGCGTACATTCAACAGGGACACTGGTGCCAATGAGTTTTAAGCACATGTAAAAGGAAATAAAAGGGAATGAGCCCTTCGGTCTGTATGTTTGCACATAGTTTGGTTGGTGGTAATTTCATTTTTGACGGATCATTTTCAACTGACAATAGACTTTTTGAATGGTCTGAAGTCGGGGGCACTCTTGGTCAACATAGATCCAAAGGGGGATGACCAGAGCGAATGCTTGGAAGGCAGGGTCAACCTACTCAGGATTTTTACTAAGCAGCAACAGGTTGTTATTTCTTCTCTTTTTCTTTCTCTTTTTTTTCTCTTTTTTTTTTTTCTTTCTTTTTTCTTATTTTTCATGTCAGATTGAGACACTGAGCATGCTCAAACTGCCTTTATTTCTGCATGTATCTTTAGGCGAATCAACTTGCCGTACTGATATACCTTAGGGACGTGTGCATTCCGGTGATGGGTTCTTGGTTTGCCTGCCGAATCAAGCCTCGACTTCTACTGGGGGAGATCTGGGGCTAAGTGTATGCTCCCAGGAGTGACCGGTGATGAATGAAATTCATTTGCCTGCCAGATCAGGTACAAAGTGTCCTTGCATGAAACGGGGTTTGAGAACTTTCAGGCGGACCCGATCATTCCGAATTGATTTAACACGGTTCTCGGAGTGGCGCAAATGGTCATCGCAACGCTCCTTTGAGAACTAGTGTTATATATTTTTATTTGTTCTTCTTTTTATTTTTCTTCTTTTTTTTTTTGATTTTGTGGGAGCATTAGGTGGGCGCCTATAGATCTAGATCTGTTTATTGTAGCACGGTCCCTTTAGGCCAATCGAAGTAGACTCGAAGGGCCATTTGGAGATGCGTGCACCCTCGCCTGATGATATATGGGCTTCTGAGGGGGGTCCGAACCGTGGTCCAACATGCAAGCGGTCCGTCGGGCCTCAAAATCGAGAAAGGAGGCCGGGCAGTTTAAAAACTTCCATTTTTGATCGGGCGTATATAATATATACGCTTGACCAAAATCCGGTGAAAAATGGTCGGGCGTATATATTATATACGCCTGCCTAAAATCTGGCAGTTACGAAACTGCTCGAGCCCGAACACAAAAGGGGGTCGTGGTTGTCGATCAAAGGTGCTCGTTCTCCGTCGATCTTTGTTTTTCTCTTCCATTGAAGGTAACCATTATCCTTCCTTTTTCTTTTGGATTGCCTCTCTTCTTCTTTTTTTTTTTGATATATGGTGAAATGCTTTGTGATGCCTATATTTCTTTTTGTCTCTTTTTGTTTTAGTTGTTTTTTTTTTTTTTGGTTTGAAATATTTGATTCCTTCGGCCTATTTCCCATTTATTATTCATTTATTTTATTTTTGTGGGGTTGTTTTCTTTTTTTGTTTTTGTTTTTGATGGATTAGTGCATTTTATTTGATGGATTGGTGCCTCTCCCCTCTTTTTTGGATTAGCGCATACATATATTAGTATGCATATTTATGTATTTTTTTTGTTTTTTGTTTGGTGGATTAGTATACACATACACACACATTTTTTGCTTGTTAATGGGTTAGTACTTTTATACACACATACACACACATTTTTTTTGGATTATTACGTACGCACTTTTTGTTAAATGGGTTAGTGCACACACACACATTTTTTTGGATTAGTACACATACACATATTTTTTTGGATTAGTACAGACACACACACATATTTTTTTTTGGATTAGTACACACACACACATATTTTTTTTGGGATTAGTACTCATACACACACATTTTTTTGGGTTAGCATGCACACGCTCTTTTTTTTTTTTTTTTGGGGTAGCATGCACACACACTTTTTTTTTTGGGTTATCATGCACACACATTTTTTTTTTTGTTTGGGTTAGCATGCACACACACATTTTTTTTTGTTTGTTTTTTTTTTGCACTCCTCTCATATGCCGATGCGTCTCATAATTTCAGGATGTCCGGTGAAGAAGGGTACGATCAGCAAGAAGGGTCGGAGATGGCCCACGGTCCCCGCGGGGAACAGTTCGTTGTGTCTCAGCGCTCCTCCCAGCCTTGGTATGAAATGCAAGGCGAGGCCGCCCATACCAGCCTCCTCTACTGCCAACACACCCACATGTCCAACTTTGGGATCGTTGGTCAGGTAAACAAATGAGCCCCCTCTCCTTTTCCGCTTTCGCTTTTGCTTTCCTTTGATGTCTTCATTATACCGGCTTGCCCTTATCTGATTGACGCCTTCCGTTTTCAGCCCCTGCCGCACATTATGTTTCGAGGCGGTTGGTTTGACCTTCAGCGCCTCGTGCTTTACCTTCCCCCAGTGGTGAAGGACATGCTCACCGCTACCGGTTTCGGGGATTTCATTTCGTGCCCCGCTGTGAGGGTCCATACGTCCTATTTAAAGGCACTGATAGAGCGTTT
Organism: Chloranthus sessilifolius; assembly: GCA_021018995.1. Lineage (NCBI taxonomy): Eukaryota > Viridiplantae > Streptophyta > Magnoliopsida > Chloranthales > Chloranthaceae > Chloranthus > Chloranthus sessilifolius. Next base: position 102,339,947 of record CM037584.1, on the reverse strand, counting down.
TCGCCCCGAGACCATGACATTTCACATGGTCGTGGCAGAGATGGCCTTTACACCGGTGGACTGGTCCATGATCATTGGGGTCCGTATTGGAGGGGTGCCCGTGGTACCTACCCGCACACTGGGTAAGGAGGAGGTGATTCGACTAATAGGGGCCTACCAAACCTGGGAATATTCGGGGTTCTGAGGTCAAGCTGTCCTGGCTTGTTGATCAGTTTGAGTCTCATGAGCTAGTGGACTAGGGCCAGCCTGACCTAGCTAGCCAATTATATTGAGCCCGTGCGCGCACTTATGCTGGCCCACATCTCCTTGTTGTTCCTCCTTGGCAAGACTCTCCTCTCCAACACCTGTGGAGGGCAAGTCTTGTTGTCCCTGCTCAGCCTGATGGTGAACTAGGAGACCATGCATCGATTCTATTGGGGTGGCGCTGGCTATGCTATACTCAAGTCCAGCCTAAAGCGAGCCGTTCTTGGGGAGTCTAGCTCTATCGTGGGTTTCTGGCCTGCCATTGAGGTATTTTATCCTTTAGTTTTAGTTTGTCCAATTTTCTTTTATAGCATACCTGTCTTTATCTGCTTGCTTTCTCAGATCTGGGGGTATCTTCACTTCCAACCGGGTCGTCCCCTGCTTCAGTCTGAAATTGCTACGTTCCCCCTCATGAGTAACTGGCACGTGGGTCGCCGTCGGGACGTAGGTATGAAGCATTTGGAGTTAGGGCTGCGCTCTCAGTTCGACATGTTGATCCCAAAGCAGGTAAAACAATTCCCTTTCTATAAATTTGACAGCTCAGCTCTTGTGTGCTAGGGGTTCTGACCAAATGTGTGCATCCCCTCCCTGTTTTCTCTTCTTTTGTAGGTCATCCTCGACCCTTACATAGGATCTCCCTTCTGGAACTTGGCCTCGGTGGGTCCTTCTCGCTTTTTGCTGGACCGTCGCATCATCTTCCTCTACGAGTCCTAAACTAGGGCCTACTATTTAGGGGAGAGAGTGGTTCATCAGTATCGTCCTCTCTTTGCCGTGCCCCAAGTTCCTCCCGTCGATGTGTTGGCTCCGGAAGGTTCCATTGATGAGCTTACTGCTTAATTTCTTCACCATGGGGTTCTTATCGATGACCTTCTCCTACCCGGGGGGTATCAGTCGTGGTACGATTCCCTGCCCTATCACTTCTTGCTGCCCTGCTTGGTGCCTGGTGCTAACTTTTTAGCTTTTAGCGGGCCACGATCTCAGGTAATGCCCCTTTTCTCTTTTTATTCAGCAGCTTCCTTGTGGTTACTTTGACTGACCTGCCACCTTTAATGATAAAATATTTGTCTCTACAGTTTGAGCAGGGCGGTGACTCAGATGAGGGGGATGAGGCGGCTGCTCCTTATGATGCCGCCGGTGCTGGACCCTCCGATCCTTCTGGGGCTGGTACTTCAGGCGTGGCTTCAGGTGCTGGACCCTCTGACCCTTCTGGTGCTGGTGCTTCTGGAAATTCGCCTACTGTGGTCCAGGGGACCTTCAAACGCCTGGATGATGCCTTTTTGTCACGCGTGTGTGCCGACATGGCCGAGAAGGCACGAATCTCTGCTGAAGCTATCCAGGTCCCACCTCTTAATCTCTATCTTGTTGCTCTGTTCTCTTTCCCTTTGAATTATGCTGATGGCCTGTGTGACTAACACCTCATTTTCCTTACTGGCCAGGATTATGAGTCAGCAGTGAGTCAAGCCGAATATTACCGTAACCTTGTTGGGCGTAGGGAGACCGAAGTGGTGAGTGAATGCTGACCCAACCTAGTTATTTTCCTTATTTACTTTTCGCCTGCTTCTTTACCTTATGGCTTTTGGTCTGTTCTTACAGCGTGCTCGTGAAAAGGAGTTGCGTTCTCTTCTCAGCCGTATTTCTCAGGCATGGACTCGGGTGGGGGAGACTCGTACCTTTCAAAGTGCGAGCCGGCGCCGGAAGAAGTCGAAGGGGGACTGCCCAGGACTAGTTTATTTTCTACAAATTTGACATAATGAAACAGTTTAGACTTGGCTTTACTGGGGGATATGTAATAATTTTTAAACAACAACAATTTTTTTGGGTGGTTTATAATTTTTATGCTTTATATGAATGTTTTATTTCTTTGCTTTGGTGGTTTTCTTTCCTTTGGTCTGAAACAAACTGGCACCCATCCAATGATGGGGGGTAATCCCGTAGGTGGTTCTCTGTATATTACCTATGGATAGTGCGTCAACCGAGGCCTCCCTCCCCCATGAGGATGTGAGCATGCCTGCTTGTGGGCTGCCCCGAGATGAAAAGGTGGGCCAACCAAAATAAGCTCCTCCTTGGGGAACAAAAATGGACCTGCCCTTAAACTGGGCGTATATATTATATACGCCAGGCAAATGTTCGACCACAAAAGTCGGGCGTATATATTATATACGCCTGGCCAATCCATAGAAAAAATGGTCGGGCGTATATATTATATACGCCGGGCAAAATGGTTCAAAATTTGCCATGGTGCATATACTATATACGCCTGCTATAAATTGGGCTCAGCGGGCTCTTTATAACCCGAGCCTGGTCCCCCCTTGTCCCCTCCTCCACCTTGGTTTGGCTGTTTTGCCCCTCCCTTTATTTTCTTTCTTTCCTTTCTTTTTCTAGTGGGTCCATCATCATACATTGACTGATTTTATAAAGAACATCTTTGTACGTCGATGGACCCGCCTTCGAAAGGGGGCCCAAGCTTTTATACGGGGGTCGGTATACTTCCCTGTTTGGACCCGGGGCCCAGTTTTTTGCAAAAATGGCATGATAGTTTGGATGAGAGCGAGTTTGCTATTCTGAATTGCCTCGGGTTGTCTCGCCTTTCCTCTCTCCTTGTTGTTCCTCTGTTGCCCAACCTACTACAGGCGGCTTTGGCATCGTGGGACCATAGGGCCCATGTCTTTAAATTTGGGTCTAGGGAGCTAACCCCAACCTTGGAAGAGCTAGCCTCCATCACGGGCCTGAAGATGCATCGAGGCCTTGCCAAAGTAGGGCCCAAACTGGGGTATGCAAAGGCGGTCCATGTGGTCCTCGGCTTAAAAAAGGGTGGATATGAGAAATGTTTTAGGAGGCCACGGTTGTTGGTGAAATTCACGAGAACTTTTCGGCAACTCGAGCCTTCGAAAGTTGCCTATTCGAGATCCCTTCAACGTAAAGGCCTTTGCCCTTTATTTGCTGTCGGAAGTTCTCTTCTTCACTAGGGGTGAGAGATTTTCCCTTGGACTATGTGATGTCTTGACCGAATTGGAGGGAGGTCGCTCATTGGTACACCTAGTCCTGGTGGAGATGTATCGAGGCTTGGATGCTGCGGCCTCGGGCCAGGTTAGGATTCTCAGCGGGAGGCCGCTCCTTGTTTAGATCTGGTTAGGAGAGCATTTGGTTATCATGGGGCCTGTGCTGAGATTCTGCTTGATAAGAGGGGATGTGGCTTGGGGCTTTCTGATTCGGAGTTCGAGACTGCCTTGTGGGAGCGTCGAGGAACTGAGCCTGTGGCTATCTGATGCGGAGCTGACCTGGCGAATTCCCTGGATGGACGGCACCTTTCCGATTGTCCGTTCTCGGGATTGTGAGGGTATCACACTTTGGGTGTTGACTGGTAGCACATACTACTTCCCATCTCGAGTGCTTCGTCAATTCGCGTATACTCAGGATGTGTCATGTACTGCAAGGCCACCTTTGTGCTCTCTGATATTCTCTCGAGGTTCTCTTAGTGATCTGGATCGCATAGCTGCCCTTTGGGAAACCCGCCAATCGGCGCATATGTGTAGCTTGGTTCAGGGGGGCGTCGTCTCCCCTGAGTACAAGGATTGGCTGGTATGTGAGGAATTACCTACTCGTAGCCCAGTTTCAGTAGATGTGATAAAGACAGGGCCCTGGCCATGTAAGGAAGCGATGCTTCGGACCAGGATCGAGTCTCTTTCTGTAGAGAGGCTGGTTTTGACCGGGGCTTTGGAGAAAGAAAGGGTCAGAGCGGAGATTGCAGAAGTGAGAGATGCCACAGCTGAGAGTGAGGTTCTTGATTGGAGCTTTGATCGAGTCTCAAAGCTTCATGGTAGGTGGATGTCTCGATCCAAATGCTGCGAGGACTCTCTGCTTGCGAGATTAGCGCTTTGAGCGTGCTCCTTGCCTTGACCTGATCATAGATCATATGCATGGAGGGGAGGAATGCCCCCTAACAGAGATCTCCTTTTGGGTTATATTTCTTCTTTTTTTTGTCATATATATACAGATATATTTATTTTTTGGTTTTTTATCTGTAAAGAAAGCAGCAAAATAGAAAGTGTGTCATGTCGTTATCTTTTTGGGACGTGACACTCCGCACTCAATACTGTAAGAAATCTATACATACATATATTTTTCATTTTTTTTTTTTGTTTTTTTGGACTTTTCCTTTGTATGTTTCGCAATGTAAGGCTTTTTATGGAGATTTTCTCTTCCACAAAGTGGGGTTTTTTTTTTTTTTTTTTTATGGGACAGGGAAGTCTATTATCTTTTTTGGAATTTTCTCCTCCACAGTGGGGGGCGTTTTATGGGAAAGGGAAATCTATTATTTTTTTTGAAATTTTCTCTTCCACAGTGTGGGGCTTTTTATGGGAAAGGGAAATCTATTATCTTTTTTTTTAAAATTTTCTCCTCCACAATGTGGGGCTTTTTATGGAAAAGGAAAACCTATTATCTTTTTTAAAATTTTCTCCTCCACAGTGTGAGGCTTTTTATGGAAAAGGAAAATCTATTATCTTTTTTGAAATTTTCTCCTCCACAGTGTGGGGCTTTTTATGGGAAAGAGAAATCTATTATCTTTTTTAAAATTTTCTCCTCCACAGTGTGGGGCTTTTTATGGGAAAGGGAAATCTATAATTTTTTTTGAAATTTTCTCCTCCACAGTGTGGGGATTTTTATGGGAAAGGGAAATCTATTATCTTTTTTGTGTTTTATGTTTTTTTTCTTTTCTTTTTGATCTTTTGTGATGCCGGTAATTACAAGGCCAAACCAGCGGGTCCTTTTTTGAGCATGGTCGAACCCTGTTCATGAGATACAAGTTTTTCCTTTAAACGTGGGAAGGTCAGCTTCCCAGGGGTTGGTCTAGTCTTCTGTCTTTCCCTTTAGTCATATGTCAGACGCCGCGGTAGAGACGACATTCTTGATCGGGATCTGATCCAATTTTCACATAAGTGGCCGCTCAAAAAAAGGGGGAAAAGGGGGTCAAACTGAAATGGGCGGGCCAGAACAGGTCTTCTCCTAATCTCTCTTTTCTTGACATTTTTACTCATAGCGCCCAGGATGGGTTTTCGCCATGCCCGTCATCCCAGTTTTTACCCGTAGCGCCCTTTCGGGTTTTCACTACGTCCATGGGTTCGCTTTCTTACCCCAGGTGCCCTTTCAGGTTTTCACCTGGTCCGCGTGAGTTCGCTGTTTTTACCCGTGGCGTCCTTCCGAGTTTTCACCACGTCCGTCTTGCTTTGAACCCAAATTAATAATTTTTTTCTTTTTCTTTTTTCTTCTTTTCTCTCTTTTCTTCTTTTTTTTTTAGAACCGGAAGGCCACGACATGGACGTCGATTCCGTCATAGCCGGCTGAATGAAGTTCTATGTGATTTGTTAACTTAGCTTATTCTGATGCAGTAGATGTTATGACCGCTTGGGGACCTTAAAGAGGGCTTTCTTTTGGGTTGTAATGTGGTTGGGGTTCAAACTGGTTGGGTTTTTCTGGGGATTCAGATCTAAGTTTTGAGTGAATTCTAGATTCGGGGACTCCTCTTCCTTTCCAAAGGCTTTTTTATGCCCCAGTCATTTCTTCTTTCTTGGTCCCCCTCTTTCTCTTTTTTTTTTTGAGGGGTTTTGCTTTTTTCTTCTTTTTTTGTTTTTGGTTTGGATTTTTCCGCTTTTTTCTTCTCTCTTTTTTTTGGAATTTTGGGTGGGGTATATGAAAGAAATGGTTGTTGGCCTGAAGTGTGTAGCAAAAAAGGGTGAAGGTTTTTAGGGAATATTTCTTTTAGGCTACTTGACTTTGGAATGATGGCCTCTTTTATGGGGCCCTTAAGCGGTCACGCATCTATTTTTATCAAAACTTACCTTGTCCCAAGACCTATGAGTAGAACTTACGGAGATATCCAGCGTTGATGGGCTCAGGAAAGTGGTCTCCGTCCATGGTGGCGAGTCGAACGGTGTATCCTGGCAGAACCTCTTGGACGACATAGGGTCCTTCCCAATTTGGCCTAAACTTCCCTCTCATATCAGCGTGGAGAGATGGGAAAATTTTCTTCAGTACAGTGTCTCCTACCTTTAGGTCTCGACTGCAGACGCGTTTATTGTAAGCATGTGCAATTCTCCTCTGATAGACCTGTGTGTGGCACAAGGCTAGGAGTCTTTTCTCGTCGATCAAGTCTAGCTGTTCAAAACGGGCTCTTTCCCTATCAGCTTCAGGTAGATGGGATTCCAAAAGGATACGGAGTGATGGTACTTCGACCTCAACGGGTAGCATGGCCTCGGTTCCATACACAAGGGAGTATTGTATTGCCCCTGTCGCAGTACGGATAGACGTTCTATAGGCCCAAAGTGCGAAGGGTAACTGCTCACTCCAATCCCTATAAGTAACCACCATCTTCTCTACGATGGGGATCAGAGTTTTGTTGGTTGCCTCCACTACTCCATTCGTCTGAGGCCTGAATGGGGATGACCGATGATGCTTGATCCGGAACTGCTCACACAAGGCTCGGATGCGCTTATTAGCGAAATTGGTGCCATTATCAGTGATGATGTCTTTGGATACGCTGAATCAGCAAATGATGTTGTTCTTGATGAATTTCTCAACATGACTAGCCTTAATGCTTGTATAGGAGGCTACCTCTACCCATTTTGTGAAGTATTCCATAGCGAAGAGGATGAATTGATGTCCATTAAAAGCTTTAGGATTGATCTTGCCGATGACGTCGAGACCCCAGGTGGCGAATGGCCAAGGAGTGGCCATGTTGTGCAAGTCAATGGCCGGAGCATGTATTAGACTGGAGTGCTCTTGGCATTTGTAGCACTTCTGTACGTGCTTGCAGTAATCAGTCTCCAAAGTGGTCCAAAAGTATCCCTGCCATAGAATTTTCTTGGCGAGCATGTGTCCACTTACGTGTGCCCCGTAGACTCCCTCATGGATCTCTCTCATGATCTCAATCGCTTCTTTCTGGGTTAGGCATTGGAGCAGAATATTATCGTGAGACCGTCTATACAGGAGATCACCGCAGACGACGTAGTTTGATGCCAATCGCTGGATGGTGCGTCTATCTACCTTTGATGTTCCATCCGGGATAGTTCGGGTTTCAAGGAAATTCTTGATGTCTGAGAACCAGGGTGGTTCATCATCTACCTCTCTAGGTCCCTCGATGAGGTGATAGAAAGCCGGTTCATTCCTCTGCTCTATCATGATCAGCTTCATCACGACTCCATATGGAATCTCAACCATAGAGGCTAGGGTGGCCAAGGCATCAGCAAACCGATTTCTTACTCGTGGCACATAAGAGAAGGTGTCTTCTTTGAAGCAGGTTATCAGATCCTCCAGATGTTCATGGTATGGGATCAGTTTCTAATCCTTGGTCTTCCAATCTCCGTTGGTCTGGCATATAATTAATTGTGAATCTCTAAAGACCCTAAGGTGAGTTATATTTAGACCAAGAGCCGCCTGTAAACCAGCTGTACAGGCCTCATACTCAGCCATATTATTGGTGCATGGGAAGTTCAATTTGATTGAGATGGGTATATGTGATCCTCTTGGCGAGATAAGAATGGCGCCAACTCCTTGGCCCTCAACATGCGATGCCCCATAAAAGTGCATTACCCAGGGCTCCTCCGTTTCATCTGTATCCTCGTTAGTCATGAACAGAATGTCCTCATCGGGGAATTCGGTCCTTAGAGGCTCATAGTCTGGTAGAGGGTTCTCAGCAAGATGGTCAGCGAGTGCTTGCCCCTTAATCAACCTCTGGGTGACATAGGTAATATCAAATTCAGATAGGAGTAGTTGCCATCGTGCGGTTCGACCATTGAGAGCAGGTTTCTCGAATAAGTACTTCAACGGATCCATCCGTGCTAGAAGTAGAATGACTTGGGATAACAGGTAGTGTCGAAGTCTTTGAGTAGCCCATATGAGTGCCAAGCATGCTTTCTCCAGATGAGAATAGCGCGTCTCATAATCAGTGAATTTCTTGCTTAGATAATAGATGGCCTGCTCTCTTCTTCCTGTCTCATCATGCTGCCCTAACACACAGCCCATAGAAAACTCTGTCGTGGATAGGTACATTATCAGGGGTCTATCAGGTACGAGTGGTACCAATACCGGAGGTTTTCAGAGGTAACCTTTAATCTTGTTGAATGCAGCATGGCAGTCATCATTCCACTCAACTGGTGAGTCCTTTCTCAGTAGTTTGAAGATTGTTGTGCATATCGGAGTTAACTGTGCGATGAATCGACTGATGTACTGGATCCTGCCTAAAAAGCCTTTGACTTCCTTCTATGTAGACGGTGGCGGCATTTCAGTGATATCCTTGATCTTGGTCGGATCGAACCTCGATCCCTCTCTTGCTGACAATAAAGCCCAACAACTTTCCTGACATAGCACCGAAGGTGCATTTCTGGGGGTTCAACCGTAACCTATGTTTTCTCAACCTCTCGAATAGCTTCTGAAGGTTTATCATGTGGTCCTCCCTTTCTGGTGATTTGGCAATCATGTCGTCGACGTACACTTCGATCTCTCGGTGCATCATGTCGTGGAACAGGGCCGTCATTGATCTTTGATAGGTTGCCCCAGCATTCTTCAACCCGAATGGCATTACATTGTAGCAGAAGGTTCCCTAGGGGGTAATGAACACTGTCTTCTCACGATCAACCTCTGCCATCTTTATCTGATTGTATCCTGACAATCCATCCATAAATGAGAGCATTCCATGCTTTGTAGTGTTATCGACCAAGATGTCGATGTGGGATAATGGAAAGTCGTCCTTAGGGCTCGCCCTATTGAGGTTTCGAAAATCAATGACCATTCGAACCTTTCCATCCTTCTTTGGTACGGGGACGATATTGGCTAGCCATTGGGGGTACTTGGATACCATGAGAAACCCTGCATCATACTGCTTAATGACCTCGTCCTTCACCTTCAAAATCCATTCGGGTCGGAGGCGTCTCAGCTTCTGTTTAACCGGCTTAACATCGGGGTAGAGTGGCAACTCATGCTCAACCAGGTCGGTATTCAAACCAGGCATGTCTTCATATGACCATGCGAAGACGTCTTGGTATGACCGAAGGAAGTCTATCATACCTTTCCTCTCTGCAGGGGATAGCGATGTTCCAATTTTGGTGATTCTGGGGGCCTCTGTGGTGCCCAAATTGACATCCTCCGTCTCTTCGACGATCGGGGTAGGGCCATGCTCAAAATCGGCAAATTGTTTGAGGAGCTCATCGGTTTGACAGTCCTCGTCTAGACTTGTGGCTCCTACCTCTTCTTGTATTTCTATAAGAAAGGGGTCGGCTTCACGTGGGATGGGTATCACAAAATCAATTTTAATTTTATTGGGAATTTTAAAGGACAATATTTTTGAAATTGGTATTTTTTCTATTTTTATGGTCTTTTGCATTTTTTCGGAGGTCAGCCCCTGGCGAGGTGGATCTCTATATATACAAGGTAGAGTGGTCCAGAGGCTAACCTCACTTTTTACAGGTTATTTTTTTTTGGAGAGCCAGTGCCGTTTTCATGGCATTTGGCGGCTCCCAGGAGTTGGGGCAAGGATGCCCAGTTACTCACCTGCGAGGCTTGTCCTTTACCTCTTTGACTGGGAGCAACGTCGGTAGGCTCTTGCATTTCCTCCCTCAACATATTTACAGACGGATCCTCTGGGACCCTGTCCTCTATGGTTAGGAGGGGCCCAGAGTGGCTGGTGCTAGAGTGATGGGTGGATCGGGGAACTTCTTCCTCAAATAAGGAAAGGGCGGCTAAGTCCATTTCGAAGTCTGGGGGGATGATGTAGGGATTGGTGGGGTGGATTGAAGTAGGCTTATGTTGGGTGACCCTCGACTCCCCATTTAGATCAATTTTTACTACCCCGGCACTCACAAAGGTTTCACGGATGTGGGGGCGAGCATGAGGTTCCTCTTCCAAGATGATTCCTTTGGCCTTTGCGACTGCTGCGGCTCTCATCTTTTCCTTGGCCTCTCTGACTTCCTCTTCTCCTGGCCTGTAGCCTAAGCCGAATTTAGTTTGTTGCCCCTTGGCCTTGACGGGGTCTCTTCTTCCTTGGAGGCGTGGGCCCAGCCCTTTTCCTTTTTGATGGCCCCATCTGTGGAGCATGAACACAGCTGCGTCCATTCCTCCTCCAGTTTTATCCAGGGTCTTTTTAGTTGGTCCGAGGGTAACATTTGAGAAGTCATACTCAAATCGGTGGAGATTGGCGTCCTCTGCCGTGTGCGGTATGTTCAGCACTTTTGGATTCTTAATGTGCAGATTGCTCTTCCCCATGTCCTCTTTGCTCTCACCTATGATGGTGACAATTTTTCCTTCTGAGATAAATCAGAGCTTTTGGTGCAGAGTAGATGGTATTGCTCTGAGCTTATGTATCCATGGCTAGCCCAATAATAGATTGAAAGTAAACTTGATGTCCATCACCTGAAAGGGGGTGGTGAAGGTTTGCGGCCTGAGGATCAGGTCGAGGTCTACTTCTCCTATGATTTCTCTTCTGGTGTTGTCGAATCCCCGGGTGCTTAATATGGATGGCCGGAAGGTGTTGAGGTTCGCCCCAATTTTGATTGCCGTCCTTAGAGGGCATACATTCAGTGTCGACCCGTTGTCGATTAGGACCAACGGCACCACCAGGTTCCCTACCTCAACTGTTATATTCAGGGGCTTAGAGTGGTCATTCCCCTCGACCGATAGGTCTGCATCGGTGAAAGAGATGGTGTTTGGGGCCAACACTTGCCCTATTATTTCCCCTACTTCATCTGGAGTTACGTGGGTGGAGACATGGGTGTCCTTGAGCGGTCCCATTAGGGCTTGAAAGTGGAGTGGAGACGTGATTAACAAATCCCACACAGTAATATGTGCGGGTGTTCTCTTGAGCTGTGTCTCCAGTATGTGCTCCCTGGCCATTTTTTCAAAGGGATTTCCCGTCGCCTATTCTTTCTTCTTTTCTTCTTCTCTGACTGCCCCTGATTCTTTTGGCTGAGCAGAAATTTGGCCCGATCGGGTAACGAATTCAATAACCTCTTCTTGGTTGCACCCGGCGTTCATGTCCGTTTGTTCATAGCTCAACGGTACTTGATGCAGGTCATAAGTAGGTTTTGGGATGAGAAACAGAGTGCATGAGGATTCTGGGGAGGATTGGGCTGGATATACTGGTTTCTCGGGTCCAACCAGGTTAACTCCAATGGGGGGTGGAAGGGTAGTGGGGGGAATTGGCGAAATTGGATTTATGGGCAGGGAGGGGGCTTGTACTGGTATCACCTGGACATGGTAGGACCAGTGGTGATTGGGTGATGAGGGGATTGGGTGAGGGGTTGCTTGCATGAGTGGGGGTGGAGTTGGATTGGGGCCAAAGTAACGAAGGGATGGCGGGAGTGTGACTGGGGTGGAGGGATGGGGAGACATCTGAGGTGTGGTGGGCGCGGGGAGATAGGGATATGAAGGATTTGTATATGGGGAGGTATGATGGGATGGTGATGGGTTTGTGGATGAAGTGGGGTAAATTGGGGACGATGGAGTTGTGCATTGAGCGGGATGATTTGGATATGACGGGCTTGTGTAGGGGGTGGCATGGTGAGGTGATGATGGGTTTGTGGGTGAAATGGGGTAGATTGGAGATGATGGAATCATGCATGGGTGAGGGGTGATTTGGGGAAGTGGGATGGTATATTGGGTGGTGGGATTTGAAGGTGTGTATGGGATGGGGTAACTTGGGGATGGCGGAGTAGTGTATTGGGTGGAGAGATTTGAGGGTGTGTATGGGGTAGGATAATACGGGGATGGCAAAGTTGCGTATGGTACGGGATGACTTGGGTGTGACGGAGGGGTGTATCGGGTAAATTGGGCGTGGGGTGGATATGCGTATGATTGCGGCGGGGCTATGCCCGTTTGGATTTGATAGGCGGGAGCAAGGGTGGAAAAATACTGCTCTAAATCTAAGGGCTCCTCTTGATATGTCGGTGTGGGAAAATAATCAGCTAGATACAATGGCTCGATCACCCCAACAAATAGTTAATCTTCATTCGACCTGGGGAGTGAAAACTCCTCCTGATTACTGATATAATTTGAAGGGTCAAACTCTTCTTCCTCCTCCTCTATCCAATGAATGTTAGGCCTGACACCTCCTGGGTGCGGTGGTAGAGGGGCTTGATGGATATTCTGGTTCTGCCCTTGAGGAAGTGGCGGGGGAATGATTTTTCCCTCCTCTATCAGATCTTGGACCGCATGCTTTAACGGGAAGCACCGGTCCGTAGGGTGACCCGATCCTTGGTGGAAATTACAATGCAGATTCGGATCATAGTTCCTCGTTATGGGGTGGGGTGGCGGGCGAGGTTGGAGTAAATTGACCAGGCCTTTCTGTAGCAACACTGGAAACAAGACACTCAAGGATTGCCCCAATGGTGTGAACACTCGTTCGAATCGTGCTTTCATCTGTTCCTGGGTAAAAGGGGCTCTCGGTTCGTTGCTTGGCCTTGGTACTTGCTCAAAACGGGCCGGGTGGCTAATAATCGTCGTATTGGGGGGCATTGGTATTGGCACTGGGGTAAACAATGTTCGTACCGTCTCGGTCTTCTTTCAATTCTTGGTTCGGCCACTTTTCGAACCCCGGTGGCCCCGTTGGCCGCATTCCTTCCTAACCTGCCCTCTCTAATGGCGTCCTCGCAACGATTGGCATTTCGGACCAGATCAGCAAAACTAGACTGCTACTGATATACTAAAAAATCTGCGATGACTGGGAGGGCTCCCTTGGTTATCAACTCAATCTGCTCATCATCGAGAATCCGATGAGTTACCTAAGCGGCTAATGCCCTCCACCTCCCCAAGTAAGCACTGAATGTTTCATCATGTCTTTGCTTTAATGTTCTATGTCCATGTTATAGACATATTATTCCTGAAATAAGCGTGTCAGATCTTTCCAATTTTTTATCATGGACGGTTCCAGGGATGTGAACCATCTCAGTACTAGGCCAGTTAAACTCTTCTGGAACACTTTGATGAGGAGTCATTCATCTCCACCATACTGGCACATATTCCCACAGTAAGATTTTAAGTGGGCGATGGGGTTGCCAGTGCCGTTGTATTTATCAAATGATGGCATCTTGAATTTTTGTGGTAGGGGGACATCAGAGAACAAACACAAGTCTGAAAGTTTGTTGAATGTAGTTCTATTCCTCCCATCTTCATCAGTTGCTTATGTATTCTGTCTATTTGTTCTTTCAACTGTTCTGGTTCTTTTGAGGCTGTAGTGGGGACCGCTTCCCCCTTATTTGGTTCGACCCTAGGTGTGATGATGGTGGGCCCGGGAGGGTTGAAGCTGGCAACTTCACCACTGTTGCGGATTTCATCCTCCTCATACTATTGGTCATGGTATTGGTGATGGGCGAGTTCTGCTATTTGGACTTGGGGGGTGAGAGGTTGGATGACCTGGTGGGGCCATATGGTTTGTAGGGGATGAGAAGGGATAAATGGGTGAGCGGTTTGTGGGTAAGCGATGTGTTGAGCTGGGTGCACATTTTGGGGGTGAGGGAGGTGTGGTTGAGGTGGCGGGATGTTGTAGGCTTGAGGAATAGGATAGATTGGATTCCCCGTTGGAGGCGGGACGGGGGCGTAAGGGGTATAGGTGAATGAAGGGTACTGGTGGGGGGGTATGGGGTTAGTGAATGGGCCTTGATGAGCGTGGGTGGATGGGCCGTGGGTTTGAGGGATTTGGGTTTGATGGTTTTGGAAGGCTTGGATTGACGGGCCTTGGGCCTGGGTGTGGGGATTAATATGACTTTGGGCCAATGGGCCTTGTTGGGTTTGGGCTACTAGGCCATGAGGGGGTTGGGTTTGGGTCTATGGGCCCTGGGCTTGGGTTTGGTAGGTTTGGGTCCAAAGGCCCTGGGGGGCTTGGACTTGGGCCTGGGTCTGATGGGCTTGGGCCTATGGGTTTTGAGGGTTTTGGGCCTGGACCTGAGCCTGATGGGCTTGGGTCATGGGCCCTGAGGATTCTGGGCCTGTGTCTGATGGGCTTGGACTTGGGCCCATGGGTTTTGAGGGTCTTGGGCCTAGGTCTAGTGGGCTTGGGTACATGGGCTTTGAGGATTCTGGGCCTGGGCCTGGGTCTGATGGGCTTGGGCTTGGGCTCATGGGTTTTGAGGGTTTTGGGCCTAGACCCATGGTTCTGGAGGTGTTTGGGCTGGGGCCCATGGATTTGTATGGGTTTGGGTCTGGAGTTGAGGTGGGGGATTTTGGGAGGTATGGACGATGGGTGGTTGGGCATGGTTAAGAGGGAATGGGGTATGGAGGTTTTGGAGATTTGGATGCGGGGTTTGAGAGGTAGGGTTACGAGAAGCAGCCCACAGGGCATACATCGTTCTCATGTCCTCTATCGAGGGCATGGATTCAAGTGTGAGATTGGGGGGTGATGGCTCACTGAAGGATGGAGGGGGTTGGGAGAAATTGGGCATGACCTGGGTAAATGGGGGGATATGTTGGGATGTGGATGGGCCATGTGGTGGGAATGGTATGTGAGATGAGGTGGATGGGATGTAGGATGTTGGGGGCATGGATGATGAGAGGGATGGAACGTGGGAAGTAGGCGGGGGATGGGATTCCCTTTGGGGTCTTTGGAAATATGGGGATGCGGTAAGGGTGTTTGGATGGGAGATGGGAATGTAGGGGTCGGTTGGGAAATGAGGGTTTCAATAGGGGATGAAAAAGGGGTATGTTGGGAGAATGTGAGGGAAGGGGATGGGGTGGAGGTGAACACGGGCGCCCCAAATGGGCCCATGACGGGATGACGGTGGGGATGTATCGGCTCTTGAGATGATTCGCTGACGGGTGTTGTATCGATGTCGCGGATAAGGGCCGAATACCTTCCTTCTACGGGACGAGCTTGAGGTTGCCGTAGTTACGGTCACACTAAAAATATACTTTTTTTTTTTTTTTGGTTTTGGTTTTTCTTTTCTTCTTTTTTTTTGGGTTTGTTTCGTTTGTTTTTGTTCGAGTTTTTTTTTTTTTTTGAAAATGATGATTTTTTTTTTTTGAAGAGAGATTTTTTTGGTTTTTTTTTTTTTGAAGATGATTTTTTTTAGATGGAGATTAACTCCCCTTTGCTTAGATGAATACTGACCTAGTGCCCAGGGTCAACTCCCGTCTTGGGCAATATATGTACCTTTAGTAGGTCCCACGGCGGGATCTGACACACTTCGGAAGAGGCGTAAGGGAACCCTTTCGTTCTATTGAAGGTGCGGGAATCCACGCAAACAACCCGATCCCTCGGGGCAAATCAATGAGAAGTAGCCTTCTTTTGATTGGGCAGGGGCATGTTGGGTGTTAGAGGATGTGGGAGGCTACTGCAGGCACTAATACCGCTAATCGGGGACTTGGGGTGATGGATTGGGCCTCAGGTCGGGTTACTGTGGCCCGGTATATACTGGGCGTATATATTATGCACGCTCGACCAAAAAATATAGATTTGGGCTGGGTGTATATATTATATACGCCTGGCTATTTTCTGGGGATTTTGGCTGGGCGTATATAATATATACGCCTGGCAAAAACACTTCTGTCAGCTTAGTTTGACAGTAAACAGCAAGCCCGAATGTGGGTCTTTGAATTGGTTTCTTGGGAGAAATGCTCCGGGGGACTGCTGTGTATGTTATCGGGTCCCTCCTTTCCGTTTCTTAGGGATACACGGCTGAATTTTGGGTTGTCTACGCTCTCACCAATGCGGGTTTTATGGCTTGATCGGAATTGGCAACCCAACTGATATACCTCCCATCAAGCGCTTCTCGTTCGAAGGTGGTTCTTTCAGATCATCACCACTAGGGCTGCCGCCTTACTGGGAACCGGGTAAATTGTATCTGTGCCTAAACCCCCCAAAAACTACCCAAAAATGCAAAAATAAATTTAACTATGTCCCCACACTGTTGGTTCACTTTTAATTACAAATTTTTAAAGGGGAGTGAAATTAAGTCCAAAAATTGGGTCGGGGATGACAAGCCCGTGCAGCCTCAACGGGCCGGCGTTCAATGGTGAGATATGATGAGTGAAATGAAAAGCGTACGTAGGCCCGTCAAACGGCTAAGGCTAATAAATGACTGAAATTTAAATGACGTAAAAGTAAATGCGAGCGGGCCCGCCAAACGGCTAAGGTGGCTTAAATGACAAGAATCGAAAAAACAGGAATTTAA
This sequence comes from Chloranthus sessilifolius, assembly GCA_021018995.1. NCBI lineage: Eukaryota > Viridiplantae > Streptophyta > Magnoliopsida > Chloranthales > Chloranthaceae > Chloranthus > Chloranthus sessilifolius. Next base: position 102,323,553 of record CM037584.1, on the reverse strand, counting down.
AGGCGCACGTAGGCCCGCCAATCGGCTAAGGCACTTAAAGGACTGAATCGTAGGGGTGAGTACATTAGTAAAAACAACAAAAATATAGAAAAAACAGCATAAAATAAGGAAAAAACAGCAATGGTTAGTAACAAAAAGAAAGGCCAACAAGAGGGGAAGCGCTAGGGTGATTTCCCTAGCAGAGTCGCCATCTGTGCGACCATGGATCCTCTCGAACCCGTCGCGGTGATGCGCCCGCTTTAAATGGAATGTAGAGTCGCCACCCGGAGCTTTTGGTGACCCGGGAAACCTTCAAATCAATATTTTGAGCACCGAAATGCTAAATATGACTCTGATTTACCGGTCTTTTCCAAAGGCTCTAGGGTAGGGGCTTCGGTTTTCGATCGGGAAGGGTTTAGGCACCCGATCAACCCGCACGTAGAGGTCTCTATTTATGGCGAAAATAAAAATAAAAGAGCGGAGTTTCCCCTTGCCCGAAGGCAATACGGTCCTATCAAGCTTTGAGCCAAAACCAAAATTTCAGCGGCGTAACGGCTTGAATCCTTGGACAGAGGAGACACCAAGAAGGTAGAGGAGGAAAGGGGTGAGCCGGAGCTCACGGGCCCTTGTTGCACCGTGAAAGTCCTCCGTTTTAGCGTGCTTCTGATGGTTTAAACGATATGAAAATGGATTATAATGCTAGGATTCGGTAAAATAGGGGGTGTAGAGTGAAGCTAGAGGCTAGGTTTTAGCTAAAAGGAGTGATCTAATGGTGGAAATGGACTGAAATAGGTAAAGTATGCATGCTCGAATTCTGGAAAAATATTGGCATTTTCTCTCACTAGGGTTCTCTCTTAAGCACTCTCTAATCCTTCAACAAAAATTCAACCCTTTGGGAAGAGGGGGGCCTCTCTATTTATAGAGAAGAGGTGGGTTAGGAACTTACTTAAGAGCTAAGTGGTTTAGCAATTACGTAATCCCCCATCTAAGGTTTTCTAGGTTTTCAAGGTCCTAGGGTTTTGGTAAATTGGTTTTAATGGTAGATGATGGGGTGATACCAAAAGTGACTTAAGGGTTGCAAACAAGCTCAAAGGGGGTGCAACCAATCTCAAGACACCCACCACAACCAAGGGGATGGTCAAAGGGTCAAACCAGATGGAGGAAATTTGAGCTACTGATGACAGTTACTTTAGCTAAGCTGGGCGTATGTATTATATACGCCCAGTTTAGGAACAGTAAATTTCACGAAAATCAGGGGAGTTTTTGAGAAGATGAAGCCCGTGGTGGATCCCACCTATACTGCGCGTATATATTATATATACCCGGCCAAATTTCCCCCAAAATAAGCAGGCGTATATAATATATACGCCTGACTAATCTGGGGTAAAAATGGCTGGGCGTATGTAATATCCACGCTTGAGTAAAAGTCCTATGATTTTATGTGAAACCTTGAACAGCCATAACTTTTGAACCGTAGCTTCAAATTGGGTGATCTTTGGCTTGTTGGAAAGCTAGAGAAGCCCTCTTTCCAATGGTAAATGGCTTATCCTTGGTAGTGGTCTGTGTGAAATTCTGTAGCTCTCCTCCCATCAACTGCCCAGAAAGGTTCAAGTTAGGTATGAAAAGGGGATCTAGGGTTTAAGGGTGATCTCTAATGGTTGGGGAATGGTTCTAAAGGGTTCAGGGTGATTCCTAAAGGTCTGGGTGGATTCCTATGGGTTCAGGGGTGCCATTGGAAGCACAGGAGTACATCTCTCCCAAAGTACAGATTGATCGGGCCTTGGGCCAAATTTGGGTGTCTACAATCCCTAGACCTATTTATGGACATTTGTGTGATGCCCCCCGATACCTTGACTCCATCATATCCCTCTATTTGGCTGCCCCTTGTAGTAGGTCATGACATGCGATGGGATGCCCCTTGCTCCCACATATTAGGATATGGTGATTCTCCTTTCTATTTGATTGCCACTCGTAGCAGGTCATGCCACGCGAGGGGATGCCCCTTGCACCGGTAGAATAGGATACGTTGACTTCCCCCGTCGACTATCTATGACAGCGGGTCGTGATACGCGACGGGATCGCCCCAGGGCATCCACGGTATGGAACATGCCTTTCGACAGCTACCACTGGGCCCCCCAATGCTCCATTTTAGCTTGCGCTGATAGATAAGAAAGCCAAGCATGTCATGTCAGCATCCCCAGTTAACATCTGTGAATTCCCAAGAGAAACAAGAAGACACCTCGAATGAGGGGTGTCTACTTCTTTGATGCATTCTTACTTCGCAAGAGCGCGCCGAAGAGGGGCATCTGTAGACACCCCCATTTTGCCCTCACAGAATATACAAATCTGTTCAATCAACCTTCGACCTCGTAACCTTAATTGGGACCATATGCTGAAACAATAGTATATGGCTGGACACAAGCTGAAACAATAGCTCTGTGACTTAGGCCCCATGACTCTAAATTGGGAACCATACACTGAAACAATAGTATATGGCTGAACGCAGGCTAAAACAATAGCTATGTGGCTCAAATCCCAATGTAGGGAGACTATATACTAAAATAATAGCTCTGTGGCTCAGATCCTAATATAGGGAGACTATATACTGAAACAATAGTATATAGTCAAAATACAGACTGAAACAATAGTCTTGTATTTCAGACCCCTTTACCCTAATGTGGGACCATATACTGAAACAATAGTATATGGTTGGACACAGACTGAAATAATAGCTCTACAGCTCAGGCCCCATGACCCTAACGCGGGGACCATGAACTGAAATAATAGTACATGGATGAGCACAGGCTGAAATAATAGTTCTGTGGCTCAGATCCCAATGTAAGGAGACTATATACTGAAATAATAGTATATAGTTGAAATGCAGGCTGAAATAATAGTCTGGCATTTCGGACTCAACCTAGACCCAGACAACCCCGAATTATGCACCTAAAACCATGCGCGCAATTCGATTGCATGCTAAACCACACACGTGCAAGTCCCCCTTTTAGACTAGATTTCCTTTCCCAGACCACCTCGAGACTCGATCATGCGCCCCACATGAAACGTGCGATCGAAGTGAGCGCCCCACCACCAGCGCAAAAGTGGCCTACGCCCGACCAAGTCTTACAGTCCTTGACCCCCCCAAGCTTCCTTGATTAAACACCTCAAATGAGATGCTTAATCGGATTGCGCGCCCCCAAATGAGCACGCAATTAATCCTAACATTATTAGAACTAGGAAACTCACTGAGCAAGTCAGTCGGTCGCTCACTGAGTCGGTGACCCTCCCAAAGTGATTAAGCACCAGGAGACTGGCGCACAATCCAGTTAATTGCCTAAAACAGTGCATTTAATTGGAGAAAGCCTATAAAATATTTTTTTCTAATTTGCCCCAAGAAGAGGTTGGCAATTTTGAGAGAACGAATTCAAGCTTCAAATCTTCGAGATTTCTCTCCGTAGCCCCGGCCCTAGGTAAAAAATCCAACCTTTAGCCTTGACCCCTTATTTTAATTTTAGTTCTTAGACCTAGGACTTCTCTTAGTTTTAATTATTAATATTGAATTTTCAGTTTTAGACCATAGCACCCTTTTTTTTAGATCGTAATTTTTAATATCTGGTACTAGTTCTCCATTTCTAGAACCAATCCTTAATGTGATGGTCTAATTCACCCACCCTAGACTCAACTTCGTTCTAAAATCTTAATCTCCAGTCTTATCATTAATCTTTGGCTCTAGTACTTAGGTTCTAGAACCAATCCTTAATCATACGGTCTGATTTTCTGATTTCGGACCCGAATTCAGTCCTAGAATTTTAAATTTTAATTTTAATTTCTTAATTCAATACTTCTAAAGTCCCAAATATTCATTTAGTTTTCTAAAACTCTAGTTTCTTAATTTAATTCAAAATTATAATCCCGAAATCAACTATGAAAATCCAGAAATACCAATATTATAATCTAAAATCCGATTTATCTTTAATCTCAGCCACCCGATTTGCCCAAGGGAGCTTACGGAGGGTACTCAGAAATGAGGCCAATCCTCCTTAGCATCGCGGGCCCAAAACCCTTTTTTTTAAAATTATTTTGTTGCTTAATTTCATTAGAAAATCAGTTCCACAACCTTTTCTTAGAGTTTTAGTATGATTAATTTACATGCTTTATTTTAATTTAGATCCCTAGAATAATTGCCTTGATTAGAACTCTAATAAAATTAGTTCCTTTATTTTAACTAGATAATTCTAGCATAGTTAATTCCTCGCTTTATTAGATTTCAGTATAGTTAATCACTTTTTTTTATTAGAATTTTAGTACAATTAACTCATTGCTTTGATTACAATTCTAGGAAAAATCAGTTCCTTTATTTTAATTAGATTTTAGCATAAATAATTCATTGCTTTAACTAGAATTTTAGGATAACCAATTTCTCGCTCTAATTAGAAATCTAGTAAAATTAGTTTCCTTATTTTAATCATAATTTTAGTAAAATCAGTCCTCCATTCCCATTAGAATTCTTGTAGGACTATTATAATTGCTCTAATTAGAATTTCACTCAAATTACTATATTTTCTCCAGTTAGAATTTCAATACAATTACCATATTTGCTTCACTTAAAAATTTCAGTATAATTAGCATGCTTGACTTAATTAGAGTTTCATTAAAATTAACATATTGGCATTCCAAGTATAATTAGGAGACTGATATTAATTGGACTTTTAGTAGTATTAGGACACTTAATTAATTTGATTTCTAATAAGATTAGAAAACTTAATTAATTAGACTCCTAATAGAATTATAATATTAGAATAGGCCACTATAATAAATTCGCAACTAAACTCACAATAGAATCAGGAAACTCAAACCGATCAGAATCACAACAATAACAGCGAAAGAAAAGGAAAACTAAACTATCTAAATTATAAGGAAGAGACATAGCTGCTGAAGTTCACAAACGGATGATTCCATAAAGAAGTAATGCGCACCTGCTCTAAAGCGTGATAATTGACGTGTTGCAACGTCGTTAAATATCTACAGCTAGCGATTGCAACAACTAGGAATCTTCCTAGAAAAAACCCCCCATTTTTATTTTACCTCCACTATTCCAAACGCCGTATCGCTAGAGTCCACTTGGACAGAATTGGGCCACTGATTCAACAGGGACTGAGAGGAGCCTAGAAAAAGCGCGCACCAACACTTATGTAAGGAAAGGGTGAATTACGATTGATTGCGAACATCATTTTCAATTGTGATTACACTCTTAGAAATGTGGAAATTGCAATTGATTGGGAAAATCACCATGATTGATTAAAAAAACATTCAAAATCAATTTAAATCCTAGTTCAAAATCCTAAGTAGAGTACCTTATTATTATATAAAGTTTCGCTATGGCTGAGTCGGTAGCGTGATGATGCCCATGAGTATATTAGACATACTCCGGGTCTTCTAGTGATACAGTGATCACTGTCCCTTCTTCTTCCAGAGAAACAACCAATTTCAGTCTCTACCCAGTTACTTTGAAAATTCAATTGTTCTTGGGGTCTTGAATTGTGACCGCCCAATGTGGGAAAGTTTCAAGAACATTGTAAGGTCCATCCCATCTACTTCGAAACTTACCAGGAAATAATCCAACTCTAGAGTTGAAAAGCCAAACTTTTTTACCACGCTTGAAAGACTTTCTCAAAATATGCTTATCATGAAAAACTTTCATCTTTGGCTTGCATATTTTGGTGTTCTCATATGCATCATTTCGTAGTTCCTCCAACTCATTGAGTTCAAGCTTCTAGTGTTCACCAGATTTGGACATCTCAAAGTTCAAGGCTTTGATTGCCCAAAGGGCTCGATGCTCGAGTTCCATTGGTACATGGCAAGCCTTACCATACACCAATCGGTAAGGAGACATGCTAATTGGGATTTTAAAGGTTGTCCTGTATGCTGACAACTCTATATATCTACTATGTCTTAACCTATTGCAAGCGCACAATATTGATTGTAGCACTAGTATAGGATCGTTCCCATGAGGAAGTCTGATTCTAAAAACTTTCAATTTATCTTTAAAGGTTAAGAAATAAAAATAAAGAATGGGTTGTTTAAACTAAGATGCGGAAAAATAAATCTATTCTAAGATTTTTAAATTGTTGTTACACTATATCTCAAGTCTCTCAGATTTTGGGTGTCAATCAATCTCTGATAAACTCTCAAAATCCTAAGTGCATAAAATAAAAGTGCTAGAAAATAAATTGCAAAAAATAAAACTAAATCCATGAGTGTAAGGTGGGGCATTTGGGCACAAACGAACCAATAGATGACCTTTGATCATTTCCTTTCTTGGTGGTAGTGATGCCTATTTGGTTCGGGTTAGAAGATAATACGTTCTAATATAATAATATGAACGATGCATGATCAACAAACCAAAGTAAAACATATGAGATTTAAACAATTTAACACGAATTTCAAGGATACTCCAAATTTATTTTTGTCACTCATCAATAACGACAGACAAGGGTCCTAAAACTCACTAGTTTTAGTCGATTATTGGAATCCTAAAATTCTAGATTTGAACCAATCTTTTGATTTCCAGACCTAAACATGGCAAATAGTGTACAGAAAATTTCTAGGCATGAAATCCAAACCAATCCTTAAATGTTCACATTGGAGCTTATTGTCCTAAACAACAATCAGTTTTATCATGGCATGGATATTGAAAAATTAAAATTTGCATGCAACTTTGACTACATTTTGAAAACTTCGACAAAATAAATTTTTGATGGTTTTGAAACAAGGTTTTGAGGATATTTAAAAACAGTGGTCCAATATGTGATGGAGGACACTCGATATCATGAACCACGCAGTTGGGCACAACACCCCCAAACCTAAGTGCTGCTATGTCCTCATTACACAAAAGAATAGACCACTATGCATCAATAATGAGGCATGTGCAGAATATATCAAGTCAGCCCACACACCACAAATAATATCACTTACCGCTTTGCCCGCTCTCAGGAAAATGAAGAGGGAGGAGGCGGTTGCGAGGGTATACCTTTCCCAAGAGAGCGGAGGGTGGAGCCACCTAAATCATCATCATCAGTATCGAGAACAATGGGAGACAGTTGGTTATGCAAGTTGTTCATCTCTTTCTCCCATTGAATCAGAAATCCAATTTATAATCTTCAAAACATGTCATTATTTTTCGTTTAACAATTCTAGAAAATATCAAGTATTTACTATTTGCATCAATGACAAATTCCAAAAAATAAGCAATCGGGCAAGATGTTCTTCCCTACCTTAGTGTCGGAATCTCGCGAATCAAAAGGCAAGAATCGAAGCGAATTCCTTCACAATTGTTCATCATAATTACCCTATATAGTGCATGGTACATAATCTAAGTATTAACCAACCATACAAGGCCTAAGCACGGACATACACAGCTTAAAAGGCATAAAACCCAACTCACAAAATAGGGGTACCTCGTTGCAACGAGCTACAGCGTCGTCGAGGCGAGGTTCACAAGTGCCACATGACTTAAGGCTTTCTTGTCGCGGCGATAAATTTCAGTGCCGAAATGGCCTGGATTCCAGGGTAGCACTTGCCGCGGCGAGTGCTTCAGGTCACATCTCACTGCGGTGAGACTCAAGGTCACTGCGGCTAGCCTGATCAGCTCGCAAGTCCTTTAATTTCCCTCTTCTATCCTTGTGGTTCGATATATCTGCCATGACTCTCCCATTATATGTATAATCGAGCATAAATGATACCATTAAGCTAAATCTCTAGCGTCTAACCTAATTGATTAGATGATCCATTCTCTGAAACATCGAGAATCAAAGAATTCAGTCTCTAAGCTCTCCATGTGTATGATTCATGATGTTTCAAGGCACGCATTTCTAGAACTCGACTAAATAGGGTTAGATTTTAGAAAATCGAGTCTCCCTATACTAATTTGATCATGCATGCACATATTTCGAGGCATCAGAATTCAAGAATATGGCTATTATGCCTTTTGCATGTCCGATTCTCGAGTTTCATTGCATGAGACTCTAGAATTTGCATGTATCGATCCTAAATTTAGGAAATGAGATTTACAAGACGAAGTTAGACTAATTACAGTAGCGGATTCTTTGCATGCAAAGTCTCTAATCTTCTGCGTGTAATTCCCTCGTTAAAGACACGTCGAAACATCCCAATTCTTGATTGTAGGAGCTCGCAGTTCGGGAGTTCGTTATGATGATTGGTAAAGTGATAATTTCTCTGTCACGATGGCTGATTCTCATTGATGGATTTAGAGAAATCGAATGGTTTGGAGGGCTTTTCAATGTAGAAGACAAAAGGAAAGAAGAAGACCTAACTTTCTCTCAACTTTAAGACTCAAAATTCGACTCCCATGCAGCTTATGCGTGGGAGTTTGGCTTTATACTTTGGGTGTCTAATTAGGTGTGGATATGGTACACACAGTTTGGTTTATAGGTCTATCACAAGGCCTCAATTGATGGTCTTAATCCATAGTTCTGATTAACCACTGGGTCTTGATTCCCTGGCTGTTAACTAATGGGTCTATTTGTATTGACAGTGCATCACTTTTAGTGTACTGGTCATTAAGACACAAATCTAAAATTAAAGCACACCAGGGTGCTCACAAGGGTCTGGTCAAGATTTGCATGACCTAATACACGTACATAGTAATACTGGTACACTAGCATCGTCGTAGTCTGCTCAATTACGATTTGAAGTGTCAATCATACATGGGCACGGTGTATGAGCATGTACGACCAGTGTGTTCATGCTTGAGAATTGTAGGGTGTTACATCAACACAACAAGGTTTTGAACTCACTATTATGACAAAAATGTGTTTAACTCATTATTACGACAAATCAAAGGTAAAGCCTACCCTTAAAGAAGGTACATTACTATTTTTAGAGGAGATTGAACCCGTCAACCCGTTAACCATAGTAAGCATCCTGTCGAGTGTTATTCACTGAAAAGTACCACTTTTCACCTCTTAACCTAGCCTTTGATGGACCTTGAAGCGGACTAATTATCATTTGTTTAAGTGTGTTTTGTAGTTACCAATAATCTGTGCAGCTTAATATAAAATCCCTGCTTTTTGGTCCAAAGAAGAGAGAGAATACATGCAAGGATGATTGCTGAGCCAAAGCCTAAGGAAACACTTTGGTAGTGCTCATCATGGCGACTTACTTGCTGATCATCATTGACCAAAGTCTAGCAAATGGATGAGGTTAGCTGAGAATGGAGAAGACTGCAACAACAGCAAGTGCAATGCATCAGAGTATCAAAAGACAGATCTCGCAGAGTTGAGGAGCTTTCTCACGAAGCTAAGGATGCAGTGGAAGATGCCCTTGCACAAATGGGGCCCATAGTCAAGAGGAGAGCTGTAAAGACATCGCAAAGATCTCGTAGTTTAAAATCCTCATAATTTGCCATCGCGAAGTTCTCGCGGAGATCAAGCCTTAAAGCAGTCGCGCACAGAACTTAGCGAGTCCATATGTATACTGCACAAAAAGTTACCTCACGAAGTTCTTGCATAGCCAAAGAAGAGAGAGACGCCTAGAATTCTCCTTGCACAGATCTCGCACACTCTGAAGCCTTATCAGTTACTATGCGAGTGCAGGAACATACCTGTGCGAATACTCAGTGAGAGAGAGAGCTTCTAAAGCTCTACTGTGTGAGAAATCTAGGCGCTCCAGATCATCTCCGTGACAGCTTTACACTGTAAAGGAACTATGCGATTAACTAAAGATGTACTGCGTGAGTGAGCAGCTCCCACCAGCCAAAGGCTACTCCGTGAAGGCTTTGTAGCAGTGCGAATGAATTAATGCATATGCCAGCCCCGCGAAGTACGACCTCCCCACTTCTCAATTTTAACACAGGGACATTTTGGGAATTTCTCAAGGCTAGGGCACACTTCCAGAGCCATGGATCTCGAGGCACACATCTCAAGGCATTCAAGGGTTGTAATGGTGCCATGTATGCTGGAAAAATTAGGGTTAATCCCTTCAGAGCCAAGGTCGTATGGACATAGTATATAAGTTATACTTAGAGTTTAGTTTTAATCATCAATCCTTCCTTCATCCTCTGTCGGGTGAGAGTTCCAGCAGGCTAGGATTAGGGTTAGGGATAGGGTTTAATCATCTCTTTTTCTTATTTTTCTTCTCTCTTAGCCCAGCATTTCCTGGCTAATCCCCTTGTAAGTAGTTAGGCTTAGTTCTATTTCAATTTTGTAATAGGTTTTATATACATTGGGATTTTTGATGAGCAATTGTGTACAGGCTATAGCCTGGAGGCAGTTCATTGTAAGGTTTGCTTTTATTATTGGATTGCTATTTTAATGACTAATTGTTTCTAAAGGTCTTATGGTTCCCTTCGATATTTATAGGATCCATGTATTTGGGATGAGCCCATCTAGTTTCCAGTAGATCTATTATTTACCATCTAATCTCCCTTGGTTTGATAGCCCCATGGAAAGCAATGTTGGATCTGTAATAAAATCTGGGGAGCTTGGAGGCCTGTGGACCATGGTGGTTGCAGCAGTTTACATGTTCTTTCTCAAACCTCTGTGGTATGGACAGACCAATGGGATATCCTGTGACCATTTGAGTGGACAAAGTATAGCCCTAAGGTGGTGTCCAGCCACATGTTTGAGAAGGATTCTTCTTCCCTGCACATGAGCTTCTAGAGCCTTGTAAGGAGGTTTTGTACAGGAACTGGCTCCCTTCTATTTTACCTAACTGATATCAGATGTTAGATCTAATTTCTCTGTAGTAGTTGCAGCTTGAGGCTGAGTCATTGTAGGCCTTTGTAGCAATGACCAGTTGAATCTAGAGCCTTATTCAACCTATTACATGATCCTTTTTGTGGGCACCAATGAGTCGTTGGCCTTAGCAAAGCACTTAGGATGTTATGGGTAGGAATACCTATGGATGTTAGCCAGATCAGTGCGCAGATCTGGGGAGCTTGTAGCACTAACATTACATAGTGCTACAATAGTATTCATAGCCTGATCTGGTCCAGTGGTTGGGGAAATGATCAATCTACTCCTCTGGATTAGATTAGCAACTTTTGGCTTCATCAATGGGATTTGATAGACTATAGGATAGGCTATGACCATTTGAGTGGACAGCCTATAGTCTTAAGAGCACCCCAAATGGCATGGGTTAAGTTGGATACTTCTACCTTGTTGAGTCTTCTGATAGCGTCTCAACAAGGAACCCTATAGAGACAGACTAAATCTGAGTTACATTACTACTTTCACTCTAAACTTAACCTGCTTACTTCTCACCATTTTTTATATTTTATTTTGGCACACACCATCACCATCTTCTTCTTAACTCCTTCTTTAGGATAGGGCTACATTTTATTTCTCCTTTGTTAGGGTTAATTTAGTGTAGTCGTGACACCCAACTCCCTTTCTATAGCCAGATCTGAAGGCCTACTATTATAGCCTATTTTGGGTTCTAGATCAATTTTTCTATGGGACAAACTCTTACTTATCAAAACTTGCTACAAATGGCCCTGAATCTTGCAGGTCTAAGATTACTTTAGTTGTGCTAAATGCATTCTTTTATTTTATTTTCACCACATAATAATCAGCACCTGAAGGAATCAAACAACACTCTCCTCTTGAATGTTGTTAAGTGGTGAAAAATGCCACTTTTCACCCTTTAACCTGACCATTGATAGACCTGTGAGCACACTAATAAGTCTCTATCGAGTGTATTTTGTAGACAGTAATAAAAGATAATACTAATGTAGAAAACCACTCAAGAATGCCCACAAAGGGGCCATCTCTCAGCACAGGACAGACCCAACAATAGCACACCAGAGGGTAGCACATCACTGGACCCTTAGAGTGCATGGCCGCAGTAGAACAAGGCAAAGGAAGTGAAGACAGGCCAAAAATATCCTATCGAGAGGACATCTAAAGATTTCGATAGGAGCTGAGAGTTGAATTAGAGGAATTCTTACAGATTGGCGAGGTTTCGATAGGATCTGAAGGCAGAAAGAAGAAGTCATGAGGATTGTGAAATTCAATAGGATCCAAGAACATATCGAACAGTTGAGAGAAAGACAGATTTCATCCTGATGAAATCTACTTGAGGAGAAAAGGGAACCTATCGAAGGGTTCCTGAACCTATCGAAAGGTCTCCAGAACCTATCGGAAGACCGCCTGAACCTAACAAAATGGAGGTGCTGGAACAACACCTATTGAAGGATGTTTGAGCCTTTCGATAGGAGTGAGAGCCATCCTATCGAAGTGATGGAATGCAAAGCTACAATCTAACGAAACGGTCTCTCAACCTATCGAACTACCCCTCCAACCTGTCGAATGCTCCAGATAAAGTGCAGTGAAGCTGAAGCCTCAAAGCTCATCCTGTCGGAACCAATCGAAGGGATTGGAGAACCTGGCAAAAGGACTGAAAAGCTTTACCAGAACCTATCAGAAGCTTCCCCAACCTGTCAAAATCGTGTGCAGAACTTCTAAGAAACTCAGTTATGCACACGTTGTGACTTGGTGACCTGCTGTACGCAACCCGAGGTGCTTGGTGACGGCATGATGGTTCTAGAAGATGCCCAAGGAAACCCTAACCGACCCACGTGCTCTAACAGAACCCTAACAAACTCTGAGGACCTTCTAGAAGGGATTTTTGGCGAGAAAAATAGAGGAGAAATCTATATATAGAGACCCCCAATTGCAATTGGGGGGATCGAGATCTGAGCCAAATTCTGGAGATTAGAGCTTGCAGAGAAATTTTATTTTCCCTCTTTTAGCCCAACAATGGTTGGCTAATTCCCTTGGAGTAGCGAGGAGAGAGGTTAGATCTGTAATTGGGTAAGGTTGAGAGTGCTATTGTGGGTTCACTACTGCATAAACTATAGATCTGAGAGCATTTCCATTGTAGAGTGAGTTTGATTGTAATGTAAATATTGTTTTTAATGCTATAATTAGATCTAAAGTTCCTTTGGTTTCATTTGGTGCTCGATCGAATTTTTGTAGAGGAGTCTGTAGATCGACTCACCCACTTAACTGGTAGACCTCTTGGGTACCATCCGATCTCCCTGGATCTGATACTCCTATAATTCCCTGAGTCTGTGACCTTGGAATTGAAGCATCTGTAGTGGTTTTAATTGTTCTGATTGATGCTTTTGCTTTAGAGGAGATCCCTAGGATGATCTGTGACCATTAAAGTGGAAAAATTATAACCTTAAGATTAGTCCAAGCTCAGGCTCCAATTGGTTTCGTCTGCTGTAAATCCCTGGATTAGATAAAGTCTATAGGATGGTCTGTGACCATTCAAGTGGACAGATCATAGCCTTAAGACCAGTGAGATCCTGTGATTTGGAGTGGAGTCTTCTACCCTGCAGTTGTGCTTATAGCCAGTTGAGGGAATTGTGTGCCCTGAACCTCTGCTGCATGATTAATCTAACCTGATTTCAGTGAGACCAATTTCCAAGCTACTCTTCTCCATTTTTTGCCATTTACTCCTTTCCCCTGTGAGATCTAGAATCCCAAACTCGATCCAAGTTAGTTTTCATTTAATTTTAGCTTAACTAAAGTGACAATCCCTTTCAAACCTCTCCCCTGTCTTTTAGCTAACTTAGCATTAGTTAGGGTGCCAGATCTCTTACAGATCTGGAGATTTATCATATTTTTAAACCAACCTCCCTGTGGACATTCCCTTACCATCTTTTTAAAACTTGCTACAACAGACCCTGATTACTTACAGGTCTGTGTGAGTGTGTTATGCCTAGTTTTATTAGTGATTTTAGACCCTCTTTGAAGGGAAGGTAAATACCCCAACAAGTTTTTGGCGCCACTGCCAGGGAGGTGTGTTTAGAAATTGGTATATCTAAGTTTTGATCATAGATCTGTAGTTGTTTATTTGATTTTACTAACTGCATTTGTGAGTTTTTGTTGTTTTTCAGTATTTTGTGTGCATTTCATCAGATCTAAGGTTGCCAGTGAGAGGAGAATTGTGCTGGAGGCTGCTTTGTAGTTTGCATCCCTCTACTCCCCTTTTATTTTTCAGATCTGTTGATGTTTAGAGTAGTTAGAAAGTTTGGTTGATTCTACTTGTTGTGTTGAGGATTTATTCTGCATTCAGATTTTGAGTGTTGTATGTTTGGTAGGAGAACTCTCCAACCTCAGATTATTCCACTAAATCTAGAGGTTCAAAGACTTCTCAGATCCAGACCAACTACACCCACATCTGTTGCAATTGACTCCGTAGAAATGGGTGAGAAACAGCAGCCGAGAACCCTCAAGGAGTTTAATACACCAGGGGTTTATAATTCTCCCTTCTGCATTCAATTTTCAGCTGCTGAAGGAAACTATAAGATAATATCTTCCATAATTCAAATGTTGTCCTCATTTCATTGCCTGACTAAAGAAGACCCCTACAAGCACATTAATGAGTTCTTGGGACTGTGCACTACATTTAACATCACAGGTTTGAGGGAGGAGGCCACCAGGATGACTCTTTCTTTTTTCATTAAAGGACAGAGCTAGGACCTGGTTGTCCTTGCTTCCACCCAATAGCATTCAGTCCTGGAGTGACCTCCAATGTCAATTTTTGGCCAAGTTCTTCCCTATGTAAAAAACCAGCCAGTTGAGGAAGGGTATCATCTCTTTTAGCCAAGATCCAACTAAAGATTTTCATCAATCCTGGGAGAGATTTAAGGAACTCCTAAAGAAATGCCCCCACCATCAAATCCCTGAATGGCAATTGGTTTAAAACTTTTATCAGGGAATTAATTCTAAAAGCAGAGACATGGTAGATGCTTCCTGTGGAGGCACCTACCTCCATTAAACTACTGAGGAGGCATGGGAGCTCTTTGATATTATTAGTGAGAACTCTATGCAAAGGGAAACCTTGGCTAGAGATCTAGAGCCTCCTAGGTTGGTGAAGGAGAATACTTCAAGAGGAAAGTTATATGAAGTGAGTATGCCAAGTGATTTGGAAAGGAAAGTGGACAGTCTAGCCCTGAAATTTGATAGGCTGATGGGAGCAATGCAGTCACCTATGGCTACTATGGTTGAGGAGGCATCTGCCATATGCCAGTCCCCTACTCACTCCCTCGAAGAATGCCCATCTGCTGGCCAATTTCTTGATTTTATAACAGAGCATGTGGCTACAGCTTAGTCTTATGGGTAGCAGCCTGCTGCTGAGTATCAATGGAGGAACCCTAATCTGAGGTGGAGGCAAGATGCATACGCTGGCCAGTAGCAGCAGCCCCAGCAGCCCATGCCCTACAGAAATGCTCAGCCCTATCCCTAAAGTTATGTCCCAAGGCCTCAGTATCAACAACCCATAGCCCAACCTGTAGCTCCTCCTGTGCAGCAATCTGCACCTCCTCCAGCTGCGAGAGCATCTTCCTTTGAAGAATAAGTTTTGTCTTCACTGCAGAACTTGAACTCCTTATCCCAAACTGTGCACTCTCACAACCAGAGCATTAAAATGATAGAGGACCAACTTGGTCAGCTGTCTGATGTTCTGACTAGGAGAGAGGGAGGAAGGCTGCCAAGCAAACCACAGGACAACCCACAAAGATAGTTTGTAGTGGGTGAAGTTTCCTCCACCTATGAGGAAGGCAAATCTATTACGACATTGAGAAGTGGTAGGCTAGTGGACAACCAAGTGGATTGTGAGCCTGTGAGGAGCTTGGAGGAAGAAAATGAAGTGATTTCTATAAGAACACAATAAGGACCACCAGTGGTGGACTTGAAGGAACAACCAACTGTAAAGAGGATAATGAGGATCCTCAAGAAAAGAAAAAATTTAAAAAGAAAGATGATCAATTGGCCAAGGCTGCAAATGAGGGAGCAATCCCACATTTGCCATTTCCTAAGGCACTACAAGCAGCTTCCCCTTTCGATAAAGGGCAAGGTAAAATTAAGGAAATGATGGAGACTTTCAAGCAAGTAAAGATCAATTTGCCTTTACTTGATGCCATTAAATATGTCCCAGTCTATGCCAGGTTTTTGAAAGACCTGTGAACCCATAAAAGACAATCTAGGGTACACCTATCGAAGAAGGTCTTTGCAGCAAAAAAAGTGAAGCAAATCCTGTCTATTGCAACTCCCCCCAAACTTCAAGACCCTAGATCTCCCACTATCCCCTACATCATTGGGGATCACACTATTGACAAGGCCTTATTAGATCTGGGAGCCAGTGCAAATTTGCTTCCATATTCAATATATGAGAAGCTGGGTTTGGGAGAATTAAAGCCCACACATGTGGTCCTACAGCTAGCTGACAGATCTGAAAGGAAACCTGTGGGGATAATTGAAGATGTGTTGGTTGGAGTTGACAAATTTTTCTATCCTGTTGACTTCTTAGTGCTAGATATGGAACTAAGAAAGTATGTCACTTCCATACCTGTGATTCTAGGCAGGCCCTTTTTGGCCACTGCCAATGCTTACATACAATACAGGTCTGGAATCATGGAAGTGTCATTTGAAAACATGAAGGTTAATCTGAATGTGTATAGCACTGGCTATCAACCATCTCTTGAAGAGGCTTGTTTTTCCATTAATGCACAAAAGAAGGTGATGCATGAAAATACACATTGGCTGTTGCAGGACAATGCTTGGTTCACAGATAGAAAACTACACTCAGGGGAGGGACACTGGCTGAGGAAAGAATCCACGGAAGGTACTAATCATGCAGATGCTGTGGACCTCTCAGATCCTCCGGATTAGCCCCTGCAGTCCAGTATGTACCGTATGTATTATAGTTTTCTGTTGTTCTAGGTATTTATATTAGGCTTCCAGTGAAATTCTTTTTTTGCAATAAACATGCTATCACAAACATCAGATCATCATTTCAACCTGGCCTAAGATAATGGGAGTTTGTCCATCAGGGAAACAAACTATAGAGTAGCACAGCAGGGAAGCCTGCTGAGTCCTACAGCTGAGACTGCCTGGAATTGTAGTTTTGTGTGGTTTTGGGAGCTGTCGATAGGTCGCTATATGGCTTCGATAGGATAATTGGGGGTTTCAATAGGCACTGAACATGATTGATAGGTAAAACCGACTTCTCGATAGGTCAACAAGGGAAAAATATTGATTTTGATAAGTTCTAGATACCTATCGGGAATGTATCGAAAAGATGAATCAGGTACCCCTACACCTATCGGAAAGATGATTCCACCTATCATGAACCTATCGAATCATCCACTTTAAAAAGCTTTGACTGTCACGCTGTCGATAAGATGCATCAAGCTATCGAAACCAGCCTATTCATCCTGTCGAAATCATATATCCTTTAAATACCTATCGGCAAGTCATTTGCGCCCCATATTGGTACCGACAGAAAACCCTACCACTCCTCATTTTTTGCCTCCCCCTTCTCTCTGCTAAATACCATAGAAATTTTCATCTATTCAGTCTGCCATTTTATCAGTACATTTCGCCGGTACAAGGGAGCATTTTGCCTTGAATTTTAGAGAAATTGGCACTGTAAATTACGACATCTGGAAGCAAACCTAAGATTTTAAGGTAAGTTGTCTTTCTGCTTCCCTCCGTCATTTTTCCTAGCAACTCATTCCACGTTTTCCCTAGATACAGTTCCATTTTCAAAAGCAGAAATGGCCGATCTTGAAGAAACCCTAGCTGACCTGTTTCAGCAACCAACTGCTTCCACCCCTAAACCCGCCAAGAAAGCAAAGCCCCCCACCAAACCACCTACCAAGAGGAAGCTCTCTGAAGAGACGCCTAAGAAGGCCCATAAAGTCAAGAAAGCCAAATCCATTGCAATTCAGGAGCCTGTGGTAGAAACACCTTTAGAGAGAGCTGCCCCCGTTGCAGAAATACCTTTGCCCACACTTCCAGTTGGGTTAACTACCCCCAATGAATTTGTGGACACTTTGAGTCTTGTCCCTGAGACAGATTTTGACCTGGCATACTTTGAAAATATTGGGGAGTGCCAGGGGACATTGAACTATTTGAAGAAAGAAGGTTTATTACCCCTACTTTCTCCTTTGAAGGAAATGGTTTATCCCAGGCTGGTTAAATTGTGGTATCAAAACCTGACCAAGAAGGTGGTGCCTGGGACTGAGGATGCACTTGAGATTTTGATCGATGATTGGCAATTGATTGTAGACTGCAAAGACATTGGGATGGCTTTGGGAGTCCCATATCAATTTGACTCCACCAGAGCTGAGGGAGCACCTATTTGGGCTTCTTTTAGGGAGATGGTGAAACAGCTCACAAATGGTATTTTGGGCTCTAGTGAATGCATCCAAGTTGATTTTTGAAGCAATGGTGGACATTAATGACAAGGTGCTGAAAAGGCAAGTTTTTACAAAGGAAGGTGGTCTGCCCTTCAGTAGACTCATCACATGTTTGCTGAAGGCTGCGAAATTTGCAATCAAGAAAAATGAGCCAGTGGAGAAGGTGACCCCTAAGGTATTTGGAAAGAGGGCATGGTCAACAAGCCTCACATTGATGTAGAAAAATAATCCAGCCGGAGTGGAGGAGGTTGAAATACCCACGACAATAGCAGCCGATCTCCCTGCTGAAATACCCTCATCCACCCTTCCACATACCATACCTGTCCCATTACCCACCCCTCCACCCACATTGTTCTTTCCCTTTGTATCAGTTCCTCTTCCAATAGGCCCCATTCCAACCACCTCTGAACCAGTTTACCACCACTCAGGTCTTCCCACCTAAAATCCTTGACCTTCCTCCATTTTCAGAGCCTACCCCTACCATACCATCTCCACCCACTGACCAAACCCTTCTCCATACACAGGATGTGGACCAGTTCACCACTACTGGTTTCACTGCCCTCATGACTTCCATTGTGGAGGATGTGGCTCATGAATACACCCCACTGCCTAACTCCCCACACCCTACTCCCCCTCATTTTAACCACGCACCCTCTTCTCCCTTCCATCCCGTCCAAACACCTATCCCTTTTACCCACACCATGCTTGACATCCTCACTCAAATTCTATCCCTCCTCCAGTCCATTCAATCCCAATTAACCATCAACACTGACAACCAAACCTCATGAGCTCATGCCTCCACTTAATTTAATCCACACTTATCCCATCCTCTCCAGCCCCTCAATCCTCTCACATATCCCCTCCTACTTCACCCATACCTACCCCACCCCCTGCTACTGCCCAGTCTGAGGAGGTAGCAGCACCAGCTCTCCCCATACTTTCCTCACCACCAGCCACTTTACCCTCATCACCAAATTTACTTGCCTCTGTAGTAGCTGAATCCCCTCTACCCCACACCACCTCCCCACCTATTTTCCATGATGCCTCCACCCAAACTGATCCTTATGAGGTTCTGGACTCTTCTACCCCCTCCACTTCTTCCACTCCACCCCCTTTCTTACGAATCATCCCTAGATCCAACATCTACATTCCCCCTTACCTCACCCTACTCTATGTCATGAGAGACAACCCCTTCATCCGAAGAGATGTCCTGCATGGTATGGCAGCCCTCCGTACTCACTTGGAGGTTTCGTATGAGGAAAGGATTGCCCTACTGGAATTGGAGCAGAGGATCCAGCTGCATGATATCTCGAAAGGATGGAAAGAAATTCTCACTCATTATCACTCAGCCAAATTACTTACTAAAGCTCAGACTCGCATTGCTGAGTTTGAAAAGAAGAATGCTGAAAATAGCAAGCAATAATTAGCCAGCTCCAAGGAAGTTCTTAAGGCCACTCAGGAACTTGCTGAAACAAATGAACTCTATGCTAAAAAGAAAATTGAGACACTGGAGAGGAAGATTGTTATGATGCTTTCCCAGTCTTATCAACTATCTCCTTTGGCTTCGATTCCTCCAGACAATCCCCCCTCCACCCAACCTCCTCCATCCTCTTCTAGCACTCAGCCTACTGCTCCACCACCTCCTGATGCCCCCACTCAAACTATTCCTTCCCCACCTATAACTGTTCCACCTCCTCCATCACAAATTCCTCCTCTTGCCCAACCTTCTCCCCCTAAACCCAAGAGGACTCCCACAAAGTGAAAGGTCACCGCCACCAAACCATCCTCTGCTTCTACTTGCAAAAAAGGGAAGCCTGCTACCCACTCTGAAGAGGTAGCCCCCACAAAACCCCCACCCCCTCCAGTCGCCCCCTCCACTTTGCTCTCTAAGAAAGAGAGATGCGAAGCTGCTGCGGCCCTGGGACTTGATGCCTCTGCCCTCTTCCCATCTGATTCTGATTCAGATGACTGGTCCACTCCACTTGCTGCTTCTACTAAAATGAATAAGCAACCTGCTGCCCAGTCTGAGGAGGCACCCAAGAAGCCCACCAAAAAGCCTTAACCAACACCCAAAACTCCTTTATCAAAGGCTGAGTTGAAAAATCTTCAAGATTTATATGATTGGCCTGATGATGTATGTAAATAACTATAGTTTAGTTTTTCTTCTATGCCTTTTGTACTTATCTTTACTGCTTATATAGAGATTTCTTCTTGGTACTGTCTTTCTCTTGTCTTATTTTCTTTTCTATTTTTCCCATGCTATACTCTACTACTATAAATAGTGAGGACACTGTTTAATTTAGGTTTGAGGGTGTGGCATGTATGCCAATAAATTAGTTAATTTTAGTGTAGGCAGGTGTAAAAAAGAGTTTGAGGAAATAAAGTGAACTCTCACCTAATTCAGAAAACTATTTTGAAATAAACTGCAGTTATAACATTGTTCATGAAGTGAATGTCAACAAATTTGGAAAATAAAAATTGATGTTTAGTGAACCTAAAAGGAGAGAAAACTGTGAGGATACCCCTCAAAAAATTTGATGGAAGGCCTTCCCAGTGAGACTTGGGCCTGAAAATTTTTCTTTGAAGAGTGCTGTGGCAAATTTTTTCTGCTCTGAGGACTGACTGGACCTAATCTTGACCACAAGAAGTTAGGCACATCCAAGTTGAAACAACTTGAGAACATTCATGACATTGAAGACATGAAGTAAGGCCATCCCTTGGACAGTTTGAGCCTAAAATTCCCCACCATTGAACTGCCCTTGATACACACCTTTTGAGCCTTAAAAATCCTAAATTTTCTTTGCTAAAAACCAGGAAATTTGAACCCAAAATCCCTTGGCATATTTTCGTTCACCCTTGATCTGAGAAATCAAGAAAAAGGAGAAGTGAGGTTAGAGGAGCAAGGTTTGACTTTTGGTTGAAAGAGAAGGAAGCTCATTTGGTGGCCATTGTGGCATTCCTACATATAAAAAAAAAATAGAGCAAAAGGATGAGAAAGAGAAGTCACTTCATTTGAAAATCTATAAGAAGATCAGAAGCTGATGAAGCTGATCACTTCAAGTCTGAAATTCCAAAAAGAAAGTGAAGAGGTGCTGAAATGAAGAAGGTTGAGCTACAGACCACCTCCTTACCTTTACTGATTTCTCAATTTGAATCCCTTTTACCCTTTTATTCTTTTACAAACCTCAGCCCTAAGCCACATTACAACCCAATAAAAAGACCTTATTGTTCTGAAATGGATTGAGCCGTCATATGGAGATAAGGATTTGTTTAATCTATGGTGTAAGGATCTGGAGAGGTTAGAAATCAAAGCAATGCCTATGCTCATGCTTCCAGTCCTATTTGAGGGTTGTAACTGTTCTTGAGCTGAGTGATATGATGCACCCCTCTTCCTTGTATTAATGAGTGAACAGCCCTGGTGAGAATTGGGCCTGCAATCCAATTTGACAAGGGTAGTATCAGCACAGAAAGCTTAAATGAATGGTGAGCTCTGCATCAAATTTTTGAAAGAAAGGCCTTGACATGAACTAAGGGATGAGGAAGAAATTACAGTAGACTTTCATGATCCAAAGGGATGCTCTCCCTGTTGAAAATTCTCTAAAGGTGCATGGTAGGAATCCATTTTATCTACTCAAACTCTGCTTTAACTTGTTGCACTATGATTAACTAAATTTAATGGGATAAGTTTGTGGGTATCTTCACTGAAACCCTCAGGAGACTTCACTCCTCCACTAGGGATCACCTAGGGGTTTAAAAGGCATGGTGCATATGCTAAATGCATCCGTGCTCCCTACGAAAGTGATATTTTAGATGCTTGCTGCTAACTTTATTGAAAACAGTGACAAGAATGTGTTAGTGAAAATAAATCAAAGGTCGATTGAAAACTACAGAGCAGCAAGTCCAAAAATACACAGACCTGCAAGATACAGGGCCTGTTGTAGCAAGTTTTAATAAGTAAGAGTTTGCCCCACAGGGAAAAATGATCTAAAGCTCCAAGGGAGCTATCTATAGTAGGCCCTCTAGATCTGACTACAAATCTGGCAATCCTAAATGGAAGGGGATTTAAGGTCACTATTGTTTAAATCCTATGGTAACCTAATGCCTAAACTATAGAAATGATTGAGAAGAATGATGGAGTGTGAGATAATAAATATAAAAGGGTGAGAAGCAAGCTATTAGGTACAGATATGATGGGTTTTATAACTCAGACTCAGATCTGCTGGTATAGAAATCATGTCTAATGGCTACATTATCACCAAAGAGGAGAAAGGATCCAACTCACCCCTGTGCCATGATCCAATCCCTTATGGCTATAACCTATCCACTCAAATGGTCACAGACTATCCAATAGGGGAACCACAGTCCATGGATGGGTCAAAACATGTTTATCATTATAGGCACTTCTTCTTCTAGGCTACCAGCTGAAGAATCCATAGGAACCTTAACCTCTAAAGTTCTGTGTGTGGGGCTAGGCCTGCAATATGCACTAGCCTGGACACACAGGACCAGCAAGATTTTGAGTACTAGCTTTAGGTCTAGCTATTCACTGCTTTAGAAAGACAGCAGTGATCCAGTCACAAGCCTACAATCTCTACAGTCAGATCAGATTTGCCATCTGATGGTGGGTCTATACAAATACAGGGGAGTCTGTCTCTACACAATCTCTCACAGGGCTACAAGCACAAGTGCAGAAAAGAAGAATCTGTCTTAGATCTGTGGATTGGGCTCACCCTAGTGCTATAACCTGTCCACTTAAATGGCTACAGACTATCCACAGAGGCTATCCTCCTCACAGAGGTCTGAGACAGAACAAGTAGATTACTGCCACCACCATGTTCACAAGGCTACCAGCTCAGGCTCCCATGAGGATTCAGATTTAGTGGATCTTGTGGTGGGGCATAGGCCTGCATATGTGCCTAGCCTGGACACATAGGTCACTTGGATCTAAATAAATCCTTAAAAATAATCCTCCATTGCTTACAATACAACTTAGCAATGGAGGATCTCAAGGCAGCAGCCTTATACAAAACAACCCTCAAACATCAATCCCATACATGTATAAGATCCTATTGTAAAACTCCATTAAAACTGTTCCAAATAAACATACAAAGGCATAGCCAGCAAGTGCTGGACTATGGAGAGAAGAAAAAGGGAAAAAGAAGTTGCCTAAACCCTAACCTTAGCCTACTAGAACTATATAGTCGATTCAAGAAGAACAATGCCTTCAACCTAAACTAGGCTTAGGCTTATATAGCAGTCGGCTGTGTGAGCATTAGGGTTAGGAAAACCCTAATTTTAACAATGCAAATGTGGCCCATTACTGTTCCTTAGATGCCTTAGGGCGTGTGCATAGAAATTACAGCATTAGAGTGTGTGCCCTAGTTTTGGAAGTTCCCAGACTGCCCTGCCAAAGTGGGGGAAAGTTAAGATCCCGAGCCTCGCTAGGTAGCAAGGATTTCTAGGTCTTGTCACGTGATAGAATTGGCGTCGTGGGATTGAATTGACTTGAAGCTCTTACAATCGCAGGATAGATAGTTTGGTCATCACGGGATTGCTCTGATCGTCGCGGGATTGCGCTTTCCATTTGAATGGTGCGAGAATCGGGCGCGCAGTTCATTCCTTGGTGAATCTTGCTGGGATCCTCGCAAAGAAGCAATGTGCATAGGCCTCTGGATTGCACGAGTAGTTCCCTAAAGATTTGCATCTTGCAGCCATTACACGACAGCTACGCCCAGGAATGCCTAGTGCTCTCTCTCCTCAGTGAATGGCGCGAAGATTAAATGGTCCTCTCTTGAGCTGCACGAGACTGTGCGAGACTGCGCGAGAACTGCATGAAGTTTGCTTTTTAATCCCTTCTGTCATCAATTTGTGCGAGAACAACGCGAGTAGTTGGTGTGCTGCCTTCAGAAACCCACGACAACTATGTGAAGCATTTTTTCTGATTCAATTGAACCCTGCGACATCTGCGCGGGACTCACTTCTTGACTTGTTGCTGCTGTGTTGTGCCTATGCTGCAACCAATTCTCTATCTGGGTCCAACTTCCTTTCTTCTGAGGAACTTTTGGGGTAAAAGTAAGCTTCTTGGCATGGTTAGGGCCTTATCTGCAGCCGCTGCTTATTACCTATAAACTGGGCTTAACACACATTTATTAAATGGCTAAGGGTCTAACAGAGATTAAGTTAAGGGGTGAAAAGTGGTACTTTTCAGGTCTTAACACACCCCCAAACCTAATCTTTGCTAGTCCCTTAGCAAAGCTTTAACTAATTAAATGCCACTTTCGTAGGGATCACGGGTACATTTAGCATATGTATCAAGCCTTTTAAACCCCTAGGTGATCCCTAGTGGAGGAGTGAAGTCTCCTGAGAGTTTTCAGTGAAGATACCTATAAACTTCTCAATAAAAATAGTTAAAAGGGGTGCAGTCAATGGCAAAACAAATTTCAATGAATAAAGCATCAATCCACTTTCCTTTGGACTTCAGAAGAAATTGTAGCAGTAATGCAGGCCATTTAAAACTCAAAGTTTTTTTTTTGCATGTGTTTGCATTTCCACCAATCATTTTACATTAGAAATTCAATGTGCACATATCACTACCAAGCTTGCCTTAAATTCAAAAATCAGATTGGATACTACCCTAATGAAGTTATAAGTTAGACCCAATTCTCACCAGGGCTATCTCTCAATAATGAATATCTAGGGGTGTTCACATTTAAAGCAGCTCAAGAGCAGTTACAGACCCCAAATGAGCCTGCAAGCATGAGCATAGGTAAAGCTTCTATTTCTAACATCCTCATGGCTTTTCACCATAGATTAGGCACTCCCTCATCTCCACTTGACAACTCATTTGACTTTGGATCTGCAAGGTCTTTTTGAATGGGTTGTAATGTGGCTTATGGGTGAGGGATATAAAGAATGAAGGGATAAAAAGGAAATCAAAATTGAGAAAATCAGCAAGGTAAGGAGTGACTCATGACTTCACTACCTTCATTTCAGCACAACTTCATCTTACTTGATATATTTAAGAATTAAAGTGGCCAGTTTCTCCTCTTCTTTTCAATTTTCAGATGATGTTCTTCTCCAAACTTCTCTTCCGTTTTCTCTTTTTATTATTTTTCTTCTTTTTATTTTTATGATTTTTGTGATGAACTGCCACACATATACCACCAACACACTATTGTTCATAGGTTACTTTTCTTCTCCTTCTACCAAATGTTAAACCACTCTCACTTCCTTCAACTCCTCCTTTACCTTCTGATTTCTCAGAGTGAGGGTAAGGTTGAATCGGGTCATGAGGTTAAGGTGCAAGTACTCCAGTGTTTCTTAAAGAAAAATTGGACTTTTTGAGGCTCAAAGAGTGTTTGCAAAATGGTAGTTTTAAAAGGATTGGTTTTCATGCTCAAACTATCCAAATGAGGGCCTTGAATCATTTCCTTAGTCTCATGAGTGCTGTCAACCAGTTTTGATTTGGAGGTGCCTAACTTCTAGTAAAAAGTGTTGAGTCATTCAGACCTTAGAGCATAAAAAATACCAGAAACACTCTCCAACAGACATTGGTGGGCCTAAATCTCACTAGGTATGGTCTTATTTTTAACTCATGGAGTGTATTTTCATCTTTTTCTCTCTTCTTAGGTTTACTAGGTACTAATTTCACATTTCTGATGTTAGCTTCATGGTGGTGCCAAGATTTTGAAATTTTCAGTTTCGAAATGTCTGCAAAAAAAATATTTTAATTTTCCACAAATTTCCTCATTGCAACAAGTTAAGTGAAAATTAACTTTATTCATCCCAATTATAGCACCACTACTGCACTAAAGTTAACTATTCTATTGGCAGACCTACCCTGCCACACCCCCAAACTATGAGGAGCAGTATCCTCACTGGTTCAAAGGTCAGAAAGTGCAGGGTAATAGTCATGAAGAAAAATGTAAACACACACAGACAATATAGACAAAGCAATATACAAAAAGAAATTCTATTAGCTGAGAAAAAAGTGTACACTGTAATTACAATGACAAAAAAAGAAGTGGAAAGGAAAGAAAAGCCTAACTACAATCTAGTTTAAGAGGATGAGGAATCGGAATCTGAATCTATGAACCAGTCCCAGCCCATCTAATTTGCATGTTTTCTAAGTTCAGCTTTGTTCTCAGAACTGAGCTTGGACTTGGTTCTGTCTGTGGGAGCTTTGGTCTTTTTCTTCTTTGCTTTGCTCTCAGCTGGACTCTTTTTCTTGGTTTCTTTGGTTGGGCTGGAGGTTTCTTCATGGTTGGAGCTTTTGGTATCCTCACCCTCATTTTTCTGGTCTTTGGTTCAAGAGGGATCATAGGGGATTTTCCTTTGTCAGGCTGGCCATGTAGTTGTGCTTCCTCAGGCTGGGCAGCTGGCTCTTTGCCTATTTTAATAGAGGCTGTTGTGGAAGTAGTCCTCTTAGCAGTGAATTTACTCTGTTTAGGATAAGTTTGCTCAGTAGGAGGTGCAGCAGGGGTTTGGGTAGGTTGAGGCTGCGTAGTAGGAGGTGCAGCAGGAGTGGTAGCAGGGGTTTGTGTAGGTTGAGGCTCAGGTTCTGACATGAGTACAGAGAGTGAGGTGGGCTGCTGAGCTGCACTTCTGGCAGTAGCCAACGCAGCTTCCAAAGAGGCTATCTAGATTTGAGCTTTCAGGAGGTCAGTTTCATGGATTTCCTTTTGGAGTCGGAAGATCTCCTGGGCATTGTTGAGTCTCTTTTCAAACATCGTGGCCTTCATCCTCTCCACATTAATATTAGCTTTCTCTAGCTCCAGATTCATCTGATGATAAGTAGCCATCATTTTTGCCTTCTCATAGGCCTCCAGGATGTTAGTCCACCCAAGGAAAATACCCAGTAATTGCTTTCTGTGGGCTTTCTCAAGTTTAGCAATCTGCTGCAGCAGGGGGGTCTTAATGGATTGCCTAAGTTGGGCCATGCCCCTCAGGACATCCCTCCTAAGGTAGGGATTATCTCTCATGGCATGGAGGATGGTGAGGTAGGGAGGGATGTAAAAGGAGTGTTTGGGTGTGATAGGAAGAGAGGAAGTGGAAGGAGCAAAATGTGATTGGTCCTAGGTGGGGGAAGTGGTGTTATCAGTGGGTAAGTTTAGTTGTTGGGGGAGGGTAACAGGTTATGGGTCTGTTTGGGTGGATTTGTTAGTGAATGTTGGAGGGGGTAGTAGTATAAGAGGTGGGATTGAAGGCAGGGGGGGAAAAAAAATGAGGTAGACTCACTAGGAGTGGGGGGTGATGGGGGAGGGAAAAAGGGAATGGTGAAAGGTATAAAAGAGAATGGTTGGGTTGTGGAGTCAGGGCTGGGAGGGGAAAGGACCAGGGGGGTTTGAGTGAATTGTTGAGGGATGGGTGGGTTTGTCAATGTCTGAAGTGTGGATTTGATGGATGTGATTTCAGTTTGCATCTGGTCCTATGTGTGTGTTATGGTAGATAGTTGGATTGGATGTCTTGAATGAGGGAGAGGATGAGTGTCAGTGTGTCTGGGTTGGGAGGTTGAGATTGTGTAGAAGATGGAACAGGTTGAAAAGGGGAGGAAGGGGCATGATGAAAACTGGAAGGAGGGGGAGATTGGGGTTCAGGGGAGTAATGTGGTGATGTAGTTGGAGAGTCTGGGAGGGGGGTGTAGTGGGTGGGCATGGCGTCAAGGAAACTAGCCATAAAGGCTTGGAATCCTATGGTTGTGTTAAGGTTGAGGTCTATATCTGTGAGTGGGGATGTAGTGGGCATGGCTGGAGTGGTGTCTTGGTTAATGTGAGGTGGGTCAGTGGGGATAAAAGGAAGTGTGGGAGGTGGCAGGGACATGGTGGGGGTTGGGTCAGTGGCTTTTCTTTTCTTGTAGGAGATCAGTGGGGGGCTGTCAGGGTTTTGTGAAGATGATGGGGGTATTGGGGCTGTGTATTGAGGTAGTGTAGGGGAAGGTGTGGGGCTGTCATGGGGGGTGGTGTCCTCCCAGGTTTCAATCACAGGAAAAAGGGGTGTAGGGGAGGAAGGGAGAAATGTGGATGGGGTAATGGGATGGGATGCTGTTAGGATAGGGGATCCTGCAGTAAAAGGTGGAGGAGATGTGGGGGCTGTTGTAGCAGTGGAAGTGACAGGATCTTGAACCACCTCTGTGGTAGCAGGGGTGGGCCTTCTTCTTTTGGGTTTCCATCAGGGTCCTGCTGATTCCCCATTGCCTCTTGGCAAAAGTTGTAGGGGCAAGGGTGGTAGTCTCTTCTCCTTTTGGTATCTTGTACCCCCCCTCAAAAGTAGTTTGGTGATGACTCTGGCATAGGGGAGTGTGTGTGGCTTTTTTTTCTACCTTAGCTTCTCCACCAAGTCCTTCATTGCTTCAAAAATTAACTAGGCTTCATGGAAGCCATGGCCCAGAGAGGAGTAAACAACATCAGCAATAGGAGCCCTCGTCTCCTGCTGATGGCCTGAGCAGTAGATATTCCTTCTCAGGACTTGGTCAATGAAAAGGAGGCTTGTCTCTAACTCTCTTCTTCTTATGGAATCCCCTAAGGCCTTTAATCCTCTAGTAAGAGCCCTTGCAATGGTATCAATTAAGGCACTCAGGGGAGGGCCATATCCACAGCTAGTGTCAAATGCGGCTGGGATGTCCAATACCTCTGCAATTAGCTTGGGGTTAATCAACATCTCGAAATCATCAATCAGCATGAGGAATCCTGATTGTCCATCTTTGTCCTTTGTGACCTTGATGTGCTGATAAAAAAGTTGCACTAGCCTAGGATAGGCTAGTGCTAGAATTCCTTTCATCAAGGGTGTCAGACCAGCCTTGCTCATAAACTCAGTGGCAGGGGCAGAGAGTGGCTCCTTCTCAAAGAAGGGCAGGTCGAAAGTTGTTTCAGGCTCCAAGGGGATTGAAGCCATGAGCTCAGAGGGTGTAGAAAACTCAGGGGTTGGCTCCTCCACCTCCTCAACCACTTCCTTCCCTTTTTCGGTGCCTTAGAAGTCTTGACCTTCTTAGGAGTGGACTCAGCAGGGACCTTATCCTTGCCCCTTTTCTTTGGTGTACTCTTAGGGGCCATTACAAACTCTACTTTTAAAGATGAAAAAGGGGGACTGAGATCTGAGTGCTTACCCTAAAATCATAGGGTTTGGTTCGATCTGACGCATAGTACACCACGAGATCTCTGAGCAGAGGGCAACTGATGGGATGACGTTTGGAACAAATCTGTAGGATCCTGGTGTGAATAATGGGTTGTAGAATGGATGCTAGATGAGAAAGGTAGAAGAGCACCGGAAGCTAGGGTTTCGCTGGATGGAGAAGAGAGAACTGGGAAAGGAGACAATCGCGGGTTTGGAGTAGTTATCGCTAGGCTTGGCGCGCATTGGAGCATATCCTGTCGCGGGATGGGAAATGAAACTGGCGACGGGGTAAATGCAACTTGGATTATGCGAGAGTCTCCCAGGTTTACTTTGAATCTCGCGACAGCTAGTGAAGTGTTCCATTTGAATTACGCCAGAGGTTCCCAGGTTTACTTTGAATCTCACAACAGCTATTGAAGGGCTTCGTTTGGATTGCGCGAGAGTCTCCTAGGCCTCTTTTTAGACCTCGCGGCAGCAAATCATTAAACAGAGAGCATGCGCTCTTCATTCTGCCATTTCCATTTGTGCTGTGGCTGGATACTAGGCATAAGTCACCACCAGGGGTACCCCCAGACACATTAAAATTAAACATAAAAACATATGCAGTAAAAATCATTATCCAAACATCGTACATTCAATCAAAAACCACCAATTCAAAAAAAGTAATCATTAAACCAAACATAAAAAGAAATCAGGCTAGACAGATTCAGACTCAAGTGGGGCCTCTAAAATTTCCTAAAAAATTTTGACAAAGGAAGGCAATACAAAACTAATAAAACTAAAGTACATATAATACACATTGACACACCTGTGGATCAGTTTAATGAAGGGTTCCCTTGAAAGTGAATGGTGTCCATAGGTTCAGTAGGTTTTTTAAAATAAGGCTTAAGCCTCTAACCATTCACCTTCAAGGTTTTCCCAGACTTGGGATCCTTGATTTCCACAGCACCAGATGGGAAAACATTCATGACAATATAGGGACCTTCCCATCTAGATTTCAGTTTGCTAGGAAAAAATTTAAGTTTGGAGTTAAACAACCAAACCTTATCACGAGCCATGAAGCTCTTTCTTAACAAACCCTTGTCAAATAAAGCCTTGGACCTTTCCTTGTATATCTGGGCATTGGCATATGCATCCATCCTCAGCTCTTCCAGTTCTGACAGTTGTAGCAACCTGTGATGACGAGCAGAAGGTAGGTCTAGATTTGAATTTTTAATGGCCCAATAGGCCCTGTGTTCTAACTCTACTGGGAGATGGCAAGCCTTGCCATAAACCAGTCTGAATGGGGACATTCCAATGGGAGTCTTATAGGCACTCCTATAAGCCCATAATGCATCATTTATCTTGTCAGCCCAGTCCTTTCTGTCAGTCCTCACTGTCTTCTCAAGGATGTGCTTGATCTCCCTATTTGAAATTTCAACTTGCCCACTGGTTTGTGGGTGGTAGGGAGTAGTGTTGTGAATTTTCAGTGTGTTGATTTATGGTGTAAAAATCAGGAGAAAAGAGAGATGGATTCAGCACATCTAAAAATATCCTAGACCTGCAAGATACAGGGTCCTTTGTAGTAAGTTTAAAAAGTAAGGGAAAGTCCATAGAGAGGTGGTTTGGAATTCAGTAAATCTCCAGATCTGTAAGAGATCTGGCACCCTAGCTATCTCTACTTTAGTTAAAAGACAGGGGAGAGGTTTGGATAGGGTTGTCACTTAAACTAAACTATAGTTAAAATGTAAATTATTTTAGATCAAATCTGGAGCCTCAGATCTTGCAGACGAATGGTTTAAAAACTCATAAAATTGAGAAGAACAGCTTGGAGATTGTCTTCACTACAATCAGGTTGAGCTAAGCATATTACAGGGGTTCAAAAGCACACAAGTCCCTCGGCTGGCCATAGGCACTGTCCGCAAGCACAACTGCAGGGTATAAATTCCACTTTAAATCATAGGATCCACCTGGCCTTAAGGCTATGATCTGTCCACTTTAATGGTCACAGACCATCCTATAGGCTTTATCGAATCCATGGATTGCAGCAGATGAATCCAATTGAGGCCTGAGCTCAGATTTACCTTAAGGTTATGATCTGTCAACTTTAATGGTCACAGACCATCCTAGAGATCTCTTACAAAGCCAGAGCCTCAATTAGAATAATTAAAACCACTACAGATGCTATAATTTCCAGGTCACAAATGCAGAAAATTATAGGGATATCAGATCCAGGGAATTCAGATGATATCCAAGAGGTCTACCAGTTAAATGGGTGAGCTGATCAAGCAACTCCTCTACATAAATCCGATCGAGCACCAAAAGGAATCAAAAGAGCTTTAGATCTAATTAAAACATTGAAGAGAACATTTACATTGCAAACAAGGTCACTCTTACAATGGAATGCTCTCAGATCTATAGTCTGTGCAACAATTAACCCTAGTAACACTCTTAACCTTACCCAATTACAGATCTAACTCACCCTTGCTGCTCCTAGGGAATTAGCCAACCATGGTTGGGCTAAAGGAGGGAAATGGAATCTCGCTGCAAGCTCTGATTTCCAAGAATTTGTCTAGAATTTTGATCCCCCCCAATGGCAATTGGGGATCTCAATATATAGCTTTCTCATCTATTTTTCCCGCTAAAAATCCCTTCTAGAAGGTTATCAGAGTTTGTTAGAGTTCTATTAAAGCACGTGGGTCGGTTAGGGCTTTCTAGGGCATCTTTTAGAACGTCACGCCGGTCATCAGAGTGCCTCGGTTTGCGTGTAATAGGTCACCAAGTCTCAGCGTGTGCATAGCATAGTTTCTGAGAAGTCCAGCACACGATTTCGATAGGTTGGAGTAGCTTCTGACAGGTTAAAAGTAAGCTTGTAGTTCCTTTTGATAGGTTCCCTGGTCTCTTCGATAGGTTGGCTGAGTAGTTCGATAGGTCCAGGGGTCCTTTTCAACAGGTTCAGCTCTGTGTGCCATCATCCCGATAGGTTGGCTCTCATTCCTATCGAAAGGCTTAAGCATCCTTCGATTGGTTCAGGGAGCCAGCGACGAGTTGGAATCGAGCATTTTAGTCCTTTCGCTAGGTTCTCAGATCCGTTCGCTAGGTTCCTTTGACACTTCAGGCAAGTTTTTGATAGGATAGTTTCTTCTTTCCTTTCTTTGCTCGATAGGTTCTGAAATCCTATCAAACTCTTCAATCCATACGAATTCATCCTTCTTCTGCCTTCGAATCCTATCGAACCCTTCTCCAATTGCATGAATTCTTTCCTTTTAATCCTCATCTCCTATAGAAGTCTTTAGACATCCTCTCGATAGGATGTTTTGGACCTATCTTCACTTCTTTCTCCTTGTTCTGTTGCTGGGTCTGCATGGTGCTGAGAGATGACTTCTTTGTGGGCATTCTTAAGTGGTTTGCTGCATTATTACCAGCTTTCCCTGCTATCTACAAAATGCACTCAACAGAGGCTTATTAGTGTGCTCGCAGGTCCATGAAAGGTCAGGTTAAAGGGTGTAAAGTGGCATTTTTCACCACTTAACACACCCCCAAACCTAAACTTTGCTAGTCCCTGAGCAAAGGAGAATTCAAAGAAAAATAAAATGCCACTTTCGTAGGCACGAATGCATTTAGCACATGCACAAGCCTTTTAAACCCTTAGGTGATCCCTAGTGGAGGAGTGAAGTCTCCTGTGCTTTTTCAGTGAAGGTACCCACAAACTTCTCCAATACACTTAGTTAATAATAGTGCAACCTGTTAAAGTAGAGTTTAAGCACATCAAATAAATTCACATCATGCCCGTTCATTAAAGGAAATTCAACAGAAAAAAAAAACACCCATTTGGAAATATGAAAGTTTGCTGAATTCTCTCCATCATCACTCAGTGTGTGTCCAGGCATTTCTTCTGAAATTTTATGCATAACTCACCATCAATTTGAGGATCCTGCTTAGATACTTCCCCCATCAACTGGATTTCAGACCCAAGTCTCACCAGGGCTGTTCACTCATTAGTACAGAGAAGAGGGGTAAATCATATCACTTAGCTCAAGAGCAGTTACAGCCCTCAAATAGGACTGCAAGAAGGAGCACAGGCATTGCTCGAATTTCTGACTTTTCTAGCTCTTTACACCATAGGTTAAGCAAATTCTCATCTCCACATGACAGCTCAATCCACTTTTCTGCTCTCTTTCTTTTTTTTTTTTTTTTTTCTTTTTATAATGTAATACCACAAATACCACCAACTGCATTTCTCTTTCTTTCAACCTGATTTGGGACCTTGCTCCTCCTTCCTCTTCCTAATTTCTCAGATTGAGGGTGAAATGAAATAGGTCAAGAGGTTTTGGGTTTAGAATTTCTGGTTTTCATCAAAGAAAATTGGGGCTTTTAAGGCTCAAGTGGTGTGCATCACGGGCAGTTCAATGGTGGGGAATTTTTTGCCCAAACTGTCCAAGAGATGGCCCTACTTCATGTCTTCCATATTCTGAGTGCTGTCAAGTTGTTTCAACTAGAATTTGCCTAACTTCTAGTGATCCAGATTAGGTCCAGTCAATTCTCAAAGCAGAATGAATTGCCAAGACACTCTTAAAAGAAGTTTTTCAGGCCCAATTCTCACTGGGTATGGCCTACCATCCAATTTCTGGAGAGTATCTTCACAGTCTCTTCTCGTTGCTGGTTTATCACACATAAAAAACTTCCTACAAAAATTCTTGACATTTTCTTTATGAAAAATGTTAAAACTTCACCTTACTTCAGTTGCAAATGGTTTTTTTTAAATTTTCTTAATCAACAATTATGAGGTGAATTCGTTCTCTTTTCGATTATTCCTTTTTAACTTGGCTGCACTAAAATTAACTAGTTTATTGGCATACATGCCACACCCCCAAACCTAAACTAAACAGTGTCCTCACTGTTTCAAGAAAAAGGGTCTAGTTGAGCAGATATCCAAAGAAAATAAATGGAACAAGAAATGAATAGAGAAACAACAAATGAAATGAACAAAACATTTTATTATAAACAATTTGAAAACCGACATGTGGACAACATCTCCTGTGGGAAAAAAAAAAAAAATGTCCCCCCAGGCTCAGGGATATCCTTAGCCTGCGTCAGGTGGAAGAGGAAGTGCAAGCCAGGGGGGGAAGAAAAAGAAAAAGAGTGGGATCAGGGGGCTGGGGGTAACCTGGAAAATAGGGAGGGAGGAAAAGGGGAAATGGGTGGTGGGTATAGGTAGAAAAGGTGCAGGTGGGGAAGGTGGGGGTAAAGATGGAGCGGCTAACTCTACAAAAAGGATATCAGTAGGGATGGGGGGGTGGGTCATGGGTGAAAAGGGAGGAGAGAAATGGAAAAGTGAGGGATCAGGGGAGGGAGGAGAAGTAGGAAAGGGTTGGGAGACTGAAGTGGGGGGAGTGAGGGTGGATTGAATTGATTGGAGACATGAGCTCATGAGGGCCTGTGGTCAGTGTTAGTGGCTACTTGGGAGAGGATTTGGGTGAAAGTATCAGGCAGGGTGGAAGTAGAGGGGATTGGTGAATGAATGGAATGGAAAGGATAGGATGGGGCATGGGTAAAATGAGGAGTGGTGTCGGGGGAGTCAGGAAGTGGGGTGTACTCATGAGCAACATCCTCCACAATTGAAGAAATGAGGGCAGAGAAACCAGTAGAAGTGAACTGGTCCAAACCCTGTGTATGTATAGGAAGTGGTGGAGGGGGAAAATCAGGAAGGGGTTGGAGGGAGGGTGGGGAAGACATGGTAGGGATAGGCTAGGAGAAGGTGGGGAGTTCCAGGATCCCAGGTGTAGGTGATGGTGTAGGTAAGGTGGATGAAAAAGTGGGTGATGTAGGAGGAATGGTGGGTGGGGGAATGTCAGTAGCATGATCTGCTGCTGAGGTAGTGGGCACCTCCTTCTTTGCTGCAGCCGGCTTGGTCTTTTGAATCAGGGTTAAACTTATAGACCATTCCCTCTTTCCAAAAACATTGTGAGCCATTTTCTCCACTGGCTCAGCCTCCTTGATCCTATACTTTCTAGCTTTGAGCAGACAGGTGATGAGTTTGCTGAAGGGTAGACCTCCTCCCTTAGCAAAAGCCTGTCTTTTTAGCACCTTGTCATTTATGTCCACCATAGTTTCAAAGATCAGCTTATGTGCATTCACGAACTGCCCCTTGGAACAATAAAATAAAGCATCCACTAATGGGGACTTTCTCTCCTGCAAATGTCCTATAACATAGACATTTTTCCTTAAGATGGTATCCATGAATCTGAGGCTAGGATGGAGGTCTCTTCTCATCAGGGATTCTCCAGAACCCACAATCCCATTGGTTAGCTGCGTGGCCATATCCTTAAATGGAGCTCTAATAGGTGCTCCCTCAGCACGGTTGGAGTCAAATTGGTATGGGACCCCCAACGCCATTCCTATGTCATTGTAATCGATGGTTAGTTGCCAATCATCAATCGAAATCTCTAGTACATCATCAGTCCCCTGTGAGTCCTTCTTCTTCAGATTTTGGTACCATAACTTCACTAGCCTGGGATACACTGACTCTTTCAATGGCGACAGTAGGGGCAACAAGCCTTCTTTCTTCAAATAGCTCAGTGTTTCCTGGCACTCTCCAATGTTGGCAAAATATGTCAGATCAAATTCAGTCTCAGGGACAAGGTTTAACTTGTCAACAAATTCATTTGGGGTGGTTAGTATAGCCGGAAGCTCTACACCAGTGGGCCTGTCAGGGGTAGCTCTCGTTAAGGGTGTTTCTACCATAGGTTCCTGAATATCAGCAGCTTTGGCTTTCTTAGCTTTAGGACTCTTTTTGGGTGTCCCCTCAGCGAGCTTCCTCTTTACAGGTGGTTTGGTAGCAGGTAGCGCTTTCTTGGAGGATTTAGGGGTGGATGCAGTTGATTTCCGATGTATGCTAGCTTGCGTTTCCTCAGGCTCAACCATTGTAATCTCAGGGAGTAATTTCTCACCAACTTGGAATGGGAAAACTTAGAAAGACAATAGAGTGATGGTAGGAAGGCAACTCACCTCCAGATACCTAGGATTTCACAAAGCTAGCGATGCACCGCTCTAATTTCTCTAAAATCAGGGGCAAAATGCTCCTCTATGTAAGCTGAATGTATTGACAAGATGGCACACTAAACAGCAAAAGATTTCATGAGGATTTAGTAGAGAAAGAGGGAGGCAAAAAATGAGGAAGAGAGCTAGGTTTTTTTTTTAAAGGGTAAGGAATGAAGCACAAATGACATATCGACAGGTATAAATAGGTGAAAATGCGATTTCGATACGATGAATGGAATGATTTCGATAGGTTGATGTGTCCTATCGAAAGCTTAGACATCAAAGCTTTCAAAAAGGATGATTTTTAAGGATTTCGATAGGTGAGACCATCCTATCGATAGGTTTAAATGGCAGAGACAACATCTTTTTGATAGGTGGCTGATATGTACTCAGCACCTATCGAAATCTTTGTTTGCCCTTATTTAACCTGTCCAGCAGTTGATTTTACCTGTCAAAACATCCAGTTCCTA
This sequence comes from Chloranthus sessilifolius, assembly GCA_021018995.1. Classification (NCBI taxonomy): domain Eukaryota; kingdom Viridiplantae; phylum Streptophyta; class Magnoliopsida; order Chloranthales; family Chloranthaceae; genus Chloranthus; species Chloranthus sessilifolius. Next base: position 102,286,740 of record CM037584.1, on the reverse strand, counting down.
TCGAAACCATTAGATATCCTATTGAAATCACCATGAAACCTAATGAAATGTAGATTAGGCCTATCGAAGGCTCCAAAACCTAGATAAAGCTGCCTTTCTGGGTACCCTTAGCTTCAGCACTTATCAGGCTCTGTTGTTGTGCGGCCCTAAGATTGGATTCTTATGTGGATGAGCTCTCATTATCTTAGAGCAGTTGGCAAATTTGAAAAGGCGACCCACTAGAGAACATGGCATATTGCAAAAGAATTCTACTAGAGATGCAAAGCAAAAAAAAAAATCTAAAACAGAAGTAAAATATGGTACATATGATACATACTCAACTGCAAGTGCTAATCTGGAGGATCTGAAAGGTTAACGGCCTCCCCATGTTCCTTGAACTTTTCATCCTTCTTGGATCCATTCCTCAGCAATTGTTCAACCCTTGGTTGCAATTTTGTCTCTATAGGCCAATCATTATTCTGCAGCAACTGTTGAGGATTATCATGCAGAACCTCCTCTAGCCCTACAATGGAAAAATAGGTTTCATCAAGAGGGGGTTGAGAGCTGGTGCAATACACATGCAGCTTTACTTTCATATTGCCAAAGGAGACCTCCATGATTTCGGATCTGCACTGAATGCAGGCATTGGCAGTGGCCAAGAAGGGCCTGCCCAAAATCACAAGGATGGAGGAAATACCTTTACTTGGCTCCATATCTAATATCACTAAAAAACTTGTCAACTCCAACTAGGACATCCTCAATGACTCTCACAGGCTTCCTTTCAGATCTGTCAGCCAATTGCAAAACCACAAGTGTGGGCTTCATGTCTCCCAGGCCCAATTTTTCGTAGACTGCATAGGGCAGCAAGTTCACACTGGCTCCTAGGTCCAATAGGGCCTTCTCAATTTTATGATCCCCAATGATGTAGGGGATAGTGGGCACTCCAGGGTCTTGAAGTTTGGTGGGGGTTGCAATGGACAGAATGTGTTTTACCTTCTCTGCTGAAAAGACTTTCTTGGACAAGTATGTCCTAGATTGTCTTTTATGGGTGCATAACTCCTTCAGAAATTTGGCGTAGGCTGGGACTTGTTTGATGGCATCCAGTAAAGGCAGATTAATCTTTACTTATTTAAAAGTCTCCATCATTTCCTCAATTTTTCCCTGCCCTTTGTCAAAAGGGGAGGGTCCTTGCAATGCTTTTGGAAATGGCAAGTGTGGGGGTGCTCCCTCACTTGCAGTCTTAGCCAATGGGGCTTCTTTCTTTTTGATTTTTTCTTTTCCTTGAGGATCCATATCATCCTCTTTATTGACACTGGGTGATTCTGTCAGGTCCACCACCGGTGGCCTTTGTTGTGTTCTTGGAAAACTCCTTCCATTCTCTTCCTTCAAACTTCTCACAGGTTCACAGCCCACCTGATTGTCCACTAGCCTACCACTCCTCAAAGTTGTCAAAGATTTGGCTTCCTCATAGGTGGAGGAAACTTCACCCACTACAAACTGTCTTTGTGGATTATCCTGTGGTTGGCTAGGTAACCTTCCTCCTTCTCTCCTAGTCAGAGCATCAGACAGCTGACCAAGCTGGTCCTCTATCTTTTTTATGCTCTGGTTGTGAGAGTGCACAGTTTGGGTTAAGGTGTTCAAGTTCTTTAATGAAGATAGAACTTGTTCCTCAAAAGATTGTGTTCTCACCGCTAGAGTAGCTGCAGCTTGCTGCACAGGAGGAGCTACAGGTTGGCCCATGGTTTGCTGATACTGAAGTCTTGGGGCATAACCTTCTCAATAGGGTTGAGCATTTCTGTAGGGCATGGGCTGCTGTTGCTGCTAGCTGGGGTATCCATCTTGTCTCCACCTCAGATTGGGGTGGTTTCTCCATTGATACCCAGCAGCAGGCTGCTACCCATAGACTTGAGTTGCAGCCACGTGCTCTGTTACAAAATCAAGAAATTGGGCAGCTGATGGGCATTCATCTAGGGAGTGAGCAGGGCACTGGCATATAGCACATGCCTCCTCCACTCTAGCAGCTACAGGTGACCGCATTGCTCCCATCAGCCTATCAAATTTTAGAGTTAAGTTGTCCACTTTCCTTTCCAACTCACTGGGCACACTCACTTCATATATCTTTCCTCATGAGGTGTTCTCTTTCATCAATTTAGAAGGGTCTAGATATCTTGCTAAGGTTTCCCTTTGCATATAGTTTTCACTGATGATGTCAAAGAGCTCCCATGCCTCCTCAGCAGTTTTATGGAGGTAGGTGCCACCACAAGAGACATCTATCATATCTCTGCTTTTAGCATCAATTCCCTGGTAAAAGCTTTGAACCAATTACCATTCAGGGATTTGATGGTGGGGGAATTTCTTGAGGAGTTCTTTAAATCTCTCCCAGGATTGATGAAAATATTCAGTTGGATCTTGGGTAAAAGAGATGATACCCATCCTCAACTGACTGGTCTTTGACATAGGAAAGAATTTGGCTAAAAACTGACATTGGAGATCACTCCAGGACTATATACTGTTAGGTGGAAGCAGAGATAACTGTGTCCTGCTCGCCTCATCAAAAGGAAAGAGTCTCATCTTGGTGGCCTCCTCCCCCAAGCCTGTGATGTTGAAGGTAGTGCATAGTCCTAAGAATTCCTCTATATGATTATAAGGGTCCTCCTTGGTCAGGCCATGAAATGAGGGCAACATCTGAATGATGGATGATTTGATCTCATAGTTTCCTTGAGCAGCAAGGAACTAAATGCAGAAGGGGGAATTATAGACCCCTGGTGCATTGAATTCCTTGAAAGATCGAGGCTGCTGCTGCTCACCCATTTCAACAGATTCAATTTCAACAGTTGTGGATGTAGTTGGTCTGGTTCTGAGAAGTCTTTCAACCTCTGGATTTAGTGGAATAATCTGAGATTGCATAGTTCTCCTACCAATCATACAACACTCACAACTGAATGCAGAGTAAATCCTCACACAACAAATAATAACAACACAATTTATTAACTAATCTAAAAATAAACAGGAGAGAAGGGATGCAAACTATAGAGCAGCCTCCAGCACAGCTCTCCTCTCACTCTGTACTTAGATATGGTGAAATGGACACAAAACTACTGAAAAACAGCAAAACTCACAAATGCAGTTAGTAGAATCAAAGACACAGTTACATATTTATAAAATAAAACTAGATCTATCAAATTCACAAGTACCTCCCCGGCAGCGGCGCCAAAAACTTGTGAATTTTCAGTGTGCTGATTTATGGTGTAAAAATCAGGAGAAAATAGAGATGGATTCAGAACATCTAAAAATATTCTAGACCTGCAAGATACAGGGTCCTTTGTAGCAAGTTTTAAAAGTAAGGGAAAGTCCACAGAGAGGTGGTTTGGAATTGAGTAAATCTCCAGATCTGTAAGAGATTAGGCACCCTAGCTATCTCTACTTTAGTTAAAAGACAGGGGAGAGGTTTGGATAGGGTTGTCACTTAAACTAAACTACAGTTAAAATGCAAATTGTTTTAGATCGAATCTGGAGCCTCAGATCTTACAGACGGATGGTTTAAAAACTCAAAAAATAGAGAAGAACATCTTGGAGATTGTCTTCACTGCAATCAGGTTGAGCTAAGCATATTACAGGGGTTCAAAAGCACACAAGTCCCTTGGCTGGCCACAGACACTGTCCGCAAGCACAGCTACAGGGTATAAATTTCACTTCAAATCACAGGATCCACTAGCCTTAAGGCTATGATCTGCCCACTTTAATGGTCACAGACCATCCTATAGGCTTTATCGAATCCATAGATTGCAGCAGATGAATCCAATTGAGGCCTGTGCTCAGATTTACCTTAAGGTTATGATCTGTCCACTTTAATAGTCACAGACCATCCTAGAGATCTCCTACAAAGCCAGAGCCTCAATTAGAAAAATTAAAACCACTATAGATGCTACAATTTCCAGGTCACAGACGCAAGAAATTACAGGGATATCAAATCCAGGGAATTCAGATGATATCCAAGAGGTCTACCAGTTAAGTGGGCGAGCTTATCAAGCAACTCCTCTACACTGATCCGATCGAGCACCAAAAGAAATCAAAAGAGCTTTAAATCTAATTAAAACATTGAAGACAACATTTACATTGCAAACAAGGTCACTCTTACAATGGAATGCTCTCAGATCTGTAGTCTGTGCAGCAATTAACCCCAGCAACACTCTTAACCTTACCTAATTATAGGTCTAACTCACCCCTTGCTGCTCCTAGGGAATTAGCCAACCATGGTTGGGTTAAAGGAGGGAAATGGAATCTCACTGCAAGCTCTGATTTCCAAGAATTCGTCCAAAATTTTGATCCCCCCCCAATGGCAATTGGGGATCTCAATATATAGCTTTCTCCTCTATTTTTCCCACTAAAAATCCCTTCTAGAAGGTTGTCAGAGTTTGTTAGAGTTTTGTTAAAGCATGTGGGTCAGTTAGGGCTTTCTAGGGCATCTTCTAGAACGTCACGCCGATCACCAAAGTGCCTCGGTTTGCTTGCAATAGGTCACCAAGTCTCAGCGTGTGCATAGCATAGTTTCTAAGAAGTTCAGCACATGATTTCGACAGGTTGGAGAAGCTTCCGACAGGTTAAAAGTAAGCTTGTAGTTCCTTTCGATAGGTTCCTTGGTCTCTTCAAAGGAAGAGGATCTAAATTCTGCATAGATGCCAGCATTTACTCTTCAAAGGAAGAGGATCTAAGATTCTGTGGGGGCAGGACCAACTGATTTGGCTTTGGGGCAGGCAACTAAAAATTATACCTTGGTGGATAACCTTGGTTAAATTGGTGCTGAGGTCTGTATGGAGCTGCCAATTGCTGCTGCTGGGGCTGAGGGTATGTGTCTTGTCTCCACCTCAAATTTGGGTGGTTTCTCCATGTATACCTAACAGGTTGCTACCCATATGCTTGGGGAGCATTGGCATGTGTCGACACTAACTTAGGGAACTGGTTGACTGATGGACAATCTTAGAGTAAATGTATGGGAGATTGGCATATCAGACATGCCTCTTCCACTTGTGCAACCATCCTAGGCTGCTTCACATTCATCAATTTGTCAAACTTTAAACTCAGATTATCCATCTTCCTTTCCAAATCACTTTGCACCTTAACTTCATACATTCCACCTCTAGGGGTGGACTCTTTCACCAATTTAGCTGTGGTCTGGATATCATTCCGAAATAGTGACTCCTGCTACATGGAATTTTCCCCTATGACGTAAAACAAGTCCCAAGCCTCCATCATATCCCTACTCTTGGGATTAATTCCTTGGTAAAAGACTTGCACCAGTTGCCAGTAGATGGTGGGGGCATTATTTTAACTTCTCTTAAAATCTCTCCCATGCCTCATAAAAATCCTTAGTTGAGGGCTGAGTGAATGATAATATGTTTGTCCTCATCTGACTTATTTTATTCATGGGAAAGAATTTAGCCAGAAATTAGCTTTGGAGGTCACTCCATGCCTGATTGCTATTGGCTAGGACCTTAGAGAGGTAGGTGCTAGCTTTTTCCTTTAGGGAAAAAGGAAAAAGCCTCAGTTTGGTGGCTTCAGGTCCCAAGCCAGCAATATTGAAAATGGTGCAAAGTGAGAAAAATTGGTCAATGTGCTTGTAAGGATCTTTCTTACTGAGCCCATGAAAAGATGGCAGCATATTGATGGTGGAGGACTTGATTTCATAGTTTTCCTCAACTGAAGGGAATTGTATGAAAAAGGGAGATGTGTAATTCCCAGGTGCATTATATTCCATCAAAGTTCTTTGCCTCTCAGCCATGACAGTTGGCTCAGTTTCAATAGTGGGGCCTTGTGTGGTGTTTCTTAGTCTAAGGACCCTTTCAACCTCAAGATTTGGAGGTTCCAACTCAAGGTTAAGGGGCCTTCTTCCAAGCATACACACAAAATTAGCAGGTAAAGAAAATGCTCACAACATAAAAAACTCAACCCTTATGGTTTGACTTGATCTCTTAAGGCTATAACCTGTCCACTTCAATGGTCACAGACTATCTAATAGAGAGGATCGAACCACATGGACTAAGTCAGAAAACTAATATGATCCAAAGGAGTAGACTAATCTTAAGGCTATAACCTGTCCACTTAAATGGTCACAAACTATCCAATAGATGTCCTCCATCCAATGGCCCAAATAAAATCATTAATATCATTACAGACACCATGTTTGTCAGGCTACAAGCTCAAGCATCCATAGGAGCAATTAGTTCTTGAAAAACTAGTGATGACCACATTTGTTCAAGGGCTATTTGGAGACTTAAAAGTAGTTGGTCATTGTTATAAAAGGGCTGCAATGACTCAGCTCACAAGTCTACAATCACTACAGAGAAATCATATTTAACATCTGATATTGGTTAAGTAAAACAGAGGGGAGCTTGTTCCTACAACAACCTCTCACAAGGTTACAAGCTCAGGTGCAGAGGAGAAGAATCCTTCTCAGATCTGTGGATTGGAATCACCCTAGGGCTATAGTCTGTCCACTTAAATGGTCACAGGCTATCCACAGAGGTTATCCATACCACAGGTGACTGAGATGGAACATGTAAACTGCTGTTGCCACCATGGTCCTAGGGCTATAAGCTCAAGCTTCCATGGGCATTTCAAATCAGCTCAAATCCTAAATGCATGCTTAGCCTGAACAAAACTATGGGAAAATAGAAAAATAATAGATTGAATGAACCATTAAAGTACAAATTTCATTGATAAAAAATACGTACAATGCAATTTCTCAAGGCAGTAGCCTTGTGCACAACAGCTCTTCACAAAATCCCAAAGATTACACGACCCATTACAAAAACTAAATAAAACTAAACCTAATTGTTTACAGAGGGTATAGCCAGTAAGTGCTGGGCTAGGAGAGAAGAAAAATGGGAAAAAGAATTGATCAAACCCTAACCCTAGTCTGCTCGAGCTCACCATAGACAGAGGTTGAAGGAGAGATAAAGATTATAAGTTACAATTGCAGCTTATATACTCAGTCCCTAATGCCTTGGCTCAAAGTAGATTAACCCTAATTTCCTAGTAGATGTGGCACTATTATAACCCTTGGATGCCTTAGGATATGTGCCTCGAGATTAGGGCCTAGGGATGTGTACTGTGGACCTGGGGAAATTCCCAAAAGGTCCCTGAGTTAAGACTGGGAAGTGGAGAGCCTGAGCTTTACGAGGCTGGATCTGGTTTATTAATCCATTCACTCAGTTTACAGAGTCCTCGCGAGGTAAGATTTGGCTTTAAATGCTGCTTTCTCGCGCTGAAGGATTTAAGCTTGTCACACAGTTGCTCTTCCTTGCAATGCTGTCACGAGGATGAGTTACACTGCTTCGCTTTACTCGCACAGGTGAGCTCCAAAATTTTCTCTCGCGAGGTACTCGTCAGATGAACACGACAACTCGCTAGGTAGAGGGAGTAGCTTTGAAGCGCACGAGGACAAATCTAAAGCTCTCTTTCCTACTTAACCACGTGAGGACTTCACGAGATTCCTGTTGTTCTTTGTACATATTGGCCTTATGAGATTGTGAGCGCAGTTAATATAAGCCTTGATCCTCGCGAGAACTTCGCAAGCTGGAATTCTGAAGGGTTAGTGCATGACTGCATCGCGAGCTCTCTTGTGTTGCACATTTTAACTATGTGAGATAACTTCTGCTACAAACTTAGCCACATGAGGCAGCACTTTAACTGTGCGAGATAACTCATTTGCTCTTCTGTTGTTATGCAACTACTGCTGTTTCAGCTCTCCACTCACACCTATGCTTCTCTCATCTGCTAGACTTTCTTAGTCTATTATTACATGTAAAATAGTCACCATGGTGTGCACTATCATGGTGTTCCATCAATCTCTGGCTCAGTTTTCATCCTTGGCTTGAATTCTCTCTCTTCTTGGCACTAAGGGCATGGACTTTGTATTAGGCTACACAAGATATTACTAATCTATAAAACAATCTAAAGAAGAGTTATTAGTCATCTTTAAGGTCCATTGAAGGCTAGGTTAAGAGGTGAAAAGTGGTACTTTTCAGTGAATAACAAAGATCAACTTTCCTTTACTTGATGCATTCAAGCAAGTTCCAGCCTATGCTAAGTTTTTGAAGGATTTGTGCATGCACAAAAGACAATCTAGGATACACCTATCCAAGAAGGTCCTTTGTGCTAAGAAAGTGAACCAAGTGATATCCATTGCAACCCCAACAAAGCACCAAGACCCTGGAGTTCCCAGAATCCCTTGCATCATTGGGGATCACACCATTGAGAAGTTAGGTTTAGGAGAATTGAAGACCACGCATGTGGTATTATAGTTGGCTGACAGATCTGAAAGGAGGCCTGTGAGAATGATAGAATATGTGTTAGTTGGGGTTGATAAGTTTTTGTATCCAGTAGATTTTCTGGTTCTTGACATGGAACCAAGCAAGTGCACTACCTTCATTCCTATAATTTTGGGCAGGCCTTTCTTAGCCACTGCCAATGCTTGTATACAATGTAGATTAGGTGTAATGGAGGTATCTTTTAGCATTATGAAAGTGAAATTGAATGTCTATAATGCAACATGTCAGCCTCACTTGGATAGTGAGGATTGCTTTTTGATTGATGTGTTGGATGGGCTTATGGAAAATACTCTACTCAAGCTGCTACATTGTGATGATTTGTGTGATATTTTTGAAAATGTGTGGAGTGAAATTGTAGAAGAAAAGGCCCCCACACCTGTGATTTAAGAGGTGAAAGCCTTAAATTCTGACATGGGGTCAGCAACAAGGTATCCTCCTTGGAAACCAGCTCTGTTGTTTCTTCCACCACCTTCGAAGGCACCTTTGTTGCCTTCACTCATAAGTCCACCTGATGTGGAGTTGAAATAACTACCTAAGTCTTTGAAATATGCATTTTTGGGAGCTAGTTAGAAGTTGCCTGTGATCATTTCTTCCTCCCTCACTGATGAGCAAGAGGAAGAGTTGTGTGTTTTAAAAAAGCATAAGAGAGAAATAGGTTGGACTATTGCCGATCTTGGAGGCATCAACCCTGCTGTTTGCATGCATAAGATCCACTTGGAAGAGGGTTCCAAACCCTCTAGAGAGATGTAGAGAAAGTTAAACCCCCACATGCAAGAGGTAGTGATGAAGGAGGTGGTCAAATTGTTAAATGCTGGAGTCATCTATCCCATTTCAGATTCTGAATGGGTGGCACCTACTCAGGTGGTACCTAAGAAATCTGGAATCACTGTGGTTAAATCTAATTCTTGTGAGCTAATTCCAACTAGGGAAACCATAGGTTGGAGGGTGTGCATTGATTATCGAAAGCTCAATTTAAAGACCACTTTCCTTTGCCCTTCATAGACTAGATTTTGGACAAGTTGGCAGGCAAAGCTTTTTATTACTTTCATGGTGGATATTCTGGGTCTAACCAAATGCCTGTGTATCCACAGGACCAAGAAAAGACAACTTTCACATGTCCATTTGGCACCTTTGCTCATAGAAGGATGCCATTTGGATTGTGTACTGCTCTTGCAACTTTCCAAAGGTGTATGTATGCTATCTTTTATGACATGATTGATTAGTTTTTAGAGATAGTCATGGATGATTTCTCTGTCTTTGAGGACAGTTTTAGCCAATGTCTCCACCATCTTAGCCTAGTGCTGCAGAGATGTGAGGAAACCAACTTGGTTTTGAGTTGGGAAAAGAGTCATTTTACGGTCAATCAAGGAATTTTCCTTAACCATGTTGTTTTTCACAGAGGCATAGATGTAGACCAGGCTAAAATTGATTTGATTGCACATTTGCCCCCACCTAAAACAGTCAAACAAGTCAGATCTTTCTTGGGGCATGCTAGTTTTTATAAGAGATTCATCAAAGATTTCAGTAAAATCTCAAAACCTCTTTGTCACCTTTTGTGCCAAGAGTTTCCTTTTGAATTTAATGATGAATGTGTCATTGCTTTTAAGCTTTTGAAAGGATGTTTATCCTCTGCACCTGTCCTTCAAGCACCTGATTACTCTTTGCCATTTGAGTTGATGTGTGATGCATCAGATTTTGTTATTGGTACAGTTTTGGGACAAAGGAAGGACAAGTTACCTTGTGTGATTGCTTATGCAAGCAAGACAATGACTGATGCTCAGTTAAACTACACCACAACTAAGAAGGAACTGGTGGCCATTGTCTATGCATTAGAAAAATTCAGCTTTTATGTGTTAGGCTCTAGGATTGTGGTGTTCACAGACCACTGTTAGTCATTGGTTTTTACCACATTTTACCCATTAAACCCGACTTTTGCTAAGCCTCAGAGTATTTAATAATTACATTTTAGTCTTGATTTGCAGTAAAGAGGTAATTGCAGCCTTAGTGCAGTTTTCAATTAAAAAGCGCCATTAAGGAGGAGCTTTGAAATCATGTAAGAGCAGAGAGAGAAAGATGTGCTTTTACACATGAAGAAGTGAAATAGTAGGTTCTTGGACCTCATGAACTACAACAGCCATCACATTGAGGATTCAAGCATTCAAGAAGTTGAGCATGTAATTATTCAGTAGTAGCTCTTTAGTGGACTGCTAAATCCATTTGCACCCATGCAGCAGCAGAACACCCGAAGCAGCCCAAAGAGGGTGCAGACTCAACACCTAGCAGCTGAACCCATGCAAGCTTGCTTTTAATCTCATCGAATGGAAGAAGCTGGGTTCAACAACTATTAAATGGAAGTGCACTTGGCTTCAGCATCAGCAGCTGCCTATTGAGTTGCAACTTTAGCAGCCTTCCTATCGAATGGAGCAACACACCACACATATTGGATCTATCACCTTATTCAACACCTATTGAATGGAGGTACACACTCCAGCGGTCTTCTTGAAGAGTGCAGATACATATTGAAACATCCATAGCAGCTGCATATATATATATATATATATATATATATATATATATATATATACTCAATCAGATGCACACTCCAGCAGCAGAAGAGAATGCAGCTGCACTTCCAGCCATCTTGTTAAGGGAGATAGCTAAAAATGTAGCAGGATCTTCAAGCTTAGAACCCCTCCATCATACCAGCTGAAACTCCAACCTGTCAAAGGGAAGGTGCTGAGCTTCAGTTCCTATCGAGCACACCTGTAACATCCTCATGAAAATTTTGTTGGAAATCATAGACAACAACAACCTCCTCAATCCTATCAATTGGTTCAGCAAGCAGCTTCTACACCATCTGATCCTGTCGACAACTTCATTGGAGTACACACACACCTATCGAGCACTCCAAAGCATTCAGCTAGAAGTTCAACCTCTCGAGTGCAAGGACACCAGCACCTGTCAACATCTTAATTGCACTCCACAGCAACCTCTCGAAATGAAGTGCACACACCAACCTGTCGATAGGATTCAACACCAAGGCTGCAACCTCTCGAAGTGAAGATCTCTTTTGCAGCCTTCAAACCAACTGAACCTGTTGACCATTTATGATTGAACATGTCGACCTTTTTAATGCACCAAACCTATCGAGAACTGTAAGCCACAGCTCCAGCATCCTCCCAATGTACCTATCGACATTTATATTACATCTTCTTTAGCATCCTCTCGAATGGATCTTGCACCTTCAGCAAACCTGTCGACCCTTGCAGCTATCATTCCCCATCCTGTCGAAATGCACCTCTCAACCTCTCAAAACTTTACCTAGAGCTTCCATCTTTCAAGTCTACAACTCCTAATCTGCTCGAATAGTAATCATCCCATTCAGCCATCCTATTGACTGGTCACTCCCACATCCTCTCGAAGTACAAAGTAGCAGCTCCCAACCATCAATCCTCTCGAGCATATAATTTGCAGCTTCGACAAACCTGTCGAAACAGCCACCAACCTATCGAGATACACCACACATCCTCTCGAAAATACCTCCCATCCCCATGAAGAGGTGCCTAAAGTTGCTGCCCTTTGTACTCTTCAACATCTAAATAGCTCGAGCTTCATCTTCTCCACTACACTACTGGAGCTGCAGAGTTTAATAAAGCTGCAAATCAAAACCTGCATCAGCCCATAGCATTTCAAGCTAATCCAACTTGGGCCCCATTGAGTTTCAACCATCAAAACTACTGATGTTACTGTGCAGCAATGGCATTGAGCATTGTCCATCTGAGGGATGTTTGGAAATAATAGCAGCAAGGGTATTTCGAGGCAGCCAATAGGATGGTCAATTTGTGAATATTCTCAGCAGTTCGGGCAAGTAGTTTAGGTGCGCAGCTGAAGCTATTGTTGGGTCTCATAGAAAATATATTAAATGGATAGCAGGGGCATTTTTGGGAACTCCAAAGCAAAAGAGAGATCTGCACATGGGCAATAACAGAGTTTCAAATATTTGGCGGGAATGCAAACTACTTTAGCTACACAAACATAACTGGATTTCCCTCTCTTCTCTCTGATTGGATGAAATGCTAAAACAGGGATTAGCATAAACTGAATTGAAGAACCTCTCCTTTGATTGGCCGCAATCCAAAGCACTTGGATCACTGCATTTGTATAAATAAGCCTCCTTGCTGTTGTAATTTCTCAGCAAGGAATCCACAGAATAACTTTGCTTCTCCTTAGCTCATTTAGGTTTAGTTTAGTTTTTATTTTTCCTTTTTCTCTTCCTCATTCTCTCTCTAATCCACCCTGTTGGATTAGATCAAGATAAGCAGTCCGGATCTGGTTTGTAATTGTAAAATTGAGAGTTTCAAAGGCTTTATGAATAGACTGGATGTTGCATAGATTGCATATCTGAGCTCAATAGGCTGTAAGTTGTATAATTACAGTAATTGTGGTTTTTAAAGGTGATTCTAATCTAAATTTCACTTTTTCGTATTTGATTTCCCTAGATTAGTTATTCCTGTGCATGCTAGAGCTTGTAACCTAGCACCCACAGCATCTGCAATAACTTACCTGTTCCAATCAAGATCCTTGAATTGGGACAATCTCTGGGATGATCTGTGGCCATTGAAGTGGACAGATCATAGCCTTAGGATTGCTTCAATTCTTTTGTTGAGATTAGATTCTTATACCTTGCATTTGAGCTTGTAGCCAGATGAGGGATTGTAGCAAATCAGTTCTATGCTTTGTTGTTGAATCAATTGATTAACAATGAGAATTAGTCCCTAGCTGCCTATTTCCCACAAATTTTCTATTTTATTTTATCATCCATCTTCCTCAATCTCAGCAATTTAATTTTATATTTTAGTCTTGTAAATTAGATCTAGTGACACTCAAAAAATTCTGTTTCTTTCTTAGTTTAGGCTAGAATTGCCAGATCTGGAGGTCTACTATACACCTCTTTGGTTTTAGATCACTACTCCCTGTGAGACAAACTCTTACTTATTAAAACTTGCTACAAATGGACCTTGTATCTTGCAGCTCTAGGATAATTTCAGTGTGCTAATTCCATCCTCTTTTTACTTTGATTTTTTTTTCTTTTACAATAAATCAGCACCTGAAAAAACCCCAACAAGTCAATGATTTTTACCACATTTTACCCTTTAAACCTGACTTATGCTAAGCCTCTGAGTATTTAATAAATGCATTTTAGTTTTGTTTTGCAGTAAAGATGTAATTGCAGCCTTAGTGAAGTTTTCAGTTAAAAAGTGCCATTAAGGAGGAGTTTGAAATCATTTAAGAGCAGAGAGAGAAATATGCTTTAACACCTCTCGAGAACATCAAGTCACAGCTGCAACATCCTATCAAATGCACTCAGCCTACCTATCAATTGGTAGATGCATCAATAGCTCCCCAACAATCCCCTAAAGCAGATGAGCTTCAACCTCTCGAAGAGCAGCTTACCAAGACTTGAACCTGTCAAATTTTATAGCTCTAACTTCAAGAGCATCAGCAAGCTGCAGCCAATGCACCCAACCTACCTATCGATTGGTAGATGCTTCAGCTCCAACACCTATTGAAGAGAACATTACAAGCATTGATCCTGTCGACTAGCATTGATCCTGTCGACTAGAAGTAACTGCATTCAGCACATCTCGAGCTGAACTCCTCATCCCTTCAAGATGTAGTTTAGTCCTATCGATCACTTGCACTCCAAGTTCTAACCTGTCGAGCATATTCCATGTAGCAGCTATTTCACATAACCTCTCGACCAACAGCTGCAACTTCCCATAAATCCTCATGAATAGATGCTGAAGCTGCTGCATATCCATAGAACTTGTTGACTTGTGTACTAAATGCTCTTCAAACCTATCGAGCAGATGCCCTTATCCCTTCCAACTACCTCACAACACCTTCCTCAGCTCCCTGTAGTTCAACCTCTCGAAATGTATAGCTTTAGCTGCAGAGCCTGCTCTTCGAGAGGTTGAAGCTCATCTGTTTGAGGGGATTGCTAGGGAGCTGTTGATGCATCTACCAATTGATAGGTACGTTGAGTGTATTTGATAGGATGCTGCAGCTATGACTTGATGTTCTCGAGAGGTGTGGAACTGCAATGTTTCTTCCATTCAAAAGGTGCACTCTCTGGTTCAGCCCCAATCTACAAGATTCAAGCTGCTATGCTTTATCAATTCCAAGAACATGCTACTACTTTTATTTGATGGAATTAAATGCAGGCTTGCATGGGTACAAAGTGGATTCAGCAATCCACTAAAGAGGTGCTACAGAATAACTACATTCTTAGCTTCTTAAATGCTTGAGTCCTCAATGTGATGGCTGTTGTGGTTCATGAGGTCCAAGAACCTGCTGCTACACTTCTTCTTCATGTGTTAAAGCATATTTCTCTCTCTGCTCTTAAATGATTTCAAACTCCTCCTTAATGGCGCTTTTTAACTAAAAACTTCACAAAGGCTGCAATTACCTCTTTACTGCAAAACAAAACTAAAATGCATTTATTAAATACTCTGAGGCTTAGCAAAAGTCAGGTTTAAAGGATAAAATGTGGTAAAAATCATTGACTTGTTGGGGATTTTTCAGGTGTTGATTTATTGTAAAAGAAAATAAAAGCAAAGTAAAAAGAGGATGGAATCAGCACACTGAAATTATCCTAGGGCTGCAAGATACAAGGTCCATTTGTAGCAAGTTTTAATAAGTAAGAGTTTGTCTCACAGGGAGTAGTGATCTAAAACCAAAGAGGTGTATAGTAGACCTCCAGATCTGGCTCCAGATCTGGCAATTCTAGCCTAAACTAAGAAAGAAACATAATTTTTTGAGTGTCACTAGATCTAATTTACAAGACTAAAATATAAAATTAAATTACTGAGATTGAGGAAGATGGATGATAAAATAAGATAGAAATATGGTAGGAAATAGGCAGCTAGGGACTGATTCTCATTGTTAATCAATTGATTCAACAACAAAGCATAGAATTGATTTGCTATAATCCCTCATCTGGCTACAAGCTCAGATGAAAGGTATAAGAATCTAATCTCAACCAAATAATTGAAGCAATCCTAAGGCTATGATCTGTCCACTCGAATGGTCACAGATCATCCTAGAGATTGTCCCAATTCAAGGATCTTGATTGGAACAGGTAAGCTATTGCAGATGCTGTGGGTGCCAGGCTACAAGCTCAAGCATCCCCTGGAATATCTAATTCAGGGAAATCAAATAAGAAAAAGTGAAATTTAGATTAGAATCACCTTTAAAAACCACAATTACTGTAATTATACAACTTACAGCCTATTGAGCTCAGATATGTAATAGTGCAACATCCAATCTATTCCCAAAAACTCTCAATTTTATAATTACAAACTAGATCTAGACTACTTATCTAGATCTAATCCAACAGGCTGGATTAGAGAGAGAATGGGGATGAGAAAAAGGAAAAATAAAAACTAAACTAAACCTAAATGAGCTAAGGAGAACCAAAGATATTCTATGGATTCCTTGCTGAGAAATTACAGCAGCATGGAGGCTTATTTATACAAATGCAGTGATCCAAGTGCTTTGGATTGCAGCCAATCAGAGGAGAGATTCTTCAATTCAGTTTATCCTAATCCCTGTTTTAGCATGTCAACCAATCAGAGAGAAGAGAGGGAAATCCAGTTCTATTTGTGCAGTTGAAGTTGTTTGCATTCCCGCAAAATATTTGAAACTCTGTTATTGCCCATGTTCAGATCTCTCTTTTGCTTTGGAGTTCCCAAAAATGCCCCTGCTGTCCATTTAATATTTTGTCTATGAGACCCAGCTATAGTTTCAGCTGTGCACCTAAAATACTTGCTCGAACTGTTGAGAATATTCACAAATTTACCATCCTATTGGCTGCCTCGAAATACCACTGCTGCTATTATTTCCAAACCTCCCTCAGATGGACAATGCTCAATGCCATGGCTGCACAGTAACATTAGCAGTTTTGATAGTTGAAACTCAATGGAGCCCAAGTTGGATTAGCTTGAAAAGCTATGGGCTGATGCGGGTTTAGATTTGCAGTTTTATTACACTCCGTAGCTCCAGCAGTGTAGTGGAGAAGATGAAGCTCGAGCTGTTTAGATGTTGAAAGGTACAAAGGGCAGTAGCTTCAGGCACCTCTTCATGAGGATGGGAGGTATTTTTTAGAGGATTTGTGGTGTATCTCGACAGGTTGGTGGCTGTTTTGATAGGTTTGCCGAAGCTGCAAATTATATGCTCTAGAGGATAGATGGTTGGGAGCTGTTGCTTTGTACTTCGAGAGGATATGGGAGTGACCAGTCGATAGGATGGCTGAAAGGGATGATTGCTCTTCGAGCAGATTGGGAGTTGAAGACTTGGAAGATGGCAGCTCTAGGTAAGGTGATGAGAGGCTAAGAGGTGCATTTCGATAGGATGGTGAATGATAGCTGCAAGGGTCGATAGGTTTGCTAAAGGTGCAAGAGCTGCTCGAGAGGATGTTGAAGAAGATCTAATATAAATGTCGATAGGTACAATGGGAGGATGCTGGAGCTGTGGTTTGTAGTTTTCGACAAGTTTGGTGCATTAAAAAGGTTGATAGGTTTAGTTATAAATGGTCGACAAGTTCAGTTAGTTTTAAGGCTGCAAAAGAGATCTTCTCTTCGAGAGGTTGCAGGCTTGAGTTGAATCCTGTCGACAGGTTGGTGTGTGCACTTCATTTTGAGAGGTTGCTGAGGAGTGCAACTAACATGTCGACACGTGCTGATGTCCTTGCACTTGAGAGGTTGAACTTGTAGCTGAATGCTTCAGAGTGCTCTATAGGTGTGTCTGTGCTCCAATGAAGTTGTCGATAAGATCAGAAGGTGTAGAAGCTGCTTGCTGAACCAGTCGATAGGATTGAGGAGGTTGCTGCTGTCTATGATTCCCAGCTAATATTTCATGCGGATGTTGCAGGTGTGCTTGAAAGGAACTGAAGCTCAGCACCTTCCCTTTGACAGGTTGGAGTTTCAGCAGGTATGATGGAGGGTTCTAAGCTTGAAGATGCTGCTACATTTGGAGCTCTCTACCTTAACAAGATGGCTGGAAGTGTAGCTGCATTCTCTTCTGCTACTGGAGCGTGCATCTGATTGAGTATATATATATATATGCAGTTGCTATGGAGGCTTCAATATCTATCTGCACTCTTCGAGAAGACCGCTGGAGTGTGTTCACCCATTCTATAGGTGTTGAACAAGGCGACAGATCCAATATGTATGGTGTGCTACTCCATTCGATAGGAAGGTTGCTGAAGTTGCAACTCGATAGGCCGCTGCTGATGCTGAAGCCAAATGCACTTTCGTTTAATAGGTGTTGAACCCAGCTTCTTCCATTCGATGAGATTAAAAGTAGGCTTGCATGGGTGCAGCTGCTAGGTGTTGAGTCTGCTCCCTCTTTGGGCTGCTTCGGGTGTTCTACTACTACATGGGTGCAAAGGGGATTCAACAATCCACTAAACTGTGAAACAAGTCAGATCTTTCTTGTGGCATGCTGGGTTCTATAGGAGATTCATCAAGGATTTTAGCAAGATCTCAAAACCTCTTTGTCATCTATTGTGCCAAGAGGTTCCCTTTGAATTTAATGATGAATGCCATATGGCTTTTGAGCTTTTGAAAGGCTGTTTAACCTCTGCACCTATCTTTCAAGCACCTAATTTTTCTTTTCCATTTGAGCTGATGTGTGATGCATTAGATCTTGCTATTGGTATAGTCTTAGGGCAAAGGAAGGATAAGGCACCTTGTGTGATTGCTTATGCAAGCAAAACCATGATTGATGCTCAGTTAAATTACACTACAACTGAGAAGGAATTGTTGGCAATTGTCTATACTTTAGAGAAATTCCGGTCTTACGTGTTGGGATCTAGGATAGTGGTCTTCACAGACCACTCAACCCTGAAATACCTTTTGTCAAAAAAGGATGCCAAGCCAAGATTAATCAGATGGGTCCTCCTATTATATGAGTTTGATCTTGAGATTAAGGACAAAAAAGGGGTTGAAAATGTGGTTGTAGACCACTTATCCAGGATCCTAGCTGAGGAGTTTGGTAGGCTGCCTATCAATGATTCTTTCCTTGATGAACAACTGTTTACTCTCAGCACCTCTACACCTTGGTTTGCAAACATTGTGAGCTACTTGGCAGTAGGTAAGATCCCCCCACATTGGAACAAACTGGAGAAGGAGCTGTTCTTTTCATAGATCAGACATTACATGTGGGAGGATCCGCACATGTTTAAGCATTGTGCAGACCAAGTGGTGAGGAGATGTGTCCCTGATGATGAATTCCACAACATACTATGTGTCATGAACAGGCTTGTGGAGGCCATTTCAGTGGGAAGAAGACTGCTGCCAAGGTGCTCCAAAGTAGATTTTATTGGCCCACTCTATGCATGACAACATTGTAAAGCTTGTGAAAGATGCCAAAAGATGGGAAGTATCTCCAAAAGAAACTCCATGCCTTTACAGCCTATACTTGTGATTGAACTCTTTTACATTTGGGGGATTGACTTCATGGGTCCTTTCCTTCCTTCCTATGGTTACAATTATATTCTTATGGTTGTGGACTATGAGCCCAAATGGGTTGAGGCCATAGCCACACGAACCAATGATCACATGGTTGTCCTCAACTTCTTGAAGGATAACATTTTCTCTAGGTTTGGCACCCCAGAGCTATCATTAGTAATGGGGGAGCCATTTCAGCAATAGACAGTTTGAGAAATTGCTTAGGAAGAACTCTGTGACACACAGAGTTGCCACCCCATACCACCCACAAACCAGTGGGCAGGTGAAAATTTCTAATAGAGAAATCAAACACATTTTAGAGAAAACTGTGAGAGTATATAGGAAGGACTGGTTCCTTAAGTTACCTGATGCTCTTTAGGCTTATACGACTGCCTATAAGACCCCAATAGGGATTTCTCCTTTCAGGTTGGTGTATGGCAAAGTATGCCATTTACCAGTGGAGCTTGTGCATAAGGCTTATTAGGCTATTAAAGCATTGAATATTGATCTAACTTTTGCTGGTATGCACAGAAAACTCCAGCTGTTAAAGCTGGAAGAATTGAGATTGGAAGCTTACTTCAATGCCAAGAGCTACGACGAGAAAACCAAGGCTTTCTATGACAAGCATTTGCTGAGAAAGGAGTTCATAGCTGGCAGCAAGGTATGGTTGTTCAATTCTAAATTGAAATTTTTCCCAGGTAAGTTGAGATCTAGATGGGAGGGACCTTACATGGTCGAGCATGTATCCCCATCTGGAGCTGTTGAAATCAAGGATCCAAAAGATGAAAGGATAATGGAAGTGAATGGTCAAAGGCTCAAACTTTTTGTTGAAAATGTGGTGGAGCCTATTGCGCTGCCACCTTGTAATTATTATATAATTAAAATAGCCAATTAAAAGGTGCAAATTACAAATGTATGGAATCAAGGTGAGCAACCAGTCCTGCAAGAACCAGGGCTGTTGTAGCAAGTTTTAAAAGATAAGTAAGGGTATGTCCACTGGGAAATGTGGTTTAACTATAGTAAATCTCCAGATCTATGGTAGATCTGGCACTCTATCCTAATTTAAGCTAAACTAAAATAAGAAAGAGGAGAGGTTCTAGGTTTTTGTCACTTTTACTGTAAACTACAAAAGTTAAATGCAATTGATCCATATCTGATCAAACACAGAGATTGGGGAGATATAGAAAAGATGAAAATTCAAAAGATGGAAAATAGTAGCTAGGGGTCTTGGTCTCTTACTGAAAATCAAAGGAATCAAAGGCAATGTAGAGGACAGATTTGCAACAATCCTCTATCTGGCTCCAAGCTTCCCAGGTTCCCCGACAGATGTAAGGTATAAGAATCCAATCTCCAGCAATGGATTAAAGCAATCCTGAAGTTAGGATCTGCCCTTCTACTGGATACATTCCTAAGGTTATGATCTGTCCTTCTACTGGATACAGTTCATCCTAGAGATTGCTCTAATCTATTAATTTTGATTGGAACAGGTAAACTATTGCAGATGATACGTGTGCTAGGCTATTAGCTTCGCATTTCTGGTTGGCATCCATAGGAGTATCCAATCCAAGAAAATCAAATATGAAGAAGTGAAATGTAGATTAGAATCACCTTTAAAAACCATAATTATATTATAAAATTATAATACTATTATACCCAGATCTGCAATCTGTGCAATATGCAATCTCTTACAAGCCTCTGAAACTCTCGATTTACAGCTCAAGCCCTCACCCTAACTACTGAAAAGAGTTTAGCCACTCTTGATTGGCTAAAGAGAGAATGGGAGAAGAAGAGAGAGAGAGGGAGTTCTTGGAGGGAAAATAGATCTCGAACTATGCTCTGGTTCTCTCAAATTCTGGATGGTTCTTCTGTAAAAGTTCTCTTCTATTTATACCTTCTCCCTCTGTCTCAGATCCATTTCAGCCAATCAGAGCTCACGAGAATAATTCGGTTATTCTGGGTTGCTGATGTGGCTAGCCTTTAGTAGAAGCTCTTTTCCCATTGGTCCACAATCGAGAAATACACATGAGGCAGTTAGGGTTTCCAATCATGCACAGTTGAATGCCAAAAATACCCCTAGGGATCGTTGACGTGCTTTGGGATGTGTGCACAGACTTCTGAAATTGGTAGCTACTGAAGAAACATGTTGAGAAGTCCCAAATGCGAGTGTCGAGAGGTTCAGGGAAGCTCTCGACAGGTTCTGAGTCTCCTTGCTCTTCATTTCAATAGGTTTGGAAACCTCTCGATGAGTTGAATTGCACTAGTCGATAGGATTTGATGACTCATCGATAGGATCTATGTGGCTTTCGACATGATTAAAACATCTCGACAGGATTGGAAGCCTGTTTCACCATTCTGTCCATTTCTCCATTCATCCTCTCGATAGGTTATAATCATCCTGTCGACTTGTTATAGAATCTACCACTGAGCTCTCGATAGGTTCTATCTATCCTCATGAGAATGGTTGACTTGTTATAGAATCTACCACTGGGCTCTCGATAGGTTGACTTACCTTGTCGAAAGGTTCAGTTGAACCTCATGATAAGTATCTAAAACCTCGTGACTTCCCCTGCACCTTGATGTAAGGTGTCGATAGGATCCATGCTGCACTCCCAACCTCTCGACAGGATCTATCATCCTCTCGATCTATTCATAGTTTCTCTTCGGAACCTCTCGACATGTTATAATTAGCCTTTAGAACTTCTTGACAGGTGCTGGGGAGCTCTCGACAGCTTCATGGACCCCTCGACAACTTATTTTCAGTGCTTCCACAGTTGGCACACCTCTCAAGTGGGCTATTCTTCATTGTTCAACACTCAGCAACCTCTTGGTGGATTCAATCTTCATTCTTTGCAACTGCACTTGGCCTCAAGCATCCCCAGTTGGGTTCAAGACATTCTCATGAATCTCTAAGCCTCTTGTGGACTGCTTGATTGGCTCGCCTTTGGGCTGTTAGGTCACATGTTGAGCAGCAAATTGCTTCTTTGTCTCTTTTAAGTGAATATCTGCACTAAGCTTGCAATCCATTATTTATCTATAAAATACACTTAAAACACATTATTAGTCAACTCAAGGGTCCACCAAAGGTCAGGTTAGGAGGTGAAAAATAGTATTTTTCACTGCTTAACACACCCCCAAACCTAAGCTTTGCTACTCCCTGAGCAAAGGAGAAAATAAAAAAAATTATTTAAAATAAAAAGTGCCACTTTTGTAGGGAACACAAATGCATTTAGCATATGCATCAAGCCTTTTAAACCCCTAGGTGATCCCTAGTGGTGGAGTGAAGTCTCCTGAGGGTTTACAGTGAAGTTACCCACAAACCTCTCCAATAAAATTAGTTAATATCAGTGCAGCATGTTAAAATAAAATTCAAGTAATATAAAATTCATTCCACGCCTTGTCCATTCAGTTTTTAAAGGATTCTCAGCAAAAACATGACTGTTTAAAACTAAAATTCTGCTATAACTCCTTCACAATCAATCAGCTCATGTCAAGGTATTTTGTATGAAAATAATGCAACACTTACCCTCAAATTGAGAATCATGTTTTGATAATGCCCCCATCAATCTTAATTTCAGACCCAAAGCTTACCAGGGCTGTCATTCTCAACAAAAATAGAAGGGTGTATCAATTCACATAGCTCAAGAGCAGTTACAACCCTCAAATAGGACTGCAAGCATGAGCATAGGCATTGTTCTAACTTCTGAAATTTTCTAACTCTTTTCACCATAGATCAAGCAAATCCTTATCTCCACATGACAGCTCAATCCAATTCAGATCAGTAAGGACTTTTTATTGGGTTGTAATGTGGCTTATGGGTGAAGTTTACCAAGACTAAAAGGGTAAGGAAGGATTCAAAATTGAGAAATCAGAAAGGTAAGGAGGTGATATGTACACCTTCTTCATTTCAGCATAAATCCATCTTTTTTTTAATTTTTTAGAGCCAAAGTGCCCAACTTTTTCTCTTCTCTTTCAAAATATCCAATGAAGTGACTTCTCTTTCTCATTCTTTTGTTTTGCTTTTCTATTTTTCTTTTATTTTTTTGTATGCTTCTTCTTTTGTATTTTTCTCTATTTTTCTTTTTATGGGCTGGAATGCCACAACTATACATCACACTTGCCTTCAAATGTATTTTCTTCTTCTTTTAGCAAATTGTCAAACCTTGCTCCTTTAACCTCATTTCTCCTCCTATTTCCTGATTTCTCAGATTGAGAGTGAAGTGAAATAGGTCAAGAGGTTTTGGGTTCAAATTTTTTTATTTTCATCAAAGAAAACTGAGATTTTTAAGGCTCAAAAGGTGTGTATCAAGGCAGTTCAAAGGTGGGAATTTTTAAGCTCAAACTGTCCAAGGGATGGCCTTACTTCATGTCCTTCATGTCATGAGTGTTGTCAAGCTGTTTCAACTTGGATTTGCCTAACTTCTAGTAAGAAATGGTAGATCCAATCAGTCCTTAGAGCAGAAGAAATTGCCAAACACTCTTCAAAGAAAATTCTTCAAGTCCAAATCTCACTGGGTATGGTCTTCCATCAGATTTCTGGGGCATATCCTCACCATTTTCTCTCTTTTCAAGTTCACTAAGCACTAATTTTTGAAACATCCCTGACATTTGCTTCATGAAAATGTTAGAACTATAACATGTTCCAGTTTTAAAAAGTTTTTAATTTCCTCTATTAAAAAAAATCAGGTGGAAAATTTATTTTCTCAATTTCTGTTAAAACCTTGCTGCACTACCCATTAACTATCCATTGGCAAACCTTGCCACACTCCCAAACCTATGAGAAGCAGTGTCCTCACTGATTTAGAGATAAAGAAATGCGCAACATGAGAAAAACATATACAGAGAAGCAAGGAAAGAAAAGTAAACAATTAATCACTCATCTAAACAAAAAATATCAATATACAAATAAAATAAGAACCAGTAGTAAACAAAACATACAACTAATGACAAGAAAGCAGACAATAAAATAGAAAGAAAGTAAGAAAATCATAGTAAATAGACTACAGAGAAATTTCATTGATAATACAAAAAGATGGACAAAAATACAAAAGCAACCTAAGCAGCTGTAGCAAGCCTACAAAACCAAGTAAAAATCCTAAAAACAAGCTAAAACTACTCAGAGTCAGAGGTGAAGAGTTCAGCAGGGTCGAAACCACATTGAGCAGCATAAGCTTTCAACTCAGCTTTCCTCTCATCCATGGGCTGCACTTTGGTGGTAGCTACCTCCTCAGACTGGGTAGTTGTCTCCTTCCCTTTTCCGGCTTGCTGAGAGGGTGAACTTGCAGGATGGGCAGGGCTTGTGCAGGTGTTGTGCCAGTCAGTTCAGCCAATTTCCTCTCAAGGATTTCCACTGTTGTCCTCTCAAGGATTTCCACTGTTGTTTCAACAAAGAGAACTCTACTTTCATAGAATTCCTTTGTGGCTTTGGTGGTCTCTCTGGAGGCAGCTAGCCTTTTCTCAAGTCCATCTGCTCTCATATTCTCCGAGGCAGCAATGATCTTTTCAGCGTCATATAGGAGTAAAATATGTTGCCAGCCCTTGGATATTTGCATCATTTGAAAGTTGTAATCCACCTGCATTTGACTCAGCTTTGCTTCATAGGGCATCTTGATTGATCTGAGGAGGGCAGCCATTCCTTGCACAACATCCCTTTTGAGGTAGGGGTTCTGTTTCATGATATGGAGGAGGGTGGAGTATGGAGGGAGATGGGGAAAGGAAGAGGCAGGCAGTATGAACTGAGGGGATTCAAGTTCAAGATCTAGGTTAGTTTGGGTTGGGGTTGAGGAGGTTGGGATTAGGTCCTCCACATCTGTGGCAGCATCAGAGGTAGCTACAACAAGTGGGAGAGGGGGTTGGGAGTGTGTGAGGAAGATTGGCAGAGGTAGGGGAATAATGGGAGGTTGGATAAGGTCAGGCTGGGGTTCTGGTTCAGGTGTAATTTGAGTAGAGGCATTGGTATAGGTAGGAGGAGGGATGGCTGGTTGTTGGGAAGGTTGGGTTAAAAGTGTCAAGGTGGAGTGGATGGCTTGGACGCTAGTTGGAAGGGAGGATTGACTTTGGAGTGTGGGGTACATGGCTTGGAGTGTGGCATCAATTGATGGTTGGGTTTGGGTGTTGGACAGCACATGGGATTGAAGGGAAAGTAAAAGGTGAAGGATTTGGGGTAAAGGGTCAGGTGTTATAGGGGCTGAGGGTGTATTGGTGGAATTGGTTGGAAAGGGGAGGTGTGGGTATGGTTAAAAGGTGGGGTGGGTGAGGTCTTTAAATGTGTAGGTTGTGGAGAGTCAGGTAGGGGGGTATATTCATAACCAATGTCCTCCACAACGGAGTCAATTAGGGATGAATATCCCTCAGTAGTTATTTGGTCTTGGGTGCGTGGAGGTGATATGGAGAAGGTAGGGTCAATGTTAAAGGACATGGATGGTGGGAAAGTGATGGCTGGTTCAGCTGAAGGGGAAAGGTGGGGGCTTGAGGCTTCAATAGCTGAGATGGATGGGTTGGGTAATGAAATTGAGGTAAGGATGGGGGTTGTAGTAAGAGAGGGAGATAAAGGTGTGGATGTGGTGATGGTGGAAAGGGAGGCTGAAGTGTTGGGAGGTATGGAAACTAGAATGGAGGGTAAAGGAAATGAGATGGATGGTAGAGCAGCTGATGGGATGGAAAAACTAGGGACATTAAGGCTGACACTGGGCAAGGACATAGAGATGGAAGGAATGGAAGGGATGACTGCAGGTGTTGAGGGGAGCACAGGAGCAGCTACAAAGTTGGCCACATGGTGTGCCTCCCTTTCAGAACTCTCAACAGATTTGCTCTTACGTTTTCCAATCAAGGTCCTATTGGCAGACCAAGCCCTCTTTCCAAATATTTTGGGCTTCACATTCTCTACTTCCTCATCCCCTTTAAAAACAAATTTTCCTCTCTTAAACAAGGCAGTGATGAGCCTGCTGTAGGGGAGCCCTGGTAGGGCTTGGGCCTTCCTACATTTGTCATTCACATCCACCATTGCTTCAAACACCAGCCAAGCAACATTTAAAAACTGGCCCTTAGAGAAAAAGTATAGGGCATCCACTATTGGTGTTCTCCTCTCTTGCTGATGGCCACTGACATATATGTTTTTCCTCAGAAGTGAATCAAAGAATAGCATGCTGGGATGTAAATCTCTCCTCATTATTGATTCTCCAAACCCCACAATGCCTTGAGTGAGGTGCCTGGCCATTGCTTGAAGGGCATATTTTCAGGTTCTCCTAACCCATATCTTGAGTCAAAAACTGAGGGGACCCCCAATGTCAATCTAATGTCATTGTAATCCATCATAATTTCCACATTATCAATCACAGTCACAAGGCACGGCTCAGATGAACCTGGCTTGGTCCCCTTCCTCAGGTTCTGATACCATAACTTGACCAGCCTAGGGTAGGATTTCTCTTGCAAAGGGGTCAGACCTGCCTTCACCAAATAGTCCATTGTGACCTTGCAGTCATCCTCCTTAGAAAAATAGGGTGTATCAACAATTGTCTCTGGGATCAGGCCTAAGGCATCCACAAATTCATTGGGAGTGGATCTGTTCATAGGGATTTCAGTCTTAGCCACAGGGATATCCTCAGGCACAATGGTAGGCTCAGGCACATGGATTTCTACCTCAGGGGCCTCCTCAACAAATTCTTCACTAGTTTGGGCCCTCTTTGATTTCTTGGCTCTCTTGGACTTCACAGTTTTCTCAGCTTGGTCCATGACCAACTTTCTTTTGCAGGTGGGGATTCTGTGGGTTGTGTGGTGAGCCTACTAGACTTCCTAGTAGCTTTAGTGGTGAATTTAGAAGGTACTTTGAACAGATTAGCCAAGGTATCCTCTTGACCAGCCATTACTCAATTGATTTCTCACAATCAAATGCAATAACCTCACAAACCTTTGTTATCAATCAAATAAACCACACCAATTTATGAGTGAAATGCCAAAAGCACAAAGTGAAGCAGAAGAGAGGCTTACCAGTAGAAACCTAGGGTTTCTCAGATCTTAAAATGCATAGCACCAAACCAGCTCAGACCAGCTGTAAAGTGTAGCTTTTGATGAATTAAAGCAATGGGGAAAATTGCTAGGAACTTGTTGTAACAGTTAGTGAGGTAGAGAGAGAAAAAGAAAAGTGGAAAAATCACTAGAGAAAACTTAAAGCATAAAGAGAAGTTGTCGAATGGCAAAAATGGAGTTGTCATTAGGTTTAAAGTAGTGGGAAACGAATTTTGACAGGATTGGGGCAAGGTGTTGATAGGTTGATGCAACCTGTCGAAGAGTAGAAAGTCATTGATCCTCGTGAAAGGTTCATGCAATCCTGTCAACGGGTTCAAGAAGACAAAAATAATCATTTCGAGAGGTTCACAGAACCTCTCGACAAGTTCTTTGAACTCAATATGCAATCCTCTCGATAGGTTCTAGGCTTCAGAAAAGTTACTTTGAGAAGTTCACAGAACCTCTCGATAGGTACCCTGAATCTGTCGAGAATTCAACCAAAAATCTTTAGAACCTGTCGAAATGCTCCTGGATCCTATCGACAACCATTTTTTCATCTTCAGAGCCTATCGAGAATTAATTCACACCTCTCGATAGTTTCTAGATCTTGTCGAAATGCAAATTGGGAACTCGCAAAACCTGTCGAGATGTTCATAAAACCTACCGACAGGTTATACTTCAGTATAAAAAGGCTTGTAATCAATTCCCAGTTCATTTCCCAACAGATTTGACACTCCAACTCTGTTCACTTCACCAATTTGACTCATTATCCTACTTGAGGTATTAGCACACATGATAAAAAAGCATGTACAATGCAACACATAAATGAAACAAAAGAAACAGAAATAACCAAACACATGAGTTATTATACATAGTATACATTGTTGAAACTCAAACATGTTATGGAGGTTCATGACAGGGAATGGTCAGTACAGGCTCCACCACATTTTTAACAAAAAGCTTGAGCCTTTTCCCATTCACTTTCATGGTCCTTCCATCTTTTGGATCCTTGATTTCAACAGCTCCAAATGGGGATACATGCTCAACTATGTAAGGTCCCTCCCATCTGGATCTCAACTTACCTAGGAAGAATCTCAATCTAGAGTTGAATAGCCATACCTTGTTGCCAGCTGTGAACTCTTTCCTCAGCAGATGCTTGTCATAGAAAGCCTTGATTTTCTCCTTGTAGATCTTAGAATTTGAAAATGCCTCCAACCTCAACTCTTCCAGCTCTAATAGCTTGAGTTTCCTGTGTATGCCAGCAAATTTTAAGTTAGTATTTAATGCTTTAATAGCCCAATAAGCCTTGACCTCTAGCTCTACTAGTAAATGACATGCCTTGCCATATACCAGCCTGAAAGGACACATGCCTATTAGGGTCTTATAGGCAGTCTTATAAGCCCATAGAGCATCAGGTAACTTCAAGAACCAGTCCTTCCTATCCACCCTCACTGCTGTCTCCAAAATGTGTTTGATTTCTCTATTAGAAATTTCTACCTGCCCATTGGTTTGTGGGTGGTATGGGGTGGCAACTCTGTGTGTCACAAGGTTCTTCCTAAGTAGGTTTTCAAACTGTCTATTGCAAAAGTGGCTCCCCCCATCACTAATGATAGCTCTGGGGGTGCCAAACTTGGAGAAAATGTTGTCCTTCAAGAAGTTGAGTACAACCTTGTGATCATTTGTTCTTGTAGCTATGGCCTTAACCCATTTGGACACATAGTCCATAGCTACAAGAATATAGTTGCATCCAAAGGAAGGAGGGAAGGGACCCATGAAATCAATCCCCCAAATATCAAAAAGTTCAATCACAAGTATTGGTTGTAAAGGCATAGAGTTTCTTTGGGAGATACTTCCCATCTTTTGGCATCTTTCACAAGTTTTACAATGAAGCTATGCATCTTTGAAGAGAGTGGGCCAATAAAATCCACTTTGGAGCACCTTGGCAGTAGTTTTGTTCTCACTGCAATGGCCTCTGCAAGCCTGTTCATGACACATAGTTAGCACATTGTAGAATTCCTCATCAAGGACACATCTCCTCCCCACTTGGTCTGCACAATGCTTGAATAGGTATGGATCCTCCCACATATAATGTCTGATATGTGAAAAGAACATATCCTTGTCCATTTTGTTCTAATGTGGGGGGATCTTCCCTACTGCCAAGTAATTCACAATATTTGCAAACAAAGGTGTAGAGGTGCTGATAACAAACAGTTGTTCATCCGAAAAGGAGTCATTAACAGGTAGCCCATCAAATTCTGCTGCTAGGATCCTGACAACTGGTCTGTAACCACATTTTCAACCCCTTTTTTGTCTTTGATCTAAAGATCAAACTCCTGTAATAGGAGGATCCATCTGATCAATCTAGGCTTTGCATCCTTTTTTGATAAAAAGTATGTTAGGGCTGAGTGGTCTATGAAAACCACTATCTTAGATCCCAGCACATAAGACCTGAACTTATCTAGAGAAAAAACAATTGCCAATAGTTCCTTCTCAGTTGTGGTTTAATTTAACTGAGCATCAATCATGATTTTGCTTGCATAAGCAATCACACAAGGGTCCTTATCCTTCCTTTGTCCCAAGACTGCACCAATTGCAAAGTCTGATGCATCACACATCAGCTCAAAAGGTATAGAAAAATTAGGTGCTTGAAGGATAGGTGCAAAGGTTAGGCAACTTTTCAATAGCTCAAAGGCCTTAAGGCATTCATCATTGAAATCAAAGGGAACCTCTTGGCACAACAGGTGGCAAAGAGGTTTTGAGATTTTGCTGAAATCTTTGATAAATCACCTATAGAAGCCAGCATGCCCCAAGAATGATCTGACTTGTTTCATAGTTTTTGATGGGGGTAAATGTGCAATCAGATCTAGTTTAGCTTTGTCTATCTCAATACCTCTGTGAGAAACCACATGGCCAAGGACAATGCCTTGAGTGACCATAAAATGGCTCTTTTCCCAACTTAAAACCAAGTTGGTTTCCTCACATCTTTGTAGCACAAGGTTGAGATGGTGTATACATTAGCTAAAACTATCCCCTAAAATAGAGAAATCATCAATGAAAATCTCTAGAAGCTGCTCAATCATGTAAGAAAATATAGCATACATGCACCTTTGGAAAGTTGCAGGTGCATTACACAATCCAAATGGCATCCTTCGATAGGCAAAGGTGCCAAATGGGCATGTGAAAGTTGTCTTTTCTTGGTCTTGTGGATAAACAGGGATTTGGTTATACCCCGAATATCCATAAAAAAAATAAGAAAAAGACTTTCCTGCTAACTTATCCAAGATTTGGTCAATGAAGGGCAATGGGAAATTGTCTTTTCGGGTTTTCAAATTGAGCTTTCGATAGTCTATACACACCCTCCAACCTGTGGTTTCCCTAGTTGGAACAAGCTCACCAGCATCAATTTTAATCACAGATATTCCAGATTTCTTAGGTACCACCTGAGTACGTGCCACCCATTCAGAATCTGAAATTGGGTAGATGACTCCAACATCTAGCAATTTGACCACTTCTTTCATCACCACTTCTTACATGTGGAGATTCAATTTTCTCTGCATTTCTATAGAGGGTTTTGAACCCTCCTCCAGGTGAATTTTATGCATGCACACAATAGGGCTGATGCCCCCAAGGTCAGCAATGGTCCAGCTAATTGCTCTCTTATGCTTCTTTAACACACACAATAATTCTTCCTCTTGCTCATTAGTGAGAGAGGAAGAAATAATCACTATCAATTTCTGGTTTGCCCCCAAAAAAGCATACTTCAAGGTCTTAGGTAGCTGTTTCAACTCCACCTTTGGTGGACTTACAAGTGAGGGCAACAAAGGTGCCTTTGATGGTGGTGGAAGAGGCTTCACAGCAGGTTTCTGTTAAGACCTGAAAAGTACCACTTTTCACCCTTAACTTAGCCTTTGATGAGACCCTTAGCCATCTAATAAATGCTTGTTAAGTGTTTTTTCTAGGTAATAAACAGCAGGGCAATAAGGCCATGAATCTTACTAAGGAGCCTGTTTTGGCACCAGAAGTCCCTCAGAAGAATGAACCATGAATCCAGACCATAGAATAGCCTCGCGCAGCTGACAAAGCTCCAGAGGATTCAGAAAAATACACTTCGCACAGTCCTCGTGAAGTCCCAAGACTTCACAGACAAGTTCTCGCGTAGTAGAGTGACAGAAGAGCTTCAGAAGCCTTGAGTCGCACAGCTCTCCCAAAGTTTAGAAGTTAAAGGTCACACAGCTCCTGCGTAGTTTAAGAAGACCCCTCACCTCGCATGCAGTTTCACGAGGAGAGAGAGCCAGAATCTGCCTCAGTGGCCGCGAGAGTCGCGGGATGCAAATATCAAGAGAACTTCTCATGTTGTTCAGAAAGAAAGCAGTCCAGCGAGAGCCAGAATTAGCCTCACAAAGTGGAAAGCTCGTGCAATTCCCGCGCAATTCATAATTATCAATCCAACTGTGCGAAGCCCAACCCAGCGAGAGCTTAACTGTCTACCTCGTGACTGCTTAAAGCATTAAGACTCTGTAACCATGCGGCGTCTGAAGCTTTAATGTTAAACTCAACCACGCGAAGACTAGAGCTACCACGTGACAAGTTTGGGAGTCGACTACAACCTGGTGAAGCTCTGAACTCCAACTTCTAACATTCTACAGAGGACTTTCTGGGGATTTCCAAGGATTAGGGCATGCACTTCCATGCTCAAATCTCTGTGCACGTGCCCTGAGGCATCCAAGGATCATTAATGTGCCATGTGGCATCGCTAAAATTAGGGTTTCCTAACCCTAATGCGCCGCCACAGCCACTACTATATAAACCTAAGCCTGGTTTAGGTTTAGGGATCGATCTTTCTTTTGGGAATTCTTTAGACTTTTTTATCTGAGATCATTTTCTTTTCTGTTTCTCTGTAGCTGTAAGTAGTTTTCCTTTTTCTTTTTCTTCTCTCCATGGCTCAGCACTTGCTGGCCATGCCTTTGTATGTCTATTGAGATTAGATTAATGGAGTTTGTGTAATAGGATTTGTACTCTTATGAGATTTGTGTATTTGTGAGCTGTTCTGTGCAAGGTTGTTGCCTTGTGATCCACCATTGCTTTGGCTGTGTTTCAAAGCAATGGAGGACTGATTCTAAGGACCCATTCAAATCCAAGTGACCTGTGTATCTGGGCTATCATGGTCCTTTACAGCCTTAGCCCCACCACAGGACCCACTAGATCTGAAATCCCCATGGAAGCCTGAGCTGGTAGCCTTGTGACCATGGTGGTAGCAGCAATTAACTTATTTTCTCTTGGGCTTCGTGGAGAGGATAGCCTCTAGGATAGTCTGTGACCATTTAAGTGGACAGGTTATAGCCTTAGGGTGAATATAATCCACCGATCCAAGATGGATCCTTCTTCCCCGAGTCTGAGCTGTTAAGCCTGGTAGGAGATTGTGCAGAGGCAGACTCCCCATATATTTGTATAGACCCGCCATCAGATGTTAGATCTGATCTGGTTATGGAGATTGTAGGCTTGTGACTGGACCATTATAGCCCCACTCAAGCAATGAACAACTAGATCTAAGGTGGTACTCAATCTCTTGCTGGTTCTATGTGTCTGGGCTATCATGGTCCTATACAGCCTTAACCCCACACATAGGGCTTTAGAGGTTGAGATTCCCTACGAATTCTCTGAGCTTGTAGCCTGGATGAAGTAGTGCCTACAATGATTAATTTGTTTTGACCCCATCTCTGGACTATGGTTCCCCTATGGGATAGTCTGTGACCATTTAAGTGGACAGGTTATAACCTTAAGGGATTGGAACATTGCACAGGGATGAGTTGAATTCTTCCTCCTCTTTGGTGATAATATAGTCATTGGACAGGATTTCCATAACATCAGATATGAATCTGAGTTAAAAAAACTCCTCTATTCCAGACTCAATAAACTACTTCTTACCCTTTTATATTTATTTTTCACAATCCATCCATCTTCTCAACCCTTTCTGTAGTTAACTCGTTAGGCTATCTTAGAATACTTAGAATAAGTGACCTTAAACTCCGCTCCTTTTAGGACTGCCAGATCTGTAGTCAGATCTGAAGGGACTACTAGAGATGGCTCCTTTGGAGCTGTAGATCACCTTTCCCTATGGGACAAACTCTTACTTATCAAAACTTGCTACATATGGACCCTGTATCTTGCAGGTCTAGGATTTCTCAGTTGTGCTGATTCCATCCCCTGTTTTACTCTTTCTTTGATTTTTAAATTATTTTTACCACCAACAAATAAAACAAGCACACTGGAAATACAACAAGTTTTTGGCGCCGCTGCCGGGGACAGATGATCTATTAGTAGCCCCTAGGATTTTTGTATTTTTAGTACTCTTTGTAGCTGTGAATAATTGATACTGCTGATGTAATTTTGAATCTTTCTTGTAGATCTAGACAGCAGCAGAGAAGGACAGTGGACTGCATTTGGAGCTTAGCTACCTCTGTTTGCAAATTCTCTAACCTTTAAAACTCTATCTATTTCTCTTACAATTTCCATAGCAGTATTTAGGATAGTTTTAAATTTATATTTCTTAAATAACTGTAAATGTGTTAGATAAATTCTTTGAGTCAAATGTTATGTGCCTGCAAGGAGTTGTCCCTGCTGGTGGTGTGTTTGTATGCTAGGTAGAAGATCTCTTAGTCCTACTCTAGAGCCTTTCAACCCTGAGCTAGAAAGGGGTAGAAGACTTAGAAGAAACAGGCACACCACAGTTGAGCCCCCAATTGAATCCGAGACAGTACTCATGGGTGAAGAACAACCCAGAACTCTCAAGGAGTTGAATGCTCCGGATGACTATAACTCTCCATTTAGCATTTAATTCCCTGATGTTCAGGGGAATTACGAAATTAAAACCTCTACCATCCAGATGTTGCCCTCTTTCCATGGGCTTAGCAAGGAGGACCCTTATAGGCATATTGACCAATTTTTGGCCTTGTGCACCACATTTAATATTGCTGGTTTGGGACCTGAGGCTACTAGGCTCAGGCTCTTTCCCTTCTCTCCAAAGGATAAGGCTAGTACCTAGCTGGCCACTCTTCCCAACAATGGCATCACTACATGGAAAGACCTGCAGACCAAGTTTCTGACAAAGTTCTTCCCTGAGACCAAAACTAGCCAGTTGAGGAAGGAGATTCTTGCTTTTGCCCAATCCCCAACTAAGGACTTTAATCAAGCCTGGGATAGGTTTAAAGAAATGCTCAAACAATGCCCCCACCACAAGATCCCAGACTGGCAGCTTGTACAAAGCTTCTACAATGGGATTGATGAGAAAAATAGAGATATGGTTGATGCCTCTTGTGGTGGAACCTACATGCACAAGACTGCGGATGAGGCATGGGAATTGTTTGAAGTAATCAGTGAAAATGCTTTTCAAAAGCTATCCCTGGCAAGAACTAGTCAGGAGTCTGTATCAAAAGTGGGGCCTACTGCATTGACAAGAGGAAAAGTTTGTGAGGTGTCTGGAAACAATGACCTACAGCTGCAGATGGCAAACCTCTCTATGAAGTTTGACAAATTACTGACTGTGATGCAACCCAGAAGGGCTGCTCATGTGGCGGAGGCATGTCTGATATGTCAGTCCCCACAGCACACAGTAGAGGAATGTCCATCTGCAGGGCAATATCCTGAATTGGTATTTGAACATGCTGCTGCTGAGAATCTATTGGCCAGCAACAACTTGGTGGCTACAACAGACAACCATATGGATACCAGCTCCAAAATACTGGTTACCAATGGAGAGACCACCCAAATCTGAGGTGGAGGCAAGATAATTATATGCAACCACAGCAGATGTTGGCTTTACCCCAAAGGCCACAGCAGCAGTGTAATCAGGGATATGCCCCTAGATCTAATTTCCAACACCAGCAGCAGCCCCACCAGCAACAAAGTCAATTGGTCTTACCCCCATCTCAACCCAGAAGTACTTCTTTCGAGGACCAGGTATTGACCTCACTGTAAAACCTGGGGTCCGTGGCTCAGACTGTCAATTCTCATGGTCAGAGCATAAAGAAGATGGAAGAGCAGATTGGCCAGCTAGCAAATGCCTTAGCTAGGAGAGATGAGGAGAGGTTGGCTTGCCAGCCAGTTGCTAACCCCAAGGGTCAGTTTTTAATTGAAGAAGCTTCCTCAAGTTTTGAGGAAACTAATGCTGTCACTACCCTAAGGTCTGGCAGACTGATAGACAACCAGGTGAGTAACAGACCAGAAGGGGTCATTTCCATAGATTATTCAAATGAGTGCAATGAGGATGTTGTTGGAACACAGAACCAAGAATTGCCTGCCACCCTGCAGCAGGAGAAAAATAAAGAGGCTATAGTTGAGCCTCAGCAGGAAGAAAAACAAGAAAAAAGAAAAAAATAGAAGTTTAGTCATGGGCTAGCAGCTGAGGAACCAGCAGTACCTCAGTTGCCATTCCCTCAAGCTTTGGGTGTTCCTGTCCCTTTTGAGAAAGGGAATGCCCAAATGGAGGAAATGATGGAGACCTTCAGGCAGGTGAAAATTAATTTACCCCTACTTGAGGCAATTAAACAGGTCCCAGCCTATGCAAAGTTCCTGAAAGACCTCTGTACCCAAAAGAGAAAAGCTCGAGGCCATGTGTCCAAAAGAGTCTTTGCAACTGATACAGTGATTTATGTATTTAACATATCAATGCCTGAGAAGTTGCAAGATCCAGGGATACCCACTATTCCCTGCATCATTAGAGACCATACAATCGGGAAGGCCCTTTTAGACCTTGGAGCCAGTGTTAACCTATGGCCATACAGTGTATATCTGCAGCTAGGTTTGGGGGAGCTGAAACTTACCCCCATTGTGCTAATGATGGTGGATAGATCTGAGAGGAGGCCTATGGGAATGATTGAGGATTTCTTGGTAGGGGTAGATAAATTCTTTTACCCTGCTGACTTCCTAGTTTTGGACATGGGCTGCAGTAAAAGTACTAATCCCATACCTGTTATCTTGGGCAGGCCATTCTTGGCCACTACCAATGCATGCATTCAGTGCAGGTCTAGAGTCATGGAGGTAACTTTCGGGCATATGAAAGTTGAGATGAATGTGTACAACAGTGCAAAGTAACCTCAAGAGGAAAATGAGGAGAGCTTTGCAGTGGATGTACTAGAAGAAATTATGGATGAAGAATTTCCCACTCTGCTAGAGTGGAGCAACACTGTCAGGAATTTAGTTAAAGTTTGGGATATGGTGGAGGAAGAGAGCCCAGCTATGATAACAAAAGACATGACCACATTGAAGTCTTCTGTCGACTCAGTGCAGCATTCCATTTGGAAACCTACATTGTTGCCTCTTCCTCCAACCACCAATGCCCCAATTTTGCCATCCACCCACCAAGCCCCTGATCTAGAACTCAAGAAGCTTTCAGAAACATTAAAATATGCCTTCCTTGAGAAAGGTGATAAGCTTCCTGTGATTATCTCTTCCTCTCTTACCAATGAGCAGGAAGAGGAATTACTAACAGTTTTGAGGAAGCACAAGAAGGCAATTGGTTGGACCATTACCGATCTGGGAGGAATAGATGCATCAATCTACATGCACAGGATTCATCTTGAGGAGGGAGCACTACCCTCAAGGAGATCATTAAATTGCTAGATGCAGGGGTGATTTACCCCATCTCTGATTCTAACTGGGTGGCACCTATCCAAGCGGTGCCCAAGAAATCTGGCATAACAGTTATTAAAACTGAATCTGGAGAGTTGAGACCAGCCAGGGAGACCACTGGCTGGAGAGTGTGCATTGATTATAGAAAGCTCAACTCTAAGACTAGAAAGGACCATTTCCCTCTCCCTTTCAATGATCAAATTTTAGACAAATTGGCTAGAAAAGCTTTTTACTGTTTTCTTGATGGGTACTCAGGGTACAACCAGATCCCTGTGCATCCTCAAGACCAAGAGAAAACAACCTTTACTTGTCCTTTTGGCACCTTTGCTTACAGAAGGATGCCTTTTGGGCTGTGTAATGCGCCAGCCACTTTTCAGAGGCGTATGTATGCCATATTCTCTAATATGATTGACAAGTTTTTAGAGATTTTTATGGATGATTTTTCTGTCTATAGGGATAGTTTTGGCCAATGTCTACAACACCTCAGCCTAGTTCTGCAAAGATGTGAGGAGACCAATCTGGTCATAAGCTGGGAAAAGAGCCACTTTATGGTAACACAAGGCATTGTGTTGGGCCATGTAGTTTCTAAAGAAGGGCTTGAAGTAGACAAGGCCAAAGTTGACATCATTGCCAATCTGCCCCCTTCAAAAATAGTCAAGCAAATTAGATCTTTCATTGGGCATGCAGGATTCTACAAGAGGTTCATTAAGGACTTCAGCAAAATTGCCAAGCCATTGTGCCACCTGCTCTGCCAGGATGTGCCTTTCTACTTCTCGGCTGAATGTCTAAAGGCTTTTGAGACTTTGAAAGTCTGCCTTACCTCTACCCCTGTACTCCAAACACCAGACTATACCCTGCCCTTTGAATTAATGTGTGATGCATCAGATTTGGCAATAGGTGCTGTCTTGGGCCAAAGAAAGGATAAGTTGCCTGTGGTCATTGCTTATGTCAGCAAGTAACTGGCTGAAGCTCAGCTGAATTATACCACAACTGAGAAAGAGCTTCTCGCAGTGGTGTATGCTGTGGACAAGTTTAGATCCTACCTACTTGGATCTAAAACTGTAATCTTCACTGACCACTCAGCATTGAAGTACCTATTGTCCAAGAAAGATGCAAAGCCCAGGCTGATTAGATGGATACTCCTACTGCAGGAGTTTGACATCGAAATCAACGACAAAAAGGGTGTGGAAAATGTGGTGGCTGACCACTTGTCCAGAATTGTGTTGGAGAAGTGTCTTGATGGTCCTACAAATGATGCCTTCGCGGACGAGCAATTATTTGCAATCCAATCCTTGGTCCCCTGGTTTGCTCACATTGTGAATTATCTCGTTATAGGAGAGATTCCTACCCACTGGACCAAAATGGACAAAGACCTATTTTTCTCACAAGTCAAATATTTTTTCTGGGAGGAACTTTGCCTATACAAGTACTGTGCAGACCAAATCATCCGAAGATGTGTTCCCGAAAGTGATGTCCCCAGTATTCTGGCCATGTGCCATGAAAATGCTTGTGGAGGCCACTTTAGTGGAAGAAAAATAGCTGACAAGGTCTTGCAATGTGGGTTTTATTGGCCTTCTTTATTCAAAGATGCACATACACACTGCAAGGCATGTGAGAGATGTCAAAAATTAGGAGGGTTGTCCAAAAGAAATTCAATGCCTTTGCAGCCCATCCTTGTTGTAGAACTGTTTGATGTATGGGGTATAGACTTCATGGGCCCTTTTCCTCCTTCTAATGGTTACCAGTTCATCTTAGTGGCAGTGGATTATGTTTCCAAATGGGTGGAAGCCATTGCCATAAGAACCAATGACAACCAGGTGGTCCTCAAATTTGTAAGGCAGAACATTTTCTCAAGATTTGGAACCCCTAGAGCTATTATCAATGATGGGGGTAGCCATTTCTGTAACAGGAATTTCAAAAGCTTGCTCAAGAAATATTCTGTGACCCATAGGATTGCTACTCCCTACCACCCACAGACAAGTGGGCAAGTTGAAATTTCCAATAGGGAGATTAAGCACATCCTTGAGAAAACAGTAAGGACTGACAGGAGAGATTGGGATGACAAGCTCAATGATGGACTGTGGGCTTATAGGACTGCCCATAAGACCCCCATTGGTATGTCCCCATTCAGACTGGTCTATGGCAAGGCTTGCCATCTCCCAGTAGAGTTAGAGCACAAGGCCTATTGGGCCATTAAAAACTTAAATATGAACCTAACTTCTGCTCGTCATCACAGGTCCCTGCAAATGTCTGAATTGGACGAACTGAGGATGGATGCCTACGCCAATGCCAGGATCTACAAGGAACGGTCCAAAGCTTTCTTTGACAAGGGCTTACTGAGAAAGAGCTTCATCCCTGGTGGCAAGGTTTGGTTATTTAACTCCAGACTAAAATTCTTTCCTTGCAAACTAAAATCCCGATGGGAAGGTCCCTATATTGTTATAAATGTTTCCCCATCTGGTGCTATGGAAGTCAAGGATCCCAAATCTGGGCAGAACTGGAAAGTGAATGGTCAGAGGCTTAAGCCTTGTTTCGAAAAACCTGCAGATCCTATGAACACTATTCATTTTCAAGGGACCCCTTCATCTCCATGACCCACAGTTGTGTCCATGTTGTACTATACTGCTTTAGTTTCTTCAATAGTTTTTAGGAAACTATAGACTCTCAATGGGGTCTGAGTCTGTGGGGTCTGATAGAGTTTCGGTGGGGTTGGTATGATTACTACTTCTTCTGCGATTTACTAATTTTTTTATTTAATGTTAAACTGCATGAATTGCTCCATGTTTGGTACTAAGCCCCGCGCATTCCAATTTGAGATTTGGGAAACTCTCGTGCACTACAAGCTACAACATTCATCATCGCGAGATTTCGTTCCTATCTCGCGACCCCCTTGCCCAGCTGCGCGAATTAAATGTAGCTGTCATTTCCCACGCTGATTGTTGGGACTTGTCACTTCCCAACTCACTCTCAATTAATTACGGTGACTTCGATGTTATTCCACCGTTTCATCTTCCACCATCCTCGTCTTTAAATACACAGGGAGCCCCCTTTCATATTCATCTCATCCTTTCTCCTCTCACCCTAGCGGTCCTTCCCTAGTCCTAACAATGGCAGATGACAAGCCTAATGCGCTGCCTAACAAGTTTTACCTGATGTGGTTGGAACCGCCCCCACTTAAAGAGTCGGACCCCCTACAACCCCTTTGGGATGAATACGAGGAGGTTCAGCAGATCCTGGCTAAGGAGGAGGAGGAAAAGCTCCAGCCATAGAAGAAAAAGCAAAAGATAGAACCATCCCCTGCCCCCTCCACTCAACCCCTTCCACCACCTTCTCACCCCCCCATCCTTGATCCCTCTCTCCTCCCTTCTTTCTTTTTGTAATTTTCTTTTTAGTCTTAATGAAATTTTCTTGTTCTAATTATTCTGTACAGTTCTCTGTTCTTGGTTGTTTTCTTTCTCCCTATTTCCTTTTATTATGCCCTTAATAAATCTGCTGCACAGCCACCTTTGAATTAGTGTGGACACTGCTCCTCATAGGTTTGGGGGTGTGGCAGGCAGATCCTGCCAATGGAATAGTTAACCTAAGTGCAGCATAATCATGTGAGTAATATGGAAATGGAACCATGTTCATTGGAGAATCAGAAAAATAATGAAATTTAAATTTTTTCCAGACTTTAGACAGTATAAACTTTTAAAATTTCACATCTCCATGATGAGATCACCAAGGACACTCACTTATATCAGCACTTAGTGAATCATTAGAGAGAGAAAAAGGTAAGGACATACTTAAGAATTCAAAGGAAAACCATAACCAGTGAGATTTGGGCCCATATAAAAAATTTTCTTTGAGGAGTGACTAAGGCAATTTTTTCTAGCTCTAAGAACTGGCTGAGTCACTGTACTCACTAGAAGTTAGGCAACTCGAAGTTGAAACAACTGACAGCATTCATGAGACTTAGGAAAGGATCAAGGCCTTCTCTTGGACAGTTTGAGCCTAAATAGACCAACCTTAAGCAACTGCCCTTGTCCATACCCCCTTTGAGCCTTAAATCCTAAATTTCTTCAAAAATACACCTGAGTACTTGCACCTAAACCTATGTATCTGATTTAACCTTACCCTCACTCTGAGAATTCAGAAGGTAAAGGAACAAGAGTTGAAGATGGACTAGCTATGGTCAACATTAAGTGAAGAAAGAAGAAGTACCTCAAAGTCTGGCAGTATGGTAACTGAGAAAATGGTGGCACTTCAGAAAAGCAAAAACAAAATAAAAAGAAGAAAAATGAATAAAAACGAAACAAAAACAATAATGAAGAGGAGTAAGAGAGGAGTCAAGAGTGAACTTTCATTGGAAAAATCGAAATCAAGACGAGAAACTGATCACTTCAAATCTGAAAACCTCAAAGAAGATGAAAGGAGATGAATCAAAGAAGGTGAAGTCATGAATCACCTCCTTCACCTACTGATTTCTCAAATTTTGAACCACTTTTCAACCTTCCATTCTTTTTAACCCCACTCCATAAGCCACATTACAGCCCAGTTAAAGCTCTTGTGATCCAAAGTTGAGTGAGCTGTCATGTGGAGACAGAGAGTTGTTCAATCTATGGTGAGGATCTGTCAATGATGCCAGAACTTCAGAGCTATGCCTATGCTCATGCTTACAGACTCATTTGGGGGATGTAACTGCTCTTGAGCTTGAGATAAAATGAAACCCCCAACAGTTCTTTATGAGAGTATGCCCTGAAGAGTTTTGGGTCTGATATTGAATGCATTAAGCATGACCTATAACCTAATTTTTGATCCAGTGATGAGCTCAATGCTGACGCACATGTGAATTGTTCTTTAGTGTAAACTGATTGGAAATGTTATGCTTTCATGAGAAGCTTATACTGTTTAAATTTCTGTGCAGCCAATGTGTTTGAATTTCATATATTTTTAATGGTTCAAAGGTGAACTAACTCTGTTCCTTGACTGCTCATCTGATAAATTGCACTTTTGTTAACTGCTTCATTGAGAAGTTTGTGGGTGTCTTCATTGAAAACCCTTAGGAGACTTACTCCTCCACTAGGGATCACTTAGGGGTTTAAAAGGCTTGGTACATATGCTAAATGTGTCCGTGCTCCCTACGAAAGTGGCATTTAAATTCTATAGTTGATTTAGTGTAGCTTTGCTAAGGAACTAGCAAAGATTAGGTTTGGGGGTGTGTTAAGACCTGAAAAGTACCACTTTTAACCCCTTAACTTAGCCTTTGATTAGACCCTTAGCCATCTAATAAATGCTTGTTAAGTGTTTTCTGTAGGTAATAAACAGTAGGGCAATAAGGCCATGAATCATGCTAAGGATCTTGTTTTGGCACCAGAAGTCCCTCAGAAGAATGAACCATGAATCCAGACCATAGAAGAGCCTCGCGTAGCTGACAAAGCTCCAAAGGATTTAGAAAAATACAGTTCGTGCAATCCTCACGAAGTCCGAAGACTTCACAAACAAGTTCTCACCCAGTAGAGTGATAGAAGAGCTTCAGAAGCCTTGAGTCGCGCAGCTCTCGCGAAGTTTAGAAGTTAAAGGTCACGCAGCTCCCGCACATTTCAAGAAGACCCCTCTCACCCTCGCGTGGTTTGCTCAGAACAGCTTAGGAGAGAGAGCTTCGGAATCCTGCCTCGCATAGCTGTCGCGCAGTAGCCGCGGGATGTAAATATCAAGAGAACTTCTCGCACTGTTCAGAAAGAAAGCAGTCCCGCGAGAGCCAGAATTAGCCTCGCGAAGTGGAAAGCTCACGCAGTTATCGCGCTATTCACAATTATCAATCCAACTGCGCGAGGCCCAACCCAGCGAGAGCTTAACTGTCTACCTCGAGACTGCTCAAAGCATCAAGAAGTTGCAACCATGCGACGTCGAAGCTTTAATGTTAAACTCAACCACGCGAAGACTAGAGCTACCACGCGACAAGTCACGGAGTCGACTGCAACCTGGCGAAGCTCTGAACTCCAACTTCCAACATTCTGTAGAGGACTTTCTGGGGATTTCCAAGGATTAGGGCACGCATTTCCACGCTCAAATCTCTGTGCACGCACCCCGAGGCATCCAAGGATCATTAATGTGCCACGTGGCATCGCTAAAATTAGGGTTTCCTAACCCTAATTCGCCGCCACAGCCACTGCTATATAAACCTAAGCATGGTTTAGGTTTAAGGATCTATCTTTCTTTTGGGAATTCTTTAGACTTTTTGATCTGAGATCGTTTTCTTTTTTATTTCTCTGTAGCTGTAAGTAGTTTTCCTTTTTCTTTTTCTTCTCTCCATGGCTCAGCACTTGCTGGCCATGCCTTTGAATGTCTATTGAGATTAGATTAATGGAGTTTGTGTAATAGGATATGTACCCTTATGGGATTTGTGTATTTGTGAGCTATTCTGTGCAAGGCTGCTACCTTGTGATCCACCATTGCTTTAGATATGTTTCAAAGCAATGGAGGACTGATTTTAAGGACCCATTCAGATCCAAGTGACCTATGTGTCTGAGTTATCATGGTCCTTTACAGCCTTAGCCTCACCACAAGACCCACTAGATCTGAAATCCCCATGGAAGCCTGAGCTGGTAGCCTTATGACCATGGTGGTAGCAGCAATTAACTTGTTTTGTTTTGGGCTCTGTGGGGAGGATAGCCTCTGGGATAGTCTGTGACCATTTAAGTGGACAGGTTATAGCCTTAGGGTGAATCTAATCTGCCGATCCAAGATGGATCCTTCTTCCCCGAGCCTGAGTTGTTAAGCCTGGTAGGAGATTGTGTAGAGGCAGACTCCCCATATATTTGTATAGACCAGCCATCAGATGTTAGATCTGATCTGGTTATGGAGATTGTATGCTTGTGACTGGACCATTGCAGCCCCACTCAAGCAATGGACAGCTAGATCTAAGGTGGTACTCAATCTCTTGTTGGTTTTATGTGTCTGGGCTATCATGGTCCTATACAACCTTAGCCCCACACATAGGGCTTTAGAGGTTGAGATTCCCTATGGATTCCCTTAGCTTGTAGCCTGGATGAAGTAGTGCCTACAATGATTAATTTGTTTTGACCCATCTCTGGACTATGGCTCTCCTATGGGATAGTTTGTGACCATTTAAGTGGACAGGTTATAACCTTAAGGGATTGGAACATGGCACAGGGATGAGTTGAATTCTTCCTCCTCTTTGGTGATAATGTAGCCATTGGACAGGATTTCCATAACATCAGATCTGAATCTGAGTTACAAAAACTCCTCTGATCCAAACTCAATAAACTACTTCTCACCCTTTTATATTTATTTTCCACAATCCATCCATCTTCTCAAGCCTTTCTGTAGTTAACTCGTTAGGCTATCTTAGAATACTTAGAATAAGTGACCTTAAACTCCCCTCCTTTTAGGACTGCCAGATCTATAGTCAGATCTGGAGGGATTACTAGAGATGGCTCCTTTGGAGCTGTAGATCACCTTTCCCTGTGGGACAAACTCTTACTTATCAAAACTTGCTACATATGGACCCTGTATCTTGCAGGTCTAGGATTTCTCTGTTGTGCTGATTCCATCCCCTGTTTTACTCTT
Organism: Chloranthus sessilifolius; assembly: GCA_021018995.1. NCBI lineage: Eukaryota > Viridiplantae > Streptophyta > Magnoliopsida > Chloranthales > Chloranthaceae > Chloranthus > Chloranthus sessilifolius. The sequence goes on along the minus strand of CM037584.1, from coordinate 102,242,720 downwards.
TCTTTGATTTTTAAATTGTTTTTACCACCAACAAATAAAACAAGCACAGTGGAAATACAACAACAGCTTCCAAGGAGGAGGATAGCTTGTTGTTGGCCCCACATCAGAAATTAAGGCTTTCACCTCTTGAACCATGGGTGTGGGGACGTTCTCTTCCACAATCTCACTCCACACATTCTCAAAAACATCACCAAAATCATCACAAAAATCATTATAATGCAGCAACTTGGGAAAAGTCTCTTCCACAAGCTAATCCAATACATCAATTGAAAAACAATCCTCACCATTCAAGTGAGGTTGATTTGCTGCATTGTAAACATTCAATTTAACCTTCATGTTGCCAAAAGACACCTCCATTACTCCTGATCTACACTGAATACAAGCATTGATAGTGGCCAAGAAAGGTCTGTCCAAAATCACAGGAATAGTGGTGGTGCACTTGGCTCCATGTCAAGAACCAAAAAATCTGCTAGATAGAAAAATTTATCAACTCCAAATAAAACATCTTCTATCATTCCCACAGGCCTCCTTTTAGATCTGTTTGCTAATTGTAGCACCACATGTGTGGGATCAATTCTCCCAAGCCTAACTTCTCATAAACAGAATATGAAAGTAGGTTTACACTAGCTCCCAGATCTAATAAGGCCTTCTCAATAGTATGATCCCCAATGATGCAGGGGATTGTGGGAACTCTAGGGTCTTGAAGCTTGGTTGGAGTTGCAATAGACCGCACTTGGTTCACTTTCTCAGCACAAAAGACCTTGTTGGATAAGTGTATCCTAGACTCTCTTTTGTGGGTGCACAATTCTTTTAAAATTTTTACATAGGCTGGAACTTGCTTGGTGGCATCAAGTACAGACAGGTTGATCTTTACTTGTTTGAAAGTTTCCATCATCTCCTCAAGTTTAGCATTCCCCTTGTCAAAAGGAGAAGCTGCTTTCAATGCATTGGGAAATGGCAAATGGGGAACTGTCCTCCCATTTGCAGCCTTAGCAAGTTCATCAAATTTTTCTTTATTTTTATTTTCAAATTTCTATTGGGGCACATCACCCCCCTTATTTTTTATATGCTGCTCCTAGTGCATATTTTCATGAGTTATTTCTTCATTTTCTGCACTTGACTCATCAGGCACATTACCAACTTGGTTATCCATTAGCCTCCCACTCCTCAAGGTGGTGACAGATTTTACTTCTTCATGGGAAGGAGTCTCACCAATCGTGTATTGCCCCTTTCAATTGTTCATGGGCTAACTGGACAGTCTCGCCTCCTCTCTCCTAGTCAAAGAATTAGATAGCTGACCAAGGTGGTCCTCTGTCTTCTTGATGCTTTGACTGTGGGAGTTAACAGTTTGAGATAAAGGGCCCAAATTCTGCAGTGAAGTCAGAACTAGCTCTTCAAATATGAGGGACCTAGAGGGTGCTGGGGCTGGTGCACTTTGATGCACAGGTTGAATCATTGGCTAGGCCATAGGCTGTTGGTATTCGAGCCTTGGAAAATAATTATGCTGGTATGGTTGGGCATTCTTATAAGGGATAGATTAATGTGGCTACTGCTACTGTTGGTTTGGAAAGTTATCTTGACTCCACCTCAAGTTGGGGTGGTTTCTCCAATGATAGTTAGCAGTAGGCTGTTGTCCATAGGACTGAGCAATATTCACCTGTTCCATCATAAAGTCTGGCAATTGGGCAACTGAGGGACATTCCTCAAGGGAGTGAGTGGAGGATTGGCATATGACACATGCCTCCTCCACTCTAGGGGTCTCAAAATCTCTTGCCCAGGTCTCCCTTTGCATGGATTTTTTACTGATGATATCAATCAACTCCCAATCCTCATTAGCTATCTTGTGAAGGTATGTACCACCATAAGAGGCATCAACCATATCCCTGCTTTTGGGATCAATTCCTCGATAGAAACTTTGGACAAGTTGTCATTCAGGAATTTGGTGATGGGGACATTGCTTCAAGAGTTCTTTAAATCTCTCCCAGGCTTTGTGAAAGTCTTTAGTTGTGGTTTGAGCAAATGAGATAATGCTCTTCCTCAGCTGACTTGTTTTGGACAAGGGAAAAAACTTGGCTAAAAACTGACATTGAAGGTCATTCCAGGATTGAATACTGTTAGTTAGGAGCATTGACAACCAAATTTTGACTATCCTTTAGTGAAAAAGGAAAGAGTCCCAACCTGGTTGCTTCCTCCCCAAAACCTACAATATTGAATGTAGTGCATAGTCCTAAAAATTCATCAATATGCTTGTATGGGTCTTCTTTGCTAAGGCCATGGTATGAAGGTAACATCTATATGATAGAAGACTTGATCTCATAGTTCCCTTGGACAGCAGGGAATTGAATACAGAAGGGAGAATTGTAAACCCCTGATACATTGAATTCCTTTAAAGTCCTAGGTTGCTCACCCGTTGCAGCAATTTTAGAATCAACTAAAGGTGAGTGTATGGTTAGCTTAGGTTTGAGAAGTCTTTCAACTTCAAGATTAAGAGATCTCCTCCCATGCATACACACAGTAAAAACCAAATTTAATGCAAAAAATTATAGCACAAAATTAAATCAAAACAATCACTAAATACACAACTAATGCTGCATATCTATAAAGCTATGGATCTAAAAATGTAAACAGAGTTAGCAAATGCAAATTTAAGCAAAGCTTGCTCCTTCAATTGGTAAAATGCTCTTTTCAACACCACAGATCCAGATCTGAAACTAACAATTGAACTACAAAAAACTACAATAGTTATTAGTCAAACACTAAACAGGTAATTAAAAATCTAATTCTAAAAATGAGAAAAACTTAGATCTACCAAGTTAAAAACACAGCTCCCCAACAACGGCACCAGAAACTTATTGCGCCCAAAAACTTGTTGTGCTATTTCTAGTGTGCTGATTATTGTATAATGATAAAAGCAAAATAAGAACAAAGTAAAATAGAGATGGATTCAGCCCATCTAAAATATCCTAGACCTGCAAGATACAGGGTCCATTTGTAGCAAGTTTTGATAAGTAAGAGTTTGTTCCACAGGGAGTAGTGATCTAAACCTAGATAGGTGTATAGTAGACCTTCAGATCTGGCTACAGATTTGGTAATTCTAAGAAGAAAGAGAGCTTTTCTGGTGTCACTAGATCTAATTATTCTACAGAACATAAACATAAAACTAAGTCTAAAAGATGGATGGTAAAATAAAGATCAAATGGTGAGAAATAGGCAGCCAAGGACTGGTTCTCATTATAAATCGATTGAATCGAAGGCAGTGTAGAGAACAGATTTGCAACAATCCTTTATCTAGCTACCACCTCCCCGAGTTCCCCCGACAGATGTGAGGTATAAGAATCTTATCTCCACCAATGAATGAAGCAATCCTTAGGTTAGGATCTGCCCTTCTACTAGATACAACCCTAAGGTTATGATCTGTCATTCTACTGGATACAGTTTATCCCAGAGATTGTTTCAATCCATTGATCTTAATTAGAACAGGTTAACCATTATAGATGTTGCGGGTGCCAGGCTACTAGCTCCCCATTTCTGGCTGGCATCTACAGGAATATCCAATCCAGGAAAATTAAATATGAAGAAGTGAAATATAGATTAGAATTACCTTTAAAATCCACAATCACTATAATCTTACAGTTTATTGATCTCAGATCTGTAATCTTGTGCAACATCAATCTATTCACAAAGCTTCAAAACCCTTGATTTTCAATATCAAAATAGATCTGGACTGCTTATTTAGATCTAATCCAACATGCTGGATTAGGGAGAGAAGGGGGAAGAGAAAAAGGAAAAATAAAATTAAAAAGTAAACCTAAATGAGCTAAGGAAAACCACAACTATTCTGTGGATTCCTAGCTAAGAAATTACAATAGTAAGGAGTTTTATTTATACAAATGCAGTGATCCGTGTGCTTGGGATTTCAGCCAATCAGAGGAGAGGATTTGATGTTAATCCATGTTCTTAGCATTCCAACCAATCAGAGAGCAGAGATGGATCTGGTTTTGTGCTCAGCTGAAGTTAATTTGCATTCCCGCCAATGCTTTGGAAATCAGTTCTGCCCATGTGCAACCCTCTCTTGTGCTTTAGAATTCCCAAGTCTGCCCTTGCCAACAAAGAATGTTTACTACTGCATACCCCAAATAATGGTACCCCAAACTGCAGGGAATGCTCCAAATAAAACTCACCATCCTCTTGGCTACCCCAAAATACCCCTACCGTCCAACAATATTTTACCCAAAATATAACTCCAGCTGCAGCCTTTATCAAATCAGCTCCCTTTTAGTTTCATCACAGTCTCTCATATAGTCAGCTGCTGCAATGCCTCTGTATTTGCAAAACTATGGGCTGATGAGGGTTTAAGCCTATAATTTCAGCAATGAGAAGATGAAGACAGCGAGAGGTAGGCTGGGGGTTATTTACTTGGATGGCTGAGGTGGTGGCTGAAGTGCTCGAAAGGTTGGGAGATAATTGGTGCAACTCGAGAGGATTGAAGGGGATAGGCAGCCGCTTTTACTGTCGAGAGGATTAATATTTGGGAGTTGGGAGTGCAAGACCTCGACAAGATCAATGGGAAGATGGCAGCTTTGCTGCTCTTCGAGAGGTTTGAATAGACAGGGAAGCCGACAGGTTTAAGGGGCTATAGGGAAGTGCAATGCTCAACAGGTTTGATGGGAGCTTTAATGGGCAGCTGAAGATGTCGAGAGGATGGGCTGAGTGGAGCAAGGAAGATGTCGTGAGGTTCATAGCTTAAATGGTCAACAGGTACTGAAGGTTTGTAGCTGCACTTTGATAGGTTGAGCCCCATTTCAGGTCAAGAGGATTGAAGAGGTTGCGGTAGGCAAAATGTCAAGTGGTTTGTGGATTTGTAGCTTGAAGCTGCCGACAGGTTTGGAAGGTGCAACTGCAAAGGATCTCGAGAGGTTAGAGCTTGCAGTTGAGTGCAGTCGACATGTTTAAATGGTAAAGGTATCTGCTAGAGAGGATTGAATAGGCAAGTGGATAGGTTGCTGAGGTTTGAAGTAATCCACTCGACAGGTTGAGTTTCAATACATTTTGAGAGGTTGACTTGGGACTGCACTACTCGACAAGATTGGAGTGGAGACTACAGCACGTGAGGATTGAGGGTGCAAGCACAGACCTCCTCGACAGGTTTGCATGGGAGGTTCTACTGCTACTCTCTAGTCGACAGGTTTGAGGACTTGGCTGTACTTCTCGAGCAATTGGCTGCAGCTTCAGCTACATGTTGACAGGATAGGCTGCATGAAGCTACAAATTTCGACAGGTTTGAAGATAGGGAGTGCACATCTGCTCGTTATGATTTTCTGCATGCAAGGTGTTGCTGTTGACAGGTTTAATGTGTGCTTGAAAGGATTGTTGGAGCCTAACTACAAGAGGTTGGGAGCTGCTTCAGATCGACAGAATGCTGGTGCATTAAGTTGGCAAGATGGTTGAAAGGTACACTCTTCTTCTTGATAGGTTGACATGCTACTGAAGATGTTGTGGTTCATTGCATGTGCAACTGCTGTCCCTTGGATGGCATTAAATGCAGATCTGCATGAGTGCAGCTGCTAGGATCCCTTCAACAAGCCTTGTATACTTCTGATCCATCATCAATCTGCAAAGCACAGGCTACTGACTTAGTGTGCACACATGTATAATTGTGCAGCTACTCTTTCACCTTCCTTGGGCTGCAGTAGTGTTGCTGCTAATGTGGATTTATGTGTGCCTCTTTTGCTATAGCTGTTTGCTTCCTCATCCATAGGCCATAGCACCACTCCATTCATTTCTCATTCTCAGCTGTTGATTGGTTCCAAAACTCTCCTTATTGGCGCTTTTTAACTGAAAACTGTACTAAGGAAGAAATTACCTCCTTGCTACAAAACAACACTAAGAAGTAATTATTAACTACTCGGAGGCTTAGCAAAAGCATGTTTAAAGGGTAAAATGTGGTATAAAACAATGACTAACACACCCCCAAACCTAACCTTTGCTAGTCCTCGAGCAAAGTGAAATTTAAAATAGCTAACCTATAAAAACAAATGCCTCTTTCATAGGGAACACAGGTGCATTTGGCACATGCACCAAGCCTTTTAAACCCCTAGGTGATCCCTAGTGGAGGAGTGGAGTCTCCTGAGGGTTTTCAGTGAAGGTACCCCCAAACTTCTCCAACAAAACTAGTTAATTCTAATGCAAGATGCTAAAACAGAGTTAAAATCAAATAAAATAAATTCCACACTATGTTCATTCAATTTTAGAGGATTCTCAGCAGAAAAATATCAGTTTAAAACTAAAATTCTGCTGCAATTCCTTCATCATCAATCAGCTTATGTCAAGGCATTGTGCCTGAAAATTAATGCAGAGTTTACCTTTAATTCAAGAATTCTGTTTTGATAATGCCCCAAACAAATTAGATTTCAGACCCAAATCTTACCAGGGCTGTTCACTTCACAATAGAAATAGAAGGGTGCATCATTTCTCAGCTCAAGAGCATTTGCAACCCTCAAATAGGTCTGCAAGCATGAGTATAGGCATTGCTCTAATTTCTAAAATTTTCTAACTATTTTCACCATAGATCAAACAAATCCTCATCTCCACACGACAGCTCCATTAATTTCAAATTAGTAAGGACTTTTTATTAGGTTATAATGTGGCTTATGGGTGAAGTTTACAAAGAATAAAAGGGTGGAATAGGATTCAAAATTGAGAAATCAGTAAAGTAAGGAGGTGATTTGCAACTTCAAAACCTTCATTTCAGCATAGTTCCATCTACTTCTTGAATTTTCAGAGCCAAAGTGGCCAGCTTTTTCTCTTCTCTTCAATTTTTCAATGAAATGACTTCTCTTTCTCACTCTTTTGTTTGCTTTTCTATTTTTCTTTTCTTTTTGTATGCTTTTTCTTTTGTATTTTTCTCTATTTATCTTTTGATGGCCTGGAATGCCACAACTAAATATCACACTTACCTTCAAATGTATTTTCTCCTACCTTCACCAAATTGTCCAACCTTGCTCCTTTATCCTCACTTCTCCTCCTATTTCTTGATTTCTCAAATTGAGGGTGAACTGAAATAGGTCAAGAGGTTTTGGGTTCAAATTCTCTGGTTGTTGTCAAAGAAAACTGGGATTTTTAAGGCTCAAAAGGTGTGCATCAAGGGCAGTTCAAAGGTGGGAAATTTTTAAGCTCAAACTGTCCAGGGGATGGCCTTACTTCATCTCCTCAATGTCATGAATGCTGTCAAGCTGTTTTAACTTGGATTTGCCTAACTTCTAGTGATCAAAAGTAGGTTCAATCAGTCCTTAGAGCAGAAAAATTGCCAAGACACTCTTCAAGAAAATTTTCAGGCCCAAATGAAAATTCTTGACATTCTAGAGTGTATCCTCACAGTTCCTCTTTTTCCAAAAATCAGCAGGTGGGAAATCACTTTATTTTCAAAAAAAATTTCAGCATAGCTGCACTAGCATTAGCTTATTTCATCGGCATACTTGCAATATATCAGCCTATGGTGACCATCCACCTTCAAGAACCTCCAAAATGTGACTAGTTCTCAACAATGTATACTATGTATCAAAACTGTGATTTAGTGTCTGTTATGGTTTTTTAAATGTGTCAGGCAGTGTACATATGTGGTAGTTTTTGCTTAATGTTTTCTTTTACAAATCATGAGTCAGTAGTCAGTACGTTTGAAGCATGTGTCATCAACTCCAAGGTAGGAGAAATGAATGGGAGCTGAATAGATTTGATAAATTTGTGTGATAGATGGACTAAGAACTAATTAGAAATCTGTTTGAACTGAAAGACAACCTGTCGAGAGGTATAGAGTACATTTCAATAGGTTCTGAAGGCTCCTAGTTTGCATCTCGACAAGTTTTGAAGGAGTAGGTTGTGTCCTCGACAGGATCTGATACTTGTCGAGAGGTTAAATTTTGAGAATTTTAAACCTGTCGAGAGGATTTCAGCACTTTTCGAGTTGGAAAATCTGAATCCCTTATACCTCTCGAGAGGTTCAGCCAACCTCTCGACACCTACAGCCTGAGAAGTCCAGAAGCCCAAAAGGATTTTAACTCTTTGACAGGTTGAACCAACCTGTCAAAACACGATTTTTATTATTTCAAACCTATCGACAGCTCTGTCTAGCCATTCGATAGCTTTTGTGTGCAAGTCTATTCCCTCTCTGCCGATTTCCAGTTTCCTTCTTCCTCCATCTCACTGGTTTTTACTCCAAGCACCTTGCCATTTTTCCAAGTACCCTAATTTCACAAAGGCTACACTTTGCACCTAGTTTGATCTGGTTTGGTGGCATTGTTAAGACCTGAAAAGTACCACTTTTCACCCCTTAACTTAACCTTTGATTAGACCCTTAGCCATCTAATAAGTTCTTGTTAAGTGTTTTATGCAGGTAATAATCAGCAGTGAAATAAGGCCAGGAATCCTGCTAAGGAGCCTATTTTGGCATCAGAAGTCCCTCATAAGGATGGACTCTGAATCCAGACCTGAAATGAGCCTCGCGCAGCTAACCCAAGCTTTAGTGGATTCAGGAGAAATATGCCTCACGCAGTCCAACTGAGCTTCCCAAGACTTTACAACAACTTCTCACTCAGTTGAGTGACTGAAGAGCTTCAGAAGCACAAACTCGCACAGCTCTCGCGAAGCTCAAGAATAGAACACATCGCACAGTCTCGCGTAGTTCAAAGTAGACCTCTCTGAACCTCGCGTAGTTCGCTCAGAACCGCTGAGGAGAGAGAGCTTCAGAAGACTCTTCACGCAGTAGCCACGGGAGGCAAATATCAGAAGAGAACTCCTCGCGCAGTTCTCACGCTATTCAAGAAGAAAGCATCCTCGTAAAGATAGAGCCATCCTCATGAAGATCAATTAAAACATGGAACCTCGCACAGTTCAGAACTCATTAAAGCCTCGCGAGGAAACACGCAAACTCCATTGAAGAGAAGTGCTCACGCAGTTCTCGCGCTATTTAAATCCATCCTCGTGAAGATCAACCTAGCGAATGTGCAGCTACCTTGCGACTGCTTGAACTCTAACCCCGCGACATCTGAGGCTTTGATGTCTACTCAACCTCACCAAGCCCAATCCAGCGAGAGCATAATTCTCTACCGCGGGACTACCTGAAGAGCAAACCAAGGCAACCTAGCGACGGTTGAAGCTTCAATGTCAAACCATCCTCGCGAAGAGCAAGAGCTACCACGCGACAGGTCTGGAAAACAATAGCTACCTAGCAAAGCTCTAAACTTCAACTTCCATCGCTTCAGCAAAGGACTTTCTGGGAATTTCTAGCAATTAGGGCACGCACTCCCATGCTTAAATCTCTGTGCACGTGCCTTGAGGCATCCAAGGATCACTATTAGGCCATGTGGCATCATTAAAATTAGGGTTTCCTAAGCCTAATGTGCCGTCACACCGCTGCTATATAAACCCATACTTAGCTTAGGTTTAGATATCTTGGAACACATCTCATCTCTTGGAGACTTGATCTGAGATCATTTTTTCTTTTCTTTTATAGCTGTAAGTAGTTTTCTTTTTCTTTTTTTTCTTCTCTCCATAGTCCAACACTTGCTGGCTATGTCTTTGTATGCATTTTGAACTAGTTTAATGGAAGTTTTGTAATAGGATTTTACATTATGGGATTTGTGTTTGAATGTGATCTGCTCTGTGCAAGGCTGCTGCCTTGTGATCTGCCATTGCTTTGGCTGTGATTCAAAGCAATGGAGGATTGATTCTAAGGGCCACTCAGATCCAAGTGACCTATGTGTCTGGGCTATCATGGTCCTATACAGCCTTAGCCCCACCATAGGACCCACTAGATCTGAAATCCCCATGGGAGCTTGAGCTGGTAGCCTTGTGACCATGGTGGTGGTAGTGATATTCTTATTTTGTCGTGGGCTCCGTGAGGAGGATAGCCTCTGGGATAGTCTGTGACCATTCAAGTGGACAGGTTATAGCCTTAGGGTGATTCTAATCCACCGATCCAAGATGGATCCTTCTTCTCTGCACCTGATCTTGTATTAGCCTAGTGGGAGATTGTACCGAGGCAGACTCCCCTATATTTCTATAGATCCGCTATCAGATGATAGATGTGATCTGGTTATAGAGATTGTAGGCTTGTGACTGGACCATTGTAGCCTCACTCAAGCAATGGACAACTAGATCAAAGGTTGTACTCAATCTCTTGCTGGTTCTGTGTGTCTGGGCTATCATGGTCCTATACAGCCTTAGCCCCACACATAGAGCTTTAGAGGTTGAGGTTCCCTATGGATTCTTGAGCTGGTAGTCTGGATGAAATAGTGCCTACAATGATTAACTTGTTTTGACCCATCTCTGAATTGTGGTTCCCCTATGGGATAGTCTGTGACCATTTGAGTGGACAGGTTATAACCTTAAGGGATTGAATCATGGCACAGAGATGGGTTGGATTCTTTCTCCTCAGTGGTGATAATGTAGCCATTGGACAGGATTTCTATAACATCAAATCTGAATCTGAGTTACAAAACTCCTCTGATCTAGGCTCAATAACATACTTCTCACCCTTTTATATTTATTTTCCACACTCCATCCATCCTCTCAACCCTTTCTGTAGTTTAGACATTAGGCTACCTTAGGATCTGTAAACTAAGTGACCTTAAACTCCGTTCCCTTAAGGACTACCAGATCTTAGTCAGATCTAGAGGGACTACTAGAGATGGCTCCCTTGGAGCTGTAGATCATTTTTTCCTGTGGGACAAACTCTTACATACCAAAACTTGCCACAATGGACCTTGTATCTTGCAGGTCTAGGGCTTCTCAGTTGTTCTGATTTCATCCCCTATTTTATTTTGATTTTAAATTTCTTTTACCACAAACAAATAAAGAAAGCACAACTGGGGCAGCAACAGGCGTGCATATCGAGATCTGAGAAACCCTAGGGTTTCTGTGGGTAAGCTTTTCTTTAACTCCACTCTGGGATTTCTGAGCTTGGTACTTCCATTTTCAAGTTGTGCGGTAATTTGATTGGGCACAAGGAAACTACTGTGAATTGTTTATGTGGATTGTGTGCCTAATGGCTGACCAAGAGGTTACCCTTGCTAACCTTTTCAAAGCCCCTTCCAAATCAGCCACCAAAACCACTAGGAAATCCAGTAGGCTTACCACACAGCCCAAGGAGAACCCACCTACTAAAAGAAAGCTTCTCATGGATAAATCTGATAAATCTGACAAATCATAGAAAGCTAAGAAATCTAAGAAGACCAAAAGCAGTGAAAAAATTATTGAGGAGGCCCCTGAGGCAGAACCTAATCCTGTGCCTGAAGTCCCTGAGCCTGGGCCTAACCCTGAGGCTGAACCTGAGGTTCTTGTGAACGTATCTACTCCAAATGAATTTGTGGATGCTTTAAGACAGATCCTTGAGACAATTATTGACCTGTCCTATTTTTTTAAGGAGGAGGAGTGCAAGGATACCTTGGATTTTTTGGTGAAGTCTGGCCTGACACCATTGATGTCCCCATTATAAGAAAAATCCTACCCTAGGCTGGTCAAATTGTGGTATCCGAATATCTGAAAGAAAACCAAGCCAAGATCAACTGAGCCTTACCTTGTGATTTTAATTGATAACTGGGAGATTGTTGGAGACTACAGTGATATAGGGTTGGCATTTGGGGTCCCATCTGTCTTTGATACAACATATGGTCTAGCAAAACCTGAGCGTGTGTCCTTTAGAGCTATGGCCAGACACCTGACTCAAGGCATTCTGGGTTCTGGGGAGTCATTGATGAGGACAAATTTACACCCTACCATGCTCTTCATTGATTCAATTCTAAGAAAAAACATCTATGTCAGTTGCCATCAGCAAGAGAGGAGAACCCCCATAGTGGATGTCCTGTATTTTTTCTCTAAGGGCCAGTTTATGAATGCCTCTAAGCTGGTATTTGAGGCAATGGTAGATGTAAATGAGATGATCAGAAAAGTGCAGGCCTTGCCAGGGCTTCCCTACTGTAGGCTCATCACTGCCTTGCTTAAAAAAGGAAAATTTGTGTTTCAAAAGAATGAGCCTGTGGAGAAAGTGACTCCAAAGGGGTTTGGGAGGAGGGCCTGGTCTGCTAGTAGGACCCTGATTGGGAAGAGCAATAACAAATTAGCGGAGGGCCTTGAGATTGAAGCTCCACAAGCACCCAGCTCAGGTGTTACACCTGACACCTCTACCTTAGCTACTTCAGAGCCTGTCCCTATAGCTGCTACTAGCTCAGTACCTCCCTTAGATATCTCTACATCAGTCACTTCTGAGCCTCCACCCACCTCTATTTGTCCCAGCTCAATACCTCCAGTTGTACCCTGTGCACCCTTACTCAACCCTTCCACTTTCTGTGCCCTTGCCTATTGTCAGCTCTAATTTCACTAGCATTTCCATTCCACCATCCTCTCTACCATCCATCTCAGATCCCATTCCCTCCATTGCAGTCTCCTTACCTCCCAGCAGCACAACCACCCTTTCCACAATCACCACCTCCTTGCCTCTGTTAGCTCCTCCTACCACAGACCCCATCCTCACCTTACCTTCATCACCCATCACAACCACCTACCTCAGAAGGTTAGCTACCACCCCTCCAGTCAGCCCATCCATCACAGCTAGTGAACCCTTGAGCCCTGCACCAACTACATCAGCTGATCCATTTACCACTTTTCCACCATCCATACCCTTTGACCTTCACCCCACCATCTCCTTATCACCTACTCATTCCCAAAAGTTGGATCACCTGACCATTGAGGGATATTCATCCCTAATTGACTCCATTATGGAGGACATTGGGCATGAATATACCCCCCTACCTGACTCCCCACAACCTACTTATGTCCAGCCTATTGGCATCCCTCCTTTCCAGCATGCTTCCACATCTCCCTTCCATTCCATTATCCCCATTCCCACTATAACCCAAACCCATATCCTACTTGAAGCCTCCACCTAAATCCCCTCCCTTCTCACCACCATCCTACCTAGCTCCAAACCAACACAGCTAACCAAGCTGCCATGACCACCTGTCTCCATGCCATTCAAGCCACTTTAGTCCCAACCACCCCTACCTCCCCAACCCTTCCAATTCCTACTCCTACCCCTACTCTGTTACCCATACCACCTCAATATCCTTTAGCAGTGGTTTCCACTGCTGAAGTGGAGGAACCATTCCCTGCCACCATTACAACCCCTTCCAGTAAAGACTCCCCCACTTAAACAGACATTGAGGAGGTAGCCCTACCTTCTACACCTTTTACCCATCCTTCCACCTCTCCTGAGCTTATTGTGGAGGTAGGAGAGCTGTCATCACCCATCCCTCATTCCCCTTCTCTCCCATCCTCTTCTTCCACTCCCCACCATTTATATGCTGACCCCAATGAGTGGGCCATTGTCCCTAAATACCTCATCCCTGCACCCCCATTTTCCACTCTTTACAGAGCCATGGGTGAAAATCCCTACATCTGGAGGGATGTCCAACAAGGGGTGACTGTGATGAAGACCTGGGTGAGGCAACCCTTGGTAGAAGAGATTGACAGGCTGAAAATGGAGCATAAATGGGAGAAGCTTCATTGGGAGGGACTGTGCAAGCAAGCCCTCACACTTTATGATGCAGAGAGGCAGAAATCTGAGACGCTAGCCAAGCTGGCTAACACACTGCAAGCCACCCTACTTGGAGGGATGCCACCCTCTGCAGCTGGGGTGTCCATTAATGAGCCCATCAGGCCTCAAGCTAAATCCAAGCCTAGAAAGCTAGCTGCCAAAAGGACTAAGGCAAGAGCTGACAGTACTGAGAGGCTGAAAAGAAGAATGCAAGTAAAGGAAGTGTATGACAAGCTAGCTGCACAACAAGGATTGGAGCCAATGTCTTTATACAGCACTTGCTCTGATTCAGATTCTGATTAAGAGTAGATTGTGTTTAGGATTTGCTTGTAGTCTTTAGCCTGTAGTTCAGATTTGTTTGTACTATATATATTTCTATTTAGATTGTACTACTTCTGTTGATACTTTGTAATTACTTGTCTACAATAATATCTTTATTTTGTAAATTCCACTTTGTCTCTTACCTTCCTTTGTATTTAGCTTTATTGTTTATATTTCTTTTGCTCTTATCCTTATATTTCCCTGCTGTGTCTTGTTGATATACTTCCAAAGCAGTGAGGACACTGCTCCTCATAAATTTTGGGGTATGGTAGGGTGCACCAATGGGATAGTTAATGTTAGTGCAGCAATGTTGAATACAATTTGTGAAAATAAAGTGAATTCCCACCTAATGTTTTTTTGTTGAAAAAGAGGAATTTTAAAACTATTTACAACTGAATATTGCTGTAGCTCTAACATTGTCATGAAACAAATGTCAAGAATTTTTTTTAAAAAATTGATGCTTAGTGAACTTGGAAAGAGAGAAAATTGTCAGGATATCCTCCAAAAATTTTATGAAAGACCATACCCAGTGAGATTTGGGCCTGAATAAAATTTCTTTGAGGAGTGTTTTGGCATTTTTTTTCTGATCTAAGGACTGATTGGATCTAGTTTTTCTCACTAGAAGTTAGGCAAATCCGAGTTGAAACAGCTTGACAGCATTCATGACATTGAGGAATGAAGTAAGGCCATCCTTTGGACAGTTTAAGGCTAAAATTTCTCACCTTTGAACTGCCCTTGATACACACCATTTGAGCTTTAAAAATCCAAGTTTTTTTTTTATAAAAACCAGAAAAATTAAACTCAAAACCTCAGTGACCTTATGCAACCTAACCCCATCCTGAGATTTCAGAAGGTGAAGATGAAAGAGTTAAAGATGGTAGAGCTGGTTTGATATTTGGTTGGAAGAGAAGGAAACACAGTTCATGGCAGTTGTGGCATTCTAGCCCATAAAAGTATAAAATATTGGGAAAAATACAAAGGAAAAGCATACAAAATGAAAAAGAACAGAAAAACAGAAAATACAAAAATAAAAGAGAAGTCACTTCATTGGCTACATTGAAATGAAGATTAGAAATTGATCACTTCAAATCTGAAAATTCAAGAAATAGATGGAATTGTGCAGAAATGAAGAAGGTGAAGTCATGAATCACCTCCTTACCTTGCAAATTTCTCAAATTTGAATCCTTTTATTCCCTTTTACTCTTTAGAAACATCACCCATAGGGCCCATTACAACACAATGAAAAGACCTTACTGATCTGAAATGGATTGAGCAGTCATGTGGAGATGAGGATTTTTTTCATCAATGGTGAAAAGAGTTAGAAAATTTTCAACATTAGAGCTTGGCCTATGCTCATGCTTGTTGTCCTATTTGAGGATTGCAACTGCACTTAAGCTGTGTGAAAGATGCACCCTTTCATGTTTATTTTGAGTGAAAGCCCTGGTGAGACTTGGGTCTGACATTGAATTTGTTGGGGGTATTATCAAAACAACATTCTAAATTTGATGGTAAGCTCTGCATTAATTTTCATACAAAATACCTTGACATGAGCGGATTGATTGTGAAGGAATTACAGTAGAATTATAGTTTTAAACTGCTGATTTTCTGCTAAGAATCCTCTAAAATTGAATGAACAAGGTGAGGAATGAATTTTATTTTGCTTTAAGTTTGTCTTTAACATGCTGCATTGATATTAACTGAGTCATTGGAGAAGTTTGTGGGTACCTTCACTGAAAACCCTCAGGAGACTTCACTCCTCCACTAGGGATCACCTAGTGGTTTAAAAGGCTTGATGCATATGCTAAATGCATCTGTGTTCCCTACAGAAGTAGCAATTTTCATTTCAATATTTATTTTTAATTTCTCCTTTGCTCAGGGACTAGCAAAGTTTAAGTTTGGGGGTGTGTTAAGCAGTGAAAAATACCATTTTTCACCTCCTAACCTGACCTTTGATGGACATTTGAGTTGACTAATAATGTATTTTGAGTGTATTTTGTAGATAAGCAATAAATTGTAGTCTTAGTGCTGACATCCACCTAAAATGGCCAAAGAAGCAATCTGCTACTCAACATGTGCTCAAATAGCCCAAAGGCCATCCAATCAAAGAATCCACAGAGCCTTAGAAGTTCATGAGAATGTCATGGGCCCAACTGGGTATGCATAGGACCAAATGCAGTTGCAAGGAATGAAGATTGAACCCACCAAGAGGTTACTATGCACTGACAGATGAACGACAACACACCAAAGATGTGTGCCAACTATGGAAACTCAAGACAGAACATCTCGAGAGGACACTCCAAGCTATCGAGAAGTTGGGTTGCTCCAATACCAAACTATCGAGAAGTTCCCAGTACCTGTCGAGAGGTTCTGGAGACAAAAGTCAAGCTGTCGAGTGGTTAGTTTCAGCTATCGAGAGGTCTTGAGGCTCAAAAGCCAAGTTATCGAGAGGTTCCATCAACCTGCCGGGAGGTTCTGGAAGTACATGCCTACCTATCAAGAGGTTGGAGGCACAGTAGAAGATCCTGTCGAGAGGATACCTGGAGGTGCAAGGGAAGTCGAGAGGTCCCAGCTACATGTTTAGAGGTTCAACTGAACCTGTCGAGCAGTGCAAGGCAACCAGTCGATGACTTACCTGAAGCTATGCTCATTCTCGCGAGAATTGAAGCAACCTGTCGACCACTCAACAAAAGACTGTATAACAAGTCGACAGGTTGTTTATAACTTGTCGAGAGGAAGAATGAAGAACTGGACAGAAGATGAAAATTGGGTCCAATCTTGTCGACTAGTGCAAGTCAACCTATCGAGATGTAAAGGAACCTATCGAGAGCTACTCCAATCCTGTCAAAATGAACGCCAAGCAGACTCAGAACCTGTCGAGAGGTTCCCTGAACCTCTCAAAAATCAAATTTAGAACTTCTCAGTTCCATTCAAAGCAGTTGCCAACTCCAGTGCTTTGTGCGCACATTCCAAGGCATGTCAGCAACCCTTGGGGGTATTTTTGGAACATAAATGCACACAAATGGGAACCCTCCAACTGCATTACATGCACTTATCAGTTTTAAACCAATTGCGGAAGAGCTTTTAGAAGAGATATCAGCCACATCAACAGCTGAGAATAGCTGAATTATTCTCTTGAGCTCTGATTGGCTAAAATAGATCTGAGGGAATAGTATAAATAGAGGAGAAATTGCACTAAAAAGATCATCCAAAAATTGAGAGAATTAGAGCTAATTCAAAATTCCATTTCCCTCCAAAAATTCCCTCTGTCTTCCTTCTTCCTCCATTGTCTCCTTAGCCAATCGTGGTTGGCTAAACCTCTTCAGTAGCTTGGGTGAGGTTGAGAGCTGTAAATTGAGAGCTTCAGAGGCTTTGTAAGGGATTACAAGTTGCACAGATTACAGATCTGAGCACAATAGGATTGTAAGTTGTATTATTACAATGTAATTGTGGTTTTTTAAGTTGATTTTGATCTAAATTTTACTTTTTCATATTCGATTTCCTTGGATTAGATATCCCTGTTGATGCTTGAGCTTGTAGCCTGGCACCAACAGCATCTGTACTAGCTTACCTATTCCAATCAAGATCCTTGAATTGGGACAATCTCTGAGATGATCTGTGACCATTCAAGTGAACAGATAATAGCCTTAGGATTGTTTCAATTCTCTGGTTGAGATTAGATTCTTCTACCTTACATTTGAGCTTATAGCTAGATGAAGGATTATAGCAAATCTGTCCTATGCATTGCCTTTGATTCAATTGATTTTTAGTAAAGACTAAAATCCCTAGCTGCTGCTCTCCACCTTTTGGATTTTAATCTTTTTCTTCATTCCCTTGAATCTGAGTTCAATCTGTTCTAGATCATTATGCTTTTGATTTTTGTAGTTCTTAGTAAAGTGACAAATCTTAGGAACCTCTCCTCTTTCCTGTTTTGATTTAGTATAAATTAGGATAGAGTGTCAGATCTGTCATAGATCTGGAGATTTACCTCATTTCAAGACACATTTCCCTATGGACCTACCCTGACTTACCTATTAAAACTTACTGCAACACCCCTGTTTCTTGCAAGACTGCTTGCTTACCTTGAGCCCATACCCTATGCTTTGTCCTCTTATTTTGATGTTTTAGCCCTTTAATAGTTGTAAGGTAAGCAAACTAACCAGTTTTTGGCGCCGCTGCTGGGGATTTGTATTTTTAAAGTGGTAGATCTAAATTTTTCTCATTTTAAGTTTTAGATTTTTAATTGCCTACTTTGTGTTTGACTAATTGCTGCTGTAGTTTTTTGTAGTTTAATTTTGTGATTGCAGATCTGGATCTGTGGTTATGAGAGGAGCTTTGTGCTCATTGGAGGAGCAAGCTATACTAAAGTTTGCATTTTCTAACTCCTTTACATTTCTAGATATGCAACTTTGTAGATCTGTAGCATTAGTTGCGTGTTTTTAAATTTGTTTTGCTAAAATTTGTGTTGTACTTTATGTGCTGTACTTATTTCTGTTGTGTGTATGCTTGATAGGAGATCTCTTATTCCTGAGATTGCTCCTTTAGATCTTAAAGTTGAGAGACTTCTTAGACCTAAGCAACCCATACACACACCTGTGGTTGATTGTGATAGTTCTGCAATGGGTGAGCAACCTAGGACATTGAAAGAATTCAATGCACTAAGGGTATACAATTCCCCCTTCTGCATTCAATTCCCTGTTGTCCAAAGGAACTATGAGATTAAATCTTCCATCATACAGATACTACCCTCATACTATGGCCTGAGCAAAGAAGATCCATACAAGCACATTGATGAATTTTTAGAACTGTGCACTACTTTCAGCGTTATAGGTTTGGGGGAGGAAGCAACCAGGTTGAGACTCTTTCCTTTTTAAATAAAGGATAGAGCCCAAACTTGGTTGTCAATGCTCCCAACCAATAGTATTCAGTCTTGGAATGACCTTCAATGTCAATTTTTTGCTAAGTTTTTTCCCATGTCCAAAACAAGTCGGCTGAGGAAGAGCATTATTTCATTTGCTCAAGTCCCAACTGAAGACTTTCACCAAGCATGAGAGAGATTTAAGGAGCTCTTGAAGCAATGTCCCCATCACCAAATTCCTGAATGACAACTTGATCAAAGTTTCTATCAAGGAAATGATCCTAAGAGCAGGTATATGACTGATGCCTCATGTGGTGGTACATACCTCCAAAAGACAGCTATGAGGCTTGGGAGTCGTCTGATATCATTAGTGAAAACTCCATGCAAAGGAAAACCTTGTCAAGGGACTTTGAGACCCTGCTAGGTTGGTGAGAGAGACCACTACAAGAGGGAAAATGTATGAGGTGAGTGGATACAATGATTTGAAAAGGAAGGTGGACAACTTGACTCAAAAGTTTGATAAACTCATGGGATCAATGCAGTCTTCAATGGCTGCCAAAGTGGAGGAGGCATGTGTGATATGCCAATCCCCCACTCACTCCCTTGAGGAATGTCCCTCTGCTACCCAATTTTTAGACTCTGTGATAAAACATGTGAATACTACTCAGTCCTTTGGACAACAGCCTACTATTGGTTATCATTGGAGAAACCACCCCCACTTGAGGTGGAGACAGGATACCTTTCGAAACTAGTAGCAGCCATAATAGCAATCCATGCCTTATAGGAATGCCAAGCCATACTAGCAGAATTATTTCCCAAGGTCCCAATACCAGCAGCTGTTGCTGGTTCTGGTGTGCATGATTTATTTGTGTTTTGAAAACAGACTTACACAGGATGAATTTACTAAAAGAATACGAAAATATCAGCACAGAGAGACCTTAATTAGCCTGCAAGATCAGGGCCAATTGTAACAAGTTTTAAAATATAAGTGAGTAAAAGATCATCCACGGGGAATTGATTTTAAAATGCAAGATAAACCTCCAGATCTGGGCTACCTGATCTGGCCTCTTATCCTATCTACAAAGCACATAAGATGGGAGGTTGAATTTGTCACATTAACTAAATGATAAAAGTAAAAGTTAAACTAAATGATCCAGATCTGAGTTGGGGGGATTTTGATGTAAACTTATAAAAATGGAGAAATAATATCTAACTTTGATTTGGTCCTTAAAACACAATGAGAATGACTGCAGATCAAAAGAGAGATGATCCAATCTTCATCTGGCTACAAGCACAGATGTAAGAGAAATAAATATAACTCAAGGATTAGATTTAGGCTTATGGTTATGGTCTGTCCACTTCAATGGCCACAGACCATCCAATAGTCTTTAATCTAAACCCTTAATTCAGAATAAGAAATATCACTACAAATACTTTGAGAGATTAGGTTACAAACACTAATTCCCACAAGGTTAATGAATCAAGGGAAATTGCATGAAAAACAGTAAATCTAAAGGATTCTAGTGCAATAAGGAGATCAGAAGGAGCCCTTAACATGAATCCAATTGAGAACGTACGGTTTACAGCAACCTTTTCAAATTCACCATTACAATTACAGAGCACAGCTTAAACAACTCTCAGATTTGTAGTCCTGAATACAATTCTCTTTTGAATTACAGAGGTATCTCACAGCTCTCAATTGCAAGTAAAAGTTAGGCTATTAAAGGGGTTTCAGACAAGCTAGCTGATTTGGAAATGGAGGAATAGAAATGAAACTCAAAATCTGGATACCCAAATTGGGCAAATCATTCTTCTATTTATAGTTTTCCCTAAGTCCATTTCAAATGTGCATCAACCAATCAGAATTGGTTAGATCCATATCAGCCATTAGGAGTCGAGCACAAGGATCCAGATGCTTACGCCAATCGAATTGCTCGATTTCAAATCGTGACGAAGCATCAATTCTGTTATGCAATTTGAAAATCTGTTAGAGCTTCTAGAAGTTCCCGCCAAGTGATTTCTTCTTTGGGTGTTCACATGGGGTGGAATATGCCTTTGGTTCGTGCTCAGAATCGTCTAAAATGTTCCTGGTTTGTATCTACATTGCCAAAAGATTGAATTACCCTTACAGATGCTAAGAATCTTCGAAATCATTTCGAAAGTCCGGGGACTTTTCGCAGAGTTCTGTTCAAGTTCATTTCGAAAGCTCTGGCGTCGCTCGCTAGGAGTTCTCTTCTTTTTCGGTCAGGTCTCAAACTTTCAAGAGTTCAAGTGCTTTTCAAAGCTAAACTCGAGCTTTTTGGTTCTTTTCGCAGTTGTTCTTTTCGACAAGTTCAAAAACTTTTTGAATAGTTCAAATTCTTTACGAAAAGTTCTCTGTACTGCTTTCTTCTGTTCGAATTGCTCCACACTTCTTTTATAGGTTGAGACCAAGTCTTTGCCTCTTCAGTTCAGGTATTTTGATAGGTCGTGAGGTTGTCCTTTCTCCTTCTTCCTCCAGATCCAGATGGGTCATCATCTTTTTGGCACTTTTAAGCTACTTTCAAGGTTAAGCCTGTCTTTATTGTTAGCTGTAAAACAAACACTTAAAACACTTATTTAGTTTTCTCAAGGGTCTATCAAGGCCCAGATTAAGGGGTGAAAAATGGTATTTTCCAGTTCTCAACACCCCCAAACCTAAACTTTGCTAGTCCCTGAGCAAAGATAAAATTAAAAATAAAGTAAAAAGCCACTTTTGTAGGGAACACAGTTGCATTTAGCATATGCAACAAGCCTTTTAAACCCCTAGGTGATCCCTAGTGGAGGAGTGAAGTCTCCTGAGGGTTTTCAGTGAAGGTACCCACAAACTTCTTCAATAAATCAGTTAAGATCAATGCAGTTCTGTTAAAACAGACTTTCATCCAATCAGATTATTTACACCTGCATCAGTCAAGTTATAAGAGGATTCTAAAAAAAATCAGTTCAAAACTGAAATTCTGTTGTAATTTTTTTTACCATTCACTCGATTTGTGTCAAAAAGTTTTTTTAAAAGAAAAATTAATGAAAAGCTTGCCTTCTATTTGAGAATTCATTTTTGATGTTACCCCAATAAGTTGATTTCAAACTCAACTCTCTCCAGAATTTTCACTCAACATGCAAGTAATAGGGTTGTACTATTTCACACGGCTCAAGAGCAGTTACAGCCCTCAAATAGGACTGTAAGCATGAGCATAGGCATTGCTTTTTAGTTCTCAATTCACTGCTCTTTTCACCATAGATTACAGAAATCCTTATCTCCATGTGACAGCTCAATCCATCATTGATCAGCAAGGACTTTACTTGGGTTGTAATGTGGCTTATGGGTGAAATTTATCAAGAATAAAGGGGTGGAATGGAGTTCAAAATTGAGAAGTCAGTCAAGGTAAGGAGGTGATAGACACACCTCCTTCAATTCAGCACAATTTCATCTTCTTCTTTGAATTTTCAGAGCCAAAGTGGCCATCTTTTTCTCTTTCTTTTTCAAACTTCCAATGAAATGCCTTCCCTTTTCTTTTTTTTCTTTTTTTTTTTTCAAAGTAACATTGACTGGAATGCCACATTTCTTCTATTGATACATCATTGCCTTTAATTATGATTCTTCTTCTTTTATCAAACTGTTACTCAATTCTCCTTTCTTCAGCTTCCTTCCCTTTATCTTCTGACTTCTCAGAGTGAGGGTTAGGCTAAATGAGTTTGATGAGGTTATTTGATGTGGTTTCAAAGAAATCTTAGATTTATAAAGCTCAAATGGTGTGTATCAAGGGCAATTTCAAAAGGTGGGGCTTTGTAAGGTTCAAATTGTCCAAAAGGAGGCCTTACATCATGTCTTTAATATCACGATTGCTGTCAAGTTATTTCAATTTGAATATGTATAATTTCTAGTGAAAATAAGCAGGTTCAAACAGTCCCAAGAGCAGAAAAATTGCCAATTCATACCTCCAAAGAATACATTTCTGTAGGCCAAAATCTCACTGGGTGTGGTTTTCTATCAAATTCTTGAAGTATATCATCACTGTTTTCTCTCTTTTTAGGTTTACTACAACATCAATTTTCTTTTGGAAATTTTCTGACATTCACTTCATGAAAGTATTAGAATTACACTAGAAATCAATTTTAAAAGCAAGATTTTAACTTCCTCATTTTTATTACAAAAATGGCTTCCCCCATCACTGATAATAGCTCTGGGGGAACCAAACCTGGAAAAGATGTTATCCTTTAAAATTTTCAGAACCACTCTATGATCATTGGTTCGAGTAGCTGTGGCTTCAACCCATTTGGATACATAATCTACAGCTACTAAGATGAAATTACAACCATTTGAAGAAGGAAAGGGGCCCATGAAATCTATCCCCCAAATATCAAACAATTCAACTGCCAAAATAGGTTGTAATGGCATTGAGTTTCTCTTAGAAATGCTGCCCAATTTCTGGCAGTTCTGGCAAGTCTTATAGTGCTGCAAAGCATCTTTGAAAAGTGTAGGCCAATAAAATCCACACTGTAAAACCTTTGCAGCAGTTTTATTTCCACTAAAATGACCTCCACAAGCCTGCTCATGACACATAGAAAGTATGTGATGAAAGTCTTCTTCAGAGACACATCTTCTTATTATTTGGTCTGCACAAATATTGAACAGATAAGGATCCTCCCAAATAAAATGTTTAACCTTTAAGAAGAAAAGATCTTTATCCATTTTATTCCAATGTTGAGGAATTCTTCCAGTAGCCAAAAAGTTGACTATGTTTGCAAACCAAGGGGTGTGTATACTGATAGCAAAAAGTCGCTCATCAGGGAAAGATTCATTGATAGGTAGCCTATCAATCTCAGCAGTTATAATTCGAGACAGGTGGTCAGCCACCACTTTTCCACACCCTTTTTATCTTTTAATCAGAATCAAACTCCAGAATAGGAGGATCCAACCCGATTACCTTGTTTGCATCCCAGAAGGTATTTCTAAGGTACGAAAGTGATCATGAACACCACACCTAGAACCCAAACATAAGGACCAATTTCCAAAAGCAAAACCATTGCCAATAGCTCCTTCTGTTGTTGTGTAATGAGGCATCAATCATCCCATCCACAAGCTATGACATGAGGGTAGCTTATCCTTTCTTCCGCCCAAGAACATCCCAAAGCATAACTGATGACCACACATTAGCTCAAAAGCAAAGGAATAATCCGGACTGATTCCTCCCAATATCAAAGAATAGTCCGTAACTCAATTGCCCTCTTTTTTAAGAATTCAAATGCCTTCAAACATCTATTGTTGAAAAAGACATTCTCCTGAGAAAAAGAATGACAAAGAGGTTTGGAAATTTTGAACAAGTCCTTAATGAACCTTCAGAAAAATCCAAAGGAATTTTACCGCTTTGTGGAGGAGGCAAAATGTGCAATTAAATCAATTTTGGTCTGGCCCAAATCAATGCCCTTAGGAGATAACACATGAAGGACAATGCCTTGCGACCATTTGAAATGGCCTCTTCCCACAAATTTCAAAAGTAGATTGGTTTCTTCACATCTCCGTAACACCAAGTTGAGATGTAAAAAACATCGACAAAATCACCTTCCATATTGATTAAAAATCATCCATAAAAAATCTCCTAAAATTTCAATTCATACGAGAAAATGAGTACATGCATCTTTGAAAAGGTAGCAGAGTGCATTTATAAAGACTAAAAGGCCTCCTATAGGCAAATTGTGTTTCCAAAAGGGTAAGGAATGTGGTTTACTGATTCCATGAGTTCCTTTGGGTACACAGAATCTTTGCTTCCCTCGCAGAATCTGGGAATGTGACGTTTCTTCCCATAGCATTTATCAAGTCTGTGGTAAAACATATCAGATAGGCTTTCTCCCAGCTTCCAACAAATCTAAAAAATTTTCTGATCAATGAATGGGAGAGGGAAATGGTCACCCCACCTTTTTCCAAAGAGATCATTGAGTTTAATTTTCTCAGACCTCCAATATGCATCAAATACTTTAGTTTGCTTTTGTAGGTTCCATGTCCAATACTAGACATCGCCAGCTCACTTATCTACCCCTACCAACAGTTGATCCCTAATTTCTTAGGTACCTAACCTGCATGTAGGCATGCCTCGCTAGTTATAACACCACATGAAATGGGTTTAATTCTCCAACAACTTAACAACGTTTTCATGACGTACTATGAAGTAGGTTGACACTCCTACTCAAATTTCCCTAAAGCCTCTTTCCAAATGCATTTTATGCATAACAACAACGGACTGTGGGGGGTTCCTCCTAAATCAGCAATAACCAAAGCTTAGGAGGTGGTAATGGACAAACCCATTAACTTTTTCCACAAAGAAAGACTTTCGATAATTGTATCCTAGATTATGTCTTTTTTGTGAGTGCAAATATCTTTCAAAAATTTTGGCATGCTGAATTTGTTTGATTGAATCAAGCAAAGGTAGATTTATCTTGACTTGCTTGAAAGTCTCCATCATTTCCTCTATTTTTGTGTTTCCTTTTATCAAAAGGAGAAGCAGATTGTATTTCATTGAGGTCGAGGAAATGGTAAATGAGGAACTAGTCTTCATTTATAGACTCTAGAATCATCATTAGCATATTTTTGATTTTTCCGCTTTTACATTTTTTTTGATTTTTCTGAGGTATATCAGCACCCCCAATGCTAACATCATGCTGCTCCTGCTGCATATCTCTAGCAGTTTCTTCAATTTTTTCTTCTTCCTTATTAGTACCCACATTGTTATCTACAATTCTTCCACTTCACAAAGTAGTGACAGTTTTTACTTCTTCATGTGAAATAGAAGCCTCTCCAACCATGAATTGTCCTTTGGGATTGTTCAAAGGTTGGCTGGATAGCTTTCCTTCCTCTCTTTTGGCCAAAGTATTTGAAAGTTGACCCAATGTTTCTTCAATCTTCTTTATGCTCTGACTATGAAAGTTCACAGTCTGAGTGAAAGATCCTAAATTCTAGAGTGAATTTAAGACTTGATCTTCAAAAGAAGGGGATCTGCAAGGGGCTTGGACTGGAGCAGATTGCTGTAAAGGTTGTTGTGGAATGGGCTGCTGAAAATTTGGCTTGGCATAAAAATTCTGCTGATAAGGCTGAGCAATTTTGAAAGGCATTTGGTTCTTTGGATGCTGCTGCTGTTGTGATTGATAATTCCCCTGCCTCCACCTCAAATTGGGGTGCCCTCTCCATGGATATTCATTTGACTGCATTTATCCAAATGATTGGGCAACATGAGCTTGCTCCACCACTAAATCTAAGAACTGTGGTGCAGCTGGACATTGGTCAAGTGAATGAGTAGGGGACTGGCATATCAGACATGCCTCCTCTACTCTTGCAACCATTGGATTTTTAAGTGAGTCCATCAATCTATCAAACTTTGTGGTTAAATTATCCATCTTTCTTTCCAACTCATTCACCTCATAAATCTTTCCTTTGGTGGTTTGCTGATTGTTCACCGAAACAGGATTCTCAATGTCTCTTGACAAAGATTCCTGACCAATTACTTCAAATAAGTCCCAAACCTCCTCAACTATTTTTTGCAAATAGGTACTTCCACAGGAAGCATCTACCATATTCTTGCCCTTTTGATCAATTCCTTGATAGAAGCTTTGAACAAGCTGCCATCGGGGAATTTGATGATGAGGACATTGCCTTAAAAGGTCCTTAAACCTTTCCCATGCTTCATAGGAAGTTTCAGTTGAGTTTTGTGAGAAGGAAATAATACTTTGTCTCAATTGGCTTGTTTTAGACATAGGGAAGTATTTGGCTAAAAATTGACACTGCAAATCATTCCAAGAAGTGATACTATTTGGTGCCAACATAGACAACCATGCTCTAGCTTTGTCCTTTAATGAAAAAGGAAAGAGCCTAAGCTTAGTTGCCTCTGGACCCAGTCCAGCTATGTTGAATGTGGTACAAAGAGACAAAAATTCATCCACATGCTTATATGGATCTTCCTTACTCAAACCATGGAAGGAAGGAAACATTTGGATAGTTGATGATTTGATCTCATAATTTCCTTCAACAGTAGGAAATTGAATGCAAAATGGAGAATTATAAGCACCAGGTGCAAAGTAATCCCTCAAAAGTCGAGGTTCTTCACCCATAGTAACTGTTTCAGTAGAATTTTGTGCTGTTTGTTTGGTTCGTAGTAGCCTTTCTACTTCCAAATTTAACGGGATTATCTCAAGGCTGAGAGTCCTCCTACCAAACATACAACACATAATAGAGAATCAAATTATGCACAGCAAACCTTCAGAATTCCTTTTAAAATAGATTCCACGTGTCACAATGTATATGAATAGCTGCACAGATATAAACAATGGAATAGTTTAGCACTGAGATAAAATAGAAACAAAATAAAAACTTAAGTCTACCTATTTTAAAACAAATTCCCTAGCAACGGCGCCAAAAACTTGTTGTTGGTTCTGGTGTGCATGATTTATTTGTGTTTTGAAAACAGACTTACAGAGGATGAATTTACTAAAAGAACACGAAAATATCAGCACAGACCTTAATTAGCCTGCAAGATTAGGGCCAATTGTAGCAAGTTTTAAAATATAAGTGAGTAAAAGATCATCCACAGGGAATTGATTTTAAAATGCAAGATAAACCTCCAGATCTGGGCTACCTGATCTGGCCTCTTATCCTATCTACGAAGCACATAAGATGGGAGGTTGGATTTGCCACATTAACTACATGATAAAAGTAAAAGTTAAACTAAATGATCCAGATCTGAGTTGGGGGGATTTTGATGTAAACTTATAAAAATGGAGAAATAATATCTAACTTTGATTTGGTCCTTGAAACACAATGAGAATGACTGCAGATCAAAAGAGAGATGATCCAATCTTCATCTGGCTACAAGCATAGATGTAAGAGAAATAAATCTAACTCAAGGATTAGATTTAGGCTTATGGTTATGGTCTGTCCACTTCAATGGCCACAGACCATCGAATAGTCTTTAATCTAAACCCTTAATTTAGAACAAGAAATATCACTATAAATGCTGTGAGAGATTAGGTTACAAACACTAATTCCCACAGGGTTAATGAATCAAGGGAAATTGCATGAAAAAAAGTAAATCTAAAGGAGTCTAGTGCAATAAGGAGATCAGAAGGAGCCCTTAACACGAATCCAATTAAGAACATACGGTTTATAGCAACCTTTTCAAATTCACCATTACAATTACAGAGCACAGCTTAAACAGCTCTCAGATTTGTAGTCTTGAATACAATTCTCTTTTGAATTACAGAGGTATCTCACAGCTCTCAATTGCAAGTAAAAGTTAGGCTATTACAAGGGTTTTAGACAAGCTAGCTGATTTGGAAATAGGGGAATAGAAATGAAACTCAAAATCTGGATACCCAAATTGGGCAAATCGTTCTTCTATTTATAGTTTTCCCTAAGTCCATTTCAGATGTGCATCAACCAATCATAATTGGTTTGATCCATATCAGCCAATAGGAGTCGAGCACAAGGATCCAGATCTGTTCTGGCCAATCAGAATTGCTCGATCTGGTTCAGCCAATTAGGCGACATAAGCATCAATTCTGTTATGCAATTTGAAAATCTGTTAGAGCTTCTAGAAGTTCCCGCAAAGTGATTTCTTCTTTGGGTGTTCACATGGGGTGGAATATGCCTTTGGTTCGTGCTCAGAATCTTCTAGAATGTTCCTGGTTTGTATCTGCATTGGGGCACGCACAAAAGATTACTGAATTACCCTTGCAGATGCTAAGAATCTTTAGAAAATCATTTCGCAAAGTCTGGGGGACTTTTCGCAGAGTTCTGTGCCTTCTGAAGTTCATTTCGCAAAGCTCTGATGTTGTTCGCTAGGAGTTCTCTTCTTTTCGAATAGGTCTGAAATCCTTTTGAAGAGTTCAAGTGCGTTTCGAAAGCTAAACCTGGAGCTTTTGGTTCTTTTCGCAAAGTTAAGCTTCTTTTCGACAAGTTCAGAAACTTTTCGAATAGTTCTCTGTAATGCTTTCTTCTATTCGAATTGCTCCACACTTCTTTTCTAGGTTGAGACCAAGTCTTTGCCTCTTCAGTTTAGGTATTTTGCAGGTCGTGAGGTTGTCCTTTCTCCTTCTTCCTCCAGATCCAGATGGGTCATCATCTTTTTGGCACTTTTAAGCTACTTTCAAGGCTAAGCCTGTCTTTATTGTTAGCTGTAAAACAAACACTTAAAACACTTATTTAGTTCTCTCAAGGGTCTATCAAGGCCCAGATTAAGGGGTGAAAAATGGTATTTTCCAGTTCTCAACAGCAGCCTATGGCCTTTCCAATGACTCAACCTGTGCATCAAAGTGTCTCTGCCCCGGCACCCTCTAGATCCCTCACATTTGAAGAGCAAGTTCTGGCTTCTTCATAGAATTTACGCTCTTTGTCACAAACTGTCAACTCCCATAGACAAAGTATTAGGAAGATAGAGGAGCACCTTGGTCAGCTATCTAATACTTTAACTAAGAGAGAGGAGGGAAGACTACCTAGTCAGTCAATGAACAACCCAAGAGGGCAGTACATGGTGGGTGAGACTTCTTCACATGAGGAAGCCAAATCTGTCACCACTTTTAGGGGTGGAAGGCTGGTTGACAACCAGGTTGGTGTGCCCTGATGAGACAAGTGCAGCCCATGATGCTATGTAGCAAGAGCAGCATACAAGAAATAAGGAG
Source organism: Chloranthus sessilifolius (assembly GCA_021018995.1). Classification (NCBI taxonomy): domain Eukaryota; kingdom Viridiplantae; phylum Streptophyta; class Magnoliopsida; order Chloranthales; family Chloranthaceae; genus Chloranthus; species Chloranthus sessilifolius. The sequence continues at coordinate 102,213,276 of CM037584.1, read as the reverse complement.
GGTGTTGATGTGCCCCAACTAAAAACTAAAAACCAAAATAGAGAAAAATCTGATGAGCCTGTTAAGGTAAAAAATGGGAGAGCAGTCCCCCATTTGCTATTTCCCAACGCACTTCAAACACCTTCTCCTTTTGACAAGGGGAATGCTAAAGTGGAGGAGATGATGGAAACATTGAAACAAGTAAGGATCAACTTGCCTTTACTTGATGCTAGCAAGCAAGTTTCAGCCTATGCAAAATTTTTGAAAGAATTATGCATCCACAAAAGACAATCTAGGATACACTTATCCAAGAGGGTATTTTGTGCTGAGAAAAGGAACCAAGTGTTGTCTATTGCAACCCTAACCAATCTTCAAGACCCTGCAGTTCCCACAATCCCCTGCATCATTGGGGATTATACCATTGAGAAGGCGTTGTAAGATCTGGGAGCTAGTGTAAACCTACTTTCATATTCAGTTTATGAGAAGTTAGGCTTGGGAGAATTAAAGCCCACACATGTGGTGCTACAACTAGCTGACAGTTCTGAATGGATGCCTGTGAGAATGATAGAGGATGTGTTAGTTGGGGTTGATATGTTTTTCCTCACATTTGAAGAGCAAGTTCTGGCTTCTTCGTAGAATTTGCACTCTTTCTCACAAACTATCAACTCCCATAGCCAAAGTATTAGGAAGATAGAGGAGCACCTTGGTCAGCTATCTAATACTTTAACTAAGAGAGAGGAGAGAAGACTGCCTAGTCAGTCAATGAACAACCCAAGAGGGCAGTACATGGTGGGTCAGACTTCTTCACATGAGGAAGCCAAATCTGTCACCACTTTTAGGGGTGGAAGGCTGGTTGACAGCGAGGTTGGTGTGCCCTGATGAGACAAGTGCAGCCCATGATGCTATGTAGTAGGAGCAGCATACAAGAAATAAGGAGGGTGTTGATGTGCCCCAACTAAAAACTAAAAACAAAAATAGAGAAAAATCTGACAAGCATGTTAAGGTAGAAAATGGGAGAGCAGTCCCCCATTTGCTATTTCCCAACGCACTTCAAACACCTTCTCCTTTTGACAAGGGGAATGCTAAAGTGGAGGAGATGATGGAAACATTGAAACAAGTAAAGATCAACTTGCCTTTACTTGATGCTAGCAAGCAAGTTTCAGCCTATGAAAAATTTTTGAAAGAATTATGCATCCACAAAAGACAATCTAGGATACACTTATCCAAGAGGATATTTTGTGCTGAGAAAAGGAACCAAGTGTTGTCTATTGTAACCCCAACCAAGCTTCAAGACCCTGGAGTTCCCACAATCCCCTGCATCATTGGGGATTATACCATTGAGAAGGCCTTGTTAGATCTGGGAGCTAGTGTAAACCTACTTTCATATTCAATTTATGAGAAGTTAGGCTTGGGGGAATTAAAGCCCACACATGTGGTGCTACAACTAGCTGACAGTTCTGAATGGATGCCTGTGAGAATGATAGAGGATGTGTTAGTTGGGGTTGATAAGTTTTTCCTCACATTTGAAGAGAAAGTTCTGGCTTCTTCGTAGAATTTACACTCTTTGTCACAAACTATCAACTCCCATAGCAAAAGTATTAGGAAGATAGAGGAGCACCTTGGTCAGCTATCTAATACTTTAACTAAGAGAGAGGAGGGAAGACTACCTAGTTAGTCAATGAACAACCCAAGAGGGTAGTACATGGTGGATGAGACTTCTTCACATGAGGAAGCCAAATCTGTCACCAATTTTAGGAGTGGAAGGCTAGTTGACAACCAGGTTGGTGTGCCCTGATGAGACAAGTGCAGCCCATGATGCTATGTAGCAGGAGCAGCATATAAGAAATAAGGAGGGTGTTGATGTGCCCCAACTGAAAACTAAAAATAAAAATAGAGAAAAATCTGATGAGCTTGTTAAGGTAGCAAATGAGAGAGCAGTCACCCATTTGCTATTTCCCAACGCACTTTAAACACCTTCTCTTTTTGACAAGGGGAATGCTAAAGTGGAGGAGATGATAGAAACATTAAAACAAGTAAAGATCAACTTGCCTTTACTTGATGCTAGCAAGCAAGTTTTAGCCTATGTAAAAATTTTGAAAGAATTATGCATCCACAAAAGACAATCTAGGATACACTTATCCAAGAGGGTATTTTATGCTGAGAAAAGGAACCAAGTGTTGTCTATTGTAACCCCAACCAAGCTTCAAAACCCTGGAGTTCCCACAATCCCCTGCATCATTGGGGATTATACCATTGAGAAGGCCATGTTATATCAGGGAGCTAGTGTAAACCTACTTTCATATTCAGTTTATGAGAAGTTAAGCTTGGGGGAATTAAAGCCCAAACATGTGGTGCTATAACTAGTTGAAAGTTCTGAATGGATGCCTATGAGAATGATAGAGGATGTGTTAGTTGGGGTTGATAAGTTTTTTCACCCAGCAGATTTTTTGGTGCTTGACACGGTGCCAAGCAAGCGCACCACCTCTATTCCTGTGATTTTGGGCAGGCCTTTCATAGCCACTGTCAATGCTTGTATTCAGTGTAGATCAGGAATAATAGAGGTGTCATTTGGCAACATGAAAGTGAAATTAAATGTTTACAATGCAGCCAGCCAGTCTCACTTGGATAGTGAGGATTGCTTTTTAATTGATGTTTTAGATGAGCTTGTGGAAGAGACTATACCCAAGCTGCTGCATGGTGATGATTTTTGTGATATTTTTTAGAATGTGTGGAGTGAGATTGTGGAGGAGTAGTCCCCTACACCCATGGTTCAAGAGGTGCAAGCCTTAATTTCTTATGTGGGGCCAGCAATAAGGTATCCTCCTTGGAAACCTGTTGTGTTGCCTCCTCTTCCACCACCATCAAAGGCGCCTTTGTTGCCTTCTCTCATATGTCCACCATATTTGGAGTTGAAATAGACACCTAAGACCTTGAAATATGTTTTTTTGGGGGCAAACAAGAAGTTGTCAATGGTCATTTCTTCCTCTCTCACTGATGGGCAAGGGGAAGAGTTATTGCGTGTTTTAAAGAAGCATGAGAGCAATAAGATGGACTATTGCTGACCTTGGGAGCATCATCCTTGCTGTGTGTATGCATAAAATCCACTTGGAAGAGGGTTCCAAACCCTCTCGAAAAATGCAGAGAAAATTGAACCCCCACATGCAAGAAGTGGTAATGAAAGAAGTGGTCAAATTGTTAGATGCTGGAGCCATCTACCCTATTTCAGATTCATAATGGGTGGCACCTACTCAGGTGGTCCCTAAGAAATTTGGGATAACTGTGGTAAAAAGAAATTCTGGTGAGCTAGTTCCAACTATGGAAACGACAGGTTGGAGGGTGTGTATAGACTATCGAAAGCTTAATTTGAGAACCAGAAAAGATCACTTCCCTTAGCCCTTTATAGACCAAATTTTTTATAAGTTCGCAGGCAAGGCTTTCTATTATTTTCTTGATGGATATTCGAGGTATAATAAAATCCATGCTTATCCACAAGATAAAAAAAAGACAACTTTCACATGTCCATTTGGCACCTTTGCTTATAGAAGGATGCCATTTGGATTGTACAATGCCCCTGCAACTTTCTAAAGGTGCATGTATGTTATATTTTCTGACATGATTGATAAGTTTTTAGAGATATTCATGAATGATTTCTCTATTTTTTGGGACAATTTTAGCCAATGTCTACACCATCTCAGCCTTGTGTTGCAGAGATGTGAGGAAACTAACTTAGTTTTGAGTTGGGAAAAGAGTCATTTCATGGTCAATCAAGGCATTGTCCTTGGCCATGCGGTTTTCCACAGAGGCATTGTGGTAGACAAGGCTAAAATTAATTTGATTGAACATTTGCCCCCACCAAAAACTATAAAATAAGTCAGATCTTTCTTGGGGTATGCTGCGTTCTATAGGAGATTTATCAAGGATTTTAGTAAGAACTCAAAACCTCATTGTCACCTGTTGTGCCAAGTGGCTCCCTTTGAATTTAATGATGAATGTCTTATGGAATTTGACCTTTTGAAAGGTTGTTTAACCTCTGCACCTATCCTTCAAGCACCTAATTTTTCTTTATCATTTGAGCTGATGTGTGATGCATCAGATCTTGCAATTAGTGCGGTCTTGGGATAAAGGAAGGATAAGGCACCTTGTGTGATTGCTTATGCAAGCAAAACCATGAATGATGCTCAATTAAATTATACTACAATTGAGAAGAAATTGTTGGCAATGATGCTCAACCCTGAAATACCTTTTGTCAATAAAGGATGTCAAGCGAAGATTAATTAGATGGATCTTCCTATTACAAGAATTTGATCTTGAGATTAAGGAAAAAAAAGGGATTGAAAATGTGGTTGCAGACCACTTATCCAGGATCCTAGCTGAGGAGTTTGATAGGCTGCCTATCAATGATTCTTTCCTTGATGAACAGGTATTTACTCTCAGCACTACTACACCTTGGTTTGCAAACATTGTGAACAACTTGGTAGTGGGTAAGATCCCCCCACATTAGAACAAAATGGATAAGGAGCAGTTCTTTTGATAGATTAGACATTACATGTGGGAGGATCCATACCTGTTTAAGCATTGTGCAGACCAAGTGGTGAGGAGATGTGTCCCTGATGATGAATTCTACAACATACTAACTACGTGTCATGAACATGCTTGTGGAGGTCATTTCAGCGGGAACAAGACTACTACCAAGGTACTCTAAAATGGATTTTATTGGGAAACCCTCTTCAAGTATGCATGGCAGCATTGCAAAGCTTATGAAAGATGTCAAAAGATGGAAAGTGTCTCCAAAAGAAACTCCATGCCTTTACAGCTTACACTTGTGATTGAACTCTTTGACATTTGGGGGATTGACTTCATGGGTCCTTTCCCTCCTTCCTATAGTTACAATTATCTTCTTATGGCTGTGGACTATGTGCCCAAATGGGTTGAGGCCATAGCGACAAGAATCAATGATCACAAGGTTGTCCTCAACTTCTTGAAGGATAACATTTTCTCCAGGTTTGGCACCCCCAGAGCTATCATTAGTGATAGGGGGAGCCATTTATGTAATAGACAGTTTGAGAACTTGCTTAGAAAGAACTCTGTGACACACAGAGTTGCCACCTCATACCACCCACAAACCAGTGAGCAGGTGGAAATTTCTAATAGAGAGATCAAACACATTTTAGGGAAAACTGTGAGAGTAAATAGGAAGGACTAGTTTTTAAAGTTACTTCATGCACTTTGGGCTTATAGGACTACCGATAATACCCCAATAGGGATGTCTCCTTTCAAGCTAGTGTATGACAAAGCACGCCATTTACTAGTGGAGTTTGAGCACAAGGCTTATGGGGCTGTTGAAGCATTGAATATTGATCTAACTTCTGCGGGCATGCATAAGAAACTCTAGCTGTCAAGCAGGAAGAATTGAGATTTGAAGCTTACTTCAATGCCAAGATCTATAAGGAGAAAACCAAGGCTTTCTATGAAAAGCATTGGCTGAGAAAGGAGTCCACAGATGGCAGAAAGGTATGGTTGTTCAATTCTAAATTGAAATTTTTCTCAGGTAAGTTGAGATCTAGATGGGAGGGACCTTACATGGTCGAGCATGTATCCCCATCTAGAGCTGTTGAAATCAAGGATCCAAAAGATGGAAGGATAATGAAAGTGAATGGTCAAAGGCTCAAACTTTTTATTGAAAATATGGTGGAGCCTATGGTTGTCATCCACCTTCAAGAACCTCCAAAATGTGATTGATTCTCAACAATGTATACTATATATCATAACTATCATTTTTTGTCTCTTACTATTTTTAAAATGTGTTAGGCAGTGTACATTTATGTGGTAGTTTTTACTTAATGTTTACTTTTACAAATCATGAGTCAGTAGGCAGTAAGTTTGAAGCATCTGTCATCAACTCCAAGGCAGGAGAAATGAATTGGAGCTAAATAGATTTGATAAATTTGTGTGACAGATGGACTAGGAACTAATTAGAAATCTGTTTGAACTGAAAGACAACTTGTCGAGAGGTATAGAGTACATTTCGAGGTTCTAAAGGCTCCTAGTTTACACCTCGACAGGTTCTGAAGTGCAGGTTGTGTCCTCGACAGGATCTAATACCTTTCGAGAGGTTGATTTTTGAGAATTTTAAACCTGTCGAGAGGATGTCAGTACCTCTCGACTTGGAAAATCTGAAGCCCTTGTACCTCTCGAGAGGTTCAACCAACCTCTCGACACCTTAAGCCTGAGAAGTCCACAAGCCCCAAAGGATTTTAACTCTTCGAAAGGTTGAACAAACCTGTCGAAACCCTTTCTCCAATCCCATCGAAACACGAATTTCATTATTTTAAACCTATCGACAGCTCAGTTTAGCCATTCAATAGCTTCTGTGTGCAAGTCTGTTCCTTCTCAGCCGATTTCCGATTTCCTTCTTCCTCCACCTCACTGGTTTTTACTCCAAGCACCTTGCCATTTTTCCAAGTACCCTAATTTCACAAATGCTACACTTTGCACCTAGGTTGAGCTGGTTTGGTGGTGTGCACATCGAGATCTGAGAAACCCTAGGGTTTCTGTGGGTAAGCTTTTCTTCAACTCCACTCTGTGATTTCTGAGCTTTGTACTTCCATTTTCAAGTTGTGTGATAATTTGATCGGGCACAAGGAAACTACTGTGAATTGTTTGTGTGGATTATTTACCCAATGGATAACAAGGAGGATAACATTGCTAACCTTTTCAAAGCCCCTTCAAATCAACCACAAAAACCACTAGGAAATCCAGTAGGCTTACCACACAGCCCAAGGAGAACCCACTTGCTAAAAGAAAGCTTGTCATGGATAAAGCTAAGAAATCTAACAAATCTAAGAAAGCTAAGAAATCCAAGAAGACAAAAAGCAGTGAAGAAATTGTTGAGGAGGCCCCTGAGGTAGAACCTAATCTTGTGCTTGAGGCCCCTGAGACTGAACTTAACCTTGAGGCTGAACCGAGGTTCCTGTGAACCTATCTACTCCCAATGAATTTGTGGATGCTTTAAGCCTGATTCCTAATATAAATATTGACCTGCCCTATTTTTTTAAGGAGGAGGAGTGCAAGGATTCCTTGGATTATTTGGTGAAGGCAGGCCTAACACCATTGATGACCTCATTACAAGAAAAGTCATACCCTAGGCTGGTCAAATTGTGGTATCAGAACATCAGGAAGAAAACAAAGCCAGGATCAATTAAGCCTTTCCTTGTGATTTTAATTGATAACTGGGAGATTATTATAGACTACAGTGATATATGGTTGACATTAGGGGTCCCATCTGTCTTTGATACAGCCTATGGTCTAGCAGAACCTAAGAGTGTGTCCTTTAGAGCTATGGCCAGACACCTGACTCAAGGCATCGTGGGTTCTGGGGAGTCATTGATGAGGAGAGATTTATACCCTACCATGCTCTTTATTGATTCAATTCTAAGGAAAAGCATCTATGTCAGTGGCCATCAACAAGAGAGGAGAACCCCCATAGTGGATGCCTTGTATTTTCTCTCCAAGGGCCAGTTTACGAATGCCTCCAAGCTGATATTTGAGGCAATGGTAGATGTAAATAAGAAGATCAGGAAAGTGTAGGCCTTGTCAGGGTTTCCCTACAGTAGGCTCATCACTGCTTTGCTTAAAAAGGGAAAGTTTGTGTTTCAAAAGGATGAGCCTGTGGAGAAGGTAACTCCAAAGGTATTTGGGAAGAGGGCCTGGTCTACTGGGAAGACCCTGAATGGGAAGAGCAAGAACAAATCAATAGAGGGTCCTGAGACTGAAGCTCCACTAGCAGCCAGCTCAACTGCTGCACCTGACGCATCTACCTCAGCTACTTCAGAGCCTCTCCCTACAGCTGCTACTAGCTCAGTACCTCCCCCTGAGATCTCTACATCAGTCACCTCTGAGCCTCCACCCACCTCTATTTGTCCCAGCTCAGTACCTCCATTTGTACTCTTTACACCCTTACTCATCTCTTCCACTTCTGTGCCCTTGCTTGTTGCCATCTCTGATTTGGCCATCATTTCCATTCCACCATACTCTCTACCATCCATCTCAGATCCCATTCCCTCCATTATAGTCTCCTTACTTCCCAACAGCTCAGCCACCCTTTCCACCATCACCACCTCCTTGCCCCTATCAGCTCCTCCTACCATAAACCCCATCCTTACCTTACCTTCATCACCGAACACACCCACCTAACTGAGAAGGTCAGCTACAACCCCTCCAGTCAGCCCATCCATCCCAGCTGTTGAACCCTTGAGCCCTGAACCATCTACTTTAGTTGATCCATTTACTACTTCTCCCCCATCCATACCCCTTGACCTTCACCCCACCTTCTCCTTATCACCTACTCATACCCAAGTGCTGGATCACCTAACCACTGAGGGACATTCATCCCTAATTGACTCCATTGTGGAGGACATTGGGCATGAATATACCCCCCTACCTGACTCCCCACAACCAACTCATGTCCAGTCTGCTGCCATCCAACCTTTCCAGCATGCTTCCACATCTCCCTTCCATCCCATTATCCCCATTGCCACTATTACCCAAGCCCATATCCTACCTAAAGCCTCCACCTAAATCCTCTCCCTTCTCACCACCATCCTAGCCCAGCTCCAAACCAACATAGCTAACCAAGCACCGATGACCACATGTCTCCATGCCATTCAAGCCACTTTAGTCCCAGCCACCCCTACCTCCCCAACCCTTCAATCCCTACTCCTACCCCTACTCCATTACCCACACCACCTCCATCTCCTTTAGCAGTGGTTTCCACTGCTGAAGTGGAGGAACCACTCCCTGCCATAATTACAAGCCCTTCCACCAGAGACTCCCCCACTCAAACTGACTTTGAGGAGGTAGCCCTGCCTTCTGCACCTTTAACCCATCCTTCCACCTCTCCTAAGCCTGTTGTGGAGGTAGGATAGCTGCCATCACCCATCCCACTTTCCCCTTCTCTCCCATCCTCTTCTTCCACTCCCCACCATCGATTTGCTGCCCCAGTGAGAGGGCCATTGTCCTTAAATACCTCATCCCTACACCCCCATTTTCCACTCTTTACAGAGCCATGGATGAAAATCCCTACATCTGGAGGGATGTCCAACAAGGAGTGGTTGTGATGAAGACCTGGGTGAGGGAACCTTGGTACTAGAGATTGACAGGCTGAAAATGGAGCATAGATGGGAGAAGCTTCATTGGGAGGGACTGTGCAAGCAAGCCCTCACACTTTATGATGCAGAGAGGTAGAAATCTGAGATGCTAGCCAAGCAAGCTAACACACTGCAAGCCACCCTACTAGGAGGGATGCCACCCTCAGCAGCTCGGGTGTCCATTAATGAGCCCACTAGGCCCCAGGCTAAATCCAAGCCTAGAAAGCTGTTGGTTGATTCTAAGTGTGCATGATTTATTTGTGTTTTGAAAACAGGTTTGCAAATGCTAAGTTATACTGAATCTGGGAAAATAAAAATAAAGAAATATCAGCACAGAGAGAAGTGAATTAGCCTGCAAGATCAGGGCCAATTGTAGCAAGTTTTAAATGTAAGTGAGTAAAAGATCGTCCACAGAGAATTTGTTTAAAATGCAAGATAAACCTCCCGATCTGAGCTACCAGATCTGGCCTCTTATCCTACCTACAGAGCACATAAGATGGGAGGTTGAATTTGTCACATTAACTAAATGATAAAAGTAAAAGTTAAACTAAATGATCCAGATCTGAGTTGGGGGAATTTTGATGTTAATTTATAAAAATGGAGAAATAATATCTAACTTTGATTTGGTCCTTGAAACACAATGAGAATGACTGCAGGTCAAATGAGAGATGATCCAATCTTCATCTGGCTACAAGCACAGATGCAAGAGAAATAAATCTAACTCAAGGATTAAATTTAGGCTTATGGTTATGGTCTGTCCACTTCAATGGCCACAGACCATCCAATAGTCTTTAATCAAAACCCTTAATTCAGAATAAGAAATATCACTACAAATGCTGTGAGAGATTAAGTTACAAACCCTAATTCTCACAGGGTTAATGAATCAAGGGAAATTGCATGAAAAACAGTAAATCTAAAGGAGTCTAGTGCAATAAGGAGATCAGAGGGAACCCTTAACACGAATCCAATTGAGAACGTACAGTTTACAGCAACCTTTTCAAATTCACATTTACAATTACAAAGCACCGCTTAAACAACTCTCAGATTTGTAGTCTTGAATACAATCCTCTTTTGAATTACAGAGATATCTCACAGCTCTCAACTGCAAGTAAAAGTTATGCTATTACAAGGTTTCAGACAGGCGAGCTGATCTGGAAATGGGGGAATAGGAATGAAACTCAAAATCTGGATGCCCAAATTGGGCAAATGGTTCATCTATTTATAGTTTTCCCTAGGTCTAACGTAGATGCGTATCGACCAATCAGAAGTGCTCAGATCTGTATAAACCAATGGTAGTCGAGCACAAGGATCCAGATCTGTTCTGGCCAATCAGAATTGCTCGATCTAGTTCAGCCAATCAGGCGACATAAGCATCAATTCTGTTATGCAATTTGAAAATCTGTTAAAGCTTCTAGAAGTTCCCGCCAAGTGATTTCATCTTCGGGTGCTCACATGGGGTGGAATATGCCTTCACTTCGTGCTTAGAATCTTCTGGAATGTCCCTAGGTTTTTAAATGCATTGGGACGCGTGAAAAAGATTACTGAATTACCCTTGCAAAAGGTAGGAATCTCCAGAATACCATTTCGCATAGTTTAGGGAACTATTCGCAAGGTACTGTGACTCCTGAAGTTCTTTTCGCAAAGTTTAGGTTCTGTTCGCAAGGAGTTCTCTTCTTTTCGAATAGGTCAATCATCCTTTCGAAGAGTTCAGGTGCTCTTCGAAAACTAAGCCTGGAGCTTTTAGTTCTTTTCGCAGAGTTCAGGTTCTTTTTGAAATGTTCAGATTCTTTTCGAAAGCACTCTGTAGTGCATTTTTCTGTTCGAATTGCTCCACATTTTTTTTCTGGGTTGAGACCAGGTCTTTACCTCTTCAGTTCAGGCATTTTGACAGCTAGTGAGGTTGTCCTTTCTCTTTCTTCCTTTGGATCGACATGGATTATCATCTTTTTGGCACTTTTAGGCTGCTTTCATGGTTAAGCCTGTCTTTATTGTTAGCTGACACAGAAGCACTTAAAACACTTATTTAGTTCTCTCAAGGGTCTATCAAGGCCCAGGTTAAAGGGTGGAAAATGGTATTTTCTAGTTCTCAATAAAAGCCAGCTGCCAAAAGGACTAAGGCAGTAGCTGACAGTATTGAGGGGCTGAAAAGAAGAATGAAAGTAAAGGAAGAGTATGACAAGCTGGCTGCACAACAAGGACGGGAGCCCATGTCTTTATCTAGCACTAGCGCTGATTAAGATTCTGATTAGGGGTAGATTGCGTTTATGATTTGCTTGTAGTCTTTAGTTTGTAGTTAGGATTTATTTGTACTGTATATATTTTTGTTTAGATTGTACTGCTTCTGTTGATACTTTGTAATTATTTGTCTAAAATAATATTTTTGTTTTGTAAATTCCACTGTGTTTCTTGTCTTCCTTTGTATTTAGCTTTGTTGTTTATATTTCTTTTTCTATGGTCCTTATATTTCCCTGCTGTGCCTTGTTGATGTACTTCCAAAGCAGTGAGGACACTGCTCCTCATAGGTTTCGAGATATGGTAACGTGTGTCAATGGGATAGTTAATGTTTGTGCAGCAATGTTGAATATAATTTATGAAAATAAAGTGAATTCCCACCTAATGTTTTTTTTTTGAAAAAAGGGAATTTAAAAAAATTTTACAACTGAATATTGTTGTAGCTCTAACATTGTCATGAAACAAATGTCAGGAATTTTCAAAAAAAAATTGGTGCTTAATGAACTTGAAAAGAGAGAAAATTGTGAGGATATCCCCCAGAAATTTGATGAAAGACCATACCCATTGAGATTTGGGACTGAATAAAATTTCTTTGAGGAGTGCTTTGGATTTTTTTTTTGGACTGATTGGATCTAGTTTTACTCACTATAAGTTAGGCAAATCCAAGTTGAAACAGCTTGACAGCATTAATGACATTCAGGACTTGAAGTAAGGCCATCCTTTGGACAGTTTGAGCCTAAAATTTCTCACCTCTGAACTGCCCTTGATACAACCCATTTGAGCTTTAAAAATCCAAGTTTTTCTTTGATAAAAAGCTGAAAATTTAAACCCAAAATCTCAGTGACCTGATGCAGCCTAACCCCATCCTGAGATTTCAAAAGGTGAAGGTGAAAGAGTTGGAGAAGGTAGAGCTGGTTTGATATTTGGTTGAAAGAGAAGGAAATACAGTTGATGGTAGTTGTGGCATTCTAGGCCATAAAAATAGAAAAATATTGAGAAAAATACAAAGGGAAAGCATAAAAAAAGAAAAAGAAAAGAAAAACAGAAAATACAAAAATAATAGAGAAGGCACTTCATTGGCTACATTGAAATGAAGATTAGAAATTGATCACTTCATATCTAAAAATTCAAGAAATAGATGGAATTGTGCTGAAATGAAGAAGGTGAAGTCATGAATCACCAACAGAAGACTGTATAACAAGTCGACCAGGTTGTTTATAACTTGTCAAGAGGATGAATGAAGAACTGGACAAAAGATGAAAATTGGCTCCAATCCTATCGACTAGTTTAACTCAACCTATCGAGAAGTAAAGGAACCTATTGAGAGCTACTCCAATCCTGTCGAAATGAACCCCAAGCAGACTCAGAACCTATCCCGAGGTTCCCTGAACCACTCAAAAATCGAATTTGGAACTTCTCAGTTCAATTCAAAGCAGCTGCCAACTCCAGTGCTTTGTGCACACATTCCAAGGCACGTCAGCAACCCTTGGGGGTATTTTTAGAACATTAATGCGTACAAATGGGAACCCTCCAACTACATCACATGTACTTGCCATTTTTGGACCAATTGGGGAAGAGCATCTTGAAGAGAAATCAGCCACATCAGCAGCTAAGAATAACTAAATTGTTCTCCTGAGCTATGATTGGCTGAAATAGATCTGAGGTAAGAGTATAAATAGAGGAGAAATTGTAATAAAAAGATCATCCAGAAATTGAGAGAACCAGAGCCACTTCAAAATTCTATTTCCCTCAAAAAATTTCCTTTCTCTTCCTTCTTCCCCCATTCTCTCCTTAGCCAATAATGGTTGGCTAAACCTCTTCAGTAGCAAGGGTGAGATTGAGAGCTGTAAATTAAGAGTTTCAGAGGCTTTGTAAGGGATTATATGTTGCACAGATTACATATCTGAGCACAATAGGATTGTCAGTTGTATTATTACAGTGTAATTGTCATTTTTAAAGTTGATTATGATCTAAATTTCACTTTTTCATATTTGATTTCCCTGGATTAGATATCCCTATGGATGCTTGAGCTTGTAGCTTGACACCCACAACATCTGCCATACCTTACTTGTTCCAATCAAGATCCTTGAATTGGGACAATCTCTGGGATGATCTGTGACAATTCAAGCGGACAGATCATAGCTTTAGGATTGCTTCAATTCTCTTATTGAGATTATATTCTTATACCTTGCATCTAAGCTTGTAGTCAGATGAAGGATTATAATAAATCTGTCCTATGCATTGCCTTTAGTCCAATTGATTTTCAGTAAAGACCAAAATCCCTAGCAATTGTTCTCCACCTGTTGGATTTTAATCTTTTGCTTCATTCCCTTGAATCTGAGTTCAATCTATTTTAGATCATTTTGCTTTTGATTTTTGTAGTTCTTAGTAAAGTGACAAATCTTAGGAACCTCTCCTCTTTCCTATTTTGATTTAGTCTAAATTAGGATAGAGTGCCAGATCTGCCATAGATCTGGAGATTTACCTCATTTTAAAACACATTTCCTTGTTGACCTACCCTGACTTACCTATTAAAACTTGTTGCAACGGCCCTGATTCTTGCAGGACTGCTTGCTTACCTTGAGCCCATACCTCTGTTCTTTCTCCTCTTATTTTGATGTTTTAACCCTTTAATAGTTATAAGGTAAGCAAACCAACAAGTTGATGGCGCCGCTGTCGAGGATTTATGTATTTAAAGTGGTATATTTAAGTTTTTCTCATTTTAAGATTTAAATTTTTAATTGACGGCTTTGTGTTTGACTAATTGCTGCTGTAGTTTTTTATAATTTAATTTTGTGATTACAAATCTGAATCTGTGGTTATGAGAGGAGCTTTGTGCTCATTGGAGGAGCAAGTTGTACTAAAGTTTGCATTTTCTAACTCCTTTATATTTGTAGATCTATAAATTTGTAGATCTATAGTATTAGTTGTGTGTTTTTGAATTTGTTTAACTGAAATTTGTGTTGTATTTACTGTGCGATACTTGTTTCTGTTATGTTTATGCTTGGTAGGATATCTCTTAATCCTGAGGTTGTTCCTTTAGATCTTGAAGTTGAGAGACTTCTTAGACCTGAGTAACCCATACACACACCTATGATTGATTGTGATAGTTCTACAATGGGTGAGCAAGTTAGGACATTGAAAAACTTCAATGCACCAGGGGTGTACAATTCCCCCTTCTGCATTCAATTCCCTACTATCCAAGGGAACTATGAGATTAAATCTTCCATCATACAGATGCTACTCTCATACCATGGCCTGAGCAAAGAAGACTCATACAAGCACATTGATGAATTTCTAGGACGGTGCACTACTTTCAACCTTGCTGGTTTGGGGGAGGAAGTAACTAGGTTGAGACTCTTTCCTATTTCACTAAAGGATAGAGCCAAAACTTGGTTGTCAATGCTCCCAACCAATAGTATTCAGTCTTGGAATGACCTTCAATATCAATTTTTGGCTATGTTTTTCCCCATGTCCAAAGTCAGTTGAGGAAGAGAATTTCTTCATTTGCTCAATCCCCAACTAAAGACTTTCACCAAGCATGAGAGAGATTTAAGGAGCTCTTGAAGCAATGTCCTCATCACCAAATTCCTGAATGAAAACTTGTTCAAAGTTTCTATCAAGGAATTGATCCCAAGAGCAGGGATATGGTTGATGCCTCATGTGGTGGTACATAACTCCACAAGACAGCTAATGAGGCTTGAGAGTTGTTTGATATTGTTGTAACTCCACATGTGCCTTTTTTATGTGTATTTTGAGAACGAATTAATGAATAATAAGTTACATAATTTTAAATTATGAAAGAGATATCAGCACATTGAGGGCTAACAATAGCCTGCAAGATCAGGGCCAATTGTAGTAAGTTTTAAAAGTGAGTATATTAAAGATCGTCCGCAGAGAATTTGTCTGAAATATGAGATAGACCTCCAGATCTGTGCTACCAGATCTGGCTCTATAATTATCTAGAAAGCAGATAAAAAGAGAGTGTTGGGTTTTTGTCACGTTTAACTAAAAGCAAATAAAGAAAAGAACTAACTAACTGATCCAGATTCAAGTTGGGGAAGTGATTAAAATAAATCAAATGGAGAAATAATAACTTTCTGTGATTTCGCCTTTGAATTTTAATGGAGAATCTGCAACTAAACAGAGTTGATTCAATCTTCATCTGGCTACCAGCACAGATGTAAGAGAAATAAATCTGAATTAAGGAAGGGGTTTAGACTTATGGTTATGATCTGTCCACTTAAATGGTCACAGATCATCCAATAGTTGTTGACCTATCCTCAATTCGTAACATGAACATCATCGCAAGTGTGCCGAACTAGGTTACCAACGCTTAATTCGCAGACAGGGGTAATGAATCAAGGGAAATTGCGTCCAAAGTAGTCAATGTAAAGGAGCCTATCTCACTAAGGTGATCTATAACAATCCTTGACATGGATCGAATGGAGAAAACTTACAAAGACAACCTTTAAAATTCAATCTTACAATTACAGAGCACGGCTTTAGAAAGCCCTCGGACTAGCGATCTTGAATCCGATCTCTTTGGAGTTACAAAAGCACTCTCAACTCTCAAAAGCAAACAGAGAGGAAGAAATTACAAAGGGTGCAGATAGACTATCGACCGGAAGGAGAAACAGAGATGAAAACTCAAAACTGGATGCCACAATTGGGCAAATGTCTTCTCAATTTATAGCTTTCCTCTATCCGCACAAGGCTGAATTGACCAATCGAAGTGCTCAGATCTGGATTGCCCAATGGTCATTGGAGCACGGGATCCAGATCTGTCTCGCCAATGAAAATGCTCGATCCGGTTCGCCAATCAGCGTTAGAAGCATCAATTACATTATGGAATTCAAAAGTCTGTTGAGCTTCTAGAAGTTCCCGCCAAGTGATTTCATCTTTGGGTTTTCACGTGGGCGGAATATGCCTTTGGTTTGTGCTTGAATCTTCCTAATGTCTCTGTGCTTTTAATTACATTGGGGCGCTGCAGAGTTTACTGAAATGCCCTTCAAAGTGGTAAATCCCCAGTATGCCATTTCGCAGAGTTTAAGGGTCTTTTCGCAAAGTAGTTTGGCTCCGTGTTCTTTTCGGAGAGTGTTTTCTTCTTTTCGCAAAGTTCATTCTTCTATTCGAGGAGTGTTTTCTTCTTTCCGCAAAGTTCAAGATACTTTGCGAATTGAAGAGATTCTTCTGAATTGAGCTTTAGCTTCCATTCTTCTTTGCAATGGATCCTTCTTCTTCTTCGTGTCTTTTCTTGCTCTTTTAGGACCTTTTTAGCCATTCCGAGGCTATTTCTTCACTCCCTCTTTGAGTTTGACATGCGTTGTCGGCTTTTTGATCATTTTAAGATGGTTTTGATTTGGACTCCTTTTGGTTAGTCAGCAATATGAACACTAAAGCACTTATTTAGTCTTCTCAAGGGTCTTTCAAGGCTCATGTTTAGGGGTGAAAATGGTATTTTCACTACTTAACACACCCCAAACCTAAGCTTTGCTAGTCCCCGAGCAAAGAAACGTAAAAGCAAAATAAAGAGCCACTTTTGTAGGAAGCACAGTGCATTTAGCATATGCAACAAGCCTTTTAAACCCCTAGGTGATCCCTAGAGGAGGAGTGAAGTCTCCGAGGGTTTTCAAGTGAAGGTACCCACAAACTTCTCCATGAACAGCTTAACATCGGTGCAATATTATCAAATGAGCAATCAAGGAGCGGGTTTGTTACTCTTGAATCAATGATGAAAGAAAATTTGATTATTGTTTGCACAGAATTTAAACATTTATAAACCTCATGAATGTTTCAATATTTCCAATCTGTGAACAAATCATAGAAAATCATACAAATGTGCCAAGAAGCTCATCCTATGGATAAAAATTAGGTTATAAGTCATACTTAAGGTGCTCAAGTTCCAACCCAAACACTCACCAGGTATACTCTCATCGTGTTTTTGTTGAGGGGTTCATTTTCACTCAAGCTCAAGAGCGATTACATCTCCCAAATGGATCTATAAGCATGAGCATAGGCATGATTCTTAGGCAATGGCATCATTGACATCTCCTCACCATAGATTGGGTCATTTCTCATCTCCACATGACTCACTCAACTTTGGATCACAAGGGCTTTTAATCTAGGTTTGTTTGTATGGCTTATGGAGTGAAGTTTCAAGGAAAGGCAATTTGAAGAGGTTTGAATTTGAGAACTGTGAAGTGCAGAGATGGTTCATGACTCCACCTTTTGAGTTTAGCTTCTTTCTTCTTCTTTCGAGATTCTCACATTCACGGTGATCAGATTCTTTCTTTGATCTTGCATTTTCAACATAAGGTCCCTTTTTGCCTTTTTTGCTCGCAACTTTTTCACATTGTTTGTCTTTTCTTTTCTCACCATATTGCCTGCTTTTGAGGTATTTTCTCTTCATTTTCTTGATGTTGCCTTAAATGGTCCATCTTCGCTTCTTTCTCCTTTACCTCCTGAATTCTCGAGTGAGGGAAGGCTGAATTGGTTCCATAGGTTCAAAAAGTACTTTTGGGTATTTTGATGAAGAATTGTAGGATTTATGTACTCAAATGGGGTACAAACAGGGGCAGATTTTTCTTGGTTGGTTCTCATAGGTTCAAGTGTCCAAAGAAGGCCTTGATCTTTCCTCAGTTTCATGAGTCGTTCATTTATTTTAATTTGGAGTTTCCTAACTTCTAGTGGATCTAATGCCTCACCAATCCTTTGAATCGAAAAATTGCCCACTCTTCAACAGAGATGGAAAATATATGGGCTCAATTCTCACCGGTTATGGTTTTTCCTTGAGCTTTTAAGTATATCTTTACCTTTTTCTCTTCCTTTACTTACTATGATATGTTTTTATGGTGTAATCATCATGGAAATGTAGAATATCGCAAGGTTTAGAATGTCTAAATTCTTGCAAAGAAAATTTTAAAATTTCCACATTGTCATGATTCTTAAGTAAAATAATTCATTTCGACATTTAGGTGATTCTTGTCCTTAGGTTAACTATTCCTATTCTGTCACACACCCCCAAACCTATGAGGAGCAGTGTCCTCACTCGTTCAAAGGTGGTGGCATAGTCACAGTTATTAGGGGAAAACAGCAGAAAAAATAATAGCATGGAGAATTATAGAAAGCAAATTGTATGAACTGTAAATTTTATGTAAAATAAAAGAAAAAGAGGGGGAAAGGGAGTAAGGGTGAGGGGTTTATTTTTGTTTGTTTCAAGTAGGGAGCACAACTATAACAAAAAATTGCAAAATAATGTAAAATGTAACAATTAATGAGAGAAAATGGAATAAGAAAGAAAACAAATGATGAAACATTGCAATCAATGATACAAAAAACAAAAGATTTATACATTGTATTTGAGACATGATGAGATGCAGACTTTTAATAACTAGGATCAAAGTCAGTATCATAGATGGGTTCTATGGGCTCTGAACTAGAGTCACTGTCAGAATCCGAACTAGAATCAGTGTTGGAATCAGAACTGGATTTTGGTTTCTCAGGAATGGAGTTCTGGAGTTCAGTGTACTCTTCTGACTTGATCTTTCTGGTGAGGCCAAGGTGTTTGGTCAGGCTGGTGGTTTTGTTCTGTTCTTGCGCTAATCGAGCTTGGAGCATAGCCAGCCTTTGCCGCCATTTGACCAATTGGAATGTTCGTCCCACCAGATCCTCATCTTCTCTCTCTCAAATTGCATGAAATGCTCTAATTTTTATTTTGGCCTCATAAGGGGTTGGATGTAGGCCTCCAAATCAGCCACTACGCACATCCCAACGAATGTAGGGTTTTTCTATCGTGGCCTGGGAGAGGGTGGCATATCTAGGGAGGGGGATGGAGTGGTAGGGGACTAAAGGGGGTCCAGCTGGGGGAGGGGGGGGGGTGGGGGGTCTGTTTGGGTAGCCTGGGTGGTAGTGGAGCGTCGCTCTGCAGAGAGTGTTTGCAAATACAAAGCTAACTTCAAAACGACTAAATATACTTGAAGCTAAAATCGCAAAGCACCTTTAAGTTTTCGAAAAGTTCCAAAAGAGCCCTTCTTATTACTTCGAATGGCAAAAGTGCCTTTCGACAAGTAGATAGCTTCAGAAAGATTATTTCGCAAAGGACTTAGCTTCAGAACCGTCTATTCGAAAAGGAAATGTTATCATAATCAACTATTCGAAAAGAACATCTTTGTTTTCGAGCAGTTCATTGCAGCTCCAGAATCTTCTCGAATAGACTTTGGACTTTGCGAAAAGTAATTTTTGCTTTGCGATTTGAACTTTAAGTGTAATTAAACTATGCGAAAAGGGAAAAGAAACAGAAACAGAGAAATTCAGTAAAAACTATGTTGTACAAACATAATATACAATTTTCTACCATCAGATTTTTGGAGATTCGTGATGACAGATGGCCGCATGCCCCGAATGTTGTCAATGCATGGCTTGAGCCTCGACCATTTACCTTAATGACTCTTCCGTCATTGGGATCACGGATATCCACAACTCCCGAGGCAGCCTTGATGATGTATGGCCCTTCCATCCGGATCTCAATTTGCCAGGAAAGAATTTAAGTTTAGAGTTGAATAACCATACCTTGGACCCGGATGAACTCTTTTCTCATTAAACTCCTATCATGAAATGATTTGTCTTTCTCCTTATACAATCTGGAGCTTGTATAAGCATCCATCCGCCGCTCTTCCAATTCAGTGCGTTGAAGTTTCCTGTGATTACCAGCAGAAGTTAGATCCATATTAAATGTTTTAATAGCCCGTAAAGCTTTGTATTCTAACTCTACTTTGGCAAATGACATGCTTTGCCATAGACCGCCTAAAAGGAGACATTCCAATTGGAGTTTTGTAGGCGCTCAGATGCCCACAAAGCATCATTAAGCTTAAAGGACCAGTCCTTTCTTCTTCTTCACAATTTTTTTTCCAAAATGTGTTTGATCTCTCTATTTGAAATTCCACCGCTCCACCTTTGGTTTGTGGATGATAGGGAGTGGCTACTCTGTGAGTGACAGAGTACTTTTTTAATAGAGAGTCAAACTGCCTGTTGCAAAAGTGGCTCCCCCCATCACTGATGATGGCTCTGGGGAATCCAAATCTGGAAAAAATGTGGTCTTTGAGGAATCTTAAAACCACTTTGTGATCATTGGATTTGGTAGCTATGGCCTCAATCCACTTGGAGACATAGTCCACGCCTACCAAGATGAAATTATTTCCATTAGAAGGGGAAAGGGCCCATAAAATCTATGCCCCAAACATCAAACAACTCAACTACCGTGATTGGTCAGGGTATTGAGTTTCTTTTGGAAATCGCCATTTTGGCGCTGCAAGATTTACGGTCATGTAAGGCATCTTTAAAGATTGTGGGCCAATAGAAACCACACCGCAGAATTTTTTGCGTTGTTTTATTGCTTTGAAATGGCCTCCGAACTGTTTCATGACACATTGACAATATGCCGAGAATTCATGGTCCGGGACACACTTTCCGATCACTTGGTACGCACAATTCTTGAATAGATAAGGATCTTCCCAAATGAAATTTTTAACTTGTGAGAAGAAAAGATCTTTATCCATTCGATTCCAATGTTGAGGAATCTGTCCATTAGAGCCAAGAAGTTGACTATGTTTGCAAACCAAGGATCGTGGGTATTGATGGCAAAAGTTGCTCATCGAAATGATTCATTAATGGGTAAGCTATCATCCTCAAGATTGAGAATTCGGATAAGTGATCGCCACCACATTCTCCACTCCTTTCTTATCCTTAATCGTAGATCAAACTCCTGTAATAGGAGGATCCATCCGACATCTGGGCTTGGTATCCTTCTTAGAGAAGGTACTTTAGGGCAGTGGTCGAAACACCACAATTTGTGAACCTAAAACATAAGACTGAATTTTTCCAATGCAAACACAATGGCCAGCAGCTCTTTCTCGCTTGTTGTGTAGTTGAGCTGGGCATCTATCATGGATCTGGCGCATAAGCTATGACATGGGGAAGCTTATCTTTCTCCGCCCTAGGACAGCTCCTGGGGCATAGTCCGATGCATCACACATCAGCTCAAAGGGCACCGAATAGTCGGGGATCGCAAGATGGGAGCTGAAATCGACATTTCTTAAGGACCTCAAAGGTCATGCATTCATTAGTAAACACAAAAGGAACATCTTGACACAAGAATGAGAGTGGCTTGGAAATTTTATTTGAAATCTTTGATGAACCTCCTATAAAATCGCATGCCCTAAGAAACTTGATTTGCTTAACAGCCTGGGAGGAGGCAAATGTGCAATTAGATCAATTTTGCTTGGTCCACCTCTATGCCTTTATGGGAGACCACATGTCCTAGGACAATGCCTTGGGTGACCATAAAATGACTCTTTTCCCACTTAGAACCAAATTGGTTTCTTCACATCTTTGCAACACCAACTTGAGGTGGTGTAAGCATAGGGAAAAGCTGACCCCATAAATTGAAAAGTCATCCATGAAGATCTCCACGAACTGATCAATCATGTCAGAAAACATGGCATACCTGCATCTTTGAAAAGTACCACGGCCATTGCAAAGACCACAGCGCATCCTCCTACAGGCAAAAGTGCCAAAGGGCCAGGTGAAGGTGGCCTTTTCTTGTCATGGTATTTAATTTTCTGTAGTCTATGCAGACCCTCCATCCAGCTTGTTTGTCCGTGGACATAAGTTCACTGATTCAAATACAAAGGATGTCGATTTCTTAGGCACCACTGTGGGTGCTACCCAAGCAGAATCAAATGGGGTAAATGACCCCAAAGATCTAGCTTTTGACAACTTCCTTCATTACCACTTCTTGCATGTGAGGATTCAACCTTCTTTGCATTTCTCTAGAAGGCTTGGCATCCTCTTCCAGGATTCAACCTTCTTTGCATCACAGGTAGTGTTTGATGATCTCCCAAAAACACATATTTCAGATTTTGGGAGTGTTTTGAGTTCCAATTCGGGTGGGCCGAGAAAAGAGGGCGACAAAGGTACCTTGGTAACTTGTGGAAGAGGGAGAGGAGCAGGTCTCCAAGAGAGAGAACTTGATGACTGTTGGTGAGTGCCTTGCACAAAGCAGACTCCCTTTGAATTTGATCTCCCTTTTCCTTCTTTCTTAGTGGATTCCCAATCATTTTTAAATTCTGTGGTGGAGTCTTTACCTTGCAGAAATGTTTCTAAAGACTCCTCCACCAGCTCATCAATGAGGTCAACATGGAGACATTCCTCAGCAGAGAATTGAGGTGGAGTGACAGCATTATACACATTCAAGGTGACTTTCATATTTCCAAAAGACACCTCCATGATGCCGCACGCATTGAATGCATGCATTAGCTGTAGCGGAATGGTCTTCCCGTAATGACAGGGATGGCAAAGTGGTACTTTTGGTTGGTTCCATGTCCAACACCAAAAGTCATAGGTAGAAAAACTTGTCTACTCCTACCAAAACATCTTCAATCAACCCCATAGGTTTCCTTTTCGAGTCATCATGTAACACCACTTGAGTGGGTTTCAATTCTCCCAAACCTAGCTTCTCATAGGTAATAGGAAGCAGTTGACACTAGCACCCAGATCTAGCAAGGCTTTCTCAATGGTGTGCTCCCCAATGATGCAGGGGATTGTGGGGATTCCTGGTCTTGCATCTTAGGTGGTGTTGCAATTGATAGCACTTGGTTGATTTTCTCCACAAAGAAAGGCCTTCTTGGATAAATGTATCCTAGATTGCCTTTTGTGAGTGCATACCTCTTTGAGAAATTTTGCATAAGCTAGGACTGCTTTGATTGCATCAAGTGAGGTAGATTAATTTTAACTTGCTTGAATGTCTCCATCATTTCCTCAATTTTTGTGTTTCCTTTGTCAAAAGGAGCCTGACTTCATTGCATGGGGAAATGGGAGATGAGGAACAAATTTCTCCTTCTCATCTTTTTCAACAATTTTGTTATTTTTACGTTTTTTCATTTTTTGAATTTTACGATGTAAATCAATGTACCATATTGCTATCCAAATTGTTGTTCCTGCACTTGTTCTTCATCTTTTTCCTCTTCACTACCTAATCGTGTTGTTTATTATTCTTCCACTTCTCAAAGTAGTCATTTTGATTTCCTCATGGCCATTTGAGGATTCTCCAACCATGAACTGTCCCTTAGGATTGTTCACAGTTGCTGGGTAGTTTACCCTCTTCTCTCTTAGCCAATGAATTTGAGAGTTGGCCCGCGTTTCTTCAATTTTTTAATGCTCATCGTGAAGGTTCACCGAGCAGATGTAGTTCAAGATTTTGAAGTGAACTCAAGACCGCTCTTCAAAGGTCGGGGATCTAGGAGGGCAGGGCTGGTGCAGTGCATCAGCATGGCTTGTTGTTGGTTAGGTCGCTGAAAATTTGATTTATTATAAAAATTGCCGATATGGCCGAAAGGTTTTGAAAGGTAATTGCTGTTAGCTGTAATTTCCCGATTCCACCTCGAGATTAGGATGAGATCTCCATGGGTAGTCATTCGATTGCATCTGTCCATAAGACTGAGCTGCATGAGCTTGTTCCATCATGAGTTCGAAATTGTGATGCGTATGACATTGATCAATGGAATGAGTGGGGACCTGCATATCGGACATGCCTCCTCTACTCTTGACCCATTTGGAGCTTTAAATGAGTCCATCACCTATCAAATTTTGTGGTCAAATTATCCACTTTCCTTTCCAAATTGACTTCATAAACTTTCCTCTTGTGAATTGGGGATTATTCATCCTAATGGATTCTCGGTGTCCTTGACAGAGATTCCTGCTGGGTTGAATTTTCTCCAATCACCTCAAAGAGGTCCCAAACCTCTTCAATTTTCAAGTAAGTAGGTACCTCCACAAGAGGCATCCACCATGTTCTTGCCCTTCCGATCAGTTCCTTGATAGAAGCTTTGAACCAGCCATTTAGGAATTTGATGGTGAGGGCATTGTCTTATCAGCTTCTTTAAACCTTTCCCATGCTTCATGGAAAGTTTCATTGAGTTTTGGGACAAAGAGATGATGCTTTGTCTCAGTTGTCTGGTTTTAGTCATTGGGAAATATTTTGACAAAAATTGACATTGCAAATCATTCCATGTTGTGATGCTGTTTGGTGCTAACATAGATAACCATGCTCTAGCTTTGTCCTTTAATGAAAAAGAAAAGTGCCTAAGCTTGGTTGGCTCGGACCAAGTCCTATGTTAAATGTTGTGCATAAAGCCGAAATTCATCAATGTGTTTGTAAGGGTCTTCCTTACTCAATCCATGGAATGAAGGCAACATTTGGATGGTGGAGGACTTAATTTCATAATTTCCCTCCACTGTGGGAAATTGAATGCAAATGGGAATTATAAGCACCGGGGCAAAGTAGTCTCTTAACAATCTCGGTCTTCGCCCATTTCAGAGATGTCCGTGATGTATGTCGGTTTCTTAGGAGTCTTTCAACTTCGAATTTAACGGAGAATCTCAGATTGAGGGTTCTCCGCCAAACATACAACTCGTAGAGAGGAATTTGGTAAGAAAACGTTGAATTACGTGCTTTCCTTTCCTTCATCTGTGTATGTAAATAACAAATTAATAAATGTGATAAATAAATGAAAATATACATAGGTCTTATCTATTTTAGAACAAATTTCCCGGCAACGGCGCCAAAAACTTGTTGTAACTCCACATGTGCCATTTTTATGTGTATTATGAGATCAAATTAATGAATAATAAGTTGCATAATTTTAAATTATGAAAAAGATATCAAGACATTGAGGGCTAACAATAGCCCGCAAGATCGGGCCAATTGTAGTAAGTTTTAAAAGTGAGTATATTAAAGATCGTCCACGAGAATTTGTCCGAAATATGAGATAGACCTCCGATCTGTATACGAGATCCGGCTCTATAATTATCTAGAAAGCGTATAAAAAGAGAGTGTTGGGTTTTTGTCACGTTTAACTAAAAGCAAATAAAGAAAAGAACTAACTAATCGATCCAGATTCAAGTTGGGGAAGTGATTAAAATAAATCAAATGGAGAAATAATAACTTCGTGATTTCGCTTTGAATTTTTTTAATGGAGAATCTGCAACTAAACAGAGAGTTGATTCAATCTTCATCTCGCTACCAAAGACGGATGTAAGAGAAATAAATCAATTAAGGAAGGGTTTAGACTTATGGTTATGATCTGTCACTTAAATGGTCACAGATCATCCAATAGTTGTTGACCTATCCTCAATTCGTAACATGAACATCATGCAAGTCTTTATCGAACTAGGTTACCAACGCTAATTAAATGCGGGGGTAATGAATCAAGGGAAATTGCATGCAAAGTAGTGAATCTAAAGGAGTCTAATGCACTAAGGTGATCAATAAGAACCCTTGACATGAATCCAATGGAGAAAACACAGTTTACAGCAACCTTTAAAATTCAATCTTACAATTACAGAGCACGGCTTTAGAAAGCCCTCAGACTAGCAGTCTTGAATCCGATCTCTTTGGAGTTACAAAAGCACTCTGACAACTCTCAAAAGCAAAACAGAGGAAGAAATTACAAGGTGCGGATAGACTATCCGAAGGAGGGAAACAGAGATGAAAACTCAAAATCTGGATGCCACAATTGGGCAAATGTCTTCTCAATTTATAGCTTTCCCTCTATCCTGCACAAGGCTGAATTGACCAATCAGAAGTGCTCAGATCATGATTGCCCAATGGTCATTGAGCACGGGGATCCAGACCGTTCGCCAATGAAAATGCTCGATCCGTTCGCCAATCAGCGTTAGAAGCATCAATTGCTATGGGAATTCAAAAGTCTGCTTGAGCTTCTAGAAGTTCCCGCCAAGTGATTTCATCTTTGGGTTTTCACGTGCGGAATATGCCTTTGGTTTGTGCTTGGAATCTTCCTAATGTCTCTCGCTTTTTTAATTACATTGGGGCGCTGCAGAGTTTATCGAAATGCCCTTCAAAGTGGTCAGAATCCTCAAGATGCCATTTCGCAGAGTTTAAGGGTCTTTTCGAAAGTAGTTTGGCTCCGTAAGTTCTTTTCGCAGTGTTTTCTTCTTTTCGCAAAGGTCATTCTTCTATTCGAGGAGTGTTTTCTTCTTTTCGCAAAGTTCAAGGTTCTTTCTTGAATTGAAGAGATTCTTTGCGAATTGAGCTTTAGCTTCCATTCTTCTTTGCGAATGGATCCTTCTTCTTCTTCGTGTCTTTTCTTGCTCTTTTAGGACCTTTTTAGCCATTCTTTGAGGCTATTTCTTCACTCCTCTTTGAGTTTGACATGCGTTGTCGGCTTTTTGATCATTTTAAGATGGTTTTCGGATTTGGACCACATCTTTTGGTTAGCGCAATATGAACACTAAAGCACTTATTTAGTCTTCTCAAGGGTCTTTCAAGGCTCATGTTTAGGGGTGAAAATGGTATTTTCACTACTTAACACACCCAAACCTAAGCTTTGCTAGTCCCCGAGCAAAGAAACGTAAAAGCAAAATAAAGAGCCACTTTTGTAGGAAGCACAGTGCATTTAGCATATGCAACAAGCCTTTTAAACCCTAGGTGATCCCTAGAGGAGGAGTGAAGTCTCCTGAGGGTTTTGAAGGTACCCACAAACTTCTCCATGAAATGCTTAACATCGGCAATATTATCAAATGAGCAATCAAGGAGCAGGGTTTGTTACTCTTGAATCAATGATGAAAGAAAATTTGATTATTGTTTGCACA
This sequence comes from Chloranthus sessilifolius, assembly GCA_021018995.1. Lineage (NCBI taxonomy): Eukaryota > Viridiplantae > Streptophyta > Magnoliopsida > Chloranthales > Chloranthaceae > Chloranthus > Chloranthus sessilifolius. The sequence continues at coordinate 102,186,250 of CM037584.1, read as the reverse complement.
GAATTTAAACATTTATAAACCTCATGAATGTTTCAATATTTCCAATCTGTGAACAGTCATAGAAAATCATACAAATGTGCCAGAAGCTCATCCTATGGATAAAAATTAGGTTATAAGTCATACTTAAGGTGCTCAAGTTCCAACCCAAACACTCACCAGGGTATACTCTCATCAGTGTTTTGTTGAGGGGTTCATTTTCACTCAAGCTCAAGAGCAGTTACATCTCCCAAATGGATCTATAAGCATGAGCATAGGCATGATTCTTAGGCAATGGCATCATTGACATCTCCTCACCATAGATTGGGTCACTTCTCATCTCCACATGACAGCTCACTCAACTTTGGATCACAAGGGCTTTTAATCTAGGTTTGTTTGTATGGCTTATGGAGTGAAGTTTCAAGGAAAGGCAATTTGAACAGAGGTTTGAATTTGAGAACTCAGGAAGTGCAGGAGATGGTTCATGACTCCACCTTTTGAGTTTAGCTTCTTTCTTCTTCTTTCGAGATTCTCACATTCACGGATCAGTTCTTTCTTTGATCTTGCATTTTTCAACATAAGGTCCCTTTTTTGCCTTTCTGCTCGCAACTTTTTCACATTGTTTGTCTTTTCTTTTCTCAGTCACCATATTGCCTGTTTTTGAGGTATTTTCTCTTCATTTTCTTGATGTTGCCCAGAAATGGTCCATCTTCAGTTCTTTCTCCTTTACCTCCTGAATTCGCAGAGTGAGGGGAGGCTGAGTTGGTGCCATAGGTTCAAAAAAGTACTTTTGGGTATTTTGATGAAGAATTGTAGGATTTATGTACTCAAATGGGGTACAAACAGGGCAGATTTTTCTTGGTTGGTTCTCATAGGTTCAAGTCGTCCAAAGAAGGCCTTGATCTTTTCCTCGGTTTCATGAGTGCCAAGTTACTTGTTTTAATTTGGAGTTTCCTAACTTCTAGTGGATCTAATGCCTCACCCAATCCTTTGAATCGTAAAAATTGCCTCTCACTCTTCAATGAGAGATGGAAAATATATGGGCTCAATTCTCACTGGTTATGGTTTTTCCTTGAGCTTTTAAGTATTTCTTTACCTTTTTCTCTTCCTTTTGACTTACTATGTGCTGATACCAGTATGTTTTTATGGTGTAATCATCATGGAAATGTAGAATATCGCAAGGTTTAGAATGTCTAAATTCTTGCAAAGAAAATTTTAAAATTTCCACATTGTCATGATTCTTAAGTAAAATAATTCATTTCCTGATTACTTAGGTGATTCTGTTGTCCTTAGGTTAACTATTCCTTGGGCAGGACCTGTCTGCCACACCCCCAAACCTATGAGGAGCAAAGGTCCTCACCGGTTCAAAGGTGGTGGCATAGTCACGATTATTAGGGAAAGCAAAGAAAAAATAATAGCATGGAGAATTACAGAAAGCAAATTGTATGAACCAGAAATTTTACAGAAAATAAAAGAAAAAGAGGGGGGAAAGGGAGTAAGGGTGAGGGGTTTATTTTTGTTTGTTTCTGAAGTAGGGGAGCACAGCTATAACAGAAAAAATTGCAAAATAATGTAAAATGTAACAATTAACAGAGAAAAAATGGAATAAGAAAGAAAACAAATGATGTAATTGCAATCAATGATACAAAAACAAAAGATTTATACATTGTATTTGAGACACGATGAGATGCTGGACTTTTAATAACTAGGATCAAAGTCGATTATAGATGGGTTCTATGGGCTCGAACTAGAGTCCTGTAAATCCGAACTAGAATCGGTGTTGGAATCGAGAATCGGATTTTGGTTTCTCGTGAATGGAGTTCGGAGTTGGTGTACTCTTGACTTGATCTTTCTGGTGAGGCCAAGGTGTTTGGTCAGGTGGTGGTTTTCTTTCTTGAGCTAATGAGCTTGGAGCATAGCCACCTTGTTTCAGCCTTGACCAATTGGAATGTTAGTCCCACCGGATCCTCATCTTCTCTCTCTCAAATTGCATGAAATGCTCTAATTTTTATTTTGGCCTCATAAGGGGTTGGATGTAGGCCTCCAAATCAGCCAGCTTCTTCGCACATCCCTCACGGATGTAGGGATTTTCTGTCATGGCCTGGGAGAGGGTGGCATATCTAGGCAGGGGGATGGAGTGGTAGGGGACTAAAGGGGGTCCAGCTGGGGGAGGGGGGGGGGTGGGGGGTCTGTTTGGGTAGCCTGGGTGGTAGTGGAGCCGCTCAGAGAGTGTTTGCAAATACAAAGCTAACTTCAAAACGACTAAATATACTTGAAGTTAAAATCGCAGCACCTTTAAGTTTTCGAAAAGTTCCAAAAGAGCCCTTCTTATTACTTGAATGGCAAAAGTGCCTTCGACAAGTAGATAGCTTCGAAAGATTATTTCGCAAAGGACTTAGCTTCGTAACCGCCTATTCAAAAGGAAATGTTATCATAATCAACTATTCAAAAGAACATCTTTGTTTTCGAGCGCTCATTGCAGCCCGTAATCTTCTCGAATAGACTTTGGACTTTGCGAAAAGTAATTTTGCTTTACATTTGAACTTTAAGTGTAATTAAACTATGAAAAGGAAAAGAAATGAAGAGAAATTCAAAAACTATGTTGTACAAACATAATATACAATTTTCTACCATCGATTTTTATGGGTGCAGGCTTCTAATGTTGTCAATGCATGGCTTGAGCCTCGACCATTTACCTTAATGACTCTTCCGTCATTGGGATCACGGATATCCACAACTCCCGAGGGGCAGCCTTGATGATGTATGGCCCTTCCCATCGGATCTCAATTTGCCAGAAAGAATTTAAGTTTAGAGTTGAATAACCATACCTTGGACCCCGGTATGAACTCTTTTCTCATTATACTCCTATCATGAAATGATTTGACTTTCTCCTTATACAATCAGGAGCTTGAATAAGAATCCATCCGCAGCTCTCCCAATTCAGTTAGTTGAAGTTTCGTGATTACCGCAGGTTAGATCCATATTAAATGTTTTAATAGCCCGAAAGCTTTGTATTCTAACTCTCTTGGCAAATGACATGCTTTGCCATAGACCGATCCTAAAAGGAGACATTCCAATTGGAGTTTTGTAGGCGATTCTGTATGCCCACAAAGCATCATTAAGCTTAAAGGACCATCCTTTCTGTCCTTCTTCACAATTTTTTCAAAATGTGTTTGATCTCTATTTGAAATCTCCACCATCCCGGTTTGTGGATGATAGGGAGTGGCTACTCGTGAGTGAGTACTTTTTAATAGAGAGTCAAGCGCAAGGTAAAGTGGCTCCCCATCGCGATGATGGCCTGGGAATCCAAATCTGGAAAAAATGTGGTCTTTGAGGAATCTTAAAACCACTTTGTGATCATTGGATTTGGTAGCTATGGCCTCAATCCACTTGGAGACATAGTCCACAGCTACCAAGATGAAATTATTTCCATTAGAAGGGAAAGGGGCCCATAAAATCTATGCCCCAAACATCAAACAACTCAACTACCGTGATTGGTCATAGGGTATTGAGTTTCTTTTGGAAATATGCCATTTTGGCCTGCAAGATTTACGTCTTGTAAGGCATCTTTAAAGATTGTGGGCCAATAGAAACCACTGCAGAATTTTGCGTTGTTTATTGCCTTGAAATGGCCTCCACAGCTGTTCATGACACATTGACAATATGCCGAGAATTCATGGTCCGGGACACACTTTTCGATCACTTGGTTCCGCACAATTCTTGAATAGATAAGGATCTTCCCAAATGAAATTTTAACTTGTGAGAAGAAAAGATCTTTATCCATTCGATTCCAATGTTGAGGAATCATCCAAAGAGTAAGAAGTTGACTATGTTTGCAAACCAAGGATCGTGGGTATTGATGGCAAAAGTTGCTCATCGTGAAATGATTCATTAATGGGTAAGCTATCATCCTCGATTGAGAATTCGGATAAGTGATCACCACATTCTCCACTCCTTTCTTATCCTTAATCAGAGATCAAACTGTAATAGGAGGATCCATCCGATTAACTGGCTTGGTATCCTTCTTAGATGTAAGGTACTTTAGGGCAGTGGTCAAGAACACCACAATTTGTGAACCTAAAACATAAGACCGAATTTTTCCAATGCAAACACAATGGCCAGCAGCTCTTTCTCGGTTGTTGTGTAGTTGAGCTGGGCATCTATCATGGATCTGGCATAAGCTATGACATGGGGAAGCTTATCCTTTCTCCGCCCTAGACAGCTCCTAGGGCATAGTCTGATGCATCACACATCAGCTCAAAGGGCACCGAATAGTCGGGGACTGCAAGATGGGAGCTGAAATCGAGACATTTCTTAAGGACCTCAAAGGCTGTCATGCATTCATTAGTAAACACAAAAGGAACATCTTGACACAGGAAATGACAGAGTGGCTTGGAAATTTTACTGAAATCTTTGATGAACCTCCTATAAAATCCTGCATGCCCTAAGAAACTTCTGATTTGCTTAACAGTTCTGGGAGGAGGCAAATGTGCAATTAGATCAATTTTTGCTTGGTCCACCTCTATGCCTTTATGGGAGACCACATGTCCTAGGACAATGCCTTGGGTGACCATAAAATGACTCTTTTCCCAGCTTAGAACCAAATTGGTTTCTTCACATCTTTGCAACACCAACTTGAGGTGGTGTAAGCATTGGGAAAAGTCCTCCATAAATTGAAAAGTCATCCATGAAGATCTCCATGAATTGATCAATCATGTTAGAAAAGATGGCATACATGCATCTTTGAAAAGTAGCAGGGGCATTGCAAAGACCAAAGGGCATCCTCCTATAGGCAAAAGTGCCAAAGGGGCAGGTGAAGGTGGTCTTTTCTTGTCATGGTATTTAATTTTCTGTAGTCTATGCAGACCCTCCATCCAGTTGTTTGTCTGGTGGACATAAGTTTACCAGATTTCTTAGGCACCACCTGTGTGGGTGCTACCCAAGCAGAATCTGAAATGGGGTAAATGACCCCAGCATCTAGCAGCTTGACAACTTCCTTCATTACCACTTCTTGCATGTGAGGATTCAACCTTCTTTGCATTTCTCTAGAAGGCTTGGCATCCTCTTCCAGGATTCAACCTTCTTTGCATCACAGGTAGTGTTTGATGATCTCCCAAAAACACATATTTCAGATTTTTGGGGAGCTGTTTGAGTTCCAATTCAGGTGGGCTGAGAAAAGAGGGCAGCAAAGGTACCTTGGTAACTTGTGGAAGAGGGAGAGGAGCAGGTCTCCAAGAGAGAGAACTTGATGACTGTTGGTGAGTGCCTTGCACAAAGCAGACTCCCTTTGAATTTGATCTCCCTTTTCCTTCTTTCTTAGTGGATTCCCAATCATTTTTAAATTCTGTGGTGGAGTCTTTACCTTGCAGAAATGTTTGTAAAGACTCCTCCACCAGCTCATCAATGATGTCAACATGGAAACATTCCTCAGCAGAGAATTGAGGTTGAGTAACAGCATTATACACATTCAATTTAACTTTCATATTTCCAAAAGACACCTCCATGATGCCAGACCTGCATTGAATGCATGCATTAGTCAGAGCTGTGAATGGTCTTCCCGAATGACAGGATGGCAAGTGGTACTTTTGGTTGGTTCCATGTCCAACACCAAAAGTCAGGTAGAAAAACTTGTCTACTCCTACCAAAACATCTTCAATCAACCCCATAGGTTTCCTTTCAGACTGCTACCTAGTCAGTAACACCACTTGAGTGGGTTTCAATTCTCCCAAACCTAGCTTCTCATAGATGAATAGGAAGCAGGTTGACACTAGCACCAGATCTAGCAAGGCTTTCTCAATGGTGTGCTCCCCAATGATGCAGGGATTGTGGGGATTCCAGGGTCTTGCATCTTAGGTGGTGTTGCAATTGATAGCACTTGGTTGATTTTCTCCACAAAGAAAGGCCTTCTTGGATAAATGTATCCTAGATTGCCTTTTGTGAGTGCATACCTCTTTGAGAAATTTTGCATAGCGAGGACTGTTTGATTGCATCAAGCGGTAGATTAATTTTAACTTGGAATGTCTCCATCATTTCCTCAATTTTGTGTTTCCTTTGTCAAAGGCCGACTTCATTGCATGGGGAAATGGGAGATGAGGAACAAATTTCTCCTTCTCATCTTTTTCAACAATTTTGTTATTTTTACATTTTTCATTTTTTGAATTTTTACGATGTAAATCAGCCATATTGCTATCCATTTGTTGTTCTGCACTTGTTCTTCATCTTTTCCTCTTCACTACCTTTGTGTTGTTTATTATTCTTCCACTTCTCAAAGTAGTCACTTTGATTTCCTCATGGCCATTTGAGGATTCTCCAACCATGAACTGTCCCTTAGGATTGTTCACAGTTGGTTGGTAGTTACCCTCTTCTCTCTTAGCCAATGAATTTGAGAGTTGGCCAGTTTCTTCAATTTTTTAATGCTCTGTTGTGAAGGTTCACGATTGAGGCAATTCAAGATTTTGAAGTGAACTCAAGACCTGCTCTTCAAAGGTCGAGGATCTAGGAGGCAGGCTGGTGCATCTTGCATGGCTTGTTGTTGGTTAAATTTGCTGAAAATTTGATTTATTATAAAAATTCTATGATATGGTGGCGGTTTGAAAGGTAATTGATTTTGGGCTCTTTCTTCTGTTGGGGCTAGTAATTTCTGATTCCAGATTAGGATGAGATCTCCATGGGTAGTCATTCGATTGCATCATCCATAAGCTGCATGAGCTTGTTCCATCATGAGTTGGAAATTGTGATGCGAAGGACATTGATCAATGGAATGAGTGGGGGAGCATATCGGACATGCCTCCTCTACTCTTGACCCATTTGGAGCTTTAAATGAGTCCATCGACCTATCAAATTTTGTGGTCAAATTATCCACTTTCCTTTCCAGCTCATTGACTTCATAAACTTTCCCTCTTGTGAATTGGGGATTATTCATCCTAGCTGGATTCTCGGTGTCCCTTGGAGAGATTCTGCTTTGGGTTGAATTTTCTCCAATCACCTCAAAAAGGTCCCAAACCTCTTCAAGCTTTTTCAAGTAGGTACCTCCACAAGAGGCATCCACCATGTTCTTGCCCTTGATGGGTTCCTTGATAGAAGCTTTGAACCAGCCATTTAGGAATTTGATGGTGAGGGCATTGTCTTATGATTCTTTAAACCTTTCCCATGCTTCATGGAAAGTTTGATTGAGTTTTGGGAAAAAGAGATGATGCTTTGTCTCGGTTGGCTGGTTTTAGTCATTGGGAAATATTTTGACAAAAATTGACATTGCAAATCATTCCATGATGTGATCTTTGTTTGGTGCTAACATAGATAACCATGCTCTAGCTTTGTCCTTTAATGAAAAGGAAAGAGCTAAGCTTGGTTGCCTCTGGACCAAGTCCAAATATGTTAAATGTTGTGCATAAAGCCGAGAAATTCATCAATGTGTTTGTAAGGGTCTTCCTTACTCAATCCATGGAATGAAGGCAACATTTGGATGGTGGAGGACTTAATTTCATAATTTCCCTCCACGTGGGAAATTGAATGCAAAATGGGGAATTATAAGCACCGAGGCAAAGTAGTCTCTTAACAATCTCGGTCTTCGCCCATTTCAGCATGTATCGTGATGTATGTCGGTTTCTTAGGAGTCTTTCAACTTCAATTTAACGGGAGAATCTCGAGATTGAGGGTTCTCTGCCAAACATACAACTCGTGAGAGGAATTTGTACAAACAAACCTGTTGAATTACGTGCTTTCCTTTCCTTCATACAAATTTATGTAAGTACCTGAAATAAATTAATAAATGATGATAAATAAATGAAAATAAACATAGGTCTTATCTATTTTAGAACAAATTTCCGACAGCGCCCAAAAACTTGTTGTAACTCCACATGTGCCTTTTTATGTGTATTTTGAGAACAAATTAATGAATAATAAGTTACATAATTTTAAATTATGAAAGAGATATCAAGACATTGAGGGCTAACAATAGCCTGCAAGATCGTGGCCAATTGTAGTAAGTTTTAAAAGTGAGTATATTAAAGATCGCCCACGAGAATTTGTCCGAAATATGAGATAGACCTCGGATCTGTGCTACCAGATCTGGCTCTATAATTATCTAGAAAGCAGATAAAAAGAGAGTGTTGGGTTTTTGTCACGTTTAACTAAAAGCAAATAAAGAAAAGAACTAACTAACTGATCCAGATTCAAGTTGGGGAAGTGATTAAAATAAATCAAATGGAGAAATAAAAACTTTACGTGATTTAGCCTTTGAATTTTTTAATGGAGAATCAACTAACGAGTTGATTCAATCTTCATCGGCTAGCGGATGTAAGAGAAATAAATCTGAATTAAGGAAGGGTTTAGACTTATGGTTATGATCTGTCCACTTAAATGGTCACAGATCATCCAATAGTTGTTGACCTATCCTCAATTCGTAACATGAACATCATCGCAAGTCTTTAACTAGGTTACCAACGCTAATTAAATGCAGGGTAATGAATCAAGGAAATTGCATGCAAAGTAGTGAATCTAAAGGAGTCTAATGCACTAAGGTGATCAATAAGAACCCTTGACATGAATCCAATGGAGAAAACACAGTTCTGACAACCTTTAAAATTCAATCTTACAATTACGAGCACGGCTTTAGAAAGCCCTCGGACTAGCGCCTTGAATCCGATCTCTTTGGAGTTACAAAAGCACTCTCAAAGAACTCTCAAAAGCAAAACAGAGGAAGAAATTACAAGGGTACGATAGACTATCCGACCGGAAGGAGGAAACAGAGATGAAAACTCAAAATCTGGATGCCACAATTGGGCAAATGTCTTCTCAATTTATAGCTTTCCTCTATCCTGCACAAGGTCGAATTGACCAATCGAAGTGCTCGGATCCTGGATTGCCCAATGGTCATTGAGCACGGGGATCCGGATCTGTTACGCCAATGAAAATGCTCGATCCTGGTTCCAATCAGCGTTAGAAGCATCAATTCATTATGGGAATTCAAAAGTCTTTGAGCTTCTAGAAGTTCCCGTGATTTCATCTTTGGGTTTTCACGTGGAATATGCCTTTGGTTTGTGCTTGGAATCTTCCTAATGTCTCTGTGCTTTTAATTACATTAGGCGCTGCAGAGTTTATCGAAATGCCCTTCAAAGTGGTCAGAATCCCCGATGCCATTTCGCAGAAGTTTAAGGGTCTTTTCGCAAAGTAGTTTGGCTCCGTAAGTTCTTTTCGCAGTGTTTTCTTCTTTTCGCAAAGGTCATTCTTCTATTCGAGGAGTGTTTTCTTCTTTTCGCAAAGTTCAAGGTTCTTTGCTAATTGAAGAGATTCTTCTTGCAATTGAGCTTTAGCTTCCATTCTTCTTTGAATGGATCCTTCTTCTTCTTGGTCTTTTCTTGCTCTTTTAGGACCTTTTTAGCCATTCGAGGCTATTTCTTCACTCCCTCTTTGAGTTTGACATGCGTTGTCGGCTTTTTGATCATTTTAAGATGGTTTTGATTTGGACTGTCTTTTGGTTAGTCGCAATATGAACACTAAAGCACTTATTTAGTCTTCTCAAGGGTCTTTCAAGGCTCATGTTTAGGGTGAAAATGGTATTTTTCACTACTTAACACACCCCAAACCTAAGCTTTGCTAGTCCCCCGAGCAAAGAAACGTAAAAGCAAAATAAAGAGCCACTTTTGTAGGAAGCACAGTGCATTTAGCATATGCAACAAGCCTTTTAAACCCCTAGGTGATCCCTAGAGGAGGAGTGAAGTCTCCGAGGGTTTTCATGAAGGTACCCACAAACTTCTCCATGAAAGCTTAACATCAAGGCAATATTATCAAATGAGCAATCAAGGAGCAGGTTTGTTACTCTTGAATCAATGATGAAACAGAAAATTTGATTATTGTTTGCACAGAATTTAAACATTTATAAACCTCATGAATGTTTCAATATTTCCAATCAGTGACAGTCATAGAAAATCATACAAATGTGCGAAGAAGCTCATCCTATGGATAAAAATTAGGTTATAAGTCATACTTAAGGTGCTCAAGTTCCAACCCAAACACTCACCGGGGTATACTCTCATCTGTTTTTGTTGAGGGGTTCATTTTCACTCAAGCTCAAGAGCGCTTACATCTCCCAAATGGATCTATAAGCATGAGCATAGGCATGATTCTTAGGCAATGGCATCATTGACATCTCCTCACCATAGATTGGGTCATTTCTCATCTCCACATGACTCACTCAACTTTGGATCACAAGGGCTTTTAATCTAGGTTTGTTTGTATGGCTTATGGAGTGAAGTTTCAAGGAAAGGCAATTTGAACAGAGGTTTGAATTTGAGAACTCGGGAAGTGCGAGATGGTTCATGACTCCACCTTTTGAGTTTAGCTTCTTTCTTCTTCTTTTCGAGATTCTCACATTCACAGTGATCAGTTCTTTCTTTGATCTTGCATTTTTCAACATAAGGTCCCTTTTTTGCCTTTCTGCTCGCAACTTTTTCACATTGTTTGTCTTTTCTTTTCTCAGTCACCATATTGCCTGTTTTTGAGGTATTTTCTCTTCATTTTCTTGATGTTGCCCAGAAATGGTCCATCTTGATTCTTTCTCCTTTACCTCCGAATTCTCGTGAGTGAGGGAAGGCTGAATTGGTTCCATAGGTTCAAAAAGTACTTTTGGGTATTTTTGATGAAGAATTGTAGGATTTACACTCAAATGGGGTACAAACAGGGACAGATTTTTCTTGGTTGGTTCTGTTAGGTTCAAGCTGTCCAAAGAAGGCCTTGATCTTTTCCTCAGTTTCATGAGTGCTGTTACTTGTTTTAATTTGGAGTTTCCTAACTTCTAGTGGATCTAATGCCTCAGCCAATCCTTTGAATCAGAAAAAATTGCCTCAGTCACTCTTCAACAGAGATGGAAAATATATGGGCTCAATTCTCACTGGTTATGGTTTTTCCTTGAGCTTTTAAGTATATCTTTACCTTTTCTCTTCCTTTTGACTTACTATGTGCTGATACCAGTATGTTTTTATGGTGTAATCATCATGGAAATGTAGAATATCGCAAGGTTTAGAATGTCTAAATTCTTGCAAAGAAAATTTTAAAATTTCCACATTGTCATGATTCTTAAGTAAAATAATTCATTTCGACATTAGGTGATTCTCGTTGTCCTTAGGTTAACTATTCCTTGGCAGACTGCCACACCCCCAAACCTATGAGGAGCAGTGTCCTCACTGGTTCAAAGGTGGTGGCATAGTCACAGTTATTAGGGGAAAACAGCAGAAAAAATAATAGCATGGAGAATTACAGAAAGCAAATTGTATGAACCAGAAATTTTACAGAAAATAAAAGAAAAAGAGGGGGGAAAGGGAGTAAGGGTGAGGGGTTTATTTTTGTTTGTTTCTGAAGTAGGGGAGCACAGCTATAACAGAAAAAATTGCAAAATAATGTAAAATGTAACAATTAATGCAGAGAAAATGGAATAAGAAAGAAAACAAATGATGAATTGCAAAATGATACAAAAAACAAAAGATTTATACATTGTATTTGAGACACAGTAGATGCAGACTTTTAATAACTAGGATCAAAGTCAGTATCATAGATGGGTTCTATGGGCTCTGAACTAGAGTCACTGTCAGAATCCGAACTAGAATCAGTGTTGGAATCAGAACTGGATTTTGGTTTCTCAGGAATGGAGTTCTGGAGTTCAGTGTACTCTTCTGACTTGATCTTTCTGGTGAGGCCAAGGTGTTTGGTCGGGTGGTTTTCTTCTGTTCTTGAGCTAACTGAGCTTGGAGCATAGCCACCTTGTGCTGCTCAGCCTTGACCAATTGGAATGTTCGGCCCACCAGATCCCTCATCTTCTCTCTCAAATTGCATGAAATGCTCTAATTTTTTGATTTTGGCCTCATAAGGGGTTCGGATGTAGGCCTCCAAATCAGCCAGCCCCTTCTGCACATCCCTACGGATGTAGGGATTTTCTGTCATGGCCTGGGAGAGGGTGGCATATCTAGGAGGGGATGGAGTGGTAGGGGACTAAAGGGGTCCACTGGGGAGGTGGGGGTGAATCTGCTTGGGTAGCCTGGGTGGTAGTGGAGCGTCGCTCTGCAGAGAGTGTTTGCAAATACAAAGCTAACTTCAAAACGACTAAATATACTTGAAGTTAAAATCGCAGCACCTTTAAGTTTTCGAAAAGTTCCAAAAGAGCCCTTCTTATTACTTCGAATGGCAAAAGTGCCTTAGACAAGTAGATAGCTACAGAAAGATTATTTCGCAAAGGACTTAGCTTCAGAACCGTCTATTCGAAAAGGAAATGTTATCATAATCAACTATTCGAAAAAGAACATCTTTGTTTTGAAAGCGGTTCATTGCAGCCCGAATCTTCTCGAATAGACTTTGGACTTTGCGAAAAGTAATTTTTGCTTTATGATTTGAACTTTAAGTGTAATTAAACTATGCACGAAAAGGAAAAGAAAGCGAAGAGAAATTGATAAAAACTATGTTGTACAAACATAATATACAATTTTCTACCATCAGATTTTTGGAGATTCATTGATGACATTGCAGTGCTCTGAATGTTGTCAATGCATGGCTTGAGCCTCTGACCATTTACCTTAATGACTCTTCCGTCATTGGGATCACGGATATCCACAACTCCTGAGGGGGCAGCCTTGATGACAAGTATGGCCCTTCCCATCTGGATCTCAATTTGCCAGGAAAGAAATTAAGTTTAGAGTTGAATAACCATACCTTGGACCCCGGTATGAACTCTTTTCTCATTAAACTCCTATCATGAAATGATTTGACTTTCTCCTTATACAACTGGAGCTTGTATAAGCATCCATCCGCAGACTCTTCCAATTCAAATGAGTTGAAGTTTCCTGATTACCAGTTAGATCCATATTAAATGTTTTAATAGCCCGTAAAGCTTTGTATTCTAACTCTCGGCAAATGACATGCTTTGCCATAGACCGACCTAAAAGGAGACATTCCAATTGGAGTTTTGTAGGCGATCTCAGAGGCCCACAAAGCATCATTAAGCTTAAAGGACCAGCCCTTTTCTCCCTTCTTCTTCACAGCTTTTTTCCAAAATGTGTTTGATCTCTATTTGAAATCTCCACCGCCCACCGGTTTGTGGATGATAGGAGTGGCTACTCGTGAGTGACAGAGTACTTTTTTAATAGAGAGTCAAACTGCCTGTTGCAAAAGTGGCTCCCTCCATCACTGATGATGGCTCTGGGGAATCCAAATCTGGAAAAAATGTGGTCTTTGAGGAATCTTAAAACCACTTTGTGATCATTGATTTGGTAGCTATGGCCTCAATCCACTTGGAGACATAGTCCACTACCAAGATGAAATTATTTCCATTAGAAGGGGGAAAGGGCCCATAAAATCTATGCCCCAAACATCAAACAACTCAACTACCGTGATTGGTCATAGGGTATTGAGTTTCTTTGGAAATCGCCCAGCTTTTGCGCTTCCGCAAGATTTACAAGGTCAGAAGGCATCTTTAAAGATTGTGGGCCAATAGAAACCACACTGCAGAATTTTTGCATGCTTTTATTGTTAATCAAATGGCCTCCACAGCTGCTCATGACACATTGACAATATGCCGTAGAATTCATGGTCCGGACACACTTTCGATCACTTGGTCCGCATAATTCTTGAATAGATAAGGATCTTCCCAAATGAAATTTTTAACTTGTGAGAAGAAAAGATCTTTATCCATTCGATTCCAATGTTGAGGAATCATCCAAGAGCCAAGAAGTTGACTATGTTTGCAAACCAAGGATCAGGGTATTGATGGCAAAAGTTGCTCATCGTGAAATGATTCATTAATGGGTAAGCTATCATCCTCAAGATTGAGAATTCGGATAAGTGATCACCACCACATTCTCCACTCCTTTCTTATCCTTAATCAGAGATCAAACTCCGTAATAGGAGGATCCATCCGATTAACTGGCTTGGTATCCTTCTTAGACGTAAGGTACTTTAGGGCAGAGTGGTCAAGAACACCACAATTTGTGAACCTAAAACATAAGACCTGAATTTTTCCAATGCAAACACAATGGCCAGCAGCTCTTTCTCGGCTTGTTGTGTAGTTGAGCTGGGCATCTATCATGGATCTGGGCATAAGCTATGACATGGGGAAGCTTATCTTTCCCGCCCTAGACAGCTCCTAGGGCATAGTCGATGCATCACACATCACTCAAAGGGCACCGAATAGTCACTGCAAGATGGGAGCTGAAATCGACATTTCTTAAGGACCTCAAAGGCCATGCATTCATTAGTAAACACAAAAGGAACATCTTGAAGAAATGACAGAGTGGCTTGGAAATTTTATGAAATCTTTGATGAACCTCCTATAAAACTCGCATGCCCTAAGAAACTTCTCGATTTGCTTAAGCCTGGGAGGAGGCAAATGTGCAATTAGATCAATTTTTGCTTGGTCCACCTCTATGCCTTTATGGGAGACCACATGTCCTAGGACAATGCCTTGGGTGACCATAAAATGACTCTTTTCCCAGCTTAGAACCAAATTGGTTTCTTCACATCTTTGCAACACCAACTTGAGGTGGTGTAAGCATTGGGAAAAGCTGTCTCCATAAATTGAAAAGTCATCCATGAAGATCTCCATGAATTGATCAATCATGTTAGAAAAGATGGCATACATGCATCTTTGAAAAGTAGCAGGGGCATTGCAAAGACCAAAGGGCATCCTCCTATAGGCAAAAGTGCCAAAGGGGCAGGTGAAGGTGGTCTTTTCTTGTCATGGTATTTAATTTTCTGTAGTCTATGCAGACCCTCCATCCAGTTGTTTGTCTGGTGGACATAAGTTCACCAGATTCAGCTGCTACAACAGTGATGTCAGATTTCTTAGGCACCACCTGTGTGGGTGCTACCCAAGCAGAATCTGAAATGGGGTAAATGACCCCAGCATCTAGCAGCTTGACAACTTCCTTCATTACCACTTCTTGCATGTGAGGATTCAACCTTCTTTGCATTTCTCTAGAAGGCTTGGCATCCTCTTCCAGGATTCAACCTTCTTTGCATCACAGGTAGTGTTTGATGATCTCCCAAAAACACATATTTCAGATTTTTGGGGAGCTGTTTGAGTTCCAATTCAGGTGGGCTGAGAAAAGAGGGCAGCAAAGGTACCTTGGTAACTTGTGGAAGAGGGAGAGGAGCAGGTCTCCAAGAGAGAGAACTTGATGACTGTTGGTGAGTGCCTTGCACAAAGCAGACTCCCTTTGAATTTGATCTCCTTTTCCTTCTTTCTTAGTGGATTCCCAATCATTTTTAAATTCGGGTGGAGTCTTTACCTTGCGTAAATGTTTGTAAAGACTCCTCCACCACTCTCATCAATGATGTCAACATGGAAACATTCCTCACAGAGAATTGAGGTTGAGTAACATTATACACATTCAATTTAACTTTCATATTTCCAAAAGACACCTCCATGATGACTGCATTGAATGCATGCATTAGTCAGAGCTAGAATGGTCTTCCTGTAATGACAGTGGATGGCAAGTGGTACTTTTGGTTGGTTCCATGTCCAACACCAAAAGTCGAGGTAGAGAAAACTTGTCTACTCCTACCAAAACATCTTCAATCAACCCCATAGGTTTCCTTTCAGATCTGCCACTAGTCATAACACCACTTGAGTGGGTTTCAATTCTCCCAAACCTAGCTTCTCATAGGCAGAATAGGGAAGCAGTTGACACTAGCACCCAGATCTAGCAAGGCTTTCTCAATGGTGTGCTCCCCAATGATGCAGGGATTGTGGGGATTCCAGGGTCTTGCATCTTAGGTGGTGTTGCAATTGATAGCACTTGGTTGATTATCTCCACAGCAAAGGCCTTCTTGGATAAATGTTTCCTAGATTGCCTTTTGTGAGTGCATACCTCTTTGAGAAATTTTGCATAGCAGGGACTCGCTTGATTGCATCAAGCAGGTAGATTAATTTTAACTTGCTTGAATGTCTCCATCATTTCCTCAATTTTTGTGTTTCCTTTGTCAAAAGGAGAAACTGACTTCATTGCATGGGGAAATGGGAGATGAGGAACAAATTTCTCCTTCTCATCTTTTTCAACAATTTTGTTATTTTTCTGTTTTTCATTTTTTTGAATTTTCTGATGTAAATCAATGCCATATTGCTATCCAAATTTGTTGTTCTGCACTTGTTCTTCATCTTTTTCCTCTTCACTACCCAATCGTGTTGTTTATTATTCTTCCACTTCTAAAAGTAGTCACAGCTTGGATTTCCTCATGGCCATTTGAGGATTCTCCAACCATGAACTGTCCCTTAGGATTGTACACAGGTTGGCTGGGTAGTTTTCCCTCTTCTCTCTTAGCCAATGAATTTGAGAGTTGGCCCAGTGTTTCTTCAATTTTTTTAATGCTCTGATTGTGAAGGTTCACAGACTGAGACAGAGTTCCAAGATTTTGAAGTGAACTCAAGACCTGCTCTTCAAAGGTCGTGGATCTAGGAGGGCGGGGTGCGATCGCCGCATGGCTTGTTGTTGGTTAGGTCTTGAAAATTTGATTTATTATAAAAATTCTCCGATATGGTCGAAAGGTGTTTGAAAGGTAATTGATTTTTAATGCCGCTGTCATTGTAATTTCCGATTCCACCTCGAGATTAGGATGAGATCTCCATGGGTAGTCATTCGATTGCATCTCCCATAAGACTGAGTCGCATGAGCTTGTTCCATCATGAGTTCTCGGAAATTGTGATGCGTATGACATTGATCAATGGAATGAGTGGGGACCGGCATATCGGACATGCCTCCTCTACTCTTGACCCATTTGGAGCTTTAAATGAGTCCATCACCTATCAAATTTTGTGGTCAAATTATCCACTTTCCTTTCCAGCTCATTGACTTCATAAACTTTCCTCTTGTGAATTGGGGATTATTCATCCTAGCTGGATTCTCGTGTCCCTTGACAGAGATTCCTCAGGGTTGAATTTTCTCCAATCACCTCAAAGAGGTCCCAAACCTCTTCAATCGCTTTTCTCAAGTACCTCCACAAGAGGCATCCACCATGTTCTTGCCCTTTACGATCAGTTCCTTGATAGAAGCTTTGAACCACCGCCATTTAGGAATTTGATGGTGAGGGCATTGTCTTAGCTTCTTTAAACCTTTCCCATGCTTCATGGAAAGTTTCATTGAGTTTTGGGAAAAGAGATGATGCTTTGTCTCGCTTGGTTTTAGTCATTGGGAAATATTTTGACAAAATTGACATTGCAAATCATTCCATGATGTGATCTTTGTTTGGTGCTAACATAGATAACCATGCTCTAGCTTTGTCCTTTAATGAAAAGGAAAGAGCCTAAGCTTGGTTGCCTCGGACCAAGTCCAGCTATGTTAAATGTTGTGCATAAAGCCAGAAATTCATCAATGTGTTTGTAAGGGTCTTCCTTACTCAATCCATGGAATGAAGGCAACATTTGGATGGTGGAGGACTTAATTTCATAATTTCCCTCCACTGTGGGAAATTGAATGCAAAATGGGGAATTATAAGCACCAGGGGCAAAGTAGTCTCTTAACAATCTCTGGTCTTCGCCCATTTCAGCAGATGTCTGTGATGTATGTCGGTTTCTTAGGAGTCTTTCAACTTCTGAATTTAACGGCAGAATCTCAGATTGAGGGTTCTCCTGCCAAACATACAACTTAGAGAGGAATTTGGTACAGCAAACCTGTTGAATTACGTGCTTTCCTTTCCTTCATACAGCTGTAAGCTGCACAGAAATAACAACAGAATTAATAAATGACTGATAAATAAATGAAAATAAACATAGGTCTTATCTATTTTAGAACAAATTCCCCGGCAACGGCGCCAAAAACTTGTTGTAACTCCACATGTGCCTTTTTTATGTGTATTTTGAGAACAAATTAATGAATAATAAGTTACATAATTTTAAATTATGAAAGAGATATCAGCACATTGAGGGCTAACAATAGCCTGCAAGATCAGGGCCAATTGTAGTAAGTTTTAAAAGTGAGTATATTAAAGATCGTCCACAGAGAATTTGTCTGAAATATGAGATAGACCTCCAGATCTGTATACAGATTCGGCTCTATAATTATCTAGAAAGCGAGATAAAAGAGAGTGTTGGGTTTTTGTCACGTTTAACTAAAAGCAAATAAAGAAAAGAACTAACTAACTGATCCAGATTCAAGTTGGGGAAGTGATTAAAATAAATCAAATGGAGAAATAATAACTTTCTGTGATTTCGCCTTTGAATTTTTTTAATGGAGAATCTGCAACTAAACAGAGTTGATTCAATCTTCATCTGGCTACAAAGAGATGATGTAAGAGAAATAAATCAATTAAGGAAGGGTTTAGATTATGGTTATGATCATCGCCCACTTAAATGGTCACGATCATCCAATAGTTGTTGACCTATCCTCAATTCGTAACATGAACATCATCGCAAGTGTCCCGAACTAGGTTACCAACGCTAATTGCAGCGGGTAATGAATCAAGGGAAATTGCATGCAAAGTAGTGAATCTAAAGGAGTCTAATGCACTAAGGTGATCAATAAGAACCCTTGACATGAATCCAATGGAGAAACACATATTACAAAGAACCTTTAAAATTCAATCTTACAATTCTGAGCACGGCTTTAGAAAGCCCTCGGACTAGCGATCTTGAATCCGATCTCTTTGAGTTACAAAGCACTCTCAAAGAACTCTCAAAAGCAAAGCAGAGGAAGAAATTGCAAGGGGTACAGAAAGACTATCTGACGGGAGGGAGGGAAACAGAGATGAAAACCCAAAAACTGGATGCCACAATTGGGCAAATGTCGCCTCAATTTATAGCTTTCCTCTATCCCGCATCAAGAATTGACTAATCGAAGTGCTCAGATCTGGATTGCCCAATGGTCATGAGCACGGGGATCCAGGATCTGTTTCGCCAATGAAAATGCTCGATCCGTTCGCCAATCAGCGTTAGAAGCATCAATTCTGTTATGGGAATTCAAAAGTCTGCTTTGAGCTTCTAGAAGTTCCCGCCAAGTGATTTCATCTTTGGGTTTTCACGTAATGGAATATGCCTTTGGTTTGTGCTTGGAATCTTCCTAATGTCTCTCGTGCTTTTAATTACATTGGGGCGCTGCGTAAGAGTTTATCGAAATGCCCTTCAAAGTGGTCAGAATCCTCAGTATGCCATTTCGCAGAGTTTAAGGGTCTTTTCGCAAAGTAGTTTGGCTCCAGAAGTTCTTTTCGCAAAGTGTTTTCTTCTTTTCGCAAAGGTCATTCTTCTATTCGAGGAGTGTTTTCTTCTTTTCGCAAAGTTCAAGGTTCTTTGCGAATTGAAGAGATTCTTTGCGAATTGAGCTTTAGCTTCCATTCTTCTTTGCGAATGGATCCTTCTTCTTCTTCAGGTCTTTTCTTGCTCTTTTAGGACCTTTTTAGCCATTGCTGAGGCTATTTCTTCACTCCCTCTTTGAGTTTGACATGCGTTGTCGGCTTTTTGATCATTTTAAGATGGTTTTCGGATTTGGACCTGTCTTTTTGGTTAGCTGCAATATGAACACTAAAGCACTTATTTAGTCTTCTCAAGGGTCTTTCAAGGCTCATGTTTAGGGGTGAAAAATGGTATTTTTCACTACTTAACAGATATCATTAGTGAAAACTCCATGCACAGGGAAACCTTGTCAAGGGGCTTTGAGACCCCTGCTAGATTAGTGAGAGAGACCACTACAAGAGGAAAAATATTTAAGGTTAGTGGATACAATGATTTGGGAAGGAAAGTGGGCAACTTGACTCAAAAGTTTGATAAGCTCATGGGAGCAATGCAGTCTCCAATGGCTGCCAAAGTGAAAGAGGCATGTGTGATATGCCAGTCCCCCACTCATTCCCTTGTGGAATGTCCCTCTGCTGCCCAATTTCCAGACTTTGTAATTGAACATGTGAATGTTGCTCAGTCCTTTGGATAACAGCCTACTACTGGTTATGATTAGAGAAACCACCCCAACTTAAGGTGGAGACAAGATACCTTCCAAAATCAGCAGTTGCAGCCACAACAGCAATCCATGCCTTATAGGAATGCCCAGTCATACCAGCAGAATTATTTCCCAAGGTCCCAATACCAGCAGCATATGGCCCAACCAATGTCTCAACCTGTGCATCAAAGTGCACCGGCCCCAGCACCCTCTAGATCCCTCACATTTGAAGAGCAAGTTCTGGCTTCACTACAGAATTTAGCCTCTTTGTCACAAACTGTCAACTCCCATAACCAAAGTATTAAGAAGATAGAGGACCACCTTGGTCAGCTATCTAATACTTTGACTAATAGAGAGGAGGAAAGACTGCCTAGTGAGTCAATGAACAACCCAAGAGGGCAATACAAGGTGGGTGAGACTTCTTCACATGAGGAAGCCAAATCTATCACCACTTTGAGGAGTGGAGGGTTGGTTTATAACCAGGTTGGTGTTGAACCTGATGAGACAAGTGCAGCCCATGTTGATATGCAACAGGAGCAACATCCAAGAAATAAGGGGGTGTTGACGTGCCCTAACAGAAAACTGAAAACAAAAATAGAGACAAATCTAATGAGCTTGCTAAGGTACCAAATGGGAGAGCAGTCCCCCATTTGCCATTTCCCAATACACTTTAAGCACCTTCTCCTTTTAACAAGGGGAATGCTAAAGTGGAGGAGATGATGGAAACATTCAAACAAGTACATATCAACTTACCTTTACTTGATGCTATCATGCATGTTCCAGCCTATATAAAATTTTTGAAAGAATTGTGCACCCATGAAAGATAATCTAGGATACACTTATTCAAGAAGGTCTTTTATGTTAACAAAAGGAACCAAGTGATGTCCATTTCAACCCCAACCAAGCTTTAAGACCCTGGAGTTCCCACAATCCCCTGCATCATTGGGGATCATACCATTGAGAAGGCCTTGTTAGATCTGGGAGCTAGTGTAAACCTACTTCCATATTCAGTTTATGAGAAGTTAGGTATGGGGGAATTGAAGCCCACACATGTAGTGCTACAACTAACTGACAGATCTGAAAGGAGGCTTGTGGGAATGATAGAGGATGTGTTATTTAGGGTTGATAAGTTTTTTTACCCAACAGATTTTCTGGTGCTTGACATGGAGCCAAGCAAGTGCACCACATCTATTCTTGTGATTTTGGACAGGCTTTTCTTGGCCACTATCAATGCTTGCATTTAGTGTTGATCAGGAATAATGGAGGTGTCATTTGACAACATGAAAGTAAAATTAAATGTTACAATGCAGCCAGCCAGCCTCACTTGGATAGTGAGGATTGCTTTTTAATTGATGTTTTAGATGAGCTTGTGGAAGAGAATTTGCCCAAGCTGCTGCATGGTGATGATTTTTGTGATATTTTTAAGAATGTGTGGAGTGAGATTGTGGAGGAGAAGGCCCCTGCACCCATGGTTTAAGAGGTGAAAGCCTTAATTTCTGATGTGTGGCCAGCAACATGGTATCCTCCTTGGAAACCTGTTGTGTTGCCTCTTCCACCACCATCAAAGGCACCTTTGTTGCCTTTTCTCATTTGTCCACCGGATGTGGAGTTGAAACAGCTACCTAAGACCTTGAAATATGTTTTTTTGGGGGCAAACAAGAAGTTGCCAGTGATCATTTCTTCCTCTCTCATTGATGAGCAAGAGAAAGAGTTGTGTGTTTTAAAGAGGCATAAGAGAGTAATATGATGGACTATTGTTGACCTTGGAGACCTCAGCCTTGCTATGTGCATGCATAAAATCTACTTGAAAGAGGGTTCCAAACCCTCTACAGAAATGCAGAGAAAATTGAACCCCCATATGCAAGAAGTGGTAATGAAAGAAGTGGTCAAATTGTTAGATACTGAAGTCATCTACCCTATTTCAGATTCTGAATGGATGGGACCTACTCAAGTGGTCCCTAAGAAATCTGGGATAATTGTGGTAAAAACTGATTCTGGTGAGCTAGTTCCAACTAGGGAAACCACGGGTTGGAGGGTGTGTATAGACTATCGAAAGCTTAATTTGAGAACCAGAAAAGACCACTTCCCTTTGCCCTTCATAGACCAAATTTTGGATAAGTTGGTAGGCAAGACTTTCTATTATTTTCTTGATGGATATTTAGGGTATAACCAAATCCCTGTTTATCCACAAGATCAAGAAAAGACAACTTTCACATGTCCATTTGGCACCTTTGCTTATAGAAGGATGCTATTTGGATTGTGCAATGCCCCTGCAACGTTCCAAAGGTGCATGTATGCTATTTGTTCTGACTTGATTGATCAGTTTTTAAAGATATTCATGGATGATTTATCTATTTTTGGGGATAGTTTTAGCCAATGTCTATACCATCTCAGCCTTGTGTTGCAGAGATGTGAGGAAATCAACTTAGTTTTGAGTTAGAAAAAGAGCCATTTCATGGTCAATCCAGGTATTGTCCTTGGCCATGTGATTTTCCACAGAGGAATTGAGGTAGACAAGGCTAAAATTGATCTGATTGCACATTTTCCCCCACCAAAAATTATGAAAAAAGTCTGATATTTCTTAGGGCATGCTGGGTGCAATAGGAGATTCATCAAGGATTTTAGCAAGATCTCAAAACCTCTTTTCCACCTGTTGTGCCAAGAGTTTCCCTTTGAATTTAATGATGAATGTCTTATGGCTTTTGAGCTTTGGAAAGGTTGTTTAACCTCTGCACCTATCCTTCAAGCACCTGATTTTTCTTTACCATTTGAGCTGACGTGTGATGCATCAGATTTTGCTATTGGTGCAGTCTTGGGACAAAGGAAGGATAAGGCACCTTCTGTGATTGCTTATGCAAGCAAAATCATAATTAATGCTCAGTTAAATTACACTATAACTGAGAAGGAATTGTTCGCAATTATCTATGGTTTAGCGAAAGTCAAGTCTTATGTGTTGGGATCTAGGATAGTGGCCTTCATAGACCACTCAACCCTGAAATACCTTTTGTCAAAAAGGGATGCGAAGCCAAAATTAATCAGATGGATCTTCCTATTACAGGAGTTTGATTTTGAGATTAAGGACAAAAAAGGGGTTAAAAATGTAGTTACAGACCACTTATCCAAGATCCTAGCTGAGGAGCTTGATAGGCTGCCTATCAATGATTCTTTCCCTGATGAACATCTAGTTGTTTACTCTCAGCACCTCTACTCCTTGGTTTGCAAACATTGTGAACTACTTGGCCGTGGGTAAGATCCCCCCACATTGGAACAAAATGGATAAGGAGCTGTTCTTTTCACAGATCAGACATTACATGTGGGAGGATCCATATCTGTTTAAGCATTGTGCAGACCAAGTGGTGAGGAAATGTGTCCCTGATGTTGAATTCTATAACATACTAACTATGTGTCATGAACATGCCTGTAGAGGCCATTTCAGTCGTAAGAAGACTGCTGCCAAGGTGCTCCAAAGTGGATTTTATTGGACCACTCTCTTCAAGGATGCATGGCATCATTGCAAAGCTTATGAAAGATGTCAAAAGATGGGAAGAATCTCCAAAAGAAGCTCCATGCCTTACAACCTATACTTGTGCTTGAACTCTTTTACATTTGGAGGATTGACTTCATGGATCCTTTCCCTCCTTCCTATGGTTACAATTATATTCTTGTGGCTATGGACTATGTGTCCAAATGTTTGAGGCCATAGCCACAAGAACCAATGATCACAAGGTTGTCCACAACTTCTTGAAGGACAACATTTGCTCCAGGTATTACACCCCCAGAGCTATCATTAGTGATGGGGAGAGCCATTTCTGCAATAGACAGTTTGAGAACTTGCTTAGAAAGAACTCTGTGACACACAAAGTTACCACCCCATACCACCCACAAACTAGTGGGCAGATGGAAATTTCTAATAGAGAGATCAAACACATTTTGGAGAAAACTGTGAGAGTAGATAGGAAGGACTGGTTCCTAAAGTTACCTAATGCTCTTTGGGCTTATAGGATTGCCTATAAGACCCCAATAGGGATGTCTCCTTTCAGGCTGGTGTATGGCAAAGCATGCCATTTACTAGTGGAGCTTGAGTACAAGACTTATTGGGTTGTGAAAGCATTGAATATTATTCTAACTTCTGCTGGCATGCACAGGAAACTCCAACTGTCAGAGCTGGAAGAATTGAGATTTGAAGCTTACTTCAATGCCAAGATCTACAAGGAGAAAACCAAGGCTTTCTATGACAAGCATTTGCTGAGAAAGGAGTTCACAGCTAGCAGCAAGGTATGATTGTTCAATTCTAAATTGAAAATTTTCCTAGGTAACTTGAGATCTAGATGGGAGGGACCTCACATGGTCGATTATGTATCCCCATCTAGAGCTGTTGAAATCAAGGATTCAAAAGGTGGAAGGATAATGAAAGTGAATGGTCAAAGGCTCTAACATTTTGTTGAAAATGTGGTGGAGCCTGTGGTGACCATCCACCTTCAAGAACCTCCAAAATGTGACTAATTCTCAACAATCTATACTATGTATCATAACTGTTATTTTGTGTCTGTTACAGTTTTTTGCTTAATGTTTACTTTTACAAATCATGAGTCAGTAGTCAGTAGGTTTGAAGCATGTGTCATCAACTCCAAGGCAGGAGAAATGAATGGGAGCTGAAAAGATTTGATAAATTTGTGTGACAGATGGACTAGGAACTAATTAGAAATCTGTTTGAACTGAAAGACAACCTGTTGAGAGATATAGAGTACATTTTGACAGGTTCTGAAGGCTCCTTATTTGCATCTCGATAGGTTCTGAAGGTGTAGTCTGTGTCATCGACAGGATCTGATACTTATCGAGAGGTTGAATTTTGAAAATTTTAAACCTGTCGAGAGGTTGTCAGTACCTTTCAACTTGGAAAATTTGAAGCCTTGTACCTCTCGAGAGGTTTAGCCAACCTCTCGACACCTTCAGCCTAAGAAGTCCACAAGCCCCAAAGGATTTTAACTCTTCGACAGGTTAAACCAACCTATCAAAACCCTTTATCCACTCTTGTCGAAATACAATTTTTATTTTTTTAAGCCTATCGACAGCTCAGTCTAGCCATTTGATAGCTTCTGTGAGCAAGTTTGTTCCCTCTCTGTCGCTTTTCTGTTTCCTTCTTCTTCCTCCACCTCACTGGTTTTTACTCCAAGCACCTTGCCATTTTTCCAAGTACCCTAAATTCACAAAGGCTACATTTTACACCTAGTTTGAGCTGGTTTGGTGGTGTGCACATCGAGATTTGAGAAACCCTGGGGTTTCTGTGGGTAAGCTTTTCTTTAACTCCACTCTGTGATTTCTGAGCTTTGTACTTTCATTTTCAATTTGTGTGGTAATTTGATTGGGCACAAGGAAACTACTGTGAATTGTTTGTGTGGATTGTTTGCCCAATGGTTGACCAAGAGGATACCCTTGCTAACCTTTTCAAAGCCCCTTCTAAATCTGCCACCAAAACCACTAGGAAATCCAATAGGCTTACCACACAGCCCAAGGAGAACCCACCTACTAAAAGAACTCTTGTCATGGATAAAACTGAGAAATCTAAGAATGCTATGAAATCCATGGAGACCAAAAGCACTGAAGAAATTGATGAGGAGCCCCCTAAGGTAAAACCTATTCCTGTGCCTAAAGTCCTTAACCATGAGCCTAACCCTGAGGCTGAACCTGAGGCTCCTGTGATCCTATCTACTCCAATGAATTTGTGGATGCTTTAAGCCTGATCCCTTAGATAATTATTGACCTGCCCTATTTTTCTAAGGAGGAGGAGTGCAAGGACACCTTGGATTATTTGGTGAAGGCAGACCTGACACCATTGTTGACCCCATTACAAGAAAAATCCTATCCTAGGATGGTCAAATGGTGGTATCAGAACATCAGGACCAAAACCAAGCCAGGATCAACGGAGCCTTGCCTTTTGATTTTAATTGATAACTAGGAGATTGTTGTAGACTACAGTGATATAGGGTTGGCATTAGGGGTCCCATCTATCTTTGATACAGCCTATGGTCTAGCAGAACTTGAGAGTGTGTCCTTTAGAGCTATGGCCAGACACCTGACTCAAGGCATTATGGGTTCTGGGGAGTCATTGATGAGGAGAGATTTACACCCTATCATGCTCTTCATTGATTCAATTCTAAGGAAAAGCATTTATGTCAGTGGCCATCAGCAAGAGAGCATAAACCCCATAATGGATGCCCTGTATTTTTTCTCCAAGGGCCAATTTATGAATGCCTCCAAGCTGGTATTTGAGGTAATGGTAGATGTAAATGAGAATATCAGAAAAGTGCAGGCCTTGCCAGGGCTTCCCTACAGCAGGCTCGTCACTGCTTTGCTTAAAAAGGAAAATTTTGTATTTTAAAAGGATGAGCCTGTGGAGAAGGTAACTCCAAAGGTGTTTGGGAAGAGGGCCTGGTCTACTAGCAAGACCCTGAATGGGAAGAGCAAGAACAAATCAGCAGAGGGTCCTGAGATTGAAGCTCCAGAAGCAACCAACTCAGCTGCTACACCTGACACCTCTACCTCAGCTACTTCAGAGCCTCTCCCTATAGCTGCTACTACCTCAGCTACTTCAAAGCCTCTCCCTATAGCTGCTACTAGCTCAGTACCTACCCTGAGATCTATACATTAGTTACCTCTGAGCCTGCACCCACCTCTGTTGGTCCCAGCTCAGTACCTCCAGTTGTACCCTTTGCACCCTTACTCATCCCTTCCACTTCGGTGCCCTTGCCTGTTGTTAGCTCATATTTGGCCAGCAGTTCCGTTCCACCATCCTCTCTACCATCCATCTCAGATCCCATTCCCTCCATTGCAGTCTCCTTACCTCCCAGCAGCTCAGCCACCCTTTCCACCATCACCACCTCCTTGCCTCTGTCAACTCCTCCTACTACAGACACCATCCTTACCTTACCTTCATTACCCATCACACCCAACTACCTAAGAAGGTCAGCTATAACCCCTTCAGTTAGCCCATCCATCCCAGCTGTTGAACCTTTAAGCCATGCACCATCTATACCCTTTGACCTTCACCCCACCTTCTCCTTATCACCTACCCATACCCAAGAGCTGGATCACCTAACCACTGAGGGATATTCATCCCTAATTTACTCCATTGTGGAGGACATTGGGCATGAATATACCCCCCTACTTGACTCACCACAACCTACTCATGTCCAACCTACTGCCATCCCACCTTTCTAGCATGCTTCCACATCTCCCTTCCATCCCATTATCCCCATTCCCACTGTTACTAAAGCCCATATCCTACCTGAAGCCTCCACCCAAATCCTCTCCCTTCTCACCACCATCCTAGCCCAGCTCCAAACCAACACAGCTAACCAAGCACCCATGACCACCTGTCTCCATGCTATTCAAGCCACTTTAGTCCTAGCCACCCCTACCTCCCCAACCCTTCCAATCCCTACTCCTACTCCTACCCCTACTCCTACTCCTACTCCTTTACCCACACCACCTCCATCTCCTTTAGCAATGGTTTCCACCGCTGAAGTGGAGGAACCACTCCCTGCCACCATTATAACCCCTTCCACCAGAGACTCCTCCACTCAAACTGACTTTGAGGAGGTAGCCCTGCCTTCTATACCTTTTACCCATCCTTTCAACTCCGCTGAGCTTGTTGTGGAGGTAGGAGAGCTGCTATCACCCATCCCCCTTTCCCCTTCACTCCCATCCTCTTCTTCCACTCCCCACCATCTATTTGCTGACCCCAATGAGAGGGCCATTGTCACTAAATACCTCATCCCTACACCCCCATTTTCCACTCTTTACAGAGCCATGGGTGAAAATCCCTATATCTTGAGGGATGTCTAACAAGGGGTGGCTATGATGAAGACCTGGGTGAGGCAACCCTTGGTAGAAGAGATTGACGGGCTGAAAATGGAGCAAAGATGGGAGAAGCTTCATTAGGAGGGCCTGTGCAATCAAGCCCTAACAATTTATGATGCAGAGTGGCAGAAATCTGAGATGTTAGCCTAGCTAGCTAACACACTGCAAGCCACCCTACTAGGAGGGATGCCACCCTCAGTAGCTAGGGTGTCCATTAATGAGCCCACTAGGCCCCAGGATATATCCAAGCCTAGAAAGCCAGCTGCCAAAAGGACAATGGCAGGAGCTGAAAGTATTGAGAGGCTGAAAAGAAGAATGCAAGTCAAGGAAGGGTATGACAAGCTGGCAGCACAACAAGGATGGGAGCCAATGTCTTTATCCAGCACTAGCTCTTATTCAGATTCTGATTAGGAGTAGATTGTGTTTAGGATTTGCTTGTAGTCTTTAGCCTGTAGTTAGGATTTATTTGTACTATATATATATTTTTTTAGATTGTACTGCTTCTGTTGATACTTTGTAATTACTTGTCTATAATAATATTTTTGTTTTGAAAATACCACTGTGTCTCTTACCTTCCTTTGTATTTAGCTTTGTTGTTTATATTTCTTTTTCTCGTCCTTATATTTCCCTAGTGTGTCTTGTTGATGTACTTCTAAAGCAATGAGGACACTACTCCTCATAGGTTTGGGGGTATGGCAGGGTGTGCCAATGGGATAGTTAATGTCAGTGGAACAATGTTGAATACAATTTGTGAAAATAAAGTGAATTCCTGCCTATTCTTTTTTTTTTTTTGAAAAAGAGGAATTTATAAACTTTTTACAAATAAATATTGTTGTAGCTCTAACATTGTCATGAAACAAATGTCAGGAATTTTTTTAAAAAAATTGATGCTTAGTGAACTTGAAAAGAGAGAAAATTTTGAGGATATCCCCTAGAAATTTAATGAAAGACCATACCCATTGAGATTTGGGCCTGAATAAAATTTCTTTGAGTGTTTTGGCATTTTTTTCTGCTTTAAGGACTTATTGGATCTAGTTCTGCTCACTAGAAGTTAGGCAAATCCAAGTTGAAATAGCTTGACAGCATTCATGACATTGAGAACATGAAGTAAGGCCATCGTTTGGACAGTTTGAGCCTAAAATTTCTCTCCTTTGAACTGCCCTTGATACACACCATTTGAGCTTTAAAAATCCATGTTTTTCATTGATAAAAATCAGAAAAATTAAACCCAAAACCTCACTGACCTGATGTAGCCTAACCCCATCCTGAAATTTCAGAAGGTGAAGGTGAAAGTGTTAAAGAAGGTAGAGCTGGTTTGATATTTGGTTGAAAGGGAAGGAAACACAGTTGATGACAGTTGTGGCATTCTAGCCCATAAAAATACAAAAATATTGGAAAAAATACAAAGTAAAAGCATACAAAAAGAAAAAGAAAAGAAAAATAGAAAATATAAAAATAAAAGAGAAGTCACTTCATTGGCTACATTGAAAGGAAGATTAGAAATTGATCACTTCAAATATGAAAATTCAAGAAATAGATGGAATTGTTCAGAAATGAAGAAGGTGAAGTCATGAATCGCCTCCTTATCTTACTGAATTCTCATATTTGAATCCTTTTATTCCCTTTTATTCCTTAGAAACATCACCCATAAGCCACATTACAACCCAATAAAAAGACCTTACTAATCTAAAATGGATTGAGTTGTCATGTGGAGATGAGGATTTATTTAATCTATGGTGAAAAGAGTTAGAAAATTTCAAACATTAGAGCATTGCCTATGATCATGCGTGCCGTCCTATTTGAGGATTGCAACTGCTCTTGAAGTGTGTGAAATGATGCACCCTTTCATGTTTATTCTGAGTGACAACCCTGGTGAGACTTGGGTCTGACATTAAACCTATTGGGGGCATTATCAAAACATAATTCTAAATTTGATGGTAAGCTCTGCATTAATTTTTATACAAAATACCTTAACATGAGTTGATTGATTGTGAAGGAATTATAGCAGAATTTCAATTTTAAACTGCTGATTTTCTGCTAAGAATCCTCTAGAATTGAATGAACAAGGTGAGGAATGAATTTTATTTTGCTTAAAGTTTGTCTTTAACATGTTGCATTGATATTAAATGAGTCATTGGAGAAGTTTGTGGGTACCTTCGCTGAAAACCCTCAGGAGACTTCACTCCTCCACTAGGGATCACCTAGTGGTTTAAAAGGCTCGATGCATATGCTAAATGCATCTATGCTCCCTACAGAAGTGGCAATTTTTTATTTTCAATAATTGTTTTTAATTTCACCTTTGCTCAGGGACTAGCAAAGCTTAGGTTTGGGGGTGTGTTAAGCAGTGAAAAATACCATTTTTACCTCCTAACCTAACCTTTGATGGACCTTTGAGTTAACTAATAAATTGTTTTGAATGTATTTTATAGATAAGCAATAAATTGCAGTCTTAGTGCAGACATCCATCTAAAACGGCCAAAGAAGCAATCTCTGCTCAACATGTACTCAAACAACCCAAAGGCCAGCCAATCAAGGAATCCACAGAGCCTTATAAGTTCTTGAGGATGTCATAGGCCCAATTGGGTATGCTTGGGACCAAGTGCAGTTGCAAGGAATGAAGATTGAACTTACCAAGAGGTTACTGTGTGCTGACTGATGAAAGATAGCACACCAAAGATGTGTGCCAACTGTGGAAACTCAAGGC
Source organism: Chloranthus sessilifolius (assembly GCA_021018995.1). Classification (NCBI taxonomy): domain Eukaryota; kingdom Viridiplantae; phylum Streptophyta; class Magnoliopsida; order Chloranthales; family Chloranthaceae; genus Chloranthus; species Chloranthus sessilifolius. The sequence continues at coordinate 102,155,812 of CM037584.1, read as the reverse complement.
AGATCATCTCGAGAGGACACTCCAAGCTGTCGAGAGGTTGGGTTGCTCAAATACCAAACTGTCGAGAAGTTCTCAATACCTGTCGAGAGGTTTTGGAGATAAAAGTCAAGTTGTCAAGAGGTTAGTTTCAGCTATCGAGAGGTCCTAAGGCTCAAAAGCCAAGTTATCGAGGGGTTCCATCAACCTATCATGAGGTTTTCAAAGTACATGCCTACCTATCGAGAGGTTGGAGGCACAACAGAAGATCCTGTCGAGAGGATACCTGGAGGTGCAGGGGAAGTCAAGAGGTCCCAGCTACATGTCCAGAGGTTCAACTAAACCTGTCGAGCAGTGCCAGGCAATCTGTCGACGATTTACTTGAAGCTACTCTCATTCTTGCGAAGATTTAAGCAACCTGTCGAGAACTCAACAGAAGACTGTATAACAAGTCGACAGGTTATTTATAACTTGTCGAGAGGATGAATGACAAACTGGACAGAAGATGAAAATGAGCTCCAATCCTGTCAACTAGTGTAACTCAACCTATCGAGAAGTAAAGGAACCTATCGAGAGCTACTCCAATCCTGTCGAAATGAACACCAAGCAGACTCAGAACCTGTCGAGAGGTTCCCTGAACCTCTCGAAAATTGAATTTGGAACTTCTCAGTTCCACTCAAAGCAGCTGCCAACTCCAGTGCTTTGTGCACATATTCCAAGGCATGTCAGCAACCCTTGGGGGTATTTTTGGAACATAAATGCACACCAATGGGAACCCTCCAACTGCATCACATATACTTGCCAATTTCGGACCAATTGGGGAAGAGATTCTAGAAGAGAAATCAACCACATCAGCAATTGAGAATAACTGAATTATTCTCCTAATATCTGATTGGCTGAAACAGATCTGAGGGAAGAGTATAAATAGAGGAGATATTGCACTAAAAAGATCATCCAAAAATTGAGAGAACCAGAGCCAATTCAAAATTCTATTTCCCTCCAAAAATTCCCTCTCTTCCTTATTCCCCCATTCTCTCCTTAGCCAATCATGTTAGCTAAACCTCTTCAATAGCTAGGGTGAGGTTGAGAGCTGTAAATTGAGAGTTTCAGAGACTTTATAAGGGATTGTATGTTGTACATATTGAAGATCTGAGCACAATAGGAATGTAAGTTGTATTATTACAGTGTAATTATGAGTTTTAAAATTGATTATGATCTAAATTTCACTTTTTCATATTTGATTTCCCTGGATTAGATATCCCTGTGGATGCTTGAGCTTGTAGCCTGGCACCCACAGCATCTGTAATACCTTACCTGTTCCAATCAAGATCCTTAAATTGGGACAATCTCTGGGATGATCTGTGACCATTCAAGTGGACAGATCATAGTCTTAGGATTGCTTCAATTCTCTGGTTGATATTAGATTATTATACCTTGCATCTGAGCTTGTAGGCAAATGAAGGATTGTAGCAAATCTGTCCAATGCATTGCCTTTGGTCCAATTAATTTTTAGTAAAGACAAAAATCCCTAGCTGTTGCTCTCCACCTTTTGGATTTTAATCTTTTTCTTCATTCCCTTGAATCTAAGTTCAATCTACTCTGGATCATTCTGCTTTTGATTTTTGTAGTTCTTAGTAAAGTAATAAATCTTAGGAACCTCTCCTCCTTCCTTTTTGATTTAGTCTAAATTAGGATAGAGTGCCAGATCTATCATAGATCTGGAGATTTACCTCATTTCAAAATACATTTTCCTGTGGACCTACCCTGACTTACGTATTAAAACTTATTGCAACAGCCCTGGTTCTTACAGGACTACTTGCTTACCTTGAGCCCATACCTCTGTACTTTGTCCTCTTATTTTGATGTTTTAACCCTTTAATAGTTTAAGGTAAGCAAACAAATAAGTTTTTAGCGCCACTGTCGGGGAGTTTTGATCTAGTTAGTATATTTGAGATTTTCATTTTTGTAGATCTGATTTTTCTTTGGTTTTTATTGTTGTTTTGTTTTCGATTTTTATAATGCATTCAAAGTGTTTAAATATATGTTTGCTGCAGCTTTTGTATAGAAAACCTATGTTAATCCTGCAGTAATTCTGAATTTTCTGAGTTTTATTTTATGCCTTCTAGCTATTTGAATAATTGCTGCTGTTACCTTTTGCATTTTTGCAGAAATGTGACAGTAGCCTGAGTTTTTCTTTTTGTTTTTGTCAATATGCTTGAATAAGGTACTACTACAGTTTTTGAATTTTTGCAGATTTGGAGCAGTAGCCACAAGAGGAGCAAATGGATTGCAGCTGGAGCAGATCTGCCTGAGTTTGCATCCCCTTCTCCTTTGCATTCATTTTCAAGTTTTAAATTCTTTAAAACCAGCAGTTTTGCTGTGTTAGATGTTTGTTTTGATTTTAATTTCTGTTGCCATTTAAGGCATGCTGATTTTTTTTTCTTAATTAAAGAAAATGTTAACACAAATAACAAAATTTCTGAGTCATTTCTTATTAATTTTTTCAGCAATAGTAAATAAGGGCTCTTATTGAGCCAGACTGATCAAAAACACATAAAAAGTTTAAAAAAAAAAAAAAACATAATTTTTTTTTCAGATGGGCTGTTTTTCTTTGTTGTCTTTCATATACCCCATCTAGAACTGCTGAGATCATGGTTTTTAATTTTAAATCATGATGGTTAATGAGCAGTGGCTCTTATTTTTGCTTTGAAAATTCGTTGGAGCGTCTGCATTCATTCACTTTCAAGATTTTTCATCATAAATAGGTCTCAGCTGTGTATGAATCCTATTTTTAATTGTGTACATTAATGCTGACATTACTTCAAAATCTTTATTGATTCATACACATTCTCAGCAATTTCTCTGTACAAAACACACACAACAGCACAGAGGGCTTTCTCTTACAACAGGTGACTTAGGTCTGATTCTTAGGATTTTTTATTTTAGGACTTTTAGTCTAAATTCTATTTTTAGATTGCTGATTTTTATGTTTTAGGTTAATATGTGTCCTAGTTTTACTGTTTGTCTTCAATTTTTGTAGTTTTGTATTCAGTTCTAACTTTGTTTTCCTAATTTTGTATCTGCTCTTCTATTTTGCAATAATTTTTCTGCATTTGTATATCATTTTTTTCATTTTTTTGTTCATATGCTCAATTTTGCACTTTTATTTTCTGCTACATATTGTTATTCGTGCTTATTTTTCTCTCATTTTTACCCTGCTGCCCTTGGTTACTCAATGTGTAAACATTGAGGACAATGTTCCTCATAGGTTTGGGGGTATGGCAGGTGTGCCAATGAAATAAGTTAATGTTAATGCAACAATGTTGGATAAAATTGAAAATAAAATGATTTCCCACCTGATTTTTTTGAAAAAAAGTTTTTTGAAAAAAGAAGAAATTAAAAACTTTTTAAAACTGATATGTGTTGTAGTTCTAACATTTTCATGAAGCAAATTGCAAGAATTTTCAAAAATTGATGATTAGTGAACTTGAAAAGAGAGAAAATTGTGAGGATATACCCCAGGAATTTGATGGAAGGTCATACCCAATGAGATTTGGGCCTGAATAAAATTTCTTTGAGTGTTTTGGCAATTTTTCTGCTCTAAGGACAGATTGGATCTAGTTTTGCTCACTAGAAGTTAGGCAAATCCAAGTTGAAGCAACTTGACAGCATTCATGACATTGAGGACATGAACTAAGGCCATCCTTTGGATAGTTTGAACGTAAAATTTTCCACCTTTGAACTGCCCTTGATACACACCATTTGAGCCTTAAAAATCCAAGGTTTTCTTTGATAAATACTAAAAAAATTGAACCCAAAATGTCAGTGACTTGATGCAGCCTAACCCCATCCTAAGATTTTAGAAGGTGAAGGTAAAAACGTTGAAGAAGGTAGAGCTGGTTTGATATTTGGTTGAAAGAGAAGTAAACACAGTTGATGGCAGTTGTGGCATTTTAGCCCATAAAAATATAAAAATATTGGGCAAAATACAAAGGAAAAGCATACAAAAAGAAAAAGAAAAGAAAAATAGAAAAGCAAAAAAAAAATAAGAGAGAAGTCATTTCATTGAAAGATTAAAAAGAGGATTAAAAACTGATCACTTCAAATCTGAAAATTCAAGAAGTAGATGGAACTATGCTGAAATGAAGAAGGTGTTGTCATGCCACCTCCTTACCTTACTGATTTCTCAATTTTGAAGCCTTCCTTACCCTTTATTCTTCATAAACCTCACCCATAAACCACTTTACAACCTAATAAAAAGGCCTTACTGATCTAAAATGGATTGAGTTGTCATGTGGAGATGATGATTTGCTTAATCTATGGTGGAAAGAGTTAGAAAATTTCATAAATTAGAGCATTGCCTACGCTCATACTTGCAGTCCTATTTGAGGGCTGTTATTGCTCTTGAGCTGTATGAAATGATGCACCCTTCTATTTTTATTGTGAGTGACAGCCTTGGTAAGACTTGGGTCTGAAATCTAAATTTGTTTGGGGCAATATCAAAACAAAATTCTCTACTTAAAGGTGAACTTTGCATTAATTTTTAGGCACAATGCCTTGACATGAATTGATTGATGGTGAAGGAATTGCAGCAGAATTTCAGTTTTAAACTGATGTTTTTCTACTGAGAATCCTCTAAAATTAAATGAATAAGGTGTGGAATGAATTTTATTTTTCTTGAACTCTATTTTAACATATCGCATTAGTATTAACTGATTTTATTGGAGAAGTTTGTGGATACCTTCACTAAAAACCCTCAGGAGACTCCACTCCTCCACTAGGGATCACCTAGGGGTTTAAAAGGCTTGGTGCATGTGCCAAATGCACCCGTGTTCCCTACGAAAGTGGCATTTAGTTTTTTAGGTTAGTTGTTTTAGAATTCACTTTGCACGAGGACTAGCAAAGGTTAGGTTTGGGGGTGTGTTAGTCGATGATTTTTACCACATTTTACCCTTTAAACCGGGCTTTTGCTAGGCCTCAGAGTATTTAATAAATGCATTTTAGTGTTGTTTTGCAGTAAAGAGATAATTGCAGCCTTAGTGCAGTTTTCAGTTAAAAAGCGCCATTAAGGAGGAGTTTGAAATCATTTCAGAACAGAGAGAGAAATGTGCTTTCACACATGAAGAGGAAGTGCAGCAGCAGGCTCTTGGACCTCATGAACCACAGCAGCCATCACATTGAGGACTCAAGCATTCAAGAAGTCGAGCATGTAGTTATTCAGCATCACCTCTTTAGTGGATTGCTGAATCCACTTTGCACCCATGCAAGCTTGCATTTAATTCCATCGAATGAAAGTAGCAACATGTTCTTGAAATTGATAAAACATAGCAGCTTGAACCTTGCAGATTGGGGCTGAACCAGAGAGTGCACCTTTTGAATGGAAGAAACATTGCAGTTCCAACACCTCTAGAGAACTTCAAGCCACAGCTGTAGCATCCTATCAAATGCACTCAGCATACCTATCAATTGGTAGATGCATCAGTAGCTCCCTGGCAATCCCCTTGAGCAGATGAGCTTCAACCTCTTGAAGAGCAGCTGCCCAAGACTTGAACTTGTTGAGTTTTATAGCTCTAACTTCAAGAGCATTAGCAAGCTCCAGCCAATGCACCCAGCCTACCTATCGATTAGTAGATGCTCCAGCTCCAACACCTATTGAAGAGAACATTACAATTATTGATCCCGTCGACTAGAAGCAGCTGCACTCAGCACATCTCGAACTGAACTCCTCATCCCTTCAAGCTGTAGTTCATTCCTATCGATCACTTGCACTCCAAGTAAAACCTGTCGAGCATATTCCATGCAGTAGTTGTTTCACATAACCTCTCGACCAGCAGCTGCTACTTCCCATCAATCCTCACAAACAGATGTTGAAGCTGCTGCATATCCATAGAACCTATTGACTTGTGTACTAAATGCTCTTCAAACTTGTCGAAATGTATAGCTTTAGCTATAGAACCTTCCTCAGCTACCTCATGACACCTTCCTCAGCTCCCTACAGTTCAACCTCTCGAAATATATAGCTTTAGCTACAGAACCTGTAGACCATTTAAATGCCAAAACCTGTCGACCAGCAAACCCAACTTCCCATCGAACCTGTCGACCAACAGCCATGTCTTCCTCAATCCTCACGACAACATGCCTGAAGCTGTTGCCCTTCATCTACACAACTCAAAACCTATCGACAGCATAGTCTCACCCTCTTGAAAGGATTGCTCCCAGCTCCAAACCTCTCAAGTTCCTCAGCCCCTCACTCAGCAAACCCCTCGAGAATACCCTCAAACCTCTCGACACCTTACCAGAAGTTGTTGGGTTGAACCTCAATACCTCACGACTTGCAGTCCCATTCAGCCATCATGTCAATTGGTCACTCCCACATCCTCTTGAAGTGCAAACCAGCAGCCACCCCATCCATCTATCCTCTCGAAGTACACTATACAACCTCTCGAATCCAGCCATCATCCACATGATGGGATACCTGGAGCTGTTGTCTTATAAACCCGCAATCTAATCTTTTCAGCCAATACCTCTCTACTAGAGTTTATACTCTTTCAAAGCTAATCCAGTTCAGGCCCATCATACTCCATTGAGTTTTAGCTAACAATTTATTGAGGATACTGCAGTTGCAGCCATTTGATTGAATATTTTCAAGACCCCAGCAGTTTATCAAATCGGATTCTATTTGGGGGCTGTTTTGATAATAAATATCATCAGGGCTATTTTGGGCAGCCAATGGGATGGTGAGATTAATTGGGGAATATTCTCAACAGCTCGGGCAAGTATTTTAGGTGTGCAACAAGAGTAATTTTGGGTTCAGAAGCAATTATACAAGGGATAGCAAGGACAGAGTTGGGAATTCCAAAGCATGAAAGAAGTCTGCACATGGGCAAGTTATGTGCAGAAATTAGTGAATGGTGTAGCTGGAATTATTCTTGGTCAGCAAGGACATTTTTGGGAACTCCAATACACAAGGAATTCTGCACATGGGCAATAACTGATTTTCAAATCTTTGGCGGGAAGCAAATTATTTCAGCTAAGTTCAACAAATCTGGATCCCTCTCTTCTCTCTGATTGGTTGAAATGCTAAAACAGGGATTAGCATAAATTGAAATTGAATTCTCTCCTCTGATTGGCTGCAATCCAAAGCACTTGGATCACTGTATGTGTATAAATAAGACTACTTGCTGCTGTAATTTCTCAGCAAGGAATCCATAGAATAACTTTGGTTTTCCGTAGCTCATTTAGGTTTAGTTTAGTTATTATTTTTCCTTTTTCTCTTCCCCATTCTCTCTCTAATCCAGTCTGTTAGATTAGATCTAGATAAGCAGTCTAGATCTGGTTTGTAATTATAAAATTGAGAGTTTCAAAGGCTTTGTAAATAGATTGGATGTTGCACAAATTTCAAATCTGTGCTCAGTAGGCTGTAAGTTGTATAATTACAATAATTATGGTTTTTAAAGGTGATTCTGATATAACTTTCACTTTTTTGTATTTGATTTCCTTAGAGTAGTTATTCTTGTGGATGCTTGAGCTTGTTGCCTGGCACCCATAGCATCTACAATAACTTTCATGTTCCAGTCGAGATCCTTGAATTAGAACAATCTCTGGGAGAATCTGCGACCATACGAGTGGACAGGTCACAGCCTTAAGATTGCTTTAATACTTTGGTTAAGATTAGATTCTTATACCTTGCATCTGAGCTTGTAGCCAGATGAGGGATTGTACCAAATCAGTTCTATACTTTGCTATTGAACCAATTGATTTTTAGTAAGAACCAGTCCCTAGCTACCTATTTCCCACCATTTTTTTATTTTACTATATCATCCATCTTCTTCAATCTCTGTAATTTAGTTTTATATTTTATTCTTGTAAATTAGATCTAGTGACACCTGAAAAACTCTCTTTCTTTCTTAGTTTAGGCTAGAATTGCCTGATTTGCAGCTAGATCTGGAGGTTTACTATACACCTTTTAGGTTTTAGAATACTACTCCCTGTGGGACAAACTCTTACTCATTAAAACTTGCTACAAATGGACCCTGTATCTTGCAGTTCTAGGATAATTTTAGAGTGCTGATTCCATCCTCTTTTTACTTTGATTTTATTTTCTTTTACAAGAAATCAACACTTGAAAAATCCTCAATAAGTTTTTAGCGCCACTGTCAGGGAGTTTTTATCTAGTTAGTAAATCTGAGTTTTTCTTTTTTGTAGATATGATTTTTCTTTGGTTTTTACTGCTGTTTTGTTTTAGATATTTATAATGCATTCAAAGTGTTTGAATATATATGTTTGTTGCAATTTTTGTATAGAAAACCTGTTTTAATGCTGCAGTACTTCTGAATTTTCTGAGTTTCATTTTATGCCTTTTAGCTATTTGAATAAATGTTGCTGTTACCTTTTGCATTTTTGCAGAAATGTGGTAGTAGCCTAAGTTTTTCTTTTTATTTTTGTCAATATGCTTGAATAAGGTACTACTGCTTTTTTTAAATTTTTGCAGATCTGGAGCAATAACCACAAGAGGAGCAAATGGATTGCAGCTAGAGCAGATCTACCTGAGTTTGCATCCCCTTCTCCTTTGCATTCATTTTCAAGTTTTAAATTCTTTAAAACCAGCAGTTTTGCTGTGTTTGGTGCTTGTTTTTATTTTAATTTCTTCTGTCATTTAAGGCATGCTGATTTTTTTTTTTTAAATAACAAAATGAAATAAAAAATTAAAGAAAATGCTAACACAAATAACAAAATTTCTGAGTTGTTTCTTTTTAATTTTTTCAACAGTAGTAAATAAGGGTTCGTATTGAGCCAGGCTGACCAAAAACACATAAAAAGTAAAAACAAATAAAAACATTAAAAATTTTCAGATGGGCTATTTTTCTTTGTTGTCTTTCATATACCTCATCTGGAACTGCTGGGATCATGTTTTTAAATTTTGGGGATTCATGAAGGTTAATAAACATAGGATCATATTTTTGCTTTGTAAATTCAATGGAGTCTCTGATTTTATTTACTTTCAAAACCTTTGACCATTAATGGGTCTCAGCTGTGTATGAATCCTACTTTTTACTGTGCGCATTCATGCTTTATTTCTTTGAAATTTTTTCTGATTCATACACATCATCAACACAGGGCTCAGTCTTATGAATCTTGCTTCTCACTGTGTTATTCCTGTTGATCATTTTTCAAGTTCACATAAATTCGTAAGTGGTAAACTTGTTCATCCTTTTGGATCACAAATTTCTCTTAGCAAAGGTGACTCAGGGTTTTGCCTTAGGATTTTCTATTTTAGGATTTTAGTTTAAATTCTGTTTTTAGATTATTGATTTTTCTTTCTTAGGTTAATGGGTGTCCTAGTTTTACTAATTTTTTGCATTTTTGTATGATTGTAGTTTCTGACTTTGTTTTACTATTTTTGTATCTGAAATTCTGTTTTAGCTGTAATTCTTTTTTACATTTGTATATCATTTTTTCCATTTTTCTGTTCATATACTCAGTTTTGCACTTTTATTTTCTGTTGCATATAGTTTTTCCCTGCTTATTTTTTCTCATTTTTACCCTGCTACTCCTGGTTACTCACTGTGTAAATATTGAGTACAATGTTCATCTTAGGTTTGGGGGTATGGCAAGTGTGCTAATGGAATAAGTTAATGCTAGTGCAGCTATGTTGAATAATTTTTTGAAATAAAGTGATTTCCCACCTGATTTTTTTTAAAAAAGAGGAAATTAAAAACTTTTTGAAACTGATGTGTTGTAGTTATAACATTTTTCATGAAGCAAATGTCAAGAATTTTTCAAAAATTGATGCTTAGTGAACTTGAAAAGAGAGAAAATTGTGAGGATATACCCCAATAAATTTGATGGAAGACCATACCCAGTGAGGTTTTGGCCTAAAAATTTTCTTTAAAGAGTGTCTTAGCAATTTTTCTACTCTACGGACTGATTGGATCTAGTTTTGGTCTCTAGAAGTTAGGCAACTTGAAACAGCTTGACAGCATTCATGGCATTGAGGACATGAAGTAAGGCCATCCTTTGGACAGTTTGAGCTAAAATTTCCCACCTTTGAATTGCCCTTGATACACACCATTTGAGCCTTAAAAATCTTAGTTTTTTGTTGACAAAAGCTAGATAATTTGAACCTTAAACTCAGTAACCTAATACAGGTTGACCCCATCCTGAGATTTCAGAAGGTAAAGGTAAAGGAATTGAAGAAGGTAGAGCTAGTTTGAGAGTTGGTTGAAAAAAGAAAGCACATTTGGTGGCATTGTGGCATTCCAGCCCATAAAAAGAAAAATGGAGAAAAATACCAAAGAAAAGCATACAAAAAAGAAAAATAGAAAAATAGAAAAGCAAAACAAAAAGAGTGAGAAAGAGAAGTCATTTCATTGAAAGATGGAAAAGAGGATTAGAAACTGCTCACTTCAAATTTGAAAATTCAAAAAGTAGATGGAATAATGCTGAAATGAAGGTTGTGAAGTTACAAATCACCTCCTTACCTTACTGATTTCTCAATTTTGAATCCCATTCTACCCTTTCATTCTTAATAAACCTCACCCATAAGCCACATTACAACCCAATAAAAAGTCCTTACTGATTTAAAATAGATTGAGCTATCATGTGGAGATGAGGATTTGTGTGATCTATGGTAAAAAAAGTTAGAAAATTTTAGAAGTTAGAGCAACGCCTATGCTCATGCTTGCAATCCTATTTGAGGATTGTAACTGTTCTTGAGCTGTGTGAAATGATGCATCCTTCTATTTTTATTTTGAGTGACAACCTTGGTTAGACTTGGGTCTAAAATCAAATTTATTGGGAGCATTATCAAAACAGAATTCTCACATTGATGGTGAGCTATGCATGAATTTTCATGTACAATGCCTTGACATGAGCTGATTGATAGTGAAGGAATTACAACAGAATTTCATATTTAAACTACTATTTTTCTACTGAGATTCCTCTGAAATTGAATGAACAAGGTGTGGAATGAATTTTATTTTACTTGAACTCTGTTTTAGCATATTGCATTAGTATTAACTGATTTTATTGGAGAAGTTTGTGGGTACCTTCACTGAAAACCCTCAGGAGACTCCACTCCTCCACTAGGGATTACCTAGGGGTTTAAAAGGCTTGGTGCATGTACCAAATGCACCCGTGTTCCCTACGAAAGAGGCATTTAGTTTGGTAGGTTAATTGTTTTAAATTTCACTTTGCTCGAGGACTAGCAAAGGTTAGGTTTGGGGGTGTGTTAGTCACTGTTTTATACCATTTTATACCCTTTAAACGTAGCCTTTGTTAGTACTTAGAATACTTAATAATTGATTCTTATGTTATTTTGCAGTTAGGAAGAAATAATGCAGCTATCCATGTTTATATACTAAGAGGAGGAGATTAAAGCAACCAAGTGCTTCAACCTACGTCAGCAGCTGTATACAAGTGTGTGGTTCAGTATATTCTAGCAAGTAGCTGCCAAGAGCCTCAAAGATGAATATTTTATGCTACGGAGCAGATCTAGAAGAGTAAAAGCTTCAGCTGTGGGCAAATTTAGGCAGGACAGTGTCGCAGCTTACATTCAAGATGAGTGCAAATATCCCAACTGTGCAAGCCTTGAAAACATCATGACGACAGCTATGTACACACTTGGGCAAACTCAGCATCAGCTGCAGCCCTGCACACATTAATGCAGCCATATGAACTCCCTTCCGGAGCTTCATCTTCTCCACCTCATTAATGAAGCTGCAGATTTTTCCAGTAGCCTACAAGGCTGCAACTCATCAAATATAAAGGCTGGTTATATGAGGGGCTATAATGGAAAGTTAATAAAGCAAAAAGGGGGGCTGTTTTGGTAATAGCTGCAGCAAGAGTATTTTGGGAAAATATTTTTCGACGGCAGGGGCAAAGTTGGAAACTCTAAAGCATGAGAGAATTCTGCACATGGGCAGAACTGATTTTCAAAACCTTGGCAGGGAGTAAATGTTGTCGCTCCAAGTGTGCCAAAAATGTGTGCAAAAAATTAAAGAATTAAAGAATGCTAAATTATATGGATGTTAACTTATGAAAGGGATATCAGCACATTGGGGCTAACACTAGCCTGCAAGATCAGGGCCAATTGTAGCAAGTTTTAAAAGTAAGTATTTCAAGATCGTCCACAGAGAAGTTTGTCTAAAATGAGAGATAAACCTCCAGATCTGTGCTACCAGATCTGGCTCTATAATTATCTAAAATAAAGAATAGATAAAAGAGAGTGTTGGGTTTTGTCACGTTTAACTAAAAGCAAATAAAGAAAAGAACTAACTACGTGATCCAGATCCGAGTTGTGGAGGTGTTTAAAATAAGACAAATGCAGAAATAATAGCTTCATGTATTTTAGCCTTTGAATTTTAATGGAGAATCTGTAGTTCAACAGAGCAGATTCAATCTTCATCTGGCTACCAGCACAGATGTAAGAGAAATAAATCCGAATTAAGGAATAGGTTTAGACTTATGGCTGTGATTTGTCACGGATCATCGCCTAGTCACGTACTATTCTTTATTTCGTAACATGAACATCATCGTAAATGCCGCTTGAATTAGGTTACCAACGCTAATTCGCAGGATGATGAATTAAGGAAGTTGGATGCGGATGAGTGAATCTAAAGAAGTCTAATGCACTAAGGTGAACATTCGTAACCCTCGACATGACTCCAATGGAGAAGACACAAATTACAAAGAACCTTTTAAAATCCAACGTTACAATTACTGAGCACGACTTCTTAGAGCCCTCGGACTTCTGATCCCGAGCTTCTCGAAGAGCCCTCGATTCTGATCTTGAATCGAACTTGGAAGTAGAAAGCACTCGCAATGGCTCTCAAAGGTAAAATACAAGAAGGGATTACAGGAATCGGATGAGCTTCGACCGAATGGGGAAAGCAGAGATGAAAACTCTAAAACTGGATGCCACAATTGGGCAAATGTCTTCTCAATTTATAGCTTTCCTCTATCACGCACAAAGGTGAATTGACCAATCGAAGTGCTCGGATCTGGATTGCCCAATGAGGGTTGAGCACGGGGATCCAGATCTGTTCTGGCCAATGAAAATGCTCTGATCTGGTTCGGCCAATCAGGCGTTAGAAGCATCAATTCTGTTATGGGAATTCAAAAGTCTGTTTGAGCTTCTAGAAGTTCCCGCCAAGTGATTTCATCTTTGGGTTTTCACGTGGGGCGGAATATGCCTTTGGTTTGTGCTTGGAATCTTCCGGAATGTCTCTGTGCTTTTAATTACATTGGGGCGTGTGCAGAGTTCTTGAAATGCCCTTCAAAGTGGTCATAAATCCCGATATGCCATTTAGCGAGTTTAAGGGTCTTTTCGCAAAGTAGTTTGGCTCCAGAAGTTCTTTTCGCAAAGTGTTTTCTTCTTTTCGCAAAGGTCATTCTTCTATTCGAGGAGTGTTTTCTTCTTTTCGCAAAGTTCAAGGTTCTTTGCGAATTGAAGAGATTCTTTGCGAATTGAGCTTTAGCTTCCATTCTTCTTTGCGAATGGATCCTTCTTCTTCTTCAGGTCTTTTCTTGCTCTTTTAGGACCTTTTTAGCCATTGCTGAGGCTATTTCTTCACTCCCTCTTTGAGTTTGACATGCGTTGTTGGCTTTTTGATCATTTTAAGATGGTTTTCGGATTTGGACCTGTCTTTTTGGTTAGCTGCAATATGAACACTAAAGCACTTATTTAGTCTTCTCAAGGGTCTTTCAAGGCTCATGTTTAGGGGTGAAAAATGGTATTTTTCACTACTTAACAGTAAACTACTTCAGCTGCACAAACAGAACTGGATCTTTTCCTCTGCTCTCTAATTGGTTGAAATGCTAAAACAGGGATTAGCATAAACTGAATTGAAGAATTTCCCCTCTTATTGGCTGCAATCCAAAGCACTTGGAGCACTGCATTTGTATAAATAAGCCTCCTTACTGCTGTAATTTCTCAGCAAGGAATCCATAGAATAACTTTGGTTCTCCTTAGCTCATTTAGGTTTAATTTAGTTTTTATTTTTCCTTTTTCTCTTTCCCATTCTCTCTCTAATCCAGCCTGTTGGATTAGATCTAGATAAGCAGTCCAGATCTGAATTGTAATTATAAAATTGAGAGTTTCAAAGGCTTTATGAATAGATTGGATGTTGCACAGATTACAGATCTAAGCTCAGTAGGCTGTAAGTTATATAATTACAATAATTGTGGTTTTTAAAGGTGATTATGATCTAAATTTTACTTTCTCATATTTGATTTCCCTAGATTAGATATTCCTGTGGATGCTTGAGCTTGTAGCCTGACACCCATAGCATCTGCAATAGCTTACCTGTTCCAATCATGATCCTTGAATTGGGACAATCTCTAGGATGATCTGTGACCATTCGAGTGGACAAATAATAGCCTTAGGATTGCTTCAATTCTTTGGTTGAGATTAGATTCTTATACCTTACAAGTAAAGAGGTGTTAGTCACTAGTTTTTACCACATTTTACCCATTAAACCTGGCTTTTGCTAAGCCTCAGAGTATTTAATAATTACTTTTTAGTGTTGATTTGCAATAAAGAGGTAATTGCAGCCTTAGTGCAGTTTTCAGTTAAAAAGCGCCATTAAGGAGGAGTTTTGAAATCATGTAAGAGCAGAGAGAGAAAGATGTGCTTTTACACATGAAGAAGAAGTGCAACAGTAGGTCAGTAGGTTCTTAGACCTCATGAACCATAGCAGCTATCACATTAAGGACTCAAGCATTCAAGAAGCTGAGCATGCAGTTATTTAGTAGCACCTCTTTAGTGGGAGGTGCTACTAAAGAGGGAGCAGACTCATCACCCGAAGCAGCAGAACACCCGAAGCAGCCCAAAGAGGGAGCAGACTCATCACCTAGCAGTTGTACCCATGCAAACCTGCTTTTAATTTCATTGAATGGAAGAAGCTGAGTTTAACACCTATTAAATGGAAGTGCACTTGGCTTCAGCATCAGCAGCTACCTATCGAGTTGCAACTTCAGCAGCCTTCCTATTGAATGGAGCAACAAACCATACATATTGGATATGTCGCCTTGTTCAGCACCTATTGAATGGAGGAACACACTCCAGCGGTCTTCTCGAAGAGTGCAGATACATATTGAAACCTCCATAGTAGTTACAAATATAATATATATATATATATATATATATATATATGTACTCAATCAGATGCATACTCCAGTAGTAGAAGAGAATGGAGTTGCACGCTGCACTTCCAGCCATCTTGTTAAGGTAGAGAGCTCCAAATGCAGCAGCATCTTCAAGCTTAGAACCCTCCATCATACTAGCTGAACTCCAACCTGTCAAAGGGAAGGTGCTGAGCTTCAGTTCCTATCAAGCACATCTGCAAGATCCTCGTAAAATATTAGCTAGAAATCATAGATAGCAGCAACCTCCTCAATCCTATCGACTGGTTCAACAAGCAGCTTCTACCCCATTTGATCCTATTGACAGCTTCATTGGAGCACGCACACACCTATCGAGCACTCCAAAGCATTCAGCTGTAAGTTCAACCGCTCGAGTGAAAGGACACCAGCACCTGTTGACATCTTAGTTGCACTTCCCAGCAACCTCTCCAAATGAAGTGCACATACCAACCTATCGACAGGATTCAACACCAAGCCTACAACCTCTCAAAGTGAAGATCTCTTTTGCAGCCTTCAAACCAACTGAACCTATCGACCATTTATAATTGAACCTGTCGACCTTTTTAATGCACCAAACCTGTCAAGAACTGCAAGCCACAGCTCCAGCATCCTCCCGTTGTACCTGTCGACATTTATATTACATCTTCTTCAGCATCCTCTCGACCAGCTCTTGCACCTTCAGCAAACCTGTCGACGCTTGCAGCTATCATTCACCATCCTGTCGGAATGCACCTCTCAACCTCTCGACACCTTACCAGGAGCTGCCATCTTTCAAGCCTTCAACTCCCAATCTGCTCGAGCAACAATCATCCCATTCAGCCATCCTATCGACTTGGCACTCCCACATCCTCTAGAAGTACAAAGTAGCAGCTCCCAACCATCTATCCTCTCGAGCATATAATTTGCAGCTTCAACAAACCTGTCAAAACAGCCACCAACCTATCAAGATACACCACACATCCTCTCGAAAATACCTCCCATCCTCACGAAGAGGTGCCTGAAGCTGCTGCCCTTTGTACTCTTCAACATCTAAACAACTCGAGCTTCATCTTCTCCACTGCACTACTAGAGTTGCAGAGTTTAATAAAGCTGCAAATCTAAACCTGCATCAGCCCATAACTTGTCAAGCTAATCCAACTTGGGCCCCATTGAGTTTCAACCATCAAAACAGTTGATGTTACTGTGTAGCCATGGCATTGAGCATTGTCCATCTGAGGGATGTTTAGAAATAGTAGCAGCAGGGGTATTTCAGGGCAGCCAATAAGATGGTGAATTTGTGAATATTCTCAGCAGTTCGGGCAAATATTTTAGGTGCGTAGCTGAAGCTATTGTTGGGCCTCATAGAACAAATATTAAATGGACAACTGGGGCATTTTTGGGAACTCCAAAGCAAAAGAGAGATCTACACATGCGCAATAACAGAGTTTCAAATATTTGGCGGGAATGCAAACTACTTCAGCCGCACAAACAGAACTGGATTTTCCTCTCTTCTCTCTAATTGGTTGAAATGTTAAAACAAGGATTAGCATAAACTAAATTGAAGAATCTCTCTTCTGATTGGCTGCAATCAAAAGCACTTGGATCACTGCATTTGTATAAATAAGCCTCCTTGCTGCTGTAATTTCTTAACAAGGAGTCCATAGAATAACTTTGGTTCTCCTTAATTCATTTAGGTTTAGTTTTGTTTTTATTTTTTCTTTTTCTCTTCCCCATTCTCTCTCTAATCCAGCCTGTTGGATTAGATCTAAATAAGCAGTCTAGATCTGGTTTGTAATTATAAAATTGAGAGTTTCAAAGGCTTTGTGAATAGATTAGATGTTGCATAGATTGCAGATCTGAGCTCAATAGGTTGTAAGTTATATAATTACAGTAATTATGGTTTTTGAAGGTGATTCTGATCTAAATTTCACTTTTTTGTATTTGATTTCCCTGGATTAGATATTCCTGTGGATGCTTGAGCTTGTAGCCTACCACCCACTGCATCTGCAATAGCTTACCTGTTCTAATAAACTTCCTTGAATTGGGACAATCTCTGGGATGATCTGTGACCATTCGAGTGGATAGATCATAGTCTTAGGATAGCTTCAATTCTTTGGTTGAGATTAGATTCTTATCCCTTGCATCTGAGCCTGTAGCCAGATGAGGGATTGTAACAAATCAATTCTATGCGTTGTTGTTGAATCAATTGATTAACAATGAGGATCAGTCTCTAGCTGCCTATTTCCCATCATTTTTCTATTTTATTTTATCATCCATCTTCCTCATTCTCAGTAATTTAGTTTTATATTTTAGTCTTGTAAATTAGATCTAGTGACACCCGAAAAACTCTCTTTCTTTCTTAGTTTAGGCTAGAATTGTCAAATCTGTAGCCAAATCTAGAGGTCTACTATACACCTCTTAGGTTTTAGATCACTACTCCATGTAGGACAAACTCTTATTAAAACTTGCTATAAATGGACCATGTATCTTGCAGCTCTAGGATAATTTTAGTGTGTTGATTCCATCCTCTTTTTACTTTGATTTTATTTTCTTTTACAATAAATCAGCACCTAAAAAATCCCCAACAAGTTTTTGGCGCCGCTGCCGGGGAGTTTTGATCTAGTTAGTAAATCTGAGTTTTTCATTTTTGTAGATCTAATTTTTCGTTGGTTTTTACTGCTATTTTGTTTTAGATTTTTATAATGCATTCAAAGTGTTTGAATATATGTTTGCTGCAGTTTTTGTATAGAAAACTTGTTTTAATGCTGCAGTAATTCTGAATTTTCTGAGTTTTATTTTATGCCTTCTAGCTATTTGAATAAATGCTGCTGCTACCATTTGTATTTTTCCAGAAATGTGGCAGTAGCCGGAGCTTTTATTTTTCTTTTTGTCAATATGCATGAATAAGGTACTGCTGCAGTTTTTGAATTTTTACAGATCTGTAGTAGCCACAAGAGGAGCAAATGGATTGTAGCTAGAGCAGATCAGCCTGAGTTTGCATCCCCTTCTCCTTTGCATTCATTTTCAAATTTTAAATTCTTTAAAACCAGCAGTTCTGTTGTGTTTAGTGTTTGTCTTGGTTTTAATTTCTGCTGTCATTTAAGGCATGTTGATTTTTTTTTTGTAAAATAACAAAACCAAATAAGAAAATAAAAGAAAATGTTAACACAAATAGAAAAATTCTGATTTGTTTCTTAATAATTTTTCAGCAGTAGTAAATAAGGACTCTTGAGAGCCCCGACTGATCCAAAAACAAATTAAAAAAATAGAAATTATAAAAACATAAAATTTTTTCATATGGGCTGTTTTTCTCTGTTGTCATTCATATACCCCATCTGGAACTGCTGAGATCATGGTTCTTAAATTTTAAATCATGAAGGTTAATGGGCAGTGGATCATTTTATTGCTTTGAAAATTCATTGAAGCCTTTGCATTCATTCACTTTGAAGATTTTTTTTTAACATGAATAGGTCTTAGCTGTGTATGAATCTTGTTTTTAACTGGTACATCCATGCTGACATTACTTCAAAATCTTTATTGATTCATACACATTCTAAGCAATTTCTCAGTACAAAGCACACACAACAACACAGAGGGCTTTCTCTTAGCACAGGTGATTGAGGGTTGATTCTTAGGATTTTTTGTTTAAATTCTATTTTTAGATTGCTAATTTTTCCTTCTTAGGTTAATATGTGTCCTAGTTTTTTTGTTTTTCTTCATATTTGTAGTTTTGTATTCAGTTCTTTACTTTTGTTTTGATGTTTTTCTATTTTTAGTAGTAATTTTCCTGCATTTGTATATCATTTTTTCCATTTTTCTGATCATATATTCAGCTTTGAACTTTTATTTTCTGCTGCATATAGTTTTTTTTCCTGCTTATTTTTCTTTCTCATTTTTACCCTACAGCCCCTGGTTACTCAGTGTGTAAACATTGAGGACAATGTTCATCATAGGTTTGGGCGTATGGAAGGTGTGCCAATGAAATAAGTTAATGCTAGTGTAGCTATGTTAAAAAGAATTTTGAAAATAAAGTGATTTCCCACCTGATTTTTTGAAAAAGAGGAAATTAAAATTTTTTTAAAACTGAAATGTGTTGTAGTTTTAACATTTTCATGAAGTGAATGTCAAGAATTTTTCAAAAATTGATGCTTAGTGAACTTGAAAAGAGAGAAAATTATGAGGATATCCACCGTGAATTTGATGGAAGACCATCCCCAGTGATACCTGTTGAGAGGTTAAATGTTGAGTAATTTAAACCTATCGAGAGGCTGGACCCTGAAGCCCATGTATTTGTCAATAGGATGTCTGAACCTGTCGATTTGATATTTTCTAAAGCCTATAACATGTCGATAGGTTGAAAGAACCTATCGAGACCTTCAGCCTGACAGACCTGGCAATCCACTTGTTTTGACAATTCGATAGGTTGCTTCAACCTGTCGAAATCTCCTTCTCTGACCTATCGAGAGGTCATTCTATCCATTCGACAGCTTTTGTGTGCAAGCTTTGTTCCTCTAGTGCCTGATTTCCAATTTTCTTCTTCCTCCTCCACCTCACTGGTTACAACTCCACTCACCTTGTCGTTGCTCCGAGTGTAGTAATTTTATAAGGGCTAGATTTTGGACCTGGTCTCTGTCGGTTTGGTGCCGTATACTGCAAGATCTGAGAAAACCCTAGATTTTCTAGGTAAGTTCTTCCTCAACCCCACCTCTATGATTTCCAGCATTGTAGTTCCATTTTTTTAGTGTGTGTGGTTAATTTGATTGAGCAAAGAAGGCTTCCGTGGTGTGTGATAGTTGATTGTGGGGATTGAGTGTCCAATGGCTGACAGTGAGGATACCCTAGCTGACCTATTCAAAGCCCCTTCCAAATCTTCCCAGAAATCCACCAGAAAATCTAGTAGGCTAGCCACCCAGCCCAAAGAGAACCCACTTGCTAAGAGGAAGCTCATCATGGAAAAACGTAAGAAAGCAAAGAAAGCTAAGAAGGCCAAAATCACTGAGGAAATTGCTGAAGTTGTTGAGGATGTCCCAGTGCCTGAACCTATCCCTGAGGCAGAATCTGAGATACCTGTGAACTTGACTACTCCCAATGAGTTTTTCGATGCCTTGGACCTGATCCCTGAGATAATTTTTACCTACCTTATTTTTCTAAGGTAGAGGAGTGTAAGGACACCTTGGACTAATTGGTGAAGGCATACCTGACACCTTTGTTGACCCCATTGCAAGAAAAATCCTACCCTAGACTGGTCAAATTGTCGTATCATAAATCAGGAAGAAGATGAAGCTAGGGTCAATTGAGCCTACCCTTGTAATATTGATTGATAATTGGGAATTGGTTGTGGATTACAGGGACATTAGGTTGGCATTAGGGGTCCCATCAATTTTTGACTCAGTTTATGGTTTAGGAGTCATTAATGAGGAGAGACCTGGAACCTAGCTTGCTTTTCATAGACTCAATCTTCAGGAAGAACATTTATGTCAGTGGACATCTGCAGGAGAGAAGAGCCCCTATAGTGGATGCCCTTTACTTTTTCTCCAAGTGCCAGTTCTTGAATGCCTTCTAACTGATATTTGAGGCCATGGTAGATGTGAATGAAAAGATCAAAAGAGGATAGGCCTTGCCAGGGTTACCCTACAGCAGACTCATCACTGCTTTGCTAAGAAAAGGGAAATTTATGATACAAAAGAATGAGCCAGTGGAGAAACTGAATCCAAAAGTGTTTGGGAAGAGGGCCTGGTTTGCTAGTAGGACCCTGATTGGGAAAAACAAGAAGAAATTAATTAAGAGTCCTGACAAAGAAGCCCCTCAGGTGACCAGCTCAGTAGCTGCACTTGTGATTCCTATAGCCCCATAAGCCAGCTCAGCAGCTGCAGCTGGGACCTCTACATCAGCTAGCTCAGAGCCTCTGACCACCTCTATTGGTCCTAGCTCAATGCCTGCACCTATAACATCTGCATCCCTACTCCTTCCCTCCACTACTGTGCCTTTGCCTATTGTTAGCCCTGCTGTTGCCAGCATCCCCATTCCATCACCCTCCATACAATCCATTGCAGTCCCCATACATCCTAGTAGCTCAACCACGCCTTCTATCATCATCACCATCACCCCTTTGTCAGATCCTACCACAGACCCCATTGTTACCCGACCTTCATTTCCCATCACATCCACCTACCAGAGAAAATCAAGGTCACCCACAACCCCTCCAGCTAGCCCATCCATCCTTGTTGTTGAACCCTTGAGCCCTGCACTAGCAACTCCTTCTACATCATATGACCATGTCACCACCTCTCCACCTTCCATACCTTCTGATATTGACCCCACCTTCTCCATGCCACCTCCACATACCCCTGATTTAAAACAACTGACCACTGAGGGGTACTCATCCCTAATTGACTCCATTGTGGAGGACAATGGGCATGAGTACTCCCCTTTACCTGATTCTCCACAACCTACCCAATTCCACCTTCCTCTCACCTCACCTTTCCAGCATGCTCCCACATCTCCTTTCCAGCCCATTATACCTATTCCTCCTATTACCCAACCTCAAATCCTATAAGAGACCTCAACCCAGATTCTTTCCCTTCTCACCACCATCCTAGCCCAACTCCAAACCGACACAGCCAACCAGTCTGCTATGGCCACCTACCTTCGGGCCATTCATTCCACTCTAATCCCATCCACCTCTACCAGTCAACCTCTTATAACTCCTACTTCTACACCTATTCCAATACCCACTCCACCTCCATCCCCTCAGCTATCCCATCTAGTAGTGGTTTCCACTGCTGAGGTAGCAGAACCAATCCCTGCCCCTTCTACTAGGGACTTCTCAACTCAAACTGATTTTGAGGAAGGAGCTCTGCCCATCCCTGCTGCAACCCCAACTAACCCCTTGGAGGCTGACATACTCTTTTTAACTTTTACCTACCCCACCACTGCACCTGAGTCTATTGTTGTGGAAGAGGAGCTACCATTGACCCTCATTGTACCATCACCACCGCTTCCTGAGCTGCCCATCACCCCCTCCTCCATGGATGACCCTCACCATTGGGCCATTGTCCCATATGGCACCAACACCTTTTCACCTCTGCCATCCCTCACCAAAGACATTAAGACCAACCCATATGTCAAAGAGGATGTGCAATTTTTAGTGGATGCAGTCATGGTGTTACTACAACAAGCTCATCAGGAGGAGATTGACCTTGTTTTAGAAGCTCATAGGGCAGAGGAGTGGAAGTTATGGAAAATGGTCCTCAAATCCCTGGACCTTTACAAGATGTACAATCAAAAATCTGAGACGCTGGCTAGGTTAGTTGAAACCCTCTCCCTATACTCAGCTATGAGTCCCTCAGAATCCAAAGCCCTTTCCATCAGGGAGCCCACCATGACCCAGGGCAGCACCAGGCCTCAGAAACCATCTGCAAAAAGAACTAAGGAAGGTGCGGTCAGCACTAAAAAATTGAAGAGGAAGGAGAGGATCAAGGAGGAGTATGACAAACTTGCTGCACAAAAAGAATGGGAGCTAATGACCATCTCAAGCTCTGACTCAAATTCTGATTAGGTGTAGATTGTGTTTAGATTTTTGTAGTTATTAGTTTGTATGTAGGATTATGCTGTATATACTTTTTGTTTAGAATGGACTATTTCTTTTGTGCTTTGTAACTACTTGTGTGAAATAAAATTTCTGTTTTAACAGTGCCACTGTGTTTCTTGCTTTCCTTTATATTTACTTTTGTTCTCATTTATTCTTTATGTTTCATTTGCTACTGTCCTTGTGCTTACCCTGCTGTTCTTTTGGTATGCTTCCAAAGCAGTGAGGACACTGCTCCTCCTAGGTTTGGGGGTATGGCAGGGTGTGCCAATGGAATGGTTAATGCTAGTGTAATAGTGTTGAATAAAATTTTTGAAAATAAAGTGATTTCCCACCTTATTTTTGAAAAAGAGGAAATTAAAAACTTTTTAAAACTGAAATTTGTTGTAGCTCTAACACTTTCATGAAGCAAATATCAAGAATTTTCAAAAATTGGTGCTTAGTGAACTTGAAAAGAGAGAAAATTGTGAGGATATATCCCAAGAATTCGATGGAAGACCATACCCAGTGAGATTTGGGCCTGAAAATTTCTTTGAAGAGTGTTTTGGCAAATTTTCTGCCCTAAGGACTAATTGAATCTAGTCTTGCTCACTAGAAGATAGGCAAATCCAAGTTGAAACAAATTGACAACATTCGTGACATTGAAGAAATGAAGTAAGGCCATCCTTTGGATAGTTTGAGCTTAAAATTTCCCACCTTTGAACTACCCTTGATACACACCATTTGAGCCTTATAAAAAAAAAAATCCAAGGTTTCTTTTTGATAAAAACAAGAGAATTTGAACCCAAAACTCAGTGACCTAATGCAACTTGACCCTTATCCTGAGATTTCAGAAGGAAGAGGTGAAGGAGTTGAAGAAGGAAGAGCTGGTTTGACAATTGGTGGAAGAAGAAGAATGCACACTTGAAGGCAATTGTGTATCAGATGTATAGTTGTGGCATTCCAGCCCATAAAAAGAAATTTTTTTTGGATAAAATACAAAAGAAAAGCATACAAAAAGAAAGAGAAAAAAAAAAAAACTAAACAAACAGAGAAGTCACTTCATTGGAAAATTAGAAGAACATGAGAAGATGGCCACTTCAAATATGAATATATCAAACAAGATGAAGATGAGCTGAAATGAAGAAGGTGTGAATGCCACCTCTTTACTTTACTGATTTCTTAATTTTGAATCCCCCCTTACCCTTTCATTCTTTATATATCTCACCCATAAGCCACATTACAACCCAATAAAAAGCCCCTACTGATCTGAAAATTGATTGAGTTGTCATGTGGAGATAAGGATTTGTGTAATCTATGGTGAAAAGAGCTAGAAGATTTCAGGAATTTGAGCATTGCCTATGCTCATGCTTGTAGTCCTATTTGAGGGTTGTAACTGCTCCTGAGCTATGTGAAATGATGCACCCTTCATGCTTATTGTGAGTGACAGCCTTACTGAGACTAGGGTCTGAAATTGAATTTGTTTGGGGCATTGTCAAAACAGAATTCTCAAATTGATGGTGACCTTTGCACTAATTTTCACACACAATACCTTGACATGAGCTAATTGATTGTGAAGGAATTACTGCAGAATTTTAATATTAAATTACTGATTTACTGCTGAGAATCCCCTAATATATATATATTGAATGAGTAAGGTGTGGAATGAAATTTATTTTTGTTTAAATTGTGTTTTGACCTATTGCATTGATATTAACTGATTCATTGGAGAAGTTTGTGGGTACCTTCACTAAAAACCCTCAAGAGACTCCACTCCACTAGGGATAACCTAGGGGTTTAAATGGCTTGATGCATGTGATAAATGCATCTGTGCTCCCTACAAAAGTGGCATTTTTCTATTTTCAATAATTGGTTTTAATTTCTCCTTTGCGCAGGGACTAGCAAAGCTTAGGTTTTGGGGTGTGTTGAGCAGTGAAAAATACCATTTTTTACCTCCTAACCTGACCTTTGATGGACCTTTGACTTGACTAATAATGTATTTTGAGTATGTTTTTGTAATTAAGCAATAAAATGCAATCATAGTGTAGACATTCATCTAAAAATGCCAAAGAAGAAATTTGCTACCTCATCATGTGCTCATACAACCCAAAAGGCTAGCCAATCAAGCAGTCCATAGAGCCTTAGAAGTTTATGGGAATGCCATGTGTCCAACTGGGTACACTTGGGAGCAAGAGCAGCTGTAGTAGATGAAGATTGAACCCCTCAAAAAGGTGCTGAGTGGTGAACAAATGAAGAACAACACCCAAGAGCTATGTGCCAGCTGTGGAAGCAAAGGCTATAACCTGTCGAGAGGTTAATTCAACCTGTCGACAGGTTTGGATGCTTGCATATGAAGAGATTGACAAGTTCCCAGAACCTTTCGAGAAGTGGAAACCAAAGGAAGCATCCTGTCGAGATGCCTAAAACTTGATTAAGAACTCATCGATAGGTTCTGAGAGAGAAAAATGAAGCTATCGACAAGTTGAAAGAACCTATCGAGTGGTGCGTTGCAACCTATCGAGGACTTACTTGGAGATGCAGGGGATCTCGTGAGGTTCAGAACAACAAAGAAGAACCTGTTGATAGGTTCCCCTGAACCTAGCGAGCAGACAAACCCAACCTAGCGAGGACTTACCTGAAGCTGCACGAGGCTGAGTCAACCTGTCGAATAGCAGTACTGAACTTGTCAAAAGCGCAATTGAAGCTATATAAGATGTCGGCAGGTTGAATTATAACCTGCCGATAGGCTGGCTGTAGCTAGGACAGCAGGGAGGTTTTGAGGTCATCCTATCGAACAATGCAACAGAACCTGTCGAGCAGTCAACAGATCCTATCGAGGGCTACAACCAACCTGTCGAATGGAGCACCCATTGGACTCATAACTTGCTGAAAGGTTCCCTGAACCTATCAAAGCTCGATCTGGGAACTTCTTAGTTCTAGCTGAGACTGCTGCTCCCTTCAGTGTTCTGTGCACACATTTCAAGGCACTTTAACAACCCGTGGGGGTATTTTTAGAACATAAATGGGCGCAAATGGGAAACCTCTAACCACCTCACATGTACTTGCCCATTTTGAACCAATTGATGGAAAGCTTCTAGAAGTAAAATCAACCACATCA
Source organism: Chloranthus sessilifolius (assembly GCA_021018995.1). Lineage (NCBI taxonomy): Eukaryota > Viridiplantae > Streptophyta > Magnoliopsida > Chloranthales > Chloranthaceae > Chloranthus > Chloranthus sessilifolius. The sequence continues at coordinate 102,130,028 of CM037584.1, read as the reverse complement.
GTAGCTCAAAATAACTGAATTATTCCCTTGAGCTCTGATTGGCTGAAACAGATCTGAGGACAAAAGGAAGACTATAAATGGAAGAGAAGTTTAGAGAAGAACCATCCAGAAATTGAGAGAGCTCAGGCCAAATCCGAATTCCCATTTCCCTCCAAAATTCCTTCCCTTTTCCTTCTTCCCCATTCACTCTTTAGACCAACCATGGTTGGCTACACCCTTTTAGTAGCTAGGGTGAGGTTGAGAGCGGTAAATTGAGAGGTTCAATGCTTTGTTGGAAGATTAGATATTGCAGAGATTGCATATCTGAGAACAATTGGACTGTAATTTGTATTGATTTAGTAATTGTTGAATGTAAAGTTAATTTGGATCCATAAATCTTGTGATTGTCATTTGATTTCCCTAGATCTAAAATCCCTGTGGATGCCTGAGCTTGTAGCCTTGCATCCACAGCATCTGCAATAGTTTAATTATTCTAATTAAGATCCTTGAATTAGAAGAATCTCTGGGATGATCTGTGACCATTCAAGTAGATAGATCATAGCCTTAGGATCACTCCAATTCTCTTATCTGTGTTAGATTCTTATACCTTGCATCTGAGCTTGTAGCCAGATGAAGGATTGTTGCAAATTAGTTCCCTGCATTGCCTTTGAACCAAACAATTTTCAGTAAAGACTAAAATCCCTAACTGCTATTCTCTCCCTTTTGATTTTAATCATTTTCTCCATCTCCCTAAATCTATGTTTTAATCAGTTCTGGATCATTTGCATTTTTATTTCAATAGTTTTTAGTAAAGTGACAACTCTTAAAAAAACCTCTCCTCTTTCCTGTTTTTCTTTGTTTTAAACTAGGATGGGCTAGAGTTCGATATCTGTTATAAATTTGGAGATTTACTACATACCCTTACTTACACCTTAAAGCTTTCTGCAACAGCCCTGGTTCTTGGAGGATTGGTTTCTTTACCTTGGATCCATTTTGTTGTAATTTGTCCTTTTAATTTGCTATTTTTAAACCTTTAATAATTGTAAGGTAAGAAACACAGCAATAAGGTACCTAAGTCTTGTATGTACGACTTAGTTAAGCATAGGTGTATTAGCGTCGAAAGATTCATGCAAAAATATAATAACACACCTTCCAAAAGTATTCGCCATCTAAGATTAAAGGAAAACGTGAAAGTAACTAGAGAACTTATACCTTGGGTCCCCTAAGGAATTGCCAATGGCGTCAGCCACTTCTTTTCCTCAGTATAATCCCTTATTCGATGTCCTACCCGGCCACACTTGAAGCATGCACCCTTTGCCCACCGACATTTTTTTGTCTTATGTTGTAGCCCACATCTTGAGCACAACTGAATTAGTGCGGGCAGAGCAGTGCTGGACATTTGTTGCATCATTAACGCTCCGTTCATAGCGGGGTGTGAAAGGTGAAAGGGCCTAGTAGATGTAGAGACAGGTGATCTCCAATGGGTGGTCCAAGTAGCTTGCGAGGGTGCTGGCATCAAAAGTCTCGATTGCTTGCTCACCTGCTCGAAGGCATACGATTGTGCGCGACTTCGTCTAGTCACATTTTGTTTTTCTCTTCTCTTATGCATATTGTCAACATCCCTTTCGGCAATGAGGGTCAATCTTATAACTTGAGAATATGTCGTTGCTTCAAACCAAGAGATTCTCTCCTTATTTACCGATTTTAGATGATCTTCAAACTTTTAGGCCTTCATCAGATCGGTGGCAACTAGCAATGGTGCGAATCTCAAGAGCCTGGTGAACTTATCCTCATATTCGTGTATGGTCATCTGTCCTTGTTCAAGAGTTGCAAACTTGATCTCCATTTGACATCGCTCTGGTGCAGGGAAGTACTTCTCATTGAATACTTCAGTGAACGCGGCCCATGTCCATGGTGCCCCTGGTGTTCGGGCCCTTTCTACAAATTTCCACCGTGGATCTGCCTCTCCCTCGAGTTGGAAGGAGGCCCAACTCACTTTCTCTTCTTCAGTTTGTATCATCCTCCTGAATTCTTGAAAACCCATCGACTGACCTCTCTCTGCCAGTATCGCCATGGTATTCACCATGGTTTCTAGCAGCTGCTGGTTGTTCCCGGTATCATTTACTCCTCCTAAGGTATTGTCGATGTTGTTTCCGACTCCTAAGGCATTATGATTGCCCAAAGGAATCATGTTGGCATCTGTGGCATCTCTTTCACCACTTGTTGTGTGTATGTGGCACACGTTTCCCGGTCTTCTTCGTAGAGGCATACCGACCTGTCACGATCAAGCAATTGTTATAGTCATACGTGATCGTTATGACTAAAGTCTCACTCAAATACAAACTAGAGTCTCCTATGTTTTGACAAAATCTAAAGCCATTCAAAGGTAGTCCCTAGAAGACTTACAGAATAGGGATCATGGTTCCTTCTAAGTTCAGACGGGATCTAATGCCATATATTTGAACTTCATGCCATGGCTCCGAGTCTCCCATAAGACCTAAAGCCTAGGCTTTGATACCAACTGTGAAAGCCCAAAATTTTCCAATGCAGATTCCCTAGAATATATATATATATATATATATATATATATATATATATATATATTGAACAACTTGGAAAAAACTCGGACTGTCAGATCATAGATCACAATCGGAATTACAGTGCACTTGTACATCCACACAATGCAGAATTCAAAGCAATAATACATATGGCAGAAATAAAAGATTCCGACTTATATAAAATAATGTCTAACAATTTAAAGCCACTGGTGATGGCCGACCATCACCTAAACAGTGGTGTACAAGTAGAGAAATACAATTTCTATTGTCTACAAAGTCCTGTGGATATTTCAAGTCCAAAAATCCAAAACGGAACTCCAAAGTCTCTATACCAAGCCCAAAATTACAGTCTATCGAGTCCTCTTCAATCCTGATTTAAGTCTTGGTCGATGCTTGTACCTGGGATGTATAGTCGAGGGATGAGCTACAGTCCAAGCTCAGTAGAGAAAAGATCAATACTAACTACATTTCATATTTTCAAAACATAGATCCGATGATCATAATTCAAAGGCATTTTCAAATTAGAACAAAAACATTTTCGTATCAGAAACCAAACTAATATCAAAGACATACTCATATCAAAATAGAGTTTTGCGAAATCTTAGCTAAAAATCAAAGTTCTTCCTTCACATTTTAGATTTTTAATTTCATATACAGATTCTGTTTCTTATTCAAAATTTGGAGTTCGGACCAAATTTCAAAGTTTGGATGTAGTGTTCAAAATTTAGAGTTCAGTATTCATAGTTCTTCGTTCATTATTCAAAGTTCACTGGTCAGTGTTCAGACTTCTAATCCGGAGTTCAAATACATGGATTTACGGCCGTGTCAGTTCAAATCATAATTTCGTATTCAATGTTTAGGTCAATGTTTGGAGTTCAAATTCAAAGTTCAAATACACAGATTCACCGCCATGTCAATTTAAATACACGGATTCATCGTCGTGTCGGTATCAGACATTCATATCTCAAATGTCGAACAGATATGGATCCACCGCCATGTTAGTTCAAATGCACGGATTCACCGCTGTGTCGGTTCAAATACAAGGATTCACCGTCATGTCGGTTCAAATACACGGATGACCCTCTGTATTGATTCAAATTTCAGAGTACATATTCAAAGATCAAAGGTTCATATTCAGAGTTCATATTTAGGATTCCAAGATTCAAAGATTCAATGTTCGAAATTCGATGGCAAAATTCAGATTCAATGTTCAAAGGTCATATTCAAGGTACATTCAGAATTCAGAGTTCAGATTCACTATACCGAGTTCTTCTTCAAGTTCATATGCAAAATCGTAATTCATATTAAAAGCTTATTTTCAAGTTCATAATTCAGATTCAAAAGATTCAAAGTTCAATTTCAAAGAGTTCAATGATTCAGATTCCAAAGATTCATAATTCAGAGATTCACAGTTCTAAGGTTCAATGCATTCAAAAGTTTCAAGGTTCACATCAATGACGGATTTCAAGATTTGACATTTTAATGACTTCAAAATTCAAACATTCAATGTCAACCAAAACAAGTTTCAAATTGTGCAACCGTGGGATTCGTGACGATCCTATTGCGACGATGCGCACTCTCTTAAAAATTTAGAGTCACCACCCGGAGCTTTCGGTGTCCTAGGAAACCCAAATAAATTTTTATAAGCACCAAAATGCCACAAATATGACTCTGAATCATCGGACTACGCCAAAGGCTCTTGGGTAGGGGCTTCGGTTATCGATCGGGAAGGTGTTAGGCACCCAATCAACCTGCTCAATATGGTCTCTACTTATGGCCAAAACAAGAATAAAAATAAAGAAGCAAAAAGCCCTTCCTCTTGCCTTTAATTCACTATGATCCTATTTGTGCCCCTCCGTTCCAACCAAAATTTTGGCGGCGTAACGACACAAATGCGAGGATAGAGAAATAGCTGAGAAGGTAGAGGAATAGAGGGGAGAGCCAGAGATCTCAGGCCCTTGTTGCACCACTGTGGACCTTTGCGTAGGTGTGCTTCCGATAGCTTGGATGGCGGAATGAAGGGTTCTAACTCCTAAGGCTTGCTAGCTAAGGGGTAAAGGAAGGAGGCTAGAGGGTCACTCTCACCTAACCTATGGGATTTTTGATGACAGAGGGGGTCTAAAGGACACTTTCAAGTTCTGTAATTTGTATGAAGGATGGTGCACAAAAGGGAAAATAGCCTCTTTCTTAAACTTTTCTATCTTAGCCATTTTTTCAACACCTTTCAAAAGGAGGGGTGCCTCTCTATTTATACGAAAAGAAGAGGTTAGGAGGGTGTTTAGAGGATAAGTAGGTTTAGGAATTAGGTTATCTAGCCATCTAAGGTTTTCTAGGGTTTTTGGAGCCTTGGAAAGTGTGAAAACTAGCTCCAATGGTGGATGATAGGTTAGAGCTTTAAGTCACTCGAAGGGTTGTAAATAGAATAGGAATGGGTGCAATAGAACAAATGAAACACACCTAGGGCATCAAGATGGTCAACAAGTCAAACCCCAAAAAGGATTTTTGAGCCAAAAACCCAGGGTTACTATAGCTAAGCCTGGCACAACTAATAGATGCGCCAGGCAAAGGTACAGTAAAACAGTGTTTGAATAGTGCTTGGAAGTTGCTTGCCCATGGGGGGGGACCACCTATAGTTAGCGCAACTAATAGTTGCACCAAGCCATTTTCTGGGGGAAAATGGCTTGGGGCATCTATTAGATGTGCCAAGCATGCCTAGGGGCTCGCAAAGCTCTCTCAATGTTCAATGCATGCCTCACAAAGTTCATTTGATGTTTACTTTCAAGTTTGAATTTTAAATTGCCTTAACTTTTGATGTACAACTCCGATTGAGGCGATTCTTGGCTCGTTGGAAAGCTGGAGACTTGTAATTTTCAATGGTATATAAGTTAGTAGAAGATCTCAGCTAGTATCGATACACCACTCTTCATTCATTGCTCGGGAAGGTTAAGTTTAGGTTCGAAATGAGTTCTAAAGGTCGGGATTTGTTTCTAAAGGTTCGGGGTAAGTTCTAAGGGATTCGGGGTAAGCTCTAAGGGTTTGGGATGGTTCGTAAGGTTTTGAAAAGGTTTCTAAGGATTTGATACATGCCATCAGAAGCTCAAAAGTGCGCCTCTACCAAAATGTGTTTCGATCGGGCCTTGGGCCAAATTTGGGTGTCTATAGATGCCCCTCTTTGGTATCAGATCACTAATGATCGAATGCCAAAGACAAGAGACATCCGAAGAGGCCCAAGACATTACTGACAGGTCCACTACATTTAAAACAAACCTTAAATATCAGGAGAGTAACATGGTGAGAAACCGAAAGCCCTATATGTCGGGAAAAATGTCCGTTTCTCAAGGTCATTAATCCCCAAGTGCTTAGTGACATTACTGGGCGTAACCAAGATAGAGCGAGTTGTGAAAGCCCAATAGCTGAGAAAAACATCTGCTTTTCAGGATGATTTGGAGGTGCTTGATGTTCAAGATTCATTCTGAATACAAAAGCCTCGTAAGTAAGAGGGTGATCGACCCATACTTGAAGATAGGCGCAAAGCAAATATGCAAAGGTCCACAGTTTACACCCAACCCTATGAGGTATTGACTACCTCATTTGACTAGTCATGGTTTCCCCTACATGAAGCAGAGTTTGAGGTCTTTGGGTGAACCCATTGGTCCCGAAATCGATGTAGCATGACTACCCGAGCGGAGCGAATAGATGTCGCAACACTTTTTAGGAGTATGCGCCGCTTTTGTTATTATTTTATGTAGAATTTGTTGTTATTTTATGTGGAGATTTTTATGGTATTATCTTATGTGAATTTTTTGGTATTTTATGTATCATTTTATGTGAATTTTTTAGATTTTTGTTATCATTTTATGTGAATTTTTTGGTATTTTATGTATCATTTTATGTGAGTATTTTTTTATATTTTATGTATCATTTTATGTGGATTTGTTTAGTATTTTTGCTATCATTTTATGTGTGTTTTTTTGGTTTTTTATGTATCATTTTATGTGGATTGTTTTTGGATTTTTATGTATCATTTTATGTGTATTTTTTTGGTGTTTTTGCTATCATTTTATGTGTGTTTTTTTGGTTTTTTATGTATCATTTTATGTGGATTTATTTTGGATTTTTATGTATCATTTTATGTGTGATCGGGATTCTTTGAGCATGCTCATCGATCTCGATCCGTTTATTCTAGCACAGTTTCCTGGGCAAGTCAAATGAGAATTGTCAAGCCATTTGGGGGTGTGTGCACCTACAAAATATCAAAACAAAAGAAAAGAGGTCAGGTCGGGTGTGTATAAACCACACCTAGCCAGAACCCAGCCTGAAAGTAGCTTGGTGCAACTAATAGTTGCGCCAGGCCAAATGGGGGCCAAAATATACTTAGCACATGTAATACATGTTCCAAGCAAAACTTGGGGGCATTTTAAATCTCCCGAGCCCGAGCCAAAAGAGGGTTAATTTCAAAAACTCCTTCTTCCCTCTCTCTAAAACAAAACAAAACCTCTTCCTAGGGTTCCTTTGGATCGATTCCAAACGCACTTCATTGTTGGTGTTTGCTTGCGCGGACTAAACCTCCGCTCCACGCCTGAACAAGGATCCATTTTTCCTTAAGGGTAACCATTTAAAACCCATTTTTACTTGATTTTTCCCAATTTTTCTTGCAATGTGATCATGATCTTTGCTTTCTTAGATGATAAATGGTTTATTTCCCTTATACGCATGCTTACTGATGATGAGTTTGACGTTATTGTATGAACAATGCCCTTTTTTTTATGGATTTTATTAGGACATCTATTTATTATTATTTTTTTGTTTTTGGTTTTTATAAAATAAAGGGATTTTTTTTTTCTTTCTTGTTTTTCATTTTCGCCAAATAAAGTAAAGGGATTTTTGTTTTTAATTTTGAACATAAAGAAATGATATTTGTTTTTATTTTTGCCAAATATAAAGAAAAGATTTTTTTTTATTGATTTTATAAACATAAAGAAAAGATGGGTGTACTTACCCTCCCTTGGCATGTAGCACAATGGTTCTTTATCATTGATCAGCCTTTACATGAATACTTGTATTTGCCCCAAAATGTCAAGCGGGGAGGAATACGTGCAGGAGGAGGAACAAGAAGAGGGGCCGGAAGTGACCTACGGACCCAAGGGAAAGCGATTCTTCGTGGTGGAGCGCCCCGCCAACTATTGGAATGAAATGCAGGGCGAGGCCGCCCATGCTGGTCTGCTACATCAACAGCATATCCATATCTCCAATTTTGGCATCGCGGGTAAGGTAAAGGGATAAATTCAGTGTGTTTCTTTTCTTCTGCGACCTTGCTGTATTTTCATGATCTGATGCCTCTTTTACCTTGGTGCAAGCCTTGTCCCATATCGTGTTTCGAAGCGGTTGGTTGGACTTCTAGCAGTTCTATCACTATCTCCCATTGATCATGAGGTTTTTGCTTGGACAAGCCAGATTTGTCGAGATCCTTTCATGCCCTGCTATGCAAGCTGACTCGGCCTATTTGAGGGCACTGATTGAGCGCTTCCGTCCGGAGACCATGACCTTTCACATGGCCACGGCCGAGATGACGTTGACTCCCGTGGATTGGGTGTTGAGCACTGAAAAATACCATTTTTCACCCCTCAACTTAGCCTTTGATGGACCTTTGAGCATATTAATAATGTGTTTTAAGTGTGTTTTGTAGGTAGTAGGAAAATAGAGCTTAAAGTTGCAGTCCATGCTTTTTAGAGCCAAAGAAGAGAGTTTTTAAAGCTAAGTCTTGGAGCTGAGGCAAGAACTGAGGATACACCATGGTGGCACACACCATGGTTACCATATTACATGCCTAAGTGGGCCCTAGAAGTCCAGAGGATGAAAGGAGGGTAGACCCAAAGAGAGGAGGCTGTTGCAGCAGACTGTGCACAGTAGCAGAGCAATAGAAATGAGACCTCACATGGTTCACTTGAACTTGTCGCAAGGTTTACAAGCCTGCAGCACTTAAATTGATCGCACAGTTCTTACGCAGCTCAGTGGTAAAAGAGCTTCAGAATGACATCTCGCACAGACCTCGCATAGATCCCGTGTGCTTCAAAGACAATTCCAGCTTGTCGAGGAACCTCGTGAGCCTTGAAGTTGCCTACATTATGAACCTCACGAGCTCTTCTTCAGAAGCAACTCATCCGTGTGAGCTAGACCCCTCGCACTTCAATTCAACCTTATGAGCGTCCTTCAACTGCAAAATCATCCTCGCGAGCTCTCTTCAGCAAGAAAATCATCCTCGTGAGCTGCTTAAGTCTGCACCATTTTGAACCTGGCTATTGCACTACACTGCGTTGGCTGCTGTGCTATGCTGGCTGTTGTGCTACGTTGGTTGCTGTGCTGCGCTAGCTGAGGCAACTTGGTGAGGCTACATTTGAACCTGGAGAGGTGACAAATGTTGTATTTTGAACCTGGCGAGGCTGTTTTGAGCTTAACGAGAACCTGGCGAGAGCCTAGCAGGGTGCATGCCTAAAGCATTTCAGCCCAGTGAGATCCCAGTGAGATTAAACTTCTGAAGCTGCAGCCCAGTGAGATCCTAGCGAGATCTCAGCATGGTGCATACCTGAAGCTGTCATCTATGCATGCATGAATTTTAGAGCCTATTTCAACACCCAAGGATATTTTGGATATTTCACACCTTCTAGGGCATGCATCCCAATGTCCCACACTTCCCAAAGCATCCAAGGGCCATAGATTGGCCATGAAATCAACTCCACACATCCTCACCCTTGTTTCTTATTGGCTAAAGCTTGTAATATGTTCTATGGACTGTATAAATAGAACAATATGCCTACTATGTAAACAGCCAGGATAGCTGGCTCAAATTAGGTTTTCTTTTAAGGTTAGGATTTTATTTTCTCCTTTCTTTTTTCATGTTCTTCTTGCCTTAGCACAACAGCAATGCTGGGCTAGGTTCTATGTAATAGCTAGGTTTTATTTCATGTAATGCAATGGGTTTTGTTTAAGCATAGAGAGCAGTTTTGGGGTTTACAAAGGCTGCTACCTTGAGGGCCATCATTGTAAATTCCCTTTTTAATCAATGAAGTGCCATGTTTAAACCTCCATTAAATTTATATTTTACCTATGTTTTTCACACAGATCTTTATAGAATTGATGCTCCCATGGTTGACTAAGCTTGTAGCCTTGCAACCTGGTGGCAGCAGCAGTTTTCCTGCTCTGCCTCATCATTTGTGTGGAAGGTAGCCTCTAGGATAGTCTATGATAATTTGAGTGGACAGACTATAACCTGAAGGAAGACCTTCGTCACAGATCTGAGATGAATTTTTCTCCTCTGTACTTGAGCTTGTAGCCTCGTGAGAGATTGTTGTAGAGCCAAACTCTCCTCTATTTTGCATCACCATTATCAGAGTTTAGATATGAGTTTTGGAGAGATTGCAGACTTGTGAGTTGGGTCATTCCAGGCCTTTTGTAGCAATAACCAGTTGAGCTTAGGTCCCCATTCAGCTTGGGATTCCTTGTGGTTTCCACATGGTTTCCTAGATCTGTTCGTTCCTATGAATGCATGAGCTTGTAGCCTTACAAACATAGTGTCTGCAATGGTTTTCATGTATTGATTTAATTCATTGAATGGAGGAAATCTATTAGATAGTCTGTGGCCATTCAAGTGGACAGATTATAGCCTTAAGATCAATCCATTCTCTTAGATTATGTCAAATTTCTGAGTTACTCAATGGGATTTGACCATCTCTATTGGATAATCTGTGACCGTTTAAGTGGACAGATTATAGCCTTAAGAGCAGTCTAAATAGTATGGGTTGATTTGAATTCTTATACCTTGCACTTGTGCTTGTAGCCAAGTGAAGGACTGCTGCACTTCCATTTCTAGATCTAAGTTGCATAACTGGTTTAACCTTAGCTGTCTACTTCTTCATCATTTTACTTTATTTTCTCACACTGCATCCATCTTCTTTTCCCCTTCCTTTTAGCTGTAGCTTTTACTTCGGTTTTTCTTAGTTTTAGATTAGTTTTTGTGACACCTAAACTTCCTCTCTTTACCTTTAGGTTTAGAGTTGCCAGATCTGTAGCTAGATCTGGAGGTTATTATACGACCCTTGTGGTTTCATATCAATACTCTCTGTGGGACAAACTCTTACTTCGTAAAACTTGATACAACAGACCCTATATCTTGTAGGTTTATGGCTTTTGGTTTAGTGCTTTTGTTGTTTCCATCTTTGATTTTGTTTTATTTTATATTTTATGTGTGATTCTTTCCACATCTATTTTCAAACTAATAAAAATATCACAACCAAAATTCCACCAACAAGTTTTTGGTGCCGCTGCCAGGGAGTTTTGATCTAGTATAGTAAACTGAGTTTAGTTCGTTTTTTTTATGCTTTGTAGGGTTTAAATAAGTACAACTATATTTCGAGTCTGATTTTTGCTCTTTGTCATTATTTTCTATTTAAGGTATTTTGTGTCTTAGTTGTGTTTTAGTAGTTTAGTTCATTGTAGAGTTAGTACTTAAATAAATGCCAGCTGTATTTTTTTGGAATTTTTTAGTTTCTCTGTTTGTTTTCTATTTTTTTTTAGGACTTTTTATTGTAATGGGTATGCGTGAATAACATATAGCTGGCATCATTTTAGTTTCCACTTATTTTCTAGCTTTAATAAATTCCTGCTCAATTTTGCAGATTTTTACAAGTCTGGAGTAATAGAAATTGGGGGAGTACAACTGCTGTTAGTGCACATTGTGCCTGAGTTTGCATTCTCTTCTCCCCCCTACTGTTGTTTCAATTCTGCATTCTTTAAAATTCTGCAGTAGTAGTCATAGTTTTATTTATTTATCTATGTGCTGTAAGTTAACCCTTGTCCAGCTGAGTGTGTGTTGTATGCAAGGAAGGAGGTCTCTCAATCTCGAACTTGTACCGTTAAATCCTAAGATTGAGAGAGTCCTAAGTCCTAGTTCACCAACACACACCCAAACTAAAAATCTGGTAGAAACTGAGATGGGAGAGCTACCTAAAACACTTAAGGAGGACAATGCACCAGGGGCATATGCATCCCCCTCTTACATTCAGCTCCCTAATGATGTGGGTAGTTACGAGATTAAAACCTCAACCATCCAAATGCTACAAAATTTTCATGGGCTGAGCAAGGAAGACCCCCACCAGCACATAGACTGATTTCTAGCGTTGTGCACTACTTTTAATATTGTTGGGTTGGGAGAGGAAGTCACCAAGCTTAGGCTTTTTCCTTTTTCACTAAAGGATAAAGCCCAAACATGACTCTCCTTGCTCCCACCAAACAGCATTAGTCATTAAGCAATCTCTTTTTGGTTTGCTTTTCTAACTTTTTTGGATTTTGATAGTAGCTTTACTTCCCATTTTTTATATCTGTACATACACATTTTTTGGGAAAGGGGGTTATTGAAAGAAAGGCCCAGGCTCAAATGGGGTAGCAAGGGATATCATCATTTTTAGGGATGCTTTCTGGCTACTATGTTTGGAATGATGGCCTCTTTTGGGTGGTTCTTAAGCAGTCACGTATCTGTTTCACCAATACTTACCTTGACGTGATAGACTAAGAGTAGAACCGTCGAGCGTATCCAGTGTTGATGGGCTCATGAAGATGATCTCCGTCCATGACGGCGAGGTGGATGGTGTATCCCGGTAGCACCTCTCGAACGACATAAGGTCCTTCCTAGTTTGGCTTGAACTTTCCTCTCGGATTGCCGTGGGGGGATGGGAAGATCTTCTTCAACACAGTATCTCCTACCTTCAGATCTCGACCGCGGACATGTTTATTATAAGCGTGTGCGATTCACTCCTGGTACACCTGAGTGTGACACAAGGCTAGGAGTCTCTTCTCATTCAATAGATTCAATTGTTCAATGTGGGATCTCTCTCTCTCTATCTCGGGTAAGTCTGATTCCATAAGGATTCGAAGCGAGGGTACTTCAACCTCAACTAGTAGGACGGCCTCAGTTCCATACACAAGGGAGAATGGTGTTGCCCCTATAGCGGTATGGATCGATGTTCTGTAGGCCCACAAGGAAAATGACAGCATTTCGCTCCAATATCGGTAAAGGACGACCATTTTCTCTAGGATGCGGATGACCATTTTGTTCGTAGCTTCTATGACTGTTAGTTTGAGGTCAGGGGGACGAGCGATGGTGTTTGATTTTATATTGCTCGCAGAAGGCCCAAATGCGCTTATTTGTAAAGTTTGTACCATTGTCCGTGATGATATCTTTGGGTACTCCAAATCGGCACACAATATTGTTCTTGAGAAACTCTCGACGTGATTGGTCGTGATGTTGGCGTATGATGCTTCTTCTACCCACTTAGTAAAGTATCAATGACGACGAGGATGAACCGATGCCCGTTTGATGCTTTTGGGCTAATCATTTTGACGACATCAAGGCCCCAGGTAGTAAATGGCCAAGGAGTGGTCATGCAGTGTAGATCGATGGCAGGAGAATTTATCAGACTAGAGTGTTCCTGACACTTGTAGCATTTCTAAACATGTTTGTAGCAATCTGATTCCATAGTGGTCCAAAAGTATCCCTGCCGCAGAATTTCCTTAGCAAGCATGTGACCGCTGACGTGGGCTCCGCATACTCCCTCATGGATCTCCTTCATGATACTGATCGCTTCACTTTCTATAAGGCACCTGAGTAAGATGTTTTATATGATCGCTTGTAAAGGCATTCCCCGCAAATGACGTAACCTGCTGCTAGATGCTGAATGGTCCTTCGATCTATCTTGGACGTACCCTCAAGGAAAGTTACCGTCTCGAGAAAATTCTTGATATCTGAGAACCAAGGTGGCTCATCATCAGGATTTGTAGGTTCCTCAATCTGGAGGCAAAAGGCCGGCTCATTCCTCTGCTCGATCATGATTGGCTTCATCTCAGCACCATAAGTGATTCCTCATTCGGGGGACATATGAGAATGTCATGTCTTGAAAGCAAGCTATCAGATCCTCGAGGTGCTCATGGTAAGGGATCAGTTTCTCATCTTTCATCTTCCAGTCATCGTTCGTCTGGCATATAATTAACTGCAAATCACCGAACTCAAAGGTGAGTTACATTCAGATCGAGAGTTGCCTGTAGACCAGCGGCACAAGCTTCATATTCGGCCATGTTAATTGTGCAAGGGAAGTTGAGCTTGATAGAGACTGGTACATGGGATCCTTTTGGCGAAATCAGAATGGCGCCAACTCCTTGGCCCTCGGCGTTTGCTGCCCCGTCAAAGTGCATTACCCATGATTCCTCTGCTTCCTTAGTATCGTCTTCCGTCATGAATAAGATATCTTCATTTGGGAACTCAGTTCTTAAAGGTTCATAATTTGGCACAGGATTGTCGGCAAGATGATCAGCGAGTGCCTGCCCCTTGATCGAATTCTGAGTGACGTACGTGATGTCAAACTCAGACAATAACAACTGCCATCATGCAGTCCGCCCAGTGAGAGCTGGCTTTTCGAACAAGTATTTTAATGGGTCCATACGGGCCAAAAGTAGAACGGCCTGAGATAGCAAGTAATGGCGGAGCCTCTAAGTAGCCCATACAAGAGCCAGGCATGCTTTCTCCAGATGAGAATAGTGCGTTTCATAATCAGTAAACTTCTTTCTTAGATAGTAAATGGCCTATTCTCTTCTTCCCGCCTCGTCATGCCGCCCTAAGACACATCCCATCGAAACCTCTGTCTTAGAGAGATACATCAAGAGTGGCCTCCCCGGCTCAGGTGGTACCAAAATAGGTGGGTTAAGGAGGTAGATTTTGATTTTATCGAACGCCGCCTAACAGTCGTTGTTCCATTCAACGGGCGAGTTCTTCCTTAGTAGCTTGAAGATCGACGTGCAGATTAGAGTTAGTTGTGCAATGAATCAATTGATATACTATATTCTGCCTAAGAACCCTCTAACTTCCTTCTCAGTAGACGGTGGTGGCATTTCCGTGATAGCTTTGACTTTGATTGGGTCGCCCTCGATCCCTCTTCTACTTCCGATCTACTTCTGCCATCTTAATCTGATTGTATCCTAAAAATCCATCCATGAAAGAAAGCATCCCGTGCTTGGCAGTATTATCGACCAAGATGTTGATGTGCGGCAATGGGAAATCATCCTTTGGGCTTGGCTTGTTCAAATTTTGAAAATCGATACACATGCGGACCTTTCCATCTTTCTTCGGTACAGGCACAATATTGGCTAGCCACTACGGGTATTTGGATACCATGATAAACCTCGCATCATACTGCTTGATGACCTCATCTTTGACTTTCAACATCCACTCGGGTTGGAGACGTCTCAGCTTTTACTTAATCAGCTTCATATCAGGGTAGAGAGGTAACTCATGCTCAACCAAATCAGTTTCCAGACCAGGCATGTCCTCATAGGATTAGGCAAAAATGTCTCTGTATGACCGAAGGAATTCAATCATGCTTTTTCTTTCTTCAGGAGACAGTGACGTTCCGATCTTGGTTATTCTGAGAATCCCCTCTGTCCCTAGATTGATATCCTCTGTCTCTTCGACAACGGGGGTAGGGCCATGCTCAAAGTCGTCGAACTGGTCAAGGAGCTCATTGGGGAGCTCCTCCAAAGGAGCATCCTCATCCAGACTTGTAACACCTACCTCTTCTTGTATTTCTACAGGGAAGGGGTCGACTTTATGTGGGACGGGTATTTCGATTAAGGCATCGTTTTGTGGGACTTTTTCTGGAATTTTAAATGACTATTTTTGGACTTTGGATTTTTTCAATGTTTTTGGGATTTTGTATTTTTTCTATGTTTTTGAGATTTTTGTTTTCTTCGGAGATGGACCCTTGGCAAGGCGGGTTACTATATATACAAGGTATTGCCTGCCTAGGGCTTATCTCACTTTTTATAGGTTATTTTTTTTAAGGAGACATGTGCCAAACTTTAGGCCATTCCCTGCTTCCAGTGTTTGGGGCAAAGATGCCTAGTTGCGTGGCTGAGGGGCCGCTCCTTTACCTGTTTGGTTGGAGGGTGCTGACTGATATGGCTTATTGGAGTCAGCCTCCATCATATTGATCCCCAATTCATCCAAGATGATTTCCTCAAACGTTAATACTATTTTACGGTGATTTACCACAGGGGGTGTTTGTTCAAGTACTGGCCATCATTCCTCGAAGAGGGATAACGCGGCCAAATCTATCTCCAGGTTGGGAAGGGAGATGTTGGGATTGGTGGGATGGGCTGGGGCTATGGGCTTGTGTGGGGTCAAATTGGTTACCCCATTTTGATCGATCTTTACAACCCCTGCACTAACAAAGGAATCTCTGATGTGCGGCCTAGGGTGAGGTTTCTCTTCTATGTTGATTCCTCGAGCTCTTACAGTTGCGGTGACCCTGGCTTTCTCTTTAGCCTCTCGGACCTCTTCCTCTGTGGGCTTGTATCCTAGCCCAAATCGTACTTTCTGTCCTTTGGCCACAACTGGCTCTCTTTTATCCTGCAGTCTAGGCCCGAGCCCTCGGCCTTTCTGTTAGCCCCACTTTTGAAGCATAGCCACCGCTACTACCATACTGCCTCTCGGTTTAGGCATGATGCCCTCAATGGGCTTTGGGAGTATCGCCGATACCTCATATTCAAAAATGTGGAGGTCGACGTCCTCAGCGGTGTGCGATACATCCAACATCTTAGGTTTTTCGATGCTATTGGCGGCCTTTTCTTTCTCGCTGTGCCCCTCACCAACGATCGTGATAATCTTGTGTCCAGATGTAAACTTGAGTTTCTAGTGCAATGTGGAAGGTATGGCTCCGACCTCGTGCAGCCACAGGCGCCCCAACAATAGATTAAATGAGGATTTGATATCCATTACTTGAAACAAGATGGAAAAGGTCATTGGCCCTATCAATAGCTCAAGATCAACTTCTCCCAATATTTCTCTGTTGTTATTGTCAAATCCTCTAGCGTTGGCTCTGGTGGGCCTTAACATGCATGGATCGACCCCGATCTTGGTGGCGGTAATTAATGGGCATATATTCAATGTGGACCCATTATCGATTAGAACCAAGGGGATTACCATGTTTTCATACTCGACCGCTATATTCAGAGACTTCGAGTGGCTACCTCCTTCCGGCAAGTCAGCATTAGAAAATGAAATGGCGTTCGGAGCCATCACTTGCCTAATTATCTACTTGACTTCATTGGGGCTAAGTTTGAGCGACACATGCGCATTTTTCAATGCCCCCATCAATGCTTGGAAATGGAGTGGGGACGTCATTAATAGATCCCACACAGTGATATGGGAGGGCATTCTCCTTAGCTGAGTCTCTAGTATATGTTCTCGACTCATTTTTTCGAAGGGGTTTACTGCGCTATCCTTCTTCCCCTCTGATTGGGCTTGTGCTGCTACCAGTGCTTCTGGTTGTTTTGATATCCTCCCAGACCGCGTGATAAAGTCCATTGTCCCCTCTCCGCTGCTACTGCCGACATAGACATCTGTTTGCTCGTAGCTTAGCGGGACCTGATGAGGATCATAAGTTGGTCCCGAGAGCTAGAAAGGTATGGCTGCCGGTACTTGAGGCACTTGTACTGCGGGCTTAGGAGGTGTGGGCAACACCTGATTTATTTTAGTGGTAGCAGGTTGGGTGGAAAAAATGGGCCAAATGGGAGTGGTGAAGCTTAAGGGTGGTAGCACGGGGGGAAAAGGGGTGAAAGTAGGCCATTGGTAGCTGATGGGCGGTGGAGGATTGGGGGTTTGATGGGTCATAGGGTAATTGATGGGAGTGGCAGATCTGGCAGGTGGTTAAACTGGAGGTAATGGGGTGGGCGCAGGCCATTGATGATTTATTGGCGGGGGAGGATTGGTGGCCCGTTGGTTTATTGGGTAATTGGTTGGGGTGGTTGTATATGGTTGGTATGCATTGCTATGTACATAATTGACAGGAGTGGGTGGTGGAAAGTATGCCCTAAGAT
The DNA here is from genome assembly GCA_021018995.1 of Chloranthus sessilifolius. NCBI lineage: Eukaryota > Viridiplantae > Streptophyta > Magnoliopsida > Chloranthales > Chloranthaceae > Chloranthus > Chloranthus sessilifolius. The sequence goes on along the minus strand of CM037584.1, from coordinate 102,112,572 downwards.
CTAAGGGTTCAATTTGCGGAGTCGGGTTAGGGAAATAATCTGACAAATTCAGGGGTTCAATTACCCCAATATTCCTCTCTTCAACATTTCTTGACAACGACACTACATAACTCTCCCAATCACTGATGTAATCGGATGGATCAAATTCAAACTCCTCTTCACTTTCTACCATTCTGACGGTGGGTCTGGGACCTGCTCCCCCGGTGGGATGTGGGGGTAATGGCACCTGGTGAATATTCGCATGCTGAGAAGGTGCAGGTTGAATTATTTTCCTAACGTCAATCAAATATTGGATTGCGTGCTTCAATGGGAAGCAACGATCGGTCAAGTGACCTGGGCCCTGATGAAAAATGCAGTGGGTATTTGGGTCATAGTTCTTCAGGATCAGGTGAGGGAGAGGTTGTGGTTGACAGATAGTGACTAATCCCTTTTCCACTAACAAAGGTAAGAGTACGCTCAAAGACTGCCCCAAGGGTGTGAACACTCTACCATAGTGGGCTCTCCTCTGCTCCGGAGTCATTTGCATTCCTTGCCCATCCCCTACTCTACATCTGCTCAGTTCTAACTGGTGCTAGCGGGGTTGCCTGAAATTAAAATGGGATAGTATTGTTATTGAGCCTGGAATTGGCAATGCTCTGAACACCGGCTCCTGTTCTCTTCTCATTCCTTTGTTCTAAAAATCTTCTAACCCCATTGGGTCCACTCGACATGTTCTTATTCAGACGGCCCTCCCTGTTGGCATCCTCACATCGGTTAACATTTCTCACCAGATCAGCAAAGTTGGACTGCTGCTGGTACACCAAAAAGTCTGAGATTACTAGTAGAGTATTCTTTGAAATCATTTCAATCTGCTCATCGTCAGGTATCCCATTTCTTACCTGAGCTGCTAGTGCTCTCCAACGTCCTAAGTAGTCGCTGAAGGTCTTATTTTGGTTCTATCTTAAATGGGCCAAGTCTGACTTTCACAGCTCAATGTTTATATTGTAGACATATTGTTCTTGAAAGAGGTGCATCAAGTCCCTCCACGTTTTCATCATGGATTGTTTTATAGATGTGAACCATCTCAAAGCCGGACCGGTCAGACTCTTCTGAAAGACTTTTATTAGTAGTCTTTCGTCCCCTCCGTATTGGCACATGTCCCCACAGTAGGACTTCAGGTGCGCAATAGGATTGCCAGTGCCATTATATTTATCAAAGGCCAGAATTTTAAATTTGGGGGGCAGGGGAACCTCAGCGAACAAGCATAAATCGGTGAAGTCCGTGGCATGGATTTCAGCACCACCCATTGTCATTAGCTGCTTTTGTATTTTGTCCAACTGTTCTTCCAGCTGCTCTGACTCTTTTGACACAGGGGCCGCTTTCTCGGCCGTTAGTTGGACTTCACTCTGGGCCACCAAGGAGTGAGCAATTATGGGAGGAGGGCTAAGGCTGGTCAATGCCCCAGCGTAGGCCCCACTATTCCTAATCTCGTCTTCCTCATACTACTGGTCAGCATAATGTGCAGTGAGGGCGGGATTCTCTTGTTATTGTTGCACGGGTTGGATGGGAATGACATAAGTGGGGGTTGTGCGAGCCCACTGGGGATGAGGAAAGGTTTGTTGGGTGATGGAATTTTGGTTTTGAGGTGGGGCCTGAAGAGGCCATTGGGTATGGGGGAAGGTTTGGAGATGGCCTTGGGGTGTGGGGCCATGGGAAAATTGGGTTTGGAGTAGGGTTTGACCTGGGTGTGGAGGCTGGGTGAAATGTTGGGGGTATTGCAGAAGGTATGTGTGGGATTTGGGCTTAAGCCACGAAGCCTTGGTCATGATAAGGTTGGGCCATGGGCCATTGGTGGATTTGGAACACGGACCCTTGGTAGGTTTGGGCTGTGGACCTTTGATAGGTTTGGGCTATGGGCCCTTGATGGGTCTGGGTCATGGGCCCTTGATGGGTCTGGCCCAATGGATCTTGATGGGTTTGGGCCGCCATTGATGGGTTTGGCCTAATGGGCCCTGATGGGTCTGGGTCATGGGCCCTTGATGGGTCTGGGCCATGGGCCCTGGGTGGGTCTTGGCCATGGGCCCTGGGTAGGTTTAGGTGGTAGGGTATTGGGCCATGGGGCCCTGGGATATGTGGGAAAAGGGGGTTTGGGCCAATGGGCCTTGGGGCATGTGAGAGTTTGGAGATTGGGCCATTGGGCCTTGGGGTGTATGGGTAGTGGGAGGCTGGGCCATGGGGCCTTGGGGCATGTGGGTAATGAGGGTTTAGATGGTGTGGATTATGGGAGGTTGATGGGGGTCATGGGGGACTGAGGCCTGGAGATTGGCTAAGGTATGGGATGGGTTCATGGGCATGGGGTGCGGAGGAGAGGTATTTTGAGAAGCCTTCCCTGAGGAGTAGGCTTGGAACATCTCCTCCATCATGGCCATGGAGGGGAGATCGGATGTGGATGGTGGATTTAAGGGGTGATGAGATGTAGATGGGGAGGATGTGGAGGAAAAATTGGGCATGACTCAGGTATGATCGGGCATGGCCATGGTAGGTAGAGGGATATGGGCTGGATGAGATGGGTCATTGGGAAAGGGGAAGGTATGGTGGATGTATGGGGATGATGAAAGGTTAGGTGTAGGTGTTTGGGAAAAATCGGGCATGGCCCCGATAAAAATGGGCATGACTCGGGTAGATGGGGGGATTTGTGGGGGGTTGGATAGGGAGGAAGTGGTGTATGTGAATGTGGGTGGATTGGGCCTATAGGGGGAAGATGGGAAATGGGGCATGGATGTGGATTGGGAGAATGGGTTTTGTGTGGATGTGGAAGGGAAATGTGTTGGACTTACATTGGGTATGGTTTGGGAAAAATATGGAGAATGGGGGGTTGGACTTTGGATATTTTGGGGGATAGTGGTTGGAAAAATGGGTGCGCCAAACGGGCCAGTAACAGCAAAGGGTGATTGGGTGAGGGGGATGGTGGAAAAGACTTCCCCCGAATGGGAATGGATTGAAGAGTGTGGTGGGGATGAATCGGGATCGGCGTAAGCCGGGTCCACTACCCACGACATTCTTCGGGAACGGGTTGGGTAAGGGTGCCTTGGATAAGGCCCAAAAATTTGCCTTCGCTTATGAGACGACGGAGGGCAAGATGATACCGTTGTGCCGGCACCACAAACTATATATATATTTTTTGGTTTTTAATTTGCTTATTATATATTTTTTTGATTTTTAGAATAAGTTTTTGAAAAAAACAAAGGTTCCGAGGCCTTGGAATTCTCTTTTCGAGCGGCTCTCGTACCTTAATTCATGACCCGCAGCGACGACTCCGACGCACTTTGGGAGAATCGAAGGAGAACCTTTGATCTATTAAAGGCACAAAAATCGAGGCAAATAACTTGATCCCCTGGAATGAGCCAAAAAGAAGTTGCCCTCTTTTGACCGGCGGAGGCGTATTGGGTGTCAAAGTTTGCGGGGCCCAAACAAGGCACTAAGCACACTGATTGAGGGACTCGAGAGGTGAAAAAAAGGCCATGAATTCGGACTGGAGCTGTGCGGAACAGACCTGGCGCAACTAATACATGCGCCCAGGTTGCAGGACTCCCCTTTTACACTGGCACAACTATTAGTTGCGCCAAGGTAAATTTTGGGATTTTTAAGTTGGCGCAACTATTAGTTGTGCCAGTTATAAATCCCAATTTTTGCACTGGCGCAACTAATACTTACGCCAAGCAAAAATGGGATTCCGGAATGTTATGACAGCAGAGGCAGCAATCCAAAATGAGTCTCTTTTTGGTTTTTTATGGAAGCTAGGCTTCCAGGAACTGAGCTATTTTTTGGTGATCGATTCTCTCCTAACCACACTGTTAAGTAGTGAAAAATACCATTTTTCACCCCTAAACATGAGCTTTGAAAGACCCTTGAGAAGACTAAATAAGTGCTTTAGTGTGCATTTTACAGCTAACCAATTAGACAGGTCCAAGTCCGAAAAGCATCCTAAAATGATCAAAAAGCTGACAACTCATGTCAAGCTCAAAGAGGGAGTGAAGAAATAGCCTCAGCAATGGCTAAAAAGGTCCTAAAAGAGCAAGAAAAGACCTGAAGAAGAAGAAGGATCCATTCGCAAAGAAGAAATCAAGTTAAAAGTTCAAATCGCAAAGTAAAAAGTACTTTTCGAAAAGGTCAAAGTTCTGTTCGAATTGATTCTGGAGCTGTAATGAACTACTCGAAAAGAACCATGTTCGCTCAATAGTTGAAATTTCCTTTCGAATAGAAGATCCGGGAGAAGTTCTTTGAAAAGACTTTCAAGCCAAATTTCTTTGCGAAAAGAACTTACGGAGCCAAAACACTTTGCGAAAAAAGGCACTTAAACTCTCTGAAAGGACATTACGGGAATTACTTGTTTAAAGGGCATTTCAAGTAATCTCAGACGCGCTTCAATGCATTTAATGACCCAGGGACATTTGGAAGATTCCAATCAAGATCCAAAAGCATATTCCAACCCATGTGAGCGCCAAAGATGAAATCACTTGGCGGGAACTTCTAGAAGCTCAAACAGATTTTTGAATTCCATAATGAATTGATGCTTCTAGCGCTGATTGGTGAACGGATCGAGCATTTTCATTGGCGAACAGATCTGGATCCCGTGCTCAAGCGCCATTGGGCAATCCAGATCTCGAACACTTCGATTGGTCAATTCAGCCTGCAGGTGATCAAGGGAAAGCTATAAATAGAAGACATTTGCCCAATTGTGGCATCCAGATTTTGAGGTTTCATTTCTATTTCCCTAGCTTCCGGTGAGATAGCCTATCTGTATCTCCTGTAAAAGCTTATTTTGTTTTGCTTTTGGGAGTTGTTGAGGGTGATTTGTAACTACAACGAGAACGGAGTCAGGACGCCAAGGCGGACGGCGTTGTAAAGCCGTACTTTGTAGTTGTAATGTTGGATTTTAAAAGGTTGTAACTTGTGTCTTCTCCATTGGAGTCATGTCGAGGGTTGTGAATGTCCACATTAGTGCATTAGAGCTCTTTAGACTCACTCACCCGCAGCCAACTTCCCTCCACTCATGGTCTCTGTGCCAATTAGCGTGGGTAACCTAATTCTAGCAAAGACTTAGATGATGTTCATGTTCAACTAAAGAACAGGCCACAACTATTGGATGATCTGTGACCATTGGATGGATCATAGCCATAAGTCTAAACCTATTCCTTAATTCGATTTATTTCTCTTACATCCGTGTCTTTGGTAGCAGATGAAGATTGAATCGCTCTATTGAATCTGATTCTCCATTAAAATTCAAAGGCTAAAATACATGAAGCTATTATTTCTGCATTTGATTTATTTTAAACACCTCCACAACTCGGATCTGGATCACGTAGTTAGTTCTTTTCTTTATTTGCTTTTAGTTAAACGTGACAAAACCCAACACTCTCTCTTTATCTGCTTTCTAGATAATTATAGAGCCAGATCTGGTAGCACAGATCTGTAGGTTTATCTCTCATTTTAGACAAATTCTCTGTGGACGATCTTGAAATACTTACTTTTAAAACTTGCTACAATTGGCCTGATCTTGCAGCTAATGTTAGCCCCAGTGTGCTGCCGATATTCCTTTCATAAGTTAACATCCATATAACTTAGCATTCTTTAATTCTTTAATTCTTTATTCATAATGCACACAATTATGGCACACTTGGAGCGACAACAAGTTTTTGGCGCCGTTGCCGGGGAATTTGTTCTAAAATTGGTAGACCTAAGTTTTTTTTTTTATTTTATAGATTTGATTTTCATTTTAGTTTTGCTTTAAACACGCACTTTGTATTCCAAGTGCTTGATTAAATGTCTAGTTTTGTATAGAAAACCTATTTTATGCAGCAGTATTTTTTTCTAAGTTTTCATTCTTGCCTTCTAGTTGTTTGAATAAATGTCACCGCCACTCTTTTGTCTTTTTGTCAAATTTGGGCAAGAGTCTGAGTTTTTCTTTTTATTTTTGTCAATATCGGAATAAGGTATCTGCAGCTTTTGGATTGTTGCAGATCCGGAGCACCGTCCAACAAGGAGCATCTGGACTAAAAGCAGATCCGCTTGAGTTTGCATCCTCTTCTCCTTTGCATTCATTTTCTATTTTTAAATTCTTGAGAACCAGCATGTTGTGTTTATTGTTTGTTCGATTATAATTTCATTGCCTTTTAGGCATGCCGATTTTTTACAAAACCAAATACAAAATAAAAGAAAATGAAAACACAAATAGAAAATCTCTTAGTTGTTTCTCATTATTTTCAGTAGTAAATAAGGGCTCTTGTTGAGCTGGGCTGATCCAAAACAAGTAAAAAATAAAAAATAGAAAATTATAAAATAAAAAATATATATATATATCTTCAGATAATGTTTTCTCCATTTGCATCCACTTTTCCCATCCGACCTCGAGATCATTTTTTATTTTAGGAATCATGTAGGACAATGAGTAGTGAATCATAGTGTTTTGAATATTCAATGGACCCACTTATTTTATTTTCCTTGAGATTTCTTCATCATAAATGGGTCTCAAATTGTATGAACTCTGCTTTAATATGTGCTCCCATGCTTCATTATTTTTATTCATACCCATCATCAACAAAGGGGTCATTTTATGAATCTTGCTTTTCAACGTATTCACGCTAATCATTTTTTTTCACTTAGATTCATAAGTATCTCAGCTTTTGGCATTAGATTTTCATTTGGGCTTAGGATGTATCATTTTTTCTCTTTGGGCTTAGGATGTATCCTTTGGCATTAAAAATTCTGTTTTTAGGAATGTTAGTTTCAAATTCTGTTTTTAAGAATTTTAGTTTCAAATTCTGTTTTTAGATTTTCAAATTCTGTTTTTAGGAATTTTAGCATTCTGTTTTTAGATTTTCAAATTGCTTTTAGGAATTTTAGTTTCAAATTCTGTTTTAGGAATTTTAGTTTCAAATTGCTTTTTAGGAATTTTAGTTTCAAATTCTGTTTTAGGAACATTGTCCTAGTTTTACTAATTTTCGTCATTTTTCGTGAGTATAGTTAGTTTCTAACTTTTTTTTCCTATTCTGCATTCACAAATTCTGTTTTTGTAACAACACTTTTTTATTTTTTTTTAAACATTGTATGCAGTTCCTACATTTTTATTTTTCTCCTGCATATAGTTTAGATTTTTTCTGTTCTTAGTTTTTCTTTCTTCTTTTATCCTGCTGCCCCTCGTTTCGGTTTTCCCACCCCCCTCCCAGTGGACCCCTTTAGTCCCCTACCACTCCATCCCCTCCCTAGATATGCCACCCTCTCCAGGCCATGATGACAATCCCTACATCCGTAGGGATGTGCGAAGAAATGGCTTGATTTGGAGGCCTACATCCAACCCCTTATGAGGCCAAAATAAAAATTAGAGCATTTCATGCAATTTGAGAGAGAGAAGATGAGGGATCTGGTTGGACAAACATACCAATTGGTCGAGAGCAACACAAGGTAGCTATGCTCCAAGCTCAACTAGTTCAAGACAAACTAGCTCAAGAACAAACAGACGACCAGCTGACCAAACATCTGGGCCTCACCAAGAAGATCAAGTCCAAAGAGTACAGAGCTCAAGAATTCCGAGAAATCACCATCAAGTTCGATTCCAACTCGATTCAAGTTCAACGGTGACTCTAGCTCGACCCCAATGACCCAACTTATGGTAGCGACTTTGATCCAAGTTATTAATGTTTGCACTTTGTTTCTAAATATAATATATATCTGTTTCTTTTGTCCAATTATGCACTTTTTTCTTTTTTTTTTCTTTTTTTACTTTTTACATTCATTGTTCCGTAATTATTTTTCCAATCTTTTCTGTTAGATCCAGCGAGCAAGCCTATTTTATTTTTTCCCTTACATCAAACCGGTGAGGACACGGTTCCTCACAGTTTCGCCTCTCCTTAATCCCATCCCCCTCATCTTTAATTTTCTTTTCTTCTGTAATGTTTCTAGTCAATAAATTTTGCTTTCTCCAATGCTCACTTTGTCATGTTTTACTTTCATTTGTTTTATGATTTCCTTCATGTTTTTCTGAATAATGGGACCATAGCCACCTTTGAACCAAAGTGAGGACACCGCTCCTCATAAGTTTGGGGTGTGGCGAGAGATCTGCCTGGACAGTCGGCATAAAGCGTAAAAATCACCTAAGTGGCAAGGGGAAGAATTTAATGTACTTAAGAATCAAGTTAACTAGGAAATTTTAAATATTCTTTGCAAAAATTTAGACATTCTAAACCTTGCGATAGTCTACATTTCCATGATGATTACACCATAAAAACATACCGGTATCAGACGTAGTAAGTCAAAAGGAAGAGAAAAGGTAAAGATATACTTAAAAGCTCAAGGAAAAACCATAACCAAAGGTGAGAATTGAGCTCATATATTTTCCATCTATTGAAGAGTGAGAGGCAAATTTTTTTACGATTCAAAAGATTGGCTGAGGCATTAGATCCACTAGAAGTTAGGAAACTCCAAATTAAACAAGACTCATGAAACCGAGGAAAAGATCAAGGCCTTCTTTGGACGACTTGAACCTAACAGTAACCAACCAAGAAAAATCTGCTTGTTTGTACCCCATTTGAGTCAAATCCTACAATTCTTCATCAAAATATCCAAAAGTACTTGCACGAACCTATGGAACCAATTCAGCCTTCCCTCACTCGAGAATTCAGAGGTAAAGGAGAAAGAACTGAAGATGGACCATTTCGGCAGCATCAAGAAAATGAAGAGAAAATACCTCAAAACAGGCAATATGGTGACCGAGAAAGGAAGAGACAAACAATGTGAAAAGTTGCAAGCAAAAAGGCAAAAAAGGGACCTTATGATGAAAATGCAAGATCAAAGAAAGAACTGATCATTGTGAATGTGAGAATCTCGAAAAGAAGAAGAAAGAAGCTAAACTCAAAAAGGTGGAGTCATGAACCATCTCCTGCACTTCCCGAGTTCTCAAATTCAAACCCCATTCAAGCGCCTTTCCTTGAAACTTCACTCCATAAGCCATACAAACAAACCTAGATTAAAAGTCCTTGTGATCCAAAGTTGAGTGAGTGTCATGTAGAGATAAGAAGTTCCCCAATCTATGGTGAGGAGATGTCAATGATGCGCACGAGAAATGTGCCTATGCTCATGCTTAGCATCCATTTGGGAGATGTAATCGCTCTTGAGCTTGAGTGAAACGAACCCCTCAACAAAAACACTGATGAGAGTATACCCGGTGAGTGTTTGGGTTGGAACTTGAGCACATTAAGTATGACTTATAACCTAATTTTTATCCATAGGATGAGCTTCTGCTTGGCACATTTGTATGATTTTCTATGACTGCTTCACATGATTGGAAATATTGAAACATTCATGAGGTTTATAAATGTTGAAATCTCCTTGCAAACAATACAACTAAATTTCTGTAAACATGGATTCAAGAGTAACTAATTTCGATCTTTGATTGCTCATGAGATAACAAAGGCACTAATGCCAACTGTCCCATGGAGAAGTTTGTGGGTACCTTCATGAAAACCCTCGAGACTTCACTCCTCCTCTAGGGATCACCTAGGGGTTGAAAAGGCTTGTTGCATATGCTAAATGCACTGTGCTTCCTACAAAAGTGGCTCTTTACTTTGTTTTTATGTTTTTCTTTGCTCGGGGACTAGCAAAGCTTAGGTTTGGGGTGTGTTAAGTAGTGAAAATACCATTTTCACCCCTAAACATGAGCTTTGAAAGACCCTTGAGAAGACTAAATAAGTGCTTTAGTGTGCATTTTACTAACCAATTAGACAGGTCCAAGTCCGAAAAGCATCCTAAAATGATCAAAAGTCGACAACTCATGTCAAGCTCAAAGAGGGAGTGAAGAAATAGCCTAAAGAATGGCTAAAAAGGTCCTAAAAGAGCAAGAAAAGACCAAGAAGAAGAAGGATCCATTCGCAAAGAAGAAATCAAGTTAAAAGTTCAAATCGCAAAAGTAAAAAGTACTTTTCGAAAAGGTCAAAGTTCATTCGAATTGATTACGAGTTGTAATGAACTACTCGAAAAGAACCATGTTACATGCTCGAATAGTTGAAATTTCCTTTCGAATAGAAGATCCGGGAGAAGTCCTGCGAAAAGACTTTCGAAGCCAAATTTCTTTGCGAAAAGAACTTCCGAGCCAAAACACTTTGCGAAAAGGCACTTAAACTCTACGAAAGGACATTCGGGAATTACTGACTTGTTTAAAGGGCATTTCAAATCTCGCACGCCCAATGCATTTAATGTACCAGGACATTTCGGAAGATTCCAATCAACCTCCAAAAGCATATTCCTACCCCTCTGACCGCTCAAAGATGAACTCACTTGGCGCGAACTTCTAGAAGCTCAAACAGATTTTGAATTCCATAATGAATTGATGCTTCTAGCGCTGATTGGTGAACCAGATCGAGCATTTTCATTGGCGAACAGATCTGGATCCCGTGCTCAATCGCCATTGGGCAATCCAGATCTGAACACTTGATTGGTCAATTCAGCCTCTGCAGGATCAAGGGAAAGCTATAAATAGAGAAGACATTTGCCCAATTGTGGCATCCAGATTTTGAGTTTTCATCTCTATTTCCCTACCTTCCTACGATAGCCTATCTGCCTCCCTGTAATAGGTTCGTTTGTTTGGGTTTTGAGAGTTGTTGAGAGTGTTTTTTAACTCCAAGTTCATCGGATTCAAGACTGCCAGTCCCTGGGCTGCCTAAAGCCGTGCTTTGTCATTGTAATTTTATCTTTTAAAACACTGCTGTACTTTGTGTCTTCTCCATTGGAGTCATGTCGAGGGTTCGAATGTTCACCTTAGTGCATTAGACTTCTTTAGATTCACTCACCCGCATCCAACTTCCCTTAATTCATTGTCCTCGTATGAATTAGCGTTGGTAACCTAATTCTAGCAAAGACTTCTGATGATGTTCATGTTCTCAACTAAAGAACAGCCATTAACTATTGGATGATCTGTGACCATTGGACAGATCATAGCCATAAGTCTAAACCTATTCCTTAATTCGGATTTATTTCTCTTACATCTGTGCTGGTAGCCAGATGAAGATTGAATCTGCTCTATTGGAATACAGATTCTCCATTAAAATTCAAAGGTTAAAATACATGAAGCTATTATTTCTGCATTTGATTTATTTTAAACACCTCCACAACTCGGATCTGGATCACGTAGTTAGTTCTTTTCTTTATTTGCTTTTAGTTAAACGTGACAAAACCCAACACTCTCTCTTTATCTGCTTTCTAGATAATTATAGAGCCAGATCTGGTAGCACAGATCTGGAGGTTTATCTCTCATTTTAGACAAATTCTCTGTGGACGATCTTGAAATACTTACTTTTAAAACTTGCTACAATTGGCCCTGATCTTGCAGGCTAATGTTAGCCCCAGTGTGCTGCCGATATTCCTTTCATAAGTTAACATCCATATAACTTAGCATTCTTTAATTCTTTAATTCTTTATTCATAATGCACACAATTATGGCACACTTGGAGCGACAACACACACCTAAAGGGTTTGAGTCCGATATAACTCGCTAGCGTGCTCCCCAAGGGTTTTAATCTTTGGAATGGGAAACCACCCGATATACCTCCGGCGCAAGCGCCTTCTCAGATACTAGGTGGGTTAGGACTTTTCTGGATCATCACCACTAGGGGCTGCCACCATACTAAGACCGGGGTGGTTGTATGTGTGCCTAAACCCAACCCTTTTAAAATCTACCTCGTAAAAACAAGTTAATTAAGCTCCCTATTCTTGGTTCAATTTTAATATTTTTTTCAAGGCCTTTTTTTTATGGAAGTTTTCTTTAGTTCAAAGACCGGGGGTGATGATTATGTGCCGCCACTACGGGCCGGCGTCCACTGCTGGGATATGAGTGCGCAAGTAGGCCCGCCAATCGGCTAAGGTACTTTAAATGATGAAAAATTAAAGAAATTGAAAGACAATGCTCAAGTAGGCCCGCCGATCGGCTAAGGCACTAAAAATGACGAAAAAGTAAAGAAATTTAAAGACTATGCTCAAGTAGGCCTGCCAATCCGCTAAGGCTCGTAAATGGCATAAAAATAGGGATAAGTAAAATGACTATATTGGAGGGGTGAGTAAAAAAATAGTAAAAATAAAATTAAAAAAACAGCAATAAAATGTTAGGAAAATAAAAATAAAGAGGCCTAGTTCAAGGGGAAGCTCTACTAGCTATTCCCCAGCAGAGTCGCCATCTGTGCAATCGTGGGATTTTTGACGATCCTGTTGCAGCGATGCGCTCGCTTGCAAAAAATATAGAGTCGCCACCCGGAGCTCTTGGTGTCCCGGGAAACCTAGTTCATTTTAATGAGCACCGAAGTACTAAAAATATGACTCTGAATTCGGTCCACACCAAAGGCTCTTAGGTAGGGGCTTCGGTTATCGATCGGGAAGGTGTTAGGCACTCGATCAACCTGCTTAACGCGGTCTCTTCTAATGGCCAATATAAAAATAAAGTAAAAGAAAATAAAATAGCTTCCTCTTGCCCAAATGAGCCTTAAATCCTATTTGTGCCCCTCCGTTCCTGCCAAAAATTCGGTAGCATAACGGCACAAATGGGAGAATGGGAAGAGCTAAAGAAGAGATAGGAGAAGAAAGGGGAGAGCCAGAGCCTTCGGGCCCTTGTAGCACCGTAGGAGAGCCTTGCGTTGGCTTGCTTTGATGAGCTTTTGAAGGCTTGAATGGTGGAAAAAGGGGTTCTAACTCCTAAGGCTTGAAGCTAAGAGGAAGAGAGGGAAGGCTAAGGGATTACACACACCTAACCTAAAGGCTTTTAGTAAACTGCTAAGGTCTAAGGGAGCTTTTTGAAATCTGGAACTTGTATGGGAAGTGTGCACCAAAGGGAGAAAGTTCTTCTCACTTTAAGCTCTTTCTCTCTTAGGCCAAAATTCTCAACCTTTAAACCTAGGGGTGGGGGTGTCTATTTATAGGAAATGGGTGGATTAGGAGACCACTTAAGTACTAATTGGGGTTAGTGTTGCTCCCCCAGCTATGCTTTCTTTTTTATTTGTGGTAAAATAAATTTAAAATCAAAATAAAACAGGGGATGAAATCAGCACAACTGAGAAGTCCTAGACCTGCAAGATAGAGGGTCCATTGTGGCAAGTTTTAATAAGTAAGAGTTTGTCCCACAGGGAAAGATGAGCTACAGCTCCAAGGGAGCCATCTCTAGTAGTCCCTCCAGATATGACTACAGATCTGGCAGTCCTTAAGGGAAGGGAGTTTAAGGTCACTTAGTTTACAGATCCTAAGGTAGCCTAATGTCTCAACTACAGAAAGGGTTGAGAGGATGGATGGAGTGTGGAAAATAAATATAAAAGTGTGAGAAGTATGTTATTGAGCCAAGATCAGAGGAGTTTTGTAACTCAGATTCAGGTCTGATGTTATAGAAATCATGTCCAATGGCTACGTTATCACCACTGAGGAAAAAGAATCCAACCCTTCTCTGTGCCATGATCCAATCCCTTAAGGTTATAACCTGTCCACTCAAATGGTCACAGACTATCCCATAGGGGAACCACAATCCAGAGATGGGTCAAAACAAGTTAATCATTGTAGCCACTATTTCATCCAGGCTACCAGCTCAAGAATCCATAGGGAACCTCAACCTCTAAAGCTCTATGTGTGGGGTTAAGGCTATATAGGACCATGATAGCCCAGACGCATAGAACCAGCAAGAGATTGAGTACAACCTTCGATCTAGCTGTCCATTGCTTGAGTGAGGCTATAATGGTCCAGTCACAAGCCTACAATCTCTATAACCAGATCAGATCTAACATCTGATAGTGGATCTATACAAATATAGGGGAGTCTGCCTCTGTACAATCTCCCACCAGGCTAATACAAGCTCAGGTGCAGAGAAGAAGGATCCATCTTGGATCGGTGGATTAGAATCACCCTAAGGCTATAACCTGTCCACTTTAATTGTCACAGACTATCCCAGAGGCTATCCTCCTCACGGAGCCCAAGACAAAACAAGAATATCGCTGCCACCACCATGGTCACATGGCTACCAGCTCAAGCTCCCATGGGGATTTCAGATATAGTGGGTCCTGTGGTGGGGCTAAGGCTGTATAGGACCATGATAGCCTAGACAAATAGGTCACTTGGATTTGAGTGGCCCTTAGAATCAGTCCTCCATTGCTTTGAATCACAGCCAAAGCAATGGTGGATCACAAGGCAGCAGCCTTGCATAGAGCATCTCACATTCAAACACAAATCCCATAATATAAAAAATCCTATTACAGAACTTCCATTAAACTAGTTCAAAATGCAGACAAAGACATAGCCAGCAAGTGCTGGACTATGGAGAGAAGGAAAAAGAAAAAGAAAACTACTTACAGCTAAAAAAAAGAAAAGAAAAATGATCTTAGATCAAATCCCCAAGAGATGAGATGTGTTCCAAGCTCCCTAAACCTAAGCTAAGTATGGGTTTATATAGCAGTGGTGTGGCGGCGCATTAGGGTTAGGAAACCCTAATTTTAACGATGCCACGTGGCCTAATAGTGATCCTTGGATGCCTCAGGGCGCATGCACGAAGATTTAAGCGTGAGAGTGCGTGCCCTAATCACCGAAAATTCCCACAAAGTCCTCTACTGAAGCGATGGAAGTTGAAGTTCGGAGCTTCGCTAGGTAGCTATTATTTCCCAGACTTGTCGCGTGGTAGCTCTTGCTCTTCGCGAGGATGGTTTAACATTAAAGCTTCAACCATCGCGACGTTGCCTTGGTTTGCTCTTCAGGCAGTCGTGCGATAGAGAATTGCGCTCTCGCTGGATTGGGCTTCATGAGGTTGAGTTGACATCAAAGCCTCAGATGTCGCGAGGTTGGAGTTCAAGCAGTCACGAGGTAGCCACGCATTTGCTGGGTTGATCTTCGCGAGGATGGATTTGAATAGCGCGAGAACTGTGCGAGCACTTCTCTTCAATGGACTTCGCGAGTTTCCTCGCGAGGCTTTAATGAGTTCTGAACTACGCGAGGTTCCATGTCTTAATTGATCTTCATGAGGATGGCTCTGTCTTCGCGAGGATGCTTTCTTCTTGAATATTTGCATCCTGCGACTACTGCGCGAAGAGTTTTTTGAAGCTCTCTCTCCTCAGTCGTTCTGAGCGAACTGTGCGAGGTAGATAGAGGTCTGCTTTGAACTGCGTGAGACTGCGCGATGTGTTCTACTCTTGAGCTTCGCAAGAGCTGCATGAGTTTATGCTTCTGAAGCTCTTCAGTCACTCAACTACGCGAGAAGTTGTTGTAAAGTCTTGGGAAGCTTAGTTGGACTGCGCGAGACATATTTCTCCTGAATCCTCTACAGCTTGGGTCAGCTGCACGAGGCTCATTTCAGGTCTGGATTCAGAGTTCATCCTTCTGAGGGACTTCTGGTGCCAAAATAGGCTCCTTAGCAGGATTCCTGGCCTTATTTCACTGCTGATTATTACCTACATAAAACACTTAACAAGAACTTATTAGATGGTTAAGGGTCTAATCAAAGGTTAAGTTAAGGGGTGAAAAGTGGTACTTTTCAGGTCTTAACACACCCCCAAACCTAATCTTTGCTAGTCCCTTAGCAAAGCTATATTAAATCTACTACAAAAATTAAATGCCACTTTCGTAGGGAGCACAGATATATTTTAGCATATGTACCAAGCCTTTTAAACCCCTAGGTGATCCCTAGTGGAGGAGTGAAGTCTCCTGAGGGTTTTCAGTGAAGACACCCACAAACTTCTCAATGAAACAATTAACAAAAGTGCAATATCATCAAGTGAGCAGTCAAGGAGCAGACTTAGTTTACTCTTGAATCAGTAAACATAAAAGAAATTTAATCCATTGGTTGCACAGTAATTTAAACAGCATAAAATTCTCATGAATGCACAGCCTTTCCAATCAGTTTACAACCACAGAAAACTGCACAAGTGTGTGCCAGCACTGAGCTCATCATCAGATCAAAAATTAGGTTATAGGTCATACATAATGCATTCAAGGTCAGACCCAGAAACTTTCCAGGGCATACTCTCATAAGGGTCTTATTGAGGGGTTCATTTTCTCTCAGGCTCAAGAGTAGTTACATCCCCCAAAGGGGTCTGTAAGCATGAGCATAGGCAGAGTTCTTAAGTGCTGACATCATTGACAGATCCTTACCATTGATTGGATAACTCTTTATCTCCACATGACAGCTCACTCAACTTTGGATTACAAGGGCTTTTAACTGGGCTGTAATGTGGCTTATGGAGTGGGGTTAAAAAGAATGGAAGGTTGAAAAGGGATTCAAAATTGAGAAATCAGTAGGTGAAGGAGGTGATTCATGACTTCACCTTCTTGATTTTAGCTCCTTTCTTCTTCTTTGAGATTTTCAGATTTGAAGTGATCAGTTTCTCTTCTTGATTTTAATTTTCCAAAAGAAAGTTCCTCTTGATTCCTCTCTTACTCCTCTTCATTATTATTTTTTATTTCTTTTTGGTGGAATTTTCTTCTTTTTATTTTTGTTTTTGCTTTTCTGAAATGCCACCATGTTCTCAGTTACCATACTGCCAGAATTTTGAGATACTTCTTCTCCATTCACCTATGTTGACCATAGCTAGTCCATTTTCAACTCTTTCTCCTTTACCTTCTGAATTCTCAGAGTGAGGGTAGACTGAATCAGGTTCATAGGTTCAGGTACAAGTACTCAGGTGTATTTTGAAGAAATTTATAATTTAAAGCTCAAAGGGGGTATGGACAAGGGCAGTTGCTTTAGGGTTGGTCTATTTAGGCTCAAACTGTCCAAGAGAAGGCCTTGATCCATTCCTAAGTCTCATGAGTGTTGTCAGTTGTTTCAACTTGGAGTTGCCTATCTTCTAGTGAGCACGGATCAAATTACCCTTAGAACTAGAAGAAATTGCCTTAGTCACTCCTCAAAGGATGGAAAAAAATAAATTTATAGGCCCAATTCTCACTGGTTATGGTCTTCCTTAAACTTTTAAGTATGTCCTCACCTTTTTCTCTCTCTAATGATTCACTAAGTGCTGACACAAGTAAGTTTCCTTAGTGATATCATCATGGAAATGTGAAATATTAAAAGTTTATAATGTCTAAAGTTTACTGAAATTTTAAATTTCTTATTTTTCATGATTCTTAAGTGAACATAGATCCATTTCCATATTACTCACATGACTCTGCTGCACTTAGGTTAACTATTCCATTGGCAGGGTCTGCCTGCCACACCTCCAAACCTATGAGGAGCAGTGTCCTCACTGGATCAAAGGTGTCTGTGCAGCAGATTCATTATTTGCAAAACAAAGGGAAATAACATGGAGCAAAACACACAACAGACAAAGTAAAATAGTAATGACAAAAGAAGAAAATCTATTAAAAATGAGAAATGTACAAACTAAAAGAAAACATAAGCAAAAGAGTGCAAAAACAAAAAAAATCCTAGGTACAATCTAATCAGAATCTGGATCAAAACTTGTCCCAACCCATCTTCTTGGCATGCTCTTGAAGGTAAGCCTCTTCCTCTTTTTTCTTTCGTTCCCTCTCTTCCTTTCTTTGGGCTGCAGTTTTGGGTATGGTTGGTGCCCTGACCCTCATTTTTCTGGTCTTTGGTTGAGGAGGGATCACTGAAGATTTATCTGTGGTTGGCTCAGGGGATTTGATAGGACTTTTTCCTTTGGGACTCTTCCCTTTTGGGCCCTTCCCTGGCTGTGGCTAAGGGGGAATGAGAGGGGATTGGGCTTGTTCTGGCTCAGGAGGGACAACAGGGGATTTATCTTTTTCTTTCACCTGAGGCAAGAGAGGACTTTTCCCTTTGTCAAGCTTAGGGGGAGCCACAGAAGACTTTTCTTGTTCCTTTGCTGCAGGAATGGCAGGGCTCTTCCCCTTCTCTGGCTGGCTCATTGGTGGTGCCTCCTCAGACTGGGCAGATGGTTCTTTTCCAATTTTTAGAGAGGCAGCAGTGTGAGAAGTTCTTTGAGCTGTAACTTTCCTTCTCTAAGGATAGGTTTGTTCAGCAGGGCTTGATGAAGGATCAGCAACAGGAGTCTTGGCACTTGAATCCATAGGTGGTGCAGAATCAGAGTCTGAGTCAGAAGGAAAAAGCTCAGTGGGATCCAAACCAAGGGCAGCAGCAGCCTGTTTGCGTTCCTCTTTGGAAAGTAGGCGACCATGGGGATCATCCTGAGCGGAAGCTCTGGTGACCTTTGGAGGTGGGGATGGAGGGGCTGGCCTTTTTCCTTTTTGGGCTGCAATGGCTCTTTTGGAGGTGGAAGTTTTCTTTGAAGGAGTCCTTTTTCTTTTGGGGGCAAGAGATTGAACAGGGGGAGGCACTGAGACAGGAGCAGGAGCTGGAGTAGGGACCGGAGGAGGTACCAGAGTTGGGGCTATAGGAGGTGGGGGAACAGGTTGTGTAGGTGTAGGGGCAGGGGGAGTAGAAGAAGATGGGGCTGGTTGTGTGGAAGAGGATGTGACTCAGGGGGTGCTGTGGCGAGAGGGGTGGTCTCAATTGGTTGGCCTAATAGAGATGCAATCCTCTTTTGCAAAATTTCAATCTGTTTGTCAGCATAGAGGAGTTTGGTATCAGAAAGCCCCTTAGTGAGCCTGTGGATCTCCTCAGCATTGTGGAGTTTCTTTTCATACATCCTGGCTCGCTTTTTCTCCATCTCGGCATTGGCTTTTTCCATCTCTGTAGTCATTCGGTAGTAAGTTGCCACAGCCTTGTGCGCATTGACAGTTTCTAAAATTGACTCCCACCCCTTTGAAACATCTCGCAGCTTCTGCCTGTGAGCAAGCTTTAGGTCACTCAATTTTTGCAGAAAGGGGTACTCAATGGCTTGTCGAAGTTGGGTCATGCCCCTCAGGACATCCCTCTTAATATAGGCATTGTCCCTCATGGCATGGAGGAGGGTGAAGTAGGGAGGGGTGTAACAGGAGTGTCTGGGTAAGATTGGTAGAAATAGAGTGGAAGAAGTAGAAGGTGATTAATCCTGGGGGAGTAAAGTGGGGGTTGTAGTGATTGAAGTCTAGAGGAGGGGTAGATGTTACTGGGGCAATCTGTGTTGAGTGGTAAGTGAATTGAGGAGGGGGTAGGATTAGAGGTGGAATGGAAGGCATGGGTGGAAAATTAAATAAAGGATGGTCAGTGGAGGTGGATGGTTCTGGGTAAGGGAAAAATGGAATGGTGAAGGGTTGAAATGGAAGTGGTGTGGTTACAAATATGTGGGGTTGAATGGGAAAGGTGGATGGGAAAGGAATGGGGTCTGTTTGGGTGGAAGTGTTGGTAAATTGTGATGGAGGTAATATGAGTGGGGGAAGGATAGGTAGAGTGGGGAAGGAGTGGTGGGTTATGGTGTCTTAGAGGGTGAAGGGTGTAGTTAAGTCAATTGGGGTGAGGTCTAGGTGCACTGTGGAGTCAGAGGTGGAAGGGGGTTGGATCAGTGGGGTGGTAGGAGGTTGTGTAGAGATGGGTGGGTTGGTCAATGTTTGAAGGGTGGATTGTATGTTGGTGATGTCAGTCTGCATTTGGGCTTGGGTTTGTGTTGTGGTGGATAGCTGGGTCTGAATGTCATGTATTAAGGAAAGGATATGGGTAAGGGTGTCTGAGGTTGGTTGGGGTGGAGTATGAGAAGAGGAGGGAACAGGTTGGAAAGGGGAAGTGGGGGCATGATGGAAAGTTGTAGGGGGAGAAGATGAAAGGTCTGGTGAGTGATGTGATGAAGGGAGTGGGGAATCTGGGAGAGGGGTATCATGGGTTGGCAGGGTGTCAAGAAATGTGGTCATAAAAGCCTGATACCCTGAAGTAGTGGCTAGGTTAAAGTCAAGGTCTGTGAGTGGAGGTGAGGTAGGGATGGTTGGGATGGTGGCTGGGTCAATGTGTATGGTTTGAACGGTTGTAGAAGGAGTAGGGTGTGTCTGTGTTTGTGAGGGAATGGTAGAGGTTGTGGTCTTCTTTTTCAGGTAGGATATCAGGGGAGGGCTATCAGGGTTTAGGTCAGATGATGTTGGAGATACTAGGGCTGCGTATTGAGGTAAGGTGGGTGAAGGGGGAGTGCTGTCATGGGGTTCAACACTTTCCACCCAGGAACGAATCACAGGGGGAGGTGGAATGGAAAAGGGAGATAAGAGAGGGAAAGGGAGAGATGGAAGAGGCAAAGAAATTGATGGAGGGGCAAGTGTGGTGGATGGAGGTATTGCTGCAGAAGCAGAGGTGACAGAAGCTTGCACCACCTTCTTTGGAGCGCGGGGTTGGATTTTAAATATCGCGAGGCTCGACGCGCTTTAAAAATATCTGCTCACTGGATAGGTATGAATGGGTCGCGAGATTGGATGTTCATTTAAACTGCACGAGGAAGCCCACACAACTATATCTGAAACTCGCAACAGCAAAGCAAAGTAATTCTTTATGAACTGTGCGAGAGGAAACCAAACCAAATTTTCAGAACCTCGCGACAGCTTAAACAGAGTCAGAATTCACACACCCACTAGTCAGCCTTTTGACCTTTATTTTGTAGGTGGATTCTCTCACAAGCTCTCTTCTAGGGACACCCATAAGCATTATAAAACATTCAAAAATTCTCATACTCTCAAAGCATTAAATTCACATATCATGAAAAGCAATCAAACAATACCATCATCATTCAATCACTTGATATTATCAAACAAAGGGAACAGGAATAAAAGTACGCATAAAGCACTAAACTCAGACTCCAACAAGATCACTAAAAATTCCTATAAACAGTAAAATACATAGCATACAAAGTGCACAGTTCTTAGTATCAATTCAATGAAAGATCCCCTTCAGGGTTTGAGGATCCTTCACCAATCAAAAATTAGCCCTTGGGATTAACCACTGGTTGACTGGGCAACCTTCCCTCTTCTCTATTGGCTAAGGTATTCGCTAGTTGGCCAATCTGCTCTTCCATCTTCTTGATGCTCTGACCATGAGAATTCACTGTCTGAGCCAAGGAACCCAGGTTTTGTAGTGAGGTCAAGACCTAGTCCTCGAAAGAAGTACTTTTGGGTTGAGATGGGGGTAAGACCAATTGATTTTGTTGCTGATGGGGCTGCTGCTGGTGCTGGAAGTTAGACCTAGGGGCATACCCTTGATTGAATTGCTACTGTGGCCTTTGAGGTAAAGCCAACATCTGCTGGGGCTGCATATAATTGTCTTGCCTCCACCTCAGATTTGGGTGGTCTCTCCATTGGTAACTAGCATTTTGGTGCTGGTAACCATATGGCTGTCTGTTGTAGCCTCCAGATTGTTGCTGGCCAGAAGATTACGTAGTAGCAGCAAGTTCCCATACCAATTCAGGATATTGCCCTGCAGATGGACATTCCTCCACTGTGTGCTGTGGGGACTGGCATATCAGACATGCCTCCGCCATATGAGCAGCCCTTCTGGGTTGCATCACAGTTAGTAATTTGTCAAACTTCATAGAGAGGTTTTCCATCTGCAGCTGCAGGTCATTGTTCCCAGACACCTCACAAACTTTTCCTCTTATCAATGCTGCAGGCCCCACTTTTGACTCAGACTCCTGACTAGTTCTTTCCAAGGATAGATTTTGAAAAGCATTTTCAGTAATCACCTCAAACAATTCCCATGCCTCATCAGTAGTTTTGTGCATGTAAGTGCCACCACAAGAGGCATCAACCATATCTCTACTTTTTTCATCAATCCCATTGTAGAAGCTTTGAACAAGCTACCAGTCTGGAATCTTGTGGTGGGGGCATTGTTTGAGCATTTCCTTAAACCTATCCCAGGCTTGATTAAAATCCTCAGTTGGGGCTTGGGCAAAAGCAAGAATTCCCTTCCTCAACTGGCTAGTTTTGGTCTCAGGGAAGAACTTGGTCAGGAACTTGGTCTGCAGGTCTTTCCATGAAGCAATGCTATTGTTGGGAAGAGTGGTCAACCAGGTACTGGCCCTATCCTTCAGAGAGAAGGGAAAGAGTCTGAGCCTAATAGCCTCAGGTCCCAAACCAGTGATATTAAAAGTGGTGCACAAGGCCAAGAACTGGTCAATGCGCTTGTAAGGGTCCTCCTTGCTAAGCCCATGGAAAGAGGGCAGCATCTGGATAATTGAAGTTTTTATTTCATAATTCCCCTGAACATCAGGGAATTGAATGCTAAAAGGGGAGTTATAGTCATCCGGAGCATTCAACTCCTTGAGAGTTCTGGGTTGTTCTTCACCCATATTTGCTGTCACAGATTCTCTTGGGGGCTCTCCTGTGGTGTGCCTGTCTCTTCTAAGTCTCCTTCCCCTTTCTAACTCAGGGTTAAGAGGCTCTAAAGTAGGGCTGAGAGATCTCCTCCCTAGCATACAAGCACACCAACAACAAGGAGAGCTACTTGTAGGCACATTGCAAATGAATAACTTTACAATTAACAAATTTATCTAACTAATTTACAGCTATTTAAATAATATATTTACAACTATCCTAGATACTGCTAGAGAATTTTCAAGAAAGATAGACAGAGTTTTAAAAGTTAGAGAGTTTGCAAACAGAGGTAGCTAAGCTCCAATTGCAGTCCAACTATATTTCACTGCTGCTGTCTAGATCTGTAAAAAAAATAATTCACAAATACATCAGCAGTATCAATTATTCTTAACTACCAAAGAATAATAAAACTACAAAAACTTAGGGTATACTAATAGATCAACTTTCCCCGGCAACGGCGCCAAAAACTTGTTGCTCTCCCAGCTGTGCTTTCTTGTTTATTTGTGGTAAAAGAAATTTTAAATCAAAATAAAATAGGGGATGAAATCAGCACAACTGAGAAGTCCTAGACCTGCAAGATATAGGGTCCATTGTGGCAAGTTTTGATAAGTAAGAGTTTGTCCCACAGGGAAAGATGATCTACAGCTCCAAGGGAGCCATCTCTAGTAGTCCCTCCAAATCTGACTACAGATCTGGTAGTCCTTAAGGGAAGGGAGTTTAAGGTCACTTAGTTTACAGATCCTAAGGTAGCCTAATGTCTCAACTACAGAAAGGGTTGAGAGGATGGATGGAGTGTGGAAAATAAATATAAAAGGGTGAGAAGTATGTTATTGAGCCAAGATCAGAGGAGTTTTGTAACTCAGATTCAGGTCTGATGTTATAGAAATCATGTCCAATGGCTACGTTATCACCACTGAGGAAAAAGAATCCAACCCTTCTCTGTGCCATGATCCAATCCCTTAAGGTTATAACCTGTCCACTCAAATGGTCACAGACTATCCCATAGGGGAACCACAATCCAGAGATGGGTCAAAACAAGTTAATCATTGTAGGCACTATTTCATCCAGGCTACCAGCTCAAGAATCCATAGGAAACCTCAACCTCTAAAGCTCTATGTGTGGGGATAAGGCTGTATAGGACCATGATAGCCCAGACACATAGAACCAGTAAGAGATTGAGTACAACCTTCGATCTAGCTGTACATTGCTTGAGTGAGGCTACAATGGTCCAGTCACAAGCCTACAATCTCTATAACTAGATCAGATCTAACATCTAATAGCAAATCTATACAAATATAGGGGAGTCTGCCTCTGTACAATCTCCCACCAGGCTAATACAAGCTCAGGTGCAGAGAAGAAGGATCCATCTTGGATCGGTGGATTAGAATCACCCTAAGGCTATAACCTGTCCACTTTAATGGTCACAGACTATCCCAGAGGCTATCCTCCTCACGGAGCCCAAGACAAAACAAGAATATCGCTGCCACCACCATGGTCACAAGGCTACCAGCTCAAGCTCCCATGGGGATTTCAGATATAGTGGGTCCTGTGGTGGGGCTAAGGCTATATAGGACCATGATAGCCCAGGCACACAGGTCACTTGGATCTGAGTCCCTTAGAATCAGTCCTCCATTGCTTTGAATCATAGCCAAAGCAATGGCGGATCACAAGGCAGCAGCCTTACACAGAGCATCTCACATTCAAACATAAATCCCATAATGTAAAAAATCCTATTACAGAACTTCCATTAAACTAGTTCAAAATGCATACAAAGACATAGCCAGCAAGTGCTGAACTATTGAGAGAAGGAAAAAGAAAAAGAAAACTACTTACAGCTAAAAAAAAGAAAAGAAAAATGATCTCAGATCAAATCCCCAAGAGATGAGATGTGTTCCAAGCTCCCTAAACCTAAGCTAAGTATGGGTTTATATAGAAGTGGTGTGGTGGCGCATTAGGGTTAGGAAACCCTAATTTTAACGATGCCACGTGGCCTAATAGTGATCCTTGGATGCCTCGGGG
The DNA here is from genome assembly GCA_021018995.1 of Chloranthus sessilifolius. Lineage (NCBI taxonomy): Eukaryota > Viridiplantae > Streptophyta > Magnoliopsida > Chloranthales > Chloranthaceae > Chloranthus > Chloranthus sessilifolius. Next base: position 102,088,371 of record CM037584.1, on the reverse strand, counting down.
CGCATGCACGGAGATTTAAGTGTGGGAGTGCATGCCCTAATCGCTGAAAATTCCCAAAAAGTCCTCTGAATTAAGCGATGGAAGTTGAAGTTTAGAGCTTCGCTAGGTAGCTATTGTTTCCCAGACTTCTCGCGTGGTAGCTCTTGCTCTTCGCGAGGATGGTTTGACATTGAAGCTTCAACCGTCGCGAGGTTGCCTTAGTTTGCTCTTCAGGTAGTCGCGCGATAGAGAATTGCACTCTCGCTGGATTGGGCTTCGCGAGATTGAGTAGGCATCAAAGTCTCAGATGTCGCGGGGTTGGAGTTCAAGCAGTCGCGAGGTAGCTACGTATTCGCTGGGTTGATCTTCGCGAGGATGGATTTGAATAGCGTGAGAACTGCGCGAGCACTTCTCTTCAATGGACTTCACAAGTTTCCTCGCAAGGCTTTAATGAGTTCTGAACTGCGTGAGGTTCCATGTCTTAATTGATCTTCGTGAGGATGGCTCTGTCTTCGCGAGGATGCTTTCTTCTTGAATATTTGCATCCCGTGGCTACTACGCGAAGAGTCTTCTGAAGCTCTCTCTCCTCAGCCATTCTGAGCAAACTGCGTGAGGTTGATAGAGGTCTGCTTTGAACTACGTGAGACTACGCGATGTGTTCTACTCTTGAGCTTCACGAGAGCTGTGCGAGTTTATGCTTCTAAAGCTCTTCAGTCACTCAACTGCACGAGAAGTTGTTGTAATGTCTTGGGAAGCTTAGTTGGACTGCGCGAGGCATATTTCTCCTGAATCCTCTACAGCTTGGGTCAGCTGCACGAGGCTCATTTTAGGTCTGGATTCAGAGTTCATCCTTCTGAGGGACTTCTGGTGCCAAAATAGGCTCCTTAGTAGGATTCCTGGCCTTATTTCACTGCTGATTATTACCTACATAAAACATTTAACAAGAACTTATTAGATGGCTAAGGGTCTAATCAAAGGTTAAGTTAAGGGGTGAAAAGTGATACTTTTTAGGTCTTAACAGTTAGCCATTAGGTAATCTCAAATCTAAGGTTTCCTAGGGTTTTTGGAGCCTTAAAATGTGTGGAAGGATCCTCCAATGGTGGATGATGAGGTGAGGCCTTAAGCCACTTAAGGGGTTGCAAATAGGTAGTGAATGGGTGCAACAGAACTATCAAAACACACCCCAAAGGTCGAGGTGGTCAACAAGTCAAACCCTAATCATGAATTTCAGGGAAAAAACCATGAGTTACTATTCATATGCCTAGCGCAACTAATAGTTGTGCCAGACAAATGTACAGTAAAACAGTAATGAAGAGTAGCCTGGAAGTTGGACCCATTTATACCTGGTACAACTATTAGTCGCGCCAGGTAAATTCAGGGGGAAAATGGCTTAGCGCAACTATTAGTTACGCCAGGCAAAAATCCCTCCAAAATAGCCTAATTTCTAAATAGTCATAACTTTTGATATACAACTCTGATTGAGGTAATATTTGGCTTGTTAGAAAGTTGGAGAAGTCCGCTTTCCAATGGTATATAACTCAGCTCCTAAAGAGGTCTGTGTAAATTTTTGCACTCCTCTTTCTAACCACTACTCGGGAGGGTTTAACACTGGCCCAGGAATGAGTTCTAATAGGTTTGGGAAGGTTAGGGTTGATTCCTAAGGGTTCGGGAAGGTTCCTAAGGGTTTGGGAAGGTTCCTAAGGGTACCATACATGCCATCAGAAGCTTCGAAATGCACCTCTCTCAAAATGTCTTTCGATCAGGCCTTGAGCCAAATTTGGGTGTCTACAGTGTTCAAGTGTTTTAACCGGTGAGCTCTTGAATTTTTATGTAGAGAGGTATTTTTCTAATTTTCGGAGCGTCTCTACATTCGTATGTGAGCTCTAGGCTGTAGGTATAGTCCCAAACATAATTGGGTATAGAAATCCATCTCTAGCTGCTACCGCCAAGTATATTTTGTTGTGCCTGGGAAATTACGCGCAGCGGCCAAGGCGTTTAATTGATTTGTGCACCAGAGAGGGCGCGCACAATTGAGATGTCAATAGGGTCTATTGCGCGTCCATGTGTGGGCGTTGATTCCAATTAAGCGCTCTATGGGTTGCGCATAATAGAAGAGTCAACTGGTCACTGTGCGGGTGACTTTTCCAATTGCGCGCGATTGAATCTTGGGCGGGCAACAAATAGATTGCGCGCCTTGTTAGAGGCGCGCGATCAGAATTATGTGCCATTATTCCAGTGCTCAATCCAATTGAGTGCCCATTCCACAATGCACAATTAGGCCGCATCCTATAAAAGCTTAAGAACTTCTCATTTTGCCTACTCTATCCATTTTTGTCTTGTTTTGTTGCTTTCCCTTGCTTCCTAGTGCTCTGTTTTTTATGTTTTTGTGATATTTAGCGATTCGCTCATCTGTTTTGAGTGTCGTTTCTTTTATTCTTAATTTTTCGAGACCTTGCTCTTGAGATGGAATCTGAGGGTAATGATGGACTTGGCTTGACTACTTCCGAGTTGCAGAGGTCGGTGAGACTTCTGAAATTCATACCGACGTTGAGGCCGTGGTGGAGGGCGATGCTGATATGGTGGTGAGGGAGGCTGCACCGGAGGGTGGCGACAAGGAGGATGAGGAGGAAGCTACTCCACCTCAGGGTGAGGGTGCAATACGCATCCCTCTAGAGGAGTTCTTCGCGCGAGACCAGGTAGGTACCCATAAGCAAGTCTTCTTTTATTACTTAGGCATGTAAGTTATAACGTAGATATTTTAGGATTTGGAAACCCTTTAATTTACGTCAAACTAGCATCTAGTGCAGTGTGTGTGCATTCATGCATCATCTTTGTATCTAGTTCTAGGTCATGTTTATTTTGTCATTCTGGCGTGTTTTGTGCGCTTTCTATATATTCTTTTTACTAGTTTCGTCTATTGATTGTAGTCGTGATTTGTCTTAGTGTAGTTATAGGTCATGGTCTTATATTATTTTCCTTTTACTTCTTCACTCGATAGGAGCCTTCTCAGCTGGCTATCAGCACTACATGGTTCGAGTCCCATGGTTGGTACTGTGTACTGCCTGAGTTCCAGCGGGCACGGTTGGTGTCTTTTGGATTTGGGTCGATTCTAGAGTTGGAGCCCTTCCAGGTTGATCGGGGTCTTATTGGGGCGATCTTGGAGAGGTTGAGGGATGAGCAGCAGACACTGTTCTACCCAGTTGGGATGTTGTCACTGACCCCAAAGAGCTATGTCCGCATTACTGGACTTAGGTTCGAGGGGGAGCTGGTGACCGGTCGGATGGAGGGGGATTAACGGGCAGTATGAGAGGAGATTCTTGGAGTCACATATTGTTTTAGTGGGTTTGGATCAGGACATGTCTTTGTCACTTGGTTCTTTGACACGTTTATCAGTGGCTTCGTCCCTCCGAGACGTCACTCGGAGTCGAGAGCGTTATTTCAGGTGCATTGTGCAGCGATGGCATGCCAAGAGGCTGTGGTGGGCCCAAGAGTGGCATGGAATCATGTGCTCCGTGCATTCCTGATGCACTTCCTTGGGGCAGTGCTCTTTTCTTCTTCTACTTGGGGGTGTGTCACCAGGTTATTTCTGACACTTCTTGGGGACTTGAAGTGAGTCGCTACTTATGTGTGGGGCGCGGAGGAATTGGCGCACCTCTACAAGCAGATATTATAGAGGGAGAGGTGTTTCCACCATCTGAGGTTTTCTCCCTTTTCTTTAAGTAAGTCTCTGTTAATTGTTGGCTTGTTCGCTGCCTCACTTGGCTAGTCTTTCATTTTAGTGATGGTTTTATCTTCTTTCCAGTTATGCGCGTATGATCACTTCACTTTCCTCCACCCATGAGTTCCAGTGGAGATTACTATTGCGTTCCCTCGGATGCACGTTGGGGAGCCATCGCTGATCTTCATACCTGCAGACCGCGCGAGGTCTCTTCGAGGACATGCATGCAGGGCAGGTATGTGTTATCTATGTTGTTGAAGTGTTTTAGGTTTTAGTTTTGGATCTACTGATGGTTGTTTTATTTATTTTTGATCGCAGGTCATTTGGAGGCCCTATGCGACCGGGGAGGATGCCGAGCAGCTGGTGATACAGTCTGGCCGACGCTATTTTGATGTGCACATCTAGGTCCATTGTTTTGGAAGGTGGAGCGTATCCACCTTTCTTGGGTAGCTCGATAGTTAGGGCTCCCACAGGGAGTCCCCTCGGAGATTCACCATAGGGTAGCGAAGAGGATGATTGGTCTTTCTAGCTGAAACTTTGCATCAAAAATGGAGGCTCAGATTGCAGATTTTAGAGCCGGGGGGACTAGGGTTACTGGGGCATGCGATGAGGTGGACGCCCGAGAGTTCGTGAGGTGGTTCCAGGAGCTCGGTAGTGGTCGGCTCTTCACACGTCCCTTCCACAGGAGCGATTCTTTTACTGTTGGCAGTCTTGAGTCTGACTCAACACTGAGGGAGAGGTTGGCCGCACTGGAGGAGGACCACCTCAGCCCAACTATCCGTGGAGCGATAGACACCCTACACCGGGCGATGGAGCATATGGGACGTGCTCCTCGACCGGATGAGGAGATGTTGTGCTCCTTGACAGACTCCGTCTTTCAGGCCAAGAGAGCGAAGGACTAACTGAGGGTTCAGCTGACAGAGACCCAACGATCTCTAGTGAGTTGGTTCATTTGTTTTAGTTGTTTAGCACATAGTCGTCTGGTTTCTAGTTGGTTTAATGTCATTGCTTTGTTTAATTTCTCTTTGCTAGACTGAGAGGGAGGGCGAGGTCGCCAACCAGGAGGCGATGATTGAGCTGCTACGAGGCTAGCAGCGGGCTAGTCGTGAGGTAGAGGCCAACCGCCGTTCAGAGACTGACTGACTGGTGTGTATTTATTTCAATTTATTTTATTAATCATTAGTACCATTTATTTTATTATTTCTGACGCATTTGTTATATGCAAAGGTCGGAGTTAGCGGGTGTTGCGGTGTCTGCTCTAGCATTCGATCCTTCTTTGGCTGCGTCTTCCAATCGGGAGGATCCCGTGATAGCTCAGCTTCGGGTTGAGTTGGAGCACTGGGTGAGTTTCTTCAGTCTTCTGAGTTTTTTGGTTATGTGTCGTCCAGTGGTTTACTAACATCACGTCCTATGCTTTTCAGCGTCAAATCACCGAGGACTTGCAAACCTGAGAGGCGACAGCTGCCTCTTTACGTCCCAAGAGTCAGGTATAATGTATGAGTTTGTTTTGTTCCTATCGATTTGGTTTTATCTGACGTGTTTTGGTGGTTGGTTTGGTTCTTGTGCAGGTCATTCCTTACTCTGCTCTCGAGGCTCCTCCTCAGGAGTCTACTCCTATCCCTACTCAGGTATGTTGTATTTGGTGTAGTTATACTTCATTTTCGATTTTTCTAGTCATAATATTATCTTACGTGTTCTCCTTTCAGATATTGTGTTGCAGCCATCTATGCCTGAGGCTCCTCCTATGCCGCCGAGACCTCCAGCTGATCCAGTTACCACCGCTACGGTAGAGCGCGCTCTGTAGGAGCGTGCTGATTTAGTATGTCTTCATTATTCTTGCTCAGTCTCTTGCTATGCATATCCATCTTCTTAGCTTTGACTTTGTGCAGGTGCGTGAGCTGGAGCAGTTGCATGGAGGTGCAGCGTGCTCAGGTTCGCAAGGAGACTCGTGAGGTTCCTTCTGACACCATTAAGCGTCATCTCTAGAAGTTGACCATGGACATCGCGATTGAGCGATGGACCTGGGCAGTGAAGCTAGAGAGCGCTCAAGCCATCGTCCGTGCAGAGATGCAGCTAGCGATCGAGCTTTGCAGCATGAGTTGTCGAGGATAGGAGGGAGAGTGTGAGGGGTGGTTGATCAGTCACATAATTTACTATTTTATCACCCTTAACATAGTGAGCTAGGACTTAGTTTGCAACTAAAAAATTAATGATGTGCTGATATTAAGGACAAATAGTAAAAGAGATCCAAAGTGTTAATATGCATCAAAAAGAACTCAAAGAGAAGTAAGAAGACGATTGAAAGTAAGAAGACGATTCGCTATATGTTGAAGCCAAGAAAATCGTAAAAGGCGATTGAGCGTTAATAAAGTATAGAAATAAGAAAATTGTGATTTACAATTCTCTAGAAGCGAAAGCAACACAAGAAGAAAAAGCGAGCAATTGTAAGAAAAATCGTAATTGATGAATCGTCATAATAGGAGAAGCTAGAAAATCGTGATTTATGATTTTTTGAAAAAAGACAAGAATATAGACAATCGTAATTTACGATTGTGCAAAAGAAAATCTTCCTTATTACTGAACTACTACTACTATGAAGATCTACACTGCCATGCGGAAATTAGAAGATTGGCTATCCACGGATCTAAGAAGATTGATGAAGATTAACTCTAAAAGATCGTTATTGCTGAAATAAAGGAAAGAGTCCACATCACATCAACCATCAGAAGCAAGGAAGAATAAAATTAGGAATTAGAGTTATATTAGGATACTGTTATCTTTAGTAGTTTCTTTTATTATAATTAAAAGTCTTTGTAAACCGACTCCTTATGATCTATAAATAAGAGGGCTCGGTATAGGAATAAACCATCAAAGAAATTCTCAGCATCAATTAACGACTAAGGTTTCTTTTGATTAAAATTAGAATAGATTTTTATTGCTTTATAGATTAGATATCATAGGTTTCTCAAGATAAATTGATGACTACTATTGGGTGCTGAAGATTAGTGTAGATATCCTAGTTTCTCATAAGAAATTGATGACTGCGGCTGAGGGGTTAAAGATATATTTACTTTGCTTTCCAAATTAGATTTTATTTTCTTTTATTTACTGCTTTGTAAACATCTTCAAGATTTAATTTGAATTGACAAATCAAGTTAAAGTTTGCAGATTAGTGTAATGGTTTTTACTTTTCCATCTTCAATATTCTTGAATTTGATTGACGCCCAGATTTTAGGAGATTGTTGATTAGATTAAATCTATATAGAGAAATTTTAGTTTTTGATTAACGCCCAAATTTTAGAAGACTGCAATATGATGTAACGGTACTGTTTACTTATATAAATATCCGATAGCTGAAGATTGGGATTGACGACGTCAATCTGAAGAAGGAGGATTAGGATTTATTTTTATGCACTTTAGATTAAGAAACTATTCTCGTATTCATATTTCTCCAGTAGTGTAGAACCTTAAAAGATAAATATAAACTTTGAAATAGAAATATAGATAAGATAACATTTCTTCGTGAGAACGATCCTATACTAGCTCTACAATTTCCATTATGCGCTTGCAATAGGTTAAGACTTAATTAGAAACATACATAAGTAGCGATCAAGTTTTTGGTGCCATTGACGGGGAAGTGCTTGTCGTTTTGTTTGTATTTCTATTTAAAAATAAATATTTATCTTTCTCTTTTTATATTTTTTTATATTTTCAACTTTCTTTGATCACTTCCTAAGCTTTTGCAGGTTTATTCGGAGTAACAAATTAAGAACTTCAACACTTCTGCCGGCCACAGAGACTAGAGGCTCAAATTTGTTTCTCTCCCTGCCTTCTAAAAAAATAATAATAATAATCATGCAAGGCACGACAATTCAGCTTGGCCAATTTACCAACCAACCAATTCCCCAGTGGAATACCCAGTTACCCCTTACTATCCATCCATGGCAGAAATCGAACAATTTTTCGCTTCTCATTGGGGTAATTACGAGAGTACCTACAACCCTCAGTGGGGAAACCATTATGACTTCTCAAGGGCAAACCAGCAAAACTTCTCGTATGCATACCTGCAAGACCCTCAGGGTTTTCAACAACCCTATTTCGAAAACCAATATTTTGACCAACAGTCCATTAGAAATGACGATGCTACTATTGTTCAGTTCCTTCAAGACCTACAGCAGTAGGCACATCGACGATCTAAGGAACTATCTCAATTGACCCAAATTTCCCAATATCTACAGTCCTACTCTCAATCCATTGCAAATTTAGGGACCAAAGTTGAACAAATAGCCATGCAATGGGAGAGAACGGGAGACAACCAAAGGTGTTTCCCAACAGGGACCAATTTAAGAGGACAATCAAGTGAGGGATTTACATCAACTCCTACACCTCACATTCCGGCTATTCAAACTCTACGAAGTGGGAAAACTATTGACAATAAGGTAGAGATGCCTACTCCATTAGTCGCCCCTGAAACCCATACCAAAGAGAAGCGAGCCCTAGAAGAGGTCTCCTTGCCAGAAAAACAAAAATAAGTAGAAAAAGAAAATCAAAAAAATAGTAATGAGGAGGGTACACCAAAATCTGTCGCTGAAGTACCTTATGTATCGAGTTACCTTTTCCAAATGCCTTTGGTGCACCATCTCCTTTTGATAAAAATAAAAAAAAATAGAAAAAATTATCTAAATCTTCAAGGAAGTGAAAATTAATTTACCTCTCTTAGAAGCAATTAAACAAGTCCCAGCCTACACGCAATTCCTAAAGGAGATGAGTATGCAGAAACGAAAAAGGCGAAACAATGTCTCGCAAAAGGTTTTCTTGACAGAGCAAGTAAGCTCAATCTTACAAGCAAGAACTCCGCCTACTTAAAGATCCTAGAGTGCCTACAATTCCATGTATTATAGGCAGTCATGCTATAAATAAAGCACTTCTTGATCTTAGAGCCAGCGTAACTCTGCTACCATACTCCATCTACGAAAAGTTGGGACTGGGAGATATGAGGTCTACTTCAGTTAGTCGATAGATCAGAAAGATGGCCAATAGGAATCATTGAAGATGTTATGGTTGGGGTCAACAAATTTATTTTCCATGTTGACTTCTTAGTACTAAACATGGAACCCAGTTCGAAATCTCCAATACAAATTCCCGTTATACTCGGTAGACCATTCTTGGCCACAGACAATGCATGCATCAACTGTAAAACCAGAGTAATAGAATTTTCTTTTAGAGATATGCGAATCCAATTAAATGTTTTCTCGGCAACCAACAAAATGGCTTCAATTGTCGATGAGGAATGCTTCAGCATAGATGAAATTAAAGAACTGGTGGAAGAAGCATTACCTCTAGTATTATCTAAGGATGTGCTTCAAACCGTATTATGGTATACGGACCCGAAAGAATCAAACTACCAACTAAGGGAGGTGACTTCTGTGTTGGACACTTTTGTCTACGGACTCCAGTCCAAAAAGTGGAAGCGGTGGATAGACCCTTTGCCCACTACTTACAATGAGCCATTACAACCTTCCATCGAAAAAGCACCATCCCTAGACCTGAAACCACTTCCCAACACCCTTAAGTACACTTTTCTTAGGCCTAATGAAACTGTCCCAACGATCATTTCATCTTCTCTTAACAGAGGAGAGCAAGTTGTTGGCCATAGTTATAAAATATAAATGTGCAATAGGGTGGACAATTGCTGACCTTAAAGGGCTTGATCCGTCAATTTGTATGCATCGAATTCATCTAGAGGACAATGCCAAAAATTCACGTGAAAGTCAGCGACGGTTGAATCCAAATATGAGGGAAGTAGTACAAAAGGAAATCGTGAAATTATTAGATGCAAGTATTATTTACCCGATTTTCGACAATGAGTGGGTGAATCCCATTCAGGTAGTCCCAAAGAAATCTGGGATTACCATGAAAGAAAATGCATCCGGTGAGCTAGTGCCATTACGCGAAGCCACAGGATGGCGTGTATGCATTGACTACTGGAAGCTTAACTCCATGACACGCAAAGGTCATTTCCCACTACCCTTCATTGACCAAATTTTGGAAAAACTTCTGGGTCAAGAATATTTTTGCTTTCTAGACGGATATTCAAGGTATAATTAAGTCCCTATTTATCCGAAAGACCAAGAAAAGACCACCTTTACATGTCCCTTTGGAACCTTTGCATACCATCACATGCCCTTTGGGCTATACAATGCACCCGTATCCTTTAAGAGATGCATGATGGCCTTCTTTTCCGTTATGATAGATAGGTTTCTAGAAGTATTCATGGACGATTTCTCGGTATTCGGCCGAACCTTCAATTCCTATCTTGATCACCTTGCCCTCATTCTAGAAAGATGTGAGGAGACAAACTTGGTACTAAGTTGAGAGAAGAGCCATTTTATGGTTCAAGAAGGCGTAGTCTTAGGGCACATTGTCTCCAAAAGAGGAATAGAAGTTGACAGGGCTAAAATTGACGTAATATCAAATCTGCCACCACCAGCTTTAGTACGGCAGATTCAATCTTTCCTTGGACATGCCAGTTTCTATCATTGCTTTATTAAAGATTTCTCAAAAATCTCGAGACCACTTTTCCATTTATTAGCAAACGATGTACCTTTTAACTTCAAAGATTCCTGCCTTGACGCATTTAATAAGCTTAAAGCTCTTCTCTCATCCGCACCAATCATTCAATCACCTAACTACTCCTTGCCTTTTGAAGTAATGTGCGATGCTTCTGCTTATGCAATAGGTGACATACTAGGACAATGAAAAAATAAGATTCCTCACGTAATTTATTACGCAAGCCGTACCTTGATCAAAGCTTAGGTTAACTACACTCCATTGAGAAGGAGCTTCTTGCTGTCATATTTGCATTGGATAAATTTTGACAGTACCTATTCGGATCAAAGATTGTCATTTTCTCTTATCATTCTATACTAAAATATTTATTATCTAAAAAGGATGCCAAGCCAAGACTAATCTGGTAGATCTTACTTTTGCAGCAATTCAACTTCGAAATCAAGGACAAGAAGGGCGTTGAAAATGTGGTAGCTGATCACTTGTCTAGAATTGAACTGCCTGAAACTATCAGTAGAGAATCTTTGCACGATACCTTCCCAGATGAGTAACTTTTTACCATCCAAGAAACAATGCCATGGTATGCAAACATCATAAATTATTGGGCAATAGGTAAGATTCCCCCGACCTGGTCCAATCAAGACAGATACATTTCTTTTCTAATGTAAAATATTATATTTGGGAGGATCCTGACCTGTTCAAAATATGTCTGGACCAAATAATTCAAAAATGTGTGCCCAATAGTGACACCCACAATATTTTATAATTTTGACACACATATGCTTGTGGGGGCCACTTCGGAGGCAGGAAAATGGCTACTAAAGTACTACAATCAGAATTTTATTGGCCATCATTATTTAAGGATGCCCAAAATTTTTGTTAGGCTAGCGATCGTTGCCAAAAGTCAGGAGCCATGTCCTGAAGGAAAATGATGCCCCTCGAACCGATTTTTATCACAGAGCCCTTTGACTTCTGGGGCATAGACTTCATGGTCCCCTTCCCACCTTCGTTCGGATTCATGTATATGCTTGCAGTCGTTGACTACGTATCAAAATGGGTAGAAGCAACAGCTACAAGAATGAATGACCATAAGGTGGTAGTCTCTTTTATCAGGGAAAATATATTTTTGTGGTTTGGAACCCCACGAGTCATTATAAGTGATGGAGGAAGCCATTTTTGCAACAGGCATTTAGAGAGATTGCTCAAGAAATACGGTGTCACTCATAAAATCGCAACCCCCTACCACCAGCAAACTAGTGGGCAAGTTGAGGTTTCCATCCAAGAAATAAAGAAAATATTAGAAAGAACTATTCGACCTGATAGAACAGACTGGTCCTTGAGACTAAATGATGTCTTATGGGCGTACAGAACAGCCTATAAAACACCTATTGGCATGTCTCGTTTTTGACTGGTGTACAGTAAGGCTTGCCATCTACTTGTGGAATTAGAACATAGAGCCCTATGGGCTATCAAATTAAATTTCGAACTAGACGCATCCAGAGAACAAAGAAAGCTTAAGCTTAATGGCCTAGAAGAAGTTCTCAATGATGCCTATCAAAATGCTCGAATTTATAAGGCCAAAACTAAAGCATTTCATGATAAACATATTCTGCGGAAGAGTTTTGAGCCAAGCTAATAAGTTTGGTTATACAATTTCAAGTTAAAACTGTTCCCAGGGAAATTACGAAGTCGTTGGGATAGGCCTTACAATGTGGTTGAAACATTCTCACACGGGGCTGTCATTATTCAGGATCCCAAGGATAATCGTACATTCAAGGTTAATGGGCAGAGACTCAAACTGATGGTATCTTTAGAACATAAAGGGGAAGTGACCACTACGACACAAAAAGACCCGGAGTATATCTGATATGCTCTTGGGTACTGTCGTGCTATAGACTCACCCGTAGCGATTTTATGTAAATTATTTCCCTAATTTTAGTTCTACAATATTAGGTGACTGTATATTTCAATATGTGTTCCAAGGGTACGAGATATCGTAGTGATTGTGATTTTTCGGCCATATGTTTTTCATATACAATCGTGATACTCACAATTGTTGGGAATACGATTTATTCAGGCTTTATACGTTGCTATCAAAAGGGCGTATAAACCAGTTCCAGCATTAATAGAAGTACCAACCAGTTTTCATTCTTCAACGCCAGCCATAATTTCCATTTATGACAACCCTTCATATTCCCTGTCTCAAATTACTTATAAATAAGCATTCTTACCATTTGTCACTTCATTGCATTCCTTTTGCTTCACCTTCTTCCCAAACCAACCTTTTCTCCATGGCAAGACAACCAAACTAGTCAGAGATTACTGAGGCATTTTCACACCTCATACAATGCCATGAAGAAGTAAATGCGCTATTAGAAGAAAGTGCGCAATTATTCGATGAAATCATTACCCTCTTCTCATCTCTCATCCCGGAATTGACAGCCAACCCTTCCCTCCCCAACCACCAATAGTCTTCGCCATCTTCACCTCCTCCACCTTCTTAAAACATTTCCTCTTCTATTGGATGTGCCTACGAGAGGGAGGGCGAGCCTTTTTTAGCAGCACAATTTTGGACCGATCTTTATCAAAGATTCCTTTTCGGACGTTGCTGCCGGTGTCTTAGTTTAGTGTGTGTCTAGATTTTTCCTATATTTAATCCTTTAGGTAATCTTCTCTTTATCCCATGTAAATATTTTGTTTCATATATATGTTAATTTCTTTTAACCATTTTTATTGTTTCTAAATATTTCTTTATAGAGAAAAATTTTGGTTTATATCGGTAGCAGTTTCTCCCAAGTTTGGGGGATCATTGTTGAATCCTAATGCAGATAATAGACCCAGTAACTAAAAAGCACCAATAAGATAATATAATTTTGTATCCCCTATTTTGCACAATGAGGATATTGTCCTATTTAAGTTTGGAGGGATACACCACTTTTTGTGTATATTAATTTAGTTTAAAATTTATTTTTTTTAGTTATATTAGATCAGTTAATCATTATATGCAAATTATGATACAAAATTTTCTCTTGAAAACCTTACAATCCATCATAATAAAAGTTCAACAATCAAAATAAAACAGTTGCAATTCATGTATAACACCTTTGAACACTGTATCAGATGAATGCCTGAAACTATATGATTGATTTGAACTATAATATTTAGATTACAGTTTCAAAATTATAAACCAGTGAGAACTTGAGCTAATATATCCTCTTTATATTCTGAGAGAGACTGCTTTTGTTTCAAGCTTAAAATTTTTTCTTGAACTTCTACTGACAAATCTCGTATTATTGAACTTAGAATCAAGATATTCTGTGATTATGATGATTTATTTCTTTAGAACTATTTGTTAAATATATCAAAACAATAAGTCATCCAACTTTTTGGATACTTACTGAAATTAAAAAAAAAAAGGAAAGAAGATAGAGAAGGAAGAACTAAATTCTCAAAAACTTTTGAACCCTATCTACCTTTCTTTGAAACCTTTTTAACCCAAAGCCCCATTACAAGCCAAAGGAAAGACCTTTGTGATTTACAATTAGCAATAGTATGAGTCTAGTAGAGATGTATGAAATAGATACTATGAATGAACGAAAGTCATATGATCATAATTGATTATCCATTCCATGAGATTTACTTTCTTAGTTGATTGTCCTTAGAAATTTATTGTACATATCATAGTGAGAGAACCAAAACTTTTGATATCTTTTTGAGAGTATGCCAATAGTGACAGTTTGGATGAAAATATTTTCTAAATCTGCAGTTTAGAAAAATTTATGATGAATAAACTTTTCACTGATATGCGCACACTTCACACTGTATAGAATTAAAATTGTTGAGTTCTGATCAAGGATAATTACTGTGATGGAAAAGTAAAGGTGAAAGATTTGAAATTTTTGAAAAACCATACCAAACATATGATGATTAGTTTGACTAGTAGTATAGATTTTATTTCTTTCAGAATAATATTTGAAGTTTGTAGGTAACTTCATTGAAAGCCTTCAGAAGACTATAACTCCTCCACTAGGGATCACCTAGGGGTTTAAAGTCTTGTTGCATCTGCTAAATACAATCGTGCTCCCTATGAAAGTGGCATTTAAATTTATAGTTTTAGATATTTTATATTTTCTTATTTGCTAGGGACTAGCAAAACTTAAGTTTGGGGGTGTGATCAGTCACATAATTTACCATTTTATCACCCTTAACTTAGTGATGCTAGGACTTAGTTTGCTACTAACAAGTTAATGATGTGTAGATATTAAGGAAAAATAGTAAAAGAGAGTCAAAGTATTAATATTCACCAAAATGAACTCAAAGAGAAGTAAGAAGACGATTTACTATATGTTAAAGCCAAGAAAATCGTAAAAGACGATTGAGCGTTAATGAAGTAAAGAAATAAGAAAATCATAATTTACGATTCTCTAAAAGCTGAAGCAACACAAGAAGAAAAAGTGAGCAATCGTAAGAAAAATTGTAATTGAAGAATCGTCATAATAGGAGAAGCTAGAAAATCATAATTTACGATTTTCCGAAAAAAGACAAGAAAACAGACAATTGTAATTTACGATTGTGCAAAAGAAAAGCTTCCTCATTACTGAACTGCTACTGCTGTGAAGATCTACACCGCCATGTGCCAAATTAGAAGAATTCTCAAATTAGAAGATTGGCTATCCACGGATTTGAGAAGATTAATGAAGATTAACTCTGGAAGATCGCTATTGCTGAAATAAAGGAAAGAGTCCACATCACATCAACCGTCAGAAACAAGAAAGAATAAAATTAGGAATTGGAGTTATATTAGGATACTTTTATCTTTATTAGTTTATTTTATTATAATTAGAAGTCTTTGTAAACCGACTCCTTATGATCTATAAATAAGAGGGCTCGGTATAGGAATAAATCATCAAAGAAATTCTCAGCATCAATTGATGACTAAGGTTGAGTTTTCTTTTGATCAAAATTAGAGTAGATGTTTATTGCTTTATAGATTAGATATCATAGGTTTGTCAAGAGAAATTGACGACTGCTATTGGGTGGTAAAGATTAGTGTAGATATCCTAGTTTCACAGAAGCAATTGACGACTGAGGCTGAGGGGTGAAAGATATATTTACTTTACTTTCTAGATTGAATTTTATTTTCTTTTATTTACTGCTTTGTAAACATCTTCAAGTTTTAATTTGAATTGATGACTCAGGTTAAAGTTTACAGATTAGTGTAACGGTTTTTACTTTTCCATCTTCAATTTTCTTGAATTTGATTGACGCCCAAATTTTAAGAGATTGTTGATTAGATTAAATATGTGTTAAGGAATTTTAGTTTTTGATTGACGCCCAAATTCTAGAAGACTGCAATCTTGAAGACTATAATACGGTGTAATGGTACTGTTTATTTTTATAAATATCTGATAGCTGAAGTTTGGGATTGACGACCTCAATCTGAAGGAGGATTAGGATTTATTTTTATACACTTTAGATTAAGAAACTATTCTCTTATTCATATTTTTTCAGTAGTATAGAACCTTAAAAGATAAATATATATTTTGAAATAGAAATATAGATAATATAACATGTCTTCGTGGGAACGATCCTATACTAGCTCTATAATTTCCATTGTGCGCTTGTTATAGGTTAAGACTTAATTAGATACATACATAAGTAGCAATCAATGGTTGATCACCTCTCAGGGTTGGGATCGAGAGCTAGCAGCTCACTGGCAGAGATCCGTTGAGAGACCTGTGAACTTATGAGGGCGTATGCTCAGGCATACTCAGCCCTTGGGCCTATGCTTGCCTTTAGCTCCCTGCGTTCGTAGTCTCGACAGGCCTCCATCCAGGCGAGCGGAGGATTCTGTTGCCAGACCTTCCTCTTCAAGGAGGCCTCTATCCAAGCCTCAGGCTTCAGCTAAGGCCTCAGTGGACCAGGTTCCTGATCCTCGGGTTAATGATGCTAGAGAGGGTGATGAGCGTCCCTCACAGAGGAAGCGGAGGGAGTAGGGCATTTTTTATTCTTTTTTTTTTTTTTGTTCATTATATATACAAGGGGTATGCCCCCGGTGATAAGTTGTAAAATGAAATTTTGATATATATATATATAGATCTTTTGGGTTCAGATGTACCTAGCTCTTATTTTCCTTCTCTTGTTACCTTCTATACTTTGACTATTTGTTCTTGGTGTCATCGCCTATTTTTGGGACTTGGATGCTCCTTGAGTTGGCCCAGTAATAGTTGAAGGTTACTTCGTATCTGCATATAAAAGTAAAGTTATTAGTAATTTTATTTTTCCCCTTACTGATTGTCAAGGGGGAGGTATCTCAGACCTAGGTCATGTAATAAAGGGATCATTGTATCTTTCTTTTTTTTGAAAAAAGGAAGTAATGCAACAGGGAAAACAAATAACTGAAAGAAAATTCTGAAATTAAAAAAATGCCCCGATGTAGGATCATGATGGAGTAGGTAGTGCAGTGTCTTCAATGGTTTTCCTGAGGTGATGGCTTCATAATTCAGCATCTTGTTTGTGAACAAGCAGGGGTCTAAAGCTGACTCTTTTTCTAAAAATAAAAATGCCCCAGTGTTAAGGTGCAATAGAGCTTGTTTGATTCTTGTGAGCACTTGGGCTTATGAGGAACCGTGTGCGTTTTGATGAATTAGTGTCGAGGAACTTGCTTGATACTGTTTACCAAACTGAGGGAAGTCGTATAGTCATATCAGTCATATATCGGGGTTCTACCGTTGGTAGTGATTACCCTATCCCATAGTCAGTGTTAGAGGGTGAGTGGTAGATAGCAAATGGTTGCGCCAGTTGTCATTGACGGGTTTTCAATTTTTTATCTGGGGATATCTTAGGAGGGTTCTGACTCATGGTCTGAAAATGGAAATTAAGGGTGAAAGAGGGAGTAAGGCTCAATAGCATGGGGAAATAGTTTCTATCTGACAATTTCTAAAAGAAATAAACAACAGTCTTTTTCTTGGGTGGGTATGGGATGCCATGATTGAGCTCTCCGTCATGTTTCAGTACCATCAAAGTCTCACATTTTGTGGTTAGCAAGAGTTTGTCCTCCTCCCGCCACCTTACGACGATATCTAGTAGTATGGGATACCAGAGATGCCCTCGCGGCTTGCTTATACTTTTTGAGTAAGATTACTAGAAATGTCCTCACAATTTGCTTATGCTTCCCTGGGCTCATTGACTTGTTCACCCATCGTATTTCTGTCTCTCAATTATGTATGTGTGTATATATTTTTTTTCGGAAAGCAACCTGCTAACGCGAGAATGATAAGTTTTGATTGAGCCTAACATCTTCATTTTTTGCACTCTAACATCTCCTCCAATGACAGGAGAAAGGGGTGAGAATCAGGTATTACTTATGCTTTTGGAAGAGGTCAGGTGTTCCACTAATCCTTTTGACCAAATTTCCCAATAAAAAGGTGGGCAATGAGTCAGAAGCCTTCATGGATATCCTGGGAAATGAAGGCATACGACCAATGAATGAGTCTTGATGACTGCAGGGGTGGTAGATATAGGTATCTGACTACAGGATAGAATGATCACGAGGCTAAGGGTAGCATTTCCTGAGGTACAGGGCTTTCCAAGGGTTAGGTAGCTCTTCCCCGCCCTGGTTCACAAGCTTGTATGCATTCCTTGGGTATGCGGCAGCTATGTCATACGAACCCTCCCAGTTTGGTTTCAATTTTCCCTTCGAATGTGTGTGTTTGGCAGGCATTATTTTCTTCAAGACTAATTCTCCAATTTCGAAGGTTCGCTTGAGAACTTTCTTATCGTAAGCTCTGGCCATCCACCTCTGGTATACTTGAGCATGATCAGCCGCCTTTAGATGCGTCTCATCGAGTTGTTCTAGCTCAGTGAGCAAAGCAATTCTCCTTTCGTCTAAAGATAGCTCATCATCAAGCTGGATCCGTAGGGATGGTACTTGTATTTCAAAGGGTAAGACTACCTCCATCCCATACGTGAGGAGATAGGGAGTTTGTGTGCAACCGTGGGATTTTTGACGATCCTGTGGCGGCGATGCACTCGCTAACAAAAATATAGAGTCGCCACCCGGAGCTTTTGGTGTCCATGGAAACCTATATCATTTTTATAAGCACCAAAGTGCCACAAATATGACTCTGAATCTAGTCCACACCAAAGGTTCTTGGGTAGGGGCTTCGGTTATCGATCAGGAAGGTGTTAGGCACCCGATCAACCCACTTAATGCGGTCTCTACTTATGGCCAAAATAAAAAAATAAAATGAAAATAACACAAAGGTCTTCTTCTTGCCCAAAGGGCCCTAAAATCCTATTTGTGACCCTCTGTCCCTACCAAAAAGTCGGCGGCGTAATGACACAAATGTGAGGATGGAAGAAGAACTAAAACAGATAGGAGAAGAAAGGGGAGAGCCGGAGCCCTCAGGCCCTTATTGTATCGTTGGAGAGCCTTGCGTAGGCCTACTTTGATGAGCTCTTAATGGCTTGTGTGATGAAAAATAGGGTTCTAAATCCTAGGGCTTGATGGCTAGGAGGTATAGAAGGAAAGCAAAAGGGTAGCACATACCTAAACTAAGGTTTTTAGATGAAGGATAAGGCTTGGAAGAAAGTTGGGAAGTCTAGAATTTGTGTGAAAAATAGCACCAAAGGGAGAAAGATCTTCTCACTCTAAGCTCTTTCTCTCTTAAGCAATTTTTCCAACCTTTAATCAAAGGGGAGGGGGGTTCTATTTATAGGCAAAGAGTGAGTTAGGAGAGTGTTTAGATGATAATTGGGTTTAGCAATTAGGTAATCTAACATCTCAAGATTCCTAGGGTTTTTGGAGCCTTGAAACATGTGAAGAGATGCTCCAATGGTGATGATAGGGTGAGGCTTTAAACTACTTAAGGGGTTGCATATAGATGGTAAATGGGTGCCACAGAACTAGCAAAACACACCCCAAAGGTCAAGGTGGTCAACAAGTCAAACCCTAATCACGAATTTCAGGGTAAAAACTAGAGGTTACTATTCTTATGCCCTGCACAACTATTAGTTGCGCCAGACATATGCACAGTAAAACAGTACATATACAGTGCCTGAAAGTCAGCTCCCCGAGGTGGGGGCCCACCTCAACGCTGGCGTAACTATTAGTTGTGCCAGGCTTAATTTGGGAATTAGTTGCACCAAGCTTACTTATAATTGGTGCAACTATTAGTTGCGTCAAGCCATTTTTGGGAACAAATGGCCTGGAGCAACTATTAATTGTGCCAAATCCCTAAGGGGGCCACTTGAAATTACCTCTTTGTACACATAGCTCTGATTGGGGTGATTCTTGGACCGTTGGAAAGCTGACAACTTCTACATTTCAATGGTATGAGATTCAATCTTAGTAAAAGCCTATAGCTAATTCCGGTGCACCATCCTTCATCCATGGCCCGGGAAAACTAGGTTCAAGTCTAGAATTGGTTCTAAGGGTTGGGATTGATTTCTAAGGGTTTGAGAAGGTTCCTAAGGGATCTAGAGTGATTTAGAAGGGTTCCTAAGGTTTTTATACATGCCATCAAAAGCTTAGAGGTGCGCCTCTCTTGAAATGTATTTTGATCGGGCCTTGGGCCAAATTTGGGTGTCTACAGATACCCCTCTTTGGTTTTCAATCACTAATGATCGAATGCAAAAGAAAAGAGACATCCGAAGAGGCCTAAGGCATTATTGACGGGTTTGCTATATTCAGAATGAACTTCAAACATTAGACGGGTAACGTGGTGAGAAAATGAAAGTCCTGCATGACAGGCTAAACATTCGTTTCTCAAGGTAATCAGTCCCCAAGCGCTTAGCGACATTACTGGGCATAACCTTGGTGGGATGAGTTGCAAACGCCCTATAGTCGGGAAAAACATTCGCTTCTCGGGATGATTTTGAAGGTATTTGATGTTTGAGATTCATTTTAAATACAACAGCTTCGTAAGTAAGAGGGGTAATCGACCCACACTTAATGATAGGTGAAACGCAAGTACTTAAGGCTCCACAGTCTGTGTCCAATCGTATAAGGCATTGATCGCCTCATCTGACTGGTCACGGGTGCCCCTGCTTGAAGCAGGGCTCAAGGTCTTTGGGCAAACCCATTGATCCCAAAATTTATTTAGCATGACTACCGAGCGGAGCCAACAGAGGTCGCAATGCTTTTTGGGAGTGCGTGCCATTTTTCTAACATGCCCCAAATTAACATGACCTAGAGCATCCAACCTTAAAATAATACAGAGTAGATCCGACCAAAAAATTGGGTGCCCCCCGAAGGGGGCATCCGATTCCGATCTCTGCCAATAATAATCTTTTAAATCAATTAACTATGCATAAACATGTACCCATTAGGGGCGATAAGTAACAAAGGCGATGGAAGTTCCGACCCGGACCTGTTCGGGTATAATTTACAGGATCAAACAACCATCATACGGATACCCAGACGTATGGCATACACTTTACAGGGATATCGCTGCCAATACAGGTTTTAAGCCTGAAAAAATAAAGGAAAATGAACCCTTCTGCATGCATATTTACACTTAGTTTGGTTGATATTTAGTTTCATTTTCAACAGGTTGGTTTCAACCAATGATTGACCTTCCTTCGATGAATCTAAAGCTTAAGACACTTAAATTCATATGAATCCAAAAACAGAGCGCTTAGCTCGAAGATTTAGCAGTGGAGTCGTCCCGATCGAAACATTGATTGTTTGATCATGACTGATACTATTGCTCCTACTTTAAAGCAGGATCCAAAGATCCGAGACGAACCTTAGACTCTGGACTTTAATATGGCACAGCTGCATTGCTGATAAACTATTGACCTTTTACCGCCTTATGCATGTGCGTAGCTCTGTGGGGAAACACGAATAGGTTTTCATTTTATGTGTTTTATTTTTGTGATTTTTTTATCATTTTATGTGATTTTTTTGAATTTTTTTAAGTTATTATTTTATGTAAATTTTTAGTTTTTTTAAGTTATTATTTTATGTGAATTTTTATTTATTTATTTTTTTTTTAAGTTATTATTTTATGTGAATTTTTGGTTTTTCAAAGTTATTATTTTATGGATTTTTTGGTTTTTTAAAGTTATTATTTTATGCGAATTACTCTAACATTTTATGTGAGTTATCTTATTATTTTTGACTTTTCTGTGGGGATTTTTCTTTTTATCATTCTTTAGACTTTTTTACTTTTTTCTATGTAGGATCGAGACGCCTATTGCTCTCATCCATTTTATTCTTAGTACGGCTTCCCAGGTAGGTCGAATGAGGATTGACACATCGTTGGGAGGCGTGTGCATCTGCCGAGGGGAATAACCAAAGAGAGGGGGGGCTGGGCCATGCAACCGACCCGCACCAGGCCCAAGACGCACTCCTGAAATGGCTGGCGCAACTATTAGTTGCGCCAAGCCAAAAGAAGGCCCAAAATGGCTTGGTGCAACTAATAGTTGCGCTAGGCATGGCTTGGGAGCAAATTTAAACAGCCCGAGTCCGGGCAGTCACCGTGTGTTTTCAAAACTGCTCTCTTCCCCCTCTCTAAACCGAAAAATAGAGCCTCCCTAGGGTTCCTTTATATTGCCTCTATGCGTGCCCCATTGCCGGCATTTGCTCACACCATTGGATCGTCCAAATCACGCTAGATCAAAGACCCTTTTTCTTCAAAGGTAACCATTAAAAACCCATTTTATTTTATTTTTCTTGCTTTTTCTTGTAAATATGATCATGATCTTGCATTTTTAGATGATAAATGATTTATTTTCATTGTAGGCATATTTATTGATGATGTGTGGATGATTTTCTTGTGAATGATGCCCTATTTTTGTTGTTTTATGGGTTTTATTAATGCATAACCTATATACATATTATATATATTTTTGTTGTTTTTATTTGTGCATATGGAAAGGGTTTTTATTTTGTTTTTTGTTTTTGTGTTTGTTTTAATTTTTGAATAAAAGGCAAGGATTTTTTTGGTCTTTTCCATCTCTTTTTTGAAGAATAATTAAGGGAAACGGTAAATGATTTTTGGCTTTTGGTTTTTTTTTTTAAAACTACCCAAGGCATGGATTTATTTTTTGTTGGTTTTATGAAAAGGAGGGGATTTTTTTGTTTTTAGTTTCTTCTCTCTTTTTTTTTTTATATGCACCTAAGGAAATGACTTGTTGTTGTTTTTCTTTTTGTTGTTTTTTTTTTTTATTTTACTTTATGGACAAAAGAAGGGATTTTTCTTTGTTTTTGTTTTTTGCAAACATAAAAAGAAGAACTTTTTATATATATTTTTTTATTTTTAGAAGGGATTTTTTTTGCTTTTGACTTTTGTTTTTCTATAAGTGGACCTTTTGGTTTGCTTTGGGTTTTGATATTTTTTTCTTTTTTTTGGAGCCTAGATAAACGACGGTGATGATGATTTTTTTTGTATTTTAGCAGGCTTTATTTTCAAACATAAAAAGAAAGTTTTATTTCTCTTTCATTTATTCTTGGAAAAGAGGAGGGATTTTTTTTTGCATTTTTAATCTAAAGGGAATTTTTTTGTGTATCTTTATTTTCTGAAAATGAACAGAATGCAGGAGAGCATACTTACCTCCCCTAGAATGGTTCTTTATCACTAATCTACTCTGATGCAAATGTTTTCTGTTATCCCAGAATGTCCAGTGATGATAGTATGTTCCCGAGGAGGGTCATGAGGAGGAGCCTGAGATAGTTTACGGTTCATGGGGGGAGCAGTTCCTCTGGGTAGAGCAGAGAGCAGGCCCTTTGCTCGAAATGCAAGGCGAGGCTGCCCAGGTTGGCCTCCTACACCAACAGTATATTCATATTTCGAATTTTGGCATAGCAGGCTGGGTAAAAGACATGTTTAATTTCTGCTTTGCACAGTTTTGCTTTATTTCCATGATCTGATGCACTTTCCTCTAGATGCAGGATCTTCCCTCTATCGTATTCCGTGGGGGATGGGTAAATTTTCATGATTTCTACCACTATGTTCCCCCCGTGGTGAAGTTCCTACTGGCGCAGGTGGGCTTTGGGGAGTTTTTGTCCTACCCCGCTATGAGGGCTGATCTCGCGTATCTGAAAGCATTGATGGAGCGATTTTGCCCTGAGATGATGGCCTTCCATATGCCGTATGCTGAGATGGCCTTGACGCCCATTGATTGGACAGTGATTACTGGCATCAGGGTGAGGGGCATCCTGATAGCTAGTCTCTCAGTGCCAAGTAAGGAGGACATTATCCGGATGATAGGGGCGTATCCCCCTCGTGGGCTGATACATGGCACTGAGGTCAAGATGACATGGTTATCTGCACTCTATACAGCTGATGAGTTGGTGGATCTGGGGCAGCCAGATAGGGTGCTCTACATTACCCCCGAGCGGGCGATCATCTTGTCCCGCATTACTCTCCTGATTATGTTGGGTAAGACCCTCTTTACCAATGCGAGCGACGGTCGAGTCAGCCTAGCATTGCTGAGCGTTATGGACAACTGGGGCAAAGTCCATAGGTATGATTAGGACGGAGCTGGATACTCATAGTTGATGTACGGCATAGCCCGGGCCACCATCAGGGAAGCTAAATCCGTCATTGGCTTTTGGGCAGCACTGGAGGTAATCCCCTACCTTTTGCTTTTATCAACTCTTCTTAAATGATCTTTGTGTGGTATTGATTTGATCTCTTGCACACTGCTTTCTTCAGGTATGGGGGTACCATCACTTTCATCCTGGGCGCCCGCTCCTCCACTCAGATGCACTCACCTACCCTCTTCTGAGCAACTGGAACCATGCCCGGCGCAGTGATGTGGGCCTAAAGCACCTACAGATAGGCTTGAGGTCCCAACTTGACCTGATGGTCCCTGAGTAGGTAAAGCCCTTTCCAACTCAATTTACTTCAATTCAAAAATCCTCCCTGATTTGCTACGCTTCTTGTCTAATTGATTGGTTGTCTCTTGACTTAGACAGATCCTCCATGATCCGTACCTCAACTCCTTCTGGGACTGGGCAGCCGTAGGTCCATCGCGCCTTCTCAACAATCGTCGCATTGTTTTCTTTTATGGGGTGTGGGTGAGGGTTTACTATTTGGGGGAGAGGGTGGTGCACCAGTATCAGGGTTATTACGCCATACCCATGGACCCTCCTGCCGATGTCATGGGTCCTGTCGGTAGTGTTGAGGAGCTCACAACGGCCTTCCTCAATAATGGGCTTGCCATCAATACCCTTCTTGTGCCCAGAGATTATCATGTATGGTAGGAGTGTCTACCATATCGGTTCATCCTGCCGCGCTTTGTCCCTAGTACTAACTTTCTTGCATTTGACGGCCCACTTGGGCAGGTAACTCTCCTTTCTTTTTTTCATATTAGTCTCCTTCTATTTTAATTTGGCCTTTGTTCTTGCTGAGCAGATTTTTATTGTGTTCATAGTTTGCTCAAAGGGACGGCTCAGATAATGAAGGCAGGGCAGCGGCGGGTACCACTGATTCCTCAGGGTTAGGTCCTTTAGGTGAGGGCCCTTCTGGTGTTGGTCCATCTGGTGAGGGCTCATCTGGAGCGGGTCCCTCCAGAGCTGGTCCGTCGGGTATCTCTCATGTAGGTACTCCTGGTGGTGATCCGACCGTGGTCTATGGGACTTTTCGACGCCTTGATGATAGCTTTCTCTCAGGCTTGTGTGTGTTGGTGTGTTTGCCTACCCTCAAATGAGGGTCTAAAATCATCAATTAAACTAGGCAGACACACTCATACAGACCTGCAAGTATTCAGGATCTGTTGTAGCAAGCTTTAAAAGAATGGTGAGTAAGGGAATGTCCACAGGGAGGTTGGTTAGAGATATGGTAAATCTCCAGATATGTGTCAGATCTGTCACCCTAGCTATTACTAATTTAGCTAAAAGATAAGGGAGAAGTTTGAAATGGATTGTCACTTAAACTAAGCTACAATTAAACATAAGCTAAATTGGATCGAGTTTAGGAGCTTAGATCTTGTAGGGGAGGAGAGTAAAAAGCAGAAAATGGAGAAGAGTAGCTTAGAGGTTGGTTTTCACTAAAATCGGATTTGATTAATCATGCTACAGAGGTTTAGAGCACACAATTCCCTCGCTATCTATAAGCACAGCTGCAGGGTATAAATTCCACTCCAAATCACAGGATCCACCTGGCCTGAAGGCTATGATCTGTCCACTTTAATGGTCACAGACCATCCTATAGACTTTATCGAATCCATGGATTGCAGCAGATGAATCCAATTGAGGCCTGAGCTTAAATTTATCTTAAGGTTATGATCTGTCCACTTTAATGGTCACAGACCATCCTAGGGATCTCCTACAAAGTCAGAGCCTCAATTAGAACAAATAAAACCACTACAGATGCTGCAATTCCTAGGTCACAGACTCAAAGAATCACAGAAGCATCAAATCCAGGGAGATCAGATGGTATCCAAGAGGTCTACCAGTTAAGTGGGTGAGTTGATCTACAACTCCTCTACACAAATCCGATCGATCACAAATGGAACCAAAGGAAATTTAAATCTAATTAAAGCATTAAACACAGCATTATCATTGCTAACAAGGTCACTTTACAATGAAAACACTCTCAGATCTATAGTCTGTGCAACTAGGAACCTACAGTAGCACTCTTAACCTTACCCAATTACAGATCTAACTTTGCTCCTGTCTACTCCAAGGGACTTAGCCAACCATGGTTGGGCTAAAGGAGGGAAATAGAATTTCTCTGCAAGCTCTAATCTTCAGAATTTTAGCTCAGATCTCGATCTCCCCCAATCGCAATTGGGGATCTCTATATATAGCTTTCTCCTCTATTTTTTCGGCCAAAAATCCCTTCTAGAAGGTCATCAGAGTTTGTTAGAGTTCTGTTAAAGCACGTGCATCGGTTAGGGCTTTCTAGGGCATCTTCTGGAACCGTTGTGTCGGTCACCAAGTGCCTCGGGTTGCATGCAGTAGGTCACTGAATCACAACATGTGCACAGCTGAATTTCTGAGAAGTTCTGCACATGATTTCGACAGGTTCAGGAAGCTTTCGATAAGTTGGAATCGAGCATTTTGGTCCTTTCACTAGGTTCTCAGATCCGTTCGATAGGTTTTGATAGGATGAATCTTCGCTTAGAGTTCCAGCCTTCTCAGTCCTTGGTTTGGAGTATTCGACAGGTTGGAGAAACTCTTCGACAGGTTGGAAAACCATTTCGACAGGTTCCGCTTTGCATTCCGCCATTTCGATAGGTTTAAGAAATTATTCGATAGGTTCCTTTGACACTTCAGGCAGGTTTTCGATAGGATGGTTTCTTCTTTCCTTTCAGCTGCTCGATAGGTTCTGAGATCCTATCGAACTCCTTAATCCACATGAATTCATCTTTCTTCTACCTTCAGATCCTATCGAAGACCTCTTCAGCTGCACGAATTCTTCCTTTATTTGCTTTCAGCTCCTATCGAAGTCTTCTGGTGACCAATTGATAGGACGTTCTCAGCCTGTTTTCACTTCCTTCACCTTGCCCTGCTGTAGCCACGCGCTCCAAGGGTCCAGTGTTGTGCTACCCTCTGGTGTGCTGTTGCTGGGTTTTTTCCTGTGCAGAGAGATAGCTCTTTTTTGGGCATTCTTGAGTGCTTTTCTGCATTAGTATCTTCTTTTGTTGATGTCTACAAAATGCACTTGACACAAGCTTATTAGTGTGCTCACAGGTCTATCAAGGTCAGGTTATAGGGTGAAAAGTGGCCTTTTTCACCACTTAACAGTGTGCCGATGTGGACAGGCAGGCACGTATCTCTGCTGAAGCGGCCCAAGTCCCTCCTCCTGAGGTGATCCCAGGGGTAAGCCTTTTGACGACCAGTCTCTCTCTTATTTTAGCCTCTTTTCACATATGTTTTATGATTGCCCTGATAGCTGACGTTGTATCCTTCTGAATGTAGAACTTTGATTCGGCTATGTAATATGCAGCGTATCATCGTAACATTGTGGAGCTTCAGGATGTGGAGACAGTGAGTATTCCGCTGCTATGCTTTTCCTATGGGTTCCACCATTTTTTTTATTGGTCCTAGTCTCTAATTTTGGCTATGACTTGCAGCATGCACGCGCCAAGGAGTCGCGATCTTTGCTTAGCCGGATTTCTCAAGCTTGGTCTCGGGTGGGAGATATGAGGACTTACCAGGGCTCCTCACGTCGGCGGAAGAAGTCAAAGGGTGCGAACAAGGATTAGGCCATAGTTTCTTCATTCAAACATTTTAGCACTTTTGAGACAACTTTATTGGGATTTTTCGTTTGTAACATATATTTATGGCACTTTTGGGATGATGTTGTTTTGCTTAGATATGCTCAGTGTCTCTCTTTGATTTGCAATGCTATCTCTTTCTTGCATGTACTCCACTGTTTGCAAGAAGATCTTGATGATTGCCCATGAAAGTGGCCTTTGATGCCGCAAGCCTTGGTGTGGATTTCTCCTGCACAAAAGTCAGACCTATTTTACCATTAGATGCTCTATCAATTCTTAGGTGCAACAGTTTTTATAAAGCATGTAAATCAGATCAAAACATCTCAAAAATTTGAAAAAGACAGGCATCGGCGGGGAGTTTTGTGTTGGTACCACTATTAGTTGCAGCAGGCAAAATTTGGGATAAATTGCACTGGTGCAACTAATAATTGTGCCAGTTTTGACCTGGGGACCTATGGGTCCTTATATACCCGGGACAGTCCAAAATCCTTCTCTTTTCTGTTTGGCTTGGTCTTTTTGACTGATTCTTTTTGTTCTTATTTTCCTAGGGCCGGGTCCATCAACATACATTGAATTTTATATTCTTCAAATATCTTTGTATGTTTATTGACCCATTTTCCAACCCTCCCTTATATGGAGGGCCCGGAAACAATTTACTCATCTCCTTGGACTTGGGGCCCAATTTTCTTAGAAGTTGGCTTGGGAGTTTAAATGAGAGCGAGCTTATTGAGCTTGAGCGGCTCGGCTTATCATGCCTTCCCTTCTTCCTCTATGTTCTTCCACGGTGGGACTTTCTTCACACTGCCACTTCATTTTGGGATGCAAATGTCCATGTATTCCATTTTGGGAAGCGAGAGCTAACTCCAACCCTTGAGGAGCTATCTAATCTGTCCGGCTTAAAGCTTCATAGAGGCCTTGCAAAAGTCACGCCAAGGTCAGGCTACTCCAAATCCGTCCATCTTACCCTCGGCTTGAAGAAACTTGAGTATGAGAAAAGTCATGTTGGGGGGCCCACAAGGTGTTCACTAAAATTCCTCAAATAACTTTTCGGTGACGAAAGTCTTCGAAAATTACCGATTAGGAACATTTTCAACGTGAAAGCCTTCGCTCTCAATCTCATTTCAGAAGCCCTTTTCTTTATTGAGAGAGAGAGCTTCTCCCTGGCTCTTTTCGATGTCTTGACTGAGTTGGTGGAGGGTCGATCAGTGATGCACCTAGTCCTTGCTGAACTATATTGATGCCTTCATGCATTTGCCTTGGGCAAGGTGGAGAACCTTTGGGGATGTCCCTTGCTGCTTCAGGTCTGGTTAGGCGAGCATCTTGCTATCTTGGGGTCCGTGCCCCACTTTTATATTTCCCAAGGTGAGGCAGCTCACTGCTTTTCGAGTAGGTGTCAGTTGCTTCTGCAGGGCGATTCGTCAACTTTAAAGCTTTGGTTGGTTGACACCGAGCTGATATGGAGGCTTCCCTGGTTGGACCGGACCCTTCCCATAGTTCGTTCCAGAGACCATGAGGACATCACCCTCTTAGGATTGACTAGCAGCACCTTCTACTTCCTGTTCAGAGTGTTGCGTCAGTTTGGCTGCTCTCAGTAGGTGCTTTGTGAGGTAAAACCCCCTCTATGTGACTTGATCATTTCTAGGGGGTCCTCTGGGGACATAGACAGATTGCTGCTTTTTGAGAGACGCATCAGTCGACACTAATGTGTGACATGGAGCAGGGAGATTCGGTTCAGTCTTCTCCTGAGTATGAGGCCTGGCTATTGACTGAGCAGCCTGTTGCTGAGTGTCCGAATCAGCTGGAGAGTGTTGATATGAGAGGCCCCTGGCCTAAGATGGAGACGACACTTTGAGCCCGTATTGAGTTGTTGACTGATGAGAAGAGGATCCTGCATGAGCTTTAAGCGCAAGAGAAGGTTAGAGCAGGGATAGCTGAGAGCGAGGTTCTTCGTCTAAAGGGATCTTTGAGTTTTGCCCTTGGAGCCGCTGATGCTTCTCGGAAGAGGTATAAGAGCCTACATGGTCGTTGGTTGGCCGAGCAGAATGTCCGAGAGGATGGTTTTCACGCTAGGATTAGCGCTTTAAAGCACGAGCTGGGCCGTTGAGTCCCTTTTGCACATATAACTTTTTGCACAAATCAAATACATAGAAAAGGGGTGTAAGAAACCCCTTTACAGATAAACACATCTTTTTGGTATACATATTTTCTTTATATTTTTATTCTGCTTTTTGTAAAAAAGGAAGGAAAAGAAAGTTAGACATCACTCCGGCTATTTTTTAGGTTGTGGTGTAGGCGGTGCATAAAAGAGAAGGAAAGCTATTATATACACTCTTTTTCTTGTTTTGTGTGCTTTTTGGGTGTGGTGCCTTAATCACTGGGTGAGATCTCGAGTCCTCGTTTGAGATGGTCGAACCCCCTTTTTTAAATGGTTGGGTCTAAGAGAGTTTCAACAGCTTTACCAACACTGGAACGTCAATCCCCTTGAGCTGAGTCAAACCTTTCTCCTTACCTTGGGTCATACGTTTGACGAAGTAGTTTCACAAAGACAATTCTAGTCAGGGCCCAATTTGAACTAGCATGAGCGGCCCAGAAAAGGGGATCAAGGAGAGTAACCAAGTGGGCTCCTCTAACCTCAATCAATCATTTCAAATCTTTCTTCTTTTCTTTTCTTTTTTTCTTCTTTTTTCTTATTTATCTCCTTTTTTACCCTTAGTGCCCCTTCGGGTTTTCACCACGTCCACGGGTTTAGGTCTCTTACCCCAAGCGCCCTTTCGGGTTTTCACCTTGTCTGCACAAACTCGTTGTTTTTACCCATAGCGCCCTTTCGGGTTTTCACCGCGTCCATCTTGCTTTGAGCTTTTCTTTTTATTTCGTTACTTTTTTTTTAAAAGCCATGGCATAGACGTCGATTTCGTCATAGCTGGCCGGATGGGGATCTGGTGTCATCTCACAATTTTGCTCGTGCTAACTTAACAGATACTATGACTGCTTGTGAACCTACAAAGAGGGCTTTCTTCAGGGTGTAGCTTGGTCATGGGTCAGGTTAGGATTTGAAGGTATGCTAGGCTTAATAGGGTTTTCTTGATACAGCTTTAGTTTTCTCAACATACTTTCTTCCTTGGGGGTTTTACTGTACACACCCCATGATTCTTCTATTTTTTTATTTTTCCTTTATCTTTATTTTAGGCAATCTCTTTTTGAGGTTTTACTTTTCCGATTTTTTTGATTTTCTTATAGTAATTCTACTTCCTCTCTTTTTGTATATGTACTCACTTTTTCTTTTTCAGGGAAGGGGTTTATTGAAAGAAAGGCCCAGGCTCGAATGGGGTAGCAAAGGATATCATCATTTTTAGGGATACTTTTTGGCTGCTGTGCTTGGAATGATGGCCTCTTTTGAGTGATTCTTAAGCAATCATGTATTTGTTTCACCAATACTTACCTTATCGCGATAGACAAAGCATAGAACTGTCGGACATATCCAGCATTGAAGGGCTCAGGAAGATGATCTCCGTCCATGGTGGCAAGGGGGATGGCGTATCCCCGTAGCACTTCTCGGATGACGTAAGGCCCTTCCCAATTCAGCTTGAACTTCCCTCTCGGATCGGCGTGGAGGGATGGGAAGATCTTCTTCAGTACCGTGTCTCCTATCTTTAGGTCTCGACCGCAGACACGTTTATTGTAAGCATGTGTAATTCGCCCCTGGTAAAATTGAGTGTGACACAAACCTAAGAGTCTCTTCTCGTCCAATAAGTTCAATTGGTCAAGTGGGATCTCTCTTTCTCCGCTTCGGGTAAGCCTGATTCCATGAAAATTCAGAGCGAGGGTACTTCAACCTCTACCAGTAGGACAGCTTCAGTTCCATACACAAGGGAGAATGGTGTTGCCCCTATAGCGGTATGGATCGACATTCTGTAGGCCCATAAAGCAAATGGCATCATTTCGCTTCAATCTCGATAAGTGACGACCATCTTCTCTAGGATGCGGATGACCATCTTGTTAGTAGCTTCTACGACTCCATTAGCTTGAGGCTGATAGGGGGATGAGCGATGGTGCTTGATCTTGTATTGCTCGCAGAAGGCTCGAATGTGCTTATTCACAAGGTTTGTGCCATTGTTCGTGATGATATCCTTGGGTACTCCAAATCGGCACATAATATTATTTTTGAGAAACTTCTCAACGTGACTGGCCGTGATGTTGGCATATGACGCCGCTTCTACCCACTTGGTGAAGTATTTAATGGTGATGAGGATGAACTGATGTCCATTTGATGCTTTCAGATTAATCATTCTGACGACCTTAAGGCCCCAAGTACCAAATGGCCAAGGAGTGGTCATGCAGTGAAGATCGATGGCATGAGCGTGTATCAGACTGGAGTGTTCCTGACACTTGTAGCATTTTTGAACATGTTTGCAACAAACTGATTCCATAGTGGTCCAAAAGTATCCCTGCCATAGAATTTTCTTAGCGAGCATGTGACCACTGACGTGGACTCCGCATACTCCCTCGTGGATCTCTTTCATGATATTGATCGCTTCACTTTCTGTAAGGCACCTGAGTAAGATGTTATTATATGATCGCTTGTAAAGGCATTCCCCACAAATGACATAGCCTGCCGCTAGACGTTGAATGGTTCGTCGGTCCGTCTTGGACGTACCCTCAGGGAAAGTTAGTGTCTCAAGAAAATTCTTGATATCTGAGAACCAAGGTGGCTCATCATCAGGCTTTGTAGGTTCCTCAATCTGGAGGTAGAAGGCCAGCTCATTCCTTTGCTCAATCATGATTGGATTCATCTCCGCACCATATGGGATTTCTATCATTGACGCCAAAGTTGCTAGTGCGTCGACGAAGCGATTCCTTATTCGAGGGACATATGAGAATGTCACATCTTGGAAGCAAGCTATCATATCCTCAAGGTGCTCATGGTAGGGAATCAGTTTCTCATCTTTTGTCTTCTAGTCACAATTCATCTAGCATATAATTAACTGTGAATCGCCAAACACTCAGAGATGAGTTATATTCAGATCAAGAGCTGCCTGTAGACCAGTGGCACAAGCTTCATATTCAGCCATGTAGTTAGTGCAAGGGAAGTTGAGCTTGATAGAGACGGGTATGTGGGATCCTTTCGGTGAAATCAGAATGACGCCAACTACCTTACCCTCGGCATTTGCTGCCCCGTCAAATTGCATTACCCAAGATTCTTTTGCTTCTTTAGTATCGTCTTTCGTCATTAACAGGATGTCCTCATCGGGGAACTCGATTCTCAAAGGTTCATAATCTGGCAAAGGATTGTCAGTAAGATGATCGGCGAGTGCCTGCCCCTTGATCGACTTCTAAGTGACGTACGCGATGTCAAAATCAGGCAATAAAAGCTGCCATGGTACGATTTGTCCAGTAAGAGCCAACTTCTCAAAAAGGTACTTCAACCGGGTATTCAGGCCAAAAGTAGAACGGCTTGAGATAGCAAGTAATGGCGGAGCTCTGAGTAGCCCATACAAGAGTCAGGCATGCTTTCTCCAGATGAGAATAATGCATTTCATAGTCAGTAAACTTCTTGCTCAGATAGTAGATGGCCTACTCTCTTCTTCCTGTCTTGTCATGTTGTCCTAAGACACATCCCATCGAGACTTCCGTCATGGAGAGATACATCAAGAGTGGGTTAAGGAGGTAGCTTTTGATTTTATCGAACACTGCCTGACAATTGTCGTCCCATTCAATGGGAGAATTCTTCCTTAGTAGCTTGAAGATCGGTGTGCAGATTGGAGTTAGCTATGTAATGAACCGACTGATATATTATATTCTGCCCAAGAACCCTCTAACCTCTTTCTCAGTAGATGGTGGTGGCATTTCTATGATAGCTTTGACTTTGACTGGATCGACCTCGATCCCTCTCCTGCTGATGATGAATCCCAATAGTTTCCCTGACATTGCGCCAAATGCATACTTCTGTGGATTCAAACATAACCTGTACTTTCTCAGCCTTTCAAATAGCTTATGAAGGTTTACCAAGTGATTGCCTTGCTCCGGTGACTTGGCTATCATATCATTGACATACACTTCAATCTCTTGGTACATCAGTCATGAAACAGTGTAGTCAGAGCTCTCTGATACGTTACACCGGCATTCTTTAGCCTAAAAGGCTTGACTCTGTAGCAAAAGGTTCACCAAGGAATGATGAACGCAGTCTTCTCTTGATTCGCCTCTGCCATCTTAATCTGATTATATCCTGAGAATCTGTCTATAAAAGAAAGCATCCCGTGCTTAGCAGTGTTATCAATAAAGATGTTGATGTGCGGCAATGGGAAATCGTCTTTCGGCCTCGCCCTATTCAAGTTTATGAAATCTATGCACATACGGACCTTTCCATCCTTCTTCGGTACAAGCACAATATTGGCTAGTCACTACAGGTATTTAAATACCATGAGAAATCCCATTTCATACTACTTGATGACCTCGTCTTTGACTTTTAGCATCCACTCGGGTCAGAGACGTCTCAGCTTCTGCTTAATCGCCTTCATATTAGGGTAGAGTGGCAACTCATGCTCGACCAAATCGGTGTCCAAACCAGACATGTCCTCGTATGACCAGGCAAAAATGTCTTAGTATGATCGAAGGAAATTGATCATGCTTTTTCTTTCTTCGGGAGACAGCAACATTCCAATCTTGGTAATTTGGAGAATCTCCTCAGTCCCTAGACTAACGTCCTCGATTTCTTCGACAATGGGGGTAGGTCCATGCTCAAATTTGGCAAACCGGTCGAGGAGCTCATTGGGGAGCCCCTCCAAGGGGATATCCTCGTCCAGTCTCGTAACTCCTACCTTTTCTTGTATTTCTATAGGAAAGGGGTCGATTTTATGTGGGATGGGTATTTCGATTAAGGCATCTTTTTGTGGGATTTTATCTGAAATTTTAAATGATAATATTTTTGGGCTTTGTATTTTTTCAATGTTTTTGAGGTTTTATATTTCTTCGGAGATGGACCCTTGGTAGCGCGAGTCTGTGTATATACAAGGTATTGCTTACCAAGGGCTTATCTCACTTTTTATAGGTTGTTTTTTTTGGGAAACGAGTATCAAATATTAGGCCACTCCTCGCTTCCAGGGTTTAGGACAAAGATGCCCAATTGCGTACTTGAGGGGTCGCTCTTTTACCTGATTGGATGGAGGGGGCTGACTGATATGGCTCATTGGAGTCAACTTCCATCATGTTGATCCCCATTTTGTCTGAGATGATGTCCTCAAATGTTAAAACCGTTTTGTGGTGATTTACCACAGGGGGAGTTTGTTCAGGTACTAGCCGTCGTTCCTCAAAGAGGGATAACATGGCTAAATCTATCTCCAGGATAGGAAGGGTAATGTAGGGATTGATGGGACTGGTGATGTAGGCTTGTGTGCGGCTAATCGAGTTTCCCCATTCCGGTCAATTTTCACAACCCCGACGCTTATGAAGGAATTTCTTATGTGAGGCATGGGACAGGGTTTCTCTTCTATGTGGATCCCCTTGGCTTTTACGACCGCCGTCACACGGACTTTCTCCTTATCCTCTCTTACTTCTTCTTCTGTGGGCTTGTAACCAAGCCTAAATTTGACCTTCTAACCCCCTTGGCTATGACGGGTTCCTTTCTGCCTTGGAGTCTGGGCCCAAGTCCCCTTCCTTTTTGATAGCCCCATTTTTGGAGCATGGCTACTACTGCTACCATTCCGCCCCCGGTTCTTGGCATGATGCCCTCAATGGGTTTCGGGAGTATCGTCGACACCTCATATTTGAAATTGTGGAGGTCGACGTCCTCTGCGGTGTGTAGCACATCCGACACATTGGGCTTTTCAACGCTGTTGGTGGCCTTTTATTTGTCACTGTGCCCCTCACCAATGATTGTGATGATCTTATGCCCCAATGCAAATTTGAGTTTCTGGTGCAATGTGGAGGGTATCTCTCCAACCTCATGTAGCCACGGGTGCCCCAGTAGCAGATTAAAGGAGGATTTGATGTCCATTACTTGAAATAATATGAAGAAGGTCATTGGCCCAATTATTAGCTCAAGATCGACTTCTCCCATTATCTCTCTCCCGGTATTGTCGAAACCTCAGGCACTAGTTCTCGTGGGTCTCAGCATGCAAGGATCTACCCCAATCTTGGTGGTAGTTCTTAGCAGGTATATGTTCAACACAGACCCATTACTGGTCAAAACTAGGGGGATAGTCATATTTTCGAACTCAATGATTATATTCAAAGATTTTGAGTGATTACCCCCTTCCTCAGGTAAATCGGCATCAGAAAATGAAATGGCATTTGGAGCCATCACTTGACCAATTATTTTCCGGACTTCATCCGGGCTAACTTGAAGTGAGACATGTACATTCTTTAATGCCCCCATTAAAGCTTGAAAATGGAGTGGGAACATCATTAACAGATCCCATACAGTAATATGGGCAAGCATTCTTCTTAGCTGAGTCTCCAGTATATGTTCTCGAGTCATCTTCTCAAAGGGATTCACTGTGCTATCTTTCTTCCCCTCTGATTGGGCTTGTGCTGCTACCGGTGCTTCTGACTGCTTTGAAATCTTCCTAGACTGGGTAACAAAGTCCACTGCCCCTTCTCTATGGTTGTCGGTGTTGATATCTGTTTGTTCATAACTTAGCGAGACCTGATGAGGATCATAGGTAGGTCCCAAAATCTGGAATGGTATAGTTACCGGTATCGGAGGTACTTGCACTGCAGGCTCAGGAGGTGTGGGCAACACTTGATTTACCTTGGTGACAGCTGGTTGGGTAGTAAAATTAGGCCAGATGGGGGTGGTGAAGCATGTGAGTGATGCTTCCGGGGGAAAAGGGGTAGGGGTAGGCCATTAGTTGATGATGGGTGCCGGCAGGGGATTAGGAGTAGGGGTAGGCCATTGGTAGCTAATTGGTGCTGGTAGGGGATTGGGGGTATGATGGGCTACTGGGTAATTGACAGGGGTGGTGGTGTATGGTTGATATATATTTATGTGCACATAATTGACGGGTGGGGGTGATGGGAAGTAAGCCCTAAGATCCAAGGGTTCAATTTGTGGAGTCAGGTTGGGAAAATAGTCTGACAAATTTAGAGGTTCAACCACCCGAATATTGGAAGGGTCAAATTTGAATTCTCACTCCTCTATCATTCTGATAGTGGGTCTGAGACCTACTCCTCCGGTAGGATTTGGGGGTAACGACACCTGATGAATGTTTGCGTGCTGGTTCCCTTGAGATGATGCTGGCAGAATTATTTTCCCGATGTCCATGAAGTCTTGGATCGTGTGCTTCAATTGGAAGCAGCGGTCAGTTGGGTGACCCGGGCCCTGATGAAAATTATAGTGGGTATTCGGGTCATAGTTCTTTGGGATCGGGTGGGGAGGAGGTTACGATTGACGAATGGTAACTAATCCCTTTTCTATTAATAAAGGTAAAAGTACACTTAGAGATTGCCCCAAGGGCGTGAACACTCGGTCATAGCGGGCTCTCCTCTGCTCCAAAGTCATCTGCATTCCTTGACCGTTCCCTGCCCTCTGTATCTGCTCAGTTCTGACTGGTGCTAGCTGGGCCGCTTGGAATTGGAACAAGATCACATTGTTATTGTTGGGCCAGGTGTTTGTAATATTTTGCACCTCTACCCCCGTCCTCCTATCATTCTTCTGCTCGGTAAATCTCCTAACCCCACTGGGCCCGCCAAATGCATTCTTGTTTAAGCGCCCTTCTCTAATGGCATCCTCACAACTGTTGGCGTTCCTTACCAAGTCGGCAAGACTAGACTGCTGCTAATATACAAAAAAATTTAAGATCACTGGCAGGGTATTCTTTGATATCATTTCTATCTACTCTTCATCAAGTATCCGATTTCTTACTTGAGCAGCAGTGCTTAATCGCTGAAGGTTTCATTGGAGTTCTGCTTCAATCAGGCTAGATCTGATTTGCGGGACTCAATGTCTATGTTGTAAACATATTGCTCTTGGAATAGGTGGGTCAGATCTTTCCATGTCTTTATCATGGATGGTTCCAAGGATGTGAACCACCTCAGGGCCGAACCTATCAGGCTCTTCTGAAAGACTTTTATTAGCAGTCTCTCATCCCCATCATATTGGCACATGTCCCCACAATAGGACTTGAGGTGTGTGATTGGGTTGCTTGTGCCATTGTACTTGTCGAACACCGGCATTTTGAATATTGAGGGTAGGGGGACCTCAACAAATAGGCATAAATCTGTGAAGTCTGTAGCGTAGATTTCAGCACCACCCATCTTTTGTAATTGCTTCTGGATTTTATCCAACTATTCTTTCAGCTGTTCCAACTCCTTGGACATGGGGGTCATCTTTTCAACTATTAGCCTAGACTCACTTTGGGCTGCCAGTGGTGGGGTAATTACAGGTGGAAGATTGGCATTGGTCACTGCCCCGGCATAGGCCCCACTATTTCTGATCTCGTCCTCCTCATAGTGCTGGTCTACATAGGGTGCAGCGAGAATGAGATTTTCATGTTGGTGTATGGACTGGATGGGATTGAACTGGATATGGGTTGGGTGAGCCCCATGTATGTAAGGGAAGTATTGTGGGGTGTGGTAGTTTTGTTTAGGGGTGGTGGGGCCTGATGAGGCCATTGGGCATGGGGGAAGGTTTGGAGATGGTCTTGGGGTATGGGTCCATGAGAGAATTGGGTTTGGGGTATGGCATGGGTTTGACCCGGGTGTGAAGGTTGGGGGTGGGTGAAATGTTGGGGGTATTGTGGAAGGTATGGGTGTGGGGTTTGGGCCATGAAGCCGTCGGAGGGTTGGGCAATAAGGCATTGGTCAGGTTGGGTTTGGGTAAAGGGCAAGGGATTTGGGGGTCTTGGCCCATTAAGCTTTGATGGGCATGGCCCCTTGGGCTTTGGAGGGGTTGGGCCAGATGGGTTTGGGCCATGGGCCCTTGAGGTATGTGGGTTTGGCCCATTGAGTTTTGGAGGGTATGGGTCGCGGGCCTTTGGAGGGTATGGGCCATGGGCCAATAGTGTGTTTGGGCCTAGGCTAGATGGGTTTGGGCCATGGGCCCTTGATGGGTCTAGCCCATTGGGCCTTGGTGGGTCTGGGCCATGGGCCCTTGGTAGGTTTGGGTGGTGTGGTATTAGGCCATTGGGCCCTGAGATATGTGGGCAAAGGGGGTTTAAGCCAATGGGCCTTGGGGCATGTGAGAGGTGGAGGTTTAGATGGTGTGGATGATGGGGGGTTGATGGGGGTTATGGGGGAGTGAGGCATGGAGATTGGCTAGGGTGTGAGATGGGTTCATGGACATGGGGTGTGGAGGAGAGGAGGCATTCTGGGAAGCCTTCCACATGGAGTAGGCTTGAAACATTTCCTCCATCATGGTCATGGAAGGAGGGTAGGATGGAGATGGTGAATTTAAGGGGTGATGAGATGTAGATGGGGTGGATGTGGTGGGTAAATGGGGCATGGCCCCTGTAAAATTGGGCACGACCCAGGTAACGGACGGGATATGGGATGTATTGGAGGGATGAGGTGGGGCATTGGCAAAGGGGGATGAGTTGGGGATGTTTAGGGATGATGAAGGGTAAAGTGTGGGTGTTTGGGAAAAATCTAGTATGGCCCTGGAAAAATTGGCATGACCCGAGTAGATGGGGGAATGTGTGAGGGGTTGGATAAGGCAGAAGTGGTATAAGTGAATGAGGGTGGATCGAGCCTATAGGGAGAAGATGGGAAATGGGGCATGGATGTGGATGGGGAATGTGTAGAATTTGGCATGAAAGTGGATGGAATGTGGGGTGGATTTGGCATGGATATGGGACAGAGAATGGGCATGGTTTGGGCAAAAGATGGGGAATGGGGGGGTTGATTTTGGATATTTTGGGAAGTGGTGGTTGGAAAAATGGGGGTACCAGAGGGCCCGGTAATTGTAAAAGGTGATTGGGTTAAGGTGATGGTGGAAAAAACTTCTCCTAAATGGGAGTGGGTTGGAGAATGTGGCAGGGATGAATTAGGATCGGCGCAAGTCGGGTCCACTACCCACGACATTATTCGGTATCGGGTCGGGTACGAGTGCCTTGGATAAGGCCCAAAGAATTTCCTCCTTCTTCCCCTACGGGATGATGGAGGGCAAGATGATGCCATTATGCCGGCACCACAAAGACTCAGTTTTTAGGTTTTTTTTATTTTTAAATTTTTTGTAAAAACAAAGGTTCCGAGACCTTGGAATTCCCTTCTCGGGTGGCTTTCGTACCCTAATTTAGGACCCGTTGTGACGACTCTGAAGTACTTTGAAAGAATCAAAGGAAGACCCTTGAGCTATTGAAGGCATGGAAATCGAGGCAAACGACCCGATCCCCCTAAATGAGTCAAAAAGAAGCTACCTTCTTTTGACTGGCGGGGGCGTATTGGGTGTCGAAGGTGGTGAGACCCAATCAGAGGCACTAAGACACTAATCAAGGGACTCGCGATGTGGAAAAGGCCACAAATCTCGAATCGCCGTAACTACACCGCAACTAATACATGCATCGGTCAAAATGCGATTTAAAGTCAATAATATTAGTTTGTTTGACAGCAGCAACTATTAGTTGCATTGGCACAACTAATAGTTGCGCCAGAGCAATTTGGCTCTCCAGTTTGTTTGACAGCAGCAACTTTAGCTCAGAATTGGTCTCCAAACTAGTTTTTTATGGAAGCTGGGCTTCCGGGAACTGACTGATTTTTTAATGAATCGTTCTCTTCTCATCGCACCTAAAGGTTTGAGTTCGGTATAACTCGCTAACGCGCTCCCCAATGGGTTTTAAGCTTGTAGGAATTAGAACCCACCCGATATACCTCCGGCGCAAGCGCCTTCTTAGATGCTAGGTGGGCTGAAACTTTTCTAGATCATCACCACTAGGGATTGCCGCCATACTAATACCCGGGTGGTTGTATGTGTGCTAAACCCAACCCTTTTAAAAATCTATCTCGTAAAATAAATTGATTAAGTTTCCTATCTTGGTTCAATTTTAATTTTTTTCAAAGCCCTTTTTTTTTATAGAAGTTTTCTTTAGTTCAAAGATCGGAGATAATGATCCCATACCGCCACTACGGGCCGGCATCCACTATTGGAATATGCTTGCACAAGTAGGCCAGCCAATCGGCTAAGGCACCTTAACTGATAGAAATTTAAAGGAAATTAAAAGACAATGCGCAAGTAGGCCCGCCAATCGACTAAGACACTAATATGACGGAAAAGTAAAGAAAATTAAAAGACAATGCACATGTAGGCCCGCCGATTGGCTAAGGCACGTAAATGACGAGAAAGTAGGGGTGAGTAAAAAAATACAAAAAATAATACAAAAAAATAGTAAAAAGGTTAGTAAAATCAGAAATAAATGACCAAATTTGAAGGAGAAGCTCTACAAGCTATCCCCAGCCGAGTCACCATCTGTGCAACCTTGAGATTTTTGACGATCCCGTCGCGGCAATGCGCTCGCTAACAAAAATATAGAGTCACCACCCGGAGCTTTTGGTGTCCCAGGAAACCTATATCATTTTTATAAGCACCAAAGTGCTATAAATATGACTCTGAATCCGGTCTACACTAAAGGTTCTTGGGTAGGGGCTTCGGTTATCGATTAGGAAGGTGTTAGGCACCCGATCAACTCGGTTAATGAGATCTCTATTATGGCCAAAATAAAAAAATAAAATAAAAATAACACAAAGGTCTTCTTGTACAAAGGGCCCTAAAATCCTATTTGTGCCCCTCCGTCCCTACCGAAAAGTCAGCGGCGTAACGGCACAAATGTGAGGATGGAAGAAGAACTAAAAGAGATAGGAGAAGAAAGGAGAGAGTCGGAGCCCTCGGGCCCTTATTGCACCATTGGAGAGCCTTGTGTAGGCTTGCTTTGATGAGCTCTTAATGGCTTATGTGATGAAAAATAGGGTTCTAAATCCTAGGGCTTGATGGCTAGGAGGTATACAAGGAAGGCAAAGGCGTAGCACATACCTAAACTAAGGATTTTAGATGAAGGATAAGGCTTGGAAGAAATTTGGGAAATCTAGAATTTATGTGAAAATAGCACCAAAGGGAGAAAGATCTTCTCACTCTAAGCTCTTTCTCTCTTAAGCAATTTTTCCAACCTTTAATCCAAGGGGAGGGGGGTTTTATTTATAGGAAAAGGGTGGATTAGGAGAGTGTTTGCATGCTAATTGGGTTTAACAATTAGGTAATCTAACATCTAAGGATTCCTAGGGTTTTTGGAGCCTTGAAACATGTGAAGAGAAACTCCAATGGTGGATGATAGGGTGAGGCTTTAAACTACTTAAGGGGTTGCATATAGATGGTAAATGGGTGCCACAGAACTAGCAAAACATACTCCAAAGGTCAAGGTGGTCAACAAGTCAAACCCCAATCATAAATTTCGAGGTAAAAACCAGAGGTTACTGTTCATATGCCTGGTGCAACTATTCATATGCCTGGCGCAACTATTAGTTGCGCCAGGCGTATGCACAGTAAAATAGTACATATACAATGCCTGGAAGTCAGTTCCCCGAGGTGGGGGCCCACCTCAATGTTGGCGCAACTATTAGTTGCTCCAGGCTTAATCTGGGGAGAGATGGCTTGGCACAACTAATAGTTGCACCAAGCTTACTTATAACTGGTGCAACTATTATTTGCGCCAAATCCCTAAGGGGGCCACTTGAAATTACCTCTTTACCCCTCAAGTTCGGACCGCCATATCTTTGCGAACATAGCTCCGATTGGGGTGATTCTTAGACCGTTGGAAAGCTAACAACTTTTACTTTTCAATGGAATGAGATTCGATCTTAGTAGAAGGTCGTAGCTGGTTCTAGTACACCATCCTTCATCCATGGCTCGAGAAAACTAGGTTCAGGTCCGAAACGGGTTCTAATGGTTGGGATTGATTTCTAAGGGTTCAGGAAGGTTCCTAAGGGATCTTAGGGTGATTTGGAAGGGTTCATAAGGTTTCCATACATGCCACTAAAAGCTCAGAGGTGCACTTCTCTCGAAATGTGTTTCGTTCGGGCCTTGGGCCAAATTTGGGTGTCTACAGTTTGGCTACTGGTTGTGCGAATAGAAGTTCGATAGGCCCAGAGTGCTTCTAGTAGTCGTTCAGGCAATCGGCTCCATTGCTCGTCTCCACTGTTCATTTCAAAATTTAGATCATTGAACTAGTGATGCAATCCACTCAATGGAGACGAGCATTGAACCCTATAACTTCACCATGGCCATTCTCAATGTGGGCCTTCGATAACATCGGACCCTTCACGGACACAGTAGAAAATACTCACAAGCACGCATTCTAAATGGGCAGAAGCTGAGTCATATGTCAGAATCACTACTTCTACGCTCGTGAAGTTTATGGGATAACAAGAAAATACAGCTTAGTGATGCAATCCATTATTTTCAAGCCAAGAAGAAAGAATTTTGAGTTAAGTTGTGGAGCTGATGGATTTACAATGAATGCACCATGGTGGTTCACACCATTGGGGCTGTTTTGCATGCATTGGGGCCCTTGAAGTACTGCTGAGAGAGAGAGAGAGGTGAATCCCGAGCACAGTGGAGTGTGTTGTAGTGGAGGAAATAGGACAGCTATGGAGCACATTGTTGTTGCAGCAAATCAATCTTTTTATATGTGCAGCAAACCAATAGCTCAAGTGGCACATTACAGCAACCTACACACTAAAAATATCCATTCAATCAAGCCAAGCTGAAAGCAGCTACATAACTGCTGCGCTGGAGCACAATAGCTACAACACTGCACTTTCATGCATCTCGAGCACAGTGGAATTACAGCAAAGAACAGCTCTGCACCTTCAACAAATTAACTCCAGAAGAACTTGAGTGGATCACATTTTCAAAAGTGTAACTTGAGTGGATCTCGAGCACTTCAAAGTTGAAGCCAAGTAGCC
Source organism: Chloranthus sessilifolius (assembly GCA_021018995.1). NCBI lineage: Eukaryota > Viridiplantae > Streptophyta > Magnoliopsida > Chloranthales > Chloranthaceae > Chloranthus > Chloranthus sessilifolius. Next base: position 102,045,047 of record CM037584.1, on the reverse strand, counting down.
ACTTGAGCATAATAGCAGCTCCTCGAGTCCATCTGCTTGAGCTGCACACCAACCTGTCAAGCATATCAGTGCTGAAATCAAGCTGTCGAGTAGCTACCGTTGCTGAAAATTAACCCACTCGAGCAGTTCATGGCCTTTGAGATTCAACCATTAAACTTGTCGAGTGCTGGCTGGTGTGTCACATGTTGTCGAGCAGCTGAATGAACCTCATGAGCTGTATGCATGGCTGAAATACCAACCTGTTGAGTGGAGGAGCTGCTACATGAAACCTGTCGAGCTGCTCCAATGAGCCTGACGAGTCGGCTGAAGTAATCGCAGCCCTATCGAGTTTCTTTGGTTGAAGTGTTGACCGCTCAAGTTCTTGGTGGTGTAATTCAAGTCAGCTTTGTTTTAACTGTCGAGTTGTTGTTTTAACCTATCGAGCTGTTGTTTTAACCTGTCGAGCTGCTAAAGGCAACCTATCGAGTTGTAGTGCTTAAAAATGTTGTATTTTAGCCTATCGAGCAGCTACTCGAGAGCTTCTCGAGGTGCATTTTCTGAAGCTAACAACCTCTCGAGCCCTTCAAAGCCTATATTTCATCCTGTCAAGAGCTACTCGAGACCAAAATCCTGAAGCTGCCTGAAGCCATCAGCTACTCGAGAACTACTCGCGCTGCAAGATTTGAAGCATTCCAGCTACTCGAGATAAGTACCTGAAGCCTTTAGCCTCTCGAGAACTGCTCGAGATAAGTACCTGAAGCCTTTAGCCTCTTAAGAACTGCTCGAGATAGAAAATCTGAAGCTACAACTGCTCGAGGCATGGGTTCCAGCTGCTGTCTTCAACATTCAAGGGTTTTTTAGGATTCCACGGCTTCTAGAGCACACATCCCAATGTGCTTAGCTATCCCACACATCCCAAAGCATTTCTTGGCCACAAATGGGCCACGACACCAGCTCCAAAAGTGATTAGTTTTTATTGGCTATTGCACACTAATGCTGTATGGACTGTCAATATATAGTAAATAGTTGTTTTGTAAAATATCCAGATTAGCTGGATCAGAGCTAGGATTAACCTGACCTCACTTTTTGCTTTTTATTTTAGAGTTTTAGTTTTCTTTTTACTTTTGCAATTTGTTTTGTATAAACATAGTGAGCTGTTTTGGGAGTTCGAACAGACTGTTGCCTTGAGGGCAAATCATTGTAAGTCATTTTTAGGCAATGAAATGCCAAGTTTATTGCTCCATTTAATATTTATTTTTCTGTGCTTTTCACATGAATCTATATGGTTTTATGCAGCTATGGTAGCTTGTGCTTGTAGCCCTACAACCATGGTGGCAGTAATGGTATCCCTATTCTATCTCTAACCTTTGTGATTAGGATAACCTCTAGGATAGCCTATGGCCATTTTAGTGGGCAGAGTATAGCCCTAAGGCTGGTCCAGATCAAGGGATTGAGCTGAATTCTTTTCCTCTGCACTTGAGCTTGTAGCCAAGTGAGAGACTATTGCAGATCCAACTTCTCCTCTGTTTTACATCACCATTTTCAGTGAATATACCTGAGGTTTTGCACAGATTGCAGACTTGAGAGTTTGGTAATTGCAGTCCTTTCTATAGCAATGACTAGCTGATTCTAATGTCCCATCCAATCTGTGATTTCTAGTGGTTCTCACTAGATTTTCACAGATTGTTTGCTCCTATGGATGCAAGAGCTTGTAGCCTTGCAAACATAGTGTTTGTAATGGTTTTTCTGTTTTAGCTCTAACCTCTTACTTTGATGAAATCCCTGGGATATGTTGTGACCATTATTGGGGAATTTGAGTGTGCTGATTTAGTGTGTAACAAAATAGAATCAAATTAAAACAAAGGATGGACTCAGCACAACTACAATCTCCTAGACCTGCAAGATAGAGGGCTATTGCAGCAAATTTTATAGGTAAGTAAGGGTATGTCCACAGGGAAAATGTGAATAAACTATGACGGATCTCCAGATTTACAATAGATCTGGCACTCTATCCTATTAAGCTACTCTAAAACAAGAGAGAGGAGAGGTTTTTGGGTTTTTGTCACTATAAACTACAGATTTTAAATGCAGTTGATCCAGAGCTTAAGAGAACACAAAGGTAAGAGGAAATTGATTAAAAATCAAAAGGGTGAAGATCAGCAGCTAGGGATTTGGTATTTCATTGAAAATAAATCGAATCAAAGGCAATGCTTAAATCGGATCTGCAACATCCTTCATCTGGCTACAAGCTCCCCAGGTTTTACCTCGGCAGATGCATGGTAAAAGAATTCAATCTCAACCAGAGAATGGAAGCAATCCTAAGACTATGATATGTCTACTTTAATAGTCATAAACCATCCCAGAGATTGTCCCAATAAATCAAAGCAATCCTAAGGCTATGATCTGTCCACATTGATGGTCACAGACCATCCTAGAGATTGTCTTGAGCCAATGGTTTTAATTAGAATAGATTAACCATTGTAGATGTTGTGAATGCCAGGCTACAAGCTCCCCATTTCTGGATGGCTCATACGAGTATCCAAACTAAGAAAATCAAATACGAATAAATGAAATCTAGCTTAGAATTAACTCTAAAACCCATAATTCCATTGCAATGCTACTACTTACAATGATGTGCTCAGATCTACAATCTGTGCAGCATCCAATCCCTCACAAAGCCTCTGAAACTCTCAATTACTGATCATACCCTCACCCTAGCTACTGAAGACGTTTTTAGCCAACCATCATTGGCTAATAGCTAGGAAGAAGAAGGGAAAGAGAGCAAAAAATTGGAGGGAAAAATGAATTCGAGCTCGACTCTGCTGTCTCAATTTCTGGATGCCTTTCAATGTCGTTGCTCCTCTATTTATACCTTTTCTCATATTTGTTTTAGCCAATCAGAATTCAGAAGAATAATATAGTTATGCTGATGTGGCTGATCCTTCTTCTAGAATCTTTCCTCTTATTGGTCCACAACTGACAAATACATGTGAGATAGTTAGAGTTCCCGCTCGTGCTCAGTTGAATACTAAAAATATCTCCCGGGGACCACTATCGTGCCTTGGAGTGTGTGCGCGAAATCTGGAAGTTGTGACTGCTGAAGAAGGGTCATTGGAAGTTCCTAGAACGAATGTCGAGAGGTTTTAGAGAGCTTTTCGATTGGTTCTTGGTCTGTATGCTCAGTCTTTCGATAGGTTTGGGATAACCTCTCGCTGGGTTTAAGTGTACTTGTCGCTAGGATTAGCCTCTCTCGACAGGTTTGGAGTAGCTCTCGATGCCCTCTATTTAGTCCTTCCTCCATCCTATCGATGGGTTACAAGCATCCTTTTGCCTTGGTGAGGTGATCGATATGTTGGGGATCATCTCGACAGGTTCTGATGGATCCTATCGAAGGCTTCTCTTATTCTGCTTGATAGGTTTATCTTAACCTCGCGACTTCCACTACACCTTCAGCTAAGGTGTCGACAGGAATCTTTCTTTCTGCAATCACAACCTATCGACAAGCAGCTGGAACCTTGTGATAGCTTACTGGATCCTCTCGGCAGCTTGGCAATTGAGCCTCAGAACTTCTCGACAGCTTCTTTCTTGACCTTCCTCAGTTGGCACCTATTTCTGGTGCACTATCTTCCATCTGTTAGCACTCAGCAACCTCTTGGTGGGTTCAATCTATCTTCTCTGTAACTGTGCTTGGTCTCAAGCATGACTTGTTGAGCCCATGACCTTCTCATGAATTTATATAACTCTGATTGCTTGACTGACAGGCTTTTGGGTTGTTGTGAAACTGTGATGAGGAACAGATTGCTTCTTTGACCTTTTTAGGTGGATATCTGCACTAAGGCTGGATTTTATTGCTTATCTATAAAACATCCTTAACACACCTTATTAGTCAATTCAAGGGCCTAACAAAGGTCGGGTTAGGAGGTGAAAAATAGTATTTTTCACTACTCAACACACCCCCAAACCTAAGCATTGCTAGTCCCTGAGCAAAGAAGGAATTTAAAACAATTATTGAAAATGAAAAAATGCTACTTTTGTAGGGAACACAAATGCATTTAGCATATGCATCAAGCCTTTTAAACCCCTAGGTGATACCTAGTGGAGGAGTGAAGTCTCCTGAGGGTTTTTAGTGAAGTTACCCACAAACTTTCCCAATGGTTCAGTTAATGTTAATGCAGCATGTTGAGAACAAAAATCAAGTCAAAATGAAATTCAATCCACACCTTGTTCCTTTAAGTTCAGAAGGTTTTTATCAAAAACATAGTCTTTTAAAAACTAAAATTCTGCTGCATTTCCTTCACAATCAATCAACTCATGTCAAGGCATTTTATCCGAAATTTAATACATAGCTAGCTATCAAATTGAGAATGTCTATTATGATACAATTCCCAACAAACTTAATGTCAGACCCAAATCTCACCAAGGCTTGTCACTCAGCAGGAAACTAGAAGGGTGCATCAGTTCACTCAGCTCAAGAGCAATTACAGCCCTCAAATAGGACTGCAAGCATGAGCATAGGCATTGCTCTAATTTATAAAATTTCCTAATTCTTTTCACCATAGATCAGACATATCCTTGTCTCCACATGACAGCTCAATCAATTTCATATCAGTAAGGACTTTTTATTGGGTTGTAATGTGGCTTATGGGTGAAATTTAGAAAGAGTAAAAGGGAATGAAAGGATTCAAATGTGAGAAATCAGTAAGGTAAGGAGGTGATTTGCTACTTCTCAACCTTTATTTCAGCATAATTTCATCTTCTTTTTGAATTTTCAGAGTCAAAGTGGCCAGCTTCTTCTCTTCTTTTTTTCAAAATATCTGATGAAATGACTTCACTCTTTTGTTTTGCTTTTCTATTTTTCTTTTCTTTTTGTATGCCTTTCTTTTGTCTTTTTCTCCATTTTTATTTTTTATATATATGGGCTGGCATGCCACAATTACACATCACTCTTGCCTTGACATGTGTTTTCTTCTTCTTGTACCAAATTGTCAAAACTTACTCCTCTAACATCTTCAATTATTTAACCTTTCCTTCTGAAATCTCAAAGTGAGGGTCAGGCTGCCTCTGGTCATTAAGGTTGTGGGTTCAAAATTATTTTTTTTTGTTTGTATCAAAGAAAAGCTTGGATTTCAAGGCTCAAATGGTGTTTATCAAGGGCAATTCAAAGGGTAAGGATATTTTTAGCTCAAACTATCCAAGGAATGGCCTTACTTCATGTCCTCAATGTCAAGAATGTTGTCAAGCTATTTCAACTTGGATTTGCCTAACTTCTAGTGATCAAAGCTGGATCCAACAAATTGCCTTAGAGCGTAAAAAATTGCCAAGACACTCTTTAAAAAGATAAGTTCTCAAGCCCAAATCTCACTGGGTATGGTCTTCCATCAAATTTTATGGGGAGTATCCTCACAGATCTTCTCTCCTCTCAAGGTCACTAAGTGTTAATTTTTGAATAGAAGTTCCTGACATTTGCTTCATTATAGTTTTAGAACTGCAACATTATTCCAATGTTAAAAAGTTTTTTTCTTTTTCACTTTTCCCCAAAAAAAAAATTCAGGTGGGAATTTACTTCATTTTCTTAGTTTTTTATTAAACCTTGCTGCACTACTATTAACTATCCATTGGTAAGGCATACCTTGCCACACCCCCAAACCTATGAGGAGCAGTGTCCTCACTGTGTTAAAGATAACAGTGGGTGTGCAGCAAGGGAAAAAAAAATAAAGATACACACAGAAAAATAAGAAATATAAGACATAAATATCAAAGAAACTAATTAACACCAAAAAGAAATTGTATTAATATATACAGAGAGTATGCAGATCCGAATGAGTACATAAAACAAAAAGTAGAAAAAGAAACCTAGACACATTCTAATATAGACAAGACTCAGGCGGCAACGTCCATAGCCTCAAATAAAATATTCCATTCAAAAAGTTGTACCCCTGGCTCAGGGATATCCTCAACCTGCTGCCGCTGGAAGAGGAACTGAAAGCCAAGGGAGGGGATAAAAAGGCGTAGGAGGAAGGAAGTTGAGCGGATGGTGGATGGGGAGAGGAGGGGGGGGTTCTATCTTCTTCTTTTTTTCTTCCTCTTATCCTTTTTCTTCTCTTCCGGGGCCAGAATCTGTTGCACCTCCTCGTATTCATCCCACGGGAATTGCAGTTGGTCTAGCTCCTTAGGTGGTGGCGGGTCCAACCGGATGGGGTAGAATTTGTTTTGCTTATTGATGGGTTTGTCATCTGCCATGGTTGGAAGTAGGGATGAATTGACAAAGTCAAGAGAGAATGAGTACCACGGAGGGGGACTGACCTACTATTTAAAGGGCAAGGTAGGTGGAATAGGGATCGTCAGAATAAATGTTCGCATTTTTCCAAAGCTTAACTGTTAAAGTGACGGGGGCAATAAATGGCATGACGATGGCGGTAAGCGCGGCATGTCGTGTGAATTATTATGGGGAATGACACCGTGGAGGGCATGCTTGACTATTTTTTAGCCATGGGTTTAATGCGAGGAGATAAGAGGAATTAATGCTCGGACACAGAGGAGGGAAGCGTTGCTGAGTCCTCTCGAGGGGTACATGGAGCCCTTCTACCGGTATTCTGAACCTATCGAGAATTACAAAGGAGGACCCTCAGATCTTATCGACAGGTTCAGCAATCATATTGACAGACAATGATGCACCAGTAAAACCCGTCGATACATTCCTTTAGAGCTTTCGGAACCTGTCGACAAGCATCCCAAACCTTCTCGACAGGTTATAAATCAATGCAAATAGGCTTATATCTTGTCCCATGACCATGCTACACATCCCTTAGTCAACTCAGGTAGTTCCAAGTCCCAAATCGGTCTATGACGGACACCTGATATGTACATACACATACTAACCCTAATGACTCTGTGAAATAGTAGTAACACACAAAAATAGCAACTATGATACATATGATACATTGTTGAGAATTAGTTAAGCAATGGAGGATCTTGAAGGGAAATGGTCACTATGGGCTCCACATTTTCAACAGCAGGCTTGAGCCTCTGACCATGTACTTTCATGATCCTGCCACCGTTGAGATCCGTAATATCAACTGCTCCAGATGGGAATACAGCTCAACTATGTAGGGTCCCTCCCATCTGGATTTCAATTTTTCTAAGAAAAATTTTAGCTTAGAAAAGCCGTACCTTGCTGCCAATAATGAACTCTTTTCTTAACAATTGCTTGTCAAACAAGACTTTGGTTTTCTCCTTGTAAATTCTTGCATTGGAATAAGTGTCCAACCTCAGCTCATCCAATTCAGACAGTTAGAGTTTCCTCTGAATGCCAGTAGAAGTTATGTCAGTATTCAAAGTTTTAATGGCCCAATATGCCCTGTGCTCAAGCTCCACTGGTAAGTGGCATACCTTGTCATATACTAGCCGAAAAGGAGACATCCCAATGGGGGTCTTGTAAGCAGTTCTATAAGCCCATAAAGCATGAGGTAGCTTTAAAAACCAATCCTTCCAATCCACTCTCACTGTTTTCTCCAAAATATGTTTGATCTCTCTGTTAGAAATCTCCACCTGCCCACTGGTTTGTGGGTGGTATGGGGTGGCAACTCTGTGTGTCGCAGAGTTCTTTCTAAGGAGGTTCTCAAACTATTTGTTGCAGAAATGGCTCCCCCCATCACTAATGATGGCTCTGGGGGTGCTAAACCTAGAGAAAATATTGTCCTTCAAAAAGTTGAGGACAACCTTGTGATCATTAGTTCTTATAGCTATGGCCTCGACCCATTTGGACACATAGTCCACAACCACAAGAATGTAATTATAACCATGGGAAGGAGGGAATGGGCCCATAAAGTCTATCCCCCAAAAAGGTAAGGATCCTCCCACATGTAATATCGAATCTGTGAGAAAAATAGATTCTTATCATCCTTGTTCCAATGTGGGGGGATTTTACTTGCAGCTAGATATTTTACTACGTTGGCAAACCAGGGCACACTCATCTCTATAACAAAGAGTTGTTCATCTGGGAAGGAATCATTGATGGGCAAGCTCTCTAGTTCAGTAGTTGGGATCTTGGATAGGTGGTCTACTACCACATTCTCAACCCCCTTCTTGTCCTTGATCTCTAAATCAAATTCTTGCAAAAGCAAAACCCATCTTATCACTCTGGCTTTGGCATCTTTTTTGGACAAGAGATATTTTAGGGCTGAGTGGTCAGTAAACACAATGATCTTAGATCCCAGTACATATGATCGAAATTTCTCCAAAGTAAATACAATAGCCAACAGCTCCTTTTCAGTTGTTGTATAATTTAGCTGGGCATCAACCATTGATTTGCTTGCATAAGCTACTACACTTGGTGCCTTGTCTTTTCTTTGTCCCATGAATGCACCAATAGCAAAGTCTGATGCATCACACATCAGCTCGAATGACAAGGAGAAATCAGGAGCTTGTAAAATGGGAGCAGTAGTCAAACATGTCTTTAACAATTCAAAGGCAGCCAGGCATTCATCACTAAATTCAAATGGAACCTCCTAGCACAACAGGTGGCAAAGAGGTTTGGAAATTTTGCTAAAATCTTTGATGAGCCTTCGATAGAAACCAACATGACTGAGAAATGACCTGACTTGCTTCATAGTTTTGGGTGGGGGTAGATGTGCAATTATGTCAATTTTAGCTTGATCAACCTCTATCCCTTTGTGGGAAACAACATGCCCTAAGATAGTGCCTTGACTCACCATGAAGTGACTCTTCTCCCAACTTAAGACTAGGTTGGTTTCTTCACATCTTTGCAACACGCGGCTAAGGTGCTATAAGCATTGACTGAAATCATCCCCATAAATGGAAAAATCATCCATAAAAATCTCTAAAAATTGATCAATCATGTAAGAGAAAATAGCATACATACATCTTTGAAAGGTGGCAGGAGCATTACATAGTCCAAATGGCATCCTTCTGTATGCAAAATTTCCAAAGGGGCATGTAAAGGTTGTTTTCTCTTGATCCTGTGGGTATATAGGGATCTAATTGTATCCTGAATAATCATCAAGAAAATAATTAAATACCTTGCCTGCCACCTTATCTAAGATTTGATCAATGAATGGCAATGGGAAATGGTCTTTGCTGGTTTTCTCATTGAGCTTCCTATAATCTATACACACCCTCCAACCAATGGTCTGTCTAATTGCGATCAGCTCTCCTGAATTTACTTGAACTACAGTTATCCTGGATTTCTTAGGCACCACCTGGGTAGGTGCCACCCATTGAGAATCTGAGATGCGGTAAATTACCCTAGCATCTAACAGCTTGACAACTTCTTTTATGACGACCTCCTACATGTGTGGGTTCAATTTCCTTTGCATCTCTCTAGAAGGTTTGGAGCCCTCTTCAAGATGAATCTTGTGCATGCACACAGCAGGATTTATACCTCCAAGATCTGTAATAGTCCACCCTATTGCTCTATTATGCTTCCTCAGCACACAAAGCAGTTCTTCCTCTTGCTCAAGAGTGAGGGAGGAAGAAATTATGACTTACAATTTCTTATCAGCTGCTAGAAAGGCATACTTTAAAGATTTTGGGAGCTGCTTCAGCTCCACATCTAGGGGACTGATGAGTGAAGGCAGTAGGGGTGCCTTAGAAGGTGGTGGAAGAGATAACCAAGCTGGTTTCCCTGGGTGATATTTTGCTGGCTCCACTTCAGAATTTATAGTTTGCACTTGCTCAAGCTCAGAGGTGAAGACTTTCTCTTCCATAGTTTCCTTCTAAACTTCATCAAAAACATCAAACAAATCATTATTGATCAGAAGTTGGGGTAGAGTTTCTTCCACTAACTCATCCAGCATCTCAATAGAAAAATAGTCCTCATTATCTAAATCGGGCTGATGAGCTGCATTATACACATTCAATTTGACTTTCATATTACCAAAGGTTACTTCCATGACTCCTAATCTATATTGAATGCACGCATTGGCAGTGGCCAAGAAAGGCCTGCCCAAAATCACAGGGATGGAAGTAGCACACTTGCTCGGCTCCATATCTAGCACCAGAAAATCAGCAGGATAAAAGAATTTGTCAACCCCAACCAAGACATCTTCTATGATGCCCACAGGCTTCCTTTCAGATTTGTCAACTAATTGTAAGACCACATGTGTGGGCTTTAACTCACCTAAGCCCAACTTCTCATATACTAAATATAGAAGTAAATCCACACTAGCTCCCAGATCTAATAAGGTTTTTTCAATGGTATGATCCCCAATGATGCAGGGGATAGTGGGAACTCCAGGGTCTTGGAGCTTGGTTGGGGTTGCTATAGTCTAGAGTTAGTTCACTTCTTCTGCTGAAAAGACTTTCTTGGGTAGGTGAATCCTCGATTGTCTTTTGTGGGTACAAAGATCTTTTAAAAACTTGGCATAGGCTGGCACTTGCTTGATTGCATCAAGTAAAGGTAAGTTGATCTTTACTTGCTTAAATGTTTCCATCATGTCCTCTACTTTGGCATTCCCCTTATCAAAAGGAGAAGCTGCTTTTAAAGCATATGGAAATGGCAAATGGGGAACTGGCTTCCCATTTGCAGCCTTAGCCAACTCATCAAATTTTTCTTTATTTTTGTTTTCAATTTTTTCTCCTTTTTTCTGTTGGGGAGCATTAGCATCCCCCTTATTCAAACTTGGTTGCTCCTGCTGGACATTCTTTGGGACTACTTCATCATCTTCCTCGGAATTTGTCAAAGTCCTACGGCCTACTTGATTGTCTACCAGCCTTCCACTTCTTAATGTGGTGACAGATTTAGCTTCCTCATTGGAAGAAGAGACTTCACCTACCACATATTGTCTCTTTGGATTATCCATGAGCTGACTAGGCAGCCTACCTTCCTCTTTCTTTGTCAATGCATTAGACAGTTGACCAAGATGGTCTTCTTTCTTTTTGATACTCTGACTATGAGAGTGGACTATTTGAGATAAAGATCCTAAGTTCTGCAAGGAGGCCAGAACTTGCTCTTCAAAAGAGGATGTTCTAGAATCTAAAGTTTGGGCATTTGGTTGCAAAGGCTGAACCATAGGCTGAGCCATAGGTTCCTGGTATTGGATCCTTGGAACAAAATTCTGTTGATAAGTTTGGGGAGCAAGTTTAAAAGGCATTTGTTGTGGTTGCTAGTAGAACTGATGCTGGAACTGCTGCTGGTTTTGATTTTGCACATTGTCTTGCTTTCACCTCAGGTTAGGGTGGTGTTCTCCAGGAATATCCAGCAATTGGTTGCTGACCATAAGACTGAGCAGGAGCCACATGTTCCATTACCAATTCTAGGAATTGCCCAGCAGAGGGGCAATCCCGAATGGGATGATTGTGAGATTGACAAATGGGACATGCCTCTCCCACACTAGTAACCAATGGAGACCGCCTCTCGTCCATCATATTCTCCAGCTTTTGAGTTAAGTTGGCTACCCTTCTTTCTAAATCGTTATACCCACCATTCTCATACAATTTTCCTCTTGATGTATTCTCCTTAACCATTCCTCCTGGGGTGTCCACATCCCTAGCAAGAGACTCTTGTTGTAATGAATTTTCACTAATAACATCAAACAATTCCCATGCTTCCTCAGCTATTTTATGAAGGTATGTGCCTCCACAAGAAGCATCCACCATATTTCTACTCTTTGAGTCAATTCCTTGATAGAAACTTTGGATAAGTTGCCATTCTGGAATTTGGTGGTGGGGGCATTGCCTCAACAGCTCCTTGAATCTCTCCCATGCCTCATGAAACCTTTCAGTTGGAAGTTGAGAAAATGAGAGGATATTCTTCCTCAACTAACTGGTTCTAGACATGGGGAAGAATTTAGCTAGGAATTAGCTTTGCAGGTCATCCCACGAGTTGATACTATTAGGGGGAAGCAAAGATAAATAGGCCCTGGCTTTGTACTTTAATGAAAAAGGAAATAGCCTAAGCTTGGTGGCTTCTGGCCCTAGACCTGTATGGGTCCTCTTTACTCAAACCATGGAAAGAAGGCAACATCTGAATGGTTGAGGACTTAATCTCATAATTAGTTTCCACAGCATGAAACTGGATATAAAAAGAAGAGTTACATGCACTAGGTGCATAATAATCCTCCAACAGCAATCTAGGTTGCTCACCCATTGCAACAGATTCAATTTTAGCAGATGTAGATGGGGTTTTTTTGGGTCTAAGAATTCTTTCAACCTCTGGATTTAATGGCAAAATTTGGGGGTTGAGAGTTCTTCCAAACATACACCACTCACACAATGCCCAAAGTACAGCTCACAAGCAATACAACATGGAACAAGCACAAACAGCTAATAAATTTACAAATGCACAAATCTAAAAAATAGTAGAGGGGAAAGGAGATGCAAACTTCAGCACAACCTCTAGCGCAATGCTCAGAGCACCACAGATTCAGATCTAAAAAGAAAATCAAGCCACAAAATACTATAGGATCAATTAGTCAAACACTTAACAGGTAATCACAATTACAAATCTAAAAAATTAGAAAGAAAACTTAGATCTACCAAGTTTAGATCACATGATCCCCGGCAGTGGCGCCAAAAACTTGTTGGGGAATTTGAGTGTGCTGATTTAGTGTGTAACAAACTAGAATCAAATTAAAACAAAGGATGGACTCAGCACAACTATAATCTCCTAGACCTGCAAGATACAGGGCTATTGCAGTAAGTTTTATAAGTAAGGGTATGTCCACAGGGAAAACGTGAATAAACTATGACGAATCTCCAGATCTACAATAGATCTGGCACTCTATCCTACTTTAAGCTACTCTAAAATAGGAGAGAGGAGAGGTTTTTGGGTTTTTGTCACTATAAACTATAGATTTTAAATGCAGTTGATCCAGAGCTTAAGAGAACACAGAGGTAAGAGGAAATAAATTAAAAATTAAAAGGATGAAGATCAGTAGCTAGGGATTTGGTATTTCACTGAAAATGAATCAAATCAAAGGAAATTCTTAGATCGAATCTCCAACAATCCTTCATCTGGCTACAAGCTTTCCAAGTTTTACCCCGACAGATGCATGGTAAAAGAATCTAATCTCAACCAGAGAATAGAAGCAATCCTAAGGCTATGATCTGTCCACTTTAATGGTCACAGACTATCCCAGAGATTATCCCAATAAATCAAAGAAATCCTAAGGCTATGATATGTCCACTTTAATGGTCACAGACCATCCTAGAGATTGTCTTGAGCCAATGGTTTTAATTAGAACAGGTTATCCATTATAGATGTTGTGAATATCAGGCTATAAGCTCCCCATTTCTAGATGGCTCACAGGAGTATCCAAACTAAGAAAATCAAATACGAATAAATGAAATCTAGCCCAGAATTAACTCTAAAACCCATAATTCCATTGCAATGCTACTACTTACAATGATGTGCTCAGATCTACAATCTGTGCAGCATCCAATCCCTCACAAAGCCTCTGAAACTCTCAATTACTGATCATACCCTCACCCTAGCTACTGAAGACATTTTTAGCCAACCATCATTGGCTAATAGCTAGGAAGAAGAAGGGAAAGAGAGCAAAAAATTGGAGGGAAAAATGAATTCGAGCTCGACTCTGCTGTCTCAATTTTTGGATGCCTTTCAATGTCGTTGCTCCTCTATTTATACCTTTTTCTCAGATCTATTTTAGCCTATCAGAATTCAGAAGAATAATGCAGTTATGCTGATGTGGCTGATCCCTCTTCTAGAAGCTTTCCTCCTATTGGTCCACAACTGACAAATACATGTGAGATAGTTAGAGTTTCTGCTCGTGCTCAATTGAATACTAAAAATACCCCCCAGTGGTCGCTGTCATGCCTTGGAGCATGTGCGTGGAATCTGAAAGTTGTGACTGCTGAAGAAGGGTCATTGAAAGTTCCCAAAATGAATGTCGAAAGGTTTTAGAGAGCTTTTCGATGGGTTCTTGGTCTGTATGCTCAGTCTTTTGATAGGTTTGGGATAACCTCTCGCTGGGTTGAAGTGTACTAGTCACTAGGATTTGCCTCTCTCGACAAGTTTGGAGTAGCTCTCGATACCCTCTGTTTAGTCCTTCCTCCATCCTATCAATGATTTACAACCATCTTATCACCTTGGTGAGGTGATCGATATGTTGGGGATCATCTCGACAGGTTCTGAAGGATCCTGTCGAAGGCTTCTCTTGTTTTGCTTGATAAGTTTATCTAAACCTCGCGACTTCCACTACACCTTAAGCTAAGGTGTCAACAAGATTCTTTCTTTCTGCAATCGCAACCTATCGACAAGTAGCTAGAACTTTGTGATAGCTTACTGGATCCTCTTGGCAGCTTGGCAATTGAGCCTCAGAACTTCTTGATAGCTTCTTTCTTGACTTTCCTCAGCTGGCACCTATTTCTAGTGCACTATCTTCCATCTGTTAGCACTCAGCAATCTCTTGGTGGGTTCAATCTATCTTCTCTACCACTATGCTTGGTCTCAAGCATGACTTGTTGAACCCATGACCTTCTCATGAATTTATACAACTCTGATTGCTTGACTAACAGGCTTTTGGGTTGTTGTGAAACCGTGATGAGGAACAGATTGCTTCTTTTGCCTTTTTAGGTGGATATCTGCACTAAGGCTGAATTTTATTGCTTATCTACAAAAAATCCTTAACACACCTTATTAGTCAATTCAAGAGCCTAACAAAGGTCGGGTTAGGAGGTGAAAATTGGTATTTTTCAGTACTCAAAACAACCATTTAAGTGGACAGAATATAACCCTAAGAACAGTTCATGCCTCTTGGTTAGGATTGGATTCTTCTACCTTGCACTTGTGCTTGTAGCCAAGTGAAGGATAGCTGGAGATCTAGATCTTGATCTGAGTTGTAGTGAAGATTAGCCCATAACTGACTACTTCACCTTTTTATTTTATTTTGTCACACCATCATCATCCTTCTTTACCCCCTTTGTTTAGCTGTAGTTTATTCCAATTTTTAGGTTAGTTTAGTTTTGTGACACCTAGACACCCTATCTTTATCTTGCTTTCTATTAAAGGTTTAGAGTTGCCAAGTCTATAGCCAGATCTGGAGATTACTATACACCTTTGGGTTTTTAGATCATCACTTTTCGTGGGACAAACTCTTACTTATCGAAACTTGCTACAACAACCCTGGATCTTGCAGGACTGTGAGTTTAAATTGATGTTTTGTTCTATTCCATTCCATTTCACTCCCCCTTTCTAATTTATTTTTGCTGCCATATTTTTACCACACAATTTTAATAATAAAAATAACAGCACAACAATTTTAACCAACAGCGATCGCCTGTCATTTGATAGACTTCTGCGTGACATAAGTAATGTCGAACTCTTGTAGGAGCATATGCCAACGGGCAATCTTTCTTAATGTAGTAGGCTTCTCAATGATGTATTTCAGAGGATCCATATGTACTAGCACTAGTATCTTGTGTGTTCCGAAGTAGTATCATAATTTCTTCGAGGCCCATACTAGTGTGAGGCAAGTCTTCTCCATTTGCGTGTATTTCAGTTCATACTCGACCATCATTCTGCTGCGTTAGTAGATGGCCTTCCCTCTCTTGTCGTGTTCTTCATATTGTCCAAGAATTACTCCCATAGCCTTATCATTTACCGATACATAGATGATCAGGGGTCTTTCAGGAACTAGCGGTGATAGTATTGGCGGGTTAAAGTGGTACTACTTGATATTGTCGAAGGCTTGCTGACACTGGTCCTCCCATGTGTACTCAGCCCTGTTAAGCAGTGAAAAATACCATTTTTCACCTCCTAACCTGACCTTTAAGGGACCCATGAGCTGACTAATAAGGTATTGTAAGTGTGTTTTGTAGATAAGCAATAAATTATAGCCTTAGTGCAGGCATCCATCTAAAAAGGCGAAAGAAGCAATCTGCTGCTCAACATGTGTTTATACAGCCCAAAGACCAGCCAATCAAGTGATCCACAGAGCTTTAGAAGTTCATAAGAAGGTCATGGGCCCAACTGGGGATGCTTGAGACTAAGTGCAGTTTCAAGGAATGAAGATCGAACCCACCAAGAGGCTGTTGAGTGGTGAACAAATGAAGAATAGCACAACAAATATGTGTGCCAGCTGTGGAAACACAAAGGAGAACCTTTCAAGAGGTTCTAGAGACAGAAGCCAAGTTATCAAGAGGTTCCATCAAGCTATCGTGAGGTTCTAAAAGTATATGCCTACCTGTTGAGTGGTACTGAGGTGGCAATATGAAGTTCTCGTGAGGTTTTAGTACCTATCGAGAGGTTGGAGGTACCGCAGTGGAATCTGTCGAGAGGATACCTGAAGGTGCAGGGGAAGTCAAGAGGTTCAACTAAACATGTTGAGCAGTGCAATGCAACCTGTCGACACAGCTTACCTGAAGTTGCACCTAATCTCGCGAGGTTGAAGCAACATGTTAAGTGCTATTTCCATCCTGTCGAATGCTCAATGGGAGCTTTACAAAGATGTCGATAGGATTTTCTATAACCTATCAAGAGGATGTAATGAGACTGGACAGAAGGAGAGCATTCACTCCACATGAACCTGTCGAGATGTCTCCAACGCTGTTGAGCAGTTCACATGAACCTGTCGAGATGTCTCCAATCCTGTCGACTAGTCAACTAAACCTATCGAGAAGTCTCTAGACCTGTCGAAAGCCATTTCAACCTATCGATGAGAACACCAAGCAGACTCAAAACCTGTCGAGAGGTTCCCTGAACCTCTTGACACTCAAATTAAGAACTTCTCAATTCTTTTCACAGCAATTGCCAACTTCAGAAGTTTGTGCACGAGTTCCAAGGCATGTTAATGACCCTTGGGGGTATTTTTAGAACACAACTGAGTATGAATGAGAATCCTAACCGCATCACATGGGCCTACCAGTTTTAGGCAAATGGGGAGAGCTTCTAGATGAGAAAGCAGCCACATCAGCAGCTCAGAATAATAGAATTATTCTCTTGAGCTCTGATTGGCTGAAATAGATCTGAGAAGAGAGGAGAAGAGTATAAAAGCTTGAAGAATTTATAGAGCTAGCATCAAGAAATTAAGAGAACCAAAGCCAAATTTGATCTCCATTTTCCCTCCAAAAATTCCCTCTCTCTTCTTTCTTCCCCCATTCTCTTCTCAGCCAACCATGGTTGGCTAAACCCCTTCAGTAGCTAGGGTGAGGTTGAGAGCTATAAATCGAGAGTTTCAAAGGCTATGTAGATGGATTGTATGTTGCACAGATTGCAGATCTGACCACAATAGGATTGTAAGTTGTGTTATTGTAATATAATTATGGTTTTTAAAGATGATTCTGAT
The DNA here is from genome assembly GCA_021018995.1 of Chloranthus sessilifolius. Classification (NCBI taxonomy): domain Eukaryota; kingdom Viridiplantae; phylum Streptophyta; class Magnoliopsida; order Chloranthales; family Chloranthaceae; genus Chloranthus; species Chloranthus sessilifolius. The sequence goes on along the minus strand of CM037584.1, from coordinate 102,027,804 downwards.
CTATATTTCACTTTTTCCTATTTGATTTCCCTAGATTAGATATTCATGTGGATGCCTGATCTTATAGCCTGGCACCCACAGCATCTGCAATAGTTTATCTGTTCCAATCAATATCCTAGAATTGGAACAATCTCTGGGATGATCTGTGGCCATTAAAATGGACAGATCAGAATCTTAGGATTGCTTTAATTCTTTGGTTGAGATTAGATTCTTATACCTTGCATTTGAGCTTGTAGCTAGATGAAGGATTGCTGCAAATCTGTCATATGTACTGCCTTTGATTCAATTGATTTTTAGTAAAGACCAAAATCCCTAGCTGCTGCTCTCCACCTTTTGATTTTAACCTTTTCTCCATTTTTCTTTAACTCTATGTTTAATTAGATCTAGATCATTTGCATTTGATTTTTATAATTTTTTAGTAAAGTGACAAATCTTAGAAACCTCTCCTCTTTCCTATTTTGATTTAGTCTAAATTAGGTTAGAGTGCCAGATCTATCATAGATCTAGAGATTTACCTCATTTCAAAACACATTTCCCTATGGACCTACCCTCACTTACCTATTAAAACTTGCTGCAATAGCCCTAGTTCTTGCAAGACTGCTTGTTTGCCTTAATCCCACTTTGTTGTAGTTTGTTTATTTAATTTATTATTTTAACCATTTAATAATTGTAAGGTGAGCAAGTCAACAAGTTTTTGGCACCGCTACCGGGGACATTGTATTTTTAAAGTGGTAGATCTAAGTTTTTCTCATTTTAGATTTAGATTTTTTTACTTGCCTATTGTGTGTTTGACTAATTGCTATTGTAATTTTTTGTAGTCTAATTTTGTGATTGCAGATCTGGATTTGTTATTTTGAGAGGAGCATTGTGCTAATTGGAGGAGCAAGCTGTGCTATAGTTTGCATTTCCTAACCCCTTTTACATTTTTAGATCTGTAAATTTTTATATCAGTAGCAATAGTTGTGTGTTTTTAAACTTGTTTTACTGAAATCTGTGTTGTATTTTGTTTGTGTTGTATTGAGTTTCTGCTGTGTGTATGCTAGGTAGGAGATCTCTTAATCCTGAGATTTTTGCATTAGATCTTGAAGTTAAAAAACTTCTTAGACCTAAGAAACCCATACACACACCTGTGGTTAATTGTGATAGTTCTGTAATAGGTGAGCAACCTAGGACATTGAAAGAATTCAATGCACCAGGGGTGTACAATTCTCCCTTCTACATTCACTTCCCTATTGTCCAAGGGAACTATGAGATTAAATCTTCCATCATACAGATGCTACCCTCATATCATGGTCTAAGCAAAGAAGACCCATACAAGCACATTGATAAATTTTTAGGACTATGCACTACTTTCAACATTGCAGGTTTGGGAGAGGAAGCAACCAGGTTGAGACTCTTTCCTTTTTCATTAAAGGATAGGGCCAGAACTTAGTTGTCAATGCTCCCAACCAATAGTATTCAGTCTTGGAATGACCTTCAATGTCAATTTTTGACCAAGTTTTTCCCCATGTCCAAAATAAGTCAGCTGAGGAAGAGCATAATTTCATTTGTGCAAGCCCCAACTAAAGACTTTCACCAAGCATGAGAAAGATTTAAGGAGCTCTTGAAGTAATGTCCCCATCACCAAATTCCTGAATGGCAACTTCTTTAAAGTTTCTATCAAGGAATTGATCCCAAGAGTAGGGATATGGTGGATGCCTCATGTGGTGGTACATACCTCCACAAGACAGCTGATGAGGCTTGGGAGTTGTTTGATATCATTAGTGAAAACTCCATGTAGAGGGAGACATTGTCAAGGGACTTTAAGACCCATGCAGATTGGTGAGAGAAAATACTACAAGAGGGAAAATGTATGAGGTGAGTGGATACAATGATTTGGAAAGGAAAGTGGACAGCTTGACTCAAAAGTTCATGGGAGCAATGCAGTCTCCAATGGCTGCCAAAGTGGAGGTGGCATGTGTGATATACCAATCCCCCACTCACTCCCTTGAGGAATGTCTCTCTACTGTCCAATTTCCAAACCTTGTGATGGAACATGTGAATGCTACTCAGTCCTATGGACAACAGCAAACTGATGGTTATCCTTGAGGTGGAGACAAGATACATTCCAAAACCACCACCACCACCAGCCACAACAGCAATCCATGCCTTATAGGAATGCCCAGCCTTACCAACATAACTACTTTCCAAGGCCCCAATACCAATAGCCTATGGCCCAACCAATGGTTCAACCTGTGCATCAAAGTGCACCAGCCCCAGCACCCTCTAGATCCCTCACATTTAAAGAGCAAGTTCTGACTTCACTACAGAATTTAGGCCCTTTGTCATAAATTGTCAACTCCCATAGCTAAAGTATTAAGAAGATAGAGGACCATCTTGGTCAGCTATCTAATGCTTTGACTAAGAGAGAGGAGGGAAGACTGCCCAGTCAACCCATGAACAACCCCAGAGGGTAGTACATGGTGGGTGAGACTTTGTCACATAAAGAAGCCAAATCTGTCACCACTTTGAGGAGTGGAAGGCTGGTTGATAACCAAGTTGGTGTTGAACTTGATAAGAAAAGTGCATCCCATGATGATATGCAGCAGGAGCAGCATATAAAAAATAAGGGGGGTGTTGATGTGCCCCAACAGAAAATTGAAAATAAAAATAAAGAAAAATCTAATGAGCTTGCTAAGGCAGCAAATGGGAGATCAGTCCCCCATTTGCCATTGCCTAATGCACTTCAAGCACCCTCTCCTTTTGATAAGAGGAATGCTAAAGTGGAGGAGATGATGGAAATGTTCAAACGAGTAAAGATCAACTTGCCTTTACTTGATGCTATTGAGCAAGTTTCAGCCTATGCAAAATTTTTGAAAGAATTGTGCATTCACAAAAGACAATCGAGGATACACCTATCCAAGAAGGTCTTTTGTGCTGAGAAAAGGAACCAAGTGTTATCCATTACAATCCAAACCAAGCTTCAAGACCCTGGAGTTCCTACAATCCCTTGTATCATTAGGGATCATACCATTGCGAAGGCCTTGTTAGATCTGGGAGCTAGTGTAAGCCTACTTCCATATTCAGTTTATGAGAAGTTAGGTTTGGGAGAATTGAAGCCCACACATGTTGTGCTACAACTAGCTGACAGATCTAAAAGGAGGCTTGTGGGAATGATAGAGGATGTGTTAGTTAGGGTTGACAAGTTTTTCTACCCATCAGATTTTCTGGTGCTTGACATGGAGTCAAGCAAGTGTACCACCTCCATTCCTGTGATTTTAGGCAGACCTTTCTTGGCCACTGCCAATGCTTGTATTCAGTATAGATCAGGAGTAATGGAGGTATCTTTTGGCAACATAAAAGTGAAATTGAATGTTTACAATGCAGCCAATCAGCCTCACTTGGATAGTGAGGATTGCTTTTTAATTAATGTTTTTTATGAGCTTGTGGAAGAGACTTTGCCCAAGCTGCTGCATGGTGATATTTTTGTGATGTTTTTGAGAATGTGTGGAGTGAGATTATGGAAGAGAAGGCCCCCACACCCATGGTTCAAGAGGTGAAAGCCTTAATTTCTGATATGAGGCCAGCAATGCTGTGTTGCCCCTTCCACCACCATCAAAGGCACCTTTGTTGCTTTCACTTATATGCCCTCCTGATGTGGAGTTGAAATAGCTGCCTAAGACCTTGAAGTATATTTTTTTGGGGGCAAACAAGAAGTTTCCTGTGATCATTTCTTCCTCTCTCACTGATGAGCAAGAGGAAGAATTGTTGTACGTTTTAAAGAAGCATAAGAGAGTAATAAGATAGACTATTGCTGACCTTGGGGGCATCAGTCGTGCTGTGTGCATGCATAAAATCTACTTGGAAGAGGGTTTCAAACCCTCTAGAGAAATGCAGAGAAAATTGAACACCCACATGCAAGAAGTGGTAATGAAAGAAGTGGTCAAATTGTTAGATGCTGGAGTCATCTACCCTAAGAATGGGTGGCACTTACTCAAGTGGTCCCTAAGAAATCTAGAATAACTGTGATTAAAATTGATTTTGGTGAGCTTATTCCAACTAGGGAAACCACAGGTTGGAGGGTGTGTATAGACTATCGAAAGCTCAATTTGAAAACCAGAAAAGACCACTTGCCCTTCATTGACCAAATTTTAGATAATTTGGCAGGAAAGGCTTTCTATTATTTTCTTTATGGATATTCATGGTACAACCAAATCCCTGTTTATCCATAAGATCAAGAAAATACAACTTTCATATGTCCATTTGGCACCTTTGCCTATAGAAGGATGCCATTTGGATTATGCAACTTTCCAAAGGTGCATATATGCTATATTTTCTGACATGATTGATCAATTTTTAGAGATATTCATGAATGATTTCTCTATTTTTAGGGACAGCTTTAGCCAATGTCTACACCATCTCAGCCTTGTCTATTAGAGATGTGAGGAAACCAACTTAGTGTTGAGTTGAGAAAAGAGTCATTTCATGGTTAATCAAGGCATTATCCTTGGCCATATGGTTTCCCACAGAGGCATTGAGGTAGACAAGGCTAAAATTGATCTGATTGTATATTTTTCCCCACCAAAAACTATGAAACAAGTCTGATCTTTCTTTGGACATACTGGGTTCTATAGGAGATTCATCAAGGATTTTAGCAAGATCACAAAACCTTTTTATCACCTTCTGTGTCAAGAGGTTCCCTTTGAATTTAATGATGAATGTCTCCATGCCTTTGAGCTTTTGAAAGGTTGTTTAACATCTACACCTATCCTTCAAGCACTTGATTTTTCTTTGCCATTTGAGCTGATGTGTGATGCATCAGATTTTGCTATTGGTGTAGTCTTGGGACAAAGGAAGGATAAGGCCCTTATGCAAGCAAAACCATGATTGATGCTCAGTTAAATTACACCACAACTGAGAAGGCATTATTGGCAATTATCTATGCCTTAGAGAAATTCAGGTCTTATGTGTTGGGATCTAGGATAGTGGTGTTCACAGACCACTCAGCCTTGAAGTACCTTTTATCAAAAAAGGATGCAAAGCCAAGATTAATCAGATGGATCTTCCTACTACAGGAGTTTGATCTTGAGATTAAGGATAAAAAAGGGGTTGAAAATGTGGTTGCATACCACTTATCCAGGATCCTAGCTGAGGAGTTTGATAGGCTGCCTATCAATGATTCTTTCCCAGATGAACAACTGTTCACTATTAGCACCTCTACACCTTGGTTTGCAAACATTGTGAACTACTTGGTTGTGGGTAAGATCCCCCCACATTGGAACAAAATGAACAAGGAGTTGTTCTTTTCATAGATCAGACATTACATGTGGGAGGATCCATACCTGTTCAAGTATTGTGCATACCAAGTTGTGAGGAGATATGTCCCTGATGAGGATTTCCATAGCATACTAACCATGTGTCATGAACAGGCTTGTGGAGGCCATTTCAGTGGCAACAAGACTGCTGCCAAGGTGCTCCATAGTGGATTTTATTGGCCCACTCTCTTCAAAGATGCATGGAATCACTGTAAAGCTTGTGAAAGATGCCAAAAGATGGGAAGTATCTTCAAAAGAAACTTCATGCCTTTACAACCTATACTTGTGGTTGAACTCTTTAACATTTGGGGGATAGACTTAATGGGTCCTTTCCCTCTTTCTTATGGATACAATTATATTCTTGTGGTTGTGGACTATGTATCCAAATGGGTTGAGGCCATAGCCACAAGAACCAATGATTACAAAATTATCCTCAACTTCTTGAAGGACAATATTTTCTCCAGGTTTGGCACCCTCAGAGCTATCATTAGTGATGGGGGGAGCCATTTCTGTAATAGGCAGTTTGAGAACTTACTTAGAAAGAACTCTGTGACACATAGAGTTACCACCCCATATCACCCACAAACCAGAGAGCAGGTGGAAATTTCTAATAGAGAGATCAAATACATTTTACAGAAAACTGTGAGAGTTGATAAGAATGACTGGTTCCTGAAGTTACCTAATGCTCTATAGGCTTATAGGACTGCTTATAAGACCCCAATAGGGATGTCCCCTTTTAGACTGGAGTATGGCAAGGCATGTCACTTGCCAGTAGAGTTAGAACATAGAGCCTATTGGGCTATTAAAGCATTGAATATTGATCTAACTTCTGCTGGCATGCATAGGAGGCTCCAGCTGTTAGAGCTGGAAGAGCTAAGATTGGACGCATACTCCAATGCTAGGATCTACAAAGAGAAAACTAAAGTCTACTATGACAAGCATTTGCTGGGGAAGGAGTTCACTGCTGGCAACAAGGTATGGTTGTTCAATTATAAATTCAAATTTTTCCCAGGCAAGTTGAGATCCATATGGGAGGGACCTTACATGGTAGAGCATGTATCCCCATCTGGAGCTGTTGAAATCAAGGATCCAAAAGATGATAGGATAATGCAAGTGAATGGTCAAAGGCTCAAACTCTTTTCTAAAAATGTGGTGGAGCCTGTGGTGACCATCCACCTTCAAGAACCTCCAAAATGTGACTGATTCTCAACAATGTATACTATGTATCATAACTGTGATTTTGTTGTTTTAAAATATGTTTGATAGTGTACATATTTGTGGTAAATTTTGCTTAATGTTTGCATTTACAAATCATGAGTCAGTAGTCAGTAGGTTTGAAGCATGTGTCATCAATTCCAAAGCTGGAGAAATGAATGGGAGCTGAATAGAGTTGATAAATTTGTCTGACAGATGGACTAAGAACTAATTAGAAAGCTATTTGAACTAAAAAACAACCTGTCGAGAGGTTTAAATTGTTGTTCGACAGGTTCTGAAGGTTCCCAATATGCATTTCGACAAGATCTGAGACCTGTCGAGAGGTTTGAGTCAATTCTCGACAGGTTCTGAAGGTGTAAATATGATTATCGATAGGATCCTTGAACTTGTCGACAGGTTCTGAAGGTTTTGGGTGCATTGTCGACAAGTTCAGGGTACCCGTCGATTGGATTGAGTGAACCTCTCGAAGTGAATGTTTCTGAATCCTTGAACCCGTCGACAGGATTGAGTGAACCTCTCGAAGTGAATGTTTCTGAAGCCTTGAACCCATTGACAGGATTAAGTGAACCTCTCGAGATATTCGGCTGCTTTTCACTCTTCGACAGGTTGAGGCAACCTATCGACACCTTTCCCCCAATCCTGTTGAAACTCGATTGTCATCGTTTTAAACCTATTGACAACTCATTTCTATCATTCGACAGCTTCTGTGTGCCTGCTTTGTCTCTTATCTGCCGATTTCGTAGTTTCTTCTTCTTCCTATTCCTCACTAGTTCAAACTCCTAGTACCTTGCCATTGCTCCACGTGCTTCAATTTTCCAATGGCTACACTTTGCACCGAGTTTGAGCTAGTTTGGTGCCGTGCACATTGATATCTGAGAAACCCTAGGTTTCTGTTGGTAAGTTCTTTAGGTCCACTCTATGATTTCAAGCTTTGCACTTCAATTTCCAATTTGTGTGGTTACTCTGATTGATCAAAGAAGTCTGTGTGGTTGTTGAGATTGATTTTGAGTGACCAATGGCTGATCAAGAGGATACCCTAGCTACCCTTTTCAAAGCTCCCTCCAATCTGCCACAAAAGCCACTAGGAAATCCAGTAGGCTAACCACACAGCCCAAGGAGACCCCACCTGCTAAGAGGAAACATGTCATGGATAAAGCTAAAAAATCTAAGAAAGCCAAGAAGGCCAAAATTGCTGAGGATACTGTTGAGGAAATTATGGAGGATATCCCTGAATCTGACCCTATGACTGAGCCTAACCTTGTGCCTAAACCTACCCCTGAGGAGGAACCTGAAGTCCTTGTGAACCTATCCACTCCTAATGAATTTGTGGATGCTTTAGGCCTAATCCCTGAGACAATTTTTGACCTCCCTTATTTTTCTAAGGAAGAGGAGTGTAAACATTGGATTACTTGGTGAAGGCAGGCTTGACACCATTGTTGATCCCATTGTAAGATAAATCCTACCCTAGGCTGGTCAAATTGTGGTATCAAAACATTAGGAAGAAAACCAAGCCAGGTTCAATTGAGCCTTGCCTTGAGATTGTAATTGATAATTGGGAGCTCTTGGTGGATTACAATGATATTGGGTTAGCATTAGGGGTTCCATCAATTTTTGATACCACCTATGGCCTAGCAGCACCTGAGAATGTGTCTTTTAGAGCAATGGCCAGGAAGCCAACTCAGGGCATTGTGGGGTCTGGGGAGTCATTAATGAGAGAGATTTACACCCCAGCATGTTCTTCATTGATTCAATTCTGAGGAAGAACATATATGTCAGTGGACATCAACAATAGAGGAGAACCCCCATAGTGGATGCTTTGTATTGGTTCTCCAAAGGCCAGTTTATGAATGTTGCTCAGTTGGTATTTGAGGCAATCGTAGACGTGAATGATAATATCAAAAGAGTACAAGCCTTATCAAGACTACCCTACAGCAGACTCATCACTACTTTGCTTAGAAAAGAAAATTTTGTGCCTCAAAAAGATGAGCCTGTGGAGAAGGTGAGCTCTAAGGTGTTTGGGAAGAGAGCCTGATCTGCTAGTAGGACCTTGATTGGCAAAAGCAAGAAGAAATCAGTTGAGAGCCCTGACAGAGAAGCCCCTCTGGTGGCCAACTCAACAATTGCACCTAAGATCTCCAATTCTGCAGCTGAAACCTCTACATCTATCAGGTCTGAGCCTCCATCCACTTCTGTTGGCCCCATCTCAGTACCTCCACATGTGCCATTTTCACCCATACTCATCTCCTCCACAGCTGTGTTTATGCCTATTGTCAGCCTGATATTGCCAGCCCCACCTTTCCATCACCCTCTCTACCATCCATCTCAGCTCCCCTACCTTCCATTTCAGTTTCATCCCTAATTGACTCCATTGTGGAAGACATTGGGTATTGTTGAGAACTAGAAAATACCATCTTCTACCCTTTAACCTAGGCCTTGATAGACCCTTGAGAGAACTAAATAAGTGTTTTAAGTGCTTGTGTTACAGCTAACAATAAAGATAGGCTTAACCATGAAAGCAGCCTAAAAGTGCCAAAAAGATGATAATCCATGTCGATCCAAAGGAAGAAAGAGAAGGGACAACCTCACTAGCTGTCAAAATGCCTGAACTGAAGAGGCAAAGACCTGGTCTCAACCCAGAAAAGAAATGTGGAACAATTCGAACAGAAAAATGCACTACAGAGTGCTTTTCGAAAAGAATCTGAACATTTCGAAAAGAACTTGAACTCTACGAAAAGAACTAAAAGCTCCAGGCTTAGTTTTCTAAGAGCACCTGAACTCTTCGAAAGGATGATTGACCTATTCAAAAAGAAGAGAACTCCTTGCACGTAACGAACTTTTGCGAAAAGAGCTTGAGTCACAGATTTTGAAAAGTCCCCTAAACTATGCGAAATGGTATTCTGAAGATTCCTAGCTTTTGCAAGGGTAATTCAGTAATCTTTTTCACATGTCCCAATGCATTTAAAAACCTAGGGACATTCCAGAAGATTCTAAGCACGAAGCGAAGGCATATTCCACCCCATGTGAGCTCTGGAAGATGAAATCACATGGCGGGAACTTCTAGAAGCTCTAACAAATTTTCAAATTGCATAACAGAATTGATGCTTATGTCGCCTGATTGGCTGAACCAGATCGAGCAATTCTGATTGGCTAGAACAGATCTGGATCCTTGTGCTTGACTACCATTGGTTGATACAAATCTGAGCACTTCTGATTGGTCGATACGCATCTGAGCTAGACCTGGGGAAAACTATAAATAGATGAACCATTTGCCCAATTTGGGTATCCAGATTTTGAGTTTCATTCCTATTCTCCTATTCCAAATCAGCTAGTTTGTCTGAAACCCCTGTAATAGCCTAACTTTTACTTGCAATTGAGAGCTGTGAGATACCTCTGTAATTCAAAAAAGAATTGTATTCAAGACTATAAATCTGAGAGCTGTTTAAGCTGTGCTCTGTAATTGTAATGGTGAATTTGAAAAGGTTGTTGTAAACCGTACATTCTCAATTGGATTCGTGTTAAGGGTTCCCTCTGATCTCCTTATTGCACTAGACTCCTTTAGATTTACTGTTTTTCATGCAATTTCCCTTGATTCATTAACCCTGTGGGAATTAGTGTTTGTAACCTAATCTCTCACAGCATTTGTAGTGATATTTCTTGTTCTAAATTAAGGATTTAGATTAAAGACTATTGGATGGTCTGTGGCCATTGAAGTGGACAGACCATAGCCATAAGCCTAAATCTAATCCTTGAGTTAGATTTATTTCTCTTACATCTGTGCTTGTAGCCAGATGAAGATTGGATCACTTCTCATTTGATCTGCAGTATTTCTCATTGTGTTTCAAGGACCAACTCAAAGTTAGATATTATTTCTCCATTTTTATAAGTTTACATCAAAATTCCCCCAACTCAGATCTGGATCATTTAGTTTAGCTTTTACTTTTACCATTTAGTTAATGTGACAAATTCAACCTCCCATCTTATGTGCTTTGTAGATAGGATAAGAGGCCAGATCTGGTAGCTCAGATCTGGAGGTTTATCTTGTATTTTAAACAAATTCTCTGTGGACGATCTTTTACTCACTTACATTTAAAACTTGCTACAATTGGCCCTGATCTTGCAGGCTAATTCACTTCTCTCTGTGCTGATATTTCTTTACCCTTTTTTAATGTTCCAGATTCAGTATAACTTAGCAATTGCAAATTTGTTTTCAAAACACAAATAAATCATGCACACTTAGAATCAATAACAAGATTTTGGCGCCGTTGCCGGGGAATTTGTTTAAAATAGGTAGACCTAAGTTTTCATTTTTATTTTTACATCAGTGATAAACTATTCTATTGTTTATATCTGTGCAGTTATTCACATCCATTTTGAAGAAGGGAATCTACTTCAAAAGGAATTACAAGGTTTCTTTGTGCATAATCGATTCTCGTTACATGTTGTATGTTTGGTAGGAGGACTCTCACCGAGATTGTCCCTAATTTAGAAGTTGAAAGGCTACTCTGAACCACAAACAACACGTAATTCTGTACTATGGGTGAAGAACCTCGACTTTTGAGGGATTACTTTACACCTGGTGCTTATAATTCTCCCTTTTGCATTCAATTTCCTACTGTTGAAGGAAATTATGAGATTAAATCATTGACTATCCAAATGCTTCCTTCCTTCCATGGGTTGAGTAAGGAAGATCCATACAAACATGTGGACGAATTCTTGTCTCTTTGCACCACATTCAACATAGTTGGACTTGGTCCAGAGGCAACCAAGCTTAGGCTCTTTCCTTTTTCATTAAAGGACAAAGCTAGAGCATGGTTGTCTATGTTAGCACCAAATAGTATCACTTCTTGGAATGATTTGCAGTGTCAATTTTTAGCCAAATACTTCCCAATGTCTAAAACAAGCCAATTGAGACAAAGTATTATTTCCTTCTCACAAAACTCAACTGAAACTTTCCATGAAGCATGGGAAAGATTTAAGGAACTTTTAAGGCAATGTCCTCTTCATCAAATTCCCCGATGGCAGCTTGTTCAAAGCTTCTATCAAGGAATTGATCAAAAAGGCAAGAATATGGTAGATGCTTCCTGTGGAGGCACTTACAAAAAACAGTTGAGGAGGTTTGGGACTTATTTGAAGTAATTGGTGAAAACTCAACTCAACTGGAATCTTTGTCAAGAGATATTGAAAATCCTGCTAGGTTGAACAATCAGCAAACCACCAAAGGAAAGATTTATGAGGTGAATGAGTTGGAAAGAAAGATGGATAATTTAACCACAAAGTTTGATAGATTGATGGACTCACTTAAAAATCCAATGGTTGCAAGAGTAGAGGAGGCATGTCTGATATGCCAGTCCCCTACTCATTCACTTGATCAATGTCCTGCTGCATCACAGTTCCCAGATCTAGTGGTGGAACAAGCTCATGCTGCCCAATCATTTGGACAGATGCAGTCAAATGAATATCCATGGAGAGGGCACCCCAATTTGAGGTGGAGCCAGGGGAATTATCAATCACAACAGCAGCAGCAACCAAAGAACCAAATGCCTTTCAAAACTGCTCAGCCTTATCAGCAGAATTTTTATGCCAAGCAAAATTTTCAGCAGCCCATTCCACAACAACCTGTACAGCAATCTGCTCCAGTTCAAATCCCTTCTAGGTCCCCTTCTTTTGAAGATCAAGTCCTAAATTCACTCCATAATTTAGGATCCTTAACTCAGACTGTGAACTTTCACAGTCAGAGCATAAAGAAGATTGAAGAAACATTGGGTCAGCTTTCAAATACTTTGGCCAAAAGAGAGGAAGGAAAGTTACCCAGCCAACCTTTGAACAATCCCAAAGGACAGTTCATGGTTGGAGAGGCTTCTATTTCACATGAAGAAGTAAAAACTGTGATAACTTTGAGAAGTGGAAGAATTATAAATAACAAAGTGGGTACTAAAGAAGAAAAAAGTGAGGAAAATGATAAAGGTATGCAGCAGGAGCAGCATAATGTTAGCAAAGTGTAAAATATGTACCTAAAAATCAAAAAAATGAAAAAACAAAAAATCAAAAAGATTCGGATAATGCTTCTAAAGATGTAAATGATGGACTAGTTCCTCATTTACCATTTCCTCATGCCATGAAATCTGTATCCCCTTTTGATAAAGGGAACACAAAAATAGATGAAATGATGGAGACTTTCAAGCAAGTCAAGATAAATCTACCTTTGCTTGAGGCAATCAAACAAATTCCAGCATATGCAAAATTTTTGAAAGATGTTTGCACTCACAAAAGACAGTCTAGGATACAGTTATCCAAGAAGGTCTTTGCTGTGGAAAGAGTTAATCAGGTGTTATCTATTACCACACCTCCTAAACTTCAAGATCCTGGAATCCCCACAATCCCTTGCATTATTGGGGAACATACCATTGAAAAGGCTTTATTAGATTTGGGTGCTAGTGTCAACCTACTTCCATATTCTGTATATGAGAAACTAGGTTTGGGAGAATTAAAACCCACTCATGTGGTGTTACAACTAGCAGACAGATCTGAAAGAAAGCCAGTTGGGATGATTGAAGATGTATTGGTGGGAGTAGATAAATTTTTCTATCCTGCTGATTTTCTAGTTTTGGACATGGAACCTACAAAAAGCAAAACTTCCATCCCTGTCATTTTGGGAAGACCATTCCTGGCTACAGCAAATGCCTGCATTTAATGCAGGTCTGGTATTATGGAAGTCTCTTTTGGAAATATGAAGGTGAAATTAAATGTTTATAATGCAGTCACACAGCCTCAATTCAGCTCTGAGGAATGTTTTCATGTTGATCTATTGGATGAACTGGTGGAAGGGACTTTACAACAGTTTTTGCAGTGTGAAGATTTAACCACAGATTCTAAAGATGCTTGGGGAAATTCCGAGGAAGAAACATTTTGTACCTCAAAGTCTGAAGAAGTAAATGTTAAGGAACTCATAATCAATCAAGTTTCTCTTCTTGGAAACCTATTCTTCCCTTCCACAAACTAAGGTACCTTTGTACCTTCTTTTCTCACCCACGATTTAGAACTAAGCATTTGAAAATTTAAAATATGTGTTTTTAGGAGACCATAAATCATTGCCTGCGATTATTTCTTCCTCCCTCACAAAGGAGCAGGAGGAAGAGTTGTTGATTGTTTTGAAACAACATAGAAGGGAAATTGGCTGGACTATTGCTGATTTGGGAGGAATCAGTCCAGCTGTTTGCATGCATAAAATCCATTTGGAAGAAGATGCAAAGCCTTCTAGGGAAATGCAAAGGAGGTTGAACCCTCATATGCAAGAAGTGGTCATGAAAGAGGTTGTTAAGTTGTTGGATGTTGGGGTCATTTACCCCATTTCAGATTCAGCTTGGGTGGCACCTACACAGGTGGTACCTAAGAAATCTGGGATCATTGTTGTAACCTCAGATTCTGGTGAGCTTATGTCAATCAGACAAACAACTGGGTGGAGGGTCTATATTGATTACAAAAAATTAAATTCAATGACCAGAAAAGACCATTTCCCTCTCCCATTCATTGATCAGATTTTAGATAAGCTAGCAGGAAAAGCTTATTACTATTTTCTTGATGGTTACTCTGGTTACAACCAGATTCCTGTGTACCCATAAGATCAGGAAAAGACCACATTCACTTGCCCTTTTGGCACTTTTGCCTATAGGAGAATGCCTTTTGGTCTTTGTAATGCTCCTGCTACCTTTCAATGATGCATGTACTCCATTTTCTCTGATATGATTGACCAATTTATGGAGATTTTTATGGATGATTTTTCAATCTATGGAGACAGTTTTGCCTAGTATTTACATCATCTCAAATTGGTGTTACAGATATGTGAAGAAACCAATCTAGTTTTGAGCTGGGAGAAGAGCCATTTCATGGTCACCCAGGGCATTGTCCTGGGCCATGTTGTCTCCCACAAGGGCATTAAGGTGGTTAGAGCAAAAATTGATTTAATTGCACATTTACCACCTCCCAAAACTGTTAAACAGATCAGAAGTTTTTTGGGACATGCTGGATTTTACAGAAGGTTCATTAAGGACTTCAGTAAAATAACCAAGCCTCTTTGTCATTTATTGTGCCAAGATGTCCCTTTTATTTTCAACAATGAATGCATGAAGGCATTTGAATTCTTAAAAAACTATTTAATTTCAGCTCCAATATTACAGTCTCCAGATTATTCACTGCCTTTTGAACTGATGTGTGATGCTTCTGATTATGCTTTGGGAGCTGTCCTTGGACAGAGAAAGGATAAGCTGCCTCATGTCATAGCTTATGCAGTAGATCAATGATTGAGGCACAGCTCAATTACACAACAACTGAGAAGGAGCTGCTGGCAATTATTTTTACTTTAGAAAATTTTAGGTCATATGTCTTGGGTTCACAAATAGTGGTGTTCACTGACCACTCAGCCTTGAAATATCTATTGTCTAAGAAGGACACCAAACCAAGATTAATCAGGTGGATCCTCCTATTACAAGAATTTGATTTACAGATGAAAGATAAAAAGGGTGTGGAGAATGTGGTATCACTCTAGAATTTTAATCAGAGATTGATAGGCTGCCTATCAATGAATCTTTCCCTGATGAGCAACTTTTTGCTATTAGTATACACACCCCTTGGTTTGCAAACATAGTCAACTTTTTGGCTACTGGAAGAATTCCTCAACATTGGAATAAAATGGATAAAGATCTTTTCTTCTCAAAGGTTAAACATTTCATTTGGGAAGATCCTTATCTGTTTAAGAGTTGTGCAGACCAAATAATAAGAAGATGTGTCCCTGAACAAGAATTTCATAGAATACTTTCTATGTGTCATGATCAGGCCTGTGGAGGTCATTTTAGTGGAAACAAAACTGCTGCAAAGGTTTTGCAGTGTGGATTTTATTGGCCTACACTTTTCAAAGATGCTCTAAGATCAGAAGTCTTGCGAACTGTAAATTTAAGAGAAATTTCCAAGAGAACAATGCCTTTACCATTTTGGTAGTTGAATTGTTTGATATTTGGGGATAGACTTCATGGGTCCTTTCCTCCTCCAATGGGTATAATTTCATTTTAGTAGTATGGATTATGTATCCAAATGGGTTGAAGCCACTACTAAAACCAATGATCACAGAGTGGTTCTAAAATTTTTAAAGGATCACATTTTTTCCAGGTTTGGTTTTCCCAGAGCTATTATCAGTGATGGGGGAAGCCATTTTTGTAATAAACATTTTGAAACTTTATTGAAAAAATACTCTGTGACGCATAGAGTAGCTACTCTATATCATCCACAAACCAGTGGACAAGTGGAGATTTCCAATAGAGAAATCAAACATATACTGGAAATGACTGTGAAGAAGAACAGAAAGGATTGGTCCTTTAAGCTGAATGATGCATTGTGGGCCTATAGGACAGCCTATAAAACCCCAATTGGCATGTCCCCATTCAGGTTGGTCTATGGCAAAGCATGTCATTTACCAGTGGAGTTAGAATATAAAGCCTTTTGGGCTATTAAAACATTGAACATGGATCTGACTACTGATGGTAATCACAGGAAACTGCAACTTGCTGAGTTGGAGGAGCTGAGAATGGATGCATACACCAATTCAAGATCTTACAAAGAGAAAGTCAAACCCTTCCATGATAAAAATTTGTTGAGAAAAAAGTTCACAGCTGGCTTTAAGGTATGGCTATTTAACTCAAAACTTAAGTTTTTTCCTGGAAAGCTGAGATCCAGATGGGAAGGACCATATACTGTCATTCATGTAGCTCCTTTTGGGGCTGTTGACATTTTAGACCCAAGTAATGGAAGAATCTTGAAAGTAAATGGTCAGAGGCTCAAACCATGCATTGAAAATACCCAGGAGCCTGTGCTGCCCATCTATCATCAAGAACCTCCCCAAATATGATGGTATACAACTGTACAATATGTTTTTGTTCCATAGTTTTAGCTTAGTTTTCTTTTTCTCTCTTTTTATTCATGTTTGTTCTCTTTTCGAGAAGTTTAAATATGTGAAAAATTAATTCGCAAAGTTAAATTTACTTTTCGAAAAGAATCTGGATTTGTAACGAACTGCTTGAAAGCAATGATTTGCTTTTCGAATAGTTGTTTCTGAAGCCATTTGCTTCTCGAATTGTTACTTCTGAAGCCATAAGTAAGGGTTTCATATTCGAAAGCCTTCTGAGAACGTCCTGTTCCACAGAAACCCCATTTCTTGCTTTCCTTGCATGATTTTAGAATTCACCCACACTTTTCTTCACATTTGTTCGATCACTTGAGTTTTAAGAGAGGGATTTTAGCTTCTGGTCTGGTGGATTTCAGCAAGCAAGCAACACGTTCAACCAAAAACCCTAGATTTCGATATTTTTCTGTGCATTTCCTCTGTTTATCATTTGCAAAGTTTGATTTTGTGTCAGCATTTGTTGTGGGCGTTTTTATACACAAATTTAGAATGGGGAAAGCTGAAAAATCACTGGCTGCCATGTTCCCAAAATCTTCTGCTAAGAAAATTAGCAAACCAACCCCAAAAGAAAAAACCAAAACTTCAGCCAAAAGAAAACTATCAATGGATAGAGCTGATAGGATTGAGAAAGGGAAGAAAGGTAGACATGAGGAACCCATCCCTGCAGCTGCTAGTCCTAAGCCTGAGCTTCCTCCTCTGCCTATGCATTTGGTACTGCCAAATCCATTCATTGAAGCTCAGAAGCTGATTCCTTAGCTTATTGTGGACGAAACTTTCTTCGTCAACAAATCGGACTGTCAGCTATCTTTAAGATACATGAGGGATGCCTCACTAAGCAATATCCTTACCCCTCTGCCAGAGAAAATTTATCCGCGAATGGTGAAATTATGGTACCAAAATCTGGTAAAAGTGATAAAAAAGGATGCTGATGTCCCTACTCTTGTTATCTTTATTGATGATTGTGATCTAACTGTCACATATGAAGACATTGGGAATGCTTTGGGGATACCTTTTCAATATGATCCTTCTGGTTCATTGGTACTAAGCGACCTCCTTGAAGAAATGGTACACATTAAATCCAAGGGATCATTGGAACTGGACAGTCCATAATGAGGAGAGACCTAGCATCTCAATTTTTATTGATGGATTCAATTTTGAGGGGAAGTTTTTGTGTCAGACACGACCAAGAAAGGAGGACACCAATTTTAGAGGCTCTCTTTCATTTTCTAAGGGCAATTTTTCAATGCCCCTATGTTAATTTTGAAGCCATGGTGATATTATTAGTGCCAAGTTGAAAAGGAGTAAATTAGTGAATCCCATTTAGTAGGTGATCACACCCTACTAAGAGCTAAGTTTGACATTGATGACGAGCCATTTGAAGTCATAGCTCCTCATACTTTTGGGAAAAAGGCTTGGACTACAAGCCAAGCAATGCTAAAAAAAGGCCGAGAGAGGAAGGTGAGCACACTGCACTGCAATTGCTCTGAGCACGCATCTGCGTTAGTGGACACCGCCATACATGAACACCCCTGACTCCTTAGAACCGGCTTTGCAGACCACGAGGTGACTCTTTCACCCATTATGGAAGAAGTTGTCCTTCTGTGGTGACCAGCTCTTGTGCTCCCATTCTTGAAGAAGTTGGCATTTTACCCTCCTCACCTAGTCCAGCTCACGCCACTTCACCTATTCGATCCCATCTCCCATACCCACCATTATCCCAATTGCGATTCCCCTCTACATCAACCACTCCAGCCATACTCACACCACCAATTTCTCCCACCAATGCCCAAGACTTGGCCACAAATTTTATTGAACAATCTCCTTGCACTCCTCTTCTCCAAAGCCTCTCAAGTTCACCTGCTCCTTCAGCCCACACACCTGAAGTATCCCATACCCCTGAACCTGAGCCTTTCAATACAGAGGCTTATTCCTCATTGATGGGGTCTATTTTTGAAAACGTTGGGCTTGAACCTGTCCCTATACCTGACCCTCCTCATTTCACTCACTTGGCTACTTCTCCTTTTACAGCCATTTCACCCATTGCACCTCCACCATCCACTTCAGTTTTACCAGCCCCTGCTATGCATACCTCCCCCACACCTGAATCTATTAGCCAAATACTTACCTTTCTCCAATCCATCCAAGCCCAACTACAGATCAACACAGATAATCAGTCTGTGACCAATGACCTTCTCCAAACCTTAGCCTCCACATCCCACACAACTACCATAACCATGTACTGTTGATGACCATGCTACCCAAACTGAACCTGAGGTAGTATTGGTTGATCTGCCCACCCTCACCACTACTGCCCATGCTACCCAAACTGAACCTGAAGTACCTCTGGTTGAGTCCCCTTCACCTCTCCTCACTTTCTCTGATCAAGCCAATCAGACTGACCCTGAAGTCACCCTTCTGGACCCCTCTTCTCCCACTCCCACAGCTGGGATACCTTTGGTCCCCTACCATTCCATTCCCATTCCCAGATTTGCCGCTCTCAAAAGGGCCATGGAAGAAAATCCATATATCTGTAGAGATGTCCTCAAGGGGTTAGCTGATTTGCAAGCTTACATTAGAACCCCTTATGAAAACCAGATTCAGAAATTGGAGTTATTCATGAAATTTGAGAGAGAGAAAATGAAGGACCTGCTGGGTCAAACTTTTCAGATGGTTAGGAGTGAGCAGCGCAAGGTGACCATGTTGCAAGCACAGCTTGACCAAGAAAAACTGAGGACTACTAGACTTGGAAAGTACATTGGCCTCACCAAAAAGATCAAATCAGAGGAATACACTGAGCTGCAAAACACAATCCAGGAGAAGGCTAGATTGAGTTCAGACTCCAATACTGATTCTAGTTCTGACTCTGACAGTGACTCCAGTTCTGATCCCATTGAACCAACTTATGATACAGATTTTGACCCCAGTTATTAGATCACATTGTACTTATCTGTGTTATGAGTTTGTAATATAAAATTCTGGTTTTTCTTGTGTAATTACTGTGCATTGCTATTCTTTCTTCTTGTCATTATGATTTCTGCTTGACTGTTTCTTTTCTTTGCTTTGGACCAGTGCGGACCCTGCTCACCTTAGGTTTGGGGGTGTGGCAGAAATGTCAATAATTGAGTTAACATCAATGCAGCTTATGATCAATAGAATTTTTGAAAATGAAGTAATTTCACACCTGTTGTTTTGAAAAATGAGGAAGTTAAAAACTTTTTGAAATTCATTTCTAGTGTAATTCTAATACTTTCATGAAGTGAATGTCAGAAAATTTCCAAAAGAAAATTGATGTTTTAGTAAACCTAAAAAGAGAGAAAACAGTGATGATATACCTCAGGAATTTGATAGAAAACCACACCCAGTGAGATTTGGGCCTGAAATGTATTCTTTGGAGGTATGAATTGGCAATTTTTCTGCTCTAGGGACTGATTGAACCTGCTTACTTTCATTAGAAGTTATACATATCCAAATTGAAATAATTTGACAGCAATCATGATATTAAAGACATGATGTAAGGCCTCCTTTTGGAACAGTTTGAACTTCAAAAATCCCCACCTTTTAAAACTGCCTTTGATACACACCATTTTGAGCTTTATACATCCAAGATTTCTTTGAAACCTCATCAACCTCATTTAGCCTAACCCTCACTTTGAGAATTCAGAAAGTAAAGGAAAGGAAGCTGAAGAAAGGAGAGTTGGGTATCAGTTGGTAAAAAGAAAAATAATTGAAGGCAATGATGTATCAGCAGAAGAAATGTGCCATTCCAGTCAATGTTGCTTTGAGAAAAAAAAAAAAAAAGAAGTCATTTCATTGGAAGTTTGAAAAAGAAAGAGAAAAAGATGGCCACTTTGGCTCCGAAAATTCAAAGAAGAAGATGAAATTGTGCTGAAATAAAGAAGGTGTCCATACCACCTCCTTACCTTGACTGACTTCCCAATTTTAAACTCCATTCCACCCCTTTATTCTTGATAAATTTCACCCATAAGCCACATTACAACCCAAGTTAAAGTCCTTACTGATCAAAGATGGATTGAGCTGTCACATGGAGATAAGGATTTGTGTAATCTATGGTGAAAAGAGCAGTGAATTCATAACTGAAAAGCAATGCCTATGCTCCTGCTTATAGTCCTATTTGAGGGTTGTAACTGCTCTTGAGCTGTGTGAAATAGTACAACCTTCTTACTTACATGGTGAGTAAAAATCCTGGAGAGAGTTGGGTTTGAAATCAACTTATTGGGGTAACATCAAAACTGAATTTTCAAATAGAAGGCAAGCTTTTCATTAATTTGTCTTGTAAAAACTTTTTGACACAAACTGAGTGAATGGTGAAAGGAATTACAGCAGAATTTTAGTTTTAAACTGATATTTTCGTGATATTCCTCTCACAACCTGACTGATGCAGGTGTGAATATTCTGATTGGGTGAAAGTCTGTTTTATCAGAACTGCATTGATCTTAACTAATTTATTGGAGAAGTTTGTGGGTACCTTCACTGAAAACCCTCAGGAGACTTCACTCCTCCACTAGGGATCACCTAGGGGTTTAAAAGGCTTGTTGCATATGCTAAATGCAACTGTGCTCCCTACAAAAGTGGCTTTTTACTTTGTTTTTAATTTTGACTTTGCTAAGGGACTAGCAAAGCTTAGGTTTGGGGGTGTGTTGATAGACCCTTTAACCTAGGCCTTGATAGACCCTTGAGAGAACTAAATAAGTGTTTTAAGTGCTTGTGTTACAGCTAACAATAAAGATAGGCTTAACCATGAAAGCAGCCTAAAAGTGTTAAAAAGATGATAATCCATGTCGATCCAAAGGAAGAAAGAGAAGGGACAACCTCACTAGCTGTCAAAATGCCTGAACTGAAGAGGCAAAGACCTGGTCTCAACCCAGAAAAGAAATGTGAAGCAATTCGAACAGAAAAATGCACTACAGAGTGCTTTTCGAAAAGAATCTGAACATTTCGAAAAGAACCTGAACTCTGCGAAAAGAACTAAAATCTCCAGGCTTAGTTTTCGAAGAGCACCTGAACTCTTCGAAAGGATGATTGACCTATTCAAAAAGAAGAGAAGTCCTTGCAAATAGAACCTGAACTTTGCGAAAAGAGCTTCAGGAGTCACAGTATCTTGCAAAAAGTCCCCTAAACTATGCGAAATGGTATTCTGGAGATTCCTAGCTTTTGCAAGGGTAATTCAGTAATCTTTTTCACGTGTCCCAATGCATTTAAAAACCTAGGGACATTCCAGAAGATTCTAAGCACGAAGCGAAGGCATATTCCACCCCATGTGAGCACCCAAAGATGAAATCATGTGGCGGGAACTTCTAGAAGCTCTAACAGATTTTCAAATTGCATAACAGAATTGATGCTTATGTCGCCTGATTGGCTGAACCAGATCGAGCAATTCTGATTGGCCAGAACAGATCTGGATCCTTGTGCTCGACTACCATTGGTTGATACAGATCTGAGCACTTCTGATTGGTCGATACGCATCTGAGCTAGACCTGGGGAAAACTATAAATAGATGAACCATTTGCCCAATTTGGGCATCCAGATTTTGAGTTTCATTCCTATTCCCCCATTTCCAAATCAGCTAGTTTGTCTGAAACCCCTGTAATAGCCTAACTTTTACTTGCAATTGAGAGCTGTGAGATACCTCTTTAATTCAAAAAAGAATTGTATTCAAGACTACAAATCTGAGAGCTGTTTAAGTTGTGCTCTGTAATTGTAATGGTGAATTTGAAAAGGTTGCTGTAAACCGTACATTCTCAATTGGATTCATGTTAAGGGTTCCCTCTGATCTCCTTATTGCACTAGACTCCTTTAGATTTACTATTTTTCATGCAATTTCCCTTGATTCATTAACCCTGTGGGAATTAGTGTTTGTAACCTAATCTCTCACAGCATTTGTAGTGATATTTCTTGTTCTAAATTAAGGGTTTAGATTAAAGACTATTGGATGGTCTGTGGCCATTGAAGTGGACAGACCATAGCCATAAGCCTAAATCTAATCCTTGAGTTAGATTTATTTCTCTTACATCTGTGCTTGTAGCCAGATGAAGATTGGATCACTTCTCATTTGATCTGCAGTCTTTCTCATTGTGTTTCAAGGACCAACTCAAAGTTAGATATTATTTCTCCATTTTTATAAGTTTACATCAAAATTCCCCCAACTCAGATCTGGATCATTTAGTTTAGCTTTTACTTTTACCATTTAGTTAATGTGACAAATTCAACCTCCCATCTTATGTGCTTTGTAGATAGGATAAGAGGCCAGATCTGGTAGCTCAGATCTGGAGGTTTATCTTGCATTTTAAACAAATTCTCTGTGGACGATCTTTTACTCACTTACATTTAAAACTTGCTACAATTGGCCCTGATCTTGCAGGCTAATTCACTTCTCTCTGTGCTGATATTTCTTTACCCTTTTTTAATGTTCTAGATTCAGTATAACTTAGCAATTGCAAATTTGTTTTCAAAACACAAATAAATCATGCACACTTAGAATCAACAACAGGTATGAATATACCCCCCTACCTGACTCCCCACAACCTACCCATTTCTAGTTTACACCCACCCTGCCTTTTCAGCATGACCCCACATCTCCCTTCCAACCCATTAACCCCATTCCACCTGTTACCCAAACCCAAGCCCTACCTGAGGCCTCCACCCAAATACTTTCCCTTCTCACCACCACCCTTGCCCAGGTCCAAACCAACACAGCCAACCAAGCTGTCATGGACACCTGCCTATAAGCCATCCAATCAACCATAAGCCTGTTACCCTTACCTCCCAACCTCTCCTAGTCCCTACTCCTACACCTACCCCACCTCCATCTCCTTTAGCATGGTTTCCACTGTTGAGGTGGAACAACCAATCCCTAAACCCCTTACCAGAGTTTCCTCCAACAAAACAGACCCTGAGCCTAAAAATGAACCTGCATCCCCACCTGTAGTAGCAACATATGATGCTGCCACAGATGTGGAATACTTAATACCCACCTCATCCAAAGCCTCCCAAACAGAAGCTGAGCCTGACCTTTACCCTCAATCTCCACCCCACCCATGTTATCATCCATCCCCTCTCTATTTATGGTTGGCCCTTCTTCCAGTGCTAAACAGCCCATACTACCTGCCTCTTCCTCTTCCATACCTCCATACTCAACCCTCCTTCATGCCATGCAAAATAACCCATACGTTAAAAAGGATGTCATTAGAGGTAGGACTAACCTCAGCACCTCAAATAGGAGGCCCTTTGGAGAGAAGATAACTCAAATGGAGCTAGATCACAGAGTTGAGTTGCTGAAAATATCAATGGGCTGGAGACAAATTTTGATTCAATTTGAAGCCCAGAAGAATACAGCAGCAACAGAGAAATTAAGAGCAGATGGACTCGAGAAAAGGTTAGCTGCCTCCAAAGATGTCATAAAAGCCACCAGAGAATTGTATGAAAGTAGAGTGAAACTTGCAGAAACAAAGACAAAAATACTTGAAAGGAGAATTGCTAAAATGGCTGCCAGAGAGCCTGCACAAGCAGCTAAAACTACCCCTCTTGCCACTACCCCTCCGCTATTTCACCTATGAAGAAAGAAAAAGGAAAAGGAGTCCAAGTTAAGGCTGAGGCAGCAGAAAATCTAGATGATTAGTTTTGTACATGTAGTTGCTTAGGATGTTTTCTCAAAGCTTTTTGTAGTTATTTTCCCTTGCATTGCATATATTTTTTGTGTTATAAATAAAATTTCTCTTTAGTATATTTTGTGTGATTTACTTTTTCTTTATGTTTGTTTGTTTGTGTGTGCCTTGTTTGATATTGTTACTTCCTTTGTTTTGTGTTTCATTTTTACCCTGCTGCCCCTGGCTACTCACTGTGTAAACATTGCGGATAAAGTTCATCATAGGTTTGGGGGTATGGCAGGTGTGCCAATGAAATAAGTTAATGCTAGTGCAGCTATGTTGAAAATTTTTTGAAAATAAAGTGATTTCCCACCTGACCACCTAATTTCTTTTTGAAAAAGAGGAAATTAAAAACTTTTTAAAACTGAAATGTGTTGTAGTTCTAACATTTTTCATGAAGCAAATGTCAAAAAATTTCAAAAATTGATGCTTAGTGAACTTGAAAAGAGAGAATACTGTGAGGATACACCCCAGAAATTTGATGAAAGACCATACCCAGTGATATTTGGGCCTGAATAAAATTTCTTTGAGGAGTGTTTTGGCAAATTTTTCTGCTCTAAGGACTGATTGAATCTACTATCCTCACTAGAAGTTAGGCAAATTCAAGTTGAAACAACTTGACAACATTCATGACATTGAGGACATGATGTAAGGCCATCCCTTGGATAGTTTGAGCTTAAAATGTCCCACCTTTGAACTGCCCTTGATACACACCATTTGAGCCTTAAAAATTCTAATTTTTCTTTGATAAAAACCAAATAATTTGAACCCAAAACCCCTTGACCTGTTTTAGTTCACCCTCAATCTGAGAATTCAGGAAATAGGAGAAGTGAGGGTAAAGGAGTAAGGTTTGATATTTGGTTGAAAGAGAAGAAAACACATTTGGTGACAGTTGTGGCATTCCAGTCCATAAAAAGAAAAATGAAGAAAAATACAAAAAGCATACAAAAAGAAAAGAAAAACAGAAAAGAAAAACAAAAGAATGAGAAAGAGAAGTCATTTCATTGGAGATTTTGAAAAAGAAGAGAAGAAGCTGACCACTTTGGCTCTAAAAATTCAAAAAAAAAAAAAGGAAGATGGAATTATGTTGAAATGAAGGTTGTGAAATTACAAATCACCTCCTTACCTTACTGATTTCTAAATTTTGAATCCCATTCTACCCTTTCATTCTTTATAAACCTTACCCATAAGCCACATTACAACCCAATAAAAAAACCCTACTGATCTGAAATTGATTGAGTTGTCATGTGGAGATGAGGATTTGTGTAATCTATGGTAAAAAGAGTTTAGAAAATTTCATAAACTAGAGCAATACCTATGCTCATGCTTGCAGCCCTATTTGAGGGCTGTAACTACTCTTGAGCTGTGTGAAATGATACACCCTTCATGTTTATTGTGAGTGACAGCCCTAGTGAGCTTTGGGTCTAAAATTAGGTTTGTTGGGGGCATTATCAAAACATAGTTCTCAATTTGATGGTAGGCTCTGCATTAATTTTGCATACAAAAGGTCTTGACATGAGCTGTTTGACTGTGAAGGAATTATAGAAGAATTTTAATTTTAAACTGCCATGTTTCTACTGGGAATCCTCTAAAATTCAATGGACAAGGTGTGGGATGAATTTTTATGTTGCTTGAATTTTGTTTTAACATGTTGCGCTGGTATTAACTGATTCATTGGAGAAGTTTGTGGGTACCTTCACTGAAAATCCTCAGGAGACTCCACTCCTCCACTAGGGATCACCTAGGGGTTTAAAAGGCTTGATGCATATGCTAAATGCATTTGTGCTCCCTACAGAAGTGGCATTTTTTATTTTTAATAATTGTTTTTAATTTCTACTTTGCTCAAGGACTAGCAAAGCTTAGATTTGGGGGAATGTTAAGCAGTGAAAAATACCATTTTTCACCTCCTAACCTAACCTTTGAGGGACCCTTGAGCTGACTAATAAGGTGTTGTAAGTGTGTTTTGTAGATCAGTAATAAATTACAACCTTGGTGCAGGCATCCATCTAAAAAGGCCAAAGAAGCAATATGTTGCTCAACATGTGTTCATACAGCCCAAAGACCAGCCAATCAAGTGATCCACAAAGCTTTAGAAGTTCATAAGAAGGTCATGGGCCCAACTGGGGATGCTTGAGACTAAGTGCAATTGCAAGGAATGAAGATCAAACCCACCAAGAGGCTACTAAGTGGTGAACAAATGAAGAACAACACACCAAAGATGTGTGCCAGCTGTGGAAGCACAAAGCAGAACCTGTCGAGAGGTTCTGGAGACAGAAGCTAAGTTATCGAGAGGTTCCATCAAGCTATCATGAGGTTCTGGAAGTATAGGCCTACCTGTCTAGAGGTACTGAGGTGGCAATATAGAGTTCTCGCGAGGTTTCAGTACCTATCGAGAGGTTGGAGGTACCGCAGTGGAACCTGTCGAGAGGATACCTGAAGGTGAAGGGGAAGTCGAGAGGTTCAACTAAACCTGTCGAGCAGTGCAATGCAGCCTGTCGACAACTTATCGAAAGCTACACCTAATCTCGCGAGGTTGAAGCAACATGTCGAGCGTAATTTCCATCATGTCAAAAGCTCAACAAGAGCTTTGCAAAGTTGTCGACAAGATTTTCTATAACCTCTCGAGAGGATGTAATGAGACTAGACAGAAGGAGAGAATTCACTCCAATCCTGTCGACCAATTCACATGAACCTGTCGAGATGTCTCCAATCCTATCGACCAGTTCACATGAACCTGTCAAGATGTCTCCAATCCTGTCGACTAGTCAACTGAACCTGTCAAGAAGTCTCTAGACCTGTCAAAAGCCATTTCAACCTATCGATGAGAACACCAAGCAGACTCAGAACCAGTTGAGAGGTAACCTGAACCTCTCAACACTCGAATTAGGAACTTCTCAATTCTTTTCACAGCAGTTGCCAACTTCAGAATTATGTGCATGAGTTCCAAGGCGTGTTAATGACCCTTGAGGGTATTTTTGGAACACAACTGAGCACAAATGGTAACCCTAACTGTATCACATGGGCCTACCAGTTTTGGACCAATGGGGAAAGAGCTTCTAGAAGAGAAATTAGCCATATCAGCAACTCAAAATAACAGAAATATTCTCTTGAGCTCTGATTGGCTGAAACAGATCTGAGAAGAGAAGAGAAGAGTATAAAAGCTTGAAGAATTTACAGAGCTAGCATCCAGAAATTGAGAGAACCAGAGCCAAATCCAATCTCCATTTTCCCTCTAAAAATTCCCTCTCTTCTTTCTTCCCCCATTCTCTTCTCAGCCAATCATGGTTGGCTAAATCCCTTCAGTAGCTAGGGTGAGGTTGAGAGCTGTAAATCGAGAGTTTCAGAGGCTGTGTAGATGGATTATATATTACACAGATTGTAGATCTGAGCACAATAGGATTGTAAGCTGTGTTAGTATAATGTAATTGTGGTTTTTAAAGGTGATTCTAATCTATATTTCACTTTTTCGTATTTGATTTCCCTGGATTAGATATTCCTATGGATGCTTGACCTTGTAGCCTGACACCCACAGCATCTACAATAGTTTACCTGTTCTAATCAATATCCTAAAATTAGAACAATCTCTGGGATGATCTGTGGCCATTGAAATGGACAGATCATAACCTTAGGATTGTTTCAATTCTTTGGTTGAGATTAGATTCTTATACCTTGCATCTGAGCTTGTAGCCAGTTGAAGGATTGCTATATGCACTACCTTTGATTCAATTGATTTTCAGTACAGACCAAAATCCCTAGCTACTGCTCTCCACCTTTTGATTTTAATCTTTTCTCCATTCTCCTTTAACTCTTTGTTTAATCAGATCTGGATCATTTGCATTTAATTTTTGTAATTTTTTAGTAAAGTGACAAATCTTAGAAACCTCTCCTCTTTCCTGTTTTAATTTAGTCTAAATTAGGTTAGGGTGTCAAATCTATCATAGATCTGGAGATTTACCTCATTTCAAAACACATTTCCCTATGGACCTACCCTCACTTACCTATTAAAACTTACTGCAACAGCCCTAGTTCTTATAGGACTGCTTGCTTGCCTTAATCCCACTTTGTTGTAGTTTGTTCATTTAATTTACTCTTTTAACCATTTAATAATTATAAGGTAAGCAAGTAAGCAGGCCCCTCCTTTAAGTAGTTTGTAGAAGGGATCGCATCTGTCTGAGTGCTGCGAGATGAATCTCTTGATGAATTGCAGTCTTTCTATCAGACCTCGTAGTTCTTTGATATTGCTGGGAGGTGGCATCTCGAGAATGGCTCTGACCTTTCCCGTATCGACTTTGATTTCTCGCTTGCTTACTATGAATCCCAGTAGTTTTTGGAGGTTACGCCGAACACGCTTTTCTTCAGATTCATTTTTAGCTAATTCTTTTCTGACCTTCATAACACCAGTCATAATGCTTCATCATGTCCTGCTCATGTTTGATACTTCACTAATATGTCGTCAACGTAGACTTCTACGCACTTGTGCATCATGTCATGAAAAATGGCCATCATGGCGCATTGATATGTGACTCCTATGTTCTTTAGCCCAAAGTGCATCACAACGTAACAGTACATTCCCCATGGCGTAGTGAAGGAAGTCTTTTCTTGATCAGATTTCACTAGTTTGATATGGTTGTATCCAGAGAAGCCATCCATAAAGGATAACATCTCATGTCCGACGGTATTGTCGACCAAAGTGTCGATGTGTGAGAGCGGGAAGTCATATTTTGGGCATATCTGGTTGAGGTTTCGGAAGTCGATGCATACCCTTACTCTACCATCTTTCTTGGTGACAGGTACTATGTTTGTGACCCACTTAGGGTAGAGGACAACTCGAATGAACTTGGCTTTGTGTAGCTTGTCAACTTCCTCCTTGACTTATAATGTTGTCTAAGGGTACATTCTTCAAAGTTTCTGCTTGACAGGTTTTGCATCAGGTTCAAGGACTAAGCGATTTTCTACTAGACTTGGGTCCAGACCGGGCATATCCTTGTAAGACCATGCGAAAGAGCAAAGGTGCTCTTAAAGGACCTGGATGATCTGTTGTCGTTCCTTGGGGCTAAGTGTTACGCTGATTAGCAGCTTCTTGGGCTTCTCCTCAGTGCAAAAATTAATTTCTTCGATAGGTTCTACGACGACATGAGTCTACTCGTCGAAGCGTTTGATGACCCGTTAGAAGTCCTATATTTCCTCAGAGGCTGGTGCTCTTTCTTCATCATCTGTGAGTTCATACACTACAAAATGGCTACACTGGGGGACTAGTTTTACTAGAGGTAACCCTTCATTGGTGTGATTTATAACTGCAACATCCTTGGTCAAGTGTAGGTCGAGGCTATTGATCCTTCTCTCAAAATCATGGAGTATCTCGTCAGGTCTGATTACAGGCTTGTTGCTTCGTCAGGATGCTCGGTGGCTTCATGATGAAGAATTGGTAGGGTCACTTCGAACCTAGCCAAGGCAGGGTTCTTCGATGTTGAGGGTGGGACGATGACCAGGTGTGATCACGTTGATTGTTTCTTCCTTAGCTCTATCCATGTGACCACTACTCGTAGCCTTAGGAGAAAAGTCTCTTTGTCGGTCGCTGAATGGGTCTGGGATGAAGGGCTCCCTCCCTTTTCTATGGTCTTCTAATTTTTTGGGATTTTCTATTTTTGAATTTTTATGGTTTTTAGGATTTTCTATTTTGTTTTATTTTTTATAAGAGATATGGTACATGGTCGGTTGGCTGAAGAGGAATCGACGAGATTGCTTCTTCTAGTTGAGGAAGTTGGACGGCTGCTGGAGCCGTTCTTGTGATTCTTCGAATGACGTGGACTCGTTCAAAATTTTACATTTTTTTTAGAGCCCCCATTCAGGATGATCCTTCTGATGAGTGTGGATGGCGACAGTCTGACTAATGTGCTTTCTTCTTCTATCATATAAATCGCTTCATCTTCATAAAGGGCAGAGAGGCAGTAGTCGTCTAATCTTTCGTCTTTGGAATCGGACTAAAGGTATTCTCGCTGCTAACGTTCCTCCTGGGGTGAGGCTGGCTGGGGTTCTTCTTCTCGTATTGACCAGACATATTCATCCATAAGTCTAATTACCGACTCTGGATCGCTTTCGATCATCCCCCATAATGCGGGAAAGGGTTAGTGTGGCCTCCTCGTTCGAGGTCTCCTAATATCACAATATAAGTCCTGAAGTGGGGCTGGTACGGCCAAGTGATGCATGGAGATTCTCGCAGGCATTCCCATACAATAAAGGGGCGTTCAACGCTTCTACTGTAGGAGTTAGAGTCTTCTAGACTTGGGAGTTCCTTCCCTTCGACTTTGTAGTATGAGGGGATGAGTATACAGGCCCAATAGGGTGGCTGATATGGGTGAGATATACAGGGGTCTCCCTAGGGACATTCCCAGCCATCATCCTCAGGAACGAGGTTGTTGTTGAAATTGAGGTTGTCTTCTTCATTTGATTGCTCATGAAGGCCAACTGCTCTGCTAACTCGAGCGTCAAAAGGTCTATCCAGTAGTCTTCATCATCAGTCGGCGGTGGTTGTCATTCCTCTTCTAGTGAGTTCTAAAATATCAAAAGTTGTGACACATCCGAAGATTGAGCAATGTCGAACTCTAATTTTCATTGGACTTCTATGAAGTCAATCTGAGAATCTTGTGTAATAAGGGTCTGCTAGATTTCGTCCATGACAACCTTTGGACAACGTTGTATCATTGCGCGGCACCGACCACAGTGAGGTAGCTTCGGGTAGGGGCACCAACGTCGGCATCGTTAATTATCGATCACATACTGATAGTCAAAGTCGTCAGGTTCCAAAGTCTTTTCTCGAGAGTGATTGTCCTCTCCAAACCACTCTAGGTGATCAGCTCTCAGGAGGTCTTCAAGTTCTATGTCAGTAAGATTATCCCAATAGTCTTCTTCGTTTGACATTGAAAGCCAACCTTCTTCTTTCGATTCATGAGGCTGGGATGGCTCCGATTCTTCCTCATTTCCTAAAGAGGCGATGTGAAAGTCCTCGTCAGTTGATTCCCACTCTTCTATGTGTGGGTCGAATTCCGATGATTTTCTTCTTTCAGTAGCGCAGGGCTCTTCAATCTGAAATAATGGTCCTACACCCTCATGCACTTTGTTGATGTCATCTTCATCTCGATTCAATCTTGTCAGGTCCTCAAAGGCTTTGGCGATCTACTCAATTTCCATTGCTTGCAGTTTGGTGATAGACGCTCCCTTTCTCTTTGATACATCGGCTTTCTCAGTAGTTCCATAGATAAAATGGTCATAGAGTGACCATTTAGGCAAAACAGGCAGGAGATCGGCTTGCTTATCGTCTGACTGGTAACCCAGTCCTGTGTGTTTATGAACCTTCTTCAGAATGACTAGTCCTATTCATCCTTGTTTATTATTGCCGAGCCCAGTATGTGGGATGTATCTAAGTTGGTACATGAGGTCCCATCCTTTCGTTGTAGTTGGATTTATATCATACAGTCGGGTGAGGTCGGGCCCTGCTGCTCTCCTTGTTAATCTTAGCTGGTATGGGGGCGAGCTAGGATGAGCGACTTCTGCTATTATTGTATCATCTAACAGTTGCACCTTTCTGATGTGGCCGGTGGATAAGATAGAGTCGTGAGCCATTGGGATACTTGTCGCATAATCAATATTTGCTTCTTTGAGAGGCACATTGGCATATATCCTAACAATGGAGTTTTCGTGCGGGAACTTGACACACTAGTGATATGTGGATGCTACAGCTTTCATAGACTCCAACCATTTCCTACCTAGGATCAAGTTGTAAGTACTAGACAAGTCAGAGACATGGAATGTGACATCTTTGGTGACTGGTCCGAGACAAACTTGTAGTTTAATGGTCCCTTTAACAAAGCGTCGGGAGCCATCATATGCGATGAGGGATAGAGACGAAGGTCTTATGTCTTGCTCGGTATATCGGTATACTCCAGTGTCTTGAGCGTAGTGATGGGACAAATGTTGAGTCCTACCCCTGTGTCAACTAGCGCATG
The DNA here is from genome assembly GCA_021018995.1 of Chloranthus sessilifolius. Classification (NCBI taxonomy): domain Eukaryota; kingdom Viridiplantae; phylum Streptophyta; class Magnoliopsida; order Chloranthales; family Chloranthaceae; genus Chloranthus; species Chloranthus sessilifolius. The sequence goes on along the minus strand of CM037584.1, from coordinate 101,995,679 downwards.
GGGGACCGAGAATCCCCTAATTACGACTATTAAGTATATAGTGGCCGAGCTTCCTCGCAAAGATTCCTTCGGCATATCTGCATTTGTAAACATTAGGGTTGGTGGTTACGCCACGATTGAGATGATCTGATGTAGCTCTACCAAAGTAGCGTCTTCATCTATCTATGTCTACTCCAGCGCCTTCATTAATAGCCGATGGTGGTCGGGTGACTTCTTGATGAACTCGAGTATTGATATCTGCACCTATATTTTCTAAAGATGCTGAAGGAGGTCATATTCTTGGCCTATCTTGAGCACGGGCTCTTTCCCTGATCGGTGCAACTTGTTGATGGTTGGGGTGCCGGAACTAGTGGTGGAGGGATAACATGAGGTGGGGGAGGTAAGTTAGCCTCCTTCTCTCTCATGTTTCCTTCTAGTAGTTGTGTAGTTTCCTTTTCCAGGAGGAACGGCGGTGGTGGATAGCTAGTTCTGGATTTAAGAATTGGACAGGTCAGTTGCTGATTCTTTAACCACATTGCGACTTGTGTTGATGAGCTAGCTAGAGCATTCGTCATGAACGGGGCAAAGCTTGAAGAAGGGATGCATACTAGGGCTAGACCGCTCCATGGTGGGAGGTACTACGTATAATCTTCTTCTTCTTCAAGAAAGGCAGAAATCAGGGCTTCCTTCTTGACTGATTCTTTGCTCTGCTGACTTGTCTCGGCATTTGAGTGGTGTTCTACCATAATCTCATGTTGTTTCCATGAAGTACCTCGAGTGACGCTGTCCACCCATGCTATAATCTCCTCTGTAGTTTGAAGGGCATGGTCTTCGTACTCAGGCTCAGAGTCGAATAGAGTTGGTTGTGGGTTGGAGGAGTGAGGGGTTCGGATGGAGGTTGATGGAGGTTCGGTCTCCATGCCCTGAATGATTAGACTCGGACTTGCATGAACTTTGGGTAGGGAGGTAGATTTGGGGGCACGATCCGAGTGATCGAAGCCCAAGGGTGTGGCTGAACAGTTTGGGCCCTTGGAGGCTCCACTGGATTGGCATAGGCAGCAGGAGGGTTGAGGCGAGTGATCAGAGCAGAGGGATGGAAGGAGGATTGACCAGGAAGGTTTACTGTGGTGATGTTGGATACTGGCCCTTGGTTGTGATTCGGGATGGGGCTGTTAACAATCTCAAGGTTTTGCGATGGTTGGTTGTGTATGGGATTAGAATTCCTGAGAGACTCTCAGTCGATCTGATTTCTATCACTCATATCATAGATCAAGTCTCGGAGAACCTAGCAGTCTTCCAAATTGTGTTCGGCATATTGATGAAATGCGCAGAACTTAATATGGTCTAGGTTCGTCAGCCAGGGTCGCGGTCATTTCGGTGGGAATTAAAGAAGGTTCTGGTTACTCAGGAGATGAAAGATGTTCAAAATGGTGTCGGGTAATGGGGGGTAATAGTCTCTTTTCGGCTAGTAGGGTCCTCTAGTTTGTTGATTAAAATTTTGTGACGGAGGCATGTTATTGTAATTCTGTGCGTTGATTGGCCTATTCTGTGCCACATTCTGATTCTAGTGTTGATAGGTTGTAGGGTACTTATTTCTATTTTGATATTGGCCCTGGTTTTGATTTTGGTTTGGATACCTCAGTTGATTCTGACCTTGATTTTGATTCGGGTATCGTTGCTGGCCTTGGTTCTGCCTGGGGTTCCTTAGCTGAAAGTTGTCATTCCTAGAGTTCTGCCCTTGGTTAGAGACAGTGTTGACCTACTCTGAGTCGGAGGCTTTCTTACTGTTCCTCTACTTCGAATCACTGAAAGTAGCAACTTTTGACATTACTATCGAAAGGGCGAGATCTCCTCCCTTTATGTGTCGCTGGATGCGGCTAGCGCATGAGTGAAGTGTAGCGAAGTTCGGGCAATCGCTTATGATGAGGGCACTTCGGAGAGGCTCTTTGACATTATTTATAATAATGTCGATCGCGTCCTTCTCTTCATCTTAGTTCTGGTGCGGGCTACCAACTTCCTCCAACGTGCTCTGAAATCCATGAAGTCCTTAGATTCCTATTTGGCAGTCATTAGATCACTGAGACTGACTGTTTCATGTATCAGAATGTATCGATTTTATGTAGCGAGAGTCTGGTGAACTAGTCGAGAACGTCCCCTTCTAACAATCTTTGGAAATAGTGTATCAGGAGCCCTTGATTATCGCAAATGGGTCGACAGTCATTGCAAAAAAGTGCTAGGTGATGGTTCGGGTTCTCCGTACCATTATATTTGTTAAACTTGGGTGGCTTGAACCCTGCAGGTAAGGTGAACTCCAGGTCTTGACAGAATTTATCGAACCCAAATGAGCAACCAGATCACTCTCTCTTGGTCATGTATTCATCAAGCTTCTTAGGAAAATTTTCTACTCTCATAATGGTGTCTTTTTGGGTGACCCGGGAGTCTCCGGTCTTGGCGATCATTGTTGAAGAGGGCGCGAGTGGCCCGGCCTAATGGTGACATGTAGGCTGAGATGGTGCTTGGTGTGGGTGGTGACCCTTCTTGCCTTAGTTGTTATTGCTCTTGCCTCTCTTACCGCTCTTTGATGGTCTCGTATGCAGCTGTTAGGCCTTGGAGTAGTTCGTTGGCATCATCGCCTCCCTTCTGTATGCTTAGTTCCACAATTTTTCAACTGATGAAATTTTGTCTAGTACTGCCCGTCTTTTCTGCTGTGGTTGTTGCTAGTGCCCTGTTGGGGATATTTCAGGTGCTGATTATTGTGTTGGTGGTAAAAGCAATTTAAAATCAAAGTAAAATAGGGATGGATTCAGCACACTAAAATTATCCTAGACCTACAAGATACAGGGTCCATTTGTAGCAAATTTTAATAAGAGTTTGTCCCTGTGCGTCCATGGATCCTTGCGAACCCGTCGCGGCGATGCGCTCACTATGAATGAAAATGTAGAGTCGCCACCCGGAGCTTTTGGTGGCCTGGGAAACCTTTAAATCAATATTTTGAGCACCGAAGTGCTAAATATGACTCTGATTTACCGGTCTTTGACAAAGGCTCTAGGGTAGGGGCTTCGATTATCGATCGGGAAGGGTTTAGGCACCCGATCAACGCGCATGTAGCGGTCTCTATCTATGGCCAAAAATAAAAATAAAAGGGCGGAGTTTCCCCTTGCCCGAAGGCAATACGGTCCTATCAAGCTTTGAGCGGCGTAAAGGCTTGAATCCTTGGACGGAGGAGACACCAAGAAGGTAGAGGAAGAGAGGGGTGAGCCGGAGCTCACAGGCCCTTGTTGCACCGTGGAAGTCCTTCGCTTTGGCGTGCTTCTGATGGCTTAAATGGAGTGAAAATGGGTTCTAATACTAGGATTCAATAAAATAGGAAGTGTTGGGTGAGGCCGAAGGCTAGCCTTTAGCTAAAGGGAGTGATCTAATGGTTGAAATGGAGTGGAATAGGTGATCTAAGCTTGCTGGAATTCTGGAAAATAAATAGCATTTTCTCTCACTAGGGCTCTCTCTCTTAAGCTCTCTAATCTTTCAACCAAATTTTCCAACCCCTTGGGAAGAGGGGGGCCTCTCTATTTATAGAGAAGAGGTGGGTTAGGGGCTTACTTAAGAGCTAATTGGTTTAGCAATTAGGTAATCCCCTATCTAAGGTTTTCTAGGTTTTCAAGGTCCTAGGGTTTTGGGAAACTGATTTTAATGGCGGATGATGGGGTGAGACCATGGATGACTTAAGGGTTGCCAATAAGCTCAAAGGGGGTGCAACCAACCTCAAGACACCCACCTCAACCAAGGGGAGGGTCAAAGGGTCAAACCAGATGAAGGAAATTTGAGCAACTGATGACAGTTACTGTAGCTAAGTTGGGCGTATATATTATATACACCCAGTTTATGCACAGTGATTTCCACGAAAAACAGGGGAGCTTTGGGAAGATGAAGCCCGTGATGGGTCTCACCTATACTGGGCGTATATATTATATATTCCTGACCAACTTTGGCCCAAAAATGTTAGGCGTATATAATATATACGCCTGACCAAAATTGGGCCAGATTGGTCGGGCGTATGTAATACATACGCCTGAGTAAAAAGGTTGTCATTTTTATGTGGGACTTTAATCGGCCATAACTTTTGAACCACAACTCTAAATTGGGTGATCTTTGACTCGTTGGAAAGCTGGAGAAGTCCTCTTTCTAATGGTATATGGCTCATCCTTAGAAATGATATGTATAACAATTTATATCTCTCCTCCCATCAAATGCTCAGAAGGGTTTAAGTTAGGTCTGGGAAGGGATTATAGGGTTTAGGGGTGATCTCTAAGGGTTGGGAAATGGTTTTAAAGGGTTCAGGGTGATTCCTAAAGGTCTAGGTCGATTCCTAAGGGTTCAAGGGTGCCATCGGAAGCACAGGGGTACATCTCTCTCGGAGTACAGATTGATCGGGCCTTGGGCCGAATTTGGGTGTCTACAGATGCCCCTCTTTGGTATTCGATCACTAATGATCAGATGCCAAAGACAAGAGACATCCAAAGAGGTCCAAGGCGCATTTGATGGGTCCGCCTGGTTCAAGTCAATTCTCAAACATCCATGGTGATGGTGAGTGTACATAAGCCCTCTCATTTCGGGATATCGTCCGTACCTCAGAGCTAACAGTTCCCAAGCGCATTGCGACATTACTGGGCATAACTGCGATGATCACAAGAAGTGTAAGCCCGCTAGTCGGGATATCATGCACTTCCTGAGGGAAATTATAAATTTGTGGTGTTGAGTATTAATCCGAACCAGACAGCTCCATGAAACGGGATGATCGATCTATGCTTTGGAATTGATGCGAAGCACGCAAAGCGAAGGCCTAAACAATGTGTCCAATCCTATGGGGTATTGACAGCTCCATTGGATTGGCCACGGGTGCCCTTACCTAGGTAAGGCTCCGAGTCTTTGGGCGAACCCATCAACTTCGAGGTTGCTTTAGCATGATTTACCCGAGTGGAGCGAATATTGATGTCGCAACACTTTTTGGGAATGCATGCCCATTTTCCGAGTAATTTTTTTGTGTCATTTTCTGAATTTTCTTTTGTTTTGAGGCCTCTAAGCAAAGCTCAAGGACCTCTGACAACTTTATTCTTACACAACTCTTTAAGTGGATCAAATGTCAGTTGATACGCTTTAAGAGTGCGTGCGCGCTGGCGGGGATGGGTACACCTTGGGGATGTGTTCGTTCTAGTGGCGAGGTGCTCCTGATTCACATGAACCGGAGTGCCTTCACTCGAGACAAATCTAAAAAGGATCAGGCTAGAACCAAACATCCATCAAAAGAGATGGTCAATTCTAGCCTCCGTCCCTAATGAAATCACATCTTACTAACTATGCACAGACAGACACCCATCGATAAGCGACAAATAGCGACGGAAGCCTCGACCCTAAGGTACAATTTACGAGGACAAACGACCATCCTGCGGATACCCAGACGCAAGTGCGTACATTCAACAGGGACACCGTGCCTATACAGGTTTTAAGCCTATGTAAAAGGAAATGAGCCCTTCGGTCTGTATGTTTGCACATAGTTTGGTCGGTTGTAATTTCATTTTTGACTAGTAAGTTTCGACTGACAATAGACTTTTCGAATGGTCTGAAGTCGGGGGCACTCTTGGTCAACATCAATCCGAAGGTGGATGACTAGAGCGAGTGCATGGAAGGTGGGGTCAACCTACACTAGGTTTTTACTTTATAATAAAAGGTCGTTATTTCCTCTCTTTTTTCCTTTTTATTTTTTCTTCTTTCATGTCAGTTCGAGACTCTAAGCATGCTCAAACTGCTTTTATTTCTGCACGTATCCTTAGGTGAATCAACTTGCCATGTTGATATACCTTAAGGACGTGTGCATTCCGGTGATGGGTCCTTGGTTTACCTGCCGGATCAGGCCTCGACTTCTGCTAGGGAAGATCTTGGGCTAGGTGTATGTTCCTAGGAGTGACCGGTGATGGATGAAGTTCATTTGCCTGTCGGATCAGGTATTGGGTGTCCCTGTATAAAATGGGGTTCAAGAACTTTCGGGTGAACCCGATCATTCCGAATTGATTTAACACGGTTCTCGGAGTGGCACAAATGGTCATTGCGATGCTCTTTTGAGAACTAGTGTCATCATTTTTTTTTTCTTTTATTATTATTATTTTTTGTTTTCTTTTTTTTCTTTTTTGTTTGTAGGCGCATTAGGTGGGCACCTACAGATCTAGATCCGTTTATTGTAGCACGGTCCCTTTGGGCCAATCGACGGGAACTCGAAGGGCCATTTGGGGATGTGTGCACCATCGCTTGACGGTACGCGGGCTTCTAAAGGGCAGCATGCAAAGGGGGATCCGGCCTCCAAAATCGAAAAAAGGCCGGGTAGTTTTAGAAATCGCCATTTTTGGTTCCAAGCGTATATAATATATACGCCTGACCAAAAATGGCAAAAAATGGTCGGGCGTATATATTATATACGCCTGACCAAAGATCTGGCGGTTACAAAACTGCCCGAGCCCGAGCACAAAAGGGGTCCCCCCTTTTCAAATTCTATCTTCCTCCCTCCTTCCCTCTTGAGTTCGGGACAACCCCCTAGGGTTTTTGCATTTGATTTGGCTTGAGTTCTATTACCGGGGGTTGCGGGTGCCGATCAAGAGTGCTCACTCTCCGCCGATATTTGTTTTTCTCTTCCATTGAAGGTAATCATTACCCTTCCTTCATTTTCCTTTGAATTTTGATAATATTGTTGCTTGATGCTCTCTCTTTTTTTTTTTATGGTGAAATGCTTTTTGATTTTCTTTTAAGCATTTGTGATGCCTATATTCCTTTTCTCTCTTCTCTTCTTTTTTTGTTTTTGTTGTTTTCCTTTTTCCTTTTGAAATGCTTGATTCCTTAGGCCTATTTTCTATCCATCATTCATTCATTTTATTTTATTTCTTCTTTTTTGTTTTTGATGGATTAGTGCATTTTATTGGTGTCTTTTTTATTGGTGCACATATATATTTTTTGGTTTAGTGTATCTCTTTTTTTTTGTTTTATGCATTCTCTCCTTTTTTGTTTGATGGATTAGTACACACACACATTTTTTTTGGAGATTTTTTTTGGATTAGTGCATATTTTTCTTTTTCCTTTTTTTGTTGGCACCCTTTTCATATGCCGATGCGTTTCATATTTTCAGGATGTCCGGCGACGAAGGGCATGATCAGCAAGAAGAGCCGGGGATGGCCTACGGTCCCCATGGGGAACAGTTCATCGTGTCTCAGGGCTCCTCTCAGCCTTGGTATGAAATGCAAGGCGAGGCTGCCCGTACCGGCCTCCTCTACTGCCACCACACCCACATGTCCAACTTTGGGATCGTCGGTCAGGTAAACAGATGGCCCCCCCCTTTTCTGCTTTTGTTTTCCTTTTATGCCTTCATTATACCACCTTGCCCCTATTTGACTGATGCCTTCTGTTTGCAGCCCCTACCACACATTATGTTCCGGGGTGGCTGGTTTGACCTCCAGCGTCTCGTGCTTTACCTTCCCCCAGCGGTGAAGGACCTGCTCACCGATGCCAATTTCAGGGATTTCATTTCGTGCCCCGCCGTGAGGGCGGATACGGCCTATTTGAAGGCCCTAATAGGGCATTTTTGCCTCGAGACCATGACATTTCACATAGCCGTGGCAGAGATGGCCTTTACTCCTGCGGACTGGTCTATGATTACTAGGGTCCGTATTGGAGGGGTGCCCGTGGTACCTACCCGTACATCGGATAAGGAGGAGGTGATTCGACTGATAGGGGCCTACCCGACCTCTAGGAATATTCGAGGTTCTGAGGTCAAGCTATCCTGGCTGGTTGATCAGTTTGAGCCTCATGAGTTAGTGAACCAGGGCCAGCCCGACATGGCCATTTACCTTGAGCCAGCACACGCACATATGCTGGCCTGCATTTCTCTGCTGTTCCTCCTGGGCAAGACTCTCCTCTCAAACACCAATGGAGGGTGAGTCTCTTTGTCCCTACTCAGTCTTATCGTGAACTAGGAAACCGTACATCGGTTTGATTGGGGCGGCGCTGGCTATGCGGTGCTCATGTCCAGCCTAAAGCGAGTCGTTCTTGAGGAGTCTAGCTCTATTGTGAGTTTCTGGCCTGCAATTGAGGTATTTTATCCTTTGGTTTTAGTTTTTCCAATTTTCCTTTTACGGCATACCTATTTCTATCTGCTTTCTTTCTCAGATTTGGGGGTATCTCCATTTCCAACCGGGTCGCCCTCTGCTTCAGTCTGAAGTTACTACGTTCCCCCTCATGAGTAACTGGCATGTGAGCCGCCGTCGGGACGTAGGTATGAAGCATTTGGAGTTAGGGCTGCACTCTCAGTTCGACCTGTTGATCCCAGAGTAGGTAAAACAATTCCCTTTTTATAAATTTGACAGCTCTTGTGTGCTATGGGTTTTGACCAAATGTGTGTATCCTTCCTCTATTTTTTTTTCTTCTTTTACAGATCATCCTCGACCCCTACCTAGGATCTCCCTTATGGAACTTGGCTTCAGTGGGTCCTTCTCGCCTTTTGCTGGACCGTCGCATTATCTTCCTCTACGGGTCCTGGACTAGGGCCTACTATTTAGGAGAGAGAGTGCCCCAAGCTCCTCCAGCTGATGTGTTAGCTCCGGAAGGCTCCATTGACGAGCTTACTGCTCACTTTCTTCACCATGGGGTTCCTATTGATGGCCTTCTTTTTCCTGGGGGTATCAAATGTGGTACGATTCTCTGCCTTATCATTTCCTGTTGCCCCGCTTCGTGCCTGGTGCTAACTTTTTAGCTTTTGGTGGACCGCAATCTCAGGTAATGCCCTTTTCTCTTTTTATGCAGCAGCCTCCTTGTGATTACTCTGATTGATCTATCATTTAAACAACAAAATGTTTCTCTCTACAGTTTGAGCAAGGCAGCGGCTCAGATGAGGGGGATGAGGGGGCTGCTCCTTATGATGCTACAGGTGATGGACCCTCTGACCCTTCTGGTGCTGGTGCTTCTGGCACGGCCTCAGGTGCTGGACCCTCTGACCCTTTTGGTGCTGATGCTTCTGGCAGTTCGCCTACCGTGGTCTAAGGGGCCTTCAAGCGCTTGGATGATGCTTTTTTGTCGCGCGTGTGTGCCGACGTGGCTGAGAAGGCACGTATCTCTGCTGAAGATATCCAGGTCCCACCTCCTGAGTTGATCCCTGGGGTAATCTCTACCTTGTTGCTTTACTCTCTTTCTCTTTGAATTATGCCGATGGCCTGTGTGACTGACACCCTTTTTTTCTTACTGGCTAGGATTATGAGTCGGCAATGAGTCAAGCCGAATATTATGGTAACATTGTTGGGCTTAGGGAGACCGAGGTGGTGAGTGAATACCGACCCAACCTACTCATTTTCCTTTTTTTTCTGCCTCTCTCTCTTCCTGATGGCCTTTTGTGCTCCTGCAGTGTGCTCGTGAAAAGGAGTCGCGTTCTCTGCTCAGCCGCATTTCTCAGGCATGAACTCGGGTGGGGGAGACTCGTACTTTCCAAAGTGCGAGCCGGCGCCGGAAGAAGTCGAAGGGGGCTGCCCAGGACTAGTTCATTCTCTGAAAATTTGAAACAATGAAACAATTTAGACTTGGCTTTATTGGGGGATATGTAATAATTTTTAAACAATAATTTTTTTTGGATGGTTTATAATTTTTATGGTTTTTATGAATGTTTCATTTGGTTATCCCTTTGCTTTGATGGTTTCCCTTTTTTTGTTTTTTTGTTGGGCCTGAAACGGGCCGGCACCCCTCCAATGATGGGGTTGATCTTGCAGGTGATTCTCCGTATATAACCTATGGGTAGTGCGTCCTCCGGGGGCTTCCCATGGGTGTGCGAGTATGCCCGCCTGTGGACTGCCCCGAGATGAAAGAGTGGGCTAAGCAAAAAACGTTCCTCCTTGGGGAACAAAAATGGACCAAAGTGAGGGGAACCTTAACTTCCCTGCTGTTAAGTAGTGAAAAATACCATTTTTCACCCCTAAACATGAGCTTTGAAAGACCCTTGAGAAGACTAAATAAGTGCTTTAGTGTGCATTTTACAGCTAACCAATTAGACAGGTCCAAGTCCGAAAAGCATCCTAAAATGATCAAAAAGCTGACAACTCATGTCAAGCTCAAAGAGGGAGTGAAGAAATAGCCTCAGCAATGGCTAAAAAGGTCCTAAAAGAGCAAGAAAAGACCTGAAGAAGAAGAAGGATCCATTCGCAAAGAAGAAATCAAGTTAAAAGTTCAAATCGCAAAGTAAAAAGTACTTTTCGAAAAGGTCAAAGTTCTGTTCGAATTGATTACGGGGTAATGAACTACTCGAAAAGAACCATGTTACATTGAATAGTTGAAATTTCCTTTTCGAATAGAAGATGCGGGAGAAGTCGCTGCGAAAAGACTTTACGAAGCCAAATTGCTGCGAAAAGAACTTACGGAGCCAAAACACTTTGCGAAAAGGCACTTAAACTCTCTGAAAGGACATTCGGGAATTATGACTTGTTTAAAGGGCATTTCAGTAATCTCCAGCGCCCAATGCATTTAATGCCGAGGACATTTGGAAGATTCAATCAAGATCCAAAAGCATATTCCAACCCATGTGAGCGCTCAAAGATGAAATCAATTGGCGTGAACTTCTAAACTCAAAGCAGATTTTTGAATTCCATAACAGAATTGATGCTTCTAGCGCTGATTGTGAACGGATCGAGCATTTTCATTGGCGAAGATCTGGATCCCGTGCTCAAGCGCCATTGGGCAATCCAGATCTGAACACTTCGATTGGTCAATTCATGCGGATCAAGGGAAAGCTATAAATAGAAGACATTTGCCCAATTGTGGCATCCAGTTTTGAGTTCATTTCTATTTCCCCTGTAATAGCTTCTTTTTGTATTTGCTTTTGAGAGTTTGAGAGCTATTTGTAACTCCAAGGAGATTGGATTCAAGATGCAAGTCGAGGGCATCTAGCCGTGCTCGTAATTGTAAGATTGAATTTAAAAGGTTCTTTAAGCTGTGTTTTCTCCATTGGATTCATGTCAAGGGTTCTTATTGATCACCTTAGTGCATTAGACTCCTTTAGATTCACTACTTTGCATGCAATTTCCTTGATTCATTATGCGAATTAGCGTTGGTAACCTAGTTACGGCACTTGCATGATGTTCATGTTACGAATTGAGGATAGGTCAACAACTATTGGATGATCTGTGACCATTTAAGTGGACAGATCATAACCATAAGTCTAAACCCTTCCTTAATTGATTTATTTCTCTTACATCTCGTTTGGTAGCCGGATGAAGATTGAATCAACTCTGTTTAGTTGCGATTCTCCATTAAAATTCAAAGCGAAATCACGAAAAGTTATTATTTCTCCATTTGATTTATTTTAATCACTTCCCCAACTTGGATCTGGATCGGTTAGTTAGTTCTTTTCTTTATTTTCTTTTAGTTAAACGTGACAAAACCCAACACTCTCTTTTATCGCTTTCTAGATAATTATAGAGCCAGATCGGTATACATGCATCTGGAGGTCTATCTCATATTTGAGACAAATTCTCGTGACGATCTTTAATATACTTACTTTTAAAACTTGCTACAATTCTGATCTTGGGCTATTGTTAGCCCTCAATGTCTTGATATCTCTTTCATAATTTAAAATTATGTAACTTAATATTCATTAATTAGTCATTCAAAACACACATAAATCGAGGCACATGTTAGGCAACAACAAGTTTTTCGCCCGTTCTTTGGGAATTTGTTCTAAAATAGATAGACCTATGTTTTATTCTCTTTTATTTATTATTTATTAATTCATTTTTCTGTTGTTATCTCTGCAGGTGTTACAAATACATTGCGTAAAGGAAAGGAAAGCACCTAATTACAGTTTGCGGTACCAAATTCTCTCTGCGTTGTATGTTTGGTAGGAGAACTCTCAACCCCGAGATTCTCCTTTTAATTGTGGTTGAAAGACTCTAAGAAGCAGACATACACCACGAGTTCTGCTACAATGGGTGTGAACCTAGATTGTTAAGAGACTACTTTGCTCTGGTGCCTATAATTCCCTTTACGCATTCAATTTCCCACAGTGGAGGGAAATTATGAGATCAAATCATCAACCATCCAAATGTTGCCTTCATTTCATGGATTAAGTAAAGAAGATCCTTACAAACACATTGATGAATTTACGGCTTTATGCACAACATTTAACATAGTGGACTTGGTCCGAGGCAACCAAGTGAGGCTCTTTCCTTTTCATTAAAGGACAAAGCTAGAGCATGGTTATCTATGTTAGCACCAAAACGACATCACATCATGGAATGATTTGCAATGTCAATTTTGTCAAAATATTTCCCAATGACTAAAACCAGCCAACTAAGACAAAGCATCATCTCTTTCTCCCAAAACTCAATGAAACTTTCCATGAGGCATGGGAAAGATTCAAAGAAGCTGTTAAGACAATGCCCTCACCATCAAATTCCTAAATGGCGACTTGTTCAAAGCTTCTATCAAGGAATTGATCGGAAGAAAGAACATAGTGGATGCCTCTTGTGGAGGTACCTACTTACAAAAAACAGATTGAAGAGGTTTGGGACCTCTTTGAGTGATTGGAGAAAATTCAACGGCGAGGAATCCTGTCAAGAGACACGAGAATCAGCTAGGGTGAATAATCCCCAATTCACAAGAGGAAAGTTTATGAAGTCAATGAGCTGGAAAGGAAAGTGGATAATTTGACCACAAAATTTGATAGGCTGATGGACTCATTTAAAGCTCCAAATGGGTCAAGAGTAGAGGAGGCATGTCGATATGCGGTCCCTACTCATTCAATTGATCAATGTCATACGCATCACAATTTCGAACTCATGATGGAACAAGCTCATGCGCTCGATCTTATGGGCAGATGCAATCCAATGACTACCCATGGAGATCTCATCCTAATCTCGGGTGGAATCGGAAATTACCATTAGCAATTGACAGCCCAAAAATCAAATACCTTTCAAACACCTTTCGCCATATATCAAATTTTACAATAAACAAAATTTTCAACAACCTAACAACAACCCATGCAAGATTCTACACCAGCCCTGCCCTCCTAGGTCCACGTCATTTGAAGAAGCGGGTCTTAAGTTCACTTGAAAATTTAGGAACTCTATCTCGGGTGTGAACCTTCACAGTCGGAGCATTAAAAAATTGAAGAAACTTTGGGCCGACTCTCAATTCATTAGCTAAGAGAGGAGGGCGGACTACCACCAACTTTGAACAATCCTAAGGGACAGGTTCATGGTTGGAGAATCCTCAAATGGCCATGAGGAGATTAAAGGCTGTGACCACTTTGAGAAGTGGAAGAGTAATAAAAACACGATTGGGTAGTGAAGAGGAAAAGAAGAAGAACAAGATGTGCGGGAAGCACGGCATGATGAAAACAATGAGGTTGTTGATTTACCTTAGAAAACCCAAAAAATGAAAAAGCAGAAAAATAACAAAATTGTTGAAAAAGATGAGGAGGAGAGATTTGTTCCCCACCTCCCATTCCCTCATGCAATGAAGTCAGTTTCTCCTTTTGACAAAGGAAACACAAAAATTGAGGAAATGATGGAGACATACAAGCAAGTTAAAATTAATCTACCTCGCTTGATGCAATCAAGCGAGTCCTCGCATATGCTAGATTTCGAAGGATGTGTGCACCCACAAAAGGCAATCTAGGATACATTTATCTAAGAAGGCCTTTGTGGGAGAAAATCAACCAAGTACTATCCATTGCAACACCCCTAAAATGCAAGATCCCGAATCCCCACAATCCCTGCATCATTGGGGAGCATACCATCGAGAAAGCTCGCTAGATCTCGAGCTAGTGTCAACTGCTTCCTTATTCATATATGAGAAGCTAGGTTTGGGAGAATTAAAACCCACTCAAGTGGTGTTGCAACTAGGCAGCAGATCTGAGAGAAAACCTGTGGGATTGATTGAAGATGTGCTAGTAGGAGTAGATAAATTCTTCTATCCTGCTGATTTTCTAGTGTTGGACATGGAACCAACTAAAAGCAGCACTTCCATCCCTGTCATTTTAGGGAGACCATTCACAGCTCTGACAAATGCTTGTATTCAATGTCGATGCATGGTATCATGGAAGTTTCTTTTGGTAATATGAAAGTCAAATTGAATGTTTATAATCTTTGTTAACCAACCTCAATTTCTAAGAGTGCTTTCATGTTGACATCATGGATGAACTTGTGGAGGAGTCTTTGCAAAAATTTCTGCAGGTGAAGACTCCACCACGAACTAAAAATGATTGGGAATCCGAGAAAGAAGGAAAGGAGATCAAATTCAAAGAGTCTGCTTTGTGCAAGGCACTCACACAACAATCCTCAAGTTCTCCCTCTTGGAGACTGCTCCTCTCCCTCTTCCACAAATTACCAAGGTACCTTTGCTGCCCTCTTTTCTCGCCCACAATTGGAACTCAAACGGCTCCCAAAATCTGAAATATGTGTTTTGGGAGATCATCAAACACTACATGATTATTTCTTCCTCCCTTACAAAGGACCAAGAAGAGGAGGCTGTTGGTAGTTCTAAAGCAAGACAAGAAAGCAATTGGTGGACCATTCTTGATTTAGGAGGAATAAACCTGTATGCATGCATAAGATCCACACGGAAGAGGATGCCAAGCCTTCTAGAGAAATGCAAAGAAGGTTGAATCCTCACATGCAAGAAGTGGAAATGAAGGAAGTTGTCAAGTCGCTAGATCTTTGGGGTCATTTACCCCATTTTCAGCTTGGGTAGCACCCACACATGTGGTGCCTAAGAAATCTGGCATCCTGTGGTAGCAGTGAATCAGTGAACTTATGTCCACCGGACAAACAAGCTGGATGGAGGTGCATAGACTACAGAAAATTAAATACCATGACAAGGAAAGACCATTTCCCCTCCCTTCATTGACCAAATCCTTGATAAGCTTGCGGTAAAGCTTACTACGCTTCCTTGATGGGTACTGGTTACAACCCGGATCCCCTGTGTACCCATTGGACCAAGAAAGACCACCTTCACGCCCCTTTGGCACTTTTGCCTATAGGAGGATGCCCTTTGGTCTTTGCAATGCCCTGCTACTTTTCAAAGATGCATGTATGCCATCTTTTTCGACATGATTGATCAATTCATGGAGATCTTCATGGATGACTTTTCAATTTATGGAGCGGCTTTTCCCAATGCTTACACCACCTCAAGTTGGTGTTGCAAAGATGTGAAGAAACCAATTTGGTTCTAAGTTTGGGAAAAGAGTCATTTTATGGTCACCCAAGGCATTGTCCTAGGACATGTGGTCTCCCATAAAGGCATAGAGGTGGACCAAGCAAAATTGATCTAATTGCACATTTGCCTCCTCCCAGGCTGTTAAGCAAATCGGAAGTTTCTTAGGGCATGCGATTTTATAGGAGGTTCATCAAAGATTTCATAAAATTTCCAAGCCACTCTGTCATTCTTGTGTCAAGATGTTCCTTTTGTGTTTACTAATGAATGCATGTGACCTTTGAGGTCCTTAAGAAATGTCGATTTCAGCTCCCATCTTGCAGATCCCCGACTATTCGGTGCCCTTTGAGTGATGTGATGCATCGAGACTATGCCCTAGGAGCTGTCCTAGGGCGAGAAAGATAAGCTTCCCCATGTCATAGCTTATGCGGCCGGATCCATGATAGATGCCCAGCTCAACTACACAACAAGCGAGAAAGAGTGCTGGCCATTGTGTTTGCATTGGAAAAATTGGTCTTATGTTTTAGGTTCACAAATTGTGGTGTTCTTGACCACTCGCCCTAAATACCATACATCTAAGAAGGATACCAAGCCAGATTAATCGGTGGATCCTCCTATTACGAGTTTGATCTGATTAAGGATAAGAAAGGAGTGGAAAATGTGGTGGGCGATCACCTATCCGTGAATTCTCAATCGAGGATGATAGCTTACCCATTAATGAATCATTTCACGATGAGCAACTTTTGCCATCAATACCCTGATCCTTGGTTTGCAAACATAGTCAACTTCTTGGCTCTTTGAATGATTCCTCAACATTGGAATCGAATGGATAAAGATCTTTTCTTCTCACGAGTTAAACATTTCATTTGGGAAGATCCTTATCTATTCAAGAATTATGCGAGACCAAGTGATCGGAAGATGTGTCCCCGACCATGAATTCTCGGCATATTGTCAATGTGTCATGAAACAGCTGTGGAGGTCATTTGATTGGTAACAAAAGCAGTATGCAAAAAATTCTGCGATGTGGTTTTTATTGGCCCACAATCTTTAAAGATGCCTTACAAAGATAAATCCCGCCGATCGCCAAAATTGGGCATTTCCAAAGAAACTCAATGCCTCTCTGACCTATTACGGTGGTTGAAATTGTTTGATGTATGGGGAATAGATTTTATGGGCCCTTTCCTCCTTCTAATGGAAATAACTTCATTTTAGTAGCGGTGGACTATGTCTCCAAGTGGATTGAAGCCATAGCTACTAAATCAAATGATCACAAAGTGGTTTTGAAATTTCTCAAGGACCACATTTTTTCCGGTTTGGTTTTCCCAGAGCCATCATCATGATGGGGAAGCCATTTTGTAACAAAGTTTGAAGCTCTATTGAAAAAGTACTCTGTCACTCATAGAGTAGCCACTCCTATCATCCACAAACCGGTGGACAAGTGGAGATTTCAATAGAGAAATCAAACACATTTTGGAAAAAATAGTAAAGAAGGAAGAAAGGCTGGTCCTTTAAGCTTAATGATGCTTTGTGGGCATCTGAGCGCCTACAAAACTCCAATTGGAATGTCCCTTTTAGGGGTCTATGGCAAAGCATGTCATTTGCCAAGAGAGTTAGAATACAAAGCTTTACAGGCTATTAAAACATTTAATATGGATCTAACTTCTGCTTTGGTAATCACGGAAACTTCAACTCACCGAATTGGAAGAGCTGCGGATGGATGCTTATACAAGCTCAGATTGTATAAGGAGAAAGTCAAATCATTTCATGATAGGAGTTTAATGAGAAAAGAGTTCATACCGGGGTCCAAGGTATGGTTATTCAACTCTAAACTTAAATTCTTTCCGGCAAATTGAGATCCGATGGGAAGGGCCATACATCATCAAGGCCTCCCCCTCGGGGAGTATGGATATTTCAGATCCCAAGGATGGAAGAATCCTTAAGGTAAATGGTCGAGGCTCAAGCCATGCATTGACAACACTCAGAGCCCTGTCTTTGCCCATCATCATCACGAATCTCCAACAATCGATGGTAGAAAATTGTATATTATGTTTGTACAACATAGTTTTCTTGAATTTCTGTTTCTATTTCTTTTCTTGTTAGCATAGTTTAAATACACTTAAAAGTTCAAATCGCAAAGCAAAAACTACTTTTCGAAAAGCCCAAAGTTCTATTGAATAGATTACGAGTATGATGAACTGCTCGAAAAGAAAGATGTTCTTTTCGAATAGTTAATTATATTAACAGTTCCTTTTGAATAGAAGGTCGATGCTAAGTCCCTTGAAATAAACTTTACGAAGCTATCTACTTGTCGAAAGGCACTTTTGCCATTGAAATAGAAAAAAGCGCTCTTTTGGAATATTTGAAAACTTAAAGGTGCTTTGCGATTTTAGCTTCAAGTATATTTAGTCGTTTGAAGTTAGCTTTGTATTTGCAAACACTCTCTGTGAGCGGCTCCACTAAAACCATAGCTCACTCTCTTCTCACACGAGCTCCACAAAGATATCGGTTTGTTCCTAATTGTTTGAGCGTTTCCATTTTTCGAGATCACAGTCGGGTGTCGGTTAAGCGATCTTTACAAACAAAGCGACAGTTCAAGCACAAACCTTAGATCGTGGTATTTTTCTATCCATTCTCGCTCAATCTTTTAGAAAAATCTAAATCTGTGTTAGCATGTGTGGGCTTTTGTTTTCCTCCATTTTAAATATGGGAAAGACCGAGAAATCCTTAGTCGCCACTTTTCTAAAGGGCAATTTTCAATGCCCCCATGCTCATCCTGGAAGCAATGGCTGATGTGAGTGCCAAGATAGAGAAGAAACGCAGAAAATTGCTGGCCTCCCTTTGGAAGACTAATTACAGCCCTCCTAAGAGCCAAGTTTGACATAGATAGGGAAGAGCCCTTTGAAGTCCTCACCCCCATAACTTTGGCAAAGCACTGGACCACAAGTCGCTATGTTGAGGAGAATGAGAGCAGCGGGAGATCCGGACATGCCCTGCTCTTGCCCCTGCCTCTGCTTTGAACCCATTCTGCCAGAGCACTGAGCGAGCCAGTTCACCTGCTAAGCCCGACAGGAACCTAGCCTGCAAGTGTGGGTGGGCCTGAACAACCACCTATGGACCCCCTGTACATGAACACGTGAGTGAACTAGCACGAGTCCAAGAGATACCCCGCTGCAGGCTCAAATCTATGGAGCCTCCACCACCACTGCACCTCGGCCCGCCATTTTACAAGAACCATTTCTGTGGTGACTCTCTAGTGCACTCCACTGCACCCATTCTACCACCACTACACACTGCACCCTATTCCCCACACCCCTTCCACCCACACCCCTTCCACATTGGAGCTCATCCAAGCCCTAATCGCACCCTTACCACCCACCCCAGTACCCTGCCTCCATGTTGCCTCACAAGCAACCCAAAGCAGACCTGTAAGTCCTAGTGCTTCCCCCTCCACTACCACCAGGCTACCCAAACCACACACAGACACTCGTAGCCTTACCTCCCCTTCGGTGAGATAGCTACCCAAACCGACCCTCTCTTACCCTCCCTCCCAGCACCACTTTAGTCCCCTACTTGAGAAAAAGACAAAATAAACCCTCACCCTTACTCCCTTTCCTCCCTCTTTTCCTTTTATTTTTTACATCAAATTTCGTTCATGCAATTTGCTTCTGCAATTCCTTGCTATTATTTTTTCTCATTGTTTTCCCTAATAAGCGTGACTATGCCACCACCTTTGAACCGGTGAGGACACTGCTCCTCATAGGTTTGGGGTGTGTGAGCGATGTGTAAGGAATAGTTAACCTAAGGACAACAGAATCACCTAAGTAATGTCGAAATGAATTATTTTACTTAAGAATCATGACAATTAGGAAGTTTAAAATTTCTTTGCAAAATTTAGACATCATAAACCTTTCAATATTCTACATTTCCATGATGTTAGCACCATGAAAACCTCTGGTATCGCATTTAGCAAGTCATGGGAAGAGAAAAAGGTAAAGACATACTTAAAAGCTCAAGGAAAACCATAACCGGTGAGAATTGAGCCCATATATTTTCCATCTCTGTTGAAGAGTGACGAGGCAATTTTTTACGATTCAAAGGATTGGTGAGGCATTAGATCCACTAGAAGTTAGGAAACTCCAAATTAAAACAAATGTGACACTCATGAAATGAGGAAAAGATCAAGGCCTTCTTGGACAGACTTGAACCTATGAGAACCAACCAAGAAAAATTCTGCCTGTTTGTACCCCATTTGAGCATAAATCCTACAATTCTTCATCAAAATACCCAAAAGTACTTGCACTTTGAACCTATGGAACTAATTCAGCCTTCCTCACTCGAGAATTCAGGAGGTAAAGGAGAAAGAATCAAGATGGACCATTTCGGCAACATCAAGAAAATGAAGAGAAAATACCTCAAAAGCAGGCAATATGGTGGAGAAAGGAAGAGACAAACAATGTGAAAAGTTGCAAGCAAAAAAAAAAGGGACCTTATGATGAAAAATGCAAGATCAAAGAAAGAACTGATCACCGTGAATGTGAGAATCTCGAAAAGAAAGAAGCTAAACTCAAAAGGTGGAGTCATGAACCATCTCCTGCACTTCCGAAGTTCTCAAATTCAAACCCCTGCTCAAAGGCCTTTCCTTGAAACTTCACTCCATAAGCCATACAAACAAACCTAGATTAAAAGCCCTTGTGATCCAAAGTTGAGTGAGTACATCATGTGGAGATAAGAAGTGACCCAATCTATGGTGAGGAGATGTCAATGATGCCATTGCCTAAGAATCATGCCTATGCTCATGCTTACAGATCCATTTGGGAGATGTAATCGCTCTTGAGCTTGAGTGAAAATGAACCCCTCAACAAAAACAACATGAGAGTATACCTCGGTGAGTGTTTGGGTTGGAACTTGAGCATAATAAGTATGACTTACAACCTAATTTTTATTCAGGATGATGAGCTCACTTCTTTGGCACATTTGTACAATTTTCTATGGCTGCTCACGGATTGGAAATATTGAAACATTCATGAGGTTCTTAAAATGTTTAAATTCTGTGCAAACAATAATCAAATTTTCTTTCATCATTGATTCAAGAGTAACTAATCCCTCCTTGATTGCTCATTTGATAATTTTGCCGATGTTAAGCTGTTTCATGGAGAAGTTTGTGGTACCTTCATGAAAACCCTCGGGAGACTTCACTCCTCCTCTAGGGACCACCTAGGGGTTGAAAAGGCTTGTTGCATATGCTAAATGCACTGTGCTTCCTACAAAAGTGGCTCTTTACTTTGTTTTTATGTTTCTTTGCTCGGGGACTAGCAAAGCTTAGGTTTGGGGTGTGTTAAGTAGTGAAAATACCATTTTCACCCCTAAACATGAGCTTTGAAAGACCCTTGAGAAGACTAAATAAGTGCTTTAGTGTGCATTTCACTAACCAATTAGAGCGAGGTCCAAGTCGAAAAGCATCCTAAAATGATCAAAAATGACAACTCATGTCAAGCTCAAAGAGGAGTGAAGAAATAGCCTCGAATGGCTAAAAGGTCCTAAAAGAGCAAGAAAAGACACGAAGAAGAAGGATCCATTCGCAAAGAAGAAATCAAGTTAAAAGTTCAAATCGCAAAGTAAAAAGTACTTTTGAAAGGTCAAAGTTCTGTTGAATTGATTACGGAGTCAGTAATGAACTACTCGAAAGAACCATGTTACTATTGAATAGTTGAAATTTCCTTTTCGAATAGAAGATGCAGGAGAAGTCCTTGCGAAAAGACTTTACGAAGCCAAATTGCTTTGAAAAGAACTTGGAGCCAAAACACTTTGCGAAAAGGCACTTAAACTCTCTGAAAGGACATTACGGGGAATTACGACTTGTTTAAAGGGCATTTCATAATCTCTGCAGCGCCCAATGCATTTAACGGCCGAGGACATTTGGAAGATTCAATCAAGATCCAAAAGCATATTCCAACCCATGTGCGCTCAAAGATGAAATCAATTGGCGTGAACTTCTAAACTCAAACAGATTTTTGAATTCCATAATGTAATTGATGCTTCTAGCGCTTTGATTGGTGAACGGATCGAGCATTTTCATTGGCAGAACAGTCTGGATCCCGTGCTCAAGCGCCATTGGGCAATCCAGATCTGAACACTTCGATTGGTCAATTCATATGCGAGATCAAGGAAAGCTATAAATAGAAGACATTTGCCCAATTGTGGCATCCAGTTTTGAGTTCATTTCTATTTCCGCTTTCCGGTCGGATAGCTTGTGTGTACCCCCTGTAATAGCTTCTTTTGTATTTGCTTTTGAGAGTTTCGAGAGCTATTTGTAACTCCAAGGAGATTGGATTCAAGGCGCAAGTCGAGGTCATCTAGCCGTGCTCTGTAATTGTAAGATTGAATTTAAAAGGTTCTTTGTCAGAATGTTTTCTCCATTGGATTCATGTCAAGGGTTCTTATTGATCACCTTAGTGCATTAGACTCCTTTAGATTCACTACTTTGCATGCAATTTCCTTGATTCATTACTCTGTCATTTAATTAGCGTTGGTAACCTAGTTAAAGCGGCACTTGCGATGATGTTCATGTTACGAATTGAGGATAGGTCAACAACTATTGGATGATCTGTGACCATTTAAGTGGACAGGTCGTAACCATAAGTCTAAACTCCTTCCTTAATTCAGATTTATTTCTCTTACATCTGTGCTGGTAGCCAGATGAAGATTGAATCAACTCTGTTTAGTTGCAGATTCTCCATTAAAATTCAAAGGCGAAATCACAGAAAGTTATTATTTCTCCATTTGATTTATTTTAATCACTTCCCCAACTTGGATCTGGATCAGTTAGTTAGTTCTTTTCTTTATTTGCTTTTAGTTAAACGTGACAAAACCCAACACTCTCTTTTTATCTGCTTTCTAGATAATTATAGAGCCAGATCTGGTAGCACAGATCTGGAGGTCTATCTCATATTTCAGACAAATTCTCTGTGGACGATCTTTAATATACTTACTTTTAAAACTTGCTACAATTGGCCCTGATCTTGCAGGCTATTGTTAGCCCTCAATGTGCTGATATCTCTTTCATAATTTAAAATTATGTAACTTAATATTCATTAATTCGTCATTCAAAACACACATAAATCAGGCACATGTTAGGCAACAACACCTGCCCCTAACTGGGCATATATATTATATACGCCAGGCAAAAAAATTGGGATTTTGCCTTGGCGTATGTAATACATATGCCTGGCTAAAACAACTGCCACATTACCCAGGCGTATATAATATATACGCCTGGCTAAATAATTGAATTTTTGGCTGGGCGTATATATTATATACGCCTCCTATAACTGATGCCCGACAGGTTCCCTATAACCCGTTCCCAGCCCTCTTTGCCTTGCTGTTTACTCGGGCTTTGCCTTTTTTGCTCCTCTTTTTCCTTCTCTTTTTTTTCTTTCTTTCTCCTCGATAAGTGGGTCCATCACCCTACATTAACTGAGCTTTATAGGACATCTTTGTACGTCTATGGACCCGCTTCCCGACTTGAATTCACATACGGGGGTTGGGGTTAGTATACTTCCCTGTTTGGGCCCGGGGCCCAGTTTTTTGCAAAAGTGGCATGATAGCTTGGCCGAGAGTGAGCTCGCTGTTCTGAATTGCCTCAGGTTGTCCCGCCTTTCCTCACTCCTTGCTATTCCTCTATTGCCCAACCTACTGTAGGCGGCTTTGGCATCATGGGACCATAGAGCCCATGTCTTTAGATTTGGGTCCAGGGAGCTAACCCCAACCTTGGAAGAGCTAGCCTCTATTACTGGCTTGAAGATTCATCGAGGCCTTGCCAAAGTAGTGCCCAAACCAGGGTATGCAAGGGCGGTCCATGCGGTTCTCGGTTTAAAAAAGGGTGGATATGAGAAATGTTTTGCCGGAGGGCCCACTAGGTGTTTAGTGAAATTCCTGAGAGAACTTTTCGGTGACTCGAGTCTCCGACAGTTGCCTATCCGAGATCCTTTCAATGTGAAGGCCTTTGCCCTTTATTTGCTATCGAAAGTTCTCTTCTTTACTGGGGGCGAGACCTTTTCTCTTGGGCTATGCGACGTTTTGACCGAATTGGAGGGGGGCCACTCATTGGTGCAACTAGTCTTGGCTGAGATGTATCGGGGCCTGGATGCCTCGGCCTCGGGCTGGGTTGGGATTCTCAGCGGGAGCCCGCTCCTTGTTTAGATTTGGCTAGGAGAGCATTTGGCTATCATGGGGCCTGTACCGAGGTTTTGCTTGGTGAGAGGGGATGTGGCCCGGGGTTTTCTAACACGTTACTCGAGGCTGCCCCATGGGAGCATCGAAGAACTGAACCTGTGGCTATCTAATGCAGAGCTAATCTGGCAGCTTCCCTGGTTGGACGGTACCTTTCCGATTGTCCGCTCTCGGGATTGTGAGGGTATCACACTATTGGGGTTGACTGGTAGCACATATTATTTCCCATCTCGGGTGCTTCGTCAATTCGGGTATACTCAACATGTGCCATGCTCTGTGAGGCCGCCTTTGTGCTCTCTGATATTTTCTCGGGGTTCTCTCAGTGACCTCGACCGCATAGCCGCCCTCTGGGAGACCCGCCAATCGGCGCACATGTGCAGCTTAGTTCAGGGGGGGTGTCGTCTCTCCTGATTATGAGGTTTGGCTGGCACCTGAGGAATTACCTGCCCCTAGCCCAGTTTCGGTAGGCGTGATAGAGACGGGGCCTTGGCCATGTAAGGAGATGATTCTCCGGACTAGGATCGAGTCTCTTTCTGTAGAGAGGCTGGCTTTGACCGAGGCTTTGGAGAAAGAAAGGGTCAGAGCTGAGATTGCAGAAGCGAGAGCTGCCACAGCCGAGAGTGAGGTTCTTCGGTTGGTCATGGTAGGTGGATGTCTGATCGAAATGCTCGTGAGGACTCTCTTCTTGCAGAGATCAGTGCTTTGAAGCGTGCTCCCTGCCCTTGACCTGTTCCTGCATATCATAGATCATATACGGAGGAGGAATGCCCCATAATGTAGATCTCTTTTGGGTTACTTTCTTTTTTGTTGTTTTTTCATATATATACATATATATGTATATTTTTAGTTTTTACACCAAAGAAGGCAAAGAAATAGAAAGTGTGTCATGTCGTTATCTTTTTGGGACGTGACACTCCGCACGTAATACTGTAAGAAATGGAATGAAATCTATACATACATATATATTTTGTTTTTTTTTTTTACTTTCTCTTTCGTATGTCTCGCAATGCAAGGCTTTTCATGGAGGAGGAAAATCTATTATCTCTTTTTTCAAAATTTTCTCCTACAGTGTAGGGCTTTTGATGGAAAAGGGAAATCTATTATCTTTTTTTTTAAATTTTCTCCTCCACAGTGTGGGGCTTTTTATGGGAAAGGAAAATCTATTATCTTTTTTGAAATTTTTCTCCTCCATAGTGTGGGGCTTTTTATGGGAAAGGAAAATCTATTATCTTTTTTTAAATTTTCTCCTCCACAGTGTGGGGCTTTTTATGGAAAAGAAAAATCTATTATCTTTTTGGAAATTTTCTCCTCCACAGTGTGGGGCTTTTTATGGGAAAGGAAAATCTATTATCTTTTTTTAAATTTTTCTCCTCCACAATGTGGGGCTTTTTATGGAAAAGGAAAATCTATTAAAATTTGGGATCTTTTTGCGATGTCGGTAATTACGAGGGCAAGCCAATGGGTCCCCCCCCCCCTCTTTTTTTGAGCATGGTTGAACCCTGTTCATGAGGTACGAGTTTTTCCTTTAAACATGGGAAGGTTAGCTTCCCTGGGATTGGTCTAGTCTTCTGTCTTTCCCTCATGCGTCAGACGCCGCAGTAGAGACGACATACTTGATCGGGATCAGATCCAATTTTAACATGAGTGGCCCATCAAAGGGGAGGAAGGGGCTCAAGGGGTTCAAACTGAAATGGGAGAGCGAGAACAGGTCTTCTCCTAATCTCTCTCTTCTTGACATTTTAGCTCATAGCACCCAAGACGGGTTTTCGCTATGCCCGTCATCCCTGTTTTTACCCGTAGCGCCCTTTCGGGTTTTCACTACGTCCATGGGTTCGCTCTCTTACCCCAGGTGCCCTTTTGGATTTTCACCTGGTCCGCGTGAGTTCGCTGTTTTTACCCGTGGCGCCCTTTCGGGTTTTCACCATGTCCATCTTGCTTTGAACTTAAATTAATTTTCTTTCGTTTCGTTTTCTTTTTTTTTCTCTCTTTTTTTTTAGAACCAGAAGGCCACAACATGGACGTCGATTCCATCATAGCCGGCTGAATGAAGTTCTGTGTGGTTTGTTAACTCAGCTTGTTCTGATGCAGTAGATGCTATGACCGCTTGTGGACCTTAAAGAGGGCTTTCTTTCGGGTTGTAATGTGGCCAGGGTTCAAACGGGTTGGGTTTTTCTGGGGATTTGAATCTAAGTTTTGAGTGAATTCTAGATTCGGTGACTCATCTATCTTTCCAAAGGCTTTTTATGGTACAGGCCCCAGTCACTTCTTTTTTTTTTTTTTTAGTCTTGGTCCCCCCTTTTTGGGGGGGGTTTTACTTTCTTCTTCTTCTCTCTTTTTTCTCTTTTTTTTTTGTTTGGATTTTTCCTCTTTTCTCTTTTCTCTTTTTCTTGGAATTTTGGGAGGGGTATATGAAAGAAATGGTTATTGGCCCGACGTGTGTAGCAAAAAAGGGGGAAGGTTTTCAGGGAATATTTCTTTTGGGCTACTTGTTTTTTAAATGATGGCCTCTTTTATGTGGTCCTTAAGTGATCACACATCTACTTTTATTAAAACTTACCTTGTCCCAAGACCTATGAGTAGAACCTGCAGAGGTATCCAGCGTTGATGGGCTTAGGAAAGTGGTCTCCGTCCATGGTGGCGAGGCGAACGGCGTACCCTGGCAAAACCACTCAGATGACGTAGAGTCCTTCCCAATTCGACCTAAACTTCCCTCTCGGATCGGCGTGGAGAGACAGGAAAATTTTCTTCAGCACAGTGTCTCCTACCTATAGGTCTCGACTGCGGACACGCTTATTGTAAGCACGTGCAATTCTTCTCTGATAGATCTGGGTGTTGCACAAGGCTAGGAGTCTCTTCTCGTCAATTAAATCCAGCTACTCAAAACCGGCTCTTTCCCTCTCAGCCTCGGGTAGATGGGATTCCAAAAGGATACGAAGTGACGGTACTTCAACCTCAACGGGTAGCACGGCCTCGGTTCCGTACACAAGGGAGAATGGCGTTGCCCCTGTAGCGGTACGGATAAACGTTCTATAGGCCCAAAGTGCGAAGGGTAACTGCTCACTCTAATCTCTGTAAGTGACTACCATCTTCTCTAGGATGCGGATCAGAGTTTTGGTGGCTGCTTCCACGGCTCCGTTCATCTGCGGCCTGTAAGGGGATGATCGATGATGCTTGATCTGGAATTGCTCACACAAGGCCCAGATGCACCTATTGGCGAAATTAGTGCCATTATCAGTGATGATATCTTTGGGTACGCCGAATCTGCAAATGATGTTGTTCCTGATGAACTTCTCAACATGACTAGCCTTAATGCTCGTGTAGGAGGCTGCCTCTACCCACTTAGTAAAATACTCCACCGCGACCAGGATGAACTGATGTCCGTTGGAAGCCATAGGATTGATTTTTCCGATGACATCGAGACCCCAGGTGGCGAACGGCCAAGAAGTGACCATGCTGTGCAAGTCAATGGCCGGAGCATGTATTAGACTGGAGTGCTCCTGGCATTTGTAGCATACGCATCAATGTGGTCCAAAAGTATCCTTGCCTTAAAATTTTCTTACCAAGCATGTGTCCACTGACGTGTGCCCCGCAGACTCCTTCATGGATCTCCTTCATGATCTCACCTGCTTCTTTCCGGGTTAGGCATCGGAGCAGAATATTTTCGAGAGACCGTCTGTACAGGAGATCGCCGCAGATGACGTAGTTCGTTGCTAATCGTTGGATGGTGCGTCTGTCCACCTTTGATGTTCCTTCTGGGATAGTTCAGGTCTCAAGGAAATTCTTGATGCCTGAGAACCAGGGTGGTTCATCATCTACCTCTGTAGGTCCCTCGATTAGGTGACAGAAAGCCGGTTCGTCCCTCTGCTCTGTCATGATCGGCTTCATCACAACTCCGTAAGGAATCTCAACCATAGAGGCCAAGGTAGCCAGGGGGTCAGCAAACCGATTCCTTGCTCGTGGTATATAGGAGAAGGTGACCTCTTCAAAGCAGACTATCAGATCCTCCGGATGCTCATGGTATGGGATCAGTTTCTCATCCTTGGTCTTCCAATCTCTGTTGGTCTGGCATATAATTAACTGTGAATCTCCAAAGACCCTGAGGTGAGTTATATTCAGATCAAGAGCTTCCTGTAAACCAGCTGTACAAGCCTCATACTCGGCCATATTGTTGGTGCATGGGAAGTTCAATTTGATTGAGATGGGTACATGTGATCCTCTTGGCGAGATAAGAACGGCGCCAACTCCTTGGCCTTCAACATGCGATGCTCCATCGAAGTGCATTACCCAGGGCTCCTTTGTTTCCTTTGTATCCTTGTCAGTCATGAACAGAATGTCCTCATCGGAGAATTCGGTCCTTAGAGGCTCATAGTCCGGCAGAGGGTTCTCAGAAAGATGATCAGCGAGTGCCTGCCCCTTAATCGATTTCTGGGTGACATAAGTAATGTCAAATTTGGATAGGAGTAGTTGCCACCGTGCAGTTCGACCAATGAGAGCAAGTTTCTCAAATAGGTACTTCAACGGATCCATCCGTGCTAGAAGTAAAATGGCTTGAGATAGCAGGTAGTGTCGAAGTCTTTGAGTAGCCCAAACGAGTGCCATCCATGCTTTTTCCAGATGAGAGTAGCGCGTCTCATAGTCAGTGAACTTCTTGCTTAGGTAATAGATGGCCTGCTCTCTTCTTCCTGTCTCATCATGCTGTCCTAACACACATCCCATGGAAAACTCTGTCGTGGACAGGTACATTATCAGGGGTCTATCAGGTATAGGCGATACCAATACAGGAGGGTTCAAGAGGTAACCCTTGATCTTATCAAATGCAGCTTGGCAGTCATCATTCCACTCAACTGGTGAGTCCTTTCTCAGTAGCTTGAAGATTGGTGCACATATCGGAGTTAACTGTGCAATGAACCATCGATGTCTTTGGATTACGCCTAAGAAGCCTCGACTTCCTTCTCTCTGTAGATGGTGATGGCATTTTGTGATGGCCTTGATCTTGGTCGGTCGACCTCGATGCCTCTCCTCGACTATGAACCTAATAGTTTTCGACATAGCACCAAATCGCACTTTTGTGGATTCAAACAACTTGTACTTCCTTAGTCTTTCAAACACGAAGGTTTACGGATGGTAAACCGCTGGTGATTTAGCTATCATGTCATCGCCTACATACACTTCAATCTCTCGTGCATCATGTCATGAAATAGTGCCATCATAGCTCTTTGCGTACGTTGCGGCATTCTTCCAAATGGCATGACTCGATAGCAAAAGGTTCCCCAGGGGGTAATGAACGTTGTCTTCTTGCGATCAACCTCTGCCATTTTAATCTTATTGTAGCCCGAGAACCCGTCCATAAACGAGAGCATTCCGTGCTTAGCAGTGTTATCGACCAAGATATCGATGTGGGGTAATGGAAAGTCATCCTTAGGGCTCGCCTTGTTGAGATTCCAAAAATCAATGCACATTCGAACCTTTCCGTCCTTTTCGGTACGAGGACGATATTGGCCAGCCACTGGGGGTATTTGGATACCATGAGGAAACCCGCGTCATACTGCTTAATGATCTCGTCCTTTACCTTCAACATCCACTCTGGTCGGAGACGTCTCAGCTTCTATTTAATCAGCTTGCAATCAGGGTAGAGTGGCAACTCATGCTCAACCAGATCAGTATCCAAACCAGGCATGTCTTCATACGGCCATGCGAAGACGTCTTGGTATGATCGAAGGAAGTCTATCATACCTTTCCTCTCCGCAGGGGACAGCGATGTTCCAATTTTGGTGATTCTGGGGGCCTCTTTGGTGCCCAAATTGATATCCTCCGTCTCTTCGACGATCGGGGTAGGGCCATGCTCAAAATCGGCGAATTATTTGAGGAGCTCATTGGGGAGCTCATCGGTTTGACCTTCCTCATCCAGACCCGTGACTCCTACCTCTTCTTGTATTTCTACAGGAAAGGGGTCGGCTTCACGTGGGATGGGTATCACGACATCAATTTTAATTTTATTGGGAATTTTAAAGGACAATATTTTTGGAATTGGTATTTTTTCTATTTTTATGGCTTTTTGCATTTTTTTGGAGGGCAGCCCCTGGCGAGGTGGATCTCTATATATACAGGGTAGAGTGGTCCAGAGGCTAACCTCACTTTTTACAGGTTGTTTTTTTTTGGAGAGTCGGTGCAGTTTTCACGGTATTTGGCGACTCCCAGGAGTTGGGGCAAGGATGCCCAGTTACTCACTTGCGAGGCTTGGCCTTTACCTCTTTGGTGGAAGCATCATCAGTAGGCTCTTGCAGTTCCTCCCTCAGCATGTCTACAGAGGGATCCTCTAGGACTCTGTCCTCCATGGTTAGGATGGGCCCAGAGTGGCTGGTGTTGGAGTGATGGGTGGACAGGGGGACTTCTTCCTCAAACAAGGAAAGGGCGGCTAAGTCCATCTTGAAGTCTGGAGGGATGATGTAGGGATTGGTGGGGTGGATTGGAGTAGGCCTATGTGGGGTTACCCTCGTCTCCCCATTCAGATCAATTTTCACTACCCCGACACTCACAAAGGTTTCACGGATGTGGGGTCGGGCGGGAGGCTCTTCCTCCAAGTCGATTCCCCTGGCCTTGGCGACTGCTGCAGCTCTTATCTTCTCTTTGGCCTCTCTGACTTTTTCTTCATCGGGCCTATAGCCTAGGCCAAATTTGATTTGCTGCCCCTTGGCCCTGACGGGGTCTCTTCTTCCTTGAAGGCGCTGGCCCAGCCCCTTTCCTTTCTGGTGGCCCCATTTGTGGAGCATGAACACAGCTGCATCCATTCCTCCTCCAGTTTTGTCAGGAGTTTTTTCAGTTGGCCCGAGTGTAATGGCCGAGAAGTCATACTCGAATCGGTGGAGATCGGCGTCATCTGCTGTGTGCGATATGTTTAGCACTTTCAGATTTTTAATATGCAGAGTGCTTCTTTCCCTATCTTCTCTGCTTTCACCCAAGATGGTGACGATCTTTCCCTCTAAAATAAATCAGAGTTTTTGGTGTAGAGTTGACAGTATTGCTCCGAGTTTATGTATCCATGGCCGACCCAATAGTAGATTGAACGTAGACTTAATGTCCATCACCTGAAAGGGGGTGGTGAAGGTTTGCAGTCTGAGGATCAGGTCGAGGTCTACTTCTCCTATGATTTCCCTTCTGGTGTTATCGAATCTCCTGGCGCTTGACATGGATGGCCGAAAGGTGTCGGGGTTCACACCAATTTTGATTGCCGTCCTTAGAGGGCACACGTTCAGCGCCGACCCGTTGTCTATTAAGACCAACGGCACCACCAGGTTTCCTATTTCCACTGTTATATTCAGGAGCTTAGAGTGGTCATTCCCCTCGATAGGTGGGTCTGCATCAGTGAATGAGATGGCATTTGGGGGCCAACACTTGCCCTATTATTTCTCCTACTTTATCTGGAGTTACGTGGGTGGAGACGTGTGTGTCCTTGAGTGCTCACATTAAGGCTTGGAAGTGGAGCCGGGACATGATTAACAAATCCCACACAGTAATATGCGCGGGTGTTCTCTTGAGCTATGTCTCCAGTATGTGTTCTCTGGCCATTTTTTCAAAGGGATTCCCTGCGGCCTGTTCTTTCTTCTTCTCTTCTCCTCTGACGGCCCCTGATGCCTCCGGCTGTGCAGAAATCTGGCCTAACCTGGTAACAAATTCAACAGCCTCCTCCTGGTTGCAACCAGCATTCATGTCCATCCGTTCATAGCTTAAAGGCACCTGATGCGGGTCATAGGTAGGTTTCAGGATGAGGAAAGGAGTGTATGGTAATTCTGGGGGGGATGGGGTTGGACACACCAGTTTCTCGAGTCCCACCAGGTTGACTGCACTAGGGGGCGGAATGGTAGTGGCAGGAATTGGCGAGGTTGGATTTGTGGGTGCGGAGGGGGCTTGTATAGGTATTACCTGGGCCTGGTAAGACCAGTGGTGATTGGGAGCTGGTGGTAAGGGGATCGGGTGAAGGGTTGCTTGCTTGGGTGGCAGTGGAGTTGGGTTGGGACCAAAATAACGAAGGGATCGCGGGAGTGTGACTGGGATGGAGGGATGGGGAGACATCTGAGGTGCGGGTGGAGCGGGTTGATAGGGATATGAAGGGTTTGTATAGGGGGTGGCATGGTGGGGTGATGATGGGTTTGTGGATGAAATGGGGTAGGTTGGGGATGATGGAGTTGTGCATGGAGTGTTGTTGATTCTAAGTGTGCATGATTTGTGTTTTGAAAACAGATTTGTAAATGATGAATTATACTGAATTTGGAGAACTAAAAAGAATAACGAAATATCAGCACAGAAAGAACTTAATTAGCCTGCAAGATCAGGACCAATTGTAGCAAGTTTTAAATGTAAGTGAGTAAAAGATCGTCCACAGGGAATTGATTTAAAATATATGATAAACCTCCAGATCTGAGCTACCAGATCTGGCCTCTAATCCTTTCTTCAAGGCAAGTAAGATAAGAGTTTGAATTTGTCACATTAACTAAGTTACCTACAAGTAAAATGTAAACTAAATGATCCAGATCCAAGTTGGGGGAATTGGAAGTAAAATTAATAAGAATGGAGAAATAATAGTTGACTTAAGCTTAGTAATTGATTGTAGAATGAGAACTAGTGTAGCACAGTCAAGAAAGTATCAAATCTTCATCTGGCTACCAGCTCAGATGTAAGAGAAAATAATCCAATTCAAGGATTAGAATTGAGTTGAACTTATGGCTATGATCTGTCCACTTTAATGGACACAGATCATCCAATAGTCTTCAATTCGAATTCCTGATTCAGAACAAGAAACACCACTACAAATGCTGTGAGAAATTAGGTTACAAACGCCAATTCTCATAGGGATAATGAATTAAGGGAAATTGCTTATAAAATAGTAAATCTAAAGGAATCTAATGAAATAACGAGATCACAGGGAACCCTTAACACGAATCCAATTGAGAACGTACGGTTCACAGCAACCTTTTTAAATTCACCATTAAATTACAGCACTCAGCTTAAACAGCTCTCGGATTTGTAGTCTTGAATACAAATCTCACTTGTATTACAAAAGTATCTCACAGATCTCAAGTACAAAGCTAAGCTATTACAGAGGTTTCAGACAAGAGATCTGAAGTGGAAGTGAGGCAATAGAAATGAAACTCAAAATCTGGATGCCCAAATTGGGCAAATGGTTCATCTATTTATAGTTTCCCCCAAGTCTAGCTCAAATGTGTATCGACCAATCAGAATTGGTTAGATCTGTATCAACCAATGGGAGTCGAGCACAAGGATCCAGATCTATTTTGGCCAATCAGAACTGCTTGATTTGGTTCAGCCAATCAGATGACAGAAGCATCAATTCTGTTATGTATTTCAAAAATCTATTAGAACTTCTAGAAGTTCCCGCCAATTGATTTCATCTTCGGGTGCTCACATGGGGTCGAATATGCCTTTGGTTCGTGCTCAGAATCTTTCGGAATGTCCCTGAGTTTTTAAATGCATTGGGGTGCATGCAAAAGATTACTGACTTACCCTTACAGATGCTAGGAATCTTCAGAATACCATTTCGCATAGTTTGGGGAACTTTTCGCAAGGTACTGTGACTTCTGAAGCTCTTTTCACACAGTTCTGGTGCTGTTCGCAAAGAGTTCACTTCTTTTCGAATAGGTCAGAAATCCTTTCAAAGAGTTCAGGTGCTCTTCGAAAACTAAGCCTGGAGCTTTTAGTTCTTTTTGCAAAGTTCAGGTTCTTTTCGAAATGTTCAGATTCTTTTCAAAAAGCACTCTGTAATGCATTCTTCTGTTCGAATAGCTCCACACCTCTTTCTAGGTTACAACCAGGCCTTTGTCCTCTTTAGTTTAGGTATTTTGACAGCTTGTGAGGTTGTCCTTTCTCTTTCTTCCTTTGGATCAACATGGATCATCATCTTTTGGCACTTTTAGGCTGCTTTCATGGTTAAGCCTGTCTTTATTGTTAGCTGTAACACAAGCACTTAAAACACTTATTTAGTTCTCTCAAGGGTCTATCAAGGCCCAGGTTAAAGGGTGGAAAATGGTATTTTCCAGTCTTCAACACACCCCCAAACCTAAGATTTGCTAGTCCCTGAGCAAAGACAACATTAAAACAGAATGAAAAGCCACTTTTGTAGGGAACACAGTTGCATTTAGCATATGCAACAAGCCTTTTAAACCCCTAGGTGATCCCTAGTGGAGGAGTGAAGTCTCCTGAGGGTTTTCAGTGAAGGTACCCACAAACTTCTCCAATAAATTAGTTAATATCAATGCATTTCTGTTAAGGCAGACTTTAATCCAGTTAGATAGTTCACACCTGCCTCAGTCAAGCTGTAACACGATCTTCAAGAAAACATCAGTTTAAAACTAACATTCTGCTGTAATTCCTTTTACCATTCACTCAGTTTGTGTCAAGAAGTTCTTTAGAAGAAAAATCAATGAAAAGTTTGCCTTCTATTTGAAAATTCAGTTTTGATGTTACCTCAAATAATTTGATTTCAAACTCAACTCTTACCAGGGTTTTCACTCATAATGCAAATAGGAGGGTTGTACTATTTCACACAGCTCAAGAGCAGTTACAGTCCTCAAATAGGACTGTAAGCAGGAGCATAGGCTTTGCTTTTCAGTTCTGAAATCACTGCTCTTTTCACCATAGATTACACAAATCCTTATCTCCATGTGACAGCTCAATCCATCATTGATCAGTAAGGACTTTAACTTGGGTTGTAATGTGGCTTATGGGTGAAATTTATCAAGAATAAAGGGGTGGACTGGAGTTCAAAATTGAGAAGTCAGTCAAGGTAAGGAGGTGGTATGGACACCTTCTTTATTTCAGCACAATTTCATCTTCTTCTTTGAATTTTCAGAGCCAAAGTGGCCATCTTTTTCTCTTTCTTTTTCAAACTTCCAATGAAATGACTCTTTTTTTTTTTTTTTTTTTATTTGAATACTTTTACTGACATGCCACATTTCTTTTGTTGATACATCATTGCCTTCAATTATTTTTCTTCTTCTTTTACCAAACTGTTACCCAACTCTCCTTTCTTCAGCTTCCTTTCCTTTACCTTCTGACTCTCAGAGTGGGGGTTAGGCTAAATGAGGTGATGAGGTTGGTTGATGAGGTTTCAAAGAAATATTGGATTTACAAGGCTCAACTGGTGTGTATCAAGGGCAGTTTCAAAAGGTGGGGATTTTTGAAGTTCAAACTGTCCAAAAGGAGGCCTTACATCATGTCTTTAATATCATGATTTCTGTCAAGCTATTTTAACTTGGATATGTGTAACTTCTAGTGATAGTAAGTAGGTTCAAACAGTCCCTAGAGCAGAAAAAAATTGCTAATTCATATCTCCCAAGAATACATTTCAGGCCCAAGTCTCACTGGATGTAGTTTTCTATCAACTTCCTGAGATACATCATCACTGTTTTCTCTCTTTTTAGGTTTACTAAAACATCAATTTTTATTTTGAAAATTTTCTGACATTCACTTCATGAAAGAATTGGAATTACAGTAAAAAAATCAGTTTTAAAAAGTTTTAACTAATTATTTTATCTCCAAAACAACAGATGTGAAATTATTTAATCTTCAAAAATTCTGCTGTGATCATAGGCTGTACTGATTTTAACTAATTTATTGGCTGCCACACCCCCAAACCAAAAATGAGCAGTGACCTCACTGGTCCGAAATACATTAGCAAAGAAGCAATAAAAAAAAAAGCATAATGTCAGAGAAGAAAGAAAAGGAATGCACAGTAATTACTAATTAACAAAATTTTAACAGAAAACCAGAGGTACATATCACAGACCCACAAAACAAACATGTACAATGTAATCTAATAACTAGGGTCAAAATCTGTATCATAAGTTGGTTCAATGGGATCAGAACTGGAGTCACTGTCAGAGTCAGAACTAGAATCAGTATTGGAGTCTGAACTCGATTTAGCCTTCTCCTGGATTGTGTTTTGCAGCTCACTGTATTCCTCAGATTTGATCTTTTTGGTGAGGCCAATATATTTTTCAAGTCTAGTAGCCCTCAATTTTTCCTGTTCAAGCTGTGCTTGCAACATGGTGACCTTGTCTTTGCTCACTCTAACCATCCAAAAGTTTGACCCAGCAGGTCCTGCATCTTTTCTCTCTCAAATTTCATGAACAACTCCAATTTCTGAATATGGTCTTCATAAGGGGTTCTAATGTAAGCTTGCAGATCAGCTAACCCCTTGAGGACATTGTGATAGATATAAGGGTTCTCTTCCATAGCCCTTTTGAGAGTGGCAAATCTGGAAATGGGAATGGAGTGGTAGGGGACCAAAGGTATTCCAACAGTGGGAGAAGAGGAGTCCAAAAGTATGACCTCAGGGTCTGTTTGGGTGGCTTGATCAGCGACATTAAGGATGGGTCTAGGTGTATCCAAAGGTAGTGCCTCAGGTTCAAATTGGGTAGCATGATCAGATACATTTGGGATGGGTGAATCTAAAACTATTACCTCTAGATCTGTTTGGGTAGCATGGTCAGCAACAGCAGATACAGTGGTTAAGGTGGTTGTTTGGGATGTGGAGGCTAAGGTTTGGAGAAGGGAATTTGTCACAGACTGATTGTCTGTGTTGATCTGTAGTTGGGCTTGGATGGATTGGAGAAAGGTAAATATTTGGCTAATTAATTCAGGTGTGGGTGTGGTATGCAGAGTAGGGGTTGGTAAAATTGAAGTAGATGGTTGAGGTGCAATGGGTGAAATGGCTGTAAAGGGGGAAGTAGCCAAATGGGTGAAATGAGGAGGGTCAGGTATAGGTACAGATTCAAGCCCAACATTCTCCAAGATAGATCCCATCAGTGATGAATAGGCCTCTGTAGTGAATATCTCAGGTTCTGGGGTATGAGTTATTTCAGGTGTATGAGTTGAATGGGCAAGTGATCCTGAGAAACTTTGGAGAAGAGTGCTAGGAGATTGTTCAACAAAATCTGGGGCTAAATCTTGGACATTGTTAGGAGAAATTGGTGGTGTGAGTATGGCTGGAGTGGTTGGTGTAGAGGGGGGAGTCTGCAATTGGGATTATGTTGGTTATGGGAGATGGGGCTGCTGGAATGGGTGAGGGAATAGGAGTTGTGCTAGGTGAAGTGGGTAAGATGATAACTTCTTCAACAATGGGTGCAGCTGAAGAGCTGGTCACCACAGGAAGGACAGCTTGTTCAATGTCAGCTGCAGTTGAAATAGGTGCTTTAAAGTGGTCACCTCGAGTGCAGTAAAGCGATTCTTGGGCATTTGCGAGGCTAGTTCAGGTATGGCAGGTTCAATGTCAACTGCAGGGGCTGGCTCCGCTTCCTCCCTCATTCTATTCAACATGGTTTGGCTTGTAGTCCAAGCCTTTTTCCCAAAAGCATGAGGAGATATAACTTCAAATGGCTCTTGCTCATCAATGTCAAATTTGGCTCTTAGTAGGGCTGTGATCAACCTACCAAATGGTATTCCAGCTAACTTCTGCTCCTTTTTAATCTTGGTGCTAATATCAGCCATGGCTTCAAAAATCAACATAGGGGCATTGAAGAATTTCCCCATAGAGAAATGAAAGAGAGCCTCTAAAATTGGTGTCCTTCTTTCCTGGTTGTGCCCAGTGACATAAAAATATCCCCTCAAAATAGAATCCATCAGTAAAAATTGAGGTGCTAAGTCTCTCCTCATGATGGATTGTCCAATTCCAACTATGCCTTGGGTTAAATGTGCAGCCATTTCTCTAAAAGAGGCTGTTTCTTATGCGGCCAACGGACCAGCAGGATCATATTGAAATGGTATCCCCAAAGCATTTCCAATGTCTTCATAAGTGACAGTTAAATCGCAATCATCAATGAAAATTACAAGAGTAGGGACATCAGCATCCTTCTCGGTCACTTTTACCAAGTTTTGGTACCATAATCTCACCATTCGCGGATAAATTTTCTCTGGAAGAGGGGTTAGGATATTGCTCAATGAGGCATCCCTAATGTATTTCAAAGATAGCTGACATTCAGGTTTGTTGGAGAAAAAGTTCTCATCAACAATAAGTTCTGGAATTAGCTTCTGAGCTTCAATGAATGGGTTTGGCAGTACCAAATGCAAAGGCAGAGGAGGAAGCTCAAGCTCAAGACAAGCAGCAGCTGTGGGGGTGGGTTCCTCATATCTAACCTTCTTTCCTTTCTCAATCCTGTCAGCTTTATCCATCGATAGTTTCCTTTTAGCTGAGGTTTTTGCTTTTCCTTTTGGGGTGGATTTTCTCATTTTCTTAGCAGAAGATTTTGGGAACATTGATGATTTTCTTCCCCATTTAAAACTTTGTTTGAATCTCCCACAATGAATGCTTATACCAAATTAAACTTTGCAAAACACAAAGCGGAGAAAGCATACGGAAAAATCTCAAATCTAGGGTTTTGGTTGAACTTGTTGATCGCTTGATGAAGTCCACCAGAATCAGAAGCAAAAAGTCCCTCTCTTCATGTGTAATCCGTCGAACAAATATGAAGAAAATTGGGGCTGAATTCTAAAAACACGCAAGGAAGGAAAGAAAAAGGGTTTTCTGTGAAACAGGACGCTCTGAGAAGGCTTTCAAATATGAAACCCTTGCTTCGAAAGGGTTTAAATATGCTCAAAATGATATTCGCAAAGTATCTTTGAAGTTTTTGAAAAGTTTAAAACAGTCCTTTTTACAAAAGAGAATGGCATCAGTACCATTCGAAAAGCAAATAGCTTCAGAACTAACTTTTCAAAAAGCAAAAGGCTTCAGAAACAACTATTTGAAAAGCAAAACATTCTTTTCGAGTAGTTAGTTACAGGTCCAGATCCTTTTCGAAAAGGAAATTAAACTTTTTGAAATGTATTTTTGTTTCTTTGCGAATTAATTTTTCACATATTATAACTTCTCGAATTGAGTGTAAACATGACTAAAAATAGAGACGAATAAACTATGAAAAAATGACAAAACAAACATGAGTAAAATACATATGATACAGTTGTTTAACATCATATTTGTGGAGGCTCATGATGGTAGATGGTCAGCACAGGCTCCAGGGTATTTTCAATGCATGGTTTAAGCCTCTGACCATTTACTTTCAAGGTTCTCCCATCATTGGGGTCCATAATTTCAACAGCTCCAGAAGGAGATGCGTGAATGACAGTATATGGCCCTTCCCATCTCGATCTCAGCTTTCCAGGAAAAAATTTAAGTTTTGAGTTGAATAACCATACCTTGGAACCAGCTATGAACTCTTTTCTCAGCAGATTTTTGTCATAGAAAGCCTTAACTTTTTCTTTGTAAGATCTTGCATTAGTGTATGCATCCATCCTCAGCTCTTCCAACTCAGCAAGCTGTAGTTTCCTGTGATTACCAGCAGTAGTAAGATCCATGTTCAAGGTTTTAATAGCCCAAAAGGCTTTATATTCTAACTCCACTGGTAAATGGCATGCTTTGCCATAAACCAATCTGAATGGGGACATGCCAATTGGGGTTTTATAGGCTGTCCTATATGCCCATAATGCATCATTCAGCTTAAAGGACCAATCCTTTCTGTCCTTCTTCACAATCTTTTCCAGTATATGTTTGATTTCTCTATTGGAAATCTCCACTTGTCCACTGGTTTGTGGATGATATGGAGTAGCTACTCTATGAGTCACAGAGTACTTTTTCAATAAAGCTTCAAAATGCTTATTACAAAAATAGCTTCCCCCATCACTAATAATAGCTCTGGGGAAACCAAACTTGGAAAAGATGTTGTCCTTTAAAAATTTCAGAACCACTCTATGATCATTGGTTTTAGTGGTTGTGGCTTCAACCCATTTGGATACATAATCCACAGCTACTAAGATGAAATTACAACCATTTGAAGGAGGAAAGGGACCCATGAAATCTATCCCCCAAATATCAAACAACTCGACTACCAAAATAGGCTGTAAGGGCATTGAGTTTCTCTTAGAAATGCTGCCCAATTTTTGGCAGTTCTGACAAGACTTACAGTGCTGCAGAGCATCTTTGAAAAGTGTAGGCCAATATAATCTACACTGCAAAACCTTTGCAACAGTTTTGTTTCTACTAAAATGACCTCCACGGGCCTGTTCATGACACATGGAAAGTATGCTATGAAAGTCTTCTTCAGGGATACATCTTCTTATTATTTGGTCTGCATAAATCTTGAACAGATAAGGATCCTCCCAAATAAAATGTTTAACCTTTGAGAAGAAAAGATCTTTATCCATTTTATTCCACACCCTTTTTACCTTTAATCTGCAAATCAAACTCCTGTACTAGGAGGATCCACCTGATTAATCTTGGTTTGGTATCCTTCTTAGACAGAAGGTATTTCAAGGCTGAGTGGTCAGTGAACACCACTATTTGTGAACCCAAAACATATGACCTAAATTTCTCCAAAGCAAAAATAATTGCTAGCAGTTCCTTCTCAGTTGTTGTGTAATTGAGTTATGCATCAATCATTGATCTACTGGCATAAGCTATGACATGAGGCAGCTTATCCTTTCTCTACCCAAGAACAGCTCCCAAAGCATAGTCTGATGTATCACACATCAGCTCAAAAGCGATGAATAGTAGAGGCGTAGTATTGGAGCTGAAATCAAACAATTTTTTAAGAATTCAAATGCCTTCAAGAATTCATTGTTGAAAATAAAAGGGACATCTTGGCACAATAAATGACAAAGGGGCTTGGATATTTTACTGAAATCCTTAATGAACCTTCTGTAAAATCCAGCATGTCCCAGAAAGCTTCTGATTTGTTTAACAGTTTTGGGAGGTGGCAAATGTGCAATTAAATCAATTTTTGCTCTGTCCACCTCAATGCCCTTGTGGGAGACAACATGGCCAAGGACAATGCCTTGGGTGACCATGAAATGGCTCTTCTCCCAGCTCAAAACTAGATTGGTTTCTTCACATCTCTATAACACCAAGTTGAGATGATGTAAACACTGGGCAAAACTGTCTCCATATATTGAAAAATCATCCATAAAAATTTCCATAAATTGGTCAATCATATCAGAGAAAATGGAGTACATGCATCTTTGAAAGGTAGCAGGAGCATTACAAAGACCAAAAGGCATTCTCCTATAGGCAAAAGTGCCAAAAGGGCAAGTGAATGTGGTCTTTTCTTGATCTTGTGGATACACAGGAATCTGGTTATAACCAGAGTAACCATCAAGAAAACAGTAATAAGCTTTTCTTGCTAGCTTATCTAAAATTTGATCAATGAATGGAAGAGGGAAATGGTCTTTTCTGGTCATTGTGTTTAGTTTTCTATAATCAATACAGACCCTCCAACCAGTTGTTTGTCTGGTTGACATAAGCCCACCAGAATCTGAGGTTACAACTGTTATCCTAGATTTCTTAGGTACCACCTGTGTAGGTGCCACCCAAGCTGAATCTGAAATGGGGTAAATGACCCTTGCATCCAACAACTTAACAACCTCTTTCATGACCACTTCTTGCATATGAGGATTCAGCCTCCTTTGCATTTCCCTAGAAGGCTTTGCATCTTCTTCCAAATAAATTTTATGCATGCAAATATCTAGACTGATTCCTCCTAAATCAGCAATAGTCCAGCCAATTGCCCTCTTATGTTGTTTCAATATAATCAACAGCTCTTCCTCCTGCTCCTCGGTGAGGGAGGAAGAAATAATCACAGGCAATATTTTATGGTCTCCTAAAAACACATATTTCAAATTTTCTGGCAACTGTTTAAGCTCTACATTAGGTGGGCTGAGTAAAGAAGGTAACAAAGGTACCTTGGTTGTTTGTGGAAGAGGAAGAATAGCAGGTTTCCATGAAGAAAACCTTGCTATTTTTTCCTGAGTTTCCTGCATAGCTCTGACCTCCTCAGTCTTTAAGGCACCAGCTGTCTCTTCCACAGCATTTCTCCAAACATCTTTAAAATCTGTGGTTAAATCTTCATACTACAAAAACTGTGGTAAAGTCTCTTCTACCAGTTCATCCAACAGATCAACAAAACACTCCTCAGAACTAAATTGAGGTTGCGTGACTACATTGTAAACATTTAACTTCACCTTCATATTTCCAAAAGAGACTTCCATAATACCAGACCTGCATTGAATGCAAGCATTGGCTGTATCCAGAAATGGTCTCCCCAAAATGACAGGGATGGAAGTTTTGCTTTTTGTAGGTTCCATATCCAATACCAGAAAATCAGCAGGGTAGAAAAACTTATCTACTCCTACCAACACATCCTCAATCATCCCAACAAGCTTTCTTTCAGATCTGTCTGCTAGTTGTAACACCACATGAGTGGGTTTTAACTCTCTCAAACCTAGTTTCTCATATACAGAATATGGAAGCAGGTTGACACTAGCACCCAAATCTAATAAAGCCTTTTCAATGGTATGTTCCCCAATAATGCAAGGGATTGTGGGGATTCCATGATCTTGAAATTTAGGAGGTGTGGTAATGGACAAAACCTGATTAACTCTTTCCACAGCAAAGACCTTCTTGGATAACTGTATCCTAGATTGTCTTTTGTGAGTGCAAATATCTTTCAAAAATTTTGCATATGCTGGGATCTGTTTGATTGCATCAAGCAAAGGTAGATTTATCTTGACTTGCTTGAAAGTCTCCATCATTTCATCTATTTTTGTGTTCCCTTTATCAAAAGGGGATGCAAATTTCATGGCGTGGGGAAATGGTAAATGAGGAACTAGTCCTTCATTTACAGCTTTAGAAACATCATTAGAATATTTTTGATTTTTCTATTTTTCATTTTTTTGATTTTTCTGAGGTACATCAGCACCCCCAATGCTAACATCATGCTGCTCTTACTGCATATCTCTAGCAGTTTCCTTAATTTCTTCTTCTTCTTTTTCAGTACCCACATTGTTATTTACAACTCTTCCACTTCTCAAAGTAGTGATAGCTTTTACTTCTTCATGTGAAACAGAAGCCTCTCCAACCATGAACTGTCCTTTAGGATTGTTCAAAGGTTGGCTAGGTAACCTGCTTTCCTCTCTTTTGGCCAAAGTATTTGCAAGTTGACCCAATGTTTCCTCAATCTTCTTTATGCTTTGACTGTGAAAGTTTACAGTCTGAGTTAAAGACCTTAAATTCTGGAGTGAATTTAGAACTTGATCTTCAAAAGAAGGGGATCTGGAAGGGGTTTGAACTGGAGCAGATTGCTGTCCAGGTTGTTGTGGAATGGGCAGCTGAAAATTTGGCTTGGTATAAAAATTCTGCTAATAAGGCTGAGCAGTTTTGAAAGGTAGTTGGTTCTTTGGTTGCTGCTACTGTTGTGATTGATAATTGCCCTGGCTCCACCTTAAATTGGGGTGCCCTCTCCACGCATATTCATTTGACTGCATTTATCCAAATGATTGGGCAGCATGAGCTTGCTCCACTACTAAATCTGGGAACTGTGGTGCAGCTGGACATTGATCAAGTGAATGAGTAGGGGACTGGCATATCAGACATGCCTCCCCTACTCTTGCAACCATTGGATTTTTAAGTGAGTCCATCAATCTATCAAACTTTATGGTTAAATTATCCATCTTCCTTTCCAACTCATTCACCTCATAAATCTTTTCTTTGGTGGTTTGTTGATTGTTCAACCTAGCAGGATTCTCAATGTCTCTTGACAAAGATTCCTGTTGAGTTGAATTTTCACCAATTACTTCAAATAAATCCCAGACCTCCTCAACTATTTTTTGTAAGTAGGTGCCTCCACAAGAAGCATCTACCATGTTCTTACCCTTTTGATCAATTCCTTGATAGAAGCTTTAAACAAGTTGCCATCGGGGAATTTGATGATGAGGACATTGCCTTAACAGTTCTTTAAATCTTTCCCATGCTTCATGGAAAGTTTCAGTTGAGTGTTGTGAGAAGGAAATAATACTTTGTCTCAACTGACTGGTTTTAGGCATAGGAAAGTATTTGGCTAAAAATTGACACTGTAAATCATTCCAAGAAGTGATACCATTTGGTGCCAGCATAGACAACCATGCTCTAGCTTTATCCTTTAATAAAAAAGGAAAGAGCCTAAGCTTGGTTGCCTCTGGACCAAGTCTAGCTATGTTGAATGTGGTACAAAGAGACAAAAATTCATCCACATGCTTGTATGGATCTTCCTTACTCAAACCATGGAAGGAAGGAAGCATTTGGATAGTTGATGATTTGATTTCATAATTTCCTTCAACAGTAGGAAATTGAATGCAAAATGGGGAATTATAGGCACCAGGTGCAAAATAATCCCTCAAAAGTTGATGTTCTTCACCCATAGTAGCAGTCTCAGCAAAATTCTGTGATGTTTGTCTGGTTCGTAGTAGCCTTTCAACTTCTAAATTCAAAGGGACAATCTCAGGACTAAGAGTCCTCCTACCAAACATACAACACAGAACAGAGAATCAAATTATGCACAGCAAACCTCCAGAAATCCTTGTAAAGTAGATTCCACGCTCAAAATGT
Source organism: Chloranthus sessilifolius (assembly GCA_021018995.1). NCBI lineage: Eukaryota > Viridiplantae > Streptophyta > Magnoliopsida > Chloranthales > Chloranthaceae > Chloranthus > Chloranthus sessilifolius. The sequence goes on along the minus strand of CM037584.1, from coordinate 101,951,824 downwards.
ATATGAATAACTGCACAGATTTAAACAACAGAATAGTTTAGCACTGGTGTAATAAAAACAAAATAGAATAAAAACTTAGGTCTACCTATTTTAAAACAAATTCCCAGGCAGCGGCGCCAAAAACTTGTTGTTAATTCTAAGTGTGCATGATTTGTGTTTTGAAAACAGATTTGTAAATGATGAATTATACTGAATTTAGAGAACTAAAAAGAATAACGAAATATCAGCACAGAAAGAACTTAATTAGCCTGCAAGATCAGGACCAATTATAGCAAGTTTTAAATGTAAGTGAGTAAAAGATCGTCCACAGGGAATTCATTTAAAATATATGATAAACCTCCAGATCTGAGCTACCAGATCTGGCCTCTAATCCTATCTACAAAGCAAGTAAGATAAGAGTTTGAATTTGTCACATTAACTAAGTTACCTACAAGTAAAATGTAAACTAAATGACCCAGATCCGAGTTGGGAGAATTGGAAGTAAAATTAATAAGAATGGAGAAATAATAGTTGACTTAAGCTTAGTAATTGATTGCAGAATGAGAACTGGTGCAGCACAGTCAAGAAAGTATCAAATCTTCATCTGGCTACCAGCTCAGATGTAAAAGAAAATAATCCAATTCAAGGATTAGAATTGAGTTGAACTTATGGCTATGATCTGTCCACTTTAATGGACACAGATCATCCAATAGTCTTCAATTCGAATTCATGATTCAGAACAAGAAACACCACTATAAATGTTGTGAGAAATTAGGTTACAAACGCCAATTCTCACAGGGATAATGAATTAAGGGAAATTGCTTATAAAACAGTAAATCTAAAGGAATCTAATGAAATAAGGAGATCACAGGGAACCCTTAACACGAATCCAATTGAGAACGTACGGTTCACAGCAACCTTTTTAAATTCACCATTACAATTACAAAGACTACCTTAAATACTCTCGGATTTGTAGTCTTGAATACAAATCTCACTTGTATTACAAAAGTATCTCACAGATCTCAAGTACAAAGCTAAGCTATTACAGAGGTTTCAGACAAGAGATCTAAAGTGGAAGTGAGGCAATAAAAATGAAACTCAAAATCTTGATGCCCAAATTGGGCAAATGGTTCATCTATTTATAGTTTCCCCCAAGTCTAGCTCAGATGTGTATCAACCAATCAGAATTGGTTAGATCTGTATCAACCAATGAGAGTCGACCACAAGGATCCAGATCTGTTTTGGCCAATCAGAACTGCTTGATTTGGTTCAGCCAATCAGATGACAAAAGCATCAATTATGTTATGTATTTCAAAAATCTATTAGAACTTCTAGAAGTTCCCGCCAATTAATTTCATCTTCGGGTGCTCACATGGGATGGAATATGCCTTTGGTTCATGCTCAGAATCTTTCGGAATGTCCCTGGGTTTTTAAATGCATTGGGACGCATGCAAAAGATTACTGAATTACCCTTATAGATGCTAGGAATCTTCAGAATACCATTTCGCATAGTTTGGGGAACTTTTCGCAAGGTACTGTGACTTCTGAAGCTCTTTTCGCACAATTCTGGTGTTGTTCGCAAAGAGTTCTCTTCTTTTCGAATAGGTAAGAAATCCTTTCGAAGAGTTCAGGTGCTCTTCGAAAACTAAGCCTGGAGCTTTTAGTTCTTTTCGCAAAGTTCAGGTTCTTTTTGAAATGTTCAGATTCTTTTCGAAAAGCACTCTGTAATGCATTCTTCTGTTCAAATAGCTCCACACCTCTTTCCAGGTTACAACCAGGCCTTTGTCCTCTTTAGTTTAGGCATTTTGATAGCTCGTGAGGTTGTCCCTTCTCTTTCTTCCTTTGGATCAACATGGATCATCATCTTTTGGCACTTTTAGGCTGCTTTCATGGTTAAGCCTGTCTTTATTGTTAGCTGTAACACAAGCACTTAAAATACTTATTTAGTTCTCTCAAGGGTCTATCAAGGCCCAAGTTAAAGGGTGGAAAATGGTATTTTCCAGTCTTCAACATGGAGCGGGGTGATTTGGGGATGGCGGAGTAGTGTATTGGGTGGAGATATTTGGGGGTGTGTATGGGGTAGGATAATATGGGGATGGCGGAGTTATGTATGGTATGGGGCGATTCGGGTATGACGGGGAGGTGTATGGGGTAAATTGGGCGTGGGGTGGATATGTGTATAATTGCGGTGGGGTTGTGCCCGTTTGGATTTGATAGGTGGGAGCGGGAGTAGAAAAATATTGCCCTAAGTCTATGGGCTCCTCTTAGTATACCGGCACGGGGAAATAATCAGCCAAATACAATGGCTCGATAACCCCAACGAATGGTCCTCCTTCATTCATCCTAGGGAGTGAAAACTCCTCCTGATTACTGATATAATCTGAGGGGTCAAACTCTTCTTCCTCCTCCTCTATCCAATGGATGTTAGGCTTGGGGCCTCCTGGGTGCGGTGGTAGAGGGGCTTGATGAATGTTCTGGTTTCACCCTTGAGAAAGCGACGGGGGAATAATTTTTCCTATCTTTATTAAATCTTAGATCGCGTGCTTCAGGGGGAAGCACCAGTCCGTAGGGTGACCCGATCCCTAGTGGAAATTGCAATGCAGATTAGGGTCATAGTTTCTTGGGATGGGATGGGGTGGTGGGCGAGGCTGGAGCAGACTGACCAGACCTTTCTGTAGTAATACTGGCAATAAGACACTTAAGGATTGCCCAATGGCATGAACACTCGTTCAAATCGTGCTTTCATCTGCTCTTGGGTAAACGGGGCTCTTGGTCCGTTGTTTGGCCTTGGTGCTTGCTCGAAACGGGCTAGGGGTGTTTGTGTGACCTGGAGCTGTATCGGGGGGCATTGGTATTAGCCTGGGGGTAAACAATGTTCTGTACCTCTGTCCCTGGTCTTCTTTCAATTCTTAGTTCAACAGCTTTTTGAACCCCGGTGGCCCCGCTGGCCATGTTTCTCCCTAGCCTGCCTTCTCTAATGGCATCTTCACAACGGTTGGTATTTCTGACCAAATCAGTAAAACTAGACTACTGCTGATATACTAAAAAACCTGCGATGACCGGGAGGGCTCCCTTGGTTATCAATTCAATCTGTTCATCATCGGGAATCCGGTGAGTTACCTGAGCAGCCAATGCCCTCCACCTTCCCAAGTAAGCACTGAAAGCTTCATCATGTCTTTACTTTAAACGGGCCAAATCTAACTTCCTTGGCTCTATGTCCATGTTATAGACATATTGTTCTTGAAATAAGCGTGTCAGATCTTTCCAATTTTTTGTCATGGATGGTTTCAGGGATGTGAACCATCTTAGAGTTGGGCCCCTTAGACTCTTTTGGAACACTTTGATGAGGAGTTGTTCATCTCTGCCATACTGGCACATATCCCCACAGTAAGATTTTAAGTGGGCAATGGGGTTGTCAGTGCCATTATACTTATCAAATGATGGCATCTTGAATTTCTGTGGTAGGGGGACATCAGAGAACAGACATAAGTCTGAAAAGTCTATTGAATGCAGTTCTACTCCCATCTTCATCAGCTGCTTCTATATGCTATCTATTTGTTCTTTCAACTGTTCTGGTTCTTTTGAGGCTGTAGCGGGGACTGCTTCCCCCTGATTTTGTTCGACCCTAGGTTTGATGATGGTGGGCCCAGGAGGGTTGAAGCTGGCAACTCCTCCATTGTTGTGGATCTCATCCTCCTCGTACTGTTGGTCATGGTATTGGTGAGGGGCAAGGTCTGCTATTTGGACTTGGGGGGTGAGGGGATGGATGACCTGGTGGGGCCATAAGGTTTGTAGGGGATGGGAAGGGATGAATGGATGGGTGGTTTGTGGATGAATGATGTGTTGTGCCAGGTGCACATTCTGGGGGTGATGGGGGTGTGGTTGATGTGGCGGGATGTTGTGGGTTTGAGGAATGGGATGGATTGGATTTTCTATTGGAGGCAGGATGGGGGCGTAAGGGGTATAGGTGAATGAAGGGTACTGGTGGGGGGGTATGGGCTTAGTGAATGGGCCTTGATGAGTGTGGGTGGATGGGCCTTGGGTTTGAGGGATTTGGGCTTGATGGTTTTGGAAGGCTTGGGTTGATGGGCCTTGGGCCTGGGTGTGGGGGTTAGTATGACTTTGGACCAATGGGCCTTGTTGGGTTTCGGCTAATGGGCCATGAGGGGGTTGGGTTTTGGTCCATGGGCCCTGGGCTTGGGCTTTATAGGTTTGGGTCCAAGGGCCCTGGGGGGCTTGGAACTGGGCCTGGGTCTGATGGGCTTGGGTCCATGGTTCTAAAGGTGTTTGGGCCTGGGTCCATGGATTTGTATGGGTTTGGGCTTGGACCTGGGTATGATGGGCCTGGGCTTGGGCCCATGGGTTTTGAGGTGTTTGGGCTTGGGTCCATGGATTTGTATGGGTTTGGGCCTGGAATTGAGGTGAGGGATTTTGGGGGGTATGGACGATGGGTGGTTGGGCATGGTTAGGAGGGAATGGGGTATGAAGGTTTTGGAGATTTGGATGCGGGGTTTGAGATGTAGGGTCCCGAGAAGCAGCCCATAGGGCGTACATCGTTCTCATGTCCTCCATTGAGGGAATGGATTCAGGTGTGAGATTGGGGAGTGATGGCTCACTTAAGGATGGAGGGGGTTGGGATAAATTGGGCATGACCCGGGTATGGGGGGTATGGATGATTGTGCTTGGGGGTATGGATGTATGGCTATGGAAGGTGATGGGTTATTGGTCATACCTTGGGAAAAGTTAGGCATGACCTGGGCAAATGGGGGGGTATGTTGGGATGTGGATGGGCCATGTGGAGGGAATGGTATGTGAGATGGGGAAGAGGGGATGTGGGATGTAGGGGTCATGGATGATGAGATGGATGGGACGTGGGAAGTAGGCGGGGGATGGGGCTCCCTATGGGGTCTTTGGGAGTATGGGGGTGCGGTAAGGGTGCATGGATGGGAAATGGGGATGTATGGGTTGGTTGGGAAATGAGGGGTTTCAGTAGGGGATGAAAAGGGGGTATGTTGGGAGAATGTAAGGTGGGTGGATGTGAACACGGGTGCCCCAAAGGGACCCGTGATATCGAACCGGGTTTGGGCGAAGGTGTCGGAGATCGGCTCTTCTCTGATATGAGAATGGGATGGGGATGACGGCGGGGATGTATCGGCTCTTGACATGATCCGCTAACGAGTGTTGTATCAATGTCTCAAATAGGGGCCTGTATGCTGCCATATTTTAAACCCACGATATCGGGTATGGATTTGGATAGAATCAAGTGTGTGCCTAACATGGGACGCGAACAATTGATATAGATTAAGTGATAAGAAATTGATAAGTTTTAGGGACCCTTAGTGGCCCGGTAGTTTTTAGGGAACCCAGATTCTACATACACTCAAATATAGTGTATTAAAAATACACTTGAAATCGTACCCTTCCATACACCATAGCCGTGTATTGGATAATACACTGAATGATTTTTGGTCATCCTATCTATCTATCTATATACAAACATATATATATATATGTATTAGCTTTATACTAAATTAAGCCTTATAAGGCTTATATGCATATACAATGGATACAATGGAAGCTGAGGTGGGCACTACATGGAATCCAAAGCTATATATACAGTGAACTATATATGATTGCAATACACTAGATGAAAACCTGAGATGGCTTATACATATAAACAGTGTAATTGCACTACACTAAAGTTAAGCCTATTATGGCTTATATGCATATATACTGAAAAGCTAATGTGGGAAATGCATGGGATTACAACCCTTTATGCCTTATAATACATATCTCGCCACTTGACTCCACGATTGCATGAGTCACTCTTGACTCCCATGAATGCAAAGTGCAAACCCACTATAAAATTTGCCAACAGCTTTCCTCCTTCTTCCTGCTTTGAGCTTTGAAGGAAATCTAATCGAAACAGACCCTGTGCAACCACTAAAGCACAAGGCCAAGTAAAACTAGAGAATGAAACCCTTCTTCTAGCTCAAACCCACATCTCACTTCATTCTTCTCAAACCCTTGGTCACAAGGTGATCTTACAATTTGGTCACGAGAATTGTGGCAGACGACCCCTTGGTCTAGGAGAGTCCTTGCAGCACTGGCTTCGATAAGTACTTCACTTACTTCTCAAACTCGACACCGACACCCTTTCGGCGTCGTCGTAACTACGAGTCCACCAAAAGGTATGCCGTGAGCAAATCACGTAATAGATTAGGTCCATTTCATTAGTTCATTTAAACTAAAATTTAAATCTTTGGTGCCGATTTCATACGATCGAATCGACAGCTCAAAGATATAGTATTGTGTGAGGGTTTTGGAGTCAAAATCTCCAATGATTGCACTCCAGAACTTTCATACCAAATTAATAAATATAAAGGGGTTCTCGTTGCAACGTATAAAATAAAATATAAAGCATATATAGTGTAGAAGGTCTCAGCATACTAAGAGATCCAAAAATCAGTGAAGTGCAGAGGGGAACCGCAGCATGCAAAGTGCATCAGGCTTGCCGCGGCAAGGTGCACAGCTGATGGGCTTGCCACGGCAACCCTGCAGCTTGCCGAGGCAAGCCTGTGTTTGGCTATGTGTGACTGCTTTGTGGTGCCTTCTGTCTGTATGTATGTGTTGTATATTAACTCCTAGGATTAGTGACCATGTAGGTTACATATGTGGGGTCTATGGTGACCCAGTAACCTAGTATACATGCTAAAAATGTGATCATGCATCATAGGTGTTTGGTGCATGAAGAGCTCATAACGATGAATTTAGCTTGGATGCATGCGTGCACATGTAACAAGTAACACGTAAGCTTGATTTAAGGTAGGGAGTTGACCTTGCTAATTTATATTTTGTTTTCTTATTCGCATCTGGAAAGCAATTTATTATATGTACGTGATTATACTCGGAGTATGCTCATGTCAGTTTTGATAATGATGATAGAGTCAGTTTCAATAAATGCTTTTGCATGACTATGCTCATGTTAGTTTGATGAATAGTTATGTATGATGATGATAAGTTCAGATTCGACGTATGATTAATATATGAACATGCTAGTTTCAATTTCGATGAATAGTTAGGTATGATAATGCTAGCTCAGTTTCGATATATGACTATGAATGATTATGCTAGTTTCAGTTATGTATGAGCATGCAAGTTTCAGTTATGCTAGTCTGTTTTGATATATGATTCTATGATATCTGTTCATGATGTTCTCACGTACTTAATACCATGCATTGTTACATCTTGTCATCCCTAATTTCATGTACTTGTTTGATTCATTTTGAGCCAAGTGATCCCGCTAACTCAGGAGCTTGACTGTGTAATTCTTGAACACAAGTGATCCCGCTAACTCGAGTGCTTGATGTCTCGGTCCAAGTAATCTCGCTAACTCGGGAGCTTGACAAGTGATCCCGCTAACTCGGGAGCTTGATGTCTCAGTCCAAGTGATCCCGCTAACTTAGGAGCTTGACAAGTGATCCCGCTAACTCGGGAGCTTGATTTTCTTGTTTCTTGTATATGTATGTTTTACGTCTGATAGCTTGTTTAAGCTAAACCTGTTTCAGCATGATTCCTTGTATTTATTTCAACATGAATCTGTCAACATGATAAATTATTCGCATGTACAAGATAAGATAAGATGTGCTTAGGTTGGTATTTTATGCATCAAGAAGTGAATTGGCATTCTAACATATAAGTTAGCACTGTAAATTTCCCTGTTGAGCTTCGATGATAGCTCATCCTACGACTTCATGTCTTAGCTGCAGATATTAACCCTGAGCATAAGGGTGATCCCACGTATCAGCCAGAGGAGGAGGAGGAGGAGGAGGAACAAGAGGACGAGGAGGATGAGGAAGAAGAATTTGCTGAGGAATTCTTTCCTAAGTAGGTCAGAGAGAGAGAATGCTTGAGAGAGAGATTTGTTTTGAAACTTGTATAAAACAATAGTATAATGTTTTTAAGATATTTGGTACTTCGTGTATAGGTTTTCTTTCCATTTGTTTAGATGACGGGTGGCCGTCATCGGTGGAAAGCTATACATAGCATTTGTTAGCTTTGTTTTATAGCTCTTTGATACCACCTGTACACGACACGATGCACTTGCATGATAGGATCATATTAGGTGATCCGATGACATGACCTTTCCCAGATACGATAAGGGGAAAAATTGAGCTGTCACAGGTGGTATCAAAGCCACGGCGTTAAGTCATTTGGAGACTTAACTCTGGTGTGACTATATGGCAAAGCTTCTGATATTTGTTCGATTGTAGGGTCGAGATTGAGTCAAGATGATCTGTAGGGTTTATTTGATCAAGTTATTGCTTGATCATAATAGGTTACGATGCCTCCATGACGAGGGAGAGGAAGGGGTCGACCACCATTACCCCTCGGAAAGCAAGTTGTTGCTTGATCTGGCCCGAATGCAATTCCAGCGGTGGGCTATGAGCACGACACTGCCTCGGAAAGCAGAGAAAATGTGCATATGGCAGAGAGCCGAACTACAATGGAGAATGTTGCTGAGCATACTCCTCTTATAGCAGATGTTAACCAGACAGGGCCTGCTCCCGGAGTCGAGCAGAATGCGGGATAAAATCCGTAGTTGATGGAGACCATGGTACACACTATGGCCATGCTAGCAGAGAGAAGACCCCCCAGAGGGCTTTACAGAGTTTGTACGCCTCTGACCACCGAGTTTCTATGGTCAGCACGACCCAATGGAGGCTGAAAAATGGCTAACATAGATCGAGAAGGTGCTTCAGAGGGTTACATGCACTGAGGTCGAAAAGGTTAGCTGGGCAGCATATAAATTGGAAGGTGAAGCAGAGCCCTAGTGGCAGTCTATGGAAAGGACGAGAATTCTCGGAGTACCCTAGGCTTGGGCCGCTTTCACTGAAGCCTTCAATGAGAAGTTTTTTCCAGCACCCGAGAGATATTGGATGGAGGTCCAGTTTGTGACCCTAGTATAGAGCCAGATGACTGTTAGAGAGTATGAGGCGGAGTTCACTCGCCTTTCTCGGTTTGCGCCATTACTCATAGCCACCGAGCTCATGAAGACAGAAGTTTGAACGTGGTTTGAAGCCCCTGATCAAGAAAAGAATTTCGTTGTTTCAAGCAATGACATATTCACATGTGATGAAGTTAGCTCTTATAGCAGAGACCGATGTCGAGAATATGTTCAAACAGAGAGAGGAATAAAATAAAGGCAGAAAAGCTCAGGCTCAGGCTTTTAGTTCTGGTCAAGCGAGCAAGAGACCGCGATACCCCATGCAATCAACATTCCAACCTACTACAGTAGCCTACACACGGTCCTACAATCCCGTAAATCTACCACCATTACTGCCTTGGGTTCCACATATTTTGAACCAGCCTGCCCAGTCTGTATCTCGCATTTCACGAGCACGATTGGCAGTTTCCTGCACAGGATCCTATACAGCTTCTTCGACAGCTTCAGCCAATATTTGTGAAAAGTGTGGAAAGGCACACAAGATAGACGAGTGTCGTAAAGAATCTGGTGCGTGCTTCCATTACGGAAAGATGGGACATCGGATTAAGGATTGCCCAGAGATGGTGGGAACAATGTCAAAGATAGGACCAGTCTTATGATCAGCGCGGCCTACGATACAAGGCCGAGCTTATTCTGTGTCGGCACAAGGTGCCCAAACCAATAATGATATTATTCAAGGTATGCTTGATAATTATTATTTTTATCATTAGTTTATTAATGGTCTTTTAGATGATGAAGGTGCATCACTTTAAAATTCGGATATATATACATTTAGTACACTGCATTATTTCCACTAGTCTTAGAATCATATAGTTTAGATTTGATAGTTTATAATTTCCATTAGTCCTAGCTAACTACATAATACATGTGCAATAGGTACATTACTACTGTATCCGGAGGGTGCTTACTTGTGTTATGAGATACGAGTTTTGATAGATCCTGGATCTACACACTCGTTTGTCACACCTCAGTTTACTGAAAAATTTGGAAGGTTGGGAGCCACCCCAGAACCTCTCGACTTTATTTTAGACGTGTCAGTCCCGATCGGACAATTTTTCACTACTAATATTGTGTATCGATCGATTATCGTCCTAATCAAAGATTACTGGGAATACGAAGCAGTAGCCGATTTGATATTCCTTTATATGCAAGGATTCAACATAATCCTTGGCATAGATTGGTTATTCAACCATCATGCAAACGTCGACTGTCGAAAGAAGATCGTCACTTTCTGTCCCCAAGAGAGGAAATCAGCAAAAATTTTCGATATACAATCAACTATACTCCCCTTCATTTCAGCGATCTGAGCACAACAATTACTCGATGATGGTGCTCAAGGGTACATTGCTTTTATTCAAAGTCAAGATCAGGAGGATAAGAAAATCACACTTTCAGATGTGCCGATTGCCTGTGAATTCCCTGACGTTTTCCCTGATGACTTGTCAGGATTACCGCCTGACAGGGAAGTGGAACTCACTATTGATTTAGCCTCGGGCACTGAGCCAATATCAAAGGCACCGTATCGAATGGCACCAGCAGAGTTGAAAGAACTCAAGGAACAGTTGCAAGAGCTTCTTGACAATGGGTTTATCAGACCGAGTGCATCCCTGTGGAGAGCACCAGTATTGTTTGTAAAGAAGAAGGACGGTTCGATGCGCCTCTGCATTGACTACCGTCAATTAAATAAGCTAACAGTCAAGAATCGTTACCCGCTCCCCAGAATCGACGATCTCTTTAATCAGTTACAAAGAGCATGATGCTTTTCAAAGATTGATTTACGATCGGGATATCATCAGATGAAGGTGAAAGCTGAAGATATTTCGAAGACAGCTTTCGGGACACGATATGGTCACTACAAGTTTCTCGTCATGCCCTTCAGGTTGACCAATGCGCCTGTATCATTTATGGACTTGAGGAATCAAGTCTTCAAGCCTTATTTAAATCAGTGTATCGTGGTATTCATAGATGATATACTTATCTACTCAAAGACGAGAGTAGAACATGAAGATCATCAACGTCTTGCTTTACAGACATTGAGAGATTCTCAGTTGTATGTCAAGTTCAATAAATGTGACTTCTGGTTGAATCAAGTTAGTTTTCTGGGCCATATCATCTCCGAAGCCGGTATTACAGTAGATCCTACAAAGATAGAGGCTATAGTGCAATGGAAGTAGCCACAAACTGTAACCGAAATCTGAAGCTTTCTAGGTCTCGTAGGGTATTATCGACGTTTTGTAGAAGGGTTTTCAAAACTTGCTCGACCACTGACGTAGCTCACTCGTAAGAATATCAAAAGGAGACTCACCTCCACACCAGTATTAGCACTACCATCAGGCAGTGGTGGGTTTATTGTAGTCAGTGATGCCTCGTATAGTGGCTTAGGTTGTCTATTGAATCAAAGGGAGTGTGTGATTGTGTATAATTCCTGACAGTTGAAAGATCACGAGAAGAACTACCCCACTCATGACCTGTAACTAGCAGTGGTCATTTTTGCACTGAAGATCTGGAGACACTACCTTTATGGTGAAACCTTTGAGATTTTCACCGATCATAAAAGTCTCAAGTATCTCTTTACTCAGAAAGAGCTGAATTTAAGGCAGAGAAGATGGATGGAGTTCATGAAGGACTATGATTGTTCTATTCAGTACCATCCCGGCAAAGCAAACATAGTGGCTAATGCGCTAGGTCGAAAGTCATCCGCTCAGCTATCCCATCTTGTGACATGACTACAAAGATGGAAATTGCTCAATGACTTAGTTTCATCCAGTGCCACTCTTAGGGCAACATCAACTGGAGGTTTGCTTGAGACAGTGATGATCCAATCCACACTCTTCGATAGGATCAGAGAACTCCAGATGCATGATGCATAGCTTATCGCCATCAGACAAGGAGTACTCAGTGAACTTCAGCTAGACTTTTCTATTAAGGATGATGGGTCCTTATTATTTCGAGGCCGAGTATGCATACCAAATGATAGTGCCTTGCATCACAAGATTCTCGAAGAAGCTCATAAGTCAACTTATGTCATTCATCCTGATAGCATGAAAATGTATCAGGATTTAAAGAAGACGTTTTGGTGGAATGGATTGAAACGAGAGGTGGCAGAATATGTTGTGAAATGTTTGATCTGCCAACAAGTAAAGGTCAAACACAAGCATCATGCTGGTCTGTTAGAGCCACTTCCCATCCCAAAGTGGAAATGGGATAACATTTCCATGGATTTTATCCTTGGCTTGCCCCGTACGCAGAAGGGTTATAATGTGATTTGGGTGATTATTGATTGTCTCACCAAATCAGCACATTTCTTACCCTACAGTACGCGATATACAGCATCAAAATTGGTTGAAGTCTATCTGAAAGAGATAGTCTGACTACATGGGATACCAGTGAGTATCGTGTCAGATCGTGATCCTTTATATACCTCATGATTCTGGCAGAGTTTCTAAGAAGGAATGGATTCCAAGTTAGAATTTAGTTATGTATTTCATCCTCAAACCGACGGACAGACGAAAAGGGTGAATCAGGTGATAAAAGATATGTTACGGGGCCTGTATGCTGGATTTCCAAGGATCATGGGATAAGCACTTACCCCTTATTGAATTCGCATACAATAACAGCTTCCAATTGAGCATCGGCATGGCACCATTCGAAGCATTGTATGGGCACCGATGTAAATCTCTGCTTAATTGAAAAGAAGCTAACGAACATCTCATTTTGGGCCCTGACTTGATAGAAAGTATGAATGCAGTTGTTCACATCATTCGTGAGAGACTGAAAAATGCTCAGAATCGGCAGAAGAGATATGCCTATCTCAAGCGAACCAGTGTTGATTTTTAGGTAACTAAACAACTATAAGTATACTTGTTACGTGAATTAAAATATGTATATAGTATTTCTAAACATCTGCCATACAAATTGGAGATCACGTCTTTATCAAAATATCCCCAAAAAGGGCATGATGCAATTTGGGAAACGAGGCAAGTTAAGTCCTCGTTATGTTAGACCATTCCAAGTTTTGGGCAGCTTAGGTGAGGTAGCATACCGAGTCGCGTTACCTCTATATTTAGCTAGCATACACGACATATTCCACGTGTCTATGCTAAGGAAGTATGTCAGCGATTCGACACACATGTTGGATTATCAGCCACTTGATATTCAGGATGATTTGATGGTCACCGAAGAACCAGTCCATATATTGGACCGCAGAGACCAAATTTTGAGAACAAAGTGATTCCACTTGTTCTGGTTCAGTGGCGTAATCATGGTCCAAATGAAGCCATGTGGGACGCGAAGCTGATATTCGCACAGAATATCCCCAACTGTTTACCTAAGGTAAGCACATTATTGCATCAATAAGATTATGACTTTATACTATAAATTTTCGTATGCATTGCCATTATATACGTGTATAAATTAGGTCTTAAAGGTCGAGAACTAGATCAAAAATAATTTTACATGCAACTGTTAATATGCATAAATGACACTATTTAACCTAAAACAGTTAAACTATGCAAACTATGTTACAGTAAGTGTGTCAAGTCCACCAATAGGTTAGTTAAACACGTTTTTTTTATAAATTTGATAAAAAAAAATAAAATATTTGGACTCTTTCTACTGATGAAAATTTTTGTAACATAATTTTAAATGAACCATAGTGATATTGGACACAAAGGAGTGTCAAAGCTTTGAACCAAAACAAGTCAGCATTCATGAATTGGGCCAACCCAAGGCTTGATGGCCTTGCCACGGCAAGGAGTAGGCTGGCTGCGACAAGCACCATAAGTTGTCGCAGCAACTATAATAGAACTTAAGTGGGGCCGAAACCCCCAAAATCCATTTGCTTGTTCTGTTTTGTGGTGGGGTCTCAGAGTTTTCCCTCCCGTGCCATATACACACTCTATTTTTAGTTCAAAAACCCCCGATCTCGTGCCAAATTCATTGCATGTTGGAGAATCGAGCTCGGCATAGCTTCTCCATCTCCATTTTCTACGTGATATTCCAAATTTTTGCGCACTTTTGAGGTAAAACCCTCATTTCTTCTCTTGCTCTTGCCTTTCACATTTTTTTTGAAGTACCATGCCTCCAAGGAAGACCATGGCTTCCAAAATTACGCCCGTGCGCCAAAAAGCGACGACAAAGGCAAAGGGCAAAGCCCCAGCCACATCCCAAGATCATGCCAATCCACCCGTGGATCGTGAAGAACCCGTTCCATGGTGGAATGCGAAAGCAATGGAACCCGATTGGCTGTTTGATGAATCCTTGCTCATACCGACCGACATGACCGCATGGTCATTACGTTACCTTAAACAAGCGGATCTAGATGCCCTCTTCCAGCCCGTACATCCGCATTTTTATCCCTGACTTGTGTAATTATTTTATCAAAATTTAAAACTTGTTGAGTTCTCCGACCAATTAGATACCAAGATTGATGACTGCAAATTCCATTTTAAACAAGGCATAGCCAACGCTATGGATTGTAGTGTGACATTTGATGCGAGCCAAGGTCTCTGAGCCCCTCGCCCCAAGGACGTGCGATTTGCGAACATCACCGCCAAAATGACCAGAGGACAAACCACTCAAGGTCTCTCCGTTCGTCGAAGTCAGTTACCACAAAATATGTGGTTTTTAGATGTTGTCTTTAGGAACACTCTATACCCCATGCAACATGAGCGCGAGCGATGCGACGCTCTATTGCAAGCCCTTTTTGCGGTTCATGAAAATCGATGGGTTAACGCCCCAAAAGTTGTTTGGGAGGGTATTAAGTATGCCAGCGTCCATTTCCTTAGTAATGTTGCAACCCCTATGCCAGCATGTCCTTATGTGTGTCTTATCTCCCAACTCCTTGAGGGTCATCAAGACGCCAATAATATGGCACCCTATCAAATACCCCTTGAGGAGGAGCAACGAATCGACCATATTTGTGTGTTTACCCCCGCCAAATGGAAAAACACGTATCAACGATGTCAACTTGCGGTGAAAACCCAACAACCACCCCATCCACGTGCTCCCTCACAACAGCCCAGTGCCACACCCTCAGAACCAAACCAAGAAGCACCAATCCCCTCTCTAGAATAACCAATTCTCTCTCACGGAGAAAGGTTTACACTCGTGACCTTGCTCGGCAAATGAGAGAAAACCACCAACAAACCCTCCAACAATTTGATAACCTCCACCGGAATAACTATATGCTCCACCAACGCGTCGACTTCATTGAAGAGGCCACCACTCTTTTAATGGAACACACTTTCGAGACCGCCTCAACCCCTTACGTTGGTCGGGCACGAAACTTCTAGTATGCGTACACCCAAAACACAGGCACATTAGTGCCAGAGGTTGCTCAGAGGGATGCAGGACCATCCGCAGCCGGTCAGCGTCAGCATAGATCACAGCCTGGTGAGTATCACACTCACTTTTCTATAGTTTTTTATTCATCTATAATGACATAATTATGTTTATTGCACATGATTCTTTTTACTCTATAGTAACCTTTTTATAAATTTGTTATGTATTTGCTTTGTTACTCATCAGTACCTAGAAGTGTCGATCATTACTATATTTTCCCATAACACAAGTAACATTAGACTAATTCCCTATTGATGCTGCCTTGTAATGTGATACACTTTCAACTAGTCATGTCAATTGCGTAAACTCTAATAGTATTACAACAATGTATACACCATGCCCTGCTCTCACTTCCCTGCCTTCGTTTATTTTTTAGGATGAAAATCCCTTAAGTATATTTTAAACCCACGATATCAGGTATGGATTTGGATAGAGTCAGGTGTGTGCCTAACCTGGGACACGAACAATTGATATAGATTAAGTGATAAGAAATTGATGAGTTTTAGGGACCCTTAGAGGCCTGGTGTTTTTAAGTGAAACCAGATTCGACATACACTCAAATATAGTGTATTAAAAATACACTTGAAATCGTACCCTTCCATACACCATAGCCGTGTATTAGATAATACACTGAATGATTTTTAGTCATCCTATATATACCTATATATATATATGTATGTATTAGCTTTATACTAAAGTTAAGCCTTATAGGGCTTATATGCATATACAATGGATACAATGGAAGCTAAGGTGGGCACTACATGGAATCCAAAGCTATATATACACTGAACTATATATGACTGCAATACACTAGATGAAAACCTGAGATGGCTTATACATATAAACAATGTAATTGCATTACACTAAAGTTAAGCCTATTATGACTTATATGCATATATACTGAAAAGCTAATGTGGGCAATGCATGGGATTACAACCCTTTATGGCTTATAATACATATCTCACCTCTTGACTCCACGATTGCATGAGTCACTCTTGACTCCCATGCACGCAAAGTGCAAACCCACTACAAAATTTGCCAACAGCCTTCCTCTTCTTCCTGCTTCAAGCTTTGAAGGAAATCTAATCCAAACAGACCCTGCGCAACCATTAAAGCACAAGGCCAAGTAAAACTAGAGAATGAAACCCTTCTTCTAGCTCAAACCCACGTCTCACTTTGTTCTTCTCAAACCCTTGGATTCAAACCCTTGGATCACAAGGTGATCTTACAATTTGGTCGCGAGAATTACTGCAGACGACCCCTTGGTCTCGGAGAGTCCTTACGGCACTAGCTTTGACAAGTACTTCACTTACATCACGAACTCATCACCGACACCCTTTCGGCATCGTCGTAACTATGAGTCAACCAAAAGGTACGCCGTAAACAAACCACATAATAGATTAGGTTTGTTTCATTAGTTCATTTAAACTAGAATTTAAGTCTTTGGTGCCGATTCTATACGATCGGATCGACAGCTCAGAGATATAGTATTGAGTGAGGGTTTCAGAGTCAAAATCTCCAATGATTGCACTCTAGAACTTTCATACCAAATTAATAAATATAAAGTGGTTCTCGGTGCAACGTATAAAATAAAATATAAAGCATATATAGTGTAGAAGGTCCCAGCATACTAAGAGATCCAAAAATCAGTGAAGTGCAGAGGGGAACCGCAGCAAGCAAAGTGCATCAGGCTTGCCACGGCAACCCCACAAGCTTGTCGCAACAAGGTGCATAGCTGATGGCCTTGCCGCGGCAACCCTGCAGCTTGTCGAGGCAAGCCTGTGTTTGGCAATGTGTGACTGCTTTGTGGTGCCTTCTGTCTGTATATATGTGTTGTGTATTAACTCCTAGGATTAGTGACCATGTAGGTTACATATGTGTGGTCTATGGTGACCCAGTAACCCAGTATACATGCTAAAAATGTGATCATGCATCATAGGTGCTTGGTGCATGAAGAGCTCGTAACGATGAATTTAGCTTGGATGCATGCGTGCACATGTAACAAGTAACACGTAAGCTTGATTTAAGGTAGGGAGTTGACCTTGCTAATTTATATTTTGTTTTCTTATTTGCATCTGGAAAGCAATTTATTATATGTACGTGATTACACTCAGAGTATGCTCATGTCAGTTTCTATAATGATGATAGAATCAGTTTCAATGAATGCTTTTGCATGACTATGCTCATGTTAGTTTGATGAATAGTTATGTATGATGATGATAAGTTCAGATTCGATGTATGATTAATGTATAAACATGCTAGTTTCAATTTCGATGAATAGTTAGGTATGATAATGCTAGTTCAGTTTCGATATATGACTATGAATGATTATGCTAGTTTCAGTTATGTATGAGCATGCAAGTTTCAGTTATGCTAGTCAGTTTTGATATAAGATTCTATGATATCTGTTCATGATGTTCTCACGTACTTGATACCATGCATTGTCACATCTTGTCATCCCTGATTTCATGTACTCGTTTGATTTGTTTTAAGCCAAATGATCCCACTAACTCGGGAGCTTGATGTCTCGGTCCAAGTGATCCCGCTAACTCGGGAGCTTGATGTCTCGATCCAAGTGGTCCCGCTAACTCGAGAGCTTGACAAGTGATCCCACTAACTCGAGAGCTTGATTTTCTTGTTTCTTGTATATGTATATTTTACATATAATAACTTGTTTAAGCTAAACCTGTTTCAGCATGATTCCTTATACTTGTTCCAGCATGATTCCTTATATTTGTTTCAGCATGAATCTGTCAGCATGATAAATTATTCACATGATTTATTGCTTGTTTATGCTTTATGTATAAGATAAGATAAGATGTGCTTAGATTGGTATTTTATGCATCAAGAAGTGAATTGGCATTCTAACATATAAGTTAGCACTGTAAATTTTCCTGCTGAGCTTCGATGATAACTCATCCTACAACTTCATGTCTTAGCTGCAAATATTGACCTTGAGCATGAGGGTGATCCCACGTATTAGCCAGAGGAGGAGGAGGAAGAAGAGGACGAGGTGGACGAGGAAGAAGAATTCACTGAGGAATTCTTTCCTAAGTAGGTCAGAGAGAGAGAGTGCTTGAGAGAGAGATTTGTTTTGAAACCTGTATAAAATAGTTGTATTATGTTTTCGAGATATTTGGTACTTCATGTATAGGTTTTCTTTCCATTTGTTTAGATGACGGGTGGCCATCATCGATGGAAAGCTATAAAAAGCTATACATAGCATTTGTTAGCTTTATTTTATAGCTCTTTGATAGTTTACTGCTTTTAATAGATAAATAAAGATCAATTTTTACCATATTATCATCACATCAGAGTTATTAAATCGCTTTCGCATATGTAATACTTTCTACACAACACTATGCACTTGTATGATGGGATCATATTAGGTGATCCGACGACACGACCTTTCCCGGATACGATAAAGGAAAAAGTCAGGCTGTCACACTGACCCACACCTTGATCAAATGTCTTGCGGCTCCATTATATCCTGAATTAATAGAAAAAGAGCAGGCATTCGCAGCTCAGTGGGTTGATTATAGGAATTTTTATAATTCTCAATAAGGAAATTATCCTGGTTTCACCAAGGGGTGCAACAAGAGTTATCTTATGCACACCCCCAAAATTTCCAACAGTCATACGTCCGTCCCATATTAGCCTTATGAGCAACGGCCTACTCCTCAGAGTAACATTGATGATGCTACTATTATTCAGATCCTCCAAGATCAGCAACAACAGTCGCACCAACGTTCTAGGGAGTTATCTCAACTTACTCAAATCTCTCAAGATTTATATTCATTCACTCAATCCATTACAAATCTAGAAACCCAAATTAGGCAACTAGCTATGCAATGGGCGGAACGAGAGAGTAACCAAGTGTGCTTACAAGTTGTGAATAACTTGGGACAAAAATTTTGTGAGGAAAATACACCAATTCCCATAGTACAAGTTGTCCAGACCTTAAGAAGTGGCAAGACTATTGATAATAAGGTAGAGATGCCTACATCAGTAGCCGTCCCTGGGACCAAGGAAAAAGAATTTGAAGTCACAGAAGAAATGCCCCCACAGGAAAAATAAAAAAAATCAGAAAAAGAAAATTTGAAAAATAATGCTAACAATGCACCTCACTCTGTGATAGAAGCACCTTATGTACCAAAGTTACCCATTCCTAATGCTTTTGGTGTACCGTCACCCTTTGATAAAAACCTAAAAAAATTAGAAGAGATTACTGAAATTTTCAAAGAAGTAAAGATTAATTTACCCCTCTTGGAGGCAATTAAGCAAGTTTCAGCCTATGCACAATTTTTGAAAGAGATGTGCACACAGAAACGAAAATAGCGGAATAATTTATCACAAAAAGTATTCTTAACTGAGCAAGTGAGCTTAGTTTTGCAAGCTGAAACACCGCCTAAGCTCAAAGACCCTGAGGTGCCCACAATTCCATGTATTATTGGAAACCATGCCATTAATAAGGCACTTCTGGATCGGGGAGCCAGTGTGAATCTGTTGCCATAGTCAGTATATGAGAAACTGGGACTAGAAAAAATGAGGCCTACGTTGGTAACTCTTCAATTAGCCGATAGATCTAAAAGAAGGCTGATTGGAATCATTAAAGATGTCATGGTTGGAGTCGACAAGTTTGTTTTTCCAGTTGACTTCCTGGTACTAGACATGGAACCAAGCTCGAAATCTCCAACACAAACTCCCGTCATACTTGGTAGACCATTTTTACCACGGCCAACACTTGCATAAATTGTAAAACCAGTGTGATGAAAGTTTCTTTTGGAGATATGTAAATTCAATTAAATGTCTTCTCCGTAGCCAACTAGATGGCTTTAATTGATGATGAGGAATGCTTCTGTGTGGATGAAATTGATGAAATAGTGGAAGAAGCATTATCGTTAGTATTTTCTAAGGATGTGTTAGAAACTGCATTATGGCACACGGACTTGGGGAAACCTGAGTAACACTCTGAAAAGGTGATTTATTTACTGGATACCTCTTCCTGTGATCACCAATCAAAAACTTGGAAGTCATGGATAGAACCTCTACCCACCACTTCCAATGAAGCGTTGCTGCCATCCATTGAAAAAGCACCATACTTAGAGCTTAAAACACTTCCTGACAACCTTAAGTATGCTTTTCTTGGGGCCAAAAAAACTCTCCCGATAATTATCTCTTCTGCCCTTCTATAGATCAGGAGAGTAAGTTGTTGACCATACTTATAAAGCACAAGCGTGTTATAGGTTGGACTGTCGCTGATCTTAAAGGGCTTGACCCCTCAATATGCATGCACCGAATTCATTTGGAGGATAATGCAAAGACTTCATGAGAAAGTCAGCGACGGATGAATCCAAACATGAGGGAAGTAGTGCAAAAAGAAATTGTGAAATTATTAGACGCTGGTATTATTTATTCAATTTCTGATAGTGAGTGGGTGAGCCCCACTTAGGTAGTCCCAAAGAAATTTGGGATTATAGTTAGAGAAAATTCACCCGGCGAGTTGGTACCATTGCGCGAAACCACAGGGTGGCGCGTATGTATTGACTATCGAAAACTGAATTCGATGACTCGTAAGGATCAATTTCCATTATAATTTATTGACCAAATTTTAAAAAAACTTGCGAGTCTGGAATATTTTTGCTTTCTGAACAGATATTCAAGATATAATCAAGTTTCGGTATACCCAGAAGATCAGGAAAAGACTACCTTCATGTGTCCTTTTGGAACGTTTGTATACCGTCGAATTCCCTTTGGGTTATGCAATGCTCCAGCAACGTTCCAACAATGCATAATGGCTTATTTTTTGACATGATAGACAAGTTCCTTGAGGTATTCATGGATGATTTCTCAGTATTTGGCCGAACTTTTGATACTTGTCTAGATCACCTTACCCTCTTCCTAGAAAGATGTGAGGAGACTAACTTAGTGTTGAGTTGAGAGAAGAGCCATTTTATGGTTCAAGAAGGCATAGTCTTAGGACATATTGTCTCCAAAAGAGGAATAGAGGTTGACAAGGTCAAAATAGATATTATTGTAAATCTATCCTCGCCAACCTCGGTGCGACAAATACGATCTTTCCTTGGTCATGCCAGCTTTTATCGCTGCTTCATTAAAGATTCTCCAAAAATCTCGAGACCACTGTGTCACTTGTTAGAGAATGATGTACCCTTTGACTTTGATGATGTCTGCCTTGACACATTCAATATGCTCTGAACACTTCTTTCATCAGCACCATTCATTCAACCTCCAAACTACTCCCTACTCTTTGAAGTGATGTGTGATGCTTCTGATTACGCAATAGGTATTGTCCTAGGACAGCGTAAAGACAAGGTTTCTCATGTAATTTATTATGCGAGCCAAACCTTGATTGAAGCTTAGGTGAACTACACCACCACTAAGAAAGAGCTTCCCACTTTCGTGTTTGCATTAAATAAATTTTGACATTACCTATTGGGATCGAAGATCATCATCTTCTCCGATCACTCTGCTTTAAAATATTTATTATCTAAAAAGGATGCCAAGCCAAGGCTAATCAGATGGGTCCTACTTTTGTAGGAATTTAACTTTGAGATCAAAGATAAAAATGGAGTCAAAAATGTAGTGGTTGATCACTTATCCCGAATTGAATTGCCAGAAACCATCAGCGAAGAATCTCTACACGATACCTTTTCGGATGAGCAACTTTTTGCCATCCAAACCGTAGAACCATGGTATGCCAACATCATAAATTATTTGGCTACAGGTAAGAACCCTCCAACTTGGTCTAAACAGGACAAGTACGTTTTCTTTTCAAGCATTAAATATTATATATGGGAGGATCCTGACTTGTTTAAGGTATGCTCGACCAAATAATTTGAAAATGTGTCCCGGATAGTGACACCCATAATATTTTGCAATTATGTCATACTTATGCTTGTGGTGGTCACTTTGGTGAAAAGAATATGGCCGCCAAGGTACTGCAATCGGGATCTTATTGGCTAGCATTATTTAAAGATGCCCAGAACTTTTGTCTAGCCTGTGACCGATGTTAAAGGGCAGGTGTCATGTCTCGAAGGAACATGATGCCTCTCCAACCAATCTTAGTCATAGAGCCCTTTGATGTTTGGGGCATAGATTTGATGGGTTCCTTTCCACCTTCCTTTGGATTTATATATATCCTTGTGGCTGTCGACTACGTTTCAAAATGGGTCGAAGCAGCTGTCATGAAGACTAATGATCATAAGGTAGTAATCTCTTTTATTGGGGAGAACATCTTCTCGCGATTTGGAACTCCACAAGCCATCATAAGTGATAGGGGAAGCCATTTTTGTAATAGATATTTTGAGAGCTTACTCAAGAAATATTTTATTACTCACAAAATCGCCACCATATCACTCGCAAACTAGTGAGCAAGTGGAGGTTTTTAATCAAGAAATAACAAAGATACTCGAGAGAATTGTTCGCCCCGATAAAAAAGATTGGTCCATGAGATTGCATGATGCCCTGTGGGCATATCGAACGGCCTACTAAACACCCATTTGGCTTGTCCTCCTACCATTTGGTGTATAGGAGAGCTTGCCATTACTTGTGGAATTAGAGCGCAGAGCGCTATGGGCCATGAAAGCATTAAATTTTGAGTTTTCTACATCTGGTGAACAACGAAAACTTGAACTCAATGAGTTAGAGGAGATTCATAATGATGCCTATGAGAATGCTCGAATTTATAAGGAAAAAACAAAAGCATTCCATGATAAACATATCCTAAGAAAGAGTTTTGCTTGGCCAACAAGTTTGGTCGTTCAATTCGAGATTAAAGCTATTCCCATGGAAACTACAAAGTCGATGGGACAGACCCTATAATGTTGTGGAAACATTTCCTCACGGGACTGTAACCATTCAGGATCCGAAAGGCGGTCGTACCTTCAAGGTTAATGGGCAGAGACTAAAGCTGATGATATCATATGAAGAAAAAGGAATAGTGACCACAATGTCACTTAAAGACCCGGAGTATGGTTGATATGCTCATGGGCACCGTCGAGCTACCGACTCATCCGTAGCACATCTGTGTATAATATTCTTTAGGGCAATTGTTTCTTCTCGTAGATTGCATAACATTAGGGTTGTGTTGATGATTTTCGATCTTACGTAATTTGTTACAAACGCCCGACTTATTATCATGTACTTGTCGAGAATCACGTAGTAATTACGAACTCTCCAACTTTTGGAATATAGTCACGATCATTCTTAGTGATTACAAAGTGCATCTGATCGTAGTCTCGCAATCGTGTGCTTACAACATTCTCGTAAAATCATGAAATTTATTACAATGGCTCGAATCGACACTGTGTAGCCCTTCTACCGCCTTAAATTTATTACGTTCACCCACCGAGTCAACTTCTCAACTCTTGTCCCATGGCATATCAAAAGGAGAGATTTTATTGATTGAATTAGTTACATTTAGTTTGAACATGCCTCCCATGGCATATCCTTTTTTCAACAAATTCACCATTCTTGACATGCACATGAGCTACACACTCTTGAGCAGCATTATATCTTCAGCCTTTGGGGTTCAACATTATACACTAAGTGTAGCACTTCAGCATACAAGTTCATCCCAACAACAGCAGTAGTTGCAAGGCCTACCCAACATTCAATTGCACACTAAAAGAAATGCTGAAATAACTATGTCAAGATGTGCACACTTGAAGCCTTCATTGCAGCCATCAGCCAACCTGCCAAATGGAGCCCAGCACACTTCAATCCTCTCTAATGGAAGCTGGAACACACCTTCATCCTGTCGACTCCCTTAGCTACAAACCCATCCTATCGAATGGATGCCCAATGCACTCAGCTTACCTATCGAATGGTAAATGCTTCAGCAACAACCTCTCGAAGTAAAGGTGCATTTCCAGCAACCTGTCAACACCTTCCTCAGCACCCCCAGCCAACTGCTTGAGCACTTGCACTCCAAACTTCAGAACCCATCGACTTATAGCAGCTGAAGCCATAAACCTGTCGTCCAGTGGAAGAAGGAACCTGTCGAGTTGACCTTCAGCAACCCCCCATACAACCTGTCGACTTGTAGTCCCCTCAATCCTGTCGAGGTATACATCCATGCAGATTTAAACCTCTCATATAGCTATTTCAGAACATGTCGATAGCTTGAGGCTACAGTCAGCCATCCTCTCGACCAGCAAACTCCAACCTGTCGACATCTTCAGCCTCTTACTTCAGAACCTGTCAACTGCATTCAGCTGCAAGTTCTAAACATCTCGAGCAGTCTAGCCTTAGAACCTGTCGAGCCTTTAAGCTTATAACTTATCGACATCTTTCTTCATATGCAGCTTCAACCTCTCGACTTCAGCATGCAGTTACTTCTCAACCTGTCGAGGTCTTGTGCTCCATCCTCCCATCTAACCTGTTAAGAAGAAGTGCAGCTCCCCCACATTCAGATCCTGTTGACCACTTGGAGTTAAAGCTGCTGCACATCCACTCTATCCTCTCGACTTAAAGAGTTCAAACCTGTCGACACCTTCTTCAGCAACTCCAGCAATCCTCTCGAGAATCCCATCTTGCATCTTCAAAACCTCACGAAAAGGACCTCCCCAAGCTCCCATCCTCTCGAAATGTACCTGAAGTTGCAACCATCTAAAACTGTAATCTAATCTTTCAAGGCAAATACACCTCTGCTGCAATTTATATTCTTTCGAAGTTGATCCAACTCGGGCCCACCAAACGCCATTGAGTTTCAACTAATAAACTAGTTGAGGTCTGCAGCCATTTGGTTAAACACCCCAGCAAATTAGCGAATCAGATTCTATTTGGGGCTGTTTTGGTTATAAACAGCAAAAGTTACATTGGGTACTTTGAAAATAATAGCAGCAGGAGCATTTTGGGCAGCCAAGAGGATGGTGAGCTTAATTTGGGACATTCTCAGCATTTTGGGTGCAATTACTTGAGGTGTGCAGCTGCAAATACTAATAGACGGCAGGGATAGTTTTGGAAACTCCAAAACAGGGATAGCTGCACATGGGCAAAACTAACTAATTTTCAGACCTTTGGCGGGAAGCTTCAGCTGAGCACAACAAAACCAGATCCCTCTCTTCTCTCTGATTGGTTGAAATGCTAAGCACATGGATTAGCATGAAATTCTCTCCTCTAATTGGCTGCAAACCAAAGCACATGGATCACTGCATTTGTATAAATAAGCCTCCTTGTTGTTGTAATTTCTCAGCAAGGAATCCATAGAATAGTTTTGGCTCTCCTTAGCTCATTTAGGTTTAGTTTAGATTTTATTTTTCTTTTTTCTCTTCTCCCTTCTCTCTCTATTCCAGCCTGTTGGATTAGATCTAGATAAGCATTTCAGATCTGTTTTGAAATTGTAAATTGATAGCTTCAATAGCATTTGTAAATGGATTGGAGGTTGCACAGATTGCATATCTAAGCTCAATAAGTTGTAAGATATTATTACAGTAATTGTGGTTTTTAAAGGTGATTTTAATCTAAATTTCACTTTCTCGTATTTGATTTCCCTGGGTTGGATGTTCCTATGAATGCTTGAGCTTGTATCCTGGCACCCACAGCATCTGCAATAGCATTTATGTTCCAATCAAAATCTTTGAATTGGAACAATCTCTGGGATGATCTATGACCATTCGAGTGGACAAATCATAACCTTAAGATTGCTTCAATTCTCTGATTGAGAGTGGATTCTTATACCTTGCATCTGAGCTTGTAGCCAGATAAGGGATTGTAGCAAATCTTTCCTATGCATTGCCTTTGATCCAATTGATTTGCAATGAGAACCAGTCCCTGGCTGCCTATTTCTCATCATTTTCTATTTTATTTTACCATCCATCTTCTTCCACCTTTTAGAATTAGTTTTATATTTTAGTTTTATAGATTAATTAGATCTAGTGACACCCGAAAAACTCTCTTTCTTTCCCTATTTTCTAGGCTAGAATTGCCAGATCTATAGCAAGATCTGGAGGTCTACTATATACCTCTTAGGTTTTAGATCACTACTCCCTGTTGGACAAACTCTTATTAAAACTTGCTACAAATGAACCCTGTATCTTGCAGGTCTAGGAATATTTTAGTTGTGCTGTTTCCATCCTTTATTTTACTTTGTTTTTAATTTATTTTCACCGCACACTAGAATTCCACAACAAGTTTTTAGCGCCACTGTCGAGGATCTGTGTTTTAAAAGTGGTAGATCTAAGTTTTTCTCATTTTAAATTTAGATTTTTATTGCTTATTTTGTGTTTGACTAATTGTTGTTGTAGTTTTTTGTAGTTTAATTTTGTGATTACAGATCTAGAATTATTATTTTGAAAGGAGCAAGTTGTGCTTAAGTTTTCATTTCTTAACTCTATTTACATTCCTAGATCTGTAGTTTTTAGATCTGCAGCATTAGTTGTACGTTTGTGAATTTATTTTTCTTAAATCTGTAACTGTCAGTCTGTGTGTTGTCCTGTATTCTTGTTGTGTGTATGCTTGGGAGGAGATCTCTTAATCCTAAGATTGCTCCCTTAGATCCTGAAGTTGAGAGACCTCTCATACCTAAGCAACCCATACACACACCTGTGGTTGATTATGACAGCTCTGCAATGGGTGAGCAACCTTGGACATTGAAGGAATTCAATGCACCAGGGGTTTACAATTCTCCCTTATGCATTCAATTCTCTAATGTCTAAGGGAACTATGAGATCAAATCCTCCATCATACATATGCTACCCTCATATCATAGCCTGAGTAAAGAAGATCCATATAAGCACATTGATAAATTTTTGGGATTGTGCACTACCTTCAATATTACAGGTTTGGGGGAGGAAGCAAACAGGTTGACTCTTTCCTTTTTCATTAAAGGATAGAGCCAAAATTTGGTTGTCAATGCTCTCAACCAATAGTATTCAATCCTGGAATGACCTTCAATGTCAATTCTTGGCCAAGTTTTTCCCCATGTCCAAAACAAGTCAGCTAAGGAAGAGCATTATTTCATTTGCTCAAGCCCCAATTGAAGACTTTCACCAAGCATGGGAGAGATTTAAAGAACTCTTGAAGCAATGTCCCCATCACCAAATTCCTAAATAGTAACTTGTCCAAAGTTTCTATCAAGGAATTGATCCTAAGAGCAGGGATATGGTTGATGCCTCATGTGATGGTACATACCTTCAAAAGATAGCTGATGAGGCTTGGGAGTTGTTTGATATCATTAGTGAAAACTCCATGCAAAGAGAGACCTTGTCAAGAAACCTTGAGTCCCCTAGATTAGTGAGAGAGCACACTACAAGAGAGAAAATGTATGTGAGTGGATACAATGATTTGGAAAGGAAAGTGGACAACTTGACTCAAAAGTTTGACAAGCTCATGGGAGCCATGCAGTCACCAATGGCTACCAAAGTGGAGGCATGTGTGATCTGCCAGTCCCCCACTCACTCCCTTGAGGAATGTCCCTCTGCTACCCAATTTTCAGACTTTGTGATGGAGCATGTGAATGCTGCTCAGTCCTTTGGACAACAGCCTACTGTTGATTATCATTGGAGAAACCACCCCAACTAGAGGTGGAGATAAGATACATTCCAAAACCAGCAGCAGCAATCACAACAAAATCCGATCCCTTATACGAATGCCCGGCCCTACCAGCAGAACTATTTTCCAAGGCCTCATTACCAGCACCCTATGGCCCAGCCAATGGCTCAACCTATGCAGCAAAGTGGACCAGCCCTAACACCCTCTAGATCCCCCACATTTGAAGAGTAAGTTCTGGCTTCACTACAGAATTTAGGCCCTTTCTCACAAACTGTCAACTCTCATAGCCAAAGTATTAAAAAGATAGAGGACCACCTTGGTCAGCTATCTAATACTTTGACTAAGGGAGATGAGGGAAGACTGTCAAGTCAGCCCATGAATAACCCAAGAGGGCAGTACATGGTGGGTGAGACTTCTTCCCATGAAGAAGCCAAATCTATCACCACTTTGAGGAGTGGCAAGCTGGTTGATAACCAAGTTGGTTTTGAGCCTAAGAACAGTCCAAGAAATGATAGAATAACCCATAGAGATATGCAGCAGGAGCAGGATATAAAAAATAAATGGGGTGTTGATGTACCCCAATAAAAAACTGAAAACAAAAATAAAGAAAAATCTGATAAGCTTGCTAAGGCAGCAAATGGGAGATCAGTCCCCCATTTTTCATTTCCTAATGCATGGAAAGTACCTTCTCCTTTTGATAAGGGGAATGCTAAAGTGGAGGAGATGATGAAAACATTCAAACAAGTAAAGATCAACTTGCCTTCACTTGATGCTATCAAGCAAGTTCCAGCCTATGCAAAATTCTTGAAAGAATTATGCACCCACAAAAAACAGTCTAGGATACACCTATCTAAGGTCTTTTGTGTTGAGAAAAGAAACCAAGTGCTATTCATTGCAACCCCACCCAAGCTTCAAGACCCTGGAGTTCCCACAAT
The DNA here is from genome assembly GCA_021018995.1 of Chloranthus sessilifolius. NCBI lineage: Eukaryota > Viridiplantae > Streptophyta > Magnoliopsida > Chloranthales > Chloranthaceae > Chloranthus > Chloranthus sessilifolius. The sequence continues at coordinate 101,923,048 of CM037584.1, read as the reverse complement.
CTCCTGCATCATTGGGGATCATACCATTGACAAGGCCTTGTTAGATCTGGGAGCTACTGTAAACCTACTTCCATATTCAGTTTATGAGAAGTTAGGCTTGGGAGAATTAAAGCCCACACATGTGGTGCTTCAACTAGCTGACAGATCTGAGAGGAGGCATGTGGGAATGATACAAGATGTATTAGTTAGTGTTGATAAGTTTTTTTACCCAGCAAATTTTTTGGTGCTTGACATGGAGCCAAGCAAGTGCATCACCTCTATTCCGGTGATTTTGGGCAGGCCTTTCTTGGCCACTGTCAATACTTGTATTCAGTGTAGATCAGGAGTAATGGAGGTGTCTCTTGGCAACATAAAAGTGAAATTGAATGTGTATGATGCAGCCAATCAACCTCACTTGGATAGTGAGGATTGCTTTTTAATTGATGTATTTGATGAGCTTGTGGAAGAGACTTTGCCCAAGCTGCTGTATGGTGATGATTTTTATAATGTTTTTGAAAATGTGTGAAGTGAGATTGTAGAAGAGAAGGCCCCACACCCATGGTTTAAGAGGTGAAAGCCTTAAATTCTGATATGGGGCCAGCAACAAGGTATCCATCATGAAAACCTACTGTGTTGCCTCTCCCACCACCATCAAAGGCACCTTTGTTGCCTTCTCTCATATGTCCACCAGATGTAGCGTTGAAACAGCTACCTAAGACCTTGAAATATAATTTTTTAGAGGCAAATTAGAAATTGTCAGTGATCATTTCTTCCTCTCTCACTGATGAGCAAGAGGAAGAATTGTTGTATGTTTTAAAGAAGCATAGGAGAGCAATAGGTTGGACTATTGCTGACCTTGGGGGTATCAACCTTGCTGTGTGCATGCATAAAATCCATCTGGAAGAGGGTTCCAAACCCTCTAGAGAAATGTAGAGAAAATTGAACCCCTACATGCAAGAAGTGGTAATGAAAGAAGTGGTCAAATTATTAGATGCTGGAGTCATCTACCCAATTTCAGATTTCGAATGGGTGGCACCCACTCAGGTGGTCCCTAAGAAATCTAGAATTACTGTGATTAAAACTGATTCTGGTGAGCTTGTTCCAACTAGGGAAACCACAGGTTGGAGGGTGTGTATAGACTATTGGAAGCTCAATTTGAAAACCGAAAAAGACCACTTCCCTTTGCCCTTCATTGACCAAATTTTGGATAAGTTGGCAGGCAAGACTTTCTATTATTTTCTTGATGGATATTCTGGGTATAACCAAATCCCTATTTATCCATAAGATTAAGATAAGACAACTTTCACATGCCCATTTGGCACCTTTGCTTATAGAAGGATGTCATTTGGACTGTGCAACGCCCCTGCAACTTTTCAAAGGTGCATGTATGCTATATTTTCTGACATGATTGATCAATTTTTTGAGATATTTATGGATGATTTCTTTATCTTTGGGGACAGTTTTAGCCAATGTCTACACCATCTTAGCCTTGTGTTGCAGAGATGTGAGGAAACAACTTGGTGTTGAGTTGGAAAAATAGTCATTTTATGGTCAATCAAGGCATTGTCCTTGGCCATGTGGTTTCCCATAGAGGCATTGAGGTAGACAAGGCTATAATTGATCTGATTGTACATTTGCCCCTACCAAAAATTGTGAAACAAGTCAGATCTTTCTTGCGGCATGCTGGGTTCTATAGGAGATTCATCAAGGATTTTAGCAAGATCACAAAACCTCTTTGTCACCTGTTGTGCCTAGAGGTTCTCTTTGAGTTTGATGATGAATGTCTCCATACCTTTAAGCTTTTGAAAGGTTGTTTAACCTCTGCACCTATCTTTCAAGCACCTAATTTTTCTTTGCCATTCGAACTGATGTGTGATGCATCAGATTTTGCTATTGGTGCAATCTTGGGACAAAGGAAGGATAAGGCCCCTTGTGTGATTGCTTATGCAAATAAAACCATGATTGATTCTCAGTTAAATTACACCACAACTGAGAAGGAATTATTAGAAATCGTCTATGCTCTAGAGAAATTCAGGTCTTATGTGTTGGGATCTAGGATAGTGGTGTTCACTGACCACTCAGCCCTAAAGTACCTTTTGTCAAAAAAGGATGCAAAGCCAAGATTAATCAGATGGATCCTCCTATTACAGGGGTTTGATCTTGAGATTAAGTACAAAAAAGGAGTTGAAAATATGGTTGCAAACCACTTATCCAGGATCCTAACTGAGGAGTTTGATAGGTTGCCTGTCAATGATTCTTTCCCAGATGAACAATCACTATCAATACCCCTACACCTTGGTTTGCGAACATTGTGAATTACTTGGCTGTGGGTAAGAACCCCCCACATTGGGAAAAAATGGACAAGGAGATGTACTTTTCACAGATCATATATTTTATGTGGAAGGATCCTTAACTATTTAAGCATTGTGCAGACTAAGTGGTGAGGAGATATGTCCCTAATGAGGAATTTCACAGCATACTAACTATGTGTCATGAACAGGCTTGTGGAGGCCATTTCAGTGGGAACAAGACTGCTGCCAAGGTGCTCCAAAGTGGATTTTATTGGCCCACTCTCTTCAAGGATGCATGGCATCACTGTAAAGCTTGTGAAAGATGTCAAAATATGGGAAGTATCTCCAAACAAAACTCCATGCCTTTATAGCCTATACTTGTGGTTGAACTTTTTGATATCTGGGGAATAGATTTTATGGGCCCTTTTCTTTTTTCATATGAGTATAGTTTTATCCTTGTGGCAGTGGACTATGTGTCCAAATGGGTTGAAGCCATTGCTACAAGGACTAATGACCATAAGACTGTCTTAAAATTTATCAAAGAAAATATGTTCTCAAGATTTGGCACCCCTAGAGCCATCATCAGTGATGGGGGAAGCCATTTCTGTAACAAAAATTTTGAGAGCTTGCTCAAGAAATATTCTGTTACACATAGGATTGCAACTCCCTACCACCCCAAACTAGTGGGCAGGTTGAAATCTCAAATAGGGAGATAAAGCATATCCTAGATAAGATAGTTAGGGCAGATAAGAAGGACTGGTCCACGAAGCTTAATGATGCACTGTGAACTTATAGGAGTGCCTATAAGACCCCAATTGGTATGTCCCCTATCAGATTGATGTATGGCAAGGCATGTCACTTGCCAGTAGAGTTAGAACATAGAGCATATTGGGCAGTTAAAGCATTGAACATTGATCTAACTTCTGATGGCATGCACAGGAGGCTCCAGCTATCAGAGCTGGAAGAGCTAAGATTGGAAGCATACTCCAATGCTAGGTTCTACAAAGAGAGAACCAAAGCCTTCTATGACAAGCATTTGTTGAGGAAAGAGTTCACAGCTGGCAGCAAGGTATGGTTGTTCAACTCTAAATTTAAATTTTTTCCAGGTAAGTTGAGATCCAGATAGGAGGGACCTTACATGGTAGAGCATGTATCCCCATCTGGAGCTGTTGATATCATGGATCTCAAAGATGGCAGGATAATAAAGGTGAATGGTCAAAGGCTCAAACTTTTTGTTAATAATGTGGTGGAGCCTATGGTGACCATCCACCTTCAAGAACCATCAAAATGTGATTGATTCTCAACAATATATACTATGTATCATAGCTGCTATGTTTGTCAATATGTGTTACTGTTTTTGTTTAAAATCTGATTAGCATTGTAAATATGGTTGCCAATTGCGCTTGATGTTTGCATTTACAAATCATGAGTCAGTAGTCAGTAAGTTTGAAGTATGTATCATCAACTCCAAGGAAGGAGAAATGAATGAGAGATGAGGAGAATTGATAAATTTAGGTGACAGATGGACTAGGAGCTGAGTAGAAATCTATTTGAACTAAGAAACTACCAGTCGAGAGGAGTGGAGAACATTTCGACAGGTTCTGAAGGCTCACAGTATGCATTTATAAAAGATCTGGGACCTGTCGAGAGGTTTGAGTCAATTCTCGACAGGTTCTGAAAGTGTAAAAATGATTGTCGATAGGATCTATGAACTTGTCGATAGGTTCTAAAGGTTTTTGAGTGTATTATCGACAGGTTTAGAGTACCTGTCGAGAGGTTTTATGAACCTCTCAAAGTGAATTCTTTCTAAAGCTCGGAACCTGTCGAGAGGATTAAATGTTGAGTTCAGAATACCTGTCGAGAGGTTCTGTAAACCTCTTGAAATGAAATGTGCTGAAGTCTTGAACCCGTTGACAGGATTGAGTGAACCTCTCGAGAGGTTTAGCTACTTTTCACTTTTCGACAGGTTGTATTAACCTATTGACACCTTGTCCCAATCTTGTCAAAAATCACTTTTCATCATTTTAAATCTCTCGACAATCAAATTTCAGCCACTCGACAGCTTGTCACTGAGCTTTATTTTCTCTCTGCCGATTTCCATTCTCCTTCTTCTTCCTTTTCCTCACTGGTTCCAACTCCACTCACTGTGCCCTTGCTCCAAGTGCTTCAATTCCTCAAAAGCTATATTTTGCACCTATTGGAGACTGATTTAGTGTCGTGCACATCAAGATCTGAGAAACCCTAGGTTTCTATTGGTAAGTCCTCCTTCACCATTCACTCTGTGATTTCCTTACTCAGTACTTTCATTGGTAATTTTTGCGATGATTCATTTGAGATATAGAAAATTTTTGTGAATTATTGAAATATAATTTTTGTGGATTGAGTGCCCAATGGCTGATCAAGAGGATACCCTAGCTACCCTTTTCAAAGCCCCTTCCACTAGGAAATCCAGTAGGCTAACCAAACAGCCCAAGGAGACCCCATCTGCCAAAAGAAAGCTTGTCTTAGATAAAGTTGAAAAATGTGAGAAACCTAGGAAAGCAAAGAAAGCTAAGAAGGCCCAAATCAGTGAAGAAATTATTGAGGAGGCCTAATTGGGAAGAGTGCTTGGTCTGCCAGTAGGTCCCTAATTGGGAAGAGTAAGAACAAATCAAGTGAGGATTCTGAGATAGAAGCTCCATAAGCAGTCAACTCTGCTGCTGCACATGGCACCTTTACTTCTGCTAGTTCCGAGCCTCTCCCAACAGCTGCCACTAGCTCAATACCTCCTCCTGGGGTCTCTACATCAGTCACCTCTGAGCCTCTGCTCACATCTGCCACTCCTAGCTTGGAGCCTCCACCTATGACCTTTGCACCCACAGTCATCCCCTCCATCGATTTGATTTTGCCTATGGTCAGCTCCTCTGATGCCAGCCTCACCATTCCCCCCTCTGTCATACCATCCATCTCAGTTTCCTTACCTTCCATTCCAGTTTCCATTCCCCCTAGCAGCTCAGCCACCCTTTCGACCATCACCACACCCACACCTCAGTCAGTTACTCTTCTTACCATAGACCCCATCCCTACCTTACCTCTAGCTAGCCAATCCATATCAGCTATTGAACCTTTCAACCCTGCACCTTCCACATCAGTTGTTCCAGTTACCACTTCTCCACTATCCATACCCTTTGACACTAACCCCACTTTCTCCTTCTCACCTACCCATACCCAAGAGTTGGGCCACCTGACCACTGAGGGATATTCATCCCTAATTGACTCCATTGTGGAGGACATTGGGTATGAATATACCCCCTACCCGACTCCCCACAACCTACCCATTTCCAGTCTACACTCACTCCACCTTTTCAGCATGCCCCCACATCTCCCTTCCAACCCATTCACCCCATTCCACCTGTTACCCAAGCCAATATCCTACCTGAGGCCTCCACCCAAATACTTTCCCTTCTCACCACCATCCTTGCCCAGCTCCAAACAAACACAACCAACCAAGCTGCCATGGCCACCTGCCTACAAGCCATTCAATCAACCATAAGCGCCCTGTTACCCTTACCTCCCAACCTCTTCCAGTCCCTACTCCTACATCCACCCCACCTCCTTCTCCTTTAGCAGTGGTTTCCACTGCTGAGGTGGAACACCCACCCCCTCCTCCCCAACCCATTATCCCTCCATTTACACTTACCAATGCTTCCACCCAAATAAACCCTGCACCCCAGCCTGTCCCTATCCATCTGCCCCTTATTGCCCCACCTATGGACATCACTCCCCAACAATCCCCACCTGTAGTAGCAACATCTGATGCTACCATAGATGTCAAACACCTAATTTCCACCTCCTCAATTCCAACCCAAACTGAGCCTGACCTTAAAGTCTTTCACCCTTTACCCTTAATCCCCACCCCACCCATGCCATCATTCATCCCCTCTACATTACTGGTTGGCCCTTCTTCCAATGCTGACCTGCCCATACTACCTACCTCTTCCTTTTCCATTCCTCCATACCCAACCCTCCTAAATGCCATGCAATACCTCAAAAGGGATGTCATTAGAGGCATGGCTGACCTCAAAACCTCAATTAGGAGGCCCTATGATGAGAAGATAAGTCGAATGGAGCTAGACCACAGAGTTCAATTGCTGGGAATATCAAAGGGGTGGGGTAGAATTTTGATTCAATACGAAGCCCAGTAGAACACTAAAGCAACAGAGAAATTGAGAGCAGATGGACTCGAGAAAAGGTTAACTGCCTCCAAAGAGGTCATAAAGGCCACCAGAGAACTCTATGAAAGTAGAGTTTTGCTTGCTGAAAAGAAGGCAGAAATCCTTGAAAGGAGCAAGCCCTTTGCCCTCCGGCCAGTTCAAGCACTCTGCACGATAAGGATAAGAGAGGAAAAGGAGTCCAAGTCAATGATGAGCCAGCAAACAATTGAGCTGTTTAGACTTGTACATGTCATTAGTTAGGATGTTTGTGTATATTCTTTTTGTAGTTCTTTTCCCTTGCATTGTACAAATTTATTGTGTTATAAATGAAGTCTCTCTTTTGTATATTTTGTGTGATTTGCTTTATGTCTTTATGTTTGTTTATTTGTGTGTTTTAATTGATTGTTTGTACCATGTTTGATGTTGCTTCTTACTTTGTTTTGTTTTGTTTTGTGTCTGATTTTACCCTGCTGCACATACACTCTCTTTTTAAATCAGTGAGGACACTGCTTCTCATAAGTTTGGCAGGGTATGCCAATGGATAATTAATGTTAATGCATCCATGTTAAACAAAATTTGTGAAAATAAAGTGAAGTCCTACCTGATTTTGAAAAAGAGGATATTCAAAAAACTTTTTAAAAACTAAATAGTGTTGCAGCTCTAACATTGTCACGAAACAAATGTCAGAAATTTTTAAAAATTAATACTGAGTGAACTTGAAAAGAGAGAAAACGGTGAGGATACACCTCAAAAATTTGATGGAAGACCATACCCAGTGAGATTTGGGCCTGAATAAAATTTCTTTGGGGAGTGTTTTGACAATTTTTTCTGCTCTAAGGACTTATTGGATCTAGTTTTGCTCACTAGAAGTTAGACAAACCCAAGTTGAAACAACTTGACAGCATTCATGACATTGAGGACATGAAGTAAGGCCATCCATTGGACAGTTTGAGCTTAAAAATCTCCACCTTTGAACTACCCTTGGTACACACCATTTGAGTCGTGAAAATCCTAATTTTTCTTTAATAAAAAAACCAAAAAATTTGAACCCAAAACCCTTTGACCTGTTTCAGTTCACCCTTAATCTGTGAAAGCAGAAAATGGAAGGAGAAGTGAGGTTAGAGGTGCAAGGTTTGATGTTTGGTTGAAAGAGAAGAAGGCACACTTGGTGGCATTGTGGCATCCCAGCCCATAAAAAGAAAGATGGAGGAAAAGTACAAAAAGCATACAAAAAGAAAATAAAAACATAAAAGCAAAACAAAAGAGTGAGTGAGAAGTCATTTCATCAGATATTTTGAAAAAGAAGAGAAGAAGCTGGCCACTTTGGCTCTAAAAATTCAAAAAAAAGATGGAATTATGCTGAAATGAAGGTTGTGAAGGTGCAAATCACCTCCTTACCTTGCTGATCTCTCACATTTGAACCCTTTCATTCCCCTTTATTCTTTGTAAACCTCACCCATAAGCCACATTACAATCCAATAAAAAGTCCTTACTGATCTGAAATTGATTGAGCTGTCATGTGGAGATGAGGATTTGTATAATCCATAGTGAAAAGAGTTAGAAAATTTTAAAAATTAGAGTAATGCCTATGCTCATGCTTGCAGTCCTATTTGAGGGCTGCAACTGCTCTTGAGCTGTGTGAAATGATACACCCTTTTATTTTCTGTGAGAAACAGAATTGGTGAGACTTAGGTCTGACATTAAGTTTGTTGGGGGCATTATCAAAACATAATTCTCAATTTGATGGTAAGCTCTGCATTAATTTGCATACAAAATGTCTTGACATGATTTGATTGATTATGAAGGAATTACAGCAGAGTTCAATTTTAAACTGCTAATTTTTTGCTAAGAATCCTCTAAAGATTGAATGAACAAGGTGTGGAAGGAATTTGATTTTGCTTGAATTTTTTTTTCAATATGTTGCATTGATAGTAACTGATTCATTGGAGAAGTTTGTGGGTAACTTCACTGAAAACCCTTAGGAGACTTCACTCCTCCACTAGGGATCATCTGTGCTCCCTACAAAAGTGGCATTTTTCATTTTCAATAATGGTTTTTACTTTCCCCTTTGCTCAGGGACTAGCAAAGCTTAGGTTTTGGGGTACGTTAAGCAGTGAAAAATATCATTTTTCACCTCCTAATCTAACATTTGATGGACCCCTGAGATGACTAAAAGGTGTTTTGAGTGTATTTTATAGATAAGTAATAAATTGCAGTCTTAGTGCAGACATCCACCTAAAATGGCTAAAGAAGCAGTCTACTGCTCAACATGTGCTCAAACAACCCAAAGGCCAGCCAATCAAACAGTCCACAGAGCTTTAGAAGTTCATGAGAAGGTCATGGGCCCAACTGGGTGTGCTTGGGACTAGGTGCAGTTGTAAGGAATGAAGATTGAACCCACCTAGAGGCTGCTGAGGGCAACACACCAAAGATGTGTGCCAGCTATGGAAGCACAAAGCAGAACCTATCGAGAGGTTCCATGAAGCTATCGTAAGATTCTGGAAACATAGGCCAACCTGTCGAGAGGCACTGAGTTGAAAATATGAAGATCTCGCGAGGTTCCATTACCTATCGAGAGGTTGGAGGTATAGTTGTGGATCCTATCGAGAGGATACCTAGAGGTGCAAGGGAAGTCGAGAGGTTCCAGATAATTATCGTGAGGTTCAACTGAACCTGTCGAGCAGTGGGCAGCAACCTGTCGATGACTTACCTGAAGCTACGCCCATTCTCGCAAGGATTGAAGCAACCTGTCGAGCACTTAAATGGAACTGTATAACTACTCCACATGATGTTTTATAACCTGTCAAGAGGATAAATGCAGTTAAGACAGCAGATAAGATTTTGGCTATCAATCTTGTCGACGAGTTCACCAGAACCTGTCGAGAAGTCAAGCAACCTGTCGAGAGCATGCAGCAACCTGTCGACCAGTTCACATGAACCTGTTGAGATGTCTCCAAACCTGTCGAAAGCCACTTCAACCTGTCAATGAGAACACCAAACTGATTTAGAACCTATCGAGAGGTTCCCTGAACCTCTCGACAGTCGAATTAAAAACTTGTCAGTTCCTTTCACAGCAGTTGCCAACTTCAAAATTCTTTACACAAGTCCCAAGGCATGTTAATGACCCTTGGGGGTATTTTTAGAACACCACTGAGCACGAATGGGAACCCTAACTGCATCACATGGGCCTACCTGTTTTGGACCAATGGGAAAAGAGCTTCTAAAAGAGAAATCAACCACATCAATAGCTCAGAATAACAAAATTATTCTCTTGAGCTCTGATTGGCTGAAACATATCAGAGAAGAGAGGAGAAGAATATAAAAGCTGGGAGAATTTATAGAGCTAGCATCCAAAAATTGGGAGAATCAGAGCCAAATTCGATCTCCATCTTCCCTCCAAAAATTCCCTCTCTTCCTTCTTCCCCCATTCTCTTCTCAACCAATCATGGTTGGCTAAATCCCTTTAGTAGCTAGGATGAGGTTGAGAGCTGTAAATCGAGAGTTTCAGAGGCTGTATAGATAGATTGTATGTTGCACAGATTGCAGATCTGAGCACAATAGGATTGTAAGTTGTGGTATTATAATGTAATTGTGGTTTTTAAAGGTGATTCTTATCTATATTTCACTTTTTCGTATTTGATTTCTCTGGATTAGATATTCCTGTGGATGCTTGAGCTTGTAACCTGGCACCCACAGCATCTGTAATAGCTTACTTGTTCTAATCAAGATCATTAGATTAGAACAATCTCTGGGATAACCTGTGGCCATTACAAATTGACAGATCCTATCCTTAGGATTGCTTCAATACTTTGGTTGAGATTAGATTCTTATACCTTGCATCTGAGCTTATAGCCAGATGAAGGATTGTAGCAAATCTATCCTATGCATTGATTTTGAACCAATTGATTTTCAGCAAAGACCAAAATCCCTAGTTGCTGCTCTCCACTTTGTGTTTTTAATCCCTTTATTCATTCCCTTGAATCTGAGTTTAATCAGTTCTGGATCAATTTGCTTTTATTTTTATAGTTCTTCGTAAAGTGACATATCTTAGAAACCTCTCCTCCTTCCTGTTTTGATTTAGTCTAAATTAGGATAGAGTGCCAGATCTGACATAGATCTGGAGATTTACCATAGTTTAATCACATTTTCCTGTGGACATACCCTGACTTACCTATTAAATCTTGCTGCAACCCTGGTTCTTGCAAGACTGCTTGCTTACCTCAGTTCCACCTTGCTATAATTTGTGCATATAAATTATTGTTTTAACCATTTAATAATTGTAAGGTAAGCAAAAGAACTGTAAACCACCCGATACAAGATTCTTACGAATATCAGGTACATGGAGCGTATCAGTAAGTGTTACGACTTTTTCGAATGTGAAATTCAATTTCACTTTTTCATGCCCTATGATCTTTGTCGTAGATGAGTTCCCCATAAAGAGATTTTTGATCATTGTCTATTTTTTCATACATCACAAATATGTCACGATTATTACACACATGTTTTATGGCCCCTGTGTCGATCCACCATTCATTGATGTCACCAATCATATTGACTTCCGAGAGAACGACTACAAAATTATTTTTCTCTTCTACTGCATTCACTTGATTCTTCAATCTCTTGAACATGTGACAATCCTATTTGAAATGCTCGAGTTTCCCACAGTAGTAGCATCCACCATTCTTCGGTACCATGGTCTTGGTAAATTTTTTATTCTCCTTAGTGTGAAAATATCCTATCTTCTTCTTCTTTGATAGTCCACTAACAACCTTAGACTCAACCAAGTGTACCTTTGATGTCATATCAACGTGGTCTTCGGTTTTATCTCTAACTTGAGATTCTTCCTCAATACGTAAATGAAGGAGAAGATCTTCCATAGAAATCTTTCCATTATTACGCACATTAATTTTTCAATAATTTTTCCAAGATGGGGGCAACTTGGCGATTCTCGCACCAACCAGAAAATCTTCATCGAAATGAGAATCATTAACAATCATATAATTAATAACAACTTGAAAATCATGCACTTGGTTAAGAATAGGTGTATCATTGACCATCTTAAAATCAAAATTTTGACTGATAATGTAAGAATTATACCATGCATCTTCAGTTTTGTATTTCTTTTCAAGTGTGTCCCAAAGTTCCTTCGAAGTATTATAGGTGCGATAAACGTCGAACAATGAATCTGACAATGCATTGAGAATGTATCAATTGCAAGTGTAGTAATCTTCTTCCCATTTATGCTTTTTACGGCCTTCATTGAGAGTTGATGGTTCGGTAGTAGTCGGGCATGGATTTGTGAGAACGTATGACTTTCAACGCGGTCAATAGAAAATGCAATTTTTGTTGCCACATTTTAAAGTTCAAACTATCAAAACTGTCCAACTTGTGAATGTTATTGGGCAGCGCGGGATGGGTGTTGTTGGTCAATGCGAGAGAAGTCGAGGTTGTGATGTGGGCCATATCGGTTTAAAATTATTGGAAATATTGGTTCAAATTGCAAGAAAAGATAGAGATTGAAACGAAGAAATACACAGATCCAGTTTTAGGCACATTTAATATCATTGTCTTTAAACTGATTACCGACAAATTGGTTCCAAGATACAATGAACTGGCCGTGTATTCCTGTGATAGATTTGGTGAATCTGATCATGCAACTAGAACGCCTAATAGCGCAAGAGAGGAACTCTGAAAGAAAGTTTTAAAACAGAAAACATAATAGAAAATGCAGTCAAGAAAACGAGGGTCTCGGGTCCCTTTTATAGAAATTAATAGGTGTGAACGCACCATTTCGGAAAAGACATCCGTTTAAAGTAACTTAACGGACATAGTGGTTACAAATCAAACATTTAAAATTTTGGTTACACTTTTGTCCAAAAAATCAATAACTAACCGCACCACCACGCCATGTACACATGCTCATCCCAGCTCGGCTCGATGTGCGCGCACGTGTGTGATTGATAAAGTGCATGACGATGGAAACCACAAAATTCGGTGTCCCCTGGGTGAAGACTACAAGCCTTGAGCCAAACTTTCAACATAAAACTCAAAACCCAAAAATAGGTGTACACGATGTGGGACTATCATTCCACAAAAAAATAAATTCACAAAACACAAAACAAACTTTATTTTAAAATCACTTATCATGTGACAGCCCGGATTTTCTCAATCTGAATTTTTTGAGATATTTTTTTTTCCTTCTTTCTATAAACCAAATGGGAAAACCCTGACCGACGGGTCGTACTCATCACGATCCGAATACAGAATACTTGGTACATTGTTAAGTGGTGAAAAAATGCCACTTTTCACCCTTTAACCTTGCCATTGACAGACCTGTGAGCACACTAATAAGCCTCTGTTGAGTGCCTTTTGTAGATAGCAGTGAAAGCTAGTAATAATGCAGAAAACCACTTAAGAATGCCCACAAAGAAGCCATCTCTCAGCACTATGCAGACCCAGCAACAGCACACCAGAGGGCAACACATCACTGAGCCCTTGGAATGCATGGCTGCAACAGAACAAAGGAAAGAAAGTGAAGACAGGTCTTAAAACAACCTATTAAAAGGGCATCTAGAAGACTTCAATAAGAGCTGAAGGATAAAAGAGAAGAATTCGTGCAGTTGGAGAAGGGCTTGATAGGATCTAAAGGCAGAAAGAGGAAGACATGTGCTGAAGTGAGGGATTCGATAGGATCCTTGAACCTATCGAGCAGATGAATGAAAGAGAAAGCTCATCCTATCGAAAGCTTGCCTGAGGAGAAAAAGAGAACTTGTCGAAGGCTTCCTGAACCTATCGAAATGAAGATGCTGGAATTGAACCTATCGAAGGATGTTTAAGCCTTTCGATAAGAATGAGAGCCAACCTATCGGGATGACGACATGCAGAGCTGAACCTGTCGAAAAGGACCTCTAGACCTATCGAACTACTCAGCCAACCTATCGAATACTCCAGATAACGGGTTGAGGACCCTGAAGCTTCAAAGAGAAAACTCATCCTATCGGTACCTATCAAAGAGACCAGGGAACCTATCGAAAGGGACTACAAGCTTACTTTTAACCTATCGGAAGCTTCTCCAACCTGTCGAAATCGTGTGCTGAACTTCTCAGAATCTATGCTATGAACACGCTGAGACTTGGTAACCTACTACATGCAAACCGAGGCACTTTGGTGACCGATGCAAGGTTCTAGAAGATGCCCTAGAAAGCCCTAACCGACCCATGTGCTTTAACAGAACTCTAACAAACTCTGACGACCTTCTAGAAGGGATTTTTGGCAAGAAAAACAGAGGAGAAAGCTATATATAGAGATCCCCAATTGCCATTGCAGGGATCGAGATCTAAGCCAAAATTCTGAAGATTAGTGCCTACAGAGCATTTCCATTTCCCTCCTTTAGCCCAACCATGGTTGGCTAAATCCCTTGGAGTAGTGAGGAGTGAAGTTAGATCTATAATTGGGTGAGGTTAAGAGTGCTATTGTAGGTTCCTAGCTGCACAGACTACAGATCTGAGAGTATTTTCATTGTAAAGTGACCTTGTTTGCAATGATAATGTTATTTTTCATGCTTTAATTAGATTTAAACTTCCTTTGGTTCCATTTGGTGATCGATCGAATTTGTGTAGAGGAGTTGTAGATCAGCTCACCCACTTAACTAGTAGACCTCTTGGATACCATCTGATCTCCCTGGATCTGATGCTCTTGTGATTTCTTGAGTCTGTGACCTGGGAATTGCAGCATCTGTAGTGATTTTAATTGTTCTAATTGAGGCTCTGGCTTTGTAGGAGATCTCTAGGATGGTCTGTGACCATTAAACTGGACAGATCATAACCTTAAGGTAAATCTAAGCTCGGGCCTTAATTGGATTCATCTGCTGCAATCCATGGATTCGATAAAGTCTATAGGATGGTTTATGACCATTAAAGTGGATAGATCATAGCCTTAAGACCAGGTGGATCCTGTCATTTGGAGTGGAATTTATACCCTGCAGATGTGCTTATAGCCAGCGAGAGAATTATGTGCTCTGAACCTCTGTAGCATATTTCTGCCAAACATATGATCATTTATTAAAAATGGTGTTGTATTGAGAAGCTGCCCAATGCTATTTCTCATCCAACGTCATTTTTAACGTGTGATAAACTTTTTTTAGAAGTAATATTTGAGAAGGTATTTTTCGGGCAAGGGGCTGCCAAAGGTACTTTTCGGGCAAGGGGTTGCCAAAGGGCCATAATGAATCGTATAAGAAGTTGGCTTCCATAGAACTTATAGCTATTGAAAACCGTGCAACCAACTTTCTATATAGTTCGATCATAATGTGTTTATAACAAAAGATTAGACATTGTTTGGCACCCTTTTTCTAAAAAACACTTTTTGGGGTTTTAAAGAAGTGTGTCGCATGTTGTTTCTCAAAAAAAATTCATGGTATATTAAAAGTGTACGTTACATTTGGTTTCTCAAAAAAATTCATGGTATATGAAAAGTGTACGTTACATTTGGTTTCTCAAAAAAATCTGTTATGTGAGAAGGGGTAGCTTCTAAATGCACCACCGGTTGTTGGGTGAAATGTACTTCTCATCCAATATTTTTGGGGGGAAAACTGAAAAGTGATTTTAGAAAACCAACCTCCAAGCTACTCTTCTCCATTTTCTGCATTTTTACTCTCTTCCCCTGCAAGATCTAAGCTCCTAAACTCGATCCAAGATAGTTTATGTTTAAATTGTAGCTTAGTTTAAGTGACAACTCATTCCAAACCTCTCCCCTGTCTTTTAACTAAATTAATAATAACTAGGGTGCCAGATCTGACACAGATCTGGAGATTTGTTGTATTTCTAAACAACCTCCCTGTGGACATTTCCTTACTTACCATTCTTTTAAAGTTTGCTATAACAGATCCTGAATACTTACAGGTCTGTATGAGTGTGTCTGCCTAGTTTTATTGTTAATTTTAGACCTTCATTTGAGGTAAGGCAACACAACCAACAAGTTTTTGGTGGCGCTACTGGGGAGGCAGTTTAGAAATTGATAGATCTAAGTTTTGATCATAGATTTGTAGTTTTTGTTTGATTTTACTAACTGCATTTGTAAGTTATGTTATTTTTCAGTAGTTTGTGTGCAGTTCATCTGATCTAAGACTACCAGTGAGAGGAGAATCGTGCTGGAGACTGCTCTGTAGTTTGCATCCCTCTACTCCCCTGTTATTTTTCATATTTGTTGATAATTTTTGTTAGAATAGTTAGAAATTTTGGTTGATTCTGTTTGTTGTGTGTTTGGATCTGTTCTGCATTCAGAATCTGAGTGTTGTATGTTTGGTAGG
Source organism: Chloranthus sessilifolius (assembly GCA_021018995.1). Taxonomy (NCBI): domain Eukaryota; kingdom Viridiplantae; phylum Streptophyta; class Magnoliopsida; order Chloranthales; family Chloranthaceae; genus Chloranthus; species Chloranthus sessilifolius. Next base: position 101,907,278 of record CM037584.1, on the reverse strand, counting down.
AGAACTCTGCAACCTTAGATTATTCCACTAAATCCAGAGGTTGAAAGACTTCTCAGATCCAAACCAACCACACCCACTTCTGTTGCATTAGATTCTGTAGAAATGGGTGAGCAACAACAGCAGAGAACCCTTAAGGAGTTTAATGCACCAGGGATCTACAATTCCCCTTCTGCATTCAATTCCCAGCTGCTCAGGGAAACTATGAGAGAAAATCATCCATCATTCAAATGTTGTCCTTATTTTATGGCCTGACAAAAGAAGACCCATATAAACACATTGATGAATTCTTAAGACTGTGTACTACATTTAATATCACACGTTTGGGGGAGGAGGCCACCAGGATGACTCTTTCCTTTTTCATTAAAGGACAGAGCCAGGACCTGGTTATATTTACTTCCACCTAACAGTATTCAGTCCTGGAGTGATCTCCAATGTCAGTTTTTGGCCAAATTCTTTCTTATGTCAAAGACCAGCCAGTTGAGGAAGGGTATCATCTCTTTTACCCAAGATCCAACTAAAGACTTTCATCAATCCTGGGAGAGATTTAAGGAACTCCTCAAGAAATGCCCCCACCATCAAATCCCTGAATGGCAATTGGCTCAAAGCTTTTATCAGAGAATTGATGCTAAAAGCAGAGATATGATAGATGCCTCCTGTGGTGGTACCTATCTCCATAAAACTGCTGAGGAGGCATGGGAGCTCTTTGACATCATCAGTGAGAACTCTATGCAAAAGAAAACCTTAGCAAGAGATCTAGAGCCTCCTAAATTAATGAAAGAGAACACCTCAAGAGGAAAGATATATGAAGTGAGTGTGCCAAGTGAGTTGGAAAGAAAAGTGGACAGCTTAACTCTGAAATTTGATAGGCTGATGGGAGCAATGCAGTCACCTGTGCCGGCTAGAGTGGAGGAGGCATATGCCATATGTCAGTCCCCTGCTCATCCCGTAGAAGAATGCCCATCTGCTGACCAATTTCCTGATTTTATAACAGAGCATGTGGCTACAGCTCAGTCTTATGGGTAGCAACCTGCTGCTAGGTATCAATGGAGGAACCACCCCAATCTAAGGTGGAGACAAGATGGATACCCTAGCCAGCAACAGCAACCGCCCCAGCAGCCCATGCCTTATAGAAATGCTCAGCTCTATCGAGAAGGTTATGCCCCAAGGCCTCGACGAACCCATGGCCCAACATGGCTCCTCCGTGCAAAGAAGTCACCCACTCCAGCTGTGAGAACACCATCCTTTGAGGAACAAGTTCTATCTTCATTAGAGAGCTTGAACACCTTGACCCAAACTGTGCACTCTCATAACTAGAGCATCAAAAAGATAGAGGATCAACTTGGTCAGCTATCTGATGCTCTGACTAGGAGAGGGGGAGGAAGGTTGCCTAGCCAACCACAGGACAATCCACGAAGGCAGTTTGTAGTGGGTGAAGTTTCTTCCACTTATGAGGAAGCTAAATCTGTTACAACTTTGAGAAGTGATAAGTTAGTTGACAACCAAGTAGGCTATGAGCCTGTGAGGCACTTGGAGGAAAAAAATTAAGTAATTTCTACCAGCACACAATAAAGACCACCAATGGTGGACTTGCAGGAACAATCAGCTGTGAATAAAGAGGATAATGAGTATCTTCAAGAAAAGAAAAAACTCAAAAAGAAAGAGACCCCTTTGGCTAAGGTTGCAAGTGAGGGAGCAATCCCACACTTGCCATTTCTTAAGGCACTACAAGTACCTTCCCCTTTTGATAAAGGGCAAGAAAAAATTGAGGAAATGATGGAGACTTTCAAGCAGGTAAATATCAATCTACCTTTACTTGATGCCATTAAACAAGTCCCAACCTATGCCAAATTCTTAAAAGACCTGTGCACCCATAAAAGACAGTCTAGGATACACCTATCCAAGAAAGTCTTTTCAGCAGAAAAAGTTAAGCATGTCCTGTCCATTGTAACTCCCCCCAAACTTCAAGACCCTGGACTCCCCACCATCCCTTGCATCATTGGGGATCATACCATTGACAAAGCCCTATTAGATCTGGGAGTCAGCGTAAATTTGCTTCAATATTCCCTATATGAGAAGCTGGGCTTGGGAGAATTAAAGCCCACCCATGTGGTCCTACAGCTGACTAACAGATCTGAAAGGAAACCTGTGGGGATAATTGAGGATGTTTTGGTTAGAGTTGACAAATTCTTCTATCCTGCTGACTTTTTGGTATTAGACATGGAACCAAGCAAATGTGCTTCTTCCATACTTGTGATTCTAGGCAGGCCCTTTTTGGCTACTGCCAATGCTCACATACAATGCAGGTATGGAATCATGGAAGTTTCATTTGGAAACATGAAGGTCAAGCTGAATGTGTATAACACTGGCTATCAACCCTCTCCTGAAGAGGTCTGCTTTTCCATTACTGCCCAAAAGAAAGTGATGCATGATAATCCACTTTGGCTGGTGTAGGAAAATGCTTGGTTCACAGATGGAAAACTGCATCCAGGGAATGGACACTAGCTAAGGAAGAGATCTATGGAAAGTGACAAGTTCGATGAGCCTGAGGAGACCATGGACCTTCCAAACCCTCCAGATTAACCACCACAGTCAGTATGTATCATATGTACAATACTCTATTTTTATTTGTAGGTGATCACTTAGTTGTTGTTTGATTCTTTTTATCTCTTTGCAATAATTAAAAGAAAATAATAAAACTGCCATGCTTAATACTAGACTGTCATTCTCAGTTGTCCTAAGGTAATGGGAGCTGTTCATAAGTGAATCTAATCATGGGGCACCACATCAACAGAGCCTACTGAGAACTGAGACTGCGAATGCCCAGAAATACAGCTTTATTTAATTTTTAGAAGTCTTTGACAGGTCAAAGCTAACCTTTCGATAGGTCACTTAGGGATTTCGTCAGGATGTTTGATGGTTTCGATAGGTACTGAACCTCTCGATAGGTAAAACTTACTTTTCGATAAAAAAAAAACGGAGATTTCGATAGGTTCTAGATACCAATCAGGAACCTATCGAAACGAAGATTAGCTGCCATTTAAACTGATCGAAAGGATGGTTCCACCTATCGAGATCCTATCGAATCATCCCGCTTTTAAAAGTTATGTCTGCTATGCTTTCGACATGACACACGAACCTATCGCCACCATTCTCCTCATCCTATCAAAATCGTTGTTCACACCCGTATCGATAAGGTAGTCTTATCCTGTGCACTTCTTGAATACCTAACCCTCTCTCAGTGCTTCAGCATTTATGGCGCATGCCTCCTTAACTTAATCTTCCCTCCTAAATTTAGTCCATCATGCAGTCAACGCTCCATTTCCCACACAGCGACCACCACTCCATGTATTCCCGCCCTTCATTTTCAATTCCCAAGCCTGGAAGAATGCGCTACTTTTATTGCATCGTTTCATATTCCAACGCCCATGCACCTTAAATATTGGCTTTGCCCAGTCCTTACACATCCATTCCCCCCTAACCGGCCCAGCTCTGCCAGTCCACACTCATGGCAGACGACAAACCTCAAGATTTGCCTACCAAGTTCTTACCAGTCTGGCCACCACCACCACCACCGGTCGAGCCTGGTCCTCTTCAATTTCTCTGGGATGAATATGATGAGGTACAGAGAATCCTTGCCAAGGAGAAAAGAAAAACCTAAAGAGGGAGAAGAAGAGGCAGAAGACCGAGTCCCCGGCTGTTCCCCCCCCCCCCCCTATCATCCTCATCCTCATCCACCACCTCACCGCCAGCCCCCTGAGCCCACTCTTTTTCCTTTTCTTCACCCCCTGGCTTGCAGTTCCTCTTCCACCTGACGCAGGCTGAGGATATCCCTGAGCCAAGGGGGACATTTTTTTTCCAAAGGAGATTTTATCCACATATCTGTCTTCAGTAATTTGTAATAAAATGTTTTGTTCATTTCACTTGTTGCTTCTCTATTTTTTTCTTGTTCCGTTTATTTTCTCTGGATGTTTGCACAACTAAACCCATTCTGCTAAGAACAGTGGGGACACTGTTTAGTTTAGGTTTGGGGGTGTGGCATGGATGCCAATAAACTAGTTAATTGTAGTGCAGCCAAGTTGAAAAGAAATAATTGAAAAGAGAATGAATTCACCTCATATTTGTTGTTAAGGAAACTTAAAAACCATTTGCAACTGAAGCAAGCTGAAGTTTTAACATTTTTCATGAAGCAAATGTCAAGAATTTTTGAAGAAATTTTTTGATGTGTAGTAAACCAGAAATGAGAAGAGACTGTGAGGATACTCCCTAGAAATTTGGATGGAAGGCCATACCCAGTGAGAATTGGGCCTGAAAATTTCTTTGAAGAGTGTCTTGGCAGTTTCTTCTGCTTTGAGAGCTGACTGGACTTAATCTTGACCACTAGAAGTTAGGCAAATCCAAATTGAAACAAGCTTGATAGCATTCATAACATGGCAGACATGAAGTAAGGCCATCCCTTGGACAGTTTGAGCCTAAAAATTTCCTCACCTTTGAACTGCCCTTGATACACACCTTTTGAGCCTTAAAATTCTCAGTTTTTCTTTAGATGAAAAATCAAAAAATTCAAAACCTAAAAAAAAAAAAAAAAGGAAACCCTTTGACCTAATGCAGCCTAACCCTCACTCTAAGAATTCAAAAGGTAAAGGTGAAGAAATGAAAGAAGGTAGAGCTGGGGTATTGTTGGCTCAGAAAGAGGGAGACTCAGGTGGTATTGTTGTGGCCACAGCCCATAAATAAAATAAAAAAAAATTTTTTAAAAAAGGGAGAGAAATAAAGCAAAAGGAAGAGAAGTCATTTCATTGAAAGATTGGAAGGAAGAGAAGAAGCTGGCCACTTTGGCTCTAAAAATTCAAGAAGTAGATGGAATTGTGCTGAATTAAAGGAGTCTTGATCACCTCCTTACCTTTACTAATTTCTTAATTTTGAACCCTCTTTACTCCTTGTGCTCTTTCACAAACCTCATCCCTAAGCCACATTACAACCCAAATAAAAAGCCCTTACTAATCTGAAAGTGGATTGAGCCATCATGTGGAGATAAGAATTTGCTTAATCTATGGTGTAAAGAGCTGGAAAAGTCAGAAATTCAAGCAATGCCTATGCTCCTGCTTGCAGTCCTATTTGTGGGCTGTAACTGCTCTTGAGCTGAGTGATATGATTTACCCCTCTTCTCTGTACTAATGAGTGAACAGCCTTGATGAGACTTGGGTCTGAAATCCAGTTGATAGGGGAAGTATCTAAGCAGGATCCTCAAATTGATGGTGAGTTATGCATCAAATTTTAGGAGAAATGCCTTGACACAAACTGAGTGATGATGAAGAGATTTCAACAGACTTTCATATCTTCAAATGGATGTTTTTCTATTGAAATTCCTTTAATGAATGGGCATGATGTGAATTTATTTGATTTGCTTAAACTCTGCTTTAACAGGTTGCACTATTATTAACTAAGTTGTATTGGAGAAGTTTGTGGGTACCTTCACTGAAAACCCTCAGGAGACTTCACTCCTCCACTAGGGATCACCTAGGGGTTTAAAAGGCTTGATGCACAGGCTAAATGCATCCGTGCTCCCTACGAAAGTGGCATTTTTAATTCATTTTAACTCTCCTTTGCTCAGGGACTAGCAAAGATTAGGTTTGGGGGTGTGTTAAGTGGTGAAAAATGCCACTTTTCATCCTTTAACCTAACAGACCTGTGAGCACACTAATAAGCCTCTGTTGAGTGCCTTTTGTAAATAGCAGTGAAGGCTGGTAATAATGCAAAAAACCACTTAAGAATGCCCATAAAGAAGTCATCTCTCAGCACTATGCAGACCCAGCAACAGCACACTAGAGGGCAACACATCACTGAGCCCTTGGAATGCGTGGCTGCAGCAGAACAAAGGAAAGGAAGTGAAGACAGGTCTTAAAACAACCTATCGAAAGGGCATCTGGAAGACTTCGATAGGAGTTGAAGGATAAAAGAGAAGAATTTGTACAGTTGGAGAAGGGCTCGATAGGATCTGAAGGCAGAAAGAGGAAGACATGTGCTGAAGTGAGGGATTCGACAGGATCCCTGAACCTATCGAGCAGATGAATGAAAGAGAAAGCTCATCCTATCGAAAGCTTGCCTGAGGAGAAAAAGAGAACCTGTCGAAGGCTTCCTGAACCTATCGAAATGAAGATGCTGGAATTGAACCTATCGAAGGATGCTTAAGCCTTTCGGTAGGAATGAGAGCCAACCTATCGGGATGACGGCATGCAAAGCTGAATCTGTCGAAAAGGACCTCTGGACCTATCGAACTACTTAGCCAACCTATCGAATACTCCAAATAATGGGCTGAGGACCCTGAATCTTCAAAGAGAAAACTCATCCTATCGGTACCTATCGAAGAGACCAGGGAACCTATCGAAAGGGACTACAAGCTTACTTTTAACTCGTTTAAGCTTCTCTAACTTTCTCACAAACTATGCTATGCACACACTGAGACTTGGTAACCTGTTGCACGCAAATTGAGGCACTTTGGTGACCGGCGCGAGGTTCTAAAAGATACCCTAGAAAGCCCTAACCGACCCACGTGCTTTAACAGAACTCTAATAAACTCTGACGACCTTCTAGAAGGGATTTTTGGCGGGAAAAATAGAGGAGAAAGCTATATATAGAGATCGCCAATTGCCATTGAGGGGGATCGAGATCTGAGTCAAAATTCTGGAGATTAGCGCGTGCAGAGTAATTCCATTTCCCTCCTTTAGCCCAACCATGGTTGGCTAAATCCCTTGGAGTAGCGAAGAGCGAAGTTAGATATGTAATTGGGTGAGGTTAAGAGTGCTATTGTAGGTTCCTAGCTGCACAGACTACAGATCTGAGAGTATTTCCATTATAAAGTGACCTTGTCTGCAATAATAATGCAGTTTTTCATGCTTTAATTAGATTTAAACTTCCTTTGGTTCCATTTGGTGATCGATCGGATTTGTGTAGAGGAGTTGTAGATCAGCTCACCCACTTAACTGGTAAACCCCTTGGATACCATCTGATCTCCCTGGATCTGATGCTCCTGTGATTCCTTGAGTCTGTGACCTGGGAATTGCAGCATCTGTAGTGGTTTTAATTGTTCTAATTGAGGCTCTGGCTTTGTAGGAGATCTCTAGGATGGTCTGTGACCATCAAAGTGGACAGATCATAACCTTAAGGTAAATCTATGCTCGTGTCTCAATTGGATTCATCTGCTGCAATCCATGGATTCGATAAAGTCTATAGGATGGTTTGTGATAATTAAAGTGAACAGATCATAGCCTTAAGACCAGGTGGATCCTGTCATTTGGAGTGGAATTTATACCCTGCAGCTGTGTTTATAGCCTGTGAGGGAATTGTGTGCTCTAAACCTCTGTAGCATGATTAATTGAATCTGATTTCAGTGAAAACCAACCTCCAAGCTACTCTTCTCTATTTTCTGCGTCTTTACTCTCTTCCCCTGTAAGATCTAAGCTCCTAGACTCGATCCAAGATAGCTTATGTTTAAATTGTAGCTTAGTTTAAGTGACAACTCATTCCAAACGTCTCCCCTATCTTTTAACTAAATTAGTAATAGCTAGGGTGCCAGATCTGACACAAATCTGAAGATTTGTCATATTTCTAAACAACCTCCCTATGGACATTCCCTTACTTACCATTCTTTTAAAGCTTGCTACAACAGATCCTGAATACTTGCAGGTCTGTATGAGTGTGTCTGCCTAGTTTTATTGTTGATTTTATACCCTCATTTGAGATAAGGCAACACAATCAACATACATCCACACATATATGAAAATGAAAGCAGATTATACATATGACATAATTGAGATCACCAGTTCTAATATCCAATAAGCACAGTAAACTAAGACAAATCACTGATGATGGCCAATCATCACCTAATCGTGGTTTACAATATATGTATAATAACATGAATGTACCAAGCTTAAACTTACCAAAATCCACAGTGTACCAAATCTACGATCCCGAAAATCTTACCAATCCTCAAGTCTGGTGTCCTGATAAGTGTTATACTTGTGACATATACTCGGGGTGAGGTAATAGTCTAAGCTCAGTGGAGGAAAGTGGATACCAATATACATCTCATCAGTCATGCATAGATTCAAAGACAAAGATCAAAATATTTTCATATTAAAACTGATGACATTTTTATATTCAAAATAGAAACTGAATTCAAAGGCATTTTCCTATCAAAATCAAAACTGATTTCAAAGGTATTTTCCTATCAAAATCGAAACTGATTTCAAAGGCATTTTCTTATCAAAATCAAAACTTCCAAGACATTTAATATCAAACAAAATTTCTAAACCTTTTCGTATCAAACAGAGTACCCTTTTATACTAAAACTGAAAAACTCTTTTTCATAACAAAACAAAAGCTAATATCAAAGTCTTTTCGCATTAAAGAAAACTTCGTATCAAAACAGGATGTCTTGTTCAAATCAAAATGGAAAGCAACTTACTAAATTCAATTCACTTACATGTCTTATTTTTTGATTGACTGAGTTCATTTACATTCACTTACGTGTCTTATCTTTGATTTACTGAGCTCACTTACATTCACTTGCATGTCTTACACACTCACTGACTTACATATTCAATTCACGGATATTCCGCTGTGTCGGTTCGATTCACGGGTTTAACTGTCGTGTTGGGTCGATTCACGGATTAATTGTCGTACCAGTTTAATTCACAGTTATGCCATTATGCCGATTTGATTCACGGATTAACTGTCGTACCAGTTAGATTCACAGTTATCTGCCATGCCGGTTTATTTTACGGATATGTCGCCGTGCCGGTTCGATTTACGGATTAACTGTCATACCAATTCGATTTATGATTATCTGTCATGCCGATTCGATTCCACCCTCGCAGCCCACGGTATACTCATAATCCGCCCATAGCAGTCTACAGTGTACTTATAATCCACCCATAACGATCCACGGTATCATTATAATCTGCCCATAGTGGCCCACTGCACACTTATAATCCACCCATAGCGGTCCACTTCATGACAAGACCTCTTATGCTATTTACCTAGTTAATGTGTCGATATTTTTATTTGATTTGTCGATATTCCATTTCAGATTTGATCTTCATAAAACTTTGAAGCAAAATGTTTCAATTGATTTCAAAATAAAAACACATTATCGATATTTCAAAAGTGTCCAAACAGACATTTCAAGGTGTCCACATCAATAAATTTTCAAGCCGATATATGTCAATATTTCAAAAGAAATTTGAAGCAAAACAAGCATTTGAAATTTCGAACGATTCAATTTTTAAAGAGTTCAAAGCATTTAATATTTTCTTCGATTAGATCAAAGCATCTAAGGAAAATTGCAGCAAAGCAAGCATTTGATATTTCAAACAATTCAATTCTTAAAGAATTCAAGTAACAATTTAAAACAAAGCAGTCAACTTGTCACGTTTTATTCGATCAGAGCAAGGCATCTATACATCAGAATCAAAATACATTGAGTGTCAGGTTTCCCCTACCTCAAGTTCAGAGCCAACACCAAGATTTAGTCTTCTCAAGGTAAACCTCCCATCACGCATCCATGATCACACCTAGAACACAACAAATTTATACCTTATATGTCAAAAGTGATGAACAAAAGGAAGGTCCAAAGTCTCTCCAAGTTTTTTTCCCAAAATAGAAAAATTCCAGAAACTGACCAAATCGATCGAATCTCAATCAGATCGATCAGTTTCCTTCGAAAAATACACACATTTCTATTTGTATAATCAGTCCCACACTTGATCGATTGGTTCACAAACCGATAGATCAGTTTCCAAATTGATTGATCGATTCCTAAATCGGCCGATCGATTTTCTCATAAATCAACCCATCTTCACAACACAATCTTGTCGACTTGACATAAAACCTGTCAACCTTAAATGAACCTATCGGCTTGAAATGAAAACTGTCGACAATTTTCGATTGATCGAATTTAAATCCGATCGATCAGTTTCCTTCAAAAAACCGACCTATTTCTTTTCTGCCAAAACTCTTCACATAATCATGTCCTGTCACGATCGATCAATTGGTTCTCATTTCGATCGATTGGTTTTGTCAGATTTTTCAAAAACACGGGTTTCTTCTTCCTTATCTCATTTTCCTTTTCACATATACATGTATTGCTTAACATTTTAGGGCATTAATTGCCTAACCATAACACATAATTGGGGCATTAATTGCTACCAATTAACCACCATACAAAGCATATTTAAATCAAAATCCTTACCTCATTAACTCACGGATTTCGCATGTTTTCCGATTCAAATCCCGAAACCTACGACACCTCTTTCTTCTTTCGCTAAAAGGTTTTGAAGGCTCGTCCTCTCGCGATTGAATCGAAGCGAAGCCCACGATGAATCTCTACTTAAGCACACACTATTTTTCACCCTATTGATCGTATATAGCGCGATCACACAGTCAGATCGTTGTTGAATGATGGGAGATAAGGGAGGGTTATATTCTCTTCTTTTCTTTCTTTTGTCTTCCTATACCTCACTCTCTCAACTCTCTTGCAAATCCAAACAAAGCCAATGTGGCTTGCGTGAAACGCCTACCCCTTTTTATCCCTTTGGTTTGATTCCGTGTGAAACACACACAAACCACTTGTGTGTTCTAACTCAACCAAACTAAGCTTGGCCTTGGTATTAAGCGTGTACACTTAAACCAAGTGTTAACTATCATTCATAACGTTTTGCTTCGGTGTGAAGCACACATATATATGTTTTTCACACCAACTAATGTCCAAAGTCAGTGCAATTGTCCGCCCAATTAGTCAGCCCAATATAGTTAGCCCAAATCGTCGGCACGTACGGGTTCAAAATTTGGGGATATTGCATATCACTCCTCAATATTCATTTAGTAACAACACTAGAACATGATAATGACAAGACCAAAGCATTCTAAGTTAAGGTATTACAAAAATAATTATTCAAAGTCCATTTGTAAAATTTTATGCTATAAATTAAGCCAAAAACAATAAGTAGTCAATATGAACCTGCATTGAGTAAAAAAAAACTTCACCTTGTCAACTTGGAACTAAATTGCCAACTTAATACTAAATTGCCTATATGCTCTAAGTATCTTCACTTTAGACCCAGAGGATCTACCTTTGGAATGAACTCTAAAAAAGGCTTAAGGGAAAATCCACTTGTATCAATTAGTGATGAACTCAATGACAATGAGCTAATGGAGTTTGCAAAATCTTATGCATTCATGCATGCAAGTAATCTTAAATGTGTGTGCACTGTCCCAGGGAATTGAAATGCATGTACTTGAAAGGAACAATGAAATTAATGGTAGCATTGAAGTTGATTAAATCACCACACTCTCGACAAATGGTTGCAACAAATGGTGTGACAAATATCTAAGGAGCTAGGCTGCAATAAGTAATTAAAATATTCATGCATTTAGGATTAGAGAGAAGCACCTGATCACACTTTCTGAAGTTATTTGATATTGTCATTTACAAGAATCACAATAATTTGAGTTGATCATTTCCTGTAGCCAGATCATGGATCAAAATCTCGGCTAAAATTTTAAAATTTCGGCCGAGACATCTCGGTTTCGGTCGAGAACGAACCGAAAATGAAGAAAACCGGCCCCCCTCCGGAAAGTCTAAATTATCGTCCGAAAAATTTGGAATTTCAAATCGCCGGCCGATAATTTCAAATTATCGGCCGGTTTCTGCTGCCTTGTTTTGAAAATTTTTTTGGGGTTTAAAACCCATGGAGAAGAAGAAAAAAAAGGAAGAAGAAGAAGAAAAGAGAAGAAGTAAAAGAAGAAGAAAGAAGTGGAGGACTTACCTAGGTCTGAGTAGCTGTAGATCGAAATCAAGTATGGTTTTTCCCTTTCTTCTTCTTCTTCTTCTTCTTCTTCTTTTTGTTTTTTTGTCTTTTTTTTCACTGCTTTTGCAATTTGCTATTAAGGAATAAAGAAGACCTAGCGAATTTTATATGCAAGAAGAATGACACCGACTCCCATACCATTCACATACACATTAGAATGGTGTTTAAATGATCTTAGACCGTAAGGGTTTATGATGTAAGTGATCTGAACCGTCAAAATTATTTTTTAGGGATATTTAAACCATCTGACATGTAGACTATAATATCAACCACTGGTTTTAATTTTAAGGGCTGATATTAAAGTTCATCAATCGGATGGTTCACATTCATTGCCCAGCCTTCAATCTATGATCGATTAGACAGTGTTTAAATGATCTCACACCATTAAAATATCACTTTTTATTCCACACATTAAAGTGTGATTCATCATTATGCCATGTGGCACACACCTATGATTTGTCAAATGGTGTTTAAATGATCTTACACCATTAAAAACCCACTTTTTATTATACACTATTAAAGTATGATTTATCATTATGATTGCTTCAGATCAGATGATGGAGATCTTGTTTCACCCCAATCTTCGAGAGATGATTAGTTTTTTATTTCAAATGTTATATATCCGCCAAAAATGGCCCTAAAATCATGTTTGAGCGTGATGTGTGCCATAGGATTCAAGGGAAATTTTTTGAGGATTTGTGACATGTGGAATTAAAAATTGACCGTCATAGGTGTAACATGATCTCAAGATCCATTGTGTGGAAGATTAGAGTGAAACACGATCTCCATCATCTGTTTCGAAGCAATCAATGGGTTTATAAGGGTTGCACATATGGGCACTTTCAGAGATTGCTTTAGCGGTAATAGAGGTACCCAATATTTCACATAGTAGATCTTGAGATCATAATCCAACTAGCAGACGGTCAGATCTTGATTCCACGTGACATACATCCCCAAAGTGACCCTGATCATGGAGTATCATGAGAAGGGTTCTCGGGTCACTTTTGAGATTTATTCAATGTAAAATCAAAATCTGACCATATGATATGTTTTGCATAAGCTTAAGATCCATTGTGTGATCAAAAAGTAGCTTTCACTAGTATAAATATGTATTCTAACAATGTTAAAGAGTTAAAAAAAATCAATAAAATAAAATTCGGCAAAGTTCGGTAAAGTTCAGAGCATATTTTCAAAAAAATCCGAAATTCACCAAAATTTTGATCGAAATTTATCGAAATTTTGACCAATTTACGATTCGGGTCATGAACAACATCGAAACCGAAACCGAGATTATGATCCATGAGCCGATAGATCTAATATCGCAATATATATATATATATATATATATATATATATATATATATATATATATATATATATGAAAGAAAGAATACTTCAAGTGACTAACTCAAAGCCGATGAAACTCTTTTTTTTTTTTTTTTTTTTCAAAAAGGAAAATCTCTAATCTACCTAACGAAGGCTCATGTTTAATCAAAGCAAATGTCAGTTTTATGCCCAGCAGAGATGACTAGAGCAGTGCACTCCAACCTCGAAGACGATGAGTCAAAGTTTGACCTTTTGCAAACGATCACAAATTTGGCACTGCTTATTATGAATCAATCGAAGCTCCCAAGTCTAAAATATAATATTTTTTAAATTTTCAATATAAATTAATTATATTTTTTTACCCATTTAAAAAATCAGAACCATTTGATCAAAAGAACGCCACAAAAGGAGGGTCGAGGATCGGCCCCCCAAAATTTTGTAGCTGTGCATCTTTTTAATTTTACGCCGTTAATCTTATGGTGCAGATAATTCTTCAATGCAATCCATATGATGCATATGACAACAAAAGTAGAATGGAGCCACATAAACATAATAGATGTCCTAATCACCACCTTAATCATATGGTGCAAGTAATTTTTCAATCAAATATTTAGACTAATCTCATTTACACCTGTGAATCCAAAAAGACATGCAACTTGCTCTGTCACAAAATTTTCCAAATTAGTCAAAGTTTTGGAAAAATTATCCCAAATAGGTATAGGTGGTCTGCCGAATTTTTCCTTGGATATTTACTTGATTCGTTGATTCTTCGAATTTTTCTCATATGTGGTGAGTGAAATTTTGACAGAGAATACTGATGGTTATAATCTCTGAATTTTTACCAAATTTGTTCCCAAGTCTTTCAAATATTTATCCGAATTAAACAGAACTATACGAACTTGGATACTAGTCACTTGGCCCCGCACCAATCTTGGTGACCGGTCGGCTGCTCCATATTTTTTTTTTTTTTTTTTTTTTTTTTTTTTTTTTTTTTTTGTGTTGTGAGAACCGTCGGCTGCTCTATTATATAACGCTAGTTTGCTACTTTCTCTTCAGTAAAAAAGTTAAAATGGCATCTTCTTCTCTTTCACCCTCACTTTCTTCTCATCTCTTCAATCTCCATAGATGTTATCTGAGGTGCTCCTCTTTTCCCTTTTTCAAAACCCAATTTTCTTCTTCTTCTCCAAATTCCACTCTCTTGAGATACTACTCTCTTCCCATCTTCAACAAAAACCATGCCTCATTGTCGAATTCGCCTCTCCGCCGTTCGTTCACTGCCGCCGCATCAGAAACACAACAAGAGTGAGTTTTCCGAAATCCATATAACCATTGTTATGTGTTTTGGTTTGATTTAAGGAACTTCATTTCCTTATTTGATTGGGATTTAGTAAACCAGTAGAATACCAAATAATTTTTTGTTTCTTTAAACTATAATGAGCTGAATTGGGTATCTGGGTAACACGTTAAAATTGCTAGGGAGTATCTGGGCAACACGTTAAACGTGATATGGGTTTTATCTGTGTAGAGGATGAGAGCGGAGGAAATCACCCAAACCTTCACTTGGGCATTTTGTCGAATGGTTAGTAAGCATCAAACTGGTGATACATTCTTCATTAGAAGTCAGTAACTCACCATCAAATTGGTGATATCTTCATCGCCATTGCCTTGTCTCATGTATTTGGGGCGGGCTTTTTTTATTTTTTCTGGTGAAGCTGGGATTGAACATGCCACACCTAAGGTTGAGTCATCGTTAGAGCTGTCAATGGGGCGGTCAGGCCAAAATTTTGGCTGCCGATGGGTCAAGGGTATATGTTAGACCCAACCCGATGGATCAAGTGTATATGCTGTACCTCCCCGAAAAATTCTGCCTGACCCTACTTGCTTCAAAATCCCCTAATCCCTTTATATTTTTAAATGCAATATGGGTCGGGTCAGGTTGACCCAACTTTTGAGTAGCCCAACCTGACCTGACCAAACTCAAAGTTGGATGCTTCATGCCAACCCGACCCGATGGGTCAATATTTATGTGCCAACCCAATTAAAAACCGAGTCAGGCGGGTCGGGGAACTGGCAACTTGACCCATTGACAGACCTAGTCATCATGCACCTTCCAAATTTGGGTTGGCAAGAGTCTTATTTCTCCACTGAATTTTGTTCGGGGCTAGATTTGATGGGATTTTCGTAGTTATCTGTGAACTTGACACTAACTTGTCTCTTTTCATCTGGGTTTGGGACCAAAATTGGCAAGGAGGTCCGACACAATCTTTAAAGCTGGTTGGGACCGACATCGGCAGAGTTCAACTAGGCACCAACCTGTAAAATTTTACTGTCAGTATATATATATATATATATATATATCCCTGGAGTTCTTCCTTAGTCTCACCTTCATCTTAGATAATTGATTTGTCTTGCTCCTCAAACATTTTGGGGAATGGGGATGAAAACTACATTCCACCACTTTCCATTTTCGTTTTTTAAGTCGTTCTTATCTCTGCTCTGATAAGAAAGGCGGCAATATAACATTTTATCAAATGATTATAGTTAGCAAGAGTAATTTCCTCTTAGAAGGGACATCCTCTCATGTTTTTGAATATAGAAAAGCCTTATTGGAATGCCTTTATCACTATCCTTCATCTTCAAGTACTCTTCTCCTAAATTCTCTTAACACCCACCTCACAGATCTTATCTAGCAACCCCTCCACTCTATCCTCATAAAACTATTTCTTTGAATTATAACTAACTAACAAATCCTATATTTGAATTTAGAAACAGCGAACACTAGAACGATGGGAAGGAAATGAAAGAAGAGCTTGAATTTTAATTCGAAAACATGTGAGAGAATCTCTCTCATGTTTGAAATTTTGAGAGCATAGAAATAGGTGGAGAAATAGGACACGCAAAGCCGACTTCAAATAGATGGGATAAAGCTATGATGATGATGATGTCACCCATTTCTGTTTGGAATAGAGTGCTATGGAGTCTTAATGAAGATCATATTTCTAACTAGAGATAAGGAAAATGAGGTTTTCATACAAGTCTGACTTGCACCTTGCTGAAACCCTAACCTCGCCGGACCGTACTAATCTCCTTGGTCATAACCTTGCTGAAACCCTGAAACCCTTTCCTCATTGGAAGGCCTTACCTCATTGAACCGATGAAACCTAAGTCTCTACACCTTCAAACCATTTTCGTAAATTTTACTGTAATTTAGGTCTACGGTGGAGGTTTACTGACGTTTATTGTGGGCTTAAAAGGGGCCTATACGGTGGAGGTTTATTGACGTTTATTGTGGGCTTAAAAGGGGCCTATTGTGAGATTGTGATTGGATATTGGATCAAGCTCCGGTGGGAAATAGGATGAACAAGCTTGGGGATAAAATGTGGAGACCTATACTCTGGGCAGGAGATTCGTTTTGTGTCGTTTGCATGGACCTAAACTTTTGTTTCAGAATGTGCTTCAACAAAAGGGGATGTGAGGGGGAGAAGCAGATAGGGAAAATAGTGAGCCCAAATGGTCCACAGGTTTTAGATGTTGATCGTATGCCATTGATGTCGGTGCAAGAGAGGAAAGATGTAAGAGAGGGTGGTTGCAGGCAAACAATACAAAGGATAGAACAATAACCCGATAATTTCTCATGCAACCGGAGTTGTGGCAGAAGTCAAATGGTTTGGAAACATAAAACATACCAGGTGAAAAGTAAGGTGTCAAAACCTCATGGGTTGATGGTTGATGATGTGAATGTCTCCATAATAATGATGTAGTAAATGTTAGACTGCAGACTAAAGTTGGAGTGAAAGTGTTGCATGTGTTGCTCTATTGGATTCAGAGATGAAAACAAGTGAGGTGAACACCCAAGCACGAATTATGTGGGGGCATAGTCATAAAGTTGGGATATCCAAATAATTCGGCAAGGAGTCAATTCGAGAAAATTTGGTAAAATTCAAGAAAAAAAAAATATATAAAATATATGTCATAATTTATTCCGAGTTAGAAATGATGCTTTTAATAAAAGAAAAAGCTATAAGATGTTTGATGAAATGCACATCTTTAATTATATAATCCATAACACATATAAATGCATAGGCATGATTCATCTTAGATAAATTATTCAGTAAAAAAAAAAGATTAATCTCAGTCAAATTTAGTAAACTATGATAAAATTCGGTAAAATTTCGACACACCCTTAATTCGGAGATTTTTTAGCATTTGTTCTTTTTAAATGCAGACTTTTGTGACTGTTCGGGGGGAGGAAGCGATTACGTTTCTACTGATCTTCAGCAGGGAGGAAGGAGCTTCAAGAGCATGCAAACACAAAATGATTAGTTTTGGAAGTAGAGTTGCTTCGTTGAACCAATGGATAGATGGCGTAACTTGCATACCACTTTAAAAGGTGGGTGTTTGAGATCCCTTTTCATCTTTGGGCCGACATCTAATTCAAAAAAATCAGATATAATTATGGAGCATTGATGGAAATAGACCAAAGAACTGAGTCGATGGAGGATCTAAACTACCCTTGGTTGGAAGTTGCAGTAGGACCATGGAAGCAAGTGCCAAGCTCAGTTAAAGTGAACTTTGATGGAAAATCATTCGAAGCACTCCTCAAGGTTGAACGGAAGTGTGCAAATGCCTGACGGTATGGATCAAAATTGTAGGAGGTTCCATCAGGATACAAAGTTAAGGCTGTGTTTAGGTTAGCTCTTTCAGGCCAAAGAGCAGCCCTTTGGCTCCAGCTTGGAACTACTTTTACATTTGGTAACACAGCTCCTCGCCTCATTTTCTCTGGCGGGGAGCTGTTTTATGTGATAAAACTATTCTATGCCTGCTCTATGCCAGAGCAGATGAAGTCTGCTCTGGCAGAGAACTACGTCTGCTCTTATTAGAGCTAACCCAAATGCAGCCTAAGGTACCAGACGAGAAGAGGATTAAAAATGATGAAGACGTCAATGCAAAGAGAGATGGTTTTGAAAAGAGAAATTATGGAGGGATCAAAGGCTGATAGAGTAATGAATGAAAATCCTATATCAAAACCCAAAAAGAGAATGGTCGATTTAAGGAAAGAGATTGATGCGGGACGGTAACCCTAAAATGTGTGAACAATGATTTGATGAAGATTTGCCGAAATTAAATAAAGAAATTCAATCTTAATCTCAAAATTATCACGATACCTTTTGGGTTATGAGAATTCAAATAAGGAGATCACGCGAGATCCGGCTAGGGTCCAGTCTGATCCGCAAGTCCCGTTAGATTTGATGCGGGATCGGGCCTAGTGATAGAACTTTGGCTTTTTCAGGCTTGGGCGTTTGTCTTCAATCCGATGTAGATTCATGGGTTCGAACTAGGGTTGTAGAATTGGTTTATGGTTTTGTAATAGGCTTATGGTTTGGAAATGGTTTATGGTTTAGAAAAGAGTTTGGCTCTGTTTGATTTTGGGTTTCAGAAAGGGTTTACGGCTTTAGGATCAAGAAACTAATATATTAGGGTTTAGAGAATACGAAACAAGTTGATCAAGGTTTAAAGCAAAGCAGAGATTGAAAGATAGCAAAGATAATAATAGATTAAAGAAAATAGATACCAAAAGATAAAAGGTTTGGGAATCGCTCCCTTAGCCTCACACTAAACCCATCTCGGGAAGAAGAATATTCAAGCAATAATGCATTCAAAATATTCAATAACTAATTAAATTGTGTTTATAAGCCTCCTTATATAAGCATCCATTAATAATTCGAATAAAAGAATCCTAAAAGAAATAAAAACTAAAAAGACGGTTTTCCGTAGAAAATACGAAAATCTCGTCGCTGGGCGGACGATGTCCATGGATGTCCGTCAAGTGCCCACGGATGTCCGTCGCTTAGGGACAGTGAGGGCTCAAAATCACGGATGTCCATCACTATTCACGGACGTTCGTGGCACTGTTCACGAATGTCCGTCACTATTCATGGCACTGTTCATCAATGACTTTTTTTTCTTCAAGTTGTAGCACTTGGGCTTGTGTCCTCTTTAGGCCTTTTGAAGTCGAAAATCTGTTGTGGCCCTAAATCCAAGACTCCTGAACTCGTCATTCTCCACTCAAAATGTTTCATCACCGATGAAACACGCACGTGGTACTGATCAAGTTTATCGAAACTAGCACAGTAGAAATCCTTGCAACTAGCGCAAACAATCTCGACATTGGGTGGCGTATGATCATGATCTCAGTTGATTGTAGTGTGATGCACACTGTAATCCTCTCCTCGACAAACCAAATAACTCGGCTTGCTAACCCACTCTACCAAAGATTTTTGAAGCTTCTCATCAACTCTCCCAGACTCGAAGGAATTTTTTCCTGATGAAGTGTGATCGCAATATCGGTCGGGAATACGAGAACTCAAGCGACAAACTCTTTCATCACTGGCCCATGTACCCTCGGTAGTCGAAATATCAGCAGATAATTTATAGTGCTTGTTGCTTGAATTAATCTTTTGTTTAATTTCAGCATGCATTGCAGAAGGAGACTCAAAAGTTGACTCACAATACGATTCGAAATTGAAGCAATATGCAACTCGAGACTGATGTGTATGTGTATCTATAGACTCGGTAAGCTCATGTGCATGCGACGCTAACGACTTAGGCACAACTGACTCTGTGGGCTTTATCACCTCATTTGTGATCAAATTAAGTGAAACAAATGGCTCATGGGGACTCGACTCAACGGATTCAAATGACTCATGGGTAAGTGACTTGATTAGCTCAGGTGTACTCGGTTCAATCAACTTCAAAGACTCAAGTGCACTCAACGCTACCAACAATAAAGACTCGGGCACAACTGATTCTATTGACACTACCAAATCGTGTGTATGTGACTGGGTCGAATCGCGGGTGGGTGACTTAGTTGACTAACGTGTGGGCGACTGAACATCACTACTCACAAGGGAAATAGAAGTCTCTTTGACACAAATTAGGCTCTTATCAGTTTCTTACATCTCCTCTTCACTCATCACGGTACGAGGGTCATACACCTCCTCTTCTACTTTTAATCTTTCCTACTCCTTAGAATTCTCTCCTTTAATCAATAGACTGAGAGTGAAAAATTTTGTGGTGCATTGGTAAGCAAAGTGTCCGAACCCTTGACACTTAAGGCAATCAGGACACCTATCTGTCTTAGTTTTCAAATGCCATAGGAGGTGATAGTGTGTTAAAATAATTCTTGATAAGTCGCTCCCTCATGTCCTCTCATAGTGTGATGGGCTTACGATTAGCTAAATCACGTAGAAACTCAACATTAGTCCAATAGGTTTTGGCATGACTTTATTTTAACTTACTTAACTTTGTACTCATCTGGTACACCATACCAATCAAAATACTTTTCCACACTAGACAACCACTCCAAGAAGGTTTTAGGGTTGGTTCCTCGTGCCCTCAAAATCTGGGACCTCATTCCGAATAGATTTTAAAAACCTATTGGCAGGATCATACTCAAGTTCATGATGATGAGGGTATCCCCTAACTCTAGTCTCATCACAACTTCTGTGACTCTGCCAAGAAGTTGGTCGTGATCGCCTTAACTCAGCTTTGATGTCCTTAAGAACATCGGCAATCTCGCTCATGCTCATGGTGAACATGACATACTACATGGGTTCTAAATGACATGCAATGAAAATCAAAATGCAATAAAATAAAATGTCACACAAATATGCCCTAACCTAGAAAACCAGGCTTTGATACCAAAACTGACGTGAGACGATAACCCTAAAATGCGTGAACAATGATTTGATGAAGATTTGCCGAAATTAAATAAAGAAATTCAATCTTAATCTCAAAATTATCATAATACCTTTTGGGTTCTGAGAATTCAAATTAGGAGATCACGCGAGATCCGGCTAGGTCCAGTTCGATGCGCAAGTCCTGCTAGATTTGAGGTGGTATTGGGCCTAGAGATAGAACTCTGACTTTTCCAGGCTTGTGCATTTGTCTTCAATCCGATGCAGATTCATGGGTTCGAAGTAAGGTTGTAGATTTGGTTTATGGTTTTGTAATAGGCTTATGGTTTGGAAAGGGTTTATGGTTTAAAAAAGGTGGCTCTGTTTGATTTTGGGTTTCAAAAAGGGTTTACGGTTTTGGGATTAAGAAACTAATAGATTAGGGTTTAGAGAATACGAAACAAGTTGATCAAATTTTAAAGCAAAGCAGAGACTGAAAGATAGCAAAGATAATAATAGATCAAAGAAAATAGATACCAAAAGATGAAAGGTTTGGGAATCGCTCCCTTGGCCTCACACCAAACCCATCTCGGAAAGAAGAATATTCAAGTAATAATGCATTCAAAATATTCAATAACTAATTAAATTGTGTTTACAAGCCACCTTATATAGGCAACCATTAATAATTCGAATAAAAGAGTCCTAAAAGAAATAAAAACTAAAAAGACAGTTTTCCGCAGAAAATACGAAAATCCCGTCGCTGGGCGGATGATGTCCTCCGACGTCCGTCGCCTAGAGACAGTGAGAGCTCAAAATCACGGACGTCCGTGGCACTGTTCATGGACGCCCGTCACTGTTCATCAATGACGGTTTTTTTTTTTTTTTTCAAGTTGTAGCATTCGGGCTTGTGTCCTCTTTAGGCCTTTCTAAAGTCAAAAATTTGTTGTGGCCCCAAATCCAAGAATCCCAAACTTAGCGTTCCCCGTCAAAGATTAAGCGGATACCTTTTTTTTCTCCCTTTGCTTAGCCAAAGCATCTCGATGTGCCCACCTTTGATCTACTATTCTTTGTTTGCTTTAATGCTATCATTTTTTGTTTAAAGAAAGAAACATTATAAGCTAAGATGGTCTGTATGGATCTTGAAAGTCGCCATCCTAGCAAATATGGTGCCACATGGAAATAACATGAATCAAGGCTAGCATCTCCTACTCTTATGATTTTAGATCGTCTAGTTAATGCCTTATTGGTGAATGATAATGATTGTCCAACCTGCATCAATACCCCTCCAATGACTGTTTCGGATGAATCTCTTCCACCATGAATGTTTTGGTGACGTCTGATAACTCTCGAATAGGAGTAGTAGTCATTAATGTTCTTCAAAGCATTGACTGCACATTCGATTTCTTCATTGCTTTTGAAAGCGCTTTCTTTAATAAGGCAGTGAGTGGTGCATTAATTTGACCGTAATTGCATATGAATTTCTGATAGATAGCATACTAGCCCCATAATCCTCCTTAGCTCTTTGCGAGTGGTTTTGGGTATGGGGCCAATTACACATACTAGTGCTCTTTTGTGAGTTCCTCGCTGCCTCTTCTATAGTGATGATATGCCTCAAATATAGTCATCTGAAATTCTAATTTGATTCGTAAACCACTCATCTCGTTTACTTATAGGCTACTAATATTTTTAAAAGGCCCAAAAATGCTAAACCCAAATCCAACCTTAAAACTCATAACTTTAATATAAATTTTCCAAAGTGCCCTTAAATTTCCCAAAATACTCCAAAGATCTAGAATTCACCGCTTTCTTGAACTTTCAACATGTTTAGAGTAGTTACATTTCACAGTTAGGGAGTCTTACCTCTCATACCATGCTTTTGGCTGGATGGATAAAATTGAGAGAAAGCACAAGATAATATCAATGCATATTCACTATGTAGACTACAAATTGGTTGTCTATTCGATTAGGTGAAGTTATTTCTAACCTTGAAAAGTCTATAAAACATTCATCACGGGCTGTGAAGATATCTTCAAAATCAGCTATGAACAGTTAACTTTTCTAAATATGTGTATATCAGAAAGAAAGAAAACAAGAATATTTCTTTGTAACTAGTAACTGGCAACCCTTGAGTTGATCTTATATTTTGGTTGCTCTGTATAAAGTGGGGGTGGAATGTCCCCTCCACTCTTATTCGTCACTTTGCTTCATGTCATGGTTTATCAACTTCATTTGATTCTTTATTTCTGCTATTTTGACTCCTAAAGAACTTCAAATCTAGAACATTCATAGTAAAAGGCGGATGAATTAGAAATTAATGATCCTTTCGTACTTGGCACCTTACTGAAAGAAAAGCATCCAATTGGTTGAAAATTGAAACTAAGTTGATAGTTGGATGTATGAGGCACCTGTTGTGTGGCAATATGCTTTACTCAAAGATATGGTATAAATTATCTCAAGAATTTTGCCCTGCTTGCTAAGCGAACTCTCTGTAAGATTATTTTTTTCAAATTTAAATATGATGCTACATCAGTTAGATGTGGAAATGCCTCATTCTTGGTTCTCTATGACAGAAATTTATAAAATTCAATCACGAGGTTTTCTTGCGCAAGGAGGAGTAGGTAATGTTTGTAAAAGGGAAGCCATTCACGATCTTAAGTGATTGCCTCGGACATGTTTTGAACTAGGGTTACCCAGTTGCTGGGTAACCCTGCGAACCACGAATCGATTCGATGTGAACTGATTCGCGGGTCGGTTCACTCCGGTGCATACCTGTGCGTTAGCGGGACACTAAACAAAGACACCCATGGCCATAGACAAGGCTTTGACGAACCCACACCAGAACCAAGATACAGACCAGACCAGCTCCAGGAACCAAGCCGCCTGCTGAAGACAGCTCACCGGAATGGACCCACTAATCCACCGCCATCTCATCCGACCATTGATCCCACGAATTATTTTTGTTAGCGCATGTGCTCTTATTGATATTTTTTTTTAACAATTTTTTCTTCTCTTCTTTTTTTTTTTCCTTACGGAGTCTCCTATTTAGGGATATATTAGGATCTCCTGCCTAAAGGACTCCCATCAGCTCCCAATTTAATAGAATTGATAGTCCATCGAAGGCTAATAGGTATCAATCATTGACTGAATTTGTTTCTAACAATTGGTCTTTCTTAATATCATCACATCAGGAAAAAATTCTATCATATAATAATCTGTCCTGCGCCTCAACATAGTACAACTCATCATGTGCTGCTACTTTTCCACCTACCAAATGTGCACAATCTCCAACAAACTCTGACAAAGCATTATTTCATATTTTAAATGATAATTGTAATCAATAGCTAGGAAAGTTGACTCTGAATATCAAGTTATCGAGTAAAGATTGGGTCTTCAACTGAATATCGACCATCAATTTCTCAAATAGATATTGACTTATCAAATGAGTGTTGACTCCAATGTTGTCAAATCGCATATACCATCATATGGGATTTGACTGGGCCATCGCATATGCGATGGTTCAATGCTTTTCAAAAAAAAAAAAAAATTCATTAAAATTTTTTTTAAAAAATCTGAAAAATCTGAAAAATAGAGGAAAAATATAGGAAGGCCTTGTAAGTGAAAAACATACATTGTGGTCTTCATAATGCAAAAAAAAATATTCAATAAAGGTAATAAACTTTTATTTTATTAAGAGAAATAACCAAAAAAATATATATTAACTATACGAAAACCGAAAAAACTTGAAAATTACATTCTAAGGGTGGTATTGTCCTCTGATCATATACTCTACGCATCAATCTCTAACCCATTGTGGTACTTGAGCGGCTCCTCCTCCAGCTCTGGTATGATCATCATCATCACTAGCATTGTCGTCATCATCCGAATCATCACCTTCTTCAATGTATTTTCATCTTCCTCTGTTTCTTCTGCATCTGATCTTACAAAGATGGAGTCTATATCCTTGACTTCCTCTTCTTAAATTTTATCTTCTTCATTTCTTGTTTGACTTGAACTATTCCCTCCCACGTCGAGTAAAGCTTTCTCCATCCCCACCAAAAGAGGCTTCCTCCACTTGACCCCATGTAAGATCTTCCTCGAAGACTCGCTCGTACCTTGCATCCCCCATTGAAGGAACATCGACAGGCAAGTCGTCAATTGGAATAGGATCATAGTGTCACAGATTTTCTCTTACTTTGAGAAAGTGTTCTTGAATCTTTTAGGTGTATTGCTCGAAGACCAAATCATTGAGCTTAATTGCTCAAGTTTGTTTCTCTTCTTATAAATCTAGTTAAGACAAAGACATTAAAAGTGTGGTTGTCAAGGCCAGGCAATGGTGTCGCCTTGGTGGCACCATGTCAAATGGCGAGGCAAATCGCTATATGAACCTATATGGCAAGAATGCATATATATCGACTCCATGGCGGAATGACACAATGACACCGTCATGGCCGCTATTTTGAATTATTTTTTAATACAAGTTATAACCTATAACCTTATAAGTTAGAACTTATACATTATAACACTTATAAGTTATAAGTTATATTTATAACTTATAACTTATTTTTGATAGGTTATATCCATCATATCTAGGGTTTAACTGAGACCCTCTAGCCTCTCTCACAGCTCCTCTCTCACAACCACTCTCTCGTCTTTCATTTTTTTTATCAGTACTCTCTCTCATCTCTCTTTTTTTAATCTAATTTTTTTTAATCCAATTAGCACCTTTACAATCAATCAACTACCTTCAACGCTCAAGTTCTTCACAAACTCACGTGCATGTATGATTTTTTTTTATTTTTTATAATATTATCCTATGTATTTTTTTTTATGATACAAGAAATTATTTTTTTACTATATTTTTTCATCAGCTTTTTTTATCTGTTTTTGTTTTGGGGGGCTGCTACTAACCCCCCGCCATATGCTGAATAGTCCCCATTAGGTAAAACTGACCATTGTCGCTTTGAAACAAATTGACAGAGATTGCTTTTCGTTCCAATCTTCCCCACAACTGATAATGAGATCATGAAAATAACATCAGTTGGTCGTTCCAATCTTTCCCAACAATTGATATGCTTGACTAAGTAGTTGAATTTTTTGATCTTCTATAAAAAATATAAAAACTAAGAAATAGTAAAAAATTAATATATATATATATATATATATATATATTGATGATTAATAAAAATAAATAAAATAATAATAAATTGTTTCGCCATGGCCTCGCCATAGCATGGCGAGCCTCTTCGCCATGACCTCACTATACCGCCTTAACTATCTTGATTAATAGTTAGTCAAAATTTAATCTAAAAAGATTAAATCTGGATCTTTATACTCAAATGAGCTCCAATTACGCTTAAATGCAGATGTCGAACAAGTAAGGCCAAGTACTCTTATGGCCAATTTCTTCAAAGCTGGATCTTTATTGGTCGGATCCACTCCATAAGAGGGTCACCAATTGGCTACAATGATTTGAATAAATTAGTTACCACTCCAAAAGCTTAAGGCCTTAGAATAAATAAATGAATAAGGATTTTGCATTTACACATTAAGCACATACTCGGTATTTTCGTCTCCTTATGTCTAATGATGATATCCCTTCCGAAGATCCCCAACGACTAGGTTACTTATCTTATCTTAGTCATTTTTGTCTATAAGAAAAGAATCTTTCTATACCTTTACCCCTTGTACCACTATCACTACCACGAGCTCGTTTATGAGGTGGAGCCGGTGTTTTACTATGGGTTGTGGTGGAGGGAGTGGATCTACGCTCCTCATCCTCATCATCATTATAATGATAACATTGACTACCCCCTTCCGCGTAGGCTCCTAAAATCACATTATCATTATGTTTTATCCTTGAAGTCCTATCATTCCATTGTAAAATCTCCCTTACAATCTCGGGAGTGACATTTGGACATGCTTTAGCATTCGATCCAAGTTGCCACGCTAAGTGTTGCTTGTGTCGCGATATTCCACCAATGCTAACATGAGGACACAAGCAACATTTAATCTTGGTTTTCTCCGTAGGACCTACGTAATGTCCATATTTCCAACCAGGATAGTTAGACCTCCGTCTAAGAGGATCATTTGATGTGGACAAAGACATAATGATAATATAAAATTAAGAAGAAGTTAAGAGGATTTGATGTAATATTAAAAATAAACACTAAAATAAAATACTCAAACCTCACACACACAAGGAAAGGCTTCAATCTTTATTTTTGAATCTTGATTTGATGCTTCTCTTCATGCTTGAAGAAGATTAGAACTAAAACAATATATAAATTTAGAAGAGACAAGAGGATGGTAAAAGAATGAACTTTAACAGAGAGAAGCTCTAAATGAGTAGTGGTTTAGGGTGGAAGAGAGCCCCTCTAGATATAGAGGTAAAGGGGCCCTAAATTTAGAAAAAAATAAAATCTCCAACAGTCATATTGTTGACCGCTGGAGCTGTATGTGATCGCATACTTCAGTATGTGATTGCATACTTACCTGTATCGCGTATGCCACCATGGCGTATGCGATTTGAACTTCCAGGATGGCATATGCGACTGCATATGTGAATATGCGATCACATTTTACAACAGTGGTTGACTCATCAAATGGGTGTTCTTTCTTGTTCATCTAAGCGTCGACCATTTCAGTCAATTAAATCTCTGACTCATTTAATATGACAAGTAAGATGTTCCAGATCACAGGATGACCACAGCACAGATCATGCTTTGATGTCTGGTGATCAAGTTCTGAATTCTCAGTACATTATCTTGTTCATTTAATAAATCTGAAACAATAAATCTCTCAAGTTCAAGGAATTTCTGGCATCATCTTATTCTTCTCAAATCACATTTATTATCTTATGATCCCCAATCTCAAATACTGAGCATACAAAGTCTTGAAATCCAATAGATTGCTAACTTCGTATCACTCTACAATCTTCATATTTATTCAAGTAGCATCAACTATTCCCATTAGTGTATGCATGACAATATACAAATAATAAACCTGATATGTAAGATAGTCCTTTCTGGCTTATAAATTGTCTCTACATTTCTGCACTTGGATAACTTCTTATGACTGATACGTGAGCATGTCTGCTGTTACATTCTTGAATACTTGTTTATTTGGTTGCACTGATGTAACATAAATTCCCGACTTTTTGGTGGGTCTAAGACTTGTTTCAGTTTCTGAAATTTCCCCCCGAGGCCGCATCTACCATGAGACTTACGGGTGCCAAATGAATATTAATGACATGGAGATCGTCTTATCTATCATGAAGAAAGCTGGATACAAAGAAGTTGTCGAAGTTCCTGAAAGTGCAGAAATTATTTTTATCAATACTTGTGCCATCCGGGACAATGCAGAACAAAAGGTGTGGCAGAGGCTCAACTACTTCTGGTTTCTTAAAAGACACTGGAAGAGCAATGTTTCAATCGGAAGGTCACAGTCTCTGCATCCTCCGAAAGTGGTTGTGTTAGGATGCATGGCCGAGAGGTTAAAAGATAAGATACTTGATGCTGATAAGATGGTTGATGTAGTCTGTGGACCCGATGCATACAGGGACTTGCCTCGGTTGTTAGAAGAGGTTGAGTATGGTCAAAAGGGAATCAACACTCTTCTTTCCCTTGAAGAAACCTATGCTGATATCAGTCCGGTAAGGATCTCAAGCAATTCTGTTACGGCATTTGTTTCTGTGATGAGGGGTTGCAATAATATGTGCTCATTTTGCATTGTACCCTTCACACGTGGCAGAGAGAGATCCCGGCCAGTGGAATCAATTGTGAGAGAGGTTGGTGAGCTTTGGAAGGAGGGTGTTAAAGAAATAATGCTTCTTGGTCAGAATGTTAACAGTTATAATGATACTTCCGTCATTGACAAAGATTTTGAGCCAGGAGCCAGTTGGAGATTTAGTGAAGGCTTTTCCAGCATGTGCAAAGTGAAGAATATGGGTTTGCGCTTTTCTGATCTATTGGACCGACTCTCCAATGAATTTCCAGAGATGCGGTTCAGATTTACTTCCCCGCATCCTAAAGATTTCCCAGATGAATTACTCTTTTTAATGCGTGATAGATATAATATTTGCAAAAGTATTCATTTGCCTGCACAAACAGGGAGTACAACAGTGCTTGAAAGAATGCGCCGGGGATATACTCGAGAAGCATACTTGGATCTCGTACACAAAATACGAAGCATTGTTCCGGATGTTGGGATAAGCAGCGATTTCATATGCGGTAAGAGTACTGTTATATATTTAATTTTGGATATTTAAGTTGCAATATAACTCACTGACCATTTGTTTCCGTTGCAAGGAATTCAGTGCTTTTTTCTTTTGAGTTTGGTTGGGTAATTGTTATGAGTGTGTTACAGGTCTTATTTTAACTCTTCAATCATGCATTTAGGGTATTCCTTACCTTACTTGGAAAACAAAGGAAAGAAAAGAATGTAATTACTAATCCAAAATATGACAGGCGTTTCTTTTTTCCTTCTTTTTTTAAAAATAGCGTACAACTAATGCCAACAAGCTCCGATCCATAGACCACACACTACTTACTCTCACTTAATCGATGTGCTTGAATGAGATATTTTATCACTCATATAATATTGTAGATTTCCACATGACATGGTGTAGATGCAATGGACTTCCTCCTTCTACCATCCACCCAATTGTGTTAGCCAAGTACTACCACTTCGATCGAGCCATTTATATGAGAATCAACCATTTCTAACCCAACTAAAAGCGCCCTACATTCCACTTCAGTAGAGTCTATGATGCCAACTAGACCAAATTAAGCTTTGACAAACTCATCATTAGAATTTTGCAAGATTCCCTTAGTATTGGCTGGTTTTGGATTTTCCAACTTCCATATAAGTTTGTGGCGGGGACGCCAACATCAAGGGCATGGAATTTGGGTTGTATCGGGTATACCGAAGCAAAAAGAAATGAAGAAGGAACCAGAGAGCACCAGCCTCAGCCGGAAATAGAGCCTGGAGGTTTATAGGAGCCAATACTGCCCAGGCTCGCTCGAGCGACTCTGCATATCGCTCGAGTGAGATGAAGATGAAATAAGACCAAACTTTCGGCTATAAGTCGCTCGAGCGAGTCAGCGACAAGCGCCGACCATTTTGACATTTCCATGGTTTTTCTTTTTTAAGTAACTTTTAGGGTAGTTTAGTATTTTTCATTTTAGGGTTTGTTTTACTTATGGCTACTATAAAATATCTTTTGTAAGCCTTTTGGAAGCAGTTGATTATTAATGAAATGAGCTATTTGCTTTAAGCTTGAGATGAGCTTTAATAGAGAGTGATTCTTCTTCCCCGTGAGGGTTTGGTGTGAAGCCAAAGGTGTGATGCCCACAAGATCTTAATCTTCTCTTTATCTTTTGTTTCCCTACTTCCTTGCTAATCCATTGAACCCATTTCCACATTCTTATTCGACTTTATACAATCTCAAAACCCTTGATCCGATTTGAATCGTTGGGTCGCTTCAATTCAAAAGCCCTAGCGAGGATTTAGCGATTCCACATTGAATTTATGAATAAGTGTCCGACCTAGAAGATGCTAGAGTTATATCTCTAGGATCACACCATCCGCAAATTTAAACAGATCTTGCGCGCCAGATTGGACCCTAGCCAAAGCAAACATGATTACTTAAGTGGAAATCCATGAAACCTAAGCTATCACGCTAATTTGAGATTTTATTGCTTAATTAATTAGTTTAATTTCAGCAAACTAGTATTTCATCATCATTCACGTAGTCGCTGTCCCTCGTCAATTTTGGTATCAGAGCCTAGGTTCTAGGTTAGAGCATATTTGCATGCTATTTCAATTTCATTGAATTTTATTTCATTTGTGTGTTCACTAGTATGCACATCGTGTGTTTGTTAAAATTACTCACTTATTGTGTAGTTCACATTTGCGTGTTCATTCTGTGTTAGTTAAACTTACTCAATCATTGTGTGATTCATGGTTGCTTGTGCATTTTAAAATTCATGTTTTAGTGGTGTTTATGTCGATCATCAAGCACGACCCTCTTGCACGTGAGTTCCTTACCCGTCATGAAAGGGTATTGGCCGAACAAGGAAACCGTTACACTCCAAATCCTAAGCGAAGTCCCGAAAGTCGCAATGAAATTAGACTTAGGGGATACTCCTAGCATTATGAACCCGAATATGATCTTGATAGAGAATCTCTAAGGTCTATTCAAGTCGAAGTTCCGGATTTTGAGAGTACGGTGAACCCTAAATCCTTCGTGGAATGGTTGTCTAGCATAGAAGAGTATTGACTCATATGATGTATTAGATGAGTGTAAGGTTGAGTTGGCCAAGACGAGGTTGGTGAGCCATGCCAAAACCTATTGGGCTAATGTGGAGTTTCGGCGCGAGTTAGTTCGAATTAAGCCCATCACACGATGGGTGGACATGAAGGAGCGACTTCTCGAGAAGTATGCTCCTTTCATGCACTACCACCTTCTATAGTGTTTGGAAGCTAAAATGGATAAGTGTCATGATTTTTGCAAGTTTGAGTCTAGGAGCACCTATACTACTGTGAACCATAATTTCGGGGTTCAACCATTGAAACCTTCGAATACTCCCACGAAACCCCAGATTGATCACGGGAAAGGAATTGTTCATGAGAGATATAATTTCGAGGTTTCACTATCGAAACTCGTGATTACTCCTCTGAATCTCCAAATCGATAACGCGAAAGGAACGATCAATGAAAGCCCCAAATGTTATGGTCGTAACAAGTGTTATAAGTGCCAAGGACTTGGGCACTTTGCTTATCAATGTCCCACAAAATTTATTGATTAAAAGAGAGTTCCAAGAAGCCGGAAAATATGAAAGTGGAAGAAATTGTGTATGACCCTAGTACCGTGGTGGGTGAAAAGGAAATAGAGGAAATCGAAGAAGTCTAGTTTGCATTGAAGAGACTTTTATCCCCGTTGTGAGTAATGATGTTGAGTCGCCCACACGTGCGCCAATTGAGTCACTTGCCTATGAGTCATCAGTGTCTATAGAGTTGGTTACACACGATTTGTTGGTGCCCGTTGAGTCGGGTATACATGAATCCATCGAACTAGTTACACAAGAATCATTAGTGTCAATAGAATCGAGTACACAGGAGTTAATCAAGTCGAGTGCACATGAGTCACTAGTGTTGGTAGAGTCCACTACACAGGAGTTAATCGAGTCGAGTGCACATGAGTCACTAGTGTTGGTAGAGTCCACTAGACAGGAGTCATTCGTGTCACACGCACATGAGCATATCGAGTTCGTAGGTGCACGTACACATCATGGTTTTGAGTCACATTCCGCATTGCATTCCGAAATTATGCCTATAATTAATTTGTGCAATGACAATTCCAAATTATTGACGAATTTGCTTATGAGCTTCAAGGAAATCCAAATAAGTGTTCATGAGATGATTCAGTTGGACGTGAACGATTCCCCTCGGGGGTAGCAAAGAAGTCTCAAAATTGCGTTGTCGGATCTTTTAGGATGGTGGCATGGAGTGGACCTAGGTTATATGTGCTTGAGCTACCTCAAGGTATGGGGGTTAATTCAACACCCAATGTGGAAGACCTAGTTCCTCATCTAGGCCCAACTCCACTTCTTAGAAGCCATTTTCAAACGTCCATTCCTTTTGAGTTATTCTGAACCCCATAACCCATACCCCTTCTTCCTTCGAGCAAGGTGAAAAGTGAGATCATTGAGAAGATCTTGGATGGTCTTGTGGCATTCACTGATGGCAGATGGTTTCAAGGCTATTTTGTGAAGAGGGTTAGTAAGACGACTTCCAATATTGCATGGGCTAATCATGAGTGAGTTCGCTGCTTGAGTATGTGACGGGGACGCCACTTACATGGACATTGGATTCGGACCGCACCGGTTTTATCGGCGTCGGAAGAAGCGTAGAGGAAGCCCGAGTACTGTAGCCTCAGAGGAGGAACGAACACAAACCACGAGGAGAACAACGCTGCACGCGAGGAGAACGACGCTGCAGAGAACCCTTGCTCGAGTGAGCACTTAAACTCGCTCGAGCGATGATAAAACTCGTGTGAGCGAGCCCGTAAGACGGGATTTCATGCGAAAACTTCCTTTTAGTGTTTTACTAGTATTAGGACTTTTTATTTCGAGTTTAATTATTGGTGGCCTATATATAGAGGCTTGTAAAGACTTTTAATTAGTTGATTGATTATTTGAATGCTTCTATGCTTGAGTAATCTTTGCCTAAGATGGGTTTGGTGTGAGGCCAAGGGAGTGATTCCTAGAAGCCATTGTTATCTTCTCTATTCTATTTGCTACTTTCGATCTGTGTTTGCTTTCTAAACCATAGCCTAATTGTTTCCTTTCAAATCTAAAACCCTAAACCTACTTTGAAGTCCTAAACCACACAAAGCCAATACCCTTTCCAAAACTATAAACCAATCTAAAGTCATAAGCCTTTTACAAACCCTAATTCCCTTTTACAACCCGATTTGGAATCCGTGAATCTACATCGAACTGAAGACGAGCGCCTACGCCTGAAAAAACTAAAGTCCTATCTCTAGGCCGATCTTGCCTCGACTCAAAAAGTACTTGCGCATCGGACTGGACCCTACCTGGATCTTGTGTGATCTACCCATCAAAATTCTGCAAAACCTTAAAGGTATCGAAGATAATTTTACGATTAAACCTGATTTAATTGTATTTAATTTTGACAAAATATGCATAAAAATCATATTCCGTATTTTAGGGTTACCATCCCGTGTCAGTATGTGTATTTCTGACCGATATCACGATCACACTTCATTGATGATGAAGCCTTTCGGGTCCGGCATAGT
Organism: Chloranthus sessilifolius; assembly: GCA_021018995.1. Classification (NCBI taxonomy): domain Eukaryota; kingdom Viridiplantae; phylum Streptophyta; class Magnoliopsida; order Chloranthales; family Chloranthaceae; genus Chloranthus; species Chloranthus sessilifolius. Next base: position 101,873,589 of record CM037584.1, on the reverse strand, counting down.
TGATGGGAAGCTTCAAAAATATAGTAGGGTGGATTGACAAGCTGAGTTATTGGGTTCTTCGAGAAGAGGTTTACCGTATGTGCCTCGATACGATCGACCAAGATTATGATCATACGTCACCGGGTGTCGAGATTGCTCGGGCTAGTTGCAAGGAGTTCCACTGTTCGGGTCCCGATGCACTTGACCGATGCTACATGCGAGTTTCATCGGAGATGAAACCTTTGGGTCGAAGAGAATTGACAAGGACGTCGACTTCAAGCTAGTTTCATCAGGGATGAAACCCTTTTGGCCTGGGAGAATTAGCGGGGATGCCAACATCAAAGGCATGGAATTTGGGCCATTTCGAGTATTCCAAAGCAAGAAGAAACGACGAAGGAACCACGGAGCACCAACTTCAGTCGGAAATAAAGCCTGAAGGTTTAAAGCAACCAATACTGCTTAGGCTTGAGCGACCCTGCATATTGCTCGAGCGAAATGAAGATGAAATAAGGCCAAATTTTTTGCCATAAGTCGCTCGAGTGACCTTTGGTTATCACTCGAGCGAGTCAACGATGAACGTCGACCATTTTGTCCTTTCTATAGTTTTTCTTTTTTAAGTCACTTTTAGGGTCGTTTAGTATTTTTTTGTTTTAGGGTGTTTTACTTATGGCTACTATAAAATATCTTTTGTTAGCCTTTTGGAGGTAGTTGATTATTAATGAAAAGAGTTATTTGCTTTAAGCTTGAGACAAGCTTTAATGGAGAGTGATTCCTCTTCCCCGTGAGGGTTTGGTGTGAAGCCAAGGATGTGATGCCCACAAGATCTTAATCTTCTCTTTATCTTTTGTTTCCCTATTTCCTTGCTAATCCATTGAACCCATTTACACATTCTTATTCGACTTTATACAATCTCAAAACCCTAGATCTGATTTAAGTCGTTGGATCGCTTCAAGAATGAATGTCCGACCTAGAAGATGCTAGAGTTCTATCTCTAGAATCGCACCTTCCTCAAATTTAAACGGATCTCACGTGCTGAATTGGACCCTAGCCGAAACAAACATATGATCACTTAAGCGGAAATCCACGAAACCTAAGGTATCGCGTTAATTTGGGATTTTATTGCCTAATTAATTAGTTTAATTTCTACAAACTAGCATTTCATCATTATTCACGTAGTTTAGAGTCGTTGTCTTGCATCAGTTTGATAACCCCTTCTTTAAGTGGCACCCATCCAGTTGTTATTTTCTTCACATTGCTTCCAAGGATCAAAATCTCGGTCTTCCTGTTCATATCGGTCATCCCCAAAACCAATATGTATTAAACGATACATATCTGTCTTGGACGATACATTGGTATGTATCAACCGATACATACCAATATATATGGGCCGATACATTCACTGTATCAACCCGCTGACCTCCGAAATCAATACGTGTTGGTTTCATCTTGAATTTTGATCCATGATCGCTTCTATACTGAGTAACTGTTCGTAGTCTTGTGGTCTAATGCCTTATCTTTCCTTTCGAAGTCTAATCCAACTCACCAGTTCTGATTTGATGCATGAGCCACTTTCCTCATTGGCCTACCTTTCCTTAAAATATTCATTGTTTCTCTCCTTCCATATGCCCCACAAAGCGCATGTGGAATTGTGTTTCCAGATGCCCCACTTCCCAAATGATAATCCACTCCATCCTTTCCTCAAGTTAACCAAGGAAGGGAATAGCCTTCGGAAAGAATATGACTTCGTTGGAAATAAAGGGTAGACCAGAACTAACGCTTCCTCTCCACCATCTTTAAGGTTGTATTTGGCATCTCTCTGCTAGCTCCCTGCCAGAGCAGAGTTTACCTGCTTTAGCAGGCTCCCTTTCTCTTTGCTAAATCCCTGCTACCTGCTTTAGCAGGTCCCACTTCTCCTTGCAACTCCCTGCATAGCAGATTTACCTGCTCCAGTAATTCTCCCTTGTTCTCTTCTCACTCCTTGCTAGAGCAGATTTTATTTGCTCCATCAGGGAGTTAGCAGAGACCAGGGAGGTAGCTGCTAGAGAAGGTAAATCCTGCTTTGTAGGGAGTTAGCAAGGAGAAGGGGGCCCTGCTAAAGTAGGTATATCCAGCTCTGGCAAGGGGCTGACAAAGAGCTATGCCAAATGCAGCCTAAGTCACTACCAAGTTGTTGGCCAACTCTGCTGCTCTCAAGTTACCCTCTTCCCTATTGATATGGGAAAATTTTGACCTTCACTCTCTGAAGAATATAATCTCTCTAAATATTGAAGCATGTTTTCATGGAAGGGCAGAGGTGATTCAGCCATCTATTTGTGTTGTTGGAGTTATACCTCAATCCACAGCCTCTTCGGATTCAACTTTGATAGGATTGAAAGCCTGACTAATAGGGCTTCCGCTTAAGCATGCAATGCACTTGCTTCTCCAATCTGGCCTGCTGAGCGTAAGCATGACCCGCTAAGCTTTTGAAAGTTGTAGAGAAGATGGAAACATCTCATTTTTTTAGCCGGTTGGTACATTTAGCATAGCTCAATGAGAAATAGTACAAAGCTGTTGAACAAATGAAACATGTTTGATAGTTCGAAGCACATAGTAAATGTCCTACTCCATGTGAATTGCTCTATAAAATTGGCAAGGCAAACACTAAAAGTAGTCTACTGAGGTATGGAGAAGGGTGAAGCACAGACCACATAATTGAATACATCAAAACTAGACCATTCACAAAAACCCTATTACAAAAATAAGATGTGTGCCAGAGGAATTACTAAGCGGCTGTTGTCACTAACTTTACAGTTATACCTGAAAAATCGTAAATTGAGTTTCACCATTGCTAGCTAGTTAGGCACATTCTAGATAAAAGCTCATGAAATCCTAGAGGAGTTTCAGAATTTCGCGAAGTAAATTCCGGAATCAAGGTGATCCAGGTTGTTCGAAAGCAAATTAACTTCAGATATCCACAAACTAATGATATTGAGCATAGTCACCAAGCCAGAATAAGGGAATTAGTCGGTAAGAAAAAAAATTCAGCAAAAATCGGGAAAGTTAGGAACAAGTCGAAAAAATTTAAAGAGCTGTGAAAAAAAAAATACTAGACACAAAGATAGAAAACAAGAATGGGTTTTTATTTTTTTAATCAAGAGTTTTCATTTGAAACTCATTGTTGTTAACTTGATTTTTTTAGAAATGAGAAATAAGAGTTTTTCATTTTAACTTGGTTTTTAAAAAATAGAAATAATAGTTTTTTATTTGAACTCTTTTTTTTTTCCAATGAGTAATTCAGTAACTCATGTTTTAATTGATTAAGTCACAATTAATACGTAAAGTTAGTGAAAAAAGATAAAAGAATTGTGACTTTTTGAGTCAGTCATAATTGAAATGCGATAAGATCGTCAAATTCTTTATTCGTGATTTAGATACGAAAGTTGGAACTTTGGCGATAATGATACTGAAAACAATTAGGCCCCAAACCTTCGTTGGGAAACTTCTTCATTTCCATTCCTTCACATATACTCATATGGCCAGGATAGGATTTTCTCCCTAGTGTTATGTTCTGCTTCAACTCTTGCCCAACTCAATCCTTACACCGTACCCAGCACGCACGTTTTGCTGTTGTGAGCTTAAGAAAATATTCCAAGCCATTTCTGCTCTCGTGAGCATATGCATGATCTGAAAAACATCAAGTAATTTTTTTAACCACCTCCAAGTCTATGATTTGTAATAATCAAGAAAATCTTCGTCATGTCAAGAGACTCAACTCTTCTCTGGTTCGCTATTTAGTTCCCTATCGTCTGTTTCATGATCTTTTATTTTTCGTTTAACCCTGAAATATTGCTGAGATTGCTGACAATAAAAATTTACTTAAAGAATTTCAAAAAATAAATGAAAAAAAAGATATACTTGGGGGAGAATATACCATCTAGCAACGCAATAGCGTGCTGTATAGATTGTAGTGAAAAGAGAGTTTCTTTTTTTTAATCAGGGGAGAACTTCATTTTCTTCTCCATACGCTTCAAGTTGGCATAGATTTGTATGATGATTCATGTATGAATTTTGGAACCTGTGCATGTTTTATGCTTTACAGAATAGAATGATCTGGGTACAGGTTTAATAAGATAAATAAGTTTACATTTTCTTCAATGTCCTTGATTGTATAATTTACTCATCTTCCATGCATTTCCATAGCTACCTTGAACTCCCAAATCTAAATGATTTTGAGGAAGTTCTATGCAGCTACTATATTTCGGATGATCTGTTATTTCTGTGGTAGGCTTAAAGAATTGGACGGAATTTTATTTTTGTGAGGACTTTTATGGCTGTGTTTGCCATTGCTCTTTGGCAGAGTAGAAAAGAGCAGCTGCTGCTCTTTGTTGTAGCAAATGAATATGGGGGGAGAGAGAAGGGTCGGAGGAAGAAAAAAGGGAAAGCTGCTATTTGAAGCATGAAAAACATCACTCGTTAAAAGAGCATGAAAAGTGATGCTCTTTTAAAGAGGGCTGTTTTTCGAATTTTAAAGAGCAGCCTCCCTTTTATCTTCTTCTATATCCCCACATTCTTTGCAATAACAAAGAGCAGCTGCTGCTCTTTTCTACTCTCCCAAAGAGCAATGCCAAACACAGCCTAAATCGCTAGTCTAAGAAGTTATCCTCTTTTCGGTTTTTCTTCAGACTTCGAATTGAGGGCTTTAAGAATGGTAGAAGACACGTACTACAATTACATCCACTGGTACTTACGGTGGATGAGCATCAATAATTATTCAGCATTCCTTCTGAGATGTGCTGTTATGAATTCCACATTCTTTGATGCATAAGCAGTGCACGGTCAATCTCCTTCTGCCGCATTAGTCAAACCTCTGGAGGGCATGAAATTAGTAAAACTACACTTGACCTTTTTGGGTGGATGTGACTGACCTGTGTGCACTTAGTGGATCAGTTTTGAAACACAAATTATAGATAGACATGCCTGAATAAAACACCAATGAACCATGATCGGAGAGTGATGGGACATGCTGGCTACACATCCCAACACCTTCCAATCGAGGATTCAATGTTTTTTGAGTCATCATCATAAACACTCATCAGAAACTGGTTTATTCGAATTCTTTTGTTAACATAACCGAATCCTGCTTTACTTTTTTGCGCTTCTTTTTAGTTTTATTAATTAAGGGTGAGTTATTTGTTTCCAGGCTTTTGTGGAGAAACAGAGGAGGAGCATGCTGGCACACTAAGCCTTTTAAAAGCTATTGGTTATGACATGGCATACATGTTTGCATATAGCATGAGGGAAAAGACTCATGCACATAGAACCTACGTAGATGATGTTCCCGATCATGTCAAGCAGAGAAGGTTGACTGAGCTCATTGACACCTTCCGTGACACAACAGGTCAACGCTATGACTCACAAGTCGGAACTGTCCAAGTTGTATTAGTTGAAGGACCCAACAAGAGAGCTCCCGAGACACAGCTGATTGGAAAGAGTGACAGAGGCCATCGAGTTATATTTCCCATCGTGCCCCTCCCACATTTAATTGATGGAAATGGGAAACGGAATCCTGTGGTTGGCGATTATGTGGAAGTCCGTATATTGAAATCGACACGGGCGTCATTGTTCGGAGAGGCAATTGCTTTAACAAGTTTGAGCGCATCTTGCCTTGAAGTGGAGGATCTAGCTTCTGTTGGTGTAAGCAGTAACTGAGTTAATTATATTGTTTACGAAGGTATATATTCTCTCTACGAGAACATGTTTCCTGATTTTTAATATCAGAGAGGATCTTGCTGCAGATGGTTCGAGCAGAAGAGGCTAGTGTGGGTAATGTGCATAGAGAGATGACTATTGAGTTGTTCAGAAATTAGTTGATTTACTTAATTTATGTGATGTGATGGAGCCCATCCTTGTTTATTTGTGCACCAAAGATGTGCTTTACCTAGTTAGCAGTGGCAATGGATGATGTACAGTAGTGGACACATGGGGCTGCCACCATGTGTGGTATGCTGAAATACCGAGGGGCTGCCAATTTTTAGTTCCCAATTCAGTTTTTTATATGATCTCAACCTTGCTGTCTTATGGCATATTGTCGATCCACCGATGATCTCCGAAAATTTTGTAATTTCAAAATAGCTCTTGAAAATAATAATAATAATAATTATTATTATTATAATATTAACAAAGTCGAGTTGAGTCGGAGTTGCTTTTAAACGGTTGAGATTTTCGACTCGCCCTGACCTGACAGGTTGAGATTTCTAGACTTGAACCTAATCCGTAGCAGGTAACACTTTGGGTTGACCTGTCTCATTTGAAGCTCATCGTAAAAACAAAGGAAATTGGAGAAGATAATGGATAATTTGGGAGAAGGAATGGCTATGGTTTGCGAGCGAAGATGAGAGAAAAAAAATCACTACTCTTACGGATTGCAACTATTTCTTTATTGTACAAGAATAGTGAAAATAAAATTAGTATTTAGTTATTATATGGGAGCTGGTTAGGTCCTCCGATGGAGGACGGTGACTGTCCTCCAAGATACACATGGAGTTCTATGTGGCATTCAAAATACTGTTTAGGTGTCATATTGAGCACAAGTGGACGGTTTAGATCAATATTAAAAAAAGAAATTTTGAAAAAAAAATTTTAAACCACAAGTCAAAGTTTGACGGGTTTCATTAGTCCACATTTCACGGGTCAAAAAACATAGTGGAGATGAGTTTTCAATTTTTTTTTTCAAAGATGATCTAAGCAATGCACCCAAGCTTCACGTGGCATCAAAACAATATTTTGGGTGCCACATGGAAGCTTGGAGGACGGTGACCGTACTCCCATGAAGGACGGACACCTTTTCCTTGTATATATATATATAAATATAATTTAGAAACCCACTCCTAAATCCAACCGTTAGCTTATAAATGATACTATTAGGCCTTGTTCGGGAGTTGCAGCAAACTCAGAATCTGAGTTTTAACTCAGAAAGCAGCAACATTCTGAGATTTCCTAGGTGATTCTGGTGTTTGAGAGTTAGCATTGGGAATGGAATTTCAGATTTTCCGAGTGAAAACTACGTCTCTTCATTCGAGTAATTTGCTCGGAAAAGGTCAGATTCTGAGCACAGATTGTTGGCTGGAATGTATATTTCACTTCAGTGACTACATCAGTTCTAAACCGTTCTTCTTTGGCTTTTTGCATTGATACAAGTAATTCTTTAGTCGTATCACCTGCTAAAGTGGTGCAGACGATGAGGTTGGTTTTGGCCATTAATGGAGGTTTTTCTGAAATGGGTTGGTTTTGGCCATTAATGGAGGTTTTTCTGAAATGGATTTTTCCGTCCATTGCAAGAGGATTTAGACGAATTAGCGTTTTACGAGACTGATGAAACACAAATTACAAATAATAATCCAAAAGGAAAAGACCAAACAAATTAGGAATTGTTTGATTGTAAGTTTGATGAGATATACAAATTTGGATACCCTTTAATCGATCAATTGAAATGGATGTAGAAATTATTTGTGAGCTTACCGTTAATCGAATCCTGAGATAGATTCTTCTTCCTTGTAGATTAGGTGTTCTGAGAAGAAAAAAGAGGGATTTTTTTTTTTCGTCGATTTCGAAGAGCACCAAACCCTTCTCCGACTGAGAGAGGAGGAGAATTTGGGGAGCTGGAGGGTAAGGAGTAAGGACGAAGGAGGATAGAAATTTGGGAAATTTGCACTTTCGGTCCTTTAAGTTTGTATATTTGTAGAAACAACCCTATAGTTTCAATCTTTGCATAACAGGCCAGCTCCAAGCCAAGCCGGTTCCATGTCAACAATACCTTGTTATATTCAATAAAGACGGTTCCATGTCAGCACCGACCTTGTTATATTAAATAAAGATTTAATTTTTAACTATAATATTAACTTTTACTTTTATTTTTTCATTTTTTACTCTTTACTTTTCACTTTAACTTTTCAGTAAAAATCGAGAGAGCGGCGGTATATCGGCGACAAAGCGAAAAAATAGTTATAGAAAATTTTCAGGTAATATTTTTTTTACATTTAAACACATTAGTCATCCATTATGTTCCTCACATAACCCGCTAACTTTTCGATAACTTATACCAGCCGCTAAATTACATTATCAAACAATATTGTAAGTTGTAAGTTGTCGGACGATACTGTAAGTTGTCGGACCATAATGTAATTTAGCGGCCAATAATGTAAGTTGTCGAACGATAATGTAATTTAGCGATAAGTTAGTAGAATATTTAACCTCACTTATTTTGTTAATTAATTTTTTTTTTATATTTTGCAGTTCCGAATAAGTGATTGTAAAATGACAGTCTCTAAAGCCCTTCGGGAAATATACTGGAATTAGTGTTAGGAAATTTTACTTGCATTGCAACGAAGAGAGAAAGAAGATACTAGATGATTCAATTTTCGATCATCTATTTAGGATTTATGATAAATTAGGGTTCATTGGAGACTTAGTTGACACAATTTTAAGCTTTTGGGTTAAAGATAATATTTTCAAGGTCAGAAATACCAATGTACTACTGCAAGAGTCTAATATATCATTGATTTTAGGCCTGAGCATGTTGACGGAACCTAAGTCTGAGAATGTAGCCGTGGCAAAGGAAGAAACCATTCGATACAAATTCTTTCTTGGGAAGCCGACTAAAAGATCTCGTATTGAAGAAATAGTTGATAGTGCCCAGCTATCTAACAATGAATTTTTGAAACTATCATTGTTGTTTCTCTTATGTTCTTTCTTACTTCTGGACACATACCAGGAAGTAGACAATGAGTACTTGGTATTAGTAGATAACCTTGAAAAGTTCAACGAGTTTCTGTGGGGCTTGATAGTTTACAAAAATTTAGTATAGTGCATATCGAAAGCGAACGTCAGAAGGGAAGCGGTCAAAAAGTCAGAAAATTGGCATTATAACATCTACGGATGCACTATCGCCCTACAGATTTGGGCGTTTGAGCACTTTCCTGGAGTCGCCACCGTTCTTACTCAGCTGAAAGATCCATTTTCGAAGCTATTGAAATGGAAAGGCCTGAAATTCAGTCATAATCCAAATTATTATTGAGAAAATTTTCTTAAGTCTAAAGTTATCTTAGAGCTTGATGTAAACTACGAGTTACAGTATCGATCAGTTCGACTCTTTTTTATGTAAAGAGAGATAGAAAGGGAGTTAGGCCAAAGAACCTCATGATAAAGAAAATACATATGAATACGATGATGTCTCAAGTTACGAGACACGTCTCCAAAAAAGGGCCAAAGAGGCTCACCTAGATGACGATGATGACGATGAGGATGACAGCGATGAAATGACGAATATGAGGTCATTGTATGTCAACATATGGAATCAAAGGGTAAACAATCGGAGATTGGGCCCCAACCAACCAGGGAACAGCCGGCTAAGCAACCACATCTAACCAAAGAAGTAATTGAGCTTAGAAAAGAATGTACATCTCTCCGTATGGCTGTTAAAGAGATAAAATGTGAATTTAGACGTGCATTTACAGTGCTTAAAGGGCAAGCACTAACCATTGAACAGCTAGAGAGAGACAAGAAGACCCTACAAGAGCAAGTTGGGTCATTACAAGATCAAGTAAGGTCACTACAAGATCGGGTTCTAAATTTAACATACTAAAATGATGCAATACGAAAGGATCTAAATAACTTACATGATCGGCCGATAAAGCGGCCGATAATGCGATCGCTAACCTAACATAGTGATTCCCAAATAATGTTATTTTTGTAAAATATAATGACAGTTTTTAATGTATTTTACAATTACGTAGGATGATATTCTTTGCTCTGTCCTATTTGACACCTTCGTTCCCAAATAACCCACTGCCACTCATCCAACAGCTCCTCAATCTTCTGCTCCTCAAACCTCTGCCCCTCAAACCACTGCCACTCAACTAATAGTCACCAAAACTTCTGCCCCTAAACCCACTGCTCCTCAACCAACTCCTAAACCCATTACTCCTCAACCTACTCAATACGCTGCCCCCCAAACTTCTGCTTGTAAACCTACTGGCCCTAAACCCACTGCTCCTCAACCAACTCCTAAACCCACTGCTCCTCAACCTACTCCTCAATCCACTGACCCCCAAACTTCTTTCCCTAAACCCATTGGCCCAAAACCCATTGCTCCTCAACCTACTCCTCAAACCATTGCCCTCCAAACTTCTGCCGCTAAACCAACTGCCACTTAACCCACTGCTCCTCAACCCACTGCCTTACAAACTTTCATTGAACTCAATGCACCTCAACCTCTTGCTAAACAACCCTTGGTGGAGGCATTGCTTGAAGTGGGTGATAAGGGTGCTCTGCTTACCTAGCATTCTCGTGAGTTACAGCCGGCATCATTAAAATCAATTTTAGTGAAACTATCAACTTCAAAGAGTAAAGCTGAGGGATATGACTTGCGTGCTTGGAAGAGGAGAAAGACCCCAACCAATAAAGTCATTATTAAAAGACCAAGAATGGTTGTGGAGGAGGAGGATGAGCTAAAATCAATAGAGCATAAATATATGCTCAGTTTTTAGAACCGACCGGTGGATGAGGACAATGTGATCGTCAATAATATCATGGGTGTTGACGTCACAGTTGCTATTTTAAAGGTCCTTAAAAGACGTTCGTGGCTCGACAATGAAGTCATCGACGCGTACTTGAAAGTCCTTGAAGTTAGAAATGATTCAATGTTTTCTAAAAATATAAAAAAAAGCCGGTTTGCTTAAGCGTCTATCCTGATAAGGTTTCAACTATTTATTGCTTCGTTTCTTTCATTTATTTATCTTTTCATTTATGACTCTCAATTCACTCTTTTTAATTCATTTACTTATTGCATTATCGTCTTTCAGACCTTATTTATGGCAGATCAAAGAAAATTTTAAAAATTTGTCGATAATGAAGGTATGGCAGCACTTAACGACTTTGATAAGTGGCAGGCCTACTGTGACAAGTGGCAAGTTCGTAACAATTCAAAGTCGCTTGAACCCCTACTTACCAATCATAGATGCAGAATTCACGCGGTCGACTGTGGAACGGTATATTTTTTAATACTACAATTTGCTTTATTTAACGTTAATGATTTTTTAAACAACTTAATTATTTAAGACTCCGATTTTATTTACGTGCAGATTTTTATTCCGATGCATTGTCAAAAACATAGTCACTGGGCATTGCCTATAATTTCACTAGTTGATCACGTCATTAAATTGATAGACCCGGCAGACCGAGAGTGCTCAAGAAAGTTCGAAGCGCACAAAGGATGCCTACTGCATCACCTCTTACATCTTCTTTATACTGTCGGTTTGAAGTCTGCTTTCGATCAACAGTGAAACATAACGGTTTGAAGTATGCTTTTGATCCAAAAAAATGATTGGGACTGCAGTGTTTATGTATTGAAGTATGCAGAATACTTCTCCTAAAGGCGGTTTATTGATTTCGAAGAGAAACATATACAACAATTTAGAGTCAGAATCGAACATTCATTGTCCACGTTTGGGAGGAGTTAAACATTTTATATTTTTTAAAATATTTTATATATTTTTTAAAATATTTTTGTTACAATTTTATAGGTAATATTATCAAAAATTAATTTGTATAATTTTTATTTCTATAAATTTTTTGTAATTGTTTAACTTTTATATATAAACTTTATTAAAAGACAGTGGGCGCTAACTTAAGTCGGCGCCTGCTAACTTAAGTCAGCGCCCGCTAACTTACATTATCGGGCGCTGACTTAAGTCCCGCTAACTTATCGCAGCGGCCGCTAACTTATTGATAACTTAAGTTAGCGGTCGATAGTAGGGCCATGATCTTAAGATCTATTTGGATGATAAATGGTCTCCATCATCTGATCCAAAGCAGTTTAGATTGAGATCCCTATTTCTTTCAAAACATTAGATATCTTTTATAGATTATGAAATATTATGAAAGATAGTGACGAGATCAAATATTAATGAGATCACCTTGAATGTTAGCGAGATCGATGTTGATGATGTTTGGTATTGACAATACACAGTATCAAAATTAATCGTTCACCTAAACCTGAGCCCTAATAAAAAACTTCGGTATCGGTTAATCGGACTTGTTACTCCCTAAATTCAAACGGAACCTAATTAATCCGATTTTAATTTCGATTCCTTCGGTTAATCGATTTTTCATTTTTTCTTCATTTTTTTTCAATGGGGTGCAATCATATAAAGGTAGGGCGATAACATAAGTTTTTTACGGTTTATAGTTTAGTGTTAGGGTTTAGGGCGCTATATTATTTGTAAAGAAATAAATAAGATTGGGGTCACTATCTTAAGCCCTTATATAAGATGCAATAATGTATAAATAGAGTACCTTTAAATTCACCCACCGAATCTTTGAGTTCACCCACGCTGAAACCCAATGACTGCTTTGAATCTGAAGATGCAGATAGTTTTTCACTATCAAATAAGGTTCACTTTTTGGTATGTGTACCACATGAAATCAAAAACATATCATTTGATGGTACTCCCGTGATCTCAAGATTCATTATGTGAAATATTTGAATGAATAATGATCTGTATCGTCAGATTCGAATCAGTCAATAGCGTTTAGTGTGGGTGAACTCAAAGATTCGGTGGGTGGAAATAAAGGTACTCTTATAAATAATGTAAGTTTATTTCAAATTCTAACAAATTTACACGAGCGTCGGTTATGACCGTATTCGTTACAATTTTTACATCGTAGTGGTCAAACTTCGCCTTTAGATCTTATTCTCCTTTTCTTCGGATGGCCGGCTTGACGTATCTTGTGCGGAGGCAAAACTTCAATGTCGTCTCTTAGTGCAGTCCATTGGCATTTATCAACGGTCGGAATTAAGTGTTTTTTATAAGTTTTCTTAAATAAGTTATTGGTAAACCAGTGCTTATAAAATTAGGGGATCTCTCTTTCTCTGTTTCAGCGCGGTAATGCGGCGATCACATATGAACATGGTAATCCAAGAATAGCCCAACGTCTACATGTACATATTCGTTTATCTAATCGACACTGTGAGTGTAATCACCACGTTTAACTTGAAATGTATCGCGACCATATGGTATAAGATTCTTTCGATGGGCTCATCCTGAATTTCGTGTTATGTGCTCTTGGGCCATCGGTGTTAACACGTGTGTCATTTTATTTCCTTCTTCCTGACGACAAAAATAAAATTCAGCTACTTTTATGCGAATAGTTTCTAGCATGCTCACGATCGATTCCTCCCTAGTTATTTTCAACACACTATTAATGCTTTCAGCTATATTAGTTGTCAACATATCATAACACCTTCTTGAAAAATAAGCGCGCGCTCATAAATGGTCACCAATATCTTTAATCCATATTGTACATTCCGGGGGGGCGTCATCTTCTATTTTTCACAAAATTCTTTTAAATTTTACTTCCGAGAATGCACGGACAACAACCCAAAAAAGCGGTCTAGAGATTGTATCCTTATATGTATCAAAAAGATTTAGAGCTAGGTGCCGCATACAGTAGCTGTGAAAGGCATTAGGAAATTTTTTTTTCACAGCTTCCATCAAACCTTTCTATCTGTCTGATATCAATACAAACTGCTCTTCAAACTCTCCGATTATATGTCTCCCTAATAGATCAAGGAATTATGTCCAATGATCTTTATTTTCTTTCAGTATAATGTCGAAGGCTATAGGGAATAAATGTCTATTCCCGTCTATCCACGTAGCTATTAATAACACTCCCTTATATCGTCCCAGCAAATGCGTTCTATCTACCGCAATTATTCTTTGTAAAGTATTACGAAAGCTTCGAATGCCACGAAGAATATCTGAAATGCATTATCAGGCTCGAGACACAATTCGGTCTGTACATCTGGATCGACCCGTTGTAATTCAACAACATATGACGGTAATATCTTAAATTGCTCCTTCCAGCTACCTCGGATGTCATTCAACGTCATTTCTTTTCCTCTCCATGCTTTCTAGTAGTCTACTATTATACCATATTTTTTTTCAATATAAAAAATTATTGAAGCAGGAGTCTCGTCAAAGCCTTTTAATAACTTATCCCTCACAAATGAAGCTATCCATGATGTCGTACATTGGCGATGTCCGCTTCCGAAAGCTAGCCTTTCGCACGTATGTTTCGGACGAAAAGTTTTCACAGCAAACGTATCCACACCTACCAATTTTGATGCATGTATTTACCAAACACATCCTCTTTCAATACACATCGGCGTTACTCAAAGAGGACTGATTTTTATTGGTTTAATTTAAAAATTATTTGTCATTGCAAACTCTTTAAGAGCTTTCTGAAATGATTTCTTATTTCTAAACGCCTGACTAATAGTAATTGGTCCCCCTTTATACAGTTTCTCATCATCCGAATTCATATACTCTCCTTTCGAGTCATTAAGCTGATAGTCTTCGTCCACCAAAGGTTGATCAATTCCCCTATTAATATCAACACGTGAAATAGGCGACGGTGGTGCTTCATTATTTTCAGGATCACTATCACCGTCATCGACTGAATGATTATTACGTGATTGGGATTGAGTTCGTCGATGTACATTTGGTTGAGGTACAGTTGTTTGGGTTGAGGTTGGCCGAGGTGGGAATGTTTGAGGTATGAGAGGCTGTTCTGTTAAAGGCTCGATTATCGTTGGCTCTGAAGCTATTGGTTCGGAAGGCCATTGATATGGACTAAGGCCACCTAAAAATATTTCCCACTGATTTCAGTCAAATGTATTATTTATTGATTCGAAGTTGAGCTGAGATGTATCATACATCGGATTTATTTGAGGATAATATCTTTAATCTTCATAGTCTTCTCTCATTAGAATATCTGAAGAGAGTTGCTCCAGAGTGCTCCAGAGGCCTACGGTAGGAGCAAAATCCTATATTTATATTTCTATCATCGTCGACTATCATCAGTGCAGCGATGCTCTTTTCTTTAATCCATATTTTTTAATTTTTAATCAAATATTCTGGTTCCACACCGTCATCATCTACTAATCTGACATTTTCCTCACATTCTTGATGATCTTCGTTTATTTTCTGGAACGGTTGAAATGCTTCTAAAGACGATAAAATTTTTGTTACGAAAGTGACTAATCATTTTTCGATATAAATATTTATCACACCATCACCAATATGATATACTCTGAATAAGTTTATAAGATCATTGAGGTCAGACAATTCGATAAACACCAGCTCATTCCCTATGCGTAATGAAACCGTTAGTGTAATAAAATATTCTTCCGGTCGGATCCTACTGACCTTGTACATTTTCTGCATAAACTGATCAAATGATATATTCTCCGTGATAGTGACAATCCTCCGATGTCCTCCGTTGTAAGTATTATCACCCGCACGGACGAAATCAAAATGGAAAAGAAGGGTGATAAGTAGTGAAAAATACCATTTTTCACCCCTAAACACGAGCCTTGAAAGACCCTTGAGAGGACTAAATAAGTGCTTTAGTGTTCATATTGCAGCTAACCAAAAAGACAGGTCCAAATCCGAAAACCATCCTAAAATGATCAAAAAGCTGACAACGCATGTCAAACTCAAAGAGGGAGTGAAGAAATAGCCTCAGCAATGGCTAAAAAGGTCCTAAAAGAGCAAGAAAAGACCTGAAGAAGAAGAAGGATCCATTCGCAAAGAAGAATGGAAGCTAAAGTTCAATTCGCAAAGAACTTCTACTATTCGCAAAGAACTTTGAACTTTGCGAAAAGAAGAAAACACTGCTAAAAAAGAAGAGAAGTCCTTTAAAAGATCTCCGAAGCCAAAGTCCTTGCGAAAAAGATCTCTGAAGCCAAAGTGCTTTAAAAAGATCTCCTGAAGCCAAAATGCTTTGCGAAGAGAGCTCGAGCCAAACTACTTGCTAAAAGACCCTTAAACTCTACGAAATGGCATAATCGGGATTTATACCACTTTGAAGGGCATTTCAAGAACTCTGACGCTACTAATGTAATTAAAAGTCCAGAGACATTCCTAAGATTCCAAGCACAAACCAAAGGCATATTCACGTGAAAACCCAAAGATGAAATCACTTGGGAACTTCTAGAAGCTCAAAGCAGACTTTTGAATTCCCATAATGTAATTGATGCTTCTAACGCTGATTAATGAACCGCATCGAGCATTTTCATTGGCGAAGATCCGGATCCCGGTGCTCGACTCCTATTGGTTGATACAGATCTATCCAATTTCGATTGGTTGATACACATCCGAAATTTGGACTTAGGAAAACTATAAATAGACGAACCATTTGCCCAATTTGGGTATCCAGATTTTAGAGTTTTCATCTGTTTCCCTCATTCGGTCGGATAGCTTATCCGAACCCCTGTAATCCTTCTTGTAGTTTACCTTTGAGAGCCATTGTGAGTGATTTGTACTTCCAAGTTCGGATTCAAGATCAGAACTGAGGGTTTCGAGAAGCTCAGATCAGTAAGTCCGAGGGCTCTCTAAGAAGCCGTGCTCTGAATTGTAACGTTAGATTTTAAAAGGTTGTAATTTGTGTCTTCTCCATTGGAGTCATGTCGAGGTTCGAATGATCACCTTAGTGCATTAGACTTCTTTAGATTCACTTACCGCATCCAACTTCCTTAATTCATCATCCACATGCGAATTAGCGTTGGTAACCTAATTCAAACGCGGCATTTCTGATGATGTTCATGTTACGAACTAAAGAATAGGCCTGACTAATGACAGTGCGTGACCATTTAAGTGGGCAGATCACAGCCATAAGTCTAAACCTATTCCTTAATTCGGATTTATTTCTCTTACATCTGTGCTGGTAGCCAGATGAAGATTGAATCTGCTCTGTTGGAATACAGATTCTCCATTAAAATTCAGAGGCTAAAGTACATGAAGCTATTATTTCTGCATTTGTCTTATTTTAAACATCTCCCCAACTCGGATCTGGATCATGTAGATAGTTCTTTTCTTTATTTGCTTATAGTTAAATGTGACACAATCCAACACTCTCTTTTATCTATTCTTTTTTTAGATAATTATAGAGCCAGATTTGGTAGCACAGATCTGGAGGTTTACCTCTCATTTTAGACAAACTTCTCTGTGGACGATCTTGAAATACTTACTTTTAAAACTTGCTACAATTGGCCCTGATCTTGCAGGCCAGTGTTAGCCCCAATGTGCTGATATCCCTTTCATAAGTTAACATCCATATAACTTAGCATTCTTTAATTCTTTAATTTTTGATTCATAATGCACACAACTATGGCACACTTGGAGCGACAACAAGTTTTTGGCGCCGTTGCCGGGGAAGTTTGTTCTAAAATAGATAGACCTAAGTTTTTCTATTTTGTAGATTTGATTTTTATTTTAATTTTTGCTTTAAACCTGCACTTTGCATTCCAAGTGCTTGATTAAATGTCTACAGCAGTTTTGTATAGAAAACCTGCTTTTCTTTGCAAATGTAATTTTTTTTATTTTTTGAGTTTTTATTCCTTGCCTTGCCATCTAGTTATTTGAATAAATGTGTCTGCCACTCTTGTGGCTTTTTGTCAAATTTGGGCGTGCTTTGAGTTTTCATTTATTTTCATTTATTTATCAGGTCATTTATTAATTTTGTTGTTATTTTTATGCATGGTACATGTAAAAGGAAAGGAAAGTTCTTAAATAGACAGGGTTTTGTACCAAACTCTCTCGAGTTGTATGTTTGGCGGTGAGAACCCTCAATCTCGAGATTCTCCGTTAAATTCGTGAAGTTGAAAGACTCCTAAGAAACCGACATACATCACAGGACATCTCGCGAAATGGGTGAAGATCGAGAGATTGTTAAGAGACTACTTTGCCCCTGGTGCTTATAATTCCCATTTTGCATTCAATTTCCCACAAGGGAGGGAAATTATGAAATTAAGTCCTCCACCATCCAAATGTTGCCTTCATTCCATGGATTGAATAAGGAAGACCCTTACAAACACATTGATGAATTTACGGCTTTATGCACAACATTTAACATAGCCGGACTGGTCCAGAGGCAACCAAGCCTAGGCTCTCACCTTTCTCAGTAAAGGACAAAGCCAGAGCATGGTTATCTAAGTTAGCACCAAACAGCATCACATCATGGAATGATTTGCAATGACAATGTTTGTCAAAATTTTTCCCAATGACTAAAACCACCAACCGAGACAAAGCATCATCTCTTTCTCCCAAAACTCAATCAAAACTTTCCATGAAGCATGGGAAAGGTTTAAAGAATCGTATAAGGCAATGCCCTCACCATCAAATTCCTAAATGGCAATGGTTCAAAGCTTCTATCAAGGAACCATCAAGGGCAAGAACATGGTGGATGCCTCTTGTGGAGGTACCTACTTGCAAAAATTGAAGAGGTTTGGGACCTCTTGAGGTGATTGGAGAAAATTCAACCCAAAGCAGAATCTCGCCAAGGGACACCGAGAATCCAAATAGGATGAATAATCCCCAATTCACAAGAGGGAAAGTTTATGAAGTCAATGAGCTGGAAAGGAAAGTGGATAATTTGACCACAAAATTTGATAGATGATGGACTCATTTAAAGCTCCAAATGGGTCAAGAGTAGAGGAGGCATGTCCGATATGCGCCCCCCACTCATTCCATTGATCAATGTCCTTCGCATCATAATTTTAACTCATGATGGAACAAGCTCATGCATTTTCGATCTTATGGACAGATGCAATCGAATGACTACCCATGGAGATCTCATCCTAATCTCGTGGAATCAGAAATTACTAAATTTCATTAGCAAAGAAGCAGCAAAAATCAATTACCTTTCAAACACCGCTCCGCCATATCGCAGTAATTTTTATAATAAATCAAATTTTCAGCAATTAACCAACAACAAGCCATGCAAAGAAGCTACACCACCGCCCTCCTAGATCCACGACCTTTGAAGAGCAGTGTCTTGAGTTCACTTCAAAATCTTGAACTCTATCTCGATCGTGAACCTTCACAAATGTAGCATTAAAAAATCGAAGAAACTCTGGGCCAACTCTCAAATTCATTGGCTAAGAGAGAAGAGGGTAACTACCTACCAACCTTTGTGAACAATCCTAAGGGACAGTTCATGGTTGGAGAATCCTCAAATGGCCATGAGGAAATCAAAGTCATGGACTACTTTGAGAAGTGGAAGAATAATAAACAAAGACAAAGGTAGTGAAGAGGAAAAGATGAAGAACAAGTGCAGAACAACAAATTGGATAGCAATATGGTCATTGATTTACATCGAAAATTCAAAAAATGAAAAATGTAAAAATAACAAAATTGTTGAAAAGATGAGGAGAAGAAATTTGTTCCTCACCTCCCATTTCCCCATGCAATGAAGTCGCTCTTTTGACAAAGGAAACACAAAATTGAGGAAATGATGGAGACATTCAAGCAAGTTAAAATTAATCTACCGCTTGATGCAATCAAACAGTCCCCGCTTATGCAAAATTTCTCAAAGAGGTGTGCACCCACAAAAGGCAATCTAGGATACATTTATCCAAGAAGGCCTTTGTGGAGAAAATCAACCAAGTGCTATCAATTGCAAAGACCACCTAAGATGCAAGACCACGAATCCCCACAATCCCTCGCATCATTGGGGAGCACACCATTGAGAAAGCCTTGCTAGATCAGGTACTAGTGTCAACTGCTTCCCTATTCTGCCTATGAGAAGCTAGGTTTGGGAGAATTGAAACCCACTCAAGTGGTGTTACAAATGAATGACAGATCCGAAAGGAAACCTATGGGGTTGATTGAAGATGTTTTGGTAGGAGTAGACAAGTTTTTCTACCTCGACTTTTTGGTGTTGGACATGGAACCAACCAAAAGTACCACCGCCATCCTGTCATTCGGGAAGACCATTCCGGCTACTGACTAATGCATGCATTCAATGCGTGTCGGCATCATGGAGGTGTCTTTTGGAAATATGAAAGTTAAATTGAATGTGTATAATGTCATTACTCAACCTCAATTCTCTGTGAGGAATGTTTCCATGTTGACATCATTGATGAGTGGTGGAGGAGTCTTTACAAACATTTCGCAAGGTAAAGACTCCACCACGTAATTTAGAAATAATTGGGGATCCACCGAGAATGAAGGAAAAGGAAGATCAAATTCAACGGAGTCTGCTTTGTGCAAGGCACTCACCATGTGATCATCAAGTTCTCTCTCTTGGAGACTCGCTCCTCCCCTCTTCCACAAGTTACCAAGGAAGCTTCAACTCACCGAACTGGAAGAACTGAGGATGGATGCCTACACTAGCTCCAGTTGTACAAAGAAAAGGTTAAATCATTCCATGATAGGAGCCTCATGAGAAAAGAATTCATAGGGTCCAAGGTATGGTTATAATTTCTCATCTTTTAGGCATCTTGTTTTCTCCATTTGCATCCACTTTTCCCATCCGGACTCTTTGAGATCATTTTTCTTTTTAGGAATCATGTAGGATAATGAGTAGTGAATCATAGGCTGCTTTTGAATATTCAATGGACCCACTAATTTTATTTTCCTTGATTTCTTCATCATAAAGGGGTCTCAGCTGTGTGTGAACCCTGTTTTTAATATGTGCTCCCATGCTTCATTATTTTTTTTGTTCATACACATCATCAATAAAGGGGTCAATCTTATGAATCTTGCTTTTCACTGTATTCCTGCTAATCATTTTTATAATCACTTAGATTCACAAGTATCTCAGGCTTTTGGGTTTGTTTCTTTGGGCTTAGGATATATCATTTGGCATTAGATTTTCTGTTTTAGGAATTTTAGTTTCAAATTCTGTTTTTAGATCGCTGATTTTTTTAGGTTAATGTGTCCTCGTTTTATTGATTTTCGTCATTTTTCTGTGAATATAGTTAGTTTATAACTTTGTTTTCCTATTTTGCATTCACAAATTCAGTTTTTGTATCAACACTTTTCTTTTTTTTTTTTTTTTTGTATTCAGTCCCTTACCTTGTTTTTACTGTTTCTCTGTTATTAGCATTAGTTTCCTTTCATTTGCATAGTAATCCTTCTATTTGTTAGATTTTATTTAGCAGTTCTAGCATTGTTTTGTTGATTTTTCTTGCATTTGTATATCATGTTTTCCTTTTCCTTGCTCATATCTTCGCTTACATTTTATTTTCTCGCATATAGTTTAGATTTTTTCGTTTCTTAGTTTTTCTTTCTTCTTTACCCTCGCCTAGTCTCTCATTTTCTAGAACATTGAGGACAATGTTCATCTTAGGTTTGGGGTGTGGCGGACAAGTCTGCCTTAGGAATAGTTAACATAAGGCGTGAATCACCTAAGTAATTAGGAAATATATTAATTTACTTAAGAATCATGACAACTAGAAAATTTAAAATTCCTTTGCCAAATTTAGACATTCTAAACCTTGCGATATTCTACATTTCCATGATGATTACACCATAAAAACATACTGGTATCGACGTAGTAAGTCAAAAGGAAGAGAAAAGGTAAAGATATACTTAAAAGCTCAAGGAAAAACCATAACCGGAGAATTGAGCCCATATATTTTCCATCTCTGTTGAAGAGTGACTGAGGCAATTTTTTCCGATTCAAAGGATTACGAGGCATTAGATCCACTAGAAGTTAGGAAACTCCAAATTAAAACAAGTAACGACACTCATGAAAGCGAGGAAAAGATCAAGGCCTTCTTTGAATGACTTGAACCTAACAGAACCAACCAAGAAAAATCTGCTTGTTTGTACCCCATTTGAGTCAGAATCCTACAATTCTTCATCAAAATACTCAAAAGTACTTGCACTGAACCTATGGAACCAATTCAGCCTTCCCTCACTCACGAGAATTCAGGAGGTAAAGGAGAAAGAATCGAAGATGGACCATTTCGGGCAACATCAAGAAAATGAAGAGAAAATACCTCAAAAACAGGCAATATGGTGACCGAGAAAAGAAGAGACAAAACAATGTAAAAAAGTTGCAAAAAAAAGGCAAAAAAGGGACCTTATGTTGAAAATGCAAGATCAAAGAAAGAACTGATCACTTGGAATGTGAGAATCTCGAAAAGAAGAAGAAAGAAGCTAAACTCAAAAAGGTGGAGTCATGAACCATCTCACTTCACGAGTTCTCAAATTCAAACCTCTGTTCAAGCGCCTTTCCTTGAAACTTCACTCCATAAGCCATACAAACAAACCTAGATTAAAAGCCCTTGTGATCCAAAGTTGAGTGAGTGTCATGTAGAGATAAGAAGTGACCCAATCTATGGTGAGGAGATGTCAATGATGCCATTGCCTAAGAATCATGCCTATGCTCATGCTTACAGATCCATTTGGGAGATGTAACGCTCTTGAGCTTGAGTGAAAATGAACCCCCAACAAAAACAACATGAGAGTATACCACGGTGAGTGTTTGGGTTGGAACTTGAGCACCTTAAGTATGACTTATAACCTAATTTTTATCCATAGGATGAGCTATCCGCACATTTGTATGATTTTCTATGACTGCTCACGATTGGAAATATTGAAACATTCATGAGGTTTATAAATGTTTAAATTCTGCAAACAATAATCAAATTTTCTGTTTCATCATTGATTCAAGAGTACACTAACCCTGCACCTTGATTGCTCATTTGATAATATTGCACTGATGTTAACTGTTTCATGGAGAAGTTTGTGGGTACCTACACTGAAAACCCTCAGGAGACTTCACTCCTCCTCTAGGGATCACCTAGGGGTTTAAAAGGCTTGTTGCATATGCTAAATGCACCTGTGGTTCCTACAAAAGTGGCTCTTTACTTTGTTTTTTATGTTTCTTTGCTCGTGGACTAGCAAAGCTTAGGTTTGGGGGTGTGCTAAGTAGTGAAAAATACCATTTTTTAGCCCTAAACATGAGCCTTGGAAGACCCTTGAGAGGACTAAATAAGTGCTTTAGTGTTCATATTGCAGCTAACCAAAAAGGCAGGTCCAAATCCGAAAACCATCCTAAAATGATCAAAAAGCAGACAACGCATGTCAAACTCAAAGAGGGAGAGAAGAAATAGCCTCAGCAATGGCGAAAAAGGTCCTAAAAGAGCAAGAAAAGACCAAGAAGAAGAAGGATCCATTCAAGAAAGAAGAATGGAAGCTAAAGTTCAATTCAAGAAAGAACTTCTACTATTAAAAGAACTTTGAACTTTGCGAAAAGAAGAAAACACTCTGCGAAAAGAAGAGAAGTCCTTCATGCGAAAAGATCTCCGAAGCCAAAGTCCTTGCGAAAAGATCTCCTGAAGCCAAAGTGCTTTATTTAAAAGATCTCCGAAGCCAAAATGCTTTGCGAAGAGAGCTTGAGCCAAACTACTTTGAAAAGACCCTTAAACTCGCGAAATGGCATCTGGGATTCTGACCACTTTGAAGGGCATTTCAAGAACTCGTGACGCGCCCCAATGTAATTAAAAGCCCAGAGACATTCAGGAAGATTCCAAGCACAAATCAAAGGCATATTCCGCTCCACGTGAAAACCCAAAGATAACTTCTAGAAGCTCAAGCAGACTTTTGAATTCCCATAATGAAATTGATGCTTCTAACGCTGATTTGAACCAGCATCGAGCATTTTCATTGGCCGTAACGGTCCGGATCCCGGTGCTCGACTCTATTGGTTGATACAGATCTATCCAATTCGATTGGTTGATACACATCCGAAATTTGGACTTAGGAAAACTATAAATAGACGACCATTTGCCCAATTTGGGTATCCAGATTTTAGAGTTTTTCATCTCTGCTTCTCATTCCGGATAGCTTATCCGAACCCCCAGTAATCCCTTCTTGTAGTTTACCTTTGAGGTGAGTGATTTGTACTTCCAAGTTCGGATTCAAGATCAGAATCGAGGGCTTCAGAAGCTCGATCAGAAGTCCGAGGGCTCTCTAAGAAGCCGTGCTCGTAATTGTAACGTTGGATTTTAAAAGGTTCTTGTAATTTGTGTCTTCTCCATTGGAGTCATGTCGAGAGTTGAATGATCACCTTAGTGCATTAGACTTCTTTAGATTCACTTACCGCATCCAACTTCCCTTAATTCATCATCCTGCGAATTAGCGTTGGTAACCTAATTCAAGCGGCATTTACTGATGATGTTCATGTTACGAACTAAAGAATAGGCCTGACTAGTAGCAGTGTGTGACCATTTAAGTGGCGATCACGACCATAAGTCTAAACCTATTCCTTAATTCGATTTATTTCTCTTACATCTGTCTTTGGTAGCAGATGAAGATTGAATCTGCTGTTGGAATCTGATTCTCCATTAAAATTCAGAGGCTAAAGTACATGAAGCTATTATTTCTGCATTTGTCTTATTTTAAACATCTCCCCAACTCGGATCTGGATCATGTAGATAGTTCTTTTCTTTATTTGCTTATAGTTAAATGTGACACAATCCAACACTCTCTTTTATCTATTCTTTTTTTAGATAATTATAGAGCCAGATCTGGTAGCACAGATCTGGAGGTTTACCTCTCACTTTAGACAAACTTCTCTGTGGACGATCTTGAAATACTTACTTTTAAAACTTGCTACAATTGGCCCTGATCTTGCAGGCCAGTGTTAGCCCCAATGTGCTGATATCCCTTTCATAAGTTAACATCCATATAACTTAGCATTCTTTAATTCTTTAATTTTTGATTCATAATGCACACAACTATGGCACACTTGGAGCGACAACAAAGGGGAACATCAATTTCAACTTATAATATTAAAAAAATAAAAATTGATTAATTAAAAATGTTATACTTGACTTAGTGATATAAATGTCGGCAACCCGATATCATATGATAGCGGCCGACATATTAAGGTAGCAGCCGCTATCTTACGATACCAACCGCTAACTTACGGTACCGGCTGCTAACTTATAGTATCGATACCATAAGATAGCGCTGATATCCATGTTAGTGGCCGCTAACTTATGGTATCAGCGCTATCTTATGGTAGCGGCCGATATCCTAAGATAGCGGCTGATATCCTAAGATAGCGGTCGGTACCATAAGTTAGCGTCCGGTATCGTAAGATAGTGCCCACCATCTTAAGATGTTGGCCGCTACCTTAAGATATCAATCGCTATCATAAGATAGCGGTTGATATCTTAAGAATCGATACTGGGCTACCAACTGTATCTTAAAAAAAAATGTAGTTGATATCTTACGAAAATATGTAGTCGTCATCTTACCTAGCCGGTTGCAATTCACTGGGCTATACCAACTGTAGTCGATTTTAGAAATCGCAATATAAGAAAAAGTGATAAAAAAAGAAAATAAGCATATACATAACATAAATGTGGAACCAGCTTGGCTTGGAGATGACATATTATACAAAGATTGAAATTATATGGCCGTTTTTACAAATACACAAACTTATAGGGCCAAAAGTGTAAATTTTCCTAGAAATTCCGTAGGAAATATCTTATTATATGGTTGGGCTATTATTGGGTGTTTAAGTCAACAACTTCCTATGTGCTTAATAGAATACTATATAGTATATATACCATGGGAGTCTCGGACCCTATGAAAGAGCTGAACTAATGAACAATATAATTGCTTAACATCAAAATCCGTGACATTCTAATTATTGAGGATTGAATGACCAAGAAGGTCCCACGAATTTTGTCATCCTATTTGAGCATTTACACTCAACCAAAACTTTTTTTTTTAAACACCTTTTTAAGCTCTAAAAAGGTCAAACCAAAGTATCAAAAATCGACTAATGTCGATACATATCGGTTTCGAAAAAAGACTCCGTTAAATATGCTTAGCCCCATCTCGATTGCTTGCTCGTAAATTTTGAGAGAAGTTCGACTACAACACATAAATCGATGATTAAATAGTATTTCTACGGTTATAGCATAACCACCCATTAAATCGATTTTGAGGATTTTCTAAGAGGAACATAAAAACAAAATATTTTTATCTTTTACAAGAAAAGTCAGGAATCTTAGTGACTTAAGAACGCATATTAGAAAAGCCAAGAATCTAAGTCTGCTAAGAATCTGTAGGAAAAATCAAGAAACACCTGAACGAGGCCTTAGACTTAGCACTTCCATCCGTCAAGTGAATGAGATTAGATACCCTAATAGTCCCAATTGTAAATGATGGATACTAGGCATTGTCTGCATGGTTCAAAATTTCGGCCAATAACTCAAGTTATCGGCCAAATCGTTCCGATTTTGGTCCCCACCGAAATAATAATTTGAACCGAAATTTTGGTCTAAATACATATGAAAGGAAAATTATCAGCTGAAATTTCGGTTCAAATATTCAGTTTCGGTCATGCCGAAAACCAAAAAGGAAACTGCTATTTTGATACTTAGTTGTGTGTATCAACCCGTGTAGTGTTGTAGCTAATGCGTTAACTATCATGCCTCGAAAGTAAGTTCACAAGAATGAGCACAAGCAATGGAACATATGGTTTAATCCAATGCAAAGCGAAGAAGCGTACCAAATTCTTGCAAACATGATGATTTGGGGCTAACTTGGGCCATATTTGTTTATTCAACATGTTGAGATTTATTTATTTTTTTGACAAGGGGTGTCTAACTTCTTTGAGCACCCAACCAAGTGCCTGGGTACGTGCAACAAAAGTCACCACGTTGGGGTTCGGCAAAGTTACAATTAGATTCGGAGGAAAAATCGGTGAGAAAAAATTAAAAAATAAGATTTAAAAGTAAATTATTTGAAAATATTAAAAATCACAAATTTTGAAAAAATCCAAAATTATGCAGGAATAATTTGTGAACTATTTATGAATTTTAAAAAACACGTGAATTTTTTAAGTCTGGGTTAATTTCCAAAACCATAAATTTGTGAATAATTCATGAATTTTCCAAAAATTTGACAATTTTTGTGACTATGTGTGCAACACTTGCACATGACACGTACAAGTTAGTAGGGGAGTAAATCTGTGTGGCCAACAAGAGGTGAGATTTGAACTCAAGACCTCCCCTTCTTGAGACATGGTCTTGGCCACTACGCCAACGACCGGATGCTTTCAACTCAGGATTTTGTACCTGACCTAATAAACCCCATCTGCTACTCCCACAAGTCATAGTTTAACAAAAACCACTACAAAAAATAAGACTATTAGCGGCAGCCATATGCTAGAAGTTTCTATTTTGGTGGCCGTCACTATGGTCAACCCGTTGACCAGTGAATGGTGTAAGATCAATCTTGAGATGTGTAGTTGCTAAGTCGGTGAGTTTGAAGAGAATAAGCAACTAATAGGTAAGTTTTTTAGTTATGATATGATTGTGATTACTAATCATAATATAATTAATAATTTAAATCCTTAATGGGAAATGACTCTTTGGCTATAAATATAAGGAGTGTCTGGTCCCAACGATTGCTCGATACAATTCAATCCTCCCTATTAGCAAAAACATCCCCATTGTGCTAGGAGATATTAAAACTGAGAAGATCGTTAAAGATCGACAACCCACCATTAATCGCTCACATTTAAGGTGCGCACATATTTTTAATTTATGAATTGTTGATTTATTATTTTTTATTGATCATGCGCCTAGATTTTAGGGCATATATTTGGATGGTCAGATCGATAGATCTATAAAGATCCATCAATTGGTATCAAAGTCATGATTGACGTTATGATCAGTCAAAGCATTAGTATATGAGTTTTATCTTGGTGTTCAATTTCAAGTTTAAAACAAATTTTTATTTTCGAATTCAAGATAATTTGAGCATGTTTTTCACACTCAAGGATTGAGTGATACGCCGTGCTCAAATAGCCCTGGTTACAGAAAATTGAAAGTAAATAATAAAAGAAGTTATTTGTGAATGGTTTGATTGTTATTGAATTTACGAGGCCGCTTATTTACTGATCCCCTCAAGGTTAATGCTTTATATCCTTCTTTTAATTGTGGCTACAAATAAAAGAAACTTAAGGTCTCTGTTTATTCAAGTTGTGAAGAAGACGACTAGCCTTCCTTTATATCTCCTATATATTTGACCTGATTTGTCTCTTTGTATTTTTGGGAAATCAAATTCAATTTACTGGCTGCAAATACAAGATGCCTAAAGGAACTTTTTCTTTTTTCTTTTTTCAACAAGATAAACTCAAGAACCACGTCTGTGGTTCTTTTGGAGAGGATACCTATTTGAAGTAAAATACACCATCAGTGTGTCTCCCCTCTTTGCACGACGGTCAAATGGGCCTAAGACCCAATGACGGGTCACATGGGCCTCATGACCTAACCTGATCTGTGACTCAGCCTGGTCGAAAATAGGACTCGGGTCATGACCCGGTCCAACCCATGGTTCGACCTAGTCAATTAATTGGATCATGACCCGACTCGGCCCGTTAGGCATGATCCGTTTTCCCTTAAGGCCCAATTTTAACCAATATTATCCCTTATCTTTTCGGGTCATTTCTGGGCTATTTATAGGTCCGATTTTTGGACATTATATATAAATTCTGACTTTCTCAGACATTTTGGATCGATTTTTTATGTCTATTTTTGACAATGAACTCTCTGTTGTGATGTTTCATGATCTGATGTTCTTTTGATAATTTTTAATTGAGTCATTATTGTATATTTAAGTGCTTTTAATTAGAATTGGATATTAGAGGTTGTGCTCTAGCCCAAGGCTGATTCTATTAGTATTACCGTCTGATATGCACTCCATGATCTTAAGATCTATCATGAGGAAGATTGGAGCAAACAACAATCTCCACCATTTAATTCAAACCATGCAATGGTTTTCATCCGTGAAAAATCTATGATAGTTCCTAATAAACGGGTGAGAATAGCCGTACCCTAAAAAAAATCAAAAAAATTAGGGAAATTCATTAATAAATCTTTAAATTTGCAAATAAATTTTGAAATCTATAATTTTTTTTTAAAACTCAAAAAAAATTATAATTTTATTTGTTTTTCAAAAAATTGCAAATTATCCGTAATTTCTTTTCTTCTATTTTATGTAACAGATGGGTTAGTTTCTCTAATGTTTATGCCGGTTAATGAATGTATTGGTCTTGGGATAATGGCTCACTCCTTACCAACATTTAAACACCATTAACATTTAGGGCCTGCTTGGATAAAAACATGAGAAACGTAGAAAAGTAAAATAATATTCTTATATTTTTTCATAGATACCTAAGTTGTAAGAAATTACGGGATTCTTTTGTTTCCCTTTGTTTTTCGCTGCTTGAATAACCACATTGCTAGTTGGAAAAACGCAAGATTAACCAAATCTTGTGTTTGGGTGCATATGCAGAAAATTGTAGGAAAATAACATATCCTAACAAATAAATAGTCATAATACCACAAAAAATCATCCAAACTAAAAAATAGCAGCGGCAATATTATAAAAATGATTCACATAAATGACCAAAAAATTATATATGTATTAAGTTTTTTTTTTTCCTTTACATATCTTAATGAATTGCTCTAGCGGTTGACTTAGTGCTTTGTGAAGTTTAGGTTCTAGGTTCAAACCTTGTTTATTTTTTTAATTAATTATACTAGAGTATATGCACCATATATGTGAATGTATAGCTCTACAACATAATAGAGCCCCTTGTGAGAGAAAACTCTCCAAAAATAAGTCCATGCAATACTTAAATAGATGGAGGGAAGCTTAAAACAGGAAAAAAAATGTGGGATTTAGTTAAAAAAAACTCAAATAAGAAATATTTGTTATGAAAATAAATACCGTAAAATAATTATTTGAAAATTTTTGATAATTTTAGGTGGTCAAGATAATTTTGGATGGATGAAAGTCCACTGATATAAATTAATACCCCTAAAGCTTAGTAACAAATTTATAGAAGGTTTGGGTGGTCAATTGACCACCCAAGTCATAACGTGGCTCTGCCTATGATTTTTGGGGATGTGTGCCATATAGAATCAGCATCAGACAGTCTGATAGGGGCATCATGATCTTAAGATCTATGATGAGGAAGATTAAAAAATAACAATCTCCATCATCTTATTCAAATTAGTCAATGATTTTCGTCCGTGAAAAAATTGTGTGGTATTACTTAACAGGTGAGAAGAGTCCTATGGATGAGAAGTCCGAAGGGTCGGAAGATAGAAAACCAAGAGACCTCCTTGACATTTATTCTCAGACTTTGACGCAAAATGCGAAGATAATTTTCGACCCTTCGAATGTCATTAAAACAACGGGAATCTAGGCAATTTATTTGCCGCATATGAGTTTTCCCTTATTTCCCATTGTTTTCCTTGAAACCAAACAAACTCTTAAACACTAAAATGGTGTTTACATTATCTAACACGGTTATTTTACGCTTTTTTATCTTACACCATTAAAATGTGTTATACTCATGGATCAAAATCTTGGTTGAGGTTTCGTTCACCACCCGAAGCATAATTTTGTCAAATTTCGGTCAAATTTTTGATAAATTTCGTTAATTTTTAGACATTTGCTCCGAACTTTGCCAAACTTTATTTTGTTAATTTTTTTTTCACTATTTCGCATTATAAGGGATGGTTGGAAACAAGAAGGATCAATTGTAATTTTGCATTGCACTTTCGCATTAGTTTTGTAACATATGGCGATGTAGACACATATTTAGATTCAACTTAAAAAGTGCTTTGGTCGAATGATTGGAAACAATAAGGATAAACTGTGGGTCGGCGCTTACCTAATAGTAGTTACCAAGCTATGGTGAGTCATTTGATAAGGGTCATGGATGTTAAATATGTAGCACTCGTAAAAGGGTATAAAATTCTTTGAAGGGGTAAAAGAATAGTTAATAAGCATAAAAAGTTGTGGGTCAGAACTTAGCTAAAGATCTTTAATATCAGCCATTATATTAAAGTCCACAAATCAGATGGCTTAAATCTCCCTACAATGTCATTTTTGGGCCCATTATGACTGAAATCAGATGACTTAAATCTCCCTAATGATATAGATCACTAACATCTTAGACCATTGATTGATGATCTTTAACATCAGCCATTAATATTGAAAAAAATAATTGATAGCCCACAAATCAGATGGCTTAAATCTCCCTACAACGTCATTTTTGGGCCCATTATGGCTGAAATCGGATGACTTAAATCCCCCTAACAATATAGATCTCCCACATCTTAAGCCATTGATTGTTTATGATCAGTTAAACATGATTTTTGTGTTTAAATGGCGGTCACCTAAGTAGGGCCCTTTAAAAATCATGGGTTTCAATTTAACCTTACACCGACAATTAGGAGAGTCGGCCCTTTTGTTTGAATGATCTAACACCATCAAAATGAAAATTGACGGTGTTAGATCATTTAAACAACATATAAGAGCTAGGGCCCATCGGAGAAGCATGAAAAAAAGAAAAAAAAAATGGAGAGAAGAAGCTAGGGCCCACTGCAGCAAGCAAGAAAAATAAAACAAAAATATTAACATACCTAATTTCGGGGCATGTAAGTCCACTCCTTATTCTTCCTTCTATTTTTTTCCCTCCCTTTTGCAACCCTATATGTGTATGGATTAGCTCTTATAAGAGTAGAAGCAGCTCTGTAGACACCCAAATTTGGCCCAAGGCCCGATCGAAATATATTTCGAGAGAGGCGCACTTCCGAGCTTTTGATGGCATGTATGAACCCTTAGGAATTACCCCAAACCCCTAGGAATCACTTTAGATCCTTCAGAACTTATCTCGAACCTTTAGAAACCAATCCCGTACCCTTAGGAATCAACCATAGCCTTCCCAGACCTATTAGAACCCTTCCCGGGCACGATTCGAATCACCCTAAACAGCGATTAGAAAGAGGAGTGTTAAAGTTTTTGTCGATAGTTGCCCAACCTAAGGCATATACCATTGGAAAGTAGAGCTTCCCATCTTTTCAACGAACTAAGAATCGCCTAATTTGAAGTTGTACATCAAAAGATATGGCAGAATGAAGATCACAAATTTGTGCAAAAAATTACAAAATCGGACCCATAGAGCCAGTTTCAAACTAACCAAAACAGCTGATGAAAGGAGGAGTACCAAGGTTAGCATAGATAGTTGCCCAACCTAAGGCTTATACCATTGGAAAGTAAACTTTTCCAGCTTTCCAACGAGCCAAGGATCGCCTAATTTGGAGTTGTACATAAAAAGTTATGACAATTTGAAAAATGTGAATTTGTGCAGGAAATTGCAAACCAGGCCAGGCCCCTGCGGGTCTTAAACTTCAAACAGTTTGGGCCTGATTTTCCTTCAAAAAATGGCCAAAATTGACATTGGGGGTTTGACTTGTGGACCATCCCAAAATCTAGGGTGTGTTTCTTTAGAACCCTAGTGACCCTATTAGCTTAAGTTATCACTCTTTTGTCATCCAAGTCACCACCCTATCATCTACCATTAAACCCAAATCTCTCTTCTCCAACCTCTAGAAAATCACAAAAACCTTAGATTGCCCATTACCTAATTGCTAACCCAATTAGGACTTTAACTCCTCATTAATCCTCCCTTTCTCTATAAATAGAGAGTCACCCCTGTTGCTTAAGGGTTTAGAATTTTTACCTAAGAGAGAAAGAGCTTAAGTGAGAAGATCTTTCTCCCTTTGGTGCACCATCCTCATACAAATTACAGAATTCAAAACGCCCCTTTAGACCTTAGTATTGCACTAAAAACCTCTAGGTTAGGTGTGTGTTACCCCCTAGCTTTCCTTCTCTACCTCTTAGCTTCAAGCCTTAGGAGTTAAAACCTCATTCCATACCATACAAGCCTTCAAACAGCTCACCGAAGCAAGCCAACGCAAGGTTCCCCAACGGTGCTACAAGGGCCTGAGAGCTTCGGCTCTCCCCTCTATTCCTCTATCTTCTTTGTTTTTCCTCTATCATAGAATTGAGCCGTTACGCTACCCAAATTTCAGCAAACGGGAAGGGCTCAATAGGATCGGTGTGCCTTCGGGCAAGGGGAAGTGCCGCTCATTTTGCTTCTATATATATATATATATATATAAACCAGTCCCACATAGACCTGACCTTAAGTAGACCGTATTTAGCGGGTTAATTGGGTGCCTAATATCTTCCCAATCGATAACCGAAGCCCCTACCCAAGAACATTTGGTGTGGACCGGATTCAGAGTCACATTTTTAGCACTTCGGTGCTCATAAAAATTGATCTAGGTTTTTCGAGACACTAAAAGCTCCGGGTGGCGACTCTAAATATTTTATTTAGTGAGTGCATTGTCGCGACGGGATCGTAAAAAAAAAAAAAATCTCACGATTGCACAAATGGCAACTCTGCTGAGGAGTAGCTAGTAGAGCTTCCCCTTGAACTTGGCCCATTTATTTTTTATTTTTACTAACCTTTTATTGTTATTTTTTAGTATATTTTTTACTTTTTTTTTACTCACCCCTCTGATTACGTCATTTTACTTACCCCTATGTTTCGACTTTAAATTTCAGTAATTTTTTTCTAGTCACTTGACTGACACCTTTTTACTTACCCCTACGTTTCGGCTTTAAATTTTAGCAATTTTTGCCTAGTCACTTGACTGACACCTTTTTTACTTATCCCTACGTTTCGGTTTTAAATTTCAGCAATTTTTGCCTAATCACTTGACTGACACCTTTTTACTTACCCTTACATTTCGGCTTTAAATTTCAGTAATTTTTACCTAGTCACTTGACTAGCACCTTTCTTGCTTACCTACGTTTCGGCTTTAAATTTCAGTAATTTTTGCCTAGTCACTTGACTGGTACCATTTTTACTTACCCCTACATTTCGGCTTTAAATTTCAGCAATTTTCGCCTAGTCACTTGACTAGCACATTTCTTACTTACCTTTACAATTCGGTTTTAAATTTCAGCACTTTATATTTTCCGCTTAGTCGCTTGGCTGGCCCCGTCATTTTTCCTTATTTCTTGTCATATCCTAACCGTGGACGCCGGCTCGTAGAGGCGGCACGGGATCATCACCCCCATTCTTTGAACTTAAGAAAACTTTCATAAAAAAAAAAGCTTTGAAAAGTTTTAAAATTGAACCAAGATAGAGAACTTAATTAATTTACTTTTACGGGGTAGATTTTCAAAGGGTTGGGATTAGGCACACATACAACTACCCGGGTCTTAGTATGGCGGCAGCCCCTAGTGGTGATGATCCAGAAAAGTCCCAGCCCACCTAGTATCTGAGAAAGCACTTGCGCTGGAGGTATATCGGGTGGGTTCCCATTCCTACAAAGCTTAAAACCCTTGGGGAGTGCCCTAGCGAGTTATACCGGACTCACGTCCCTTAGATTCGGTGAGGAGAGAACGGTTCACTAAAAAATCAGTCAATTCCCTGAAGCCCAGCTTCCACAAAAAAACCAGTTTAGAGACCAACTCTGAACTGAAGTTGCTGCTGTGTAGTTTTGAACAGTAGCAGTTTGGATCTGTGGCCTTTTCCACATCCCGAGTCCCCCGATTAGTGTCTTAGTACCTCTCTTTGGGCCCCGCCATCCCCGATACCCAATACGCCTCCGCCGATCAAAAGGAGACTTCTCTTTGACTCATCTCGAGAGATCGGGTTGTCCGCATCAATTTTCATGCCTTCAATAGATCAAAGGTCTTCCTTTGATTCTTCCGAAGTGCTTCAGAATCGTCGCCGCGGGTCCTAAATTAAGGTACGAAAGCCACCCGAAAAGGGAACTCCAGGGCTTCAGAACCTTTGTTTTCACTTATAAAAATTCAAAAAAAAAAAAATTTAATAAAAAAAATCTAAAAACTAGAGTCTTTGTGGTGCCGACATAACGACATCATCTTGTCCTCCATCATCCCGTAGGGGAAGGAGGAGGAAATTTTTTGGGCCTTATCCAAGGCACCCGTACTCAACCCGCCAACAAACGATGTCGTGGGTAGTGGACCCGGCTTATGCCGATCCCGATTCATCCCTGCCACATTCTCCAACCCATTCCCATTCAGGAGAAATTTCAACCAACATCTCCCTCACCCAATCACCCTTTTCCATTTTTGGCCCCTTTGGTGCCCCTATTTTTCTATCCACCACTTCCCAAGTTATCCAAAATCCATCTCCCAATTCTCCATCTTTTACCCAAACCATGCCCATTTTCCCTTTCGCACCCATACAACATACCCTATTTTTCATCCACCCAAATTCCTGCATCTACATCCATGCCCCATCTTCCATCTTCCCCATATAAGCCCGATCCACCCTCATTCACATATACTACTTCCGCCTTATCCAACCCCCCACACATCTCCCCATCTACCCGGTCATGCCCATTTTTACCGGGACCATGCCCGATTTTTCCCAATCACCAACACTTTACCCTTCATCATCCCCATACATACCCAACCAACCCTCCTTTTCCAATGCCCCACTTCTTCCCTCCAATCCACCCCATATTCCATCACTTTCTCGGGTCATGCCCAATTTTACCGGGGCCATACCCAATTTATCCTCCACCTCCATCCCATCTATACCCCATCACCCCTTAAATCCGTCATCTCGATCCGACCCTCCTTCCATGACCATGATGGAGGAGATGCTCCAAGCCTACTCCATGTGGAAGGCTTCCCAAAATGCCTCCTCTCCTCCACCCCTCATACCCTAGCTAATCTCCATGCTTCACTCCCCCATGACTCTCATCAACCCCCCCATCATACACACCATTCAAACCCCCACTACCCACATGCCCCAAGGCCCAATGGCCCAATTCACCCTTACCCACCAAGGGCCCATGGCCCAGACACACCAAGGCCCAATGGGCCAGACCCATCAAGGGCCTATGGCTCAAACATTTCAAGGGCCCATGGCCCAGACCCATCAAGGCCCAATGGACTAGACCCCCATGGCCCAATGGGCTAGATCCATCAAGGCCCAATGAGCCAGACCCCCAAGGTCCAATGGGCTAGATCCATAAAGGTCCAATGGGTCAGACCCATCAAGGGCCCATAGCCCAAACCCATCAATGGCCCATGGCCCAAACCTATCAGGACCAAGGTTTCATAGCCCAACCTCCCAAGGCTTCATAGCCCAAACCCAAGCCCAACAAAACCTTGGAACCTCACACCATACCCTTCACAATTCCTCCAAAATTTCACCCATTCACAACCCTCATACCCAACTCAAACCCATGCCTTACATCAGTCCCAACTCTCCCATATCCCAACATCCCAAAGCCAGTTCCAGGCCTTCCCCCATGCTCAATGGCCTCATTAGGCCCCACTCCAAAATCTAACTTTCACTCATCCCATCATCCAATAAACCTTCCCTCATCCCCAATGGACTCACCCAACCCCCACTCATGTCATTCCCATCCAGTCTGTGCAACACCAGAATGAGAATCCCACCCTCACTGCACAAAATGTCGACCAGCAGTATGAAGAGGATGAGATTAGGAACAATGGAACCTATATTGGGACATTGACCAGCCTAAACCCTCCTCCTTTAATTGCCCACCCCCTAATAGCCCAAAGTGAAGTCCAACCAACTGCTGAGAAAGCAGCTCCCGTGTCCAAAGAATCAGAGCAGCTGAAAGAACAGTTGGACAAAATACAGAAGCAGTTAATGAAATGGGTGGTACTGAATCCACGCCACGGACTTCACAGATTTGTGTTTGTTCGCTAAGGTCCCCTTGCCTCCCAAATTAAAAATGTCGGCCTTCGACAAATACAACGACACCGATAATCCCATAGCACACCTGAAGTTCTACTGTGGGGACATGTGCCAATATGGAGGGGACGAAAGACTACTGATAAAAGTATTTCAAAAGAGTTTAATCGGTCCGGCTTTGAGGTGGTTCACATCTTTAAAACCATCTATGATGAAGACATGGAAGGACTTAACGCACCTATTCGAAGAACAATATGTCTACAATATAGACATTGAGCCTTGTGAGTCAGACTTAGCCCGTCTAAGACAGAACCCGAATGAGACTTTCAGCGACTATTTGGAACGATGGAGAGCACTAGCAGCTCAGGTCAGAAACAGGATACCTGACGATGAGCAGATCGAAATGATTTCAAAGAATACTTTGCTAGTGATTTTAGACTTTTTGGTATACCAGCAGCAGTCCAGCTTTGCTAATTTGGTGAGGAATGCTAATCGATGTGAGGATGCTATCAGGGAAGGCCGCTTGAATAAAAATGTACCAAGTGGAACCAGTGGGGTTAGAAGATTTTCAGAACAAAGGAATGAGAAGAGAACAAGGGTCGATGTTCAGAACATTGCCAACACCAGGCCCCATAATAACAATATAACCCTGTTTCAATTTCAAGCCGCACAGCCAGCGCAGAACTGAGCCGATACAGAGAGCAGGGAATGGGCAGGGAACGCAAATGACCCCAGAGAGGAGAGCCCGCTATGACCGAGTCTTTACGCCCTTGGGCAATCCTTGAGTGTACTTTTTCCATTATTAATTGAAAAGGGTTTAATAACTGTTCTCCAACCCCGACCTCCTCCCAATCCAATTCCATATAATTTTGACCCCAATACTCATTGCAATTTCCATCAGGGTCTGGGTCACCCAACTAATCATTGCTTCCCATTGAAGCACGCGATCCAAGATTTAATCGATGCTGGGAAGATCATTCCCCCTGCACCCACCCAAGCAAATCATCATGTGAATATCCACCAGGTGCCACTACCCCCTCATCTTATCAGAGGAGTAGGTCCCAAACCCACCGTCGGAATGATAGAAAATGAAGAGTTTGAGTTTGACCCATTCGATTACATCAGTGATCGAGAGAGTTATGTGACGCCATTGTCAAAAAATATTGAAGAAAGGAACATCGAGGTAATTGAACCCCTGAATTTGTCAGATTATTTTCTCAACCCGACTGCACCATGAGTTGAACCCTTAGATCTTAGGGCTTATTTTCCATCACCAACACCCGTCAATTATGTGCATATAAATACATATCAACCATACACCACCACCCCTGTTAATTACCCGATAGCTTATCATACCCCCAAACCCCCTGCCAGCACCTATCAGCTACCAATGGCCTACTGTTGCCCCTTTTCTCTCAGTACCACCACCCTCAAGCTTCACCACCCCATTTGGCCTAATTTTGCCCCTCAATCGGCTATCATCGAGGTAAATCAAGTGTTGCCCACACCTCCTGAGCCCGTAGAGCAAGTACCTCCGATACCGGCTGCTATACCATTTCAGATCTTGGGACCAACCTATGATCCTCATTAGGTCCCGCTGAGTTATGAGCAAACAGATGTTAACGCTTGCAACCATAGAGAAGGGGCAGTGGACTTTGTGACCCGATCCGGGAAGATCTCAAAGCAGTCGAAAACACTGACAGCAGCACAAGCCCAACCAGAAGAGAAGAAAGATAGCGCAGTGAACCCCTTCGAAAAAATGAGTCGAGAACATATGCTGGAGACTCAGCTGAGAAGAATGCCCGCCCATATTACTGTATGAGATCTGTTAATGACGTCTCCACTCCATTTTCAAGTGTCAATGGGGGCGTTAAAGAATGCGCATGTGTCGCTTCAAGTTAGCCCGGATGAAGTCGGGCAGATAATTGGTCAAGTGATGGCTCCAAATGCCATTTCATTTTCTAATGCTGATTAACTTGAGGAAGGAGGTAGTCACTCAAAATCTTTGAATATAACCGTTGAGTTCGGAAATATGATTATCTCCTTAGTTCTAATCGATAACAGGTCTGCATTGAATATATACCCATTAAGAACCGCCACCAAGATTGGGATAGATCCGTGCATGCTGAGACCCACAAGAACCAGTGCCCGAGATTTTGATAACACACAAAGAGAGATAATGAGAGAAGTTGACCTTGAGCTGTTAATTGGGCCAATTACCTTCTTCATACTATTTCAAGTAATGGACATCAAGTCCTCATTTAATCTGTTGTTAGGGCGTCCGTGGCTATATGAAGTCGGAGCCATACCTTCCACATTGCACCAGAAACTCAAATTTGTATCTGGACATAAGATTATCACAATCATCGGAGAGGGGCACAGTGAGAAAGAAAAGGCCACCAATAGTGTTGAAAAACCCAATATGCTGGATGTACCACACACCGCTGAGAACGTCGGCCTCTACAGTTTCGAGTACGAGGTGTCGGCAATACTCCCGGAGCCCATCAAGGGCATCATTCCAAGAACCGGATGTGGCATGGTAGCAGCAGTAGCCATGCTCCAAAAGTGAGGCTATAAAAAAAGAAGAGGTCTTAGGCCCAGATTACAAGGAAGGAGCCCGTCATAGCTAAGGGCAGTCAGAAAGTCAGGTTCGGGCTAGGTTATAAGCCCACCGAAGAAGTAAGAGAGGCTAAGGAAAAGGTCCGTGCAACGGCAGCTGCGAAAGCCAAGGGGATCCACATCGAGGAGAAACCCCGTCCCAGGCCTCACATCAGGAACTCATTCATAAGTGCTGGGGTTGTGAAAATTGATCGGAATGGGAAAACCCGATTAACCCCACACAAGCCTACAACACCAGTTCACCCCACCAATCCCCATATTACCCTTCCCAACCTGGAGATAGATTTGGCCGCATTATCCCTCTTTGAGGAACGATGGCCCGTACCTGAACAAACTCCCCCTGTGGTGAATCACCACAAAACCTAGTTATCGTTTGAGGACATGATCTCAGACGAAATGGGGATCAATATGATGGAGGTTGACTCCAATGAGCCATATCAGTCAGCACCCTCCATCCCAATAGGTAAAAAAGCGGCCCCTCAGGTACGCAACTGGGCATCTTTGCCCCAAACCCTGGAAGCGGGGAGTGGCCTAACATTTGGCACTGTTTCCAAAAAAAAAAACAACCTATAAAAAGTAAGAGAAGCCCTTGGCAAACAATACCTTGTGTATATAGCAACCCGTCTTGCCAAGGGTCCGTCTCCAAAGAAAATAAAAAATCTCAAAAACATGAAAAAAATACAAACTCTCAAAAACATGAAAAAAACACAAAATCCCGAAACATTGAAAAAATCTAAAGTCCAAAAATATTGTCATTTAAAATTCCAGAAAATGTCCCACAAAAGGATGCCTTAATCAAAATGTTTGTCCCACATGAAATCGACCCCTTCCCTGTAGAAATACAAGAGGTAGGGATCACGAGTCTGGACGATGATGTCCCCTTCGAGGAACTCCCTAATGAGCTCCTTGACCGATTTGCCGACTTTGAGTATGGCCCTACCCCCATTGTCGAAGAGACCGAAGACGTCAATCTAGGAACTGAGGAGGTTCCCAGGATAACCAAAATCGGAACGTCACTGTCTCCCGAGGAAAGAAAAAGCATGATCGACTTCCTTCGGTCATACTAAGACATATTTGCCTGGTCGTACGAGAACATGCATGGTCTGGATACCGATTTGGTCGAACATGAGTTGCCTCTACCCTAATATGAAGCTAGTCAAGCAGAAGCTTAGACGTCTCCGACCCGAATAGATGCTGAAAGTCAAAGATGAGGTCATCAAGCAATACAATGCGGGGTTTCTCATGGTATCCAAATACTCGTAACGGCTAGCCAATATCGTACCTGTGCCAAAGAAGGATGGAAAGGTCTGCATGTGCGTCGATTTCCACAATTTGAACAAAACGAGCCCAAAGGACGATTTCCCATTACCACACATCGACATCTTGGTTGATAATACTGCCAAACACGGGATGCTTTCTTTTATGGATGGATTCTCATGATACAATCATATCAAAATGGCAGAGGTTGATCGCGAAAAGACAGCGTTTATTACCCCCTGGGGAACCTTTTGCTATCAAGTCATGCTATTCGGACTGAAGAATGCCGGTGCAACGTACCAAAGAGCTATGACCGCGCTATTTCACCGGAGCAAAGCGATCACTTGGTGAACCTCCAGAAGCTATTCGAGAGGTTGAGAAAGTACAAGCTACATCTGAACTCACAGAAGTGTGCTTTCGGTGCTATGTCCGAGAAACTGTTAGGATTCATCGTCAGCAAGAGGGGGATCGAGGTCGACCCAATCAAAGTCAAAGCCATCACTGAAATGCCACCGTCGTCTACCGAGAAAGAGGTTAGAGAGTTTCTGGGCAGAATACAGTATATCAGTCGGTTTATTACACAGCTAACTCCAATCTGCACGCCAATCTTTAAGTTACTAAGGAAGAATTTGCCCATTAAATGGAACGACGATTGTCAGGCAGCGTTTGAAAAAATCAAAAGCTACCTCCTTAATCTACCTGTTTTAGTACCACCTGAGCCAGGGAGACCACTCTTGATGTATCTCTCCACGACGGAAGTTTCGATGGGATGTGTCTTGGGGTAGCACGATGAAACGAGAAGAAGAGAGCAGGCCATTTACTATTTGAGCAAGAAGTTTACTAATTATGAAGCGCGCTACTCTCATCTGGAGAAAGCATGTCTGGCTCTTGTATGGGCTACTCAAAGGCTCCGCCACTACTTGTTATCTCAAGCGGTTCTGCTCCTGGCCCGAATGGACTCATTGAAATACCTATTTGAAAAGCCAGCTCTCACTGGACGAACCGCACGATGGCAACTTTTATTATCTGAATTCGACATCACGTACGTCACTCAGAAGTCGATCAAGGGGTAGGCGCTTGCTGATCATCTTGCCGACAATCCTTTACCTGATTATGAGCCTTTGAGAACTGAGTTCCCCGATGAGGACATCCTGTTCATGACGTCTGAAAGAAGCGGAAGAATCATGGGTAATGCACTTTGTGGGACAAAGAAATGTCGAGGGCCAAGGAGTTGGCGCCATCCCGATTTCACCGAAAGGATCTCATGTACCGATCCTCTATCAAGCTCAACTTCCTTGCACTAACAGTACGAAGTTTGCACATTGCACCGGTCTGCGCAGCGGCTCGATCTAAATGTAACTCACCTTCGAGTATTTGGCGATCTCATGTACCAGTCTCTATCAAGCTCAACTTCCCTTGCACTAACAATATGGCTAAGTACGAAGTTTGCACCGCTGGTCTGCAGGCGGCTCTCGATCTAAATGTAACTCACCTTCGAGTATTTGGCGATTCACAGTTAATCATATGTCAGACGAATGGTGACTGGAAGACGAAAGACGAGAAACTGATCCCTATCATGAACACCTCGAGGATCTGATAGCTTGTTTCCGAGATGTGACTTTCTCATACGTCCCCCGGATAAGGAATCGCTTTGCCACATTAGCAACTTTGGCGTCAATGATTGAAATCCCCTATGGTGTTGAGATGAAGCTGATCATGATCGAGCAGAGGAATGAGCCGATCTTCTGCCTCCAGATTGAGGAACCTACAAAACCTGATGATGAGCCAC
Organism: Chloranthus sessilifolius; assembly: GCA_021018995.1. Lineage (NCBI taxonomy): Eukaryota > Viridiplantae > Streptophyta > Magnoliopsida > Chloranthales > Chloranthaceae > Chloranthus > Chloranthus sessilifolius. The sequence goes on along the minus strand of CM037584.1, from coordinate 101,831,510 downwards.
CTTGGTTCTCAGATATCAAGAATTTTCTCGAGACCCTAACTTTCCCAGAGGGTAAATCCAAGACAGACCGACGAACCATTCAACGTTTAGCGGCAGGTTACGTCATTTGCAGGGAATGCCTCTACAAGCGACCATACATTAACATCTTACTTAGGTGTCTCACTGAAAGTGAAGCGGTCAATATTATGAAAGAAATCCATGAGGGAATATGCGGAGCCCACGTTAGCGGTCACATGCTTGCTAAGAAAATCCTACGACAGGGATACTTTTGAACCACCATGGAATCGGATTATTGCAAACATGTTCAAAAATACTACAAGTGTCAAGAACATTCCAGTCTAATACACACTCCTGCCATTGATCTTCACTGCATGACCACTACTTGGCCATTTGCTACCTGGGGCCTTGACATTGTCGGAATGATTAATCCGAAAGTATCAAACGGACATCGGTTCATCCTCGTCGCCATTGAATACTTCACTAAGTGGGTAGAAGTGGCGTCATATACCAACATCACGGCCAGTCACGTTGAGAAGTTTCTCAAGAACAATATTATGTGTCGATTTGGAATACCCAAAGATATCATCACGGACAACAACACAAACTTTGCGAATAAGCGCATCCGAGACTTCTGCGAACAATACAAGATCAAGCACCATCGCTCATCCCCTTATTAGCCTCAAACTAATGGAGCCGTGGAAGCAGCGAACAAGACAGTCATCCGCATCCTTGAGAAAATGGTCGTCACTTATCGAGATTGGAGCGAAATGCTGCCATTTGCTTTGTGGGCTTACCGAACGTCGATCTGTACCGCTACAGGGGCAACACCATTCTCCCTTGTGTATGGAACCGATGCCGTCCTCTCGGTAGATGTTGAAGTACCCTCGCTCCGAATCCTCATAGAATCAGGCTTACCCGAAGCAGAAAGAGAGAGATCCCGCTTTGAACAATTAAACTTATTGGACGAGAAGAGACTCCTAGCCTTGTGTCACACTCAAGTTTATCAAGGGCGAATCGCACGCGCTTACAATAAACGTGTCCGCAGTCGAGATCTAAAGGTAGGAGACACTGTGCCGAAGATCTTCCCATCCCTCCATGCTAATCCAAGAGGAAAGTTTAAGCCAAACTGAGAAGGACCTTACGTCATCCGAAAAGTGCTACCGAGATACGCCATCCGCCTCGCCACTATAGACGGAGATCATCTTCCTGAGCCCATCAACGTTGGATACGTCCGACGTTTCTACTCTTAGTCTATCGCGATAAGATAAGTATTAATGAAACAAATACGTTACTGCTTAAGAACCACCCAAAATAAGCCATTGTTTCAAGCACAGTAGCCAAAAAGCATTCCCAAAAATGATGATATCTCTTGCTACCCCATTTGAGCCTGTGCCTTTTTCTTTCAATAACTCTTTTCCCAAAAAATGTGTGTATGTACATACAAAAAAGAGAAGTGAAATTACCATCAAAATCTTAAAAAAAAATTCGAGAAGCAAAACCTCAAAAAAAAAAAGATTGCCTGAAATAAAACGAAAAGAACAAAAATCAAAGAAACACTTTTTCAGCCCAGCATACCTTCAAATCCTAACCTGACCCATGTCTAAGCTACACTAGGAAGAAAGCCCTCTTTTTAGGTTGACAAGCAGTCATAGCATCTGTTAAGTCAACACAAGCCGAGTTGTGAGATGACCCCTGAACCCCATCTAGCCGGCTATGACGGAATCGACGTCTATGTCGTGGCTTTTGAAAAAAATAACAAAGGAAAAATGAAAGAAATAAAAAGGAAAAATGAAAGAAATAAAAAGAAAAAATAAATAAAAGTACAAGCTCAAAGCAAGATGGACATAGTGAAAACCCGAAAGGACGCTACGGGTAAAAATAGCAAGTTTGTGCGGACCAGGTGAAAACCCGAAAGGGTGCTTGGGGTAAGAGAGCTAAACCCATGGATGTGATGAAAACCTGAAAGAGCGTCACGGATAAAAAGAGGGCAAAATGGGCAGACGAACCCACCTTGGGCGTTGTGAGTAAAAAAGGAGGCTAAAAGATAAAAAAAGAAATGGTTTAGACTGATTGAGAAGATTGATGCTTAAGGAGCCCTGTTGGTTACTCCCCCCTGATCCCCTTTTCCGGACCGCTCATATTAGCTCAAATCAGGCCCCGACCAGAATTGCCTTTGTGAAACTGCTTTGTCAAACATATGACCCAAGGTAAGGAGAAAGGTTTGACTCGACCCAAGGGGGTTGGCGTTCCGGTGTCGGTAAAACTGTGAAAACTCCCTCAAAACCCAACCATTAGAAAAGGGGTTCGACCATGCTCAAAAGGGGATCTGAGATCTCACCCAGTGATTAAAGCACCACACCAAAAAAAAGAAAAGAAAGAAAAGCCAAAAAAAAAAAAAATCAAGAAAAATCCAAATACAAAAAAATGTGCATATATTTCTACTCATTTTCATGTACATATTTCCAACATCATATTTCAATCTCAAAAATGAAGAAAAATAACAAAAAATCTCCGAAAACAAAAATAAAAATATATATATATAAACCTTGAAAATGAAAAATATAGGTAAAATTTATTTCTCCTTCTGTTAATTATGATGCAGTTGTTACTTATACAAACAAAAAAGGGACTGGCATTTTCTCGAAAATATGTAAGAACATCACACCATCTAAAGTCTTGAAGCCGACAACCTCCCGGTGATGGACAAATCAGATGAAGCACCTCACCACCGATGTCAGGTCTATTCAAAAAAAAGAAAAAAAAAAGAGAGAAAATCATTGTGAAAAAAATAAAATAATAAATAAATAAATAAAATTATAAATCTGTGAACTTTTTATGCACAGCTATGCACTCGCGTATTTTCAATACGGTAAAATGTCAATATTTTACCGGCAATGCAGCTGTGTAAAATTAATGTCCTAGGTTTAAGGTTTGCCTTAGATCCATGAATCCTATTTCAAAGTAGGAGCAACGGTGTCAATTTCGGTCAAACAGTCAATGCTTGGATCGGATTGATTCCACTGCTATATCGTCGCCCTGATCGCTCCATATTTTGGTTTCAGGTGAACTTAAGTGCCTTGTACTTCAAGTTCGTCACGTGATATTTTTGGAAGTGCAAACTCTTGGTCTGCACTGTCCGGCCGAGCGCCCTATAGGGTTTGAGGACCGAATAACTCTGTCCTTAAAAGGATCCATTGTTGGATTGATTCCAACTTGTCAAATACAAAACTACGTCAGACAACTATGTGCAACCATGCATCCAGAAGGGTTCATTTCCCTTTTATTTTTCTGTAGGCTTAAAACCTGTATAGGCAGCGGTATCCCTGTAAAGTATATGTCATGCGTCTGGGTATCCGTATGATGGTCGTTTGTTCCCGTAAATTATACTCGGGCAGGTCCGGGTCAAAGCTTCCATCGCCTTTGCTACTTATCGCCCCTAATGGGTGCATGTTTATGCATAGTTATTCATTTGTAACTTCATTGATGATGGAGGCCAAGATTGAGTATCCTTCGGTGGACACCCAATTCTGACCCGGTCTTTTCGATATCACATGAACTTGAGTACGTTGGGTTTAGTTTCATCACAAACTATTGCGGAGTCACGGGCTCTTGGTATGCATTGTCTGGGTGTGCGCCTCCCGGGGTTCGAAGTCCAGATAATGCTTGTTTTAAAATATAAAAAAAATGGAAAAATCAATCTTTGAAAAACGAAAAAAGAGAAGAATAGATTTGTATTCCCCCACAGAGACGCACAAGCATAAGGCGGTAAAATGTCAATATTTTATCCGCAGTACAACTGTCTCATACTAAAGTCCTGAGTCAGAGGTTCACCTCATATTTTTGGATCCTACTTTAAGGAGCAACGGTGTCGGTCCCGATCAAACAGTCAATATTTTGATCAAGTCGACTCCACTGCTAAATTTTTGCATTGAGCGCTCTGTTTTAGATTCATATGAACTTTAGTGTCTTAAGCTACAGATTCTCCATTAGAAAAGGTCAATCATTGGTTGAGACCAACCTGTTGAGAATGAGATTACGTGTCAATCAAACTATGTGCAACTATGCATTCATAAGGGTTTATTTTCCTTTTATTTTTCTATAGGCTTAAAACCTCTATGGGCAGCGGTATCCTTGTAAAGTGTACGCCCTGCATCTGGGTATCCGTATGATGGTCATTTGTCCCCGTAAATTATACCCGAGCGGGTTCGGATCGGGGTTTCCATCGCCTTTGTTATTGCTTATTGCCCCTGATGGGTGCATGATTATGCATAGTTGATTGATGTTTATGATCATTGTCAGCAGAGACCAGGATTATATGTCCCTTTCGAGCGAACCCCAATGTTTGGTTGGAACTGTTCAAGGTAGTCGAAGCTGGATACTCTAGGTCATGTTAATCTAGGGCATGCTTTCGAAAATGGCACGTCCTCCCCAAAAAGCACTGTGACAACTATTCACTTCGCTCTAGCAGTCATGCTAAATAAACTTTGAGATCGATGGGTTCGCCTAAAGACGTCGAACCCTGCTTTTAGCAGGAGCACTCGCGAACAGTCAGATGGGGCCGTCAAACGCCTCGTAGGATTGAACGCAAACTATGGAGCCTTGCGTATGTTTACTTCGTACCTTTCTTTGAATGTTGGTCGATCACCCCTCTTACTCACGAGGCTGTTGCATTCAGAATGAATTCTAAACATCAGATACCTTCAAAATCATCCCGAGAAGCGAATGTCTTTCCCGACTATAGGGAGTTCGCAACTCATTCTACCTCGGTTATGCCCAGTAATGTCGTTAAGCGCTTGAGAACCGATTACCTTGAGAAACGAATGTTTAGCCTGGCACCCCAGGGCTTTCGTTTTCTCACTGTGTTACTCATTTGATGTTTGAAGTTCGTTTGGAATGCAACCGACCCGTCAATAATGCCTTGGGCCTCTTCGGATGTCTCCTTTTCTTTGGCATTTGATCATTAGTGATCGAATACCAACGAGGGGCATCTGTAGACACCCAAATTTGGCCCAAAGCCCGATTAAAATACATTTCAAGAGAGGCACACTTCCGAGCTTTTGATGGCATATATGGAACCCTTAGAAATTACCCCAAACCCCTAGGAATCACTTAAGATCCCTCAGAACTTATCTTGAACCTTTAAAAACCAATCCCAAACCCTTAGGAATCAACCATAGCCTTCCCAGACCTATTAGAACCCTTCCCGGGCACGATTCGAATCACCCTAAACAGCGATTAGAAAGAGGAGTGCTAAAGTTTTTGTGGATAGTTGCCCAACCTAAGGCATATACCATTGGAAAGTAGAGCTTCTCATCTTTTCAAAGAACTAAGAATCGCCTAATTTGAAGTTGTACATCAAAAGATATGACAGAATGAATATCGCAAATTTGTACAAGAAATTACAAAATCGGACCCATAGAGCCAGTTTCAAACTAACCAAAATAGCTGATGAAAAGAGGAGTGCCAAGGTTAGCATAGATAGTTGTTCAACCTAAGGCTTATACCATTGGAAAGTAGGCTTTCCCAACTTTCCAACGAGCCAAGAATCGCCTAATTTAGAGTTGTACATAAAAAGTTATGGCAATTTGAAAAATGCCGATTTGTACAAGAAATTGCAAACCGGGCCTGGCCCCTGCGGGTCTTAAACTTCAAACAGTTTGGGCCTGGTTTTCCTTCAAAAAATAGCCAAAATTGACATTGGGGGTTTGACTTGTGGACCATCCCAAAATCTAGGGTGAGTTTCTTTAGAACCCTAGTGACCCTATTAGCTTAAGTTATCACTCTTTTGTCATTCAAATCACCACCCTATCATCCACCATTAAACCCAAATCTCTCTTCTCCAACCTCTAGAAAATCACAAAAATCTTAGATTGCCCATTACCTAATTGCTAACCCAATTAGGACTTTAACTCCTCATTAATCCTCCCTTTCTCTATAAATAGAGAGTCACCCCTGTTGCTTAAGGGTTGAGAATTTTTACCTAAGAGAGAAAGAGCTTAAGTGAGAAGATTTTTCTCCCTTTGGTGCACCATCCTCATACAAATTCCAGAATTCAAAACGCCCATTTAGACCTTAGTATTTCACTAAAAACCTCTAGGTTAGGTGTGTGTTACCCCCTAGCTTTCCTTCTCTACCTCTTAGCTTCAAGCCTTAGGAGTTAGAACCTCATTCCATACCATACAAGCCTTCAAAAAGCTCACCGAAGCAAGCCAACGCAAGGCTCCCCAATGGTGCTACAGGGGCCCGAGAGCTCCGGTTCTCCCCTCTATTCCTCTACCTTCTTTGCTTTTCCTCTATCCTAGAATTGAGCCGTTACCCTGCCCAAATTTCGACAAGCGGGAAGGGCTCAATAAGATCGGTGTGCCTTCGGGCAAGGGGAAGTGCCGCTCATTTTGCTTTCTTTTATACATATATTATTATATATACTATATAAACCAGTCCCATATAGACCTGACCTTAAGTAGAGACCGCATTTAGCGGGTTGATTGGGTGCCTAACACCTTCCCAATCGATAACCGAAGCCCCTACCCAAAAACCTTTGGTGTGGATCGAATTCAGAGTCATATTTTTAGCATCTCGGTGCTTATAAAAATTGATCTAGGTTTCCCGGGACACTAAAAGCTCCGGGTGGCGACTCTAAATATTTTATTTAGTGAGCGCATCATCGCGATGGGATCGTAAAAAAAAAAATTCCTACAATTGCACAAGCTCTTTATCTGCTCTCTGTTAAAGCAGATAAAATCCGCTCTAAGATAGAGCAGGCATAGAGCAGTTTTATCATTTAAAATAGCTTCCCGTCGGAGCAAATGAGGCAAGGAACTGTGTTACCAAATATAAAAGTAGTTCTCTGCCGGAGCCAAAAAGTGAAAGAGCTGCTCTTTGCCCCAAAAGAGCTAACTTAAACGCAGTCGTTTGGGTTAGCTCTTTAACTTTTTGCTTCCGACGGAGATTTACTTTTACATTTGGTAACACAACTCTTTGCCTCATTGCTATAACCGGAAGTTGTTTAAAATAATAAAATTGTTCTATGACTGCTCTATCTTAAGAGCAGATTGTAAAGAGTAGATAAAATCTACTCTTAGATTTTATCTGCTCTTTACAATCTGCCATGATAAAGAATAGGTAAAGAGCTGGTTTTGCTCTTATAAGAGCTAACCCAAACACGGCCCAAAAACTTCTTCCTAACTTAAAGTGCATTCCAAAATTTCGGCCGAAATTTCAACTTTTCAGCCAAAAATTTGAAATTTCTGGACTATCAACCAATAATTTGAAACAATCAGCCGATAATCCATAGTTATATTACCATGCCATATGACGCACATCTTTGAACCAACCATCCATTTGATGAACTTTAATATCAACCATTACAAGATAAGAATGACTGATAATAAAGTGTATAAATTGTATAGTCAAAAATCTCCCAATGAGTGGTTTTCAGGCACTTTGCCTTTCAATGTTTCATCTATCACCTTAACGGTATGTATTACCCACTCGATAAATCACTAATGGTGTAAGATCATTTGAACACCAATCAGTTGTCTAAATGACGGTCAAGAGAGTTCAAGTCTGTCTTTTATTTAGTAAAAAGACATTCAAACAAGGAGAGAGAGAGAGAGAGATTATTCAAATCCTAGTGTGCCCAACCAAAGAGCCCACAAATCCAATAGTCAATAGTCGAGCACTATTTAGGGGTAAAGAAAGGGTAGTTACCACTTGGTCATTCCACGCCTAAGATTATGTTCATAAAATTCGAAGAAAAATACATTTACCCAAAAAAAAGGAGTAGATGGGAGACAGACCTAAGCTGTCCCCCCCCCCCCCCCCCCCCCAAAAAATAAAAATATATGTTAACATGCTCTAAATTATAGAAGCAAAAGAATCTCCTACAATGATATGTTGTAAAGATTAAACCCTAGAACAGTACTCTTTTGAACTGTCACGTAGCACTCAAATCTCATTTGGCACCCGTTCACCTGTCTTGAAAGGTTCTAGAAATTAAAAAACAATTCAAAAAAGGAAATTTACCTGATCGACCCTATCAAATACCCTATATATTAACATGCTCTAAATTATAGAAGCAAAAGAATCTCCTACAACGATATGTTGTAAAGATTAAACCCTAGAACAGTACTCTTTTGAACTGTCTCGTAGCACTCAAATCTCATTTGGCACCCGTTCACCTGTCTTGAAAGTATCTAAAAATTAAAAAGCAATTCAAAAAAGGATATTTACCTGATCGACCCTATCAAATACACCTTTTATGCCAGAGACCCTATATATTAACATGCTCTAAATTATAGAAGCAAAAGAATCTCCTACAACTATATGTTGTAAAGATTAAACCCTAGAACAGTACTCTTTTGAACTGTCACGTAGCACTCAAATCTCATTTGGCACCCGTTCACCTGTCTTGAAAGGTTCTAGAAATTAAAAAACAATTCAAAAAAGGAAATTTACCTGATCGACCCTATCAAATACACCTTTTATGTCAGAGACCCTATATTTTCACCTTTACCAAAAAAAAATATATGTTAACATGCTCTAAATTATAGAAGCAAAAGAATCTCCTACAACGATATGTTGTAAAGATTAAACCCTAGAACAGTACTCTTTTGAACTGTCACGTAGCACTCAAATCTCATTTGGCACCCGTTCACCTGTCTTGAAAGGTTCTAGAAATTAAAAAACAATTCAAAAAAGGAAATTTACCTGATCGACCCTATGAAATACACCTTTTATGTCAGAGACCCTATATTTTCACCTTTACCTAAATCGACCAGTTTCAAGCCTAGCCGATCCTAAGGAGAGTACAAAGTCCAAATTACCCCCTTCTATGACTTTCTTTAACCCACAAAAGCATCCTCTTCTTCCTCATTTTAATCTGCTAAAAAGTTAAAGGTGGGTCAGGTGACGACGTCTTCTGCTTTAGTCTGATCTGCTCCAATCTGCTATTTCGAAGAAGAAAACAGAGACTTGAGAAAAGAAGCCCCTGCATTTCTCCATTGTGAAAAGAAGACCCTACAGTTTGTCATTGCGACGCGAGGTATCCAACTTAAATCACATTTTCAGTTTGTTAGTTTGTTAGGGTCTCTTAATGGTACAGTATAAGAAATAATTTAAGTTTATTAGTCTCCATTTTCAGTTTGTCAGGGTCTCTTAATGGTGCCAATATAAGAAAAATTTTATTTCTTTGATTAATTTTTTAAACAGTTGATATCGCTTATAAATATAATTGTTATCGACTCCATATACAGTCGATATCGATTGTATAAACAGTCAATATCGATTGTAAATATAATCGTTATCGACTCTATATATGGTCGATATCAATTATATATGGGGTCGATATCGACTCTATATAGAGTCGATAACGATTGCATAAACAATCAATATGTGTTAACAATCGTCTTCTCTCTTTTGTATTATCAGTCTTATGACCCCTTTCCTTCTCATTCTTAAATAGGTGATGACGGAGGTGAAAATTCTTCTTCTCTATCACTATGATGGCCTTCTTGCAAGCGATGATGGCCTGTATGAAGGTGGCCGACGTAGGGTTATTAACATTTCGACTGGTATTTCTTATAAATAATTCATAAGGCTAATGTCTGCTGTGAGTTTTACGAGGACAGATGAAACAGTTTCCATAAAGTTCAATATGAAGATAGTGAATACCCCTGTGGTTGCCGACATTTTGGACTCTGATGATTTGACCACCCTATTATGTTTTATAAATCCAGGGTGGACGTTATAAAGGTATTCATCATTAAGGAACCGTCATCCTTCCGAGTCGAAACTGAAGAAGTAGCTCTTGACGGGACTGATTTTGTGAGTAACCATTTATTTCAGCCATATAAGTTTGAGGAGGATAAAACTATATATGATACCGTCTCGTTAGGTGATGACAATGATATTATAGCGAGCATGTCTGCCAGGAAAATAACTATTGATTTAAACGATGCTCTAATTGAATCGTATGATGACCCACTAAAATATATGCATGGGTCACAACAATGTAGTCAAGGGTTAGACTATACTTCAGAAAGGGTGGTGGATACCGACGATTTTAGTCATATCTTTTTCAGTGGATGGACAACTTGGTTGACTCACGAATTATGTTCTACAATATCATCAATGGGGATTACCGGAGAAGCTCAACCCCATGTCCATACACATGAGCACCCCTTCAGTGAAGGGCTTAGTCAACCATGCCAGAACCCCTTCAATGAAAGATCTAGTCAATCACATCAGAACCCCTTTAGTGAAGGATCTAATCAACCACCTGGGAACACCACTAGTGATAGCGTAGTCATCCTCAAAAGATACCTTAGAAGAAGACTATGAAAGCGAACCGGATGTGTTTATAAAAGATCTAAAAATTTTTGTAAGAGACATTGATAATCCCCTAGTAGACGGAGATTACGAAGTGTCAGAGACATTGAGCAACTCCTCTGATGAAGAGGTGGAAACTGAATACCGGAATTGGACATTTAAAGTTGGAGAAATCTTCAGAGACAAACAAACATTTCAAAGAGCATTGAAAGAGCACGCGATAGAGAAAAACTTTCAAATTCGGCCTTTGAAAACCGTTAGTTATCGAGCGACAGTCGGATGCTATAAACCCGATTGTTCATGGCGAATATATGCGTCTAAATTGACTGGGCTCGACTATTTCCAAATCAAGACATTCAATAGTATTCACACATGTGGGGCCGTTAAGATCGGACTGCACGGTCACCGTAATGTAATAATCTCCTTCGTAGTCAACTACATACCAGAGAAACTTATGGAAGGATTCAACTACACACCGACGTCGATAATGTTTGATATTACAAAAGCTTATATTGTGCAAATCTCATATGCTAATGCTTGGAGGGAGAAAGAACTTGCCCTTAATAATATTAGAGGCAGTTGAGAAAGATAATTTGTGAATCTACCGGCCTATATGAAGGAAATAGAGAGGGTATATCCAAATGTACAAGCATCCTTTCAACTTACGCTTGACGATAAGTTCCAAAGATTTGTTTGGAGTGTTAGCCCGTGCATCGGAAGCTACCGTAATACACCTCGTCGCATATTGCTTGTAAATGGCGCACACCTACAGCGACATTTCGAAGGGATCCTTCTTATCGCCTCGCCGCAAGACGGTAATGGTCATATATTACCGTTAGTATTTTTTATCAAGTTAAAAGAAGATACGTGGATGTGATTTCTTGAACGGGTAGGTGCGTTCGTGATCGGTGAGTTTACCGAAAATTTTATTTTTATTACGGATAGGTCGAAGGGTTTAATAAATGCGGTAAAATATATATTCCCTAACGCATACCACAACTACTGCATGCGACATATGACATAAAATTTGGCACATAAGTATCTCAAGAACAATGTGAAGGGTCTATGGTGGAGCGCCGCACTTGTATATTCAGTAAAAAGATTTTATTATTTTAACAGAATAAAGAAAAATCTTGCTGATCCTCAAACCGTAGAGTATATTTTGAATATAGACCTGAAACATTGGGCAAGCGCATATATGAAAAAAATGTAATACGATTCTCTCACTACGAATAATGTTGAAAGCTTGAACAGCGTAGTAAAAATAGCTCGAGAGAGACCAATTATCGACTTAATCATAACTACTAGAGAGAAAATTACCTATCATTTTCAAAGGCATTGACAGATATTAGGGAAATTGACCACTCTCCTCTGCCCGTAAGCAGACGAGCACATGAAGAAGGTACTGTAATAGGCCGGTAGAAAGAGAGCTCAACCATACGAGTGTGATCAATTTCAAGTCAATTCCAAAAATACATGTCGACTTAGAACACAAGACATGTACTTGCCGCCATTGGCACATTCATGGCTTGCCTTGCTCACATGTCGTGGTGGCCATCAATCAGAAAAGTTACGATTACCATAACTTCTGTAAGAAGTAATTTTTCACCGCTTGCTTTAAGCAAACATACGACGAATAATAGCTTTCCACCCTCGATAAAAGCCAATGAAAATTTTAAGCTAAGCAACTGCCTGAAAATATGAAAGTAAGACCACTCTATAATTGTTGAAAGCAAGCCGACCGTCCGAGGAAGAGAAGAATACGGTCTAAGGGTGAGATTAGAGCCCTACAATGTAACAGGTGCAGTAAGTATCGTCACAATCGCAGGAGTTGCACGGCAGTGGGACCGATGGGTTGATAGTATATATTTTTAATAGTAATAGATGGAATGTAGACTGTACACTTGCTCAGAATCCTGATATTTTTGTTTCATAATATTTATAATTTTAGACTGTACATTTGCTCAGAAACATGGATCATGAAATATACAGATGCGTCGTTAGCGACTATATATATAGAGTCGTTGACGATTTTTCATTCAGTCGATGATAATTGTATGTAAAGTCAATAGCGACTCTATATAGAGTCGCCATTGACTATTTATATAGTCGATGGTGACTCTATATAAAGTCGATAGAGACTCTATATCAAGTCGATAGCGACTATTTATATAGTCAATAGCGAGTATTTACATTAAAAAAGACATAATTTACATTAAAAAAAATTTATTTACATTCAAAATGTTTAATTTATATTAAAATTATTTAATTTACATTTAAAATGTTTCATTTATAATGGAACCACTGCTACTTCTTCGCCTCCTTCATTGAGTCGTAGTGCTCCAATTCCCCTCCTCCATCGCCGATGTATTTAGCCAGTGTATGACTAATTTCTGCCCTGATCCTATCCATATCTGATTGCGCGAAGTCAAATTTATTCCCCGATATAAAGTACTCTACATACTTCAGCACAAACACCCTACAATCACTCGAATTGGTCTGTCGAGGAAGGCCTTTGTACCGACAGTCACTAGATGACTAAGGATAGGTCTTCACGTTCAGTGCAGTGGAGTTACCATATGAATATAAAATCGCAAGAAAGTATTGTATCTGTTTCGAAATAGAGGAATGTCAGATATGCTAAGTTAATAATGATGAAAGATATGCTAATGTCATATCAGTGTTTGCAATTGGTTTGAATATCTTTCCTTAGAGGGCCTATTAAAAATAGGGTCGACGACCAATATCGATCATTCGAACACCTTTACGATCGCAAGCGCTCAGTGTAATGGCTGTTGTGAATGAATTGAGACAAATATCTATAAAAAAGTAATATAATCTCAAAGGGTATGATTGAAAAAATTATAAAGAAAAATTATAAAGATGTTGGAAGCATACTGTGCTGCAATCGTGAGCCCACAGATTCCGAAATTGATTGAAAAAAAAACTTTGCAACAGCTTCTTGCCTTAGTTCTCTTCGAGTTTATGAGGCAGCTCACTGTTCGACTTGAATTTCGAACGATTCTTCATACAATTTTTCAGTGAGAAGAAACTTGTTAAAATCGTTCAGTTCAAAGCCCATGTACGTCAGAACGATAGGGCACATAAGGAAGCATTTGTCCTTTCGATCAGGATGAATATCGTCATCAATTACTTTCAAATGTCTCAAGCAGGTGCCCATTATCTGAAACCAATGCAGTTACAGTTAAGGGAATAAGTAACATTCAAGAGTCGGTATCAACTCTACAACGAATCGATATCGATTCTTCATATAGTCATTATCGACTATATAAGTAATCGTCATTGACTCTTAATACAATCGATGTCGACTCTAGAGGAAATCGATATCGATTCATTATAGAGACGATAACAACTGTATAGAGAATCGATGACGATTACTTATAGAGTCGATAACAACTGTATGAAGAATCAATATTGATTCGTTGTAGAGTTTATACCGACTCAATTTCGAGTCGTCCATGACTTTATATTGTTTATTTTGTCTATTTGGTGCTTACAGTAGGGTTACTTTACTTACAATATTATCCAAGTACGTCATGTCTGCCAAACATCTGAAAGATTGCACTACCAGCGTATAATCACCGACGGTGCTTACGTAGGAGCTGCATAAATAATGACCAACGTAACTAATTTTCGTAAAAAATAATAAACTAGGGTAAACAACTACTAACTAATTTGGAAGAGTGACTTACGCCTCGATTGAGCTTGTTCTGTGTCCATCATGTATTTTCGCTCATGTCATTTCGAAGAGCATCACCATAGGTCCGTGCTCGTGATGAGTATCGGCCACCGGTCCTTCAATGGCCTTCTCCGTTACAGGCTTTTTCACTGTCGCTCCCCTTCTATGTGTCCTAGGTTTGACGGTAATTGATTTCATGGGTTTTCCTTGCCTAGGTCTTAAGCGATGGTCAACTTGTTGCTGAGGTAATTGGGAAGAGGTTTGCTCTTTACCAATTGGACCTTTATCGGCTTGAGACTCAGGCTGCTCGTCAGTAGCTACCGTCACCTCATCCGTGGGAGGATCATCATGCGTGGGAGGAGATAGTCCCTTATCGGTGGGAGGATCCTCATACATGGGAGTTGATGGTCCCTTATCGAAGGCTGTGCCACACACCTTCGATATCAACTCTGAAATAGCAACATCCTGAACATCGAATATGACATTATTAAATTAGAAACCTGACCGGAATTATATATACTTATACAAACTACGTTACAACACATACCTTAGGTGCCGCCTTCAAAATAATTTCAAGAAGTTTTTTCAGATTTCCTTGACTCTTTCTGACCAACATGTTGTAGTGAATCATCTTCTGTAACTCCATATCTTTTGAATTGAGCCGCTCATTCAAGGAGTTGCATAGTTTCTCTACAGAGGCACAATGTGTCACGAGGACCACATTCTCTCCCTCCAAATGACTCACTCTTTGGGTGAGCTTCAAGTTCTCCAACACCAGACCGTCGATCCTCCTCAACAATGACTCATTGGAAGAGGTCGGTGCAACTGGGCTCCTTTTCGTGGTCGGGCTCTCCTTCGTGGCCCCCTAGTTCTCGGCCACTCTATATGGACAGGGCCCTCTTCCGAGGACAATTCTTCGCCCGGCGTCGATTGGACGTCAAATTTTTCCTCGTCAATATTCTCGACCGAAATGTAATTTCTCTTCTTCTTCGACCGCACAACTTTCACAGATTTCTTGACCGATTCATGAACCTCTTTCCTCTTCCCCCCAACGACTTCTCGACCCACAGGTAATCTTTTACGACGGGTATCTCTAACCCAAAGCCAAAAGGTACGAGGGGAGCGCAAGCTTTTTGAAAGAAAAGGAAGCACGATAAATAACAAACTAAATTGATAATATATTCTAAATGCAAGGTATCGACTCTTTAATAAGTAGTTACGAAGTCGTTATCGATTATTTACGAAGTCGTTATCGACTCTGTATTGAATCAGTATCGACTCTGTAATGAATCGATATCGACTCTGTAATAAATCGGTGTCAATTCTGTAATGAATCAGTATCGATTCTGTAATGAATCGGTATCGATTCTATAATGAATCAGTATCGATTCTAGAGGAAATCGTTATCGACTCCTTAAGCAGTCGATACTTTTATTCAATCGTCATCGAATCTCTCTACTTCTTAACTTTATAAATTTGAATTATTTAACAGGCATCATACATTGTTGTTTAACATCTGTCCGTGAGTGTAGCCTTTGATCCTTGATTGTGCCTTGTCCGACTATTTCACCAATCATGAGAAAGGGTCCTTAAGGCCTGTCGGGAAAGGCGAGATATCTGACAGTATCTCATAAGCCCAGTCATATGTGTTATACGTCTTAAGGGCTTTATCCATCTCGACTGTCTTTCTATTCGCCGCGCCCTTCATTATATACTCCATCAAGTCATGGTACACGTGGAGACCCCACGGAGCTTGATTGAAGTTCTCGACGTCATCAATGAGGTCGATGTAATCTTCAGCCAGTTGATGGTGGGACCCGAAAAAAAGAAATATACACAACGCATATAGAAAAGACAACTTTACGAAGTCGTCATCACTTTCCGCTCTCCAAATTGCATTATCTATATGAGACCAGAGAATTTTTTTATGAGGCATTCCACGAAAATATTTGTATCGAATGGTTTGTTCTTCCGGTGGTTTAACGGACGGGGTATACTTCTTGGGACCAACTACGGCAAGGCACAGTATCAATGCAATATCCAACTTTCGAAGATAGACATCAGTCTTTCCGATTCGAAAGTGAATTTTTTCAATCCAAAAAGTCAACAGCGCATCGACCACATCTCCAAGAAATCTCCCACCCTTAGGCATTTGAATATTCCACCGAAAATTGATGCTTTCAGTAACTCCTTTTGAGTTTGGATAGAGGTATCGTAGAGATTCGAAATGACACTAGAGAAACATTTGGCAACAGGTCGGTGTCCGATCATCTTGAAAGCTTGTTGAAATGAACTGTAATAAAGAAGAAAGGACTGAGTCTCATACTAACACGGATTGTTTAAATGTTAAATAAATTATAATATATAAAATCGATATCAACCATAAATACAATCGTTATCGACCATATATAGAGTCGATATCGACTGTATATATAATTGATATCGACTCTATATATGATCGATATCGATTGTATTTATAGTTGATATCGATTGTATTTATAGTAACCTTAAAAAATGATATCAAAATGTACACAGACGAAAGAAGAAAAAATTCTACAGTAATGAAAGATAATTTTATTTCTAACTTACAGATTTGGTAGCTTGAAAATTGAAAAATCGAACGACACCGCCTCTCTACTAACTTCGAACGAAAAAGTAAAAAAGATAAACAGTAAAGAGTTGAATAAATGATGGCTATTTATTACATTGGGGGTAATTTCAGCATTTCCTAAAAGCGGGCAACGGCTCGGCGCACAGTGGGTCGATTTGGATAAAGGTGAAAATATAGGGTCTTTGACGTAAAATGTGTATCTGACAGGGTCGATCAGGTAAATTTCTCATTCAAAAATTATATGTACAGCCTTGATCTAACATGTGAAAATTAATGATCACTTGAGTTTTCAAGCCACCAATCATTTTAACCATTCACCAATATGGTTACTGACTTGCCGTTGATTAAAATGTCATTAAATTTTTTTAGATGATTTTGATCGATCATGTGTACACCCATATGGCATTTGATCCGGGTTGGGTGTCACGCATAAGGGTTGTCAACGGGTTAGGTACAGAAACTTGACACATCGGGTCGACATGACCCAATATTTATTATGTAAAAAGGACAAAAATATGGATTTTATCGGGTCAGGTCGAGCTTTTGCAATTTTTTATTGAGTAGCCAAAATTGCCCCAACCCGACTTACCCTCCCTTGATGGGCACCACTACCTCAATTCACATGATTTGCAACTAGAATGACTTGGATTGATCAAGGATGTGTACCACATGGCAAAATAAGTGCACTTGTGAGCAGACCAAGGTGTCAAAATTGGTATCGGACTCGGGTATCGGTCCATGAAGGACCGATACGACTCGACCAATACATATCGGTCTTTTTTTTTTTTTTAAGAAAATAGAAATATCAGCCGAAACCGATACCGTATCGACTGGTACCCGATACGCATCGGTCGATACGGGCCCATATCCGCCGATGCCAATATTGAGTTGAGGTATCGGCCGATTTTTTATACCATGGAGCAGACCATCTATTGATGAAGCTATTCACATGTTATAATATTTCTATAATAATTTATATGATATATCATCAGGTCAAGGGTCTGAGGGGGCCCATGAACCCACCCGTCCATATAGTCGGGCTTAAAAGTGAGGCACCATCTAACAAGCTGAAATCATTGGGAAGCAGATTGGTCAGCCTGAATTTCAAATTTGAGACAGTTCTCCTTTTTCTCGTTAGAACTTTATGTAGAAGAAAAAAATTGAGAGGAAATAATCACAAATAATAAGGGTGCGCAAATATATATATATATATATATATAGAAAGAGAGAGAGAGAGAGAGAGAGAGAGAGCACAATTCAATTTAAGATAAAAGCCGAGCTCAAAAGATTCAACTACAATATAAGGTTGTGTTTGGCATAGCTCTTTGCTAGCTCCCTGCGAGAACAGGTTCTCTTTTTCTTTGCTAAATCTTTGCTACCTACTTTAAATAGGTCCCCCTTCTCCTTGCTAACTAGCTGCATAGCAGAATTTATCTGTTTCAGCAGTTCTCCCGTGCTCTATGCTCACTTTCCTTGTGAGAACATATTTTATTTGCATGGAATTTTCAAGGAGAAAGGGCCTCCTAAAGCAAGTATATCTAGCTCTAAGATGGAGCTGACAAAAGGCTGTGCCCATCAGGTAGGTAATCCAGCCTCTTAGACCACCCGACTAAGTCCCCATCAGGGACATGCAACACTCACACACCACACATACTATTCATTAGGGATAAACCCACGCCATTCGCCAACATGGGGTGGGAATCGAACTCGGCTTTTATTAATAGGATTTCGCAATCAAAGACTATTAAGATTAATGCTAGTGTCCCTACTCAGGTTTCCTAATAGGACTTGTAATTAATTATAATTATAATCTTAAAATATATATATAAAAGGAACACAATAGAAAGGAAACAAGAGTTTCCATTTATTTTAAAATCTGATGCATAATTTTAGGACAGGAAAAGAAAAGAAAAAGTCCCAAGCAAAGAGAAACTTCTATTTTATATATAAAATGAAGCGACTTTATTAATGAAAAAATACAAACAAAAGTAAAAGCAAAACAAGAAAAGAGAAACAGTAAAAAAGGTTCACTAACCCCTCCATCCAAAGAACCATCAGCCTATGCCAAAGGTTGTGACAGAACTTGTGACAGAACCAGGATTTTCATCTAAGCGGTGCGCAATATGAATTAGATTTAATTCTTTTACAAATTATATAAATATAACTCAGTTTATATTTATATAAACTGAGTTATATTATAAAACATTATTTTAAACTGAGTTATATTTATAAACTGAGTTATATTATAAAACATTATTTTCATTAAAATTACATACGGAGGAAAATTTTATAACATTCGAATTTCATATCTCAAGCCACAACTTACCTACTAAGGATAATTTTGCCTCTTTGAGGCTTTAAGATTAGTGATTTAGTATTTAGGGAATTACGGCTTTAGGCACGCGGGATTGCGAAATGACTTTAGAAAGGGATTTAGGGCTATGGGGTTTAGGGATTTATGATATAGGGAATTAGGACTTTAGGCACATGGGATTGCGAAAGGGCTTTAAAAACTATGGAATTTAACTAAATTATCTACGTATCCTAAACATAAATTATTATTTTTTACTCAATAAATTAAATCTTTTTTCATACAAATACTCAATCCCAACAAACCTTAAACCACAAACTTTCTGCAAATGTGTTCTGAGATGCCCTTCAAAACTGACCAACAATGTTGTCTACAATTATATTTGCCAAAAAATTTAAAAACAAAGGAAACAAAGCCAAAAGTAGGGCAGTGCATGTTTTGGACCGAACCGGACCGAACCGCTGGGTTTGGTCCAGTTTGTGTTTGGTTTGGAGAAAAGGAAAATCGAAAAGTTTGTTTTGGTTTCAATTCCAAGCCTCCCCAAGCAGAAATCGACCGAACCGAACCGAATGTAGTTTGTAAGTAATTATATATATAGATAGATAGATAGGCGGGGGTTTTGATTAATTTTAAAGGGCATTTAAGTAAAATACATCTTTTTATATAAAACCCTACCCTTGTCTTTAGCCTATTCCTAAATCATAAAGCGGTAAAGTAGAACTTATAGGAAAACCAGTTGAGAAGTTGAGAAAATTTTGATGTGCAAGTAGAACTTATTGGAAAACTGAAAGTGACCAAACCAAATCTAATCGGGTTGGTTTAGTTTAAGAGTTGAACGGTTTGGTTTGGTTAGAAAATCTAGCAACCGATTAGGACCGGTTTGGTCTGTTGTTTTGGTCCAAAACCGACCAAACCAAACCGAATGCAACCCTAGCCAAAAGATTGATAGATGTAAGCAAGAAATTTAAGAACATGATTTTGATTCAATTGATACTAAGCAACCTCTAGATAAAAATATTGGACAACTTACTTTAAACAAATGCCCAACAAACTCAAACCGCAAAACACCAAACCCCTAACATCAAAATCCATAAAACTACTCAATCCCAAGAACCCAAAATCCCATAACCTAAAAACATCAAATCCCTAACATAAAAATTCAAAAAAGAAAAGAGAGCCGAGATAAGGGAGGGTAAGATGGAGGTTGAGGTCTGGTACTTGGTGGGCCAGACAGGAGAGAATAAGAAGAGAAGAAGAGAGGAGAGAGTGTTCTTGGGGCGTCGAGGTCGGGTGCAAAAGAGAGCCGAGAGGAAGAGAGAGGGCGTCTGGTTGAGATGGGCGATTGGAGTGGATTTAGTTTTTAGAGAGAGAGAAAGAGACAGAGAGGGCTTTTTAATTGTTTTAATTAAAAAGAGTTAATTGGCTAAGGTAGGGTAGGGTTAGTCGTTTTCACTTTAAAAGAGTTTCTAAAAAGAAAGTCTGGGCGCTCGCCCACACGTGGTTCCGCCACTGGTTATGGCGTCGCAGCGAGGGCATAACACCCATGCTTGCAATACTATAGCCTCATCACAGTAAGGCTATTTTTTTATATTTTTCTTTCATTTTTTTTATATCTTTCAAATCTTTTTTTTGAGTTTTGATCTGCTTCCCAATAGAAATTAACGTCAAGCACAACATTTAACTAGGGAAAAAAGAATTATAAAATTGTACTACTGCAGTCATTTTTTTTGTTGATAGTTAAGCTAGGCTCGAACCTGCGACCTTGAGGTTGCAATATTGTCAACCTTCCATTGTGCTACAAGCCCTATACTATAGAAGTATGGGGCGATATTTATTTTAACTAAAAATAATTTGCATCAAGCCATTAAATACTAGTAACTATTTTTCAAAAATTAAAAAGGACCACAATAATAGTCGTATAGCAGTATAGCATGATTTCATTGGAAAATTAACTTATTGATTTCACTATAAACTTAACACTCATTATAGAATGCTTTTCCTCATTGTCTCTGCCCTTGGTGGCTGAGAACAAGAGAGAGAGGAAGAGTGAGAGAACTGAGAGGAACTCGAGATAAATAGCCTTTTTTGTTTTTTTAAGGACAAAAATAACCTTTAAATAATAGCATTAGGCCTAAAAAGCCCTTTAAATAGATACCAAAGGGCAAACAGTCCTCGTAATTTTTTTTAAAACAGGTAAAAAGTCTTACTACACAACATTGTAGCGACGCCATTGTGTCACTCTTTATTGACTCGCTAGCTAGTTGGGTGTTTTATGGAAAACCTCGGTCATCATATGCTATAGACTCCATGCCATGACCACTCTGCCTGTACCAGCAAGCAGTTGGCCCATTTGTCCAGCAAAAGAATATTGATTCCAGCACCTTTGACGCAGAACCTGATCAACAGTGCATTTCATGTTGCAAAAATATTCATGCATTTCTTTCCTTTTAGATACCTCAAAACACTGCAATGGGGGGCGAGTCTCCACTCTCCAAAGAATCTCACCCTTTAAACCTAAAATGACCTTCGCATCGTCCCCCCACCAAGCAAGAATCGGGTACAAGGATACCCCAAAGCTCGGCCACTCTGTGTTCCACAACCACCCTGCCAAAGGGCAGTGATAAGGAGATGCTTTGACAGTCTACTCACCTTTAATACACATAACAGCATTTGTTAGGAAGACTCAGTTCCTCGTCTAGCCAAATTATTTACTTTTAAGAATTTTTCTCAACACGGCAGACCCAAGTGAAGAAACAAAACTCCGTTCAATGCTGCTCAATCAGAGCTCGTCTCCACAATATGTAGTACTTAACCATGAACTGGCCTCTTAACTATTTTATGTCCTAATTCCATTGTTTTCCCCCCTGATAATTTACTCTTTACTAATACAACATTTTCAACAAACTCAAACTCTGAGTTTGCTATCCATTAAATTTGTTCACAACCAAACAGTCAAACTTGCCTCACCATTTATCAAGTCAATCCAGTCAACCACTGAAGTCGGCTACCAGCATGCTCTGAAAGCACTCTAAACGTGCTACCCTCAGTTCAACAATCAGTCCAAAATGGCACTCTAACCCCATTGCTGTTGAATCTGGTACAGTTTTCATACCTTTCCACGAAGCTGAGGCTTGCAAAGTCTCTAATGGATCTAATTTGTCTACCCATTCTGTACTTTTCAAGGGGCTCATTCATTTCAACCAAAATATTCGGGCAATGAAAAGTAACCACATGGTACATTGGGAGAGTAGACAATTTAGCATAATCCCCAACTGAAAAAGTTTTCCAGACGGCCAATCTTCGTTTGACCCTTTCCATGACTGGGTCCTTTAAACAAAGTATAAGGCCCAAATAGGAAGATGGATGTGCCAACCACAACCAAAAGAATAATTCAAGGCCAACGATATCACCCACCTCCATGTTAACAAGACCATCAATTTGGACATGCAAATATTGACCTAAAATCGCCTCATATAAATGGAAGAATAGCCCTGACATTGTTTAAATCAAACAATCTCATGTTGCAGAAGATGAGGGTATCATCTGCATATCATAGGTGAGTAATTGAAGCCTCGCTACTCGCAATCGAGAAGCCATGTGTCAGATTATCACCCGAAACCCTTTCCAATAGCTTTGCTCAAAAGTGTCACATACTATGTTAAAGAGACTGCGGACAATGGATCATCTTGCCAAAGACCATGGGAACGCTATTAAAATGACCTTTGATCGATCCGTCCACTAAGATAGAGGAGCATAGTGAGGAATAACACGTCATCCATTTCCGCCACCTAATCCCAAAGACCACGACCACATAATCCAGAAATTGCTAATTGACCCGATCATAGACCTTTTCCCTATCAAATTTGCAGATAATCCAGTTTCTTACCTCTATATCAAGAGTGCAAGCATTCATGCGCTAAAACTAGCCCATCTAGAATTTGTCTTGTGCATTAATGCACTTTGCGAGGAAGAGAAAATTTTCCCATTGGCGGCTTCAATCTATTAGCAAGGAACATGATGACTTATCTTATACACGCTTCCCAACAGACTTAATGACTTATTGGTCTGAAATCACTGAAAGTTTTCCACCCATTTTTTTAGGTACAATTGGTAGGAAAGTGGCATTTAGAGAGTTACTAAATTAACCTTTACGACAGAACTTTCCGAATAACTTTATCAGCTCAGCTCTTAAAAGCAACTAAAGGTGTTTAACAAGAGTTAAGGGAGAATGCATCAGGGTTAGGTGTTCTACATTCGTTAACTCAAATATGGCCTTCCACTTCTCTTCTTCATAATCTCGTTCAATTAACCAAGCCTCATCCACAAGTACAGAATTGAATTCAAGCCCATTTAGAGCTGGTCTGTACCACACCTCTTGCTTATAACGAGTTTCAAAGTGTACAACTAATTTTTAACCGCGGTCCTTCAGTAATTCACCTGCTATAAAAGAACCTTTTTGTACCAAAGCTGGGATCGAACCTACGACCTCAAGACCGCAATATTTTCTAGTTGAGCTACAGGCTAAACCACTGAAGAACTTAGTGATGTTGTTGTAAATAACAAATTTGCGTAGGATATAAATCTAACACAAATCAATCATAACAAATTTCCCCTCGTTAGGAGAGGGTTTTATTAAAATGGCGGACCTTACACTTCCGGGTATCGCAGTCGATTCCCCGTTAATTACATCAAAATTGAATACCTCTGATTAAAAGCTACTAAATAAAAAATAATGTAATTACATCTCTGAAATAAACAAAACTAAAATTCTAATTCTAAGTCTTCGTCGACAACTTCAATCTGTCACGAGATAGATGGATAGCAGACTATCTTCATCGGAGATTTGAGAAATATGAAATAGGGGACGACGGATGGGAGAACCCCTCCTCCAAAAGCCGGGTCCATTTGATCGAAAAGTACGAGTCATTACTGGAGCAAGAAACTCGTGGACGAGTCTTAAAACGAATTCTTGTTCTCTGGTCTCAAAGATGAGTTCGAATACCAAATCCATTTTTCGGGCAATTGATTATCAGAAGAGTTATCACTTTCAGTGATAGAGTGTCTAATCATGAGTTAGATATCGTCAAATTCCTTAAAATTTGATGATCATAGATGATTTTATAATGATTTTACCGTTGGATTTGATCAATATCTTAAAATTTGGTCAATGCATAGTAAATCCACCGTTGGATCTCGTTACGATCTCACATTATGATCATTTGACTAAAAGTCAATGAATCCACCATTGGATTTGATCAAAATCACAAAATCTGGTCAATATGCAACAAATCCACCGTTGGATCCCATTATGATCGTTTGACTAAAAGTCAATGATTCCACTATTGGATTTGACCACAATCACAAGATCTGGTCAATATATAATAAATCCATCGTTGAATCTCGTTACGATCTTACATTATGATTGTTTGACTACAAGTCAATGATTCTACTGTTGGATTTGACCACAATCACAAGATCTGGTCAATATACAATAAATCTACCGTTGGATCTCATTATGATCGTTTCACTAAAAGTCAAAAATTTCATCGTTGGATTTGACAAAAATCACAAGATCTAGTCAAAATGCAATAAATCCACCATTGGATCTCATTACGATCTCACATTATGATCGTTTGACTAAAAGTCAACGCGCCCACCGTTAGATTTGACCAAATTTATAAGATCTGATCAATATGCAATAAATCCACCGTTAAATCTCGTTACGATCTCATATTATGATCGTTTTGACTAAAAGTCAATGAGTCCACTGTGAAAGAATTTTCGATCTCGAGGTTAAGGTCCAAACCCTCATTTGAGGGAGTGATGATCTGAACCGCGAGGGAAACTCTAATTATCATAAGTGAATATTTTAGGTATTATAGTCCGAAATCATTCTTCGGTTCGTGATTGCAACCCGTATGAGCATCGAATTTGTGAATGCAATCCGAGTGTACTAGGAGTTATGCCCAGGGTCGTACCCACGTGGCTTAACTATTTCTAAGTACGTAAGAGATTGGGTATGAGTCATAACGCGTAATCCCAAATTGCAACCATGAATCCTACTTAGGAGGAGCCGTAGCTCTTATCCAAAGCGTATCTCCTTTAGGTAAGGGCCGTAGCCCTTATCCTAAAAGTCTTAATCCTAACTTATTCCTCCCGTCCACTTTAAAAAAAAAAAAAAAAAAAAAAAAAGAATAGTCAGAATCTAGGAGATACCCTAAAGTCTTTTTTAGAAGAGTCGGAGATATTTTCGGCAAAGCTCTCATGTCAGAATTTTCGGATCCCTTGCAATGAGGACGGGTCTGCTATTTATAGATTTATGGTAGCAGTTATAGAAGTTACGATCCTACGGTTCCCATAAGGTTTTCATGAAATGAACGGTCGAGAGAGTTGCTTAAGTTTTCGTCTTCACGCGGATTGAGAAAGATTCTTCTCACGTACGTCATTCTTTTTTCATAACCGCCTAGGTGGCTAAGTATGTTTCTAGCCACCTAAGTGGATAAGTGTTTTTTCTATCCACCTAGGTGGATAAGTATTTTTCTATCCACCTAGGTGGATAAGTATTTTTCTATCCAGCTAGGTGGCTAGGTATATTTTCTATCCACCTAGATAGATAAATATTTTTCTAGCCACCTAGGTAGATAAGTATTTTTTCTAGCCAGCTAGATATATTTTCTATCCACCTAGGTGGATAAGTATTTTTTCTAGCCAGCTAGGTATATTTTCTATCCACCTAGGTGGATAATTATTTTTCCATCCACCTAGGTAGATGAGTATTTTTCTAACCAGCTAGGTGGCTAAGCATATTTTTCTAGCCACCTAGGTGGATAAGTATTTTTCTATCCACCTAGGTGGATAAGTATTTTTCTAGCCAGCTAGGTGGCTAGGTATATTTTCTATCCACCTAGGTAGATTAGTATTTTTCTATCTACCTAGGTGGATAAATATTTTTCTAGCCACCCAGGTAGATAAGTATTTTTCTAGCCAGCTAGGTGGCTAGGTATATTTTCTATCTACGTAGGTGGATAAATATTTTTCTAGCCACTTAGGTGGATAAGTATTTTTCTAGCCAACTAGGTGACTAGGTATATTTTCTATCTACCTAGGTGGATAAGTATTTTTCTATCCACCTAGGTAGATGAGTATTTTTCTAGCCAGCTAGGCGGCTAAACATATTTTTCTAGCCACCTAGGTGGATAAGTATTTTTATATCCACCAAGGTGGATAAGTATTTTTCTAGCCAACTAGGTGGCTAGGTATATTTTCTATCCACCTAGGTGGATAAGTATTTTTCTAGCCAGCTAAGTGGCTAGGTATATTTTTTATCCACCTAGGTGGATAAATATTTTTCTAGCCAGCTAGGTGGCTAGGTATATTTTCTATCCACTTAGGTAGATAAGTATTTTTCTATCCACCTAGGCGGATGAGTATTTTTCTAGCCAGCTAGGTGGTTAAGCATATTTTTCTATCCACTTAGGTGGATAAGTATTTTTCTAGCCAGCTAGGCGGCTAGGTATATTTTCTATCCACCTAGGTGGCTAAGCATATTTTTCTAGCTACTTACATGACTACGTATATTTTCTATCCACTTAGGTGGATATGTATTTTTCTATCCACCTAGGTGGATAAGTATTATTCTATCTACCTAGGTGGATAAGTATTTTCCTAGCCAGCTAGGTGGCTAGATATATTTTCTATCTACCTAGGTGGATAAGTATTTTTCTATACACCCAGGTGGATAAATATTTTTTCTAGCCAGCTAGGTGGCTAGGTATATTTTTTATCCACCTAGGTGGATAAGTGCTTTTCTAGCCAGCTAGGTGGCTAGGTATATTTTCTAGCCACCTAGGTGGATAAGTATTTTTATATCCACCTAGATGGATAAGTATTCTTCTAGCCAGCTAGGTGGCTAGGTATATTTTCTATCCACCTAGGTGGATAAGTATTTTTCTAGCCACCTAGGTGTCTGGCATAGCTTAGGACTTTAAATCCTATTTAGAGTAGGATTTGTTAAAAAAGAAACTATAAATAGTCTTTTTTCCTAATTCCTTCTATTAATTTATTCTATCTGATTTTTTAAGGCTAAGTGGAAGAAGTAAGAGTTCTCAATTCCAAAATCTTTGAGTCAACAGTGGCCTCCTCAATTTATTATTATTATTTTATTTTTATTTTTTAAATGAAAATCATAATAATAATAAATAAATAAATAAAATTGATGAAATCGATATAAATTTTATTTCTTATTAGAATTTTATTACTGATTAATGATCGTATTCTCTACGGAGATTCGATTCATTGAAATCTGACTAGTGATCCTATTCTCTACGGAGATTTGATCATTGAATTTTTTGAAATTATTTTGGATCCATCGGATGATCTGAGAGATTTTTCAGGAGATGAATTTTTTTATTTCGAGATTAATCGGACTGTAATTCCTACGGGAATACTGTATACTGATTTATGGTTATAGGATTTGCAATTCTTACGAGGACGCTCTCCGATTATCAAGATGAATATCCTAGATTGGATTTGTGATTCTTACGAGAACGCTCTCCATCTACTAAAATGAATCTCCTAAATCTCTTAGACGATCCGGTTAAAATTTATGAACCTTAATAAATCGATAACAACAATTATGAAATTGATTCTCTATTGACCATTGATCTTGATGTAGATTGGGCAGTCGAAATTAGATCCAAAAGATCTACTTTGGCTACCCGGGCAGATATAACTGATTTCAGGTTGTTTACAGAGATCGAAACGCTCCTAAAAATATTTTCTAAAAATCAACAAAAATTATGAGGTTGATTTTATATTGACCATCGATCTCGATGTAGATCGGGTGGTCGAAATTAAATCTGAAAGATCTACTTTGGCTACCCAGGCAGATCTGACTGATTTCAGGTTGTTTACAGAGATCGAAACGTTCCTAAAAATATTTTTTTTAAATCAACAAAAATTATGAGATTGATTTTATATTGACCATCGATCTCGATGTAGATTGGGTGATCAAAATTAAATCCAAAAGATTTGCTTGGGCTACCCGGGCAGATCTGACTGATTTCAGGTTGTTTACAGAGATCGAAACATTCCTAAAAATATTTTCTAAAAATCAACAAAAATTATGAGGTTTATTTTATATTGACCATCAATCTCGATGTAGATTGGGTGATCGAAATTAAATCCGAAAGATCTACTTCAGCTACCCGAGCAGATCTGACTGATTTCAAGTTGTTTACAGAGATCGAAACGTTCCTAAAAATATTTTCTAAAAATCAACAAAAATTATGAGGTTGATTTTATATTGACCATCGATCTCAATGCAGATCGGATGGTCAAAATTAAATCCGAAAGATCTACTTTGGCTACCTGGGCAGATCTGACTGATTTCAGGGTGTTTACAGAGATCGAAATGTCCCTAAATATATTTTCTAAAAAATCAACAAAAATTATGAGGTTGATTTTATGTTGATCATCGATCTCGATGTAGATTAGGTGGTCGAAATTAAATCCGAAAGATCTACTTTGGCTACCCGGGCAGATCTGGAGGAAAAGAAGAATCATCTGCTGGTTAGACAAGAAAGAATAGGAGCTGAGAAAGAGAAATGACTTTCAATTTTGCGTCAATTCATGACTGATAAGGATGCCGCGATAGATTCATTAGGCAAATTTGACAAATAAGAGTCATGTTTATTTCACAAATTCTTTTGATTGGTTGAATTTCATATTTGTTATACATTTTCCCATTCCTTGAATAATTAATACATATATATATATATATATATATTTCAAATTTTGAAGAAGTCAACTTTTATTGCTTCATTCCTTACGCAGTTTATCCTCATGCGAGTAGGAGATAAGATATAAACATATCTATATTGTTTACATTACCAATGTATGTAAGTACAAACCTTCCGCAGTTTATCCTCGTGCGAGTAGGAGATAACATATAAACATACCTATGTTGTTTACATTAACAATGTACCTAAGTACAAACCTTACGCAGTTTTATCCTCGTGCGAGTAGGAGATAACATATAAACATACCTATGTTGTTTACATTAACAATGTACCTAAGTACAAACCTTACGCAGTTTATCCTCATGCGAGTAAGAGATAACATATAAACACACCTATGGGTAGTATCGCTTTAGAAAGTGACCATTAATAGGAGGAGATTCATTTCCTTCTGCATCAACCAATATATAAGCGCCATTTGAATAGATAGTTTCTATTACAAAAGGTCCTTCCCATTTAGGCTCAAATTTCCCTGCAGTTTTCCGGGTAACAATCATAGGGCGACGAACAGTAAGGACCAGGTCCCCTTTCTTAAAGGATCGTCGCTTCACCTTTTTTTCGAATGAATTTGACATGCGAGCACGATATGCCTCCAAGCTTTGCTGGGCTTTGAGCCTACACTCATCCAAGGCTTCAAGTTCTGAGAACCTAAGTGCGGCATTTTGCTCTTTGGTGAGATTGTGGCTTAATGCTACTCTTAAAGAAGGAATCTGGACCTCTAAGGGTAATAATGCTTCACCTCCAAATACTAATGCATATGGAGTGGCCTGTGTAGGAGTACGATGAGTCGTTCTGTAAGCCCATAAGGCTTCCTACAATCTTTCATGTCAGTCACATTTATTTTTAGCAATTGTCTTTTTCAATAATTTGACCAATGTCTTGTTAAAAGCTTCCGCCAAGCCATTTGCAGATGGGTTGTATATCGTAGAGCAACATTGTTTTATTTGATACTTAGCGCAAAACTTGTTTATCACTTTATTCTTGAATGGTGTGTCGTTATCATTAACGATACGAGAAGGAATCCCGTACCGGTAAATGATGTGTACGTATGAAGTCTGCAACTGTGTTGGCTTTAACCTCTTTGAGTGCTACTGCTTCTGCCCATTTCGAAAAATAATCGGTTGCAGTTAATATAAACTTATGTCCAGCAGATGATGGGGGGTGTATTGGACCTATCATGTCCATACCCCATTCTTCAAAAGGCTATGACATGACCGTAGGGTGTAAGGGTTCTGGTGGACGGTGAACGAAATCAGCGTGGATTTGGCAAACCCGACATCTTTTAGCAAAATCTATACAATCATTCACCATAGTCGACCAATAGTAGCCTAAATGTTTCAATCAAGTATGTAGCTTAGGACCTGATTGATGTGCTCCAAAAATACCGGCATGTACTTCTTGCATGGCTTGTTGAGCTTCTTCAGTTGAAAAACATCTTAATAGGATATTATCAAACGATCTCTTATATAGAGTATCATTGAAATATACAAATCGACTCGCCCTTCGACGAATTTCAGCTTTGTGGCGTGCCTCGTAAGGCAGTCTTCCATGTTGAAGATATTCTATAAGTTCTTGCCTCCAATCTAGTTTCTCAACTTCAAAAGCGGATATAATATTGACCAAATTTGCCTGTTCGATTTGGCATCTCCTCATATTGGAAGGTAAGACCCTTTTCCCTGCAACTCTTATTTCGAAAACTTCATCATTTTTACAAGCCAGAGATGCTGCAAGTTTTGCGAGAGCATCAGCTTGATTATTTTGACTTCGTGGGATATGCATAATCCGTATATTCTCGAACTGTAGAAGGAGTTCTTGGATCTTCTGATGATATGGTATTAATTCTGTTTTTCTAACTACGTAAGATCCTTCTGTCTTATGACAAGCTGAGAATCCCCAAATACATCAAGGGTGTAAATGGTCATGTCTAAGGCTAATTCTAAACCAATGACTAATGCCTCATATTCGGCAGCATTATTAGATAGGGATTCTGTTAATGTGAAGGAATACGGAAGCAACCCATTACTTAATGTAACAAATACAATTCCAACGCCTGCTCCTGCCGCTTGAGAAGCTCCATCAAAATATAATTTCCATCTTTGTGTTATTTCAGCATAATATACTTCTTCATCTGGTAGGTCTTCGGATAACGGTAAATTCCCCGGAATCGGATGAGCGGCTAGAAAATCGGCTAGGGCTTGCCCTTTTACAGCTTTCTGATGTACAAAAGTTATGTCAAACTCTGACAAGAGTAAAGACCATTTAGCAAGTCTCCCTGACAAAACTAGTTTTGTCATGAGAAATTTTAACGGATCCGCTCTACTTATCAAGCGGATTGGATGATCTAGCAAATAATGTCGTAGCTTTTGCGAGGCAAAGACAAGAGCTAAGCAATTCTTTTCGATAAATGAGTAATTTCCTTCGGCCTCTATGAGTGTTCGGCTGAGGTAATATAGGGCGTTTTCCTTACCGTCTTCGTTCTCCTGAGCTAACAAAGCCCCAAGCGAGTTATCCATGACTGCTATATATAGGATTAAATGTTTCCCTTTAATTGGAGCAGTCAAGACTGGCGGATGCAATAAATATTCTTTCAAACTATCAAAAGCCCTTTGACAATCTTCATTCCATTCGAATGGGATTCCTTTCTTCATCAGACGAGAGAATGGTTGGCATCGTCCTGAAAGATTTGATATGAAGCGTCGGATATACGCGAGTCTTCCCTGTAGTCCTTTTAATTCACGAATGTTCTTTGGAGGTGGCATTTCTATGATGGCCTTGGTTTTCGCTGGATCAACTTGTATACCTCCATGTTGAACAACAAATCCGAGAAACTTCCCTGAAGTGACTCCGAAAGCGCATTTTAGCGGATTCATTTTCAA
Source organism: Chloranthus sessilifolius (assembly GCA_021018995.1). Taxonomy (NCBI): domain Eukaryota; kingdom Viridiplantae; phylum Streptophyta; class Magnoliopsida; order Chloranthales; family Chloranthaceae; genus Chloranthus; species Chloranthus sessilifolius. The sequence goes on along the minus strand of CM037584.1, from coordinate 101,799,886 downwards.
GTTGTACTTTCGGAGTTTACAAAATACTTGATATAGGTGGGCCAAGTGATCACCTCTATTCTTTGATTTTACAACGAGGTCATCTACGTAGCATTCGACTGTTTCGTGTAGCAATTCCTTAAATATCTTCGTCATTGCACGTTGATAAGTAGCTCCAGCATTTTTTAATCCAAATGGCATGACTTTATAGCAAAAGATTCCCCTTGGGGTTCGGAAAGCTGTTAATTCTTCATCTCCAGGTGCCATTCGTATTTGGTTGTATCCGGAGTATCCATCCATGAAGGACATGGCTTCACAACCGACAATGGAATCAATCAAAAGTTCTGAAATAGGCAAGGGGAATTCATCCTTGGGACATGCTGCATTGAGATCTCTGAAATCAACACATACCCTAATTTGACCATTCTTCTTCTTGACCGGGACTACATTAGCAACCCATGTCGGATATTTGACTTCACGGATAACGCCGGCATTGACTAACTTGTCGATTTCTGCTTCTACCTTTATGGTTAAGTATGGATGAAGTCACCTTTGAGCTTGTTTAACGGGTTTGATGTCAAGATTGACAGCTAATTTGTGAGCGGCAATTTTGACATCTAATCCTGGCATATCATGATATGTCCATGCAAACACATCTCGATTCTTCTTTAAAAAATTGGTATAAGTTGTTAATTCCTCTGCAGAGAGTGCGACACTCACATAAGTAATCTGACGATCTTCAAGAGTTCCCAAGTTGACCTCTTGTAGGTCGTCAACGGTGGTTTGTATTCCTTCAAACTAATGAGGCGCGGGAATAGGCTCTTCCAAGGCTAGGATAGAGATCACATAGAATCCGAGATATTTTGTGGGAATCACTATAGGCCTGTGCCCGAGACCTCCTTTTAATGGATGCAAATATCCATTGTAATAGGCTGCCCGTTTCGGTGCACGAGATGGTATCGCATCGAAAGGTGCAACCATCCCTATTCCATCTTTTAGACCTCTTCCTTTCGAGAGATCATATCCCATCTTTCTCATCATATTCGCTACCTTTTTGCTGTATCGTGTAAATTGAAGAGGTTCTTTCGAATCCTTATAATCTGACTGGATGGGTACCGAATCAACTTGGGTGAGTGGTTTGGTGAAAGAGTCCAGTAGAGGGGAACTAAGTTTCAGGTTTTGGGATAAGTTTTTAACAATCTTGATACGAGAGTTGGCTTTCGGAGGGATTGTTTTCTTATTAAAAATTATTCTTCTCCGAGGTTGGGAATAAGGAGCTGAGATGAAGGGTATATAGGTTTCCTTCGGGGTTTTAAAGGAAACAAATTTCTTTTTAGATCGATTTCTTTTAAAAGGGATAGTTTCCTTAACAGGAGTTTTAGAACTTGCCTCCTGTGAGTTTTGTCTAGGTGGCGAGGACTCTGATAATGGTGAGTACTCATCTAATAACTCGAAGTCACTAGTGTGTGTAGATGAAGTAGATATTTCATATATTTTGCATCAACAAAATGAGCTTCATCTGGGTGGAAGGGTTGCGGTCAGCTGCTACCCGTTTTTGCTCGCCATTATGAAAATATTTAAAACATTGATGGAGTGTGGACGGAACAACTCTACATTGATGTAACCAGGGTCTTCCCAACAACGCATTATATGATGTATTAGCATCGATCACATGGAACTGGATCTTAGAGGAAAGTTCTTCGATATCTAATCGTAAGTGAATAGATCCTAAGGTTCCTTGTTTATTTTGATTGAAACCTAGAATCATGAGGGTACTGGGTGAGAGGTCTTTAACTGTTCGTCCCACTTTATGTAACACATGTAGTGGTAATAAATTTACAGCAGACCCCCCATCTATCATAAGTCTGCAAGGCGAACGTCTTCAAGTAGACCCGATATAAAGAGGGGTCTATTGTGTGACTTAAGTTTGATTTCGAGATCATCATCAGAAAATGTGATCGCACAGACTAAGTCTTCCAAGCTAGTCTCTACCCGACAAACTTCCTCGATGGACTTGTCCAGGTTAGAGAGAGTTTTTATCAGCGTTTTCCTTAAACTATTAGATAAACAAAGCGCATCATACACCGAAAGCAAAGCAGGCACTTTCTTTAAATGAGAGAGTACATCATAATTTACATAAGGATTTTCTTTTTCTTTGCCTTTATCAGTATTCTTGGAGTTTTTGTCGAATAACGACATTTCTCCTTGCTTAGTTGTCTTATCGGCACATACGCACCTTGGGTGGTGAATCGATTCGTGAATGGAACATGATGATTCTTTGGCTTACGTCGATAAGGTATAACTGGGCGATCGGTACGTTGCTCTATAGCATCTACCTCTTCAATCTGAGTCATGTTGCAAGGAGCAACATTATTAGATTCAACTAGCTCTTTTTTTCGTGGAATAACCACGTTATGCCAACCTTCATTATCAGACAAGTTGCCTTCAGAAGCATCTGGTGAAGATGAGCAGTTAATGACATCCTTCATGCGAATATCTTTAATCTGACTCTTGTTAACATCGATCTGAAATTTTGATTCTTTCTGTTGGGCTTTGTCATCGCTATCAACAATGTCTGGTTCTTGTTGGTTCCTGAACGTTTTAGAACATTCGAGAGGTATGTAATCTCCCAACGTGAGTGCTTGTAATTCTTCCATTTCCACTTCAGATGATGACGATGAAAAGGAAATTATCATCGGTTCAAGTTTCATCTTCTGTACTTTCTCCAACGATTTCATAGGTTCCGGTTGAATCTTCTTTCCTTTCTCCCGTTCTCTACGATCCTTCAGCATTTGAAGTGTAGTATAATTCGAAGGAGTCTTTTTTATTTCTCTTTTTACCCTCTCCACAGATTTCTTTAAATTTGCAGATGTTTCTAATGGAACATCAACTTTGGGCGTTCTCTTCTTCTTGGGAATCACATGCCAACTCCCTTCCTCAGAATCAGGCGATTCTGCCATATATGACTCTTGCCAATTAAACTCGCGTCGCTTACCTTGAGCTTCTTCTATAAAAGACTTGGTATCACAACCCCAGTTCCATTCTGGGAGAGAAGTTTTCTTTTTCCATAAGTCTTTGATTCCTGCTTATTGTATCTGTGCTTGCCGCCTATTGTATGCTAGCGCCTTTTCCAATAGATCATCTTGCAAAGGAATTATACCTGACGGACAAGGTGTCGGTGCATCTTGTAAAGGGACTGAACCTAACGGACGAGGTGGTGGTAGTGTTTTCCTCCATTCTCGAGTATCATCGTCAATCCATCCTGATGTGCCTCCAGTAACAAGATGTTGATAATTGGGTAAGCCATTTTTTTGCATCAGTTCTTTCAAGAAACAAGTTGCTTCACTTTCTATCAGTACTTTCTTATTTCGGGCAGTATCCCTCTGTTTCCATTCTCTTCCTGCGCCGGCTAATATAGTGGGCAGGGCCTACTTCATCCTCGGATAACGACGAATCAGAGTCCTTGCAGGTTAGAATGAACTCATGAAGTTCCGGAAGTGCAGAGTTCGGATTTTTTTCAAGGATAGGAACTGGTGGAAAACCCCTGAAGGTGATCATATTTGTCGTGGCAATGCTATCATTGTCTTGTTTAGGAGATTCTGGAGTAAAAGTAATGTCTCCAGAATCAAGAAGACTCTGGACCTTATCTTCAAATAAGAAACAATCTTTCAGCGTGTGTCCTAACACACGATGATATTTACAGTATAGTGGATCATCTTTTTATTTTGCTCTTCAGGTCTGCAGGATTCTGGTAGCTGTATAATCCCACCATCAATGACGTTATCGAAGATGCCCTCGACATTTTCATTTTTAAATGAATACTTTTTATCTTTCCTTTCTTTCAGAGATTGGCCCTTAGAGCAGTTTGATCTCTGAGGGGGTGAAAAGCTACTATTGGCTCACCTGCTTTGTTTGATCGATTGTTTCTGGATTCTTCTATTCACTTGGTTACAGTGAATGGATTACGATCTCTGGTGCCGATTGCTATTGTCGCCGGATAAGATGTAGATGTTTTTGTCCTTCGTCCTGTTCCTCTGGGAGAATCCTTTCGGTTTCCCCTTCAGTTTAAGCCGATGAAACTTTCTAGTTCTGAAGTTCGTGTAGCGAGATCTTCGAAACTCATTGAATGTCCATAGTAAGGGACTGCTAATTCTTGTCTCATACTAGCCAGGCACGTTTGTACTGCTTCTTCTTCTTCAAACTTGTGCTTGCAATGGATGCTAAGGTTTCTCCACTGCGTAATGTTATCGACGACCCTTTCATTTGGTCTTTGCTTCAATTGTGATAACTCGGCGACCCCCTACGGATCTCTGAGTACTAAAGAATCTCTTCAGGAATGCCTCTTCCATCTCTTTTCAGGTCAATATTGACTCGGGTGGAAGCTTCGTGTACCATGTGAATGCAGCTCCCTTAAGAGTCTGCACAAATTGTCGCAAAAGCAAAGCGTCGCATTTTGAAGTGTCACCACAAGCTGAGAGGAAGTGGGCCAAATGCTCAAGTGGGGCACCACTGCCGCTATACTGGGAGAACTTTGGTTGTCTGTACTCAGGTGGAAACGGGACTTCATCAATTTCTGGCTGATATGGCTTGCGATATATCTGAGAGCTATCCGACACTTTTCGATAACCTTTAAGATTCTCGGAAATTAGGCTCTGTACTTTGTTGAGGGATATAGCTATCAGTGCATCACGAGCTGCGATTGTTTGACGCATCTGTTCTAGTTGTTCAAGGATGTTGGCACTTTCTTCTGTAGTCAAAACCATCACTGGAAGTACCGTAGGGATGTCTGAAGTCACTAATCTGACAGATGATCCATCGAGATTGGATTGAAGGGAGCTCGAGGAACGAGGGGTGATGGGTGATGAAGAAATAATCCGGACATGTGATTTAGTCAGGTTGGCTATCTCAAGTGATTGGGGGGAATTCATCGGATATGACTGATTAGACCTCGAAGTTCCTGGTGGACTCACCGACGTTGATTGCGATCAAACCTCAGGGAATTCATCTTCGGAAAAGATAGTCTGAATCCCCATAAAGTTGGTTGTCAGTACTGGTGGACTTGGGAGAATCCAGTTCTTCTTGTTGAGCGTATTTCTCCTCCAGATTGGCTCGTGCCATAAGACGGGTTGATCGGCAGAGTATGGCTTCCTCAATCTGAGGTTGAGCCCGCATCACACGACGAACTCCTGATGAAGAGGAGTGAGCAACATTCTTTCCAAATGCCATTGAATTGTTTGATGGAGTAAATTCGGTGAATATCTGCATGGAAGAACCAGCCTATTAAAATGAAAAATCATGGAATTACCAAAGCTTTATAGTTTATTATACCCACATTTTATTTTAGAGAATTTGTTTTATTAAGTAGCTTAAAGATTAGAGGAGAAGTGGGTCCCACCGGGCGTGCCAGAAATTTGTAAACAACAAATTTGCGTAGGATATAAATCTAACACAAATCAATCATAACAAATTTCCGCTCGCTAGGAGAGGGTTTTATTAACAAATTTCCCCGTAAATTACATCAAAATTGAATACCTCTGATTAAAAGCTACTAATAAAAAATAATATAATTACATCTCTGAAATAAACAAAACTAAGATTCTAATTCTAAGTCTTCGTCGACAACTTCAATCCGTCATGAGATAGATGGATAGCAGACTATCTTCATCGGAGATTTGAGAAATATGAAATAGGAATGACGGATGGGAGAACCCCTCCTCCAAAAGCCGGGTCCATTTGATTGAAAAGCACGAGTCATTACAGGAGCAAGAAATTCGTAGGCGAGTCTTAAAACGAATTCTTGTTCTCTGGTCTCAAAGATGAGTTCGAATACCAAATCCATTTTTCGGGCATCTAATTATCAGAAGAGTTATCACTTTCAGTGATAGTGTCTAATCATGAGTTAGAGATCGTCAAATTCCTTAAAATTTGATGATCATAGATGATTTTATAATGATTTTACCGTTGGATTTGATCAATATCTTAAAATTTGGTCAATGCATAGTAAATTCACCGTTGGATCTCGTTACGATCTCACATTATGATCATTTGACTAAAAGTCAATGAATCCACCATTAGATTTGCTCAAAATCACAAGATCTGGTCAATATGCAAAAAATCCACCGTTGGATCTCACATTATGATCGTTTGACTCAAAGTCAATGATTCCACCGTTGGATTTGACCACAATCACAAGATCTGGTCAATATACAATAAATCCATCGTTGGATCTCGTTACGATCTCACATTATGATTGTTTGACTAAAAGTCAATGATTCCACTGTTGGATTTGACCACAACAACAAGATCTAATCAATACACAATAAATCTATCGTTGGATCTCATTATGATCTCTCATTATGATCGTTTGACTAAAAGTCAAAAATTCCATCGTTGGATTTGACCAAAATCACAAGATCTAGCCAAAATATAATAAATCCACCGTTGGATCTCATTACGATCTCACATTATGATCGTTTGACTAAAAGTCAACGCGCCCACCGTTAGATTTGACCAAATTTATAAGATCTGGTCAATATGCGATAAATCCACCTTTAAATCTCGTTACGATCTCATATTATGATCGTTTTGACTAAAAGTCATTGAGTCCACTGTGAAAGAATTTCCAATCTCAAGGTTAAGGTCCAAACCCTCATTTGAGGGAGTGATGATTTGAACCGCGAGGGAAACTCTAATTATCATAAATATTTTGGGTATTATAGTCCGAAATCATTCTTCGGGTTCGTGATTGCAACCCATATGAGCATTGAATTTGTGGTTGCAATCCGAGTATACTAGGAGTTATGCCCAGGGTCGTACCCACGTGGCTTAACTATTTCTAAGTACGCAAGAGATTGGGTACGAGTCATAACGCGTAATCCCAAATTGCAACCATGAATCCTACTTAGGAGGAGCCGTAGCTCTTATCCTAAGCGTATCTCCTTTAGGTAAGGGCCGTAGCCCTTATCCTAAAAGTCTTAATCCTAACTTATTCCTCCCGTCCACTTTTAAAAAAAAGAAAATAAATAAAAAAGAAGAAAAGAATAGTCAGAATCTCGGAGATACCCTAAAGTCTTTTTTAGAAGAGTCGGAGATATTTTCGGCAAAGCTCTCATGTTAGAATTTTCGGATCCCTTGCAATGAGGACGGGTCTGCTATTTATAGATTTATGGTAGCAGTTATAGAAGTTACGATCCTACGATTCCCGTAAGGTTTTCATGAAATGAACGGTCGAGAGAGTTGCGTAAATTTTCGTCTTCACGCGGATTGAGAAAGATTCTTCTCACGTACGTCATTCTTTTTTCATAACCGCCTAGGTGGCTAAGTATGTTTCTAGCCACCTAGGTGGATAAGTGTTTTTTCTATCTACCTAGGTGGATAAGTATTTTTCTATCCACCTAGGTGGATAAGTATTTTTCTAGCTAGCTATGTGACTAGGTATATTTTCTATCCACCTAGGTGGATAAATATTTTTCTAGCCACGTAGGTGGATAAGTATTTTTTCTAGCCAGCTAGGTGGCTAGGTATATTTTCTATCCACCTAGGTGGATAAGTATTTTTCTATCCACCTAGGTGGATGAGTATTTTTCTAGCCAGCTAGGTGGCTAAACATATTTTTCTAGCCACCTAGGTGGATAAGTATTTTTCTAGCCAACAAGGTGGCTAAATATATTTTCTATCCACCTAGGTATATAAGTATTTTTCTAGCCACCGACATGACTAGGTATATTTTCTATCCACCTAGGTGGATAAGTATTTTTCTAGCCAGCTAGGTGACTAGGTATATATTCTAGCCAGCAAGGTGGCTAGGTATATTTTCTAGCCACCTAGGTGGATAAGTATTTTTATATCCACCTAGATGGATAAGTATTTTTCTAGCCAGCTAGGTGGCTAGGTATATTTTCTATCCACCTAGGTAGATAAGTATTTTTCTAGCCATCTACGTGACTGCGTATATTTTTTATCTACCTAGGTGGATATGTATTTTTTTATCCACCTAGGTGGATAAGTATTTTTCTAGCCACCTAGGTGTCTGACATAGCTTAGGACTTTAAATCCTATTTAGAGTAGGATTTGTTAAAAAAGAAACTATAATTAGTCTTTTTTCCTAATTCCTTATATTAATTTATTCTATCTGATTTTTTAAGGCTAAGTGGAAGGAGAAAGAGTTCCCAATTCCAAAATTTTCGAGTCAACAGTTGTCCCCTTCCATAAGCTATCTTAGCCTCAATTTTATCGTCAACAAATCTCTTCCACTAACACCTTTTTGTTTAACTTGTCACTCAGCCTTTTCCTAAGCTCCCTTTCAGCTAGCTTTGTTAAATTATCTAACAAATTAACATAGAAATTAAAGAGAATTTCAATTAAATAATTTGATTTGACCCAAAATAGTGTTACTTTCGCCGTACATTCCCTTTAAGATCTAGAAAACTAGGATTCTTAGCGAACAACTAGACCTCCAACAGTGTAGGGTTTCAAACGAACTCACAAGTGGGTTCTTTCGAATTCGAGCGAAATTAACAAGAAGAAAGGATTCTAGGTAGAAATTGAAAGGCTCATAATAGAATTAAATTAGGAAATGATTAAGCACTTACACAAAAAAACTTAGAAGAGTAAATATGATGGATTGAAAAGTTGGTCTCGCACCAAACCGCACACGGATAGAAGACTCGCTCTTCCAAATTTTGAGAGAATCACACTCTCGAAAAAAGCCTTAATAAAAGTTCTCAATTTGCATAGCAATAAGCCATAATCAATTAATTAAAATAGTCTTTACAGTGCCTTTTATAGGCAACGACTCAAACATTCGAATTTAAGAAAATAACTGACTCACGAACGTCTGTCTTATCATCACAGATGTCCGTCATGGATTCACGGACGTCCATCAAGTCCAAAACAATTCCATAATTTGAAATATAAACTAATTAAAACCGCTAACTGTAAATCACGGATGTCCATTAAGTATTCAAGGACGTTCATCATGCACTAAAATAGAAACCTTCTAATTTACAGACGTCCATTCTTCACTTTATCAGAACGCCCTCATTCTACGATTAGGAGTCTTCGTGACGTTTCTTTTGCCTTCGATAAATCAAAGGCGGTTCTTTGAATCGGATGTCCCCACCAATTCCCCTGGGTTAGAAGAATTCATCCCCGATGAATATTAGTCGTGATAGTGTTCGAAAAGGTCCGGATCAATCTATTGGAACTCTTCTTTTGTGATCCATGTATTCTCCGAATCTAGTTTGTTCTGCCACTTGATAAGGTACTTTTGAAATCACCCTTAGTTTGTAGACACAATCTGATCTTCTAAAATATTCTCAATTATCTCACAAGATGGGCGTTTGGTGAAGGTAATGGAATAGGGAGGGAAACAAAGATAGGATCAGATGTGGAAGTTTCAAAAGGGTTAGGTGGTATACTTGCAGAGCCATAGGATGGTACGAGATCCTCTACATTGAAAGTTGTACTAATACCCAATTCTGGTGGTAAGTCTAGTATATAAGCATTAGGACTGACAAGCTTCAAAATCCTATAGGGTCCAGCACTACGAGCTTATAACTTCTTAGCAATTCCTTGAGGGAAACGCTCAGATCTAGTTCAAACCATCACAAAATCACCCTCTTGAAATTCTTTGAACCTTCGATGAGAATACAAAAGACTGAGATAAGAGTAAATATGATGGATTGAAAAGTTAGCCTCGCACTAATGACCAAACCGCACATAGATAGAAGACTCGCTCTTCTAAATTTTGAGAGAATCACTCTTGAAGAAAACCTTAATAAAAGTTCTCAATGTGCATAGCAATAATCCACAATCAATTAATTAAAAGTCTTTACAATGCCTTTCATAGCCAACTACTCGAACAATAGAGTTTAAGAAAACAACTGACTCATGGGCGTCCGTCAATTCCGAAATAGTTCCATAATTTGAAATATAAACTAACTAAAACTGCTAACTATAAATCACGGATGTCGGTCAAGTATTCACGAACGTCTGTCATTATGTCTGTACTACACATTATCAGACCGCCCTCATTCTTCGATTAGGAGTCGTCGTGACGCTTCTTTCGCCTTCGATATATCCAAGGCGGTTCTTTGAATCGGATGTCCCTTCTTTTTCTTCTAGAACACTATTTCTCCAAGTAGCTCTTTTTTTTGGGATAGACATGTAAAAAGGCATTCCATCGTTTGAGCTCCCCTTTCAACAATTTTAGTTCACAGGAAAGCACAAACTCTACACTCCTAAATGCGAGAGAGAGACTAGGCCCATGGCCAAGAGAAATCTCTCATATTTTTTCTTCTTTTTCTGTTTGTTCTCTCTTGCATGTCATCATGGTTGCATCATTCTCCAGCAATAAGAAATCTCACTTCCTTCAAAGTTGGTTTAGGCCCACCATATGCTTCAGCCCTTCTATCATGTGATGCCATGGTAAAACAAGCCTCACTTGTGTTCTCGATCCAATAGTAACCATGATAGCTCTTTTAATGGTCAAATAAAAATGGATCTTCGGGTCTTCATTAAATCAACATCATTCAAAAGTGTGTACCATTTCCATGCTTTTGTACTCAATATCACCATTGTCCAATTCATCCTCCAATCACTGATTATCAACAACTAGATGTGGAATCTAACCACCATCCATATGACTACTAAACTGTTGAAGGGTTTTAACTAGTGAATCTGAGACTTTAACACCATTTATTTCCATTGGGTCATTAAACATCAATAGAGGGATGATCTAAAATATTGACACCCTTCAGATCTCAATCCATCCTTTGATCTATCACGACACCTTCACCATCCAAATTGCAATATGGCCATTGATCTTCCATAGAGATTTGTTTTGATCAGTTCTTTAAAATCGTGCAATGCCGACCATGGGTCAAAATCTCGGATTTTCGAGACGTATCGTCCAACCTCCAGGACATTTAGCCCCTCAAATTCATTTACCACAAAACCGTACCCCAAATTCATTTTTTTTTTCAAATTCTAGACATTTAGCCCCTCAAATATAGATCTACCATATTTATGGGTAGATCTATATTTTTCTACCAAAAAATAGAAGCAAATGGACAAAAAACACACAAAATTATAGGGAAAATACCTTTTGTATGGTCTCTGGCTAGTCAGCAGCATTCCCGTACGATTCCGGGTGATGGAGATTGTAGATCCGGTGCTTAGAGGGAAGAGAAGAGGAGAAGAGGAGAATAGAGGAGAAAAGAAGAAAAAAATAAAGAAAAAAAGGGAAACCCAAGCTTAAAGGAGTTTCCCTTCGTCACTTGAAGCTGGGGGTCCCACTGGACGATAATTTGACCGATACGAACGATAATTTGGACGAAACGGACGATAAATTGATCGTATCGTCCAATAATTATACTGCTTTTAAGGGAGGCTGAGAAATAACCATGTATCGTATCGTCCAGGTCCAAAACCGATATGTATCGAACGATACATATCGGTATTGAGTGATATTTTGATCCATGATACCGACTCAAATCACACTCACAAAGACACTGATTCACCAAGTGGAGTGTAGTTTACGATAAACCGAGCGATTCACTTTGAGAATCGTGATTTCATTCGAATTGCAAGATATATCATGAGAATCAAGTCACATGTTCAATACAAAAATTACTTTATTGTATAAAAGTAAGTCTTTTAGAACTCTTTAAAAGTGATACGTCAAATCCACAAAAGATCCAAGATCAAATATCACCATAAGCACCTAAAGATTTTGAAGATTATTGATTTTAGTGGACATCATATCACAAGTCTTCAAGTAAATGACCAAATTTCAACTATTTTGATGTATTTACCAACTTGCAAAAGGTAAAAGGCTCTTGATGAATTTGTTAATAGTGTCAGTGGTGATGCCCCCAAAACAAACATATGAAGGGGTATCGATGTAAAACATTATTAGATGTTAAATGTTTTTTATGCAAATGGGCTTCCTTTTAATTTGAGAGAGAGAGAGAAAGGGGATTGAACTTTCGAATCATTCCAGAATTTTTTTTACCAAAACAAGAGAAAATGCACCATTTAGTGGATTTATGTTGAATCTAAGAGATTTGTGCAAAACTCATATGAAGATCAATAATTCAATTTAAACCACTATCTTGGTATTATTTAACAAGAATATGCATGATCTTCTAGGCATGCATGTTCTTGAAGAAGAATGTGTGTGACTACACCATATTTTTTTGAATTTAAAGGTCCTTTTAGTCGTTTTTTTTTAATGAGATTCATTGCTAACATACATATAATCACAGATATCTGTAGATCTACGCCCAGCACGCTCTCTAGAATCATTTTTCTTCATAGTTTGACTGCATTTGTTACCACATCAGAATTTTTTTTATCGAATGATCAAGGCAAGCACGTTCTGACGAATGGGGATCCTCTAACTTATAATGTATATATTTAATTGCAGTAGTTTTAGCCTTTACAGTAGCTTTCTATGTCTAGATCTATCATTTATTGTGCAATGTGTTATCATATTGTACGTATTTTGGTTTAATAATAATTCGTTATTAAGTGTATTTGGCAGCCAGTGAATGGTATATCGTTGGCACTATAAATTATACCTAGGAGATTAAGGTTACCCAGCTATTACTATGAAATATTCTTGATGTCCAAACTTCATCACACCTCCACATTCAGTGTGACAGCCCGGATTTTCTACCCCAAAATCCGTGCCGTCAGATCGCAGATCACAATCTAATACAATATTATCCTTGGCATCAATGAGGAAATGAAACAGACATCATATATATACATAGCAGAAGCAAAATCTCCACCTCTATACAAAATACCATGCAATGGAGACCAAAATAAAACCACTGGTGATGGCCATCCATCACCTAAACAGTGGTACACAATTTGGCTATACAAAAACTAATCTCATCATTCATACAGTCACATAACGTACTAAGTCAAAAATCCCCAAAACTCACCACTATACTGAATTCAAATCACTTCATCTATGGGAAGAAATCCTCCGGTGGAAGATCTTCCGGTACGAAATCAGGATCAGTCTCCAACTCTGGGTCCTAGTCAATGTTTACACTTGTGACGTATAGTCGGGGTGAGCTAACAGACAAAGATTAGTGGAGAAAATCAATATCAATCACATTTATTATTACAAAACATAGATTCAATGACTAGTGTTTAAAGCAATTTAAATATCAGTCGTACTTTCAAAAACAGTTTATGTTAAACAAATCTCAATATCTCATTTTTCGTATTCAAACAAAGAGTCATATCAGGAGTAGAAACATATCAGTAAACGGAACACATAAACGGAAACGAAAACACATCAATGACGAATCACATCGATAACGGAACACATAGATAAAGAGACACCTCATCAGTAATCGGAACACATCAGTAGACACATCACATCATGAACCTAAGCAGTCAATCTTCCAGGCACCAAGCAGCAATCTTCCAGGCACAAGGTAAACACCCCGGAGCCTCTACCCCTCTCTGGAACCTCTACTCCTCTTAGAGTCCAATCACATAACACATCAATTTGGAACACATTCAAGACAATGTAATTGCGGAAATTAACGAATTCGGAGTTCACATACTGTGTTTATTTTCAATCTCACATTCAAATCTTATTGATTTCAAATTTGTAAATCATGCGAATACGAATCAACATTCAAAACTTTTAAAGAGTTCAAATTCAAATCAAACTTATTGCATTTCATTCGATCTAATCAAAGCATCTATGGAATCAAATCAAAATGTATATCGAAGTTTCCCCACCTAAGTTCCCAAGGTGGTACACTAGCAATCCAACGATCCAAAGCCTTTAGTGACCACCTCGATTCTCAATCTATAACACATTACGTATACCTACTATGTGTCAATGGTCGATAAAACATTCTTAAAAATTTTCATTTTCTTATGTCAACAGCACGTTGTGACTTCCCTGACAGCGTGTTGTAATAGAACCCACGACATGCTGTGATTTCCATGACAGTGCGTTGTGGCTTTCATGACAGTGCGTTGTGGTCTTCATGACAACGCGCTATGATATAATGACCACAGCTGCATATATTTGTAACTCTTTCTGCTGTGGGGGTAACAGTGTGTTGTGGTTTCCCTGACAGCGCGCTGTTATCATTCACAACGAGCTGTTGTATCCAGACAGCGCGCTGCGGCTGGAGAGTTCATCTTCTCTGCGGTGCCACCTTCATTTCTCATGACAGCGCGCTGTGGGTGTTTTCACAATGTGCTGTCATTGATGATAGCGCGCTGTGAGAGTTGCCATAGCGAGCTGTGATCTGATTTTCCAGCGTCAGGATTTTTTTTGGAAACTCTGAGTTCCAAAACTCATTTCCAAAAATCTAAGCTCTATACTTTGAGCACATTCCACACAATATAACCCTAATCTAATGCATCAATAATTTGTGATATTTTCCTCTTGAAATCAGGCACGCGACGCTCACGACAATCGTATCTAAAATCGACACTTCGCACTCCCGTGTTTCTTCCGATGGTTTGCAAATGACAACCCTTCGTTCCTTGCGATCGAACGGAGTCGTAAATCAAATCCTTGCGACAAATACGACAACTCCACGCTCTCTTGAGTGTAGAGGAAGAGCTTGGTTCAAGGTTTCAAAGAAAACCAAAGAGGGTTTTGAGAGAAATGGTTTCTCTCATTCACAAATGCGTCACCGCTAACGTTCTTCTCGCAGTGATCGACGATGAAGATGAAGTTGAGGATAACAACACATAAAGAAGCAATGGAGATCTCTTTTCCTCTTTCTCTACTCTTTCTCCTTCTCTCCTCTCTCTCAACTCTTGCAAGGAACAAATGAAGCAGACACGCCTATACAACTTATATGGCTTTCATCCAACGGCTCTAAATAACTTATCACACCTTACATCTTTAGACACGTGATCTTTACACGAAAATAAACGCGAGTGCGTGTCGCATTACTCGCCGACACATATACCTAATTAGGTATATCGGTGTTCAAAATTTCAGGACATTACATCCTCCCCTCAAAGAAATTTTCATCCTCGAAAATTTAGTACGTGGCGTTTGGGTCTAAGGATACCAACTGTGCTCACTGTTACTCATCGTAACAAAGGATACACACCTGCAACAAACAGAAATATCCACAACTACTTAGGCAAGATTTACCCACAACTAATTGAACGATTATATCAGCCATTAATTGCATGATTATATCCACAACTAAGTAGGAAGGGTATGAACCATTCAAACACATGAAATCAATAAAACCACAAGTATCCATAGTAAATCTCAACAAGACTATTGGAAGAACAATTTCTTTCCTTAAGAGTTTAGTACATCATTCGAAAAGGTGCGGATACGCATCACTTATATCTGCCTCACGTTCCTAGGTTGCCTCTTCTGGCGAGTGGTTCCGCCATCTGACGAGTACTAATGGGGTCCGCTTGGTTCGTAATACTTGTTCCTTCCGATCGAGGATTTGTATTGCTTCCTCTTTAACGGTCAGAACCTCCTTGAGTTTTATCGGTTGATAGTCTAAGATATGAGTTAGGTCCTTCACGTACTTCCTCAGCATGGATACGTGAAACACGTTGTACATATCTGAAAGTTGTGGCAGTAGAACAATGTGATATGCAACTTCTCCGACCCGGCCCAATATCTCAAATGGTCCTATGTAGCGCGGACTCAACTTTCCACGTTTCCCTAAATGCATTACGCCCTTAATAGGTGAAATCTTGATGAAGACATTGTTTCCAATCTGAAAGGAATGTATTACGTCAGTGGTGTATATAGACAATTGGAAAAACTAAGGTAATTAATTCAATCGAGTTTACCTGAAACTCGACGCTCGTTCTCTTAAGGTCGGCATAGCTCTTTTGTAGGCTTTGAGCGACCCTTAGCCTTTCACGAATTAACCGAATTGCTTCGGTCGTGCTTTCCACAATCTCCGGACCTAATAGGAACTTCTCTCCAGTTTCTTCCCAATTAAGCGGAGACTTGCATCTTCGACCGTACAACGCTTCGGATGGAGTCATTCCAATGCTCGCCTGATAACTATTGTTATATGCAAACTCGATCAGGGGTAAGTGATTGACCCATGATCCTTGAAAGTCAAGCATACAGGCTCGGAGCATATCTTCAATAATCTGGTTCCTCTTTCAGTTTGCCCATCCGTCTGTGGGTGAAAGGTCGAGCTAAAATTTAGCCGTGAACCCATTCCTTCCTGAAATCGCTGCCAAAATTTGGATGTATACAGTGGATCTCTGTCTAAGTCGATGCTCGCAGGGGTGCCGTGCAGTCTGATGATTTCCTTGAGATATAGCTCTGCAAGTTTGCTAGCCGTATACTTCGTGCTATATGGCAGAAAATGAGTTGATTTGGTTAATCTTTCAACAACCACCTAGATAGCATTGTGCCCATTCACAGTTCTTAGCAATCCCAAAATAAAATCCATGGAGATGGCTTCCCATTACCATTCTGGTATCGGTAGAGGTGGTAATAAACCTGAGGGATGTCGATGATCCACTTTTACCTGCTGACACACCAAGCATTTCGATAAATACTCGGCGACATCCTTCTTTAAACCTTTCCACCAAAATTTCTCTTCAAATCCTAGTACATTTTGGAACTACCAGGATGAATGGTGTACTTCGATTTGTGAGCTTCTTCTAAAATCGTGTGCCAAAGATTGTCATCTGCCGGTATGCGCAAACGGCCTCTGAATAGTAAGGCCCCGTCCTCCCTGATGGAGAAATCGGTTCTAGTGCCACCAATCACTCCCCGCCTGATGCTGGTGAGCTCCTCATCTTTCATCTAAAGCTCGCAGATGCTATCAAAAATCGTTGGTCGAATAGTAATGTTGGCCAACAAGGCCCCTGAGTCTTTCACCTCGATTTTCGCGTCGTATAAGGATATTCTCGTGATGAGATGGGACAACTGAGCTGAAGACTTCCGACTTGACACATCTGCCACCACATTTACCTTCCCAAGGTGATACTGGATGGAGCAATCGTAATCCTTAAGGAATTCCATCCATCTTCTTTGCCTCATGTTCAAATCCTTCTGAGTAAACAAATACTTGAGGCTCTTATGATCAGTAAGGATCTCGAACTTCTATCCGTAGAGATAGTGTCTCCAAATATTTAGGGTAAAAATGATAGCTGCCAACTCAAGATCATGCATCGGATAATTCTTCTCGTGATCCTTGAGTTGTCTCGATCCATAAGTGATAACTCTCTCGTTCTGGTTAAGTACACAGCCCAATCCGTTGTATGATGCATCATTGAATACTACGAATCCTCCACTGCCTGAAGGTATGGCAAGTACTAGTACGGAGGTCAATCTTCTCTTGAGCTCCTGGAAGCTCTTTTCACACTGTTTGGTCCACTCAAACTTTGCATCTTTTCTTGTGAGTTGCATGAGCGGCTCGAAATCTTGGAAAAACCTTCTACGAACCTCCTGTAATAACCGACCAATCCCAGAAAACTTCGTACTCCTGTCACTGTCTTTGGTTGTTCCCATTGTACAACGGCTTCAAACTTGGCTGGATCTACCGTTATGTCTGCCTCAGAAACGACATGCCTCAGAAAGCTAACTTGCTCTAGCCAAAATTCGCATTTGCTCAACTTCGCATACAATTGATGGTCGCGAAGCGTCTGTAGGATGATACGCAAGTGTTGCTCGTGCTCTTCCCTCGTCTTCGAATAGATGAGGATGTCATCAACGAAGAGAACCACACATTTGTCGAGGTGTGGTCTGAACACTCTATTCATGAGATCCATGGACGACGTTGGAGCATTCGTCAATCCGAAAGGCATCACTAGAAATTCATAGTGGCCATATCTTGTATGGAAAGCAGTTTTCGAGATGTCTCCTGCTTTAACCTTCAACTGATGGTAGCCTGATCTCATGTCTATCTTCGAAAAGAATTTCGCTCCTTACAATTGATTGAAAAGATCAATTCGTGGGAGCAGATAACGATTCTTAATTGTTAACTTATTCAACTGACGGTAATCGATGCAAAGCCTCATCAATCCGTCCTTCACAAACAAAATAGGGGCTCCCCATGGGGAAACACTAGGTCTGATGAACCCCTTGTCCAACAGTTCTTGTAACTGTTCCTTGAGCTCTTTCAATTCTGTAGGTGCCATGCGGTATGGTGCTTTGGATATCGGCTCGGTACCTGGAGCCAACTCAATAGCAAACTCAACATCTCGATCAGGCGGTAGTTCAGGGAGATCCTCAGGAAACACATCCGGGAACTCGGATACAACGGAAAAGTCGATGACATTGATTTTCTCTTCCGATTGCTCTTGTAAAAACGCGAGGTACCCACTACATCCATTCCTCATCAGTCTCTCAGCTTTAATGGCAGAGATGAACGGTGCAACTTTGAACTTGATGCCATGGAATCGAAATGGTTTTCCCTTTGGTGGAAGAAAGGTAACCACCTTTCGAAGGCAGTCGATGCTTGCATGGTTAGCGGATAGCCAATCCATCCCAAGGATTGCGTCGAACCCTTGCATGTCGAGTAGGATCAAATCAGCCATCGTCTCGTGTCCTTCAATTGCAATGATGACTGAATGACATACTGTGTCGGTGCTCACTGCATTTCCCGTAGGGACTGATACTGTTAAGATGAAGTCTAAGGGTTATGGAGTGATACTCAATTCGGTCGCAAATTGAGAGGTCACAAAAGAGAGGAGATCCTAGATCTATCAATACTCGTGCTTGGTGTTGGCAGATGTCACTACCCTGGTACATGGGCAAGGTACCTAGGTTTCAATCATGCAATTCAGTTAAGTGTGCATACAATGGTGTCACGGTATTCAAGGAATGTCAATCAAATGAAATTTCCAAAGACATTCATCAACTAAAATATCACAATCATTTAACAGTCGATACTAAAGTTATACCTTGGAAAATATCATTTGACGCCAGAGCGTCTTGTGCTGACACGGCGTAGGCACGACCTTGAACTATAGGTCGAGAAGGCCTTTGAGCAGATGCGGATGTCGTGTTCTCTTTCCTCGTCTCGGGACATTCTCTGATTCGGTGTCTCATCTTGTCGCATCTAAAGCATGCACCCGTTATCCACCAACACTCCTCTAGCTTATATCGTCTTCCACATCGTGGACAAGACTCGGCCGATGCGAACGAAGAGGTGCATGAAGTTGTTTGTTTCCTCGACTGAGGCGTCGTCGTAGAGTTTGATGGGCGAAAAGGCCTCATAGTTGTAGACGTAGGTGGTCTCGAGTACACAGTCTAAGCAGGCTGAGATGGTGATGCCATCAAAAACCTCGACCTCTTGGCTGATTGTTCGGAGGCATAAGACTATGGTCTACTTGCACCACTTCTATCATGTTGTGATCACCTCTGATTCATTTCCTCGATATTTTTCTCGGCTATTAGAGCCAAGTTCATGACTTCTACATGTCTCCAACTGAAACATAGAAGTTCTCTCCTTAATAGCGGGCTTCAGACCACGCTCAAACTTGTTGGCCTTCATGAGTTCCATAGCAAGGTGTTGTGGAGCAAACTTGGAAAGCCGTGTGACCTCTGCCTCGTACTCGTGTATGGACATCTGGCCTTGTTCCAGCGATATGAATTTGACTTCCCATTGATTTCTAACTGCTTTAGGAAAATATCTCTTGTTAAACACTTCAATGAATCGATCCCAGGTCCATGGAACACAGGGTATCTCCTGCAGTCTGGTCCTCTCAGCAGACTTAAACCAAACGTTTGTTGCTTATTGCAGTTGAAAAGAAGCCCACTTGACCATTTCTTCTTCGGTACACGAAATCATATGAAGAAGCTTTTCGATCTGAGTCAACCATTCTTCCGCTTCTAGCGGATCGGCTTGGCCTTGAAAACTTGGGGGATTCATTCTCCTGAACTCATGAAACCCCGAAGGTTGGCACCGTTGTGCAAGCAGTGCAATCTGTTGGGCCATTGTGTTGGCCTGTTGCGCCATTATGGCGGCCATCGCTTCTAACACCTGAGAGACTCCTCCATCTTCATGTCCACCAATCGGAGTGACATTCTCCCCTGTCGTCGACCCCTTGCAGACATATCGATCTGTTACAATGAAACAAAAGTTTCAATTACCAGATGTTCCTATGTTCTGACAGAATTCTAACACTCACAGTCTATGTTCTGACAAAATCTAATACCATAACTTGAACCTACAGCTGTAGCTCTGGGTCCCCCATAAAACCTAAAGCCATAGCTTTGATTCCAACTATGACAACTCGGATTTTCTACCCCAAAATCCGTGCCATCAGATCGCAGATCACAATCTAATATAGTATTATCCTTTGCATCAATGAGGAAATGAAACAGACATCATATATATACATAGCAGAAGCAAAATCTCCACCTCTATACAAAATACCATGCAATGGAGACCAAAATAAAACCACTGGTGATGGCCATCCATCACCTAAACAGTGGTACACAATTTGGCTATACAAAAACTAATCCCATCATTCATACAGTCACATAATGTACTAAGTCAAAAATCCTCAAAAATCAATACTATACTGAATTCAAATCACTTCGTCTACGGGAAGAAATCCTCAAGTGGAAGATCTTCCGGTACGAAATCAGGATCAGTCTCCAACTCTGGGTCCTGGTCAATGTTTACACCTGTGACGTATAGTCGGAGTGAGCTAACAGACGAAGTTCAGTGGAGAAAATCAATATCAATCACATTTATTGTTACGAAACATAGATTCAATGACTACTGTTTAAAGTAATTTAAAAGCATTTAAATATCAGTCGTACTTTCAAAAACAGTTCATGTTAAACAAATCTCAATATCTCATTTTTCGTATTCAAACAAAGAGTCATGTCAGGAGTAGAAACATATCAGTAAACGGAACACATAATCGGAAACAAAAACACATCAATGACGAATCACATCGATAAAGAGACCTCATCAGTAATCGGAACACATCAATAAACGCATCACATCATGAACCTAAGCAGCCAATTTTCCAGGCAACAAGCAGCCATTCTTCCAGGCACAAGGTAAAAACCCCGGGGCCTCTACCCCTCTCTGGAGCCTCTACTCCTCTTAGAGTTCAATCACATAACGCATCAATTTGGAACACATTCGAGACAGTGCAATTGTGAAAATTAACGGATTCGGAGTTCACATACTATGTTTATTTTCAATCTCACATTCAAATCTTATCGGTTTCGAATTTGTAAATCATGCGAATACGAATCAACATCAAAACATTTAAAGAGTTCAAATTCAAATCAAACTTATTGCATTTCATTCGATCTAATCAAAGCATCTATGGAATCAAATCAAAATGTACTTGTATATCGAAGTTTCCCCACCTTAGTTCCGAAGGTGGTACGCTAGCAATCCAACGATCCAAAGACTTTACTGATCACCTCGATTCTCAATCTATAACACATTACGTACACCTACTATGTGTCAATGGTCGATAAATCATTCTTAAAATTTCTCATTTTCTTATGTCAACAACGTGTTGTGGCTTCCCTAACAGTGTGCTGTAATAGAGTCCACGACACGCTGTGATTTCCATGACAGCGTGTTGTGGCTTTCATGACAGCGCATTGTGGTCTTCATGATAGCGCACTGTGGTATAATGGCTACAACTGCGTATATTTGTAACTCTTTCTGCTATGGGGGTAACAGAGTGTTGTGGTTTCCCTGACAGTGCGTTGTTATCATTCACAGTGAACTGTTGTATCCTGACAGCGTGCTGCGGCTGGAGAGTTCATCTTCTCAGCGGTGCCACCTTCATTTCTCATGACAGCGCACTGTGAGAGTTGTCACAGCGAGCTGTGATCTGATTTTCCAGCGTCGGAATTTTTTTTGGAAACTTTTTTAAGTCCCAAAAATCTAAGCTCTATACTTTGAGCACATTCCACACAATATAATCCTAATCTAATGCATCAATAATTTGTGATATTTACCTCCTTAAATCGGGCACGCGACGCTCACGACGAACGTATCTAAAATCGACGCTTCACACTCTCGTGTTTCTTCCGATGGTTTGCAAATGACAACCCTTCGTTCCTCGCGATCAAACGGAGTCGTAAATCAAATCCTTGCGACAAATACAACAACTCCACGCTCTCTTGAGTGTAGAGGAAGAGCTTGGTTCAAGGTTTCACAGAAAACTAAAGAGGGTTTTGAGAGCAATGGTTTCTCCCATTCACAAATGCATCACCGCCAACATTCTTCTCGCGGTGATCAACGATGAAGATGAAGTTAAGGATAACAACACATAAAGAAGCAATGGAGATCTCTCTTCCTCTTTCTCTACTCTTTCTCCTTCTCTCCTCTCTCTCTCAACTCTTGCAAGGAACAAAAGAAGCTTCTAAGAGAAGTTTCACTTTTATAGTGGGGAGCCGGTTCGGTGTGAAGCAAACACGCCTATACAACTTATATGCCTTTCATCCAACGGCTCTAAATAACTTATCACACCTTACATCTTTAGACACGTGATCTTTACACGAAAATAAACACGAGTGCGTGTCACATTACTCGCCGACACATATACCTAGTCGGGTATATCGATGTCCGAAATTTCAGGACGTTACATTCTGGATAACAAGCATTTTTTTTTAGGGTAATTTAATTTTAAAGGAGTTTAATAATGTTATCATTTAGTAAAATAGTATATGATATCATTTATTATGCTATGTTTTATCATATGTTTCAATTTTAATATGAACAAACTATAGTACTTCAAGATCAATCTTACGAATTTCAAGGCACCTCAAATGTGGCACAATTCATTTAAAGATAGTTTGAGCTTCTTCATAATGTTTCTAAACAATATATATATGTGGAGGCTGGAAAGTCAATCATGTATAAATGTTAATTTTATATTTTCATTACTTAATCAATCAACTTATTGTGAATCAAATAGCCTATGTTTTCTTAATTGACGTTTATTTTAGTAGCTACTGTGTAGTTCTTTTTTAAGTTGCCTTTTTTAGGGGGACTGGTATATACATCAAACATTGGGAACATTGGCCCATATTGCTGCTGTTTTGTTCACATATCACTCCAGATTTGAGACATTATTGTTCTCTTATTACTTGTAGTTACTTTGAGCTATTTCTCCTTATTGTTCTCTTATTATTGTAGTTACTTTGATCTATTTCTCCTCTCGTGTGCTATTTTATTGATTGAATATTGTGCGGCCAAAGTCGAGGTTTGCGTCCTGGTGCCACACGTATCTGTCATGACACCTACAAACGGAGCCATGCTATTTCCGATGCTCCTTTTTCTTTTTTCACTCCTTCTTCCTGCCTTCAGTTTAGGTTTCTTTCTGATGTTCACTATTATGATCACTATGTCACACGTCTAATGCATATGGTTGCAAAGGAACTACTATGAGCATCCCATGGGTCATGGCATGTCAAAGTGCAAACAAGACAAAGTTAATAAATTTAAAAAAAAATTGGGTAGCTCGACCTGACACTCCCTTAGACAGTGGACAAGGCTTGGAAATAACCATGCATATGGGAAGTGTGCCACATGTTGGACAAACATGGACAAGGATGACATTTCCTAATAAAATTAGCTTTGAATGCATTCCCCCCCATCCGCAATTGTATGTTTGTGTGCTAAATTATTTTTATGTAAACAGAACCAGAGAGAGTTTCATACTGATGAATATGGGCAATCAGCACAAAGTAATTACAAAAAAAAATTATAAAAAACTCAACATTAAGATAAGGACGAAAGGTCTATCAAATTCTAAAATCAGAGGGCATGTAACATACAGAGCTAAGAGAGAGAGAGAGAGAGAGAAAAGGATACCGGTTTGGGCCTTCTTCTGCCAGGTCTGGTGTTCCCCACACAACCTAACCTCAATTCCAAAGGATAGTCTCAATATTCAATCATTAGGCCACAAGATACTGCAACATTACCTTTGCAGACAAGTTTCCAAGTCAATTCTATTATGAGGATAATCAAGTTGCAGTCTCCTTTGCTTTGAGTTCAAGTTGTTGCAGTTCTGCTAGTCTTTGAGCCCATGCTCTTTCCCTTGCCACTGCAGCCATTTTACGCTCTATCTTCATCATATTCTTCTTCCTTCTGGCTTCTTGCATCTGAGCTTTCCGTTTCTTAGCTTCTGACTGCTCATGCCAATCATCACACGCATATTAATATAAGAATTATAAAAACTAATTTTTTATATGAAAATAACATTAAATGGAAGTAAATAAAAATACAATTAAGCGAACCATTGCATCAAGACTGATTTGATCAAGCTAAACATACAATTAGCCTAAATGGCCACTAAGTGCAGCAAATAAAACTTGAAATTCTTCAGTGACCGATAATTACAATCTCTCTTAATTTCAGGAAGCTAGCATTTGGCAAACATTGATACTGACAGGTCTTCAGCTAAAACTGTGTGCCATGAGGGGGAGTCAAGCCCCCTACACTCCTATGAGCAGTTTTCCAGATCACCAATCTTGAGGCTGGATGTTCAATTGCAGATTCCCTGTCTAAAATGGAAAGCATGCCGCGGCATTTTGTGGCATATGGACTGTGAACAGAGGGGCCGAGCAGGATGAAATGACCCCACTGAACTTGCAAAAAAAAAAAAGATATACGGACTTTGGGTACGACAACCTACTACTATAAAAGAGTTAGTATCAGGTACTTCACTGGATTTGTTGCTCTTGATATTTGAGCCACTTTTGAGAGGCGTGCCATGGGGAACCTTCCCATGTGTTCCAAGTGAGTTGATGTCCAAGATCTCAGGATTGATAGTACAAAAGATTAGGTCAAAATACAATCTCCACCATCTGATTCAAAACGGTCAAAGCACATGTAAATTAAAGGCATGTTAGATATACATGGTGCCCATTAATTTTAAACTACATTTGACTGAGATGATGGAAATCCTTTTCGTCCGTATATTTTGCACCAGAGATCATTAGGTCATGAAGAACCTATCAGACGGTACAAAAGATTGTTTTACATGCCACATATCGCAAAAAGTGACGTGAGTATCAGGTCGCATAGGACTACCACCACAAACCAAATACTGAGTTGTTAAGATGAGAAATCCAAGTCCCCGAATCACGCTTACAATATATTAAGGGATACCTTTATTATCAACCTAAGATTCTTCTTTCTCAACCTTGGGTTTCACCTGTTTAAACCGTTGACTGCTTTGAATCAGATGATGGCGATAAATTTTCATCCCAATCTTCGCCACAAGATTTTGAGATCATCAGACGGTCACATTTGATTCCATGTAGCAAACATCCCGAAAATGATCCCAGAAACACATTTGGTGTATGCCATGATCATACTGATTTTTAGGAACGTGTGACGCGTGGAATTGAAATTTGAATGTCCGATTGTAAGCCCATGATCTCAAAATTTATTCTATCGAAGATTAGGATTAAAAATGATCTCCATCATTTGATTCAAAGGTCAACAGTTTAAGCACGTGAAACCCGGGTTGAAAATAAAGGTACCCTCTATTAGGTATCCAACCTGCTTATACACACTTTTGATACTTGGGTCACTTTTGGGGGTGTATTGCATACAGAATCGTGATATGATTTGATGCCGATAATCTCAAAATTTATTGAATAAAATATTAGAGTGAAAAACGATCTCTATCGTCTAGTTCAACGCAAACAAGCGTCATCTAAAGTTAAAGATATCTATGGTATCGGCTAATTTTAGATGGTGTTTAACTGCTTTGAATCAAATGATGGAGATTATATTTTTCCCAATCTCTTACACCAGAGATCATTAGACCATGGCACACCTATCGGAAGGTAAACGTATTTTAAGTCTACTTTGCACGTATTGCAAAGAGTGGCCCTACCACCTTGCACTCGTCAATCTTGTTTAATACTAACTAATTTTCAAAGTCAACTATAACTTGCCTCCCATGGAAGAAAATCCAGGGTCAACCACTGACTGTGAACTAGACATGCTATGGCAAACATCATGAATCAATTTATACCATATCATAGTGTGCACATAACATCTGGAATTGGGTGCCTCTAATCGTGCCAACAGGTTTTCTGAAAGCACCCACGTCCGAAACCCATTGGGTGCTTGGACTCAAACGATGGATTATTTTTCACCCCGATCTTTTATACAACGGATCTTGAGACCATGATCTACCATCACACAGTATGCTTTTTATTCCATGTGTCACAGATCCCAAAAAAATGGCCCTAAAATCACGTTTGAATGTGATGTGTGCCATATGATTTTAGGGCCACTTTTTGGTTACGTGTGCCATGTGGAATAAAAAATTGATCGTCTGATGGTACGCTCATGGTCTCAAGATCCATTGTGTGGAAGATCGGGGTGAAAAGTGATCTCCATCGTCTGATACCAAGCAATCAAGGGGTTTCGAACGTTGGCGCTTTCAGAAAACCTGTTGGCACGAATAGAGGTACCCTATGGAATTTTCTTAACAGGGTGCAACAAGTCACACATTGTTATGCCATCTAAGCATGACGTGTAACCCAAACAACTTTCTACGAAATATAAATTCTAAAAACAAAAGTTTCCTCTAACGGAGTTACATAATTGTAAGAATTTAATCAGAGAATCTCTAAATCTAAAGATATTGGACTGAAATCAATGTCCTCATTAGCTTTCCTATGATTGTATGTAGTGATAACTTCAGAGAAGAAAGAGTATCAAAACATTCTTCAAGATATTATAAATAAAGCATGATAGGATAATGTCAACCCTATACATTTCCTTGAGTCACTGTTGACACTTGAAAGCTCGATTCACCATTCATTTGGCATCGACGCCCATCGAGTTTGTAGAGACTCATAGTGCTGATTGCTCTTGTCGATACATGGTTTGCTTTCGCAAAAATGAAATCTACAAACTAGAGATGGGATATAGGGCTCACTCCATGAGTGGGGATGATAGATTTAGAGAATGATCAAGTTTTCTAAGATGTGATCACTGTGTGAATTGCACGAAAACATCTATGATATTGATCGGAGAGCTTAGCGCTAACCAGAAACAAGTGGAGAAATAGGACTCACAAAGCTGATCCCAAATAGATGGGATAAGGCTGTGATGATGATGACTAAAACATCTATGATGAACCACTCAATTGTCAAGGATAATCAAGTCTGTGTGCTTAGGAATTGTATCCGACAGTGCCTAGTAAGTGGAGCCTTGAGAGCATCCCTAAATAAATTATATGAGTGGCACTACTCGAACAAATTAAGTACAGGATTAATCCCTATTCCTGTATTGTGTGTTTGGCATTCTCTTACCGCCAACTTACATTCATTACACCATGTTATGAAGAGGATAACTTCTTCCAATTGCTACTCTAGTGTACAATGTCAACGTTGTGCATGATTCAACAGAATTATGTACATACAAGTCAGGATGATACTAGTAGCAATTCATGTTTTTTTTTTTTTTTTTTGGAACAGAAGTTCAAATATATTTATTAAGAGGTAGAAAAAAGTGTAGCAGCATAGTTGCACGAAGTTCAAAGTTTGGGCCTACAACAAATCCTCCTCTGCATGGCCAGATTACCATGCATACGATGCAGATTATACTAAAGTATAGCCAGGGAATCAATAGAAACACAACCCCATCTTGGATCCTTATCTTTAAAAGTCGTCCATGCAAAAACCTGGTTTTAGAGGAGATTCCTGGATCGAATAAAGTTTAAGCAGAACAAATCCTCCTCTGCATATCCCACATTCTTGAGGGATACATCAAATAAAGTTTCAACAGACGAATCTATAGACAGTAATTGAACATACAGCCAAGTGAGGCCAATCAGAATGAAAGATTAAGCAGCTCTCAAGGATGTAGATTTCTATGAATTCCACGAAACACCTATGGAATTTGCATCTAGATAGACAAGTTTTCAAACTGCTTTATTCATAAAGAAAGAGTCTTTAGCTCTAGTCATTGTGTTCTTTAAAATGGACAAAGGGTGCGAATCTAAAAAGAGAGATTCCCACACCACTTATATTTTTAGAACAGAAGGTGCTCCCCAGGATCAAAATTGTATCAGATATGAAGGTACACCTTAGTGCACCTTTTCCACCCTTTCCATATTGTAGCTTCCCTATTTTTCCGCTCTCCAAGCCTAATAAAGCCACCATGACTTCATATTTAACTCTGAGATTATAGTAAGTCTGTACCATCATACATGCCAGCGGTGGCAATCCTCCATCACCATGACTTCACATTCAGTTTCCTAGTTTTTTAACTCTCATTTCGTCCTTGTCCCATTATAGCAGATTGCCCCCAGGGTAATCCATCAAGCAGCCACAAGATCTGAAGGGTATATATCCTTACTTTCATAGTACATGTGCACTCATGCCCATCAGGACACCCACTCTTCCCTTTTGTGAGGTGTTCTCTATTAATCGGTTACATTTTATCATACGTCCACTCATGCTTTGTACTTGCTCCTTCCCTTGCAGGAATTGTCATCAAAATCACCAAACTATTATTAGCAAACCACGATTAAATTGTGAACTTTTGGTTCAAACTTTTTCATTGCTTAACGTGCTGGACGGCTGCGATATGTTGTTAGAAATTTCCAATCTGATATACATTCCTAGAGAAAGATGAACACACAGATTTTCGACAAGGGAAAGGAGTAATAAATATTTTCAGTCTCTTCTGTTTATATTATGCGAGAACATTGCAGGCCAATTACATGGGGAGGGCAGAAATATCAGGCAACTCCTAGAGTGGTAGCTTTTGGATGGAAAACAACCCTCAATAAAATATTTTCCGTCGACCACTTGTTACATCAAGGGATGCTAAACGCTATCATGCACAGAAAGACCTGCGGATCACTTTCTATCGCATTGAAGTGTTGCTACCATGGTATTGACAGATAATTGGTAGCATTAGGGTACTTGGGTAACATCACCATCTTTTGATTCATTGTCAAAGGAATAAGGATCTGGATTTATTTCCAGATCAGGCACTATGTTAAAGCTAACTGCAGTGGCTATTCTTTAGTCTCTCTGGTTAGAGAGAAAATCAAGAATATTTTAAGGAAATTGTAGTTCAGTTCAAGATATTATCAAGACTGCTGAAACTTATATACACTGGTGGCCATAGTCACAAAGTCGGTAAAATCGGCAAGGGTCTAATCGAGAAAAATTGGTAAAAGTCAGAAAAAATTGGAAGAAATCAGGGAAAATGAAAAAAACAAATAAAAAAATATATAAAAATACAAAAAAGTATCATAATGTATTTGAAGTAAAAAATTACAATTTTAATGAAGAAAATAATACAAAATACCTAAAAAATCAGAGAAATCCATAAGTAACAGCCATTAATATCAGCCCGACCCACTGATAGCCATTTTAACAGCCATTAAAATCAACCCAACCCACTGATAGCCATTAAAATCCCTAGGTTTTTAATTTTTAACAGGCATGTTAGAAGCCATTAAAATCCCTAAAGTTTTTAACAGGTATAAGCAGCCATTAAAGAACAAGAGAAAAAAGAAGAAGAAATAATCAGCAACCATATCGCCTAATCCCTGAGTCACCGACTTTTTGAAAAAGTTGGAGACTTTTGTGACTATGCTGCTGGCAGCCTCTAGACAGCTGCTGCCCAAAGGAGTTAGTATTCAGGTTGAGGATATATGGGCTGCTACTCAGGTGGGATCTTTCTTTTTATCTTTCCAAGAGTTGGATTGCCGATTGTAGCTAAGATATTCTTCTGTTATCTTTCCTTTTTATAAGCACCTCGCCTAGTAGCTTTTTTGTAATTATATTGTCGTAATTAAAAAGGAAATTCAATTTCCAAAAAAACAGATTTAGGGAATTATTATACCCATAGGATGGACATTATGGAAGGAAAGAAATTAAGGATTTGGCCAAAATAAAGTAACAGAAATGATCCACATCATCTCAAAAGTCAGAAGGTATATATATATATATATTGTTTATTTTTGTGATTGATAAGGAAGCTCCATATTAAAATATGAAATAAAGAATAGAGTACAGGGATTCAGCGAAATGCTGAAACAGAAGAAAGGAAAAGAGACGAAAATGAAAAACTGAAAAAAGAAAGAATCCCCAACCCCAAACTAACAGTGGCTGACCCGAAATAAACCAGAGAGGCCAGATCTCTCACACCAAGAGGAAAAGAGGCTAGTGATGCAGGCTATCCCATAACGACAAATCCCCACTCCATCCTGACTTGTCCAGTCTCAACTATTCACCTAGCAAATCTTTCACCATCTTCATAATCATAGACACAGGTTTACATATTCTACGAAAAATTCTATCACTTCTTTCTTTCCAAAGGGCCCAAATAACCGCATATAAACAGATCTTCCACAAAACCTCTAGGCCCCCTTCAGAGGAGATCCCATCCCACACACTAATCATCGGGCAGTACTCTTTAGACTGGACCCAACTAATATCAAACAAACGATAGATTATGCCCTAGCTATCTTTAGCAACCCAACAGTGAAGAAACAGGTAATTAATGTTCTCCTCTTCGTAACACACAAATTATCCATCTGCTTGCCCATCCTAATCAGCTGATCAACCATTTAGATTCGGCATCATGCAAATCACCAACCGAGAAACCTAATTTGAGGGGGATCATAGCTTTCAATACCTTGGCTCATTCCTGTTTGATCAACGGTCTATTTGTTAATATTCTATAGAAAGATTTAACAGTAAAAGCAACTTTCTTATTACCATTCCAAATTCTGATATCTTCATTCTGATTGACTTTGTTTGTATTTCTTAGCAGAGATAATGATGTCGAGTACTCAACACACTCTTCATCTAACAAATTCCTCCTGGTGTTAGGGGGATGTTAGGGTTCGGGCGGTCAGGGGGATGTTAGGGCGGAAATCGCTGGGCGGCGCCCCGGACGGGCGCCCCAAGATCGGGGTAGCCGCTATATATATATATATATATATAAAATCATAAATGTATATATTTTAAATAGAGTCAAAGGCTATTATATAATTCAACAGTTGACTACAATAGATCATATGACAAGTATTTGCTCCAATTTTATGTACCAGAGATCTATTAATCATAAACTTCAAATCAGACGGCCCATATTACATTTTTACATATCACATGTTCCTAAAATACCAAGTCATTCTTTAAATTTGGTGCAATCACTTGAAAGCATGTGCAAGTAATGGCACTGTGGGCCTGTGGCACACAGACACACACACACAGTCTCACATAGTCACATATATAATTTTTTATATAATATATATAATTTTTTTATATAATATATATAATTATATGTACTAATATATATATATATATATATATATATATATATATATATATATATCTGTCACTGTGCACTGCAGGAAAGAAGAAGAAAAAAAAATGCAGCCAATCGGCCCAATCCAAAAGATGAGAAGAAGAAAAAAAAAATGCAGCCAAAAAGATGAGACTGATGCAACAAAAATGTAGCCAAAAAAAAAAAGTGATGCAAAAAAAAAATACTAGAAAAAAAAGTGATGCAAAAAAAAAAATGCAGCCAAAAAAAATAAGTGATGCAAAAAAAAAAAATACTAGAAAAAGAAGAACCAGAAGAAAAAAAAAAAAAAAAAAAAAAAAAGCCTGATGTTGCTGCCTGCTGGACTTCCAGAGGGTGCCACCTTGTCGGAGCTTCAAAGAAGTAGCAGCAAAGAAAATGGCTGCCAAAAATAAATAAATAAAACAGAGGACAATAAGAAAAAAAAAAAAAAAAAACCCTACCGGAGCCCCGGAGCCAGAGCCTTGATGCAAGCCGGCGGGAGGATTGCTGGATCCCTATGCTTCAAAAAAGAAGTACAGGAGATTGATCAAAAAAAAAAAAATTTAATATGCATAGAAGAAGAGGAAGGAAGAAGAAATGAAAAAAAAAAAAAAAAAAAGGACTCACCGGACGGTCGCCGATGGTAGTCGGTGAGTGGATGAGCCGATGAGAGGAGAGATGAAGAAGAAGAAGCCTCTCAGTCACCCCAAGCCCTAACCCTTTCGATTTGCAATGAAACGAAAAAAAAAAAAAAAGCTATGTTTATATAGCTGGCCATATGACCATACGATTTAATTTTGCCGGGCGGGCTGGGCTGGCCAAGCCAAACCCGCCTCAGAACAGCCCCTCAAAATCGAGTCATTTGGGGACCCGATCATCCATGGCCGCACCGATATTTGGAACATTGATCCACATTACTCCCAGCATTCGTGGACAGCGCATATATCAACGAGAATCCCTCTTTTAGGGGTTGATTTCCAATCCAAGAATCATCCCAAAAGAGAATCCTATCTGCGCTTCCCCAGTTGAATCTTGGCAAAAGGCCAAACCTCACAAATTCCTTTCCACCATTTTGAAACTAACTCTATTTCCATTACCCCAATTATTATTCATCACCCCATATTTCTCGATGAGAAATTGCAACCACAGTTTCTCTCTTCCCCTTTCATCAACAGCCCGCCAAAGCCATTTTTCCAGAAGAGCCTTACTCTTATATCTTAAGCTTCTTATGTCAAGCCCACAAAAACACTTAGGCCAAAGACAAACTCCCTCGCATAGGACATCCCTCTCAATCTGCTCCAATTTCTCAATAACACCTGTTGGGCATGCATACACTGGCATATATAACACCAGCAGACTACATAGAGCGCTCTTCACTAAACATAACCAACTCCCACTGCTCAATAATTTACTTTTCCAAGTTGCCAAACGAGATTGAAATCTTTGAACCACTAGATCTCAGAGATCAGCCATAGGTTTACCTGCAGCCAGCGGCAGACCAAGGTATTGTGTGGGTAAGTTCTCAACACTACATCCACTTCCTCTGCTAAGCAAGAGAGATAATTGAGATCCATCCCGACTCCAAGAAGCTTGGATTTGAAAAGATTGATTTTCTGACCACATAAAGCCTCATAGATAGTGAGAACATCCCTAACCGCCGTGACCTCATTCCTATCAGCTTTACAGAAAATCGTCTTGTCATTAGCATATTGAAGGTGAGTAACTACTCTCCTATTCCTTCCCACCTTAAAACCCAAAATATTATTGAGTTCACATGATTTCGTATTCATCCCATCCAAACCTTAAGCTACTATTTTTTTTATCTCTAAAAACACAATAAGTTTATTAATAAAAACAAAATTACAGTGGATCAAAGCAATAGAGCGAGAAGCAGCTTCAGCTACCATATTGAAAAGCATAGGAGATATGGGGTGTCCTTGACATAAACCACGAGTACTCTTAAAGTAACCTTTAGAGGACCTGTTAATAATGAACGAAAAGGAAG
Source organism: Chloranthus sessilifolius (assembly GCA_021018995.1). NCBI lineage: Eukaryota > Viridiplantae > Streptophyta > Magnoliopsida > Chloranthales > Chloranthaceae > Chloranthus > Chloranthus sessilifolius. The sequence continues at coordinate 101,766,628 of CM037584.1, read as the reverse complement.
CAGATGAATAGGAGGCTTTCATCCAATTTCGCCATTTATCCCGAAAACTGAATCTGCTCATCATATAGTCCAGAAACTTCCAGCCAACTCGATCATACGCCTTCTCCATATCCACCTTCTAGATAACCCCTAGAGATAAATGAATATGAGCAGAATAAACTGCTTCTTGCGCCACCACGGCAGAGTCCATTAATTGTCTACCAGCAACGAACGCACCTTAATTTTGAGAAATGATTTTGTCCGAATAATCTATTTGCTAGAACTTTAGCACGGGTTTTGTATACACTGCTAAGGAGGCTAATCGGCCTATTGTCTTTAATGTCTACCGTCCCAATCGCTAGATCTCTGCTGGGTTTTCCCGAATTTGATTCCTTGGGTTCTGGTTAACTAGAATGGCCTCAAAAGGGAAGGACCTCAAGGAGCGTTTTGGAGGGTAGGAGCCTACGCTATTATGTGGAGTATATGGCTGGAAAGAAACGCCCGCATTTTTAATCGCAAACAGCGGCCTATCGCTATTATCCTAAAGACGGTCATGGGCAGTATGAGCCACTAGGTTGCACTGGATAAGCATGGGAGGCAGGTGATGCGGAATCGAAGCCTAGACGCCGAGATCGTGGCCGGATAAAGAGACGCCGAAAGAGAAAGTGGGGTTTTAAAAAAAAAGGCCCATTAAAGACCCGTGTGCACGTTATTTTAGACAATATTTTATCTAGGTTTAGTTTCTTTTTTTTTATTAGGATTCTTTTAATAAATGGTTTATTTTAGGATTAGTTTCCTTATTTGAATTATTTAGAGGTCATGCACATATATATGATATGTGAGACTATTAATCTCGTTACTTTCTGCACAACTATCGGAAAAATTGTCATAAGTCTACCAATGTGTTGGAATTATGTGATTCTTGTCTTGTTGGAAAGCTAGTTCGATAAGCTTTCAAACAAGACCAATTTCACGTCAATCGGACATCGTTTGACTCTTCAAAAGTGGTCGCATAATAAAAAAATGGGATTAGCAGTGAAATTAATTATGACAGTTAAATTAGAAAGTTTTAATGATTGATTAGGAGTTTTATTTTAAGTAGTATTCCTAGGGTTTCTTTTCTTTATAAATACACATTGCAATCTCTTATGAGAATTATTAGTTGATGATGAATGAAAATTTGAGAGCATGCTTTGTGGAAACCCTAGAAGACTTGTGAAGAGTTTTCACTCGAAAGAGCGATTCTTTCACAACCTGAGGAGTGATTCTTCATATCTCGTGCAACTTGGTGTGAAGCTGACATACAGCCTTGGTTAGATGACCCTTGGTATGAAGCCTTGGATCTATCTTTCTATTCTATTCTTTTCTCTATTTATTATCTGGTAATATCTTCCCTTATTTGATAAAATTTTTACACCTCAAATCTAAAAATTTTGAATCTTTTGATTTATCCCTTTTGATTCATTTAATCCCTTGAGCCCTCGTTTTTCCAAACCTTTGAGGAGTCAAGAGACGACACTATAATTGTCGTTTGATGCCCTAAACTAGATCGAAACTCGAATCCTTCATTGGATCCGTTATTCTAGATCGAGAAACTTAATGCATGCAAAACGCTACATGAAATTAATATAATTGTTTTAATTAAATTCATTGAGTTACTTATGCGTTTGGGATAATTTCGAATATTTTATTAATCAATTTAATCTATGGTTAATCCCAATTCGCATCATTTAGGGTTTAGCGTTTTTGTCCAGCATCAACAGGGCTGCGAGGATTTCTGAGCATAACTGGCTCCCCTGTGCTAGTTTTTTTCTGGGAATGGTGGCAGCTGGCTTTGTGTGGCCATGTCTGGCCGCTCTATTTTTCTTGTTTGTATTTTTGTCTTTTTTTGTTTGCTCTTTCTGGCCTGTTGGGCCTCCGTTATGTGAAATTCAGCTTCTCGCTATTTTTTTAATATATTGCTCTTTTATATATTACTCTTTTACTGATTAAAAAAAAAATGTGAAATTCAGGTTTCTTCCCACAACACATCTTTCATGGAATTACTTGAAGTCCATGATATCAGCTTTCAAAAGATACCAAAAACATTAAGATGAAATTAAGAACACCCTCAATTTCTGAAGTTGTTTCGAGGCAGAGAGTTAATCTCCATAAATCGATGATAGCGGTGGGTCTCAGGATACTGTCGCCATCTTTGCTGATCAGATGGGGTGTCTCCGCGATAAACTCCCGATCAACTACCTGGGCCTGCCTCTGGGCATCGGCAAACTAAGGGCTTGGCACTAGGATCCGATAGTCAACAAGTTCAAGAAAAGGCTCACGGTTTGGGAAAGCATGATGCTTAGTAGCGGTGGCCGGCAAACCCTCATTAAGTCCACTTTCGCCTCCATTCCCATCTTCTATTTATCCATGTTTATGGAAGCGGCCTCGATGATTGCTACACTTGAAAAAATTGTCGGAGACTTTTTCTGGGAAGGGGTGAGGGATAGCAAAAAGCTTCACCTGGTCAATTGGAATTCTTGTTGCATGGAGAAAGATGGGGGTGGTTTGGGAATTAGAAGAGTGGCCCTTGTCAACAAGGCACCGTTGGGGAAATGGATTTGGAAAATTGGGGATGATCGGGAGAGAGATAAGTTATGGTGGAACTGTGGAAGGTGGTAACCGTTACATATGGTGTTGCTACCAATGATTGGAATTGGTCCTTCAACAACTCTCAGTACTCGGCTTGGTGGGCTGCTATTAACTCGGTCCTTTCTGAGTTCAATCATGGCATTAGTCTCAGCTAGGGTGCCGGTAGCATGATTCGATTATGGGAAGAAAATTGGGTTACTGATGATACTCTCAAGCAGGGGTTCCCCAACATCTTTAGAATTGCTATTGCTCATAATGCATTCATAGAAGACCTTGTGGACCGTCACAATGACTCCTTTCTTTGGAATATCAGCACCAGGAGTATACTCAAAGATTCTGAAATTGATGAGTATGTCTCGCTCCAGACGATTCAGCAGGCTAATCCTAATGCTGGGAGTAGGGATTGTCGAGTTTGGAAGCTGAATGCTAAAGGGTTTTTCTCAGTCAAATCCTTATATAATTATTTATTAAGTCTGGAGTCGGTCGCGAGCTCTCACCCCTCTTGGAATCATATTCCATATTTTGGAGAGTTAAAACTCCACCCAAAATCAAATTCTTCACCAGGTCTGCTGTTTGGGGAAGATGTCTGACCAGTGGCCAGCTGATCTGTATATGAGAAGCCAAGAATCTGTGAATCATGTTTTGCTCCATGGCCCTTTTGTCTCTAGAATTGAGGGGAATTTCTTGACAGCTTTTAACGTTCCCCTGGTTTTTCCATGCTATGTGGAGTTGTTTCTCTTCCAATGGCGTAAGATTCACATGGAGGGAGTGGAAAAAGACAACTAGGACATCACGGTCTATGCAGTTTTGTGGGCAATTAGGCTGGAAAGGAATGCAAGGGTTTTTAGGGAGATTGGGAAAACTGATTTCATGGCAATCAGATCCACTACCAATGTCATCCTCTATTGGCTGATGGGCTGAGGTTTCGATCACGTTGACACTAGTCCCTCTAAGGCTCAAAATTGGGTGAGTCTTAACCTCGTGGGTTAATGGGGTGCCTCTCGAGTTTCTTTCTCCCTCCCTTTGCCTTGGGCTGCTCATTGTGTCTCGGGGATCTTGAGGTTTTTCTTCTTTTTTTCGCGTTTCTTTTTGGGTAGTTGTTTGCTACCCGCCAAGGTATGGCCTCCTTTGTAACCTCTTTGTTTCTAATATATCCTTTGTTATCGTTCCAAAAAAGAAAAAAAAAAAAAAAAATTCCAGAAACTTCTAAAGAACTCAAAAATATAACCATCTGGGCCTTGTACCTTATTTTTCCCACTCTTCATAACAGCTCTCCTAACTTCATCTTCCTCAAAATTCTCTCCATGCGAAGCTTATCCTCCTTAGAAATATGTTTAAAAACAAGCCTATCCAAAGTTGGTATGTTCCATCTCTCTATATAACTGGCCATAAAAAAAGAAATTATCTGATCCGCAATCTGATTTTTATCCTCATACTGAATCCCATCCACCACAATACTTCTCATAAGCTTATTTTTGTCTCTGGCATTAGCTACCAAATGAAAGAACTTTCTATTCTGGTCACCAGTCATCAACCAATGGACTTCAGATTTTTTGCTTTCACATAATTTCTTCTTTGGTGCACTTGTCATTGAACTTCATCTTCAAGTCCAACCTGATTCCTCTTTCCTCCTTCGTAAGTGGACGAAGTTCCTCAATGTTATCTAAGGCCTAGATCTTGTGCATAAGGTCATCTTTCGCTTTCTCCACCGTCCAAATGTTTCCATATGCAGGAGTTTCTTAAGCTTAAGAGAGAACCTGTGGGCAGCAGACCCTTCAACCTTTTCTTCTCCCTACCATTGCATCACCAGCTGTTTAAAATTCTCATCTCGGAGTCACATATTTTCAAATCTAAAAGGAGAGGCTCTACCAGTAGATGTACAATTCAGACTTATCGGTCTGTGATCATCCAGAAAAATGTCTAGCCAATTCAGAGAGCACAAGAATCTGTGAAGACGACATAGAGTGGGCACATCTTGGAGCCTTGACCAGGTGAAATGCGCCCCCCCCCCCCAACACACGCACACACACACAAGAAAGTCCAACAAACCACAATCATTGATGAAATCTTTGAAAATTTTCATACCAGCCCTATATTTTCATGATCATACCAAATTATATTAAAATCCCCTCCTATACACCAAGGATCAAGGTAGTTAAGGCGGTGTGGCGACGTCATGATGAAGAGGCTCGCTACGCCATGGCGTGGCTATAGCGAAGCCATGGCGAGGCTATTTATTATTATGATTTTTTCAAAAATTATTTTATCTATTAATTAGTAGTATTTTTTAAAAAATATTTTTTACATAAGAAAAAAAATATAGGAAAAAAAAAATTCAACCACTAAAGCATCATACTTTGATTCTAATATTGAAGATTTCATGTTCTAGGAATAAACAAATATCAATAAATACAAATTAAATATGGAACATCAACAAATTTGTAATATGGTAAGTATAAATAAATAAATATGAAATATCAATAAATATAGAAATTTAAAAAATATGAAATATTAAGTACACATATGGTAGTGCCGTCAACGCTTGGGCTTCAGCGACGCTAGTGTTGGTAGCTGCTATGAAGAGAGAGAGAGAGAGAATCGAGAATTTTGTAACTTATAAGTTGACGTTTTGTGACTTGTAAGTTAACTTTTGTAATTTATATAATATAAAAATGTCATAACTTATAAGTATTATACTTTATTATCCAAAAATAAAATAGCATGCATAGCGATGTCATAATGTTATTCCACCATGGCGACACTATGATGTCGTTATTTATCCATCATGGCTATTTGATTATATATGGCGTTTCCCATCGCCATTCGCCATGGCGAGGCCATAGCGAGAATATAGCGTGACCTTGACAACCATGCCAAGGATCATCCCAAGTTGAAGAAATGGCAGACAGCTCATATCAGAAATTGTCCATTCTGTTATCATCATTCGAGCCATAAAGTCCTGAAAAGATCCAGCTTTTCCCATCATTCTTGTTACGCAATCATACTGAAACTGAGAATTCGCCAATCTCAGTTTCAAGTTGCTCAAAAAGCAATGAATTCCATGGCACCAAAGAGGCACCCATGGAATCGACCCTTGCCAGTCCCATTTATTAACCCCAAGACAGAAGAAAGTTTCTTTCTATCAATGCTTCCCCATTTTGTTTCCTGGAGGGAAACAATACTAGGGTTCAATGGGTCATAGCATGAAAGCAGCCTTCAAGTGTGTCCCAGACCTTTCCAAAAATTGCAAAATATCATCATCGGGAATAAAGATGAGATAAAGTCCTCGAAATGTGGAAAGATCCACATGAGAGTAGTTGAATTAAATTTTGGTGAAAGCCTTGCTGGAAACCTTGGTCTAGCCAATGGTGGACCTTGGTACAGAATCACAAACGGGACCTGAAGCTATCCTGGATTATTCTGCATGTACCGTTCCTGTGATGCTGAAACAGAACCTCTGTTACATTGTATATGACGCGAACTTCTCAAACCTGCTAGCTGCAGTGGGCGACTCAAAGCGTGATGGGATGGGTTAGCATGAAGAAGATAACCATTAGAAATTACCTGACTTCATTGAATAGATTCAAGACATATGTAGCAACATAAAAGTCATCTCTCAACATATATGAAGAGCAGCTAACCAAGAAGTAGATCCACTCAAGGAATGTGCAACTACGGATTATTTACTTTAGGATATCCAAATGATTTACGCGAAGGGGTTGTACAGTAAGCTTTGAATTTATATTTGCGGCTTACAAGAAGCAATTTGCTTTGGATTGCCTCTCCCTCATGCATTTTCCTCTAATTGATCATTGAATAAATTGATCCTCATAGATAAATGAAAAAAGGTAAAAGAGGAGAATCATCATCAGCAACGAAAAATAGATGAAGTGAATGATGCATAAAAACTACCATAGCAACCAAGGTTTATCTTCAGAAATACTTTCCACTGTAACATAATGAATTCTACAACTTTGACAAAGAAAATTGCGAAGGAAAGCATTATACTTCTTTTTTTTGTAAATCAATCACTTTTAATTTTTTTAGCAAATTATGTAAATCAATCTTAGATAAATAAATCCAAAACTGCGAAAGGAATTATGTTTTTACATGGAAATACTTCCTGGGAATCAAAAGTGAAGCAAGAAAGGGTTCGAGAAGCACATACTAATATAAAAGCCCTGCGCTGTCTCATGCGCTTTTTATCCTTTCTTCCCTTAACACTTCCTTCATTAGGTCGACTTCTAGGTATTGGTTCCCCAGGGACATACTGAACCCATGCATAAGGACCTGTATTCTTCCAATGAACATGATTACGATTACAGAGGAAGATTCCCAGAAAAAAATTTAATAAATAAATAAACTTTTCCAAAAAGTACCAAATAAAAAGAATCATCCAAACGCTATATTAAAGTATGGGAAAAGGAGCTTTCCCCGTCGTTAAAAATGCTCTAGCTTCCAAAAAAAGTGACAAGACACCGTAAGGTCCTGTTTGGAAGGATGAAAATGGCAGAAAGGAAAACACTTTCCACAATTCCCGCCATATGCTAACTAAAAATGGCACCCCGAGTAATTCCACGTGCATGAAAAGGCCCATCTTCTTATATAAATTAACTTTTGAGCCTACGAAACTCTAAAACCTAAATATTCAAACCTTTTTTTATATAAACCAACATCTTCTGATGTTGGGTGACTCTTACAGAACGTGGAGCCATAGAGGCAAATCTATGCACACCGCAAGGGTACAAAAGGGCCAACAAGGAGAGTAAGGTAATTGTTTGATGCTTTTGTAGATTTTGAATTTATACACTATAATCATCATCTTATCATTGTAGATTGGATGAATGTGTTAGCAAATTTGGTTTTGGTGAAATGGGATTGAGGATTTTTTTCTTATAAAAATTCGCTGGCTTAGTTATTGATGTTATTCTTCGACCAAAAGCTCTAGCTGTTTTTTTCTCATGTTGATATTGTGAAGTTCAATATGGCTTAAGTTGTGCATATCAGTGTATTAAAACTCGGCGAGTTGACTCAGAACTCGGACGAGTCGACTCAAAACTCGGGAGGATCGACTTGGCTCGACCAAGTTCTGAGTCGACTGGTCTAAGGGATAGATCAGGCTTGGGACTTGAGCGACTCGCCGATCCGACTCGGGAACTCGACCGAGTTTTCGGACCCGGCGCGTCGAGTTAAATGACACTAAAACGAGGATGAGCGGGGGTTTTTATAGTTAAAAGGGAAAACTTGTAACTTCTCTCCTCTTTATATTTAAAGACCTTCTCAAAAGAAACTCCCCTCCCTCTCGTGCCCTAAAATCCCGAAGAAAGAGGAAGAAAGAAGAAGAAAAAAGAATCACAGCGCAATTCCCATCCCTCAGCCCAAATCACAGCCAAATCTCTTCCTTCAACTCTAATCTCAGCCTTAATCTCATCTCAACCCTAAAATCTCTAAGAAGAAGAAGAAGAATCGCAGCCCTCAGCGGCTCAGCCTTCAGCTCTAAGCTCTAAGTATTTTTCACTTTCATAAAAAAATTTGGTGTTGGAGCAGCCACAAGCTCCTGAGAAGATGGGTTTTTTGGTTGGAGCAGCCCTAAGCCCATGGTAAAACCCTTGCCCAAGAGATTTTTACTATGGGAATGTGTCACTTGGAAAAAAAAATTAAGAGCATTTTTTTTTATTAAAATAAAGACTGTTATTTTCAGGATATGTGCCACTTGGAATACCATCTAAGCCATACGATTTGAAGACCATATGTAAAGATCTTTTGAGGCCAAATATTGGCACAAAATATTATCATCTCATTGAAATCAGTCAAATGGCCTTCAAATCATATGGCGTAAAGAACTTTGAGGCCAAATATTGGCACAAAATATGATCCGTATCATCTGATTGAAATCAGTCAAATGGTCTTCAAATCGTATGGAGTAGATGGTGTTCCAAGTAGGACAGATTCCAATAACAATTAAGTCTTTCTTTTTAAACATGTGCGACGGTACATCATAGCCTTCAAATCATATGGCTTAGATGGTGCAACTTTTAGCACCTTTTTCTGCTCTTTTCACATACTCTGTGCAAATCATATGGCTCGGATTTTTTATTTTTTATTTTTTTTGCACATTTATTTTTTGTGCAAGTTTTATGCACAATATATATATATATATATATATATATATATATATATATATATATATATATATATTGTGCATGGACCAGTTTCATTCCATAATCCATAATGAGGCACAATATGAGAACTATTGGAAGGCAAATGATGAAAGATAAGATTCAACTCTCCATGTTGTTGGTTATTTTCTCAATCCAAAAATTCATTTTCGGCGTAATGTTTCAAAACATCCTGAGATCCGGTGTGGCTTGCAAGAAGCAAGTGATTTCCTTGAACGGGATACCGGATTCTCAATGACAGAGCAAGTATATAAGATTAATATTTTACAAAAGTAAACTTCATTTTAAAGTTCATGTTTTACAACATTGATCATGTGATATGAGATATTAAAGTTTACATTTATTTTCAGATAAACTATTACAATGATGCAATGCATACATTTGGAATGGAAAAAGGGAATACCGGAAGGACTAGATTATTTCCTGGTAAGTATCATTTGTGATTTGACTTTGTTTAATTACATTATTTCTCAAGTCAGAAAATATTATATATATAATTATATAATAATTTTTTATATATACTTGCAGTTGTTTGGTGGCAATCTTATGGTGGTTATGCTCCAGACCTCCAACATATTGTGGTTCGCATCTTTAGTTAGGGGTGTTCATCACCTGGTTGTGAAAGAAATTGGAGTACTTTCGACCATATTTAAACAAAAAAAGGAACCACCTAAAGCAACGGATGCTGAATGATTTAGTCTGCATTCATTATAATCTGAGGCTTCGAGAAAAAACATTAAAGAGACGTGGCTCTAATTATGATTTTGTCAATCTTGACAATATTTTTGTTAACAAGATTGATGAGTGGATCCATGAAAATGAGGATTTGGAAGATACTAAGGCATGGTTGGACGACATGGATGCGACAAAGGAAGAAAAATTAGGAAAAGGGGGATAGAGATTGAATTTTAGGAAGTGAAGTTTGAGGCGTTTAGATACATTTTAATGATTTTTTTACTTTTTTGTTAAATTATATTGTGGTTGGATTGGATGAATTTGAAGTTTTGAATAGTTGAACTTAATTTTAAAATTTAGTATTAGAGTGTGGTTGAATTGATAATGTAAAGTTAAACTTTTGTTTAGATGGATGAATTTCTAATTATTAAATGGATGGGATATGGGCAATAATGAATTTGCATTTATTAAATATTTAATTTAAATATATTTAAAATAACCCGAGTCGAAGCGAGTCGAGTCGGACCGAGTTTCCGTGTTGACTCTACTCAGATGACTTCAAAGTTGAGTCGAATCAAGTTTTCGTGTGTTAAAACCATGGTGCATACTAAAATGCTCCCTTTAGAAAGTAGGGAAGATGTTTATAGATGTAAGATGCAGATTATTGAGTCGGATGGTGGATGAGACTGGTGTGGCATTGTACACGAGATGATCCGGTTGTAAGACTTTGTTCCATGGTTGTCTTTCTAGACATCGGAGTAGTTTCCAATGAACACAATTTTCGGATAAGGGAACTGGTAAGCAATTCAATATTGATCTGATTGAAGTGTTGGACTCAGAGACTATGCCTTGGACCTTCTCAACAATATTGGAATGTTTGATTGTAAGCCTGCATCGTCTCCTATGGATCCGAAACTCTCATTTCATGAAAAAGAGAGGGAGTTACTTTCTGATCTACATGAGTATCAGCAACTTATAGGCCGATTGATTTATCTTCTTCCAACTCGTCCAGATCTTACTTTTGTGGTTAGCTTAGTTAGCCAGTTTATGCATGTGCATCGGCCTTATATGGTTGTCGCTCATCAGCTTTTAAAATACCTCAAATCCAACCGAGGACAAGGACTTGTTTATCGTTCTCATGATCATCGTCATATATCTAAGTATGTAGGTGCAGATTGGTCAGTGTTAGTACTGACATGAGGTCTGCCTCTAGTGTCAAACTGTGAGGACCCAACCTGTCTGACCGACCCATTCCCATGGCCCAACTCAGGCCAGACCCAACCTAAAACCCCTATAACCCTTCTTTTTATTGATGCCTAACACCCAATCTTCTTCCACCTACCTCATCTATCGAACTCAGAAGCTGAGGCAAGAAACCTCGCTACGGAAGCATGGGGCTCGACATGGCCTGTTGTCCGGCTCCGTCCGACGAGAGGCCCCTATGCACAACAGCACCGTCTTCACGTCACCTCCCTCCCCCTTTCTGGCTATAAATAGGAGTCGACCCTCCTCTTCTCCATCCACTATTCAAACCTCTGGTAAGGCTCTGTGCCCTTCTTCTTCTTCTTCTTCTTCTTCTTCTTCTTCTTCTACTTCTTTTTCTTCTTCTTCCTCTCCCTCTGTTATTCCTCATCTTCTGTTTTTTTTTCTCCTCTTTCTTTTTTTGTGGCCGGCTCATCAATACCCGCACGGCCGATCGTTACCGGGCGCGCTCTCGCGACCCATTTCATCTCTGATGACCACCAACCCGTGACCTTGAAACCCTTTTTATTTTATTTTCTGTTTATATATATATATATATATATATATATATATATATATAATATCAGGTATAAAAATCTGTATATACACATTTATTTATATAAATACCAGATCTATCATTTTAAAAAAAAAAAAAAAACCTATTCTTGTATTTACTTTTGCTATTAAAATTATGAGGGTCTATGACCCGTTTGATGTTGGGAATATTTAAAACCACTACTTGATTACAAAAAATTATATAAATATATTTATCTATTAGTTTCATGGCAGCCATATTACTACAAAATATAGTTTATTTATTACAAATTAGTATATTTATTTAAATTAAAAGGGAGGATTTTTAATACTCTACCAACCTTAAATATTAGTTACTATTTACTAATTATATTTTTAGTAAATTATATCTCGTGTAAATTCCTAATTGCTAAAAATATTTATACCTATATTATGGGGAATGAAAATGGCTTTGGTCCACTTACTTTCTGCGACCTACTTGCGTCATGATACGATTTGATCATCTCTACTCCAATCGCGTCAACCCATAGTCACACCTTTCATTCCGAAACTTGAACCATCATAGTCGGTACCCTATTGGCATGACATGATCTCATTCGATCTCGAAACTCGACTCATCCCAATCGATACCCTATCGGCTAACCCCTTTCACGAACCGACTCAACTCCTAACTCATGTACCTCTCACATAGTCATTCAATTCTTTCATCGAGTCATTGCGTAACACTAACACGACATTGTTCTCATGCAGGCAACACGTTGAGCGAACCGAGCTTCAACCACCCCCACCGCAATCACCAAGGAAGTGCGCATCAAGGCAAGTGACCTACCCTTATCACTCGACTTTGTTCAAATAATTAATACTAAGTAAATACAATGTATATATATGCGATTACGCACAACCCTATAATTATGAACTGAAACCCTTAAGTAATGTGATACAACTGTGAGACATTATTGGGTGATGATATTATAAATATGCTAGAATAATCATGTAAGGACTTGTTCTTTTATCTCTACTATTTATGACTGATAATTGAAATTCTGCATGAAGTAATTGTAGTCAATTCCTTAATGGCATGTCATATATTTGAACATATGAGCAAGCATAGTTATTGCATGATTTATCATGCACTAATAGGAAGAAGAAATGATTAGGAAAATGGATTGACTAAAATATTCACATCTTTTCGAAAAGCATCATGAATACCATCTTGATTATGGAAGGCATCAATCGTTGAACAAATGATTTCTCTACTGCATATGTTGTGCATTGATATAAGTACATGATATTCCTTGTGTAGATCCCCCATCGGGCAAGCATGGGTTGGGACGAATGTCCGTGATTAGTGCTTCCTCATATGAGGAAGATATGTATATATTGCCTACCAACCTGCCACGGTAAGGTGTGAGATTCACATATGTAATGTGATGTGGTAAAGACCACCTGGACGGAAGTGAAGTCCAAAGGGGTCACATGTGGCTGTACCATGGATCCGGTACTATAGTAGTAGAACCTACACTTATAAACGCGTAGCCGCTGAGATTAAGTTATTTTCTTTTGTTTTCCTTTCAAAGTAAAATCCCATGTTCTTTTACGCATACATCTCATTCATACTTGATGATAGTTGCATATGCAATGTATTGAGGATAAATAGCGAAATTGCATATCTATATACCACTCTGCTGAAACCAAAGAAATGTTCATAAATGAATTTATCCCTCATCTTGTTTGTTAAGACGTAGATTACTAGATATTATTAGGGGGCCACTTGTTGAGTTTATCTCACTCCCGTTGTTAACATTCCAGCGGCGGATCGAGTTAATCATCGGACTTCTCAAGAGGAGACGTTGGAGGACCTCCTAAATTAAAGACCAAGAGTTAGTCAGATCTTGTGTTGGTTGTAAGGGGCTTTTGAAATTGTAATTGTATTCACAGGGAGCAATGGATGGTAGAAATGATGTACCCTTATTTTTGTGATCATAAATGAAATATCCGATTGCGTGTTTTGTTCCACTTTAGATCTGTTTTGATTATTGAATTTGCTCACGCTCCGAAGTTCGCGGTGTATAGAATTTTGGGGCGTGACAGTTTGGTATCAAAGCGTAGGTTTAGTGAAACCCTAGGAGGCCTTAGGGAGTGGACCCATAGGCTAGGATTAGAATGAGTAACCACTATCCGATTATGACATTGTGTCCCTTGGTGTTCAGGAAATGACGATGAGAAGGACAGCGAGAAAAACAGCTGGACTGCCCCAATCCTACTATTATAGGATGGCCAGCCATCACGTACCTCAGGGGGCATCCGGAATCATCTATGACAACGTATATAAGGGAACGTCACGTAGAACGCGTTCTTCCTCCACCTACCTTACCCGAAAATCGACCCTCCAAGGAGGAAGGCAGACAACTTTGATGACCCTGAAGAGGAGACATACCATCTCAGCGAAGGAGAGATGAGCGACCCGAGTGAGGACGAACGAGATACGGAAGAACTGGACGATGCAGAAGAGTTGGACGATGCGGAAGAATTAGACGATGCAGAAGAGTTGGACGATGCGGAAGAATTGGACAATGATGAAGAAAACGCCACTGAACATGACGTCATCCAAATCTCTGACCACATTGGATCAGAGGTGACCGAGGAAGAACACTTTAAGGATAACGATACCCGTTTGGCCAAAATTAAACTAGGATAGATAGGAAATTTGTAAGGAACTGTAATGATCTAAGGAAAAATCTCAAAGTCTTTAGGATAGGAACTAGATTTGTAGCGTAAGGTTCCTTTTTGTTAAGGTTTAGAATAGATGTGAACTCTTATGTAGTGACTACTCAGATGAAGTCTTAAACTATGAAAGTTCTTTTTGTATCAATCATGCTTGTGTAATCGCCAACCTATGAATGAAATGAACTGTTTTTTTTCTCGCTTTATTTGATTGAGTCATGAACATAGCATAGCAATAATAATATTCTCGTAAATAAGGGAAAGTGATTAGACTATATTTTATTTTATTTATAGATGGTACGAGGACGAGGCATCAGGACACCATGCACTAGGAGACCCGTAACACCTGCAAACAACTCACCTGTTCCACCTGCATCTGATACTACCGCTCGGGCCCTGGAAGCCATTGTTGTTGCCCTAACCCACCTGGTCCCTAACGGGAATGGTTCGACATCAACGGGCACGAATCACACTGACTGTGGAGGCGATTTGGAAAGATTCAAGAAATTGAAACCCCCCAACCTTTAGAGGCACCACAGATCCTTTGGTGGCCGAGCGATGGATTGAGGATGTTGAGAAGATACACGAGGCAATGAGATGCACGGAAGAGCAAAAGGCTAGATTTGCCATCTTCCTATTGGCTGGAGAGGCACACCGTTGGTGGCAATTGGTGAAAAGATCAGAGTTAGCAATAGGAGAAGTTGTTGTTTGGGATAGATTCGTAGGAATATTTTTCGAAAAGTATTTTCCCCGACATGTCCGAGAGCATAAAGGAGCTGAATTTGCTAAATTTGAGCAAGGCAGCATGACTGTGGCCGAGTATGAGGCCAAGTTCGTCGACCTAGAACGATTCTACAGACACCAACTCACAGATGGAAAAAGAGCGAAGAAATTCGAATATGGCCTTAGAACTGATATCCGCGAACGCCTATCCGTGCTATTCTCTGAAGACTACAAGCTATCAGTTAAAAGAGCCTTGAAGGCGGAAGAAGATATCAAACGAAACCGCCCAACTCACGAGAAGCGTAAGGACCTGGTAGGCGGAGACTGGCGAGCACCTTCCTCCCAACACGCAACATCAAAACGGACCCGATTTGAAGATGCACGAGTTGGACTTACGAGGCCGTCATGCACGATATGTGGAAAGAACCATGGCAATGCACCATGTCGGTACGCAACGGCTACCTGTTATAATTGTGGAGAACCAGGACATGTATCACGAGCTTGCTCCAAGCCGCCGAGACACTGCTTCGGGTGCAGAAGGACAGGGCACGAGGTAAAGGACTGCCAAGCATCAAGAAATCCCGAACAATTTAGACAACCATTTAACAACAACGCTCGATTTCATGGGGCGACCTACCGGCGACCACAGCAAGGACAGCAACCATGTCGTAATGCGCAAGGGCGAGTGTTCGCCATGACTCAACGAGATGCCGAAACCTCGAAAGCTGTAATCCAAGGTAATGTTCCAATCTTCGAAACCGCAGCAAAAATTTTATTTGACTCCGGAGCCACACACTCCTTTGTATCACCATCCTTCGCACAATCCTTGAAATCCAAACCTCAACCTTTAGACTTTGCACTCACCTTCTCTAACCCGATTGGAGATTCCTTAATTACTAATACTGTGTACAAAGATTGCGCCGTAGAAATAGATGGTCGGCAATTGGCCGCCAATTTGATTTTGCTCGATATGATAGACTTCGATGTTATTTTAGGCATGGATTGGCTTACCTCTCACCATGCAAGTATTGATTGCCTTCGAAAGCGAGTTAGTTTTCGTATCCCGGGTCAGCGAAGGTTTTCATTTCAGAGTATAGTTAGGACTCCTAATTCACCCATCATTTCAGCCATTAAAGCTAGACGACTTCTTTCAAAAGGTTGTCAGCGTTACCTAGCGTACGTCATTAGCAAGGATAAGAGCGAGCCCGAAATAGAATCAATCCCCATTGTCAATGAATTTGTTGATGTTTTTCCGGACGAATTACCTGGACTAGCTCCCATCCGAGAGATCGAGTTCGCGATAGTATTACTCCCAGAGACACGTCCCATTTCAAAGGCTCCTTATCGCATGGCACCAACGGAACTCCAAGAGCTCAAGAAGCAGTTGGAAGAGTTACTAGAGAAAGGACTCATCCTCCCAAGTGTGTCACCTTGGGGCGCACCGGTCTGGTTTGTGAAAAAGAAAGACGGATCCATGAGGCTATGCATCGAGTACCGGCAGTTGAATCAAGCCACCATCAAGAACAAGTATCCATTACCTAGAGTCGATGACCTCTTCGATCAACTTTAGGGTGCAACCGTTTTCTCAAAGATTGACTTGAGGACGGGCTACCACCAATTAAGAATCAAGGAAGGCGACGTAGCGAAGACGGCATTTCGAACCCGTTATGGCCACTACAAGCTTCTAGTGATGCCCTTCGGCTTGACAAACGCTCCAGCCGCATTCATGGACATGATGAATAGAATTTTCAAACCCTTCTTAGTTAAGTTTGTAGTGGTGTTCGTTGATGATAGTTTAATCTACTCCAAGAACCAAACCGAACACGAGGACCATCTAAGGATAGTTCTGCAAATCTTAAGGGAGCACCAATTATACAGGAAGCTGAAAAAGTGTGAGTTTTGGCTAGACGAGGTATCTTTCTTAGGACACATAATCTCGAGAAAATGAGTGTTTGTTGATCCAACCAAGATTGAAGTTGTAGTAAACTGGGAGAGACCAAGGAACACAACGGAGGTTAGAAGCTTCTTAGGACTAGCTGGATATTACCAACGCTTCATGAAGGATTTCTCCAGGATAGCAACTTCGATAACAAAGCTCACAAGGAAAGGCGCTAAGTTTGAATGGAGTGACGACTGCGACAAAAGCTTTCAAGGGTTGAAGGAAAAGTTGACAACAGCACCAGTACTGACGATTCCATCTGGAGGTGGAGGATTCGAAGTCTATAGCGATGCTTCGGGAAGAGGATTAGGCTGTGTACTTATGCAGCACAAGAAAATCGTCGCCTACGCATCCAGACAACTAAAGCCTCATGAGGAGAATTACCCCACCCACGATTTGGAACTAGCAGCGGTCATCTTCGCATTAAAGACTTGGAGACACCACCTGTACGGGGAAAAGTTTGACATCTTCACCGATCACAAAAGCTTAGTATATTTTCACACATAAGGAGTTGAACATGCGACAAAGGCGTTGGATAGAGTGTCTGAAGGACTACGATTGCACCATTCAATATCATCCTGGTAAAGCGAATACGGTAGCAAACGCGTTGAGTCGGAAATCTGCAGGAACCCTCGCCACACTGATGATGAAGAAGTGGAAGTTACATGAAGATTTTGGAAATTTGAACACATCTATTCAAGAAGTAAAACCCAAGTTCGTGTGTGCAAATCTGAGCATGCAATCCACGATAGTAGAAAAGATGGAGGGACAACGCGAGGACCTAGAAATCTTAAAGATGCTGGAGGAAGTCAAGAAAGGAGAAAGACTAGAGTTCACGGTGACCTCAGATGGCTTGCTGAGGTATCGAGATCGATTGTGTGTACCAGCCATTGCAGAAGTGAAGAGAGAGCTGCTAGACGAGGCGCACAAATCTAGATACGTAGTGCATCCAGGCAGTACAAAGATGTACCATGATCTAAAGCGTCACTTCTGGTAGAATAACATGAAAAGGGAGATCGCCGAGTACGTCTCAAGATGCCTCACGTGTCAACAGATTAAAGCCGAGCATATGAAACTTTCAGGACTGTTACAGCCATTGCCGATACCAGAATGGAAGTGGGAGCGCATCAACATGGACTTCATCACCGGACTACCAAAGACGAGGAACGGCTACGATTCAATTTGGGTGATAATAGACGGACTCACCAAGCACGCACACTTTCTCCCCGTCAAGGTTACTCAGACGACGGAGAGTCTTGCGAAACTATACATCAAAGAGATTGTTCGATTGCATGGTGTACCTGTGATAACTGTATCTAATCGAGACTCCAAATTTACCTCAGGGATTTGAAAGAAAGTTCAAGTTTACGTTTATTGCTTTCCACATGACGGATGGGCAAGCAGAAAGGACGATTCAGATGCTGGAGGATATGCTACGAGCATGTGTATTGGACTTCAAAGGAAGCTGGGAGGACCACTTACCCTTAATCGAGTTCGCCTACAACAATAGCTACCAAGCAAGTATACAGATGGCACCTTTCGAAGCCCTCTACGGGAGACCCTGTCGATCGCCTGTATGTTGGAGCGAAGTCGGAGAACGAAGTCTACTCGGACCAGAGCTAGTGCAACAAACCACAGAGAATATCAAGCTCATTCACGAACGTCTACTCACCGCTCAGAGTCGACAAAAAAGCCTTGCTGATCATAAACGAAGGGAACGCGAGTTCGACGTAGGAGATCGTGTACTTCTCAAAGTGTCACCAACCAAGGGAGTGTTTAGATTTGGGAAGAAAGGAAAGCTTAGTCCTAGATTCATCGGACCATTCGAAATCCTACGGAAAGTTGGAAAAGTTGCATATCAATTAGCCCTACCCCCAGCCCTCTCCAATGTACACGACATATTCCACGTATCCATGTTGCGACAATATAAATTCGATCCCTCACATGTTCTAGACCCTACTCGCATGTTAGACCTCGAGCAGCTCAACATCCAAGAAAACCTATCGTACGTCGAATCATCTGTGCAAATCCTCGACTGGCAAAGTCATCGCGTGAGATCGAAAAGAGAACCGCGGGTAAAGGTTCTTTGGAAGCATCACACAGGAGACGAGGCGACATGGGAACGCGAGGATGAGATGCGTCAAGAGCACTCACACTTGTTTAACAACACTAGGTAAATTTCGAGGAAGAAATTTTTATAAGGAGGGGAGAATGTGAGGACCCAACCCGTCTGACCGACCCATTCCCATGGCCCAACTCAGGCCAGACCCAACCTAAAACCCCTATAATCCTTCTTTCTATTGATGCCTAACACCCAATCTTCTTCCACCTACCTCATCTGTCGAACTCAGAAGCTGAGGCAAGAAACCTCGCACGGAGGCATGGGGCTCGACATGGCCTGTTGTCCGACGCCGTCCGACGAGAGGCCCCTGTGCACGACAGCACCGTCTTCACATCACCTCCCTCCCCCTTTCTGGCTATAAATAGGAGTCGACCCCCCTCGTCTCCATCCACTATTCAAACCTCTGGTAAGGCTCTGTGCCCTTCTTCTTCTTCATCTTCTTCCTCTCTCCCTTTGCTATTCCTCATCTTCTGTTTTTTTTTCTTCTCTTTCTTTTTTTGTGGCTGGCTCATCAATACCCGCACGGCCGATCGTTACCGGGCGCGCTCTCGCGACCCATTTCATCTTTGATGGCCACCAACCCGTGACCTTGAAACCCTTTTTATTTTATTTTCTGTTTATATATATATATATATATATATATATATATATATATATATATAATATCAGGTATAAAAATCTGTTTATATATATATATATATATATATAATATCAGGTATAAAAATCTGTATATACATATTTATTTATATAAATGTCAGATCTATCATTTAAAAAAAAAAAAAAACCTATTCTTGTATTTACTTTTGCTATTAAAACTATGAGGGTCTATGACCCGTTTCATGTTGGGAATATTTAAAACCACTACTTGATTACAAAATATGATATAAATATATTTATCTATTAGTTTCATGGCAGCCATATTACTACAAAATATAGTTTATTTATTACAAATTAGTATATTTATTTAAATTAAAAGAGCGGATTTTTAATACTCTACCGACCTTAAATATTAGTTACTATTTACTAATTATATTTTCAGTAAATTATATCTCGTGTAAATTCCTAATTGCTAAAAATATTTATACCTATATTATGGGGAATGAAAATGGCTTTGATCCACTTACTTTTTGCGACCTACTTGCGTCACGATACGATTTGATCATCTCTACTCCAATCGCGTCAACCCATAATCACACCTTTCATTCCGAAACTTGAACCATCATAGCCGGTACCCTATTGGCATGACATAATCTCATTCGATCTCGAAACTCGACTCATCCCAATCGATACCCTATCGGCTAACCCCTTTTGCGAACCGACTCAACTCCTAACTCATGTACCTCTCACGTAGTCATTCAATTCTTTCGTCGAGTCATTGCGTAACGCTAACACGCCATTGTTCTCATGCAGTCAACACGTTGAGCGAACCGAGCTTCAACCACCCCCACCGCAATCACCAAGGAAGTGTGCATCAAGGCAAGTGACCTACCTTGTCACTCGACTTTGCTAAAATAATTAATACTAAGTAAATACAATGTATATATATGCGATTACGCACAACCCTATAATTATGAACTGAAACCCTTAAGTAGTGTGATACAACTGTGAGACATTATTGGGTGATGATATTATAAATATGCTAGAATAATCATGTAAGGACTTGTTCTTTTATCTCCACCATTTATGACTGATAATTGAAATTATGCATGAAGTAATTGTAGTCAATTCCTTGATGGCATGTCATGTATTTGAACATATGAGCAAGCATAGTTATTGCATGATTTATTATGGACTAATAGGAAGTGGAAATGATTAGGAAAATGGATTGACCATAGTATTCACATCTTTTCGAAAAGCATCATGAATACCATCTTGATTATGGAAGGCATCAATCATTGAACAAATTATTTCTCTACTGCATATGTTGTGCATTGATATAAGTATATGATATTTCTTGTGTGGATCCCCCATCAGGCAGGCATGGGTTGGGATGAATGTCCGCGATTAGTGCTTCCTCATATGAGGAAGATATGTATATATTGCCTACCAACCTGCCACGGTAAAGTGTGAGATTCACATATGTAATGTGATGTGGTAAGGACCACTTGGACGGAAGTGAAGTCCAAAGGGGTCACATGTGGCTGTACCATGGATCCGGTACTATAGTAGTAGAACCTACACTTATAAACATGTAGCCACTGAGATTAAGTTATTTTCTTTTATTTTCCTTTCAAAGTAAAATCCCATGTTCTTTTACGCATACATCTTATTCATACTTGATGATAGTTGCATATGCAATGTATTGAGGATAAATAGCGAAATTGCATATCTATATACCACTCTACTGAAACGAAAGAAATGTTCATAAATGAATTTATCCCTCATCTTGTTTGTTAAGACGTAGATTACTAGATATTATTAGGGAGCCACTTGTTGAGTTTATCTCACTCCCGTTGTTAACATTTCAGCGGCGGATCGAGTTAATCATCGGACTTCTCAAGAGGAGACGTTGGAGGACCTCCTAAATTAAAGACCAAGAGTTAGTCAGGTCTTATGTTGGTTGTAAGGGGCTTTTTAAAATTGTAATTGTATTCACAAGGAACAATGGATGGTAGAAATGATGTACCCTTATTTTTGTGATCATAAATGAAATATCCGATTGCGTGTTTTGTTCCACTTTAGATCTGTTTTGATTATTGAATTTGCTCACGCTCCGAAGTTCGCGGTGTATAGAATTTTGGGGCGTGACACAAACACACGAACCAGAGTATCATGTTATTGGACATGTTGCATGTGAGATGCTTTGGCTTAAATC
The DNA here is from genome assembly GCA_021018995.1 of Chloranthus sessilifolius. Lineage (NCBI taxonomy): Eukaryota > Viridiplantae > Streptophyta > Magnoliopsida > Chloranthales > Chloranthaceae > Chloranthus > Chloranthus sessilifolius. The sequence continues at coordinate 101,745,065 of CM037584.1, read as the reverse complement.
TCTCATGACTGAGCTTAGATTTCCTATTATTGGTTCTATGGCACTTTATTGTCATAATGAAGTTGCAGAGAAAATTGCCTCTAATTTTGTTTTACATGAAAGGACGAAATATATAGAAGTGGATATTCATTTTGTAAGGGAAAAGTATGGGATTTGGAATTTATTGATGTTGCATCTTCTCAACAACTTGTGGATGTTTCTACCAAGCCGCTAAATCCTGTAGTTCTACAAGGCTTTATGGTCAAGCTGGGCATGCATGATATCCATGTTAAAGCTTGAGGGGGAGTTTTAGTATTGGTTTATATGAGTTATATTAGTTAAAAGTGTTGTACATTACAGAATATTGGGTGTGTCTATAACATTCTGAGAAGTAATGTAAAGGCTAGTGGGAGCATTTCCTCATCAAGTCATTTTCCCAATTTCCTCTTCCTCTCTCTTTTCCCTTTCCTCTCTAAGCCTAAATCTAAATGTAAAACTATCCTTCAAACCCTATCTTTAATCTTCAACTAACCCAACCTAACCCTAAACATCTTCTCCTTCTCTAATCTCTAGTGGAATCTCCCTCGGTTTTCATCAATCATCATGTGTTCAATTTGTCTTGATTTTTTATGTTTAACGAAGATTTATGGTGGGAAAACCATAGGAGAAGTTGCAAAGAATTACAGAGGTTGGCAATAAAATTTTAAGCCTTGTAATTCTATTGATTGTCAGCGCAATTGGAGCCCTTTTAACTAGGTATATTTTAATAATGTAATTAAGTCTCAAATATTGGGTTTTTTTTCTCTTTGATAACCTGGGTGTCCGGGCCTCTTAGAGAGCCCGACTAATCCCAGGGGCACATGCGTGTCCCAAGTTAGCATGTGTTGGGTCAGCACAGGATAAAATCTCTAAGTTGGTCTCCAGGGGGAGATTCGAACTCAGGTATCTTCGCTTCCTAAGGTGGTGGCGGCGCGGGGGCGGGGGGGTACCTGGCCATCACGCCAAACCCCTTGAGGTTAGTCCCTAATCTTGTTAGTAGTTTAGTACCAACTTGTAATTATAGATTAAATAATATACTCTATTCTATTGGGGATCACTCAAAAAGAAGAAATAGGTTCAAACAAGAAGGATGAATGCCTTAGTATATGTTGAATAAATCCTACAACTTGAACTACTTAGTGGGAAGTGACGACATAATCCTACTTGCTTGTCAGACAAGAACTTCAAAGATGAGCATTTTCTGAAGAGTGGATGTTGTTGAATGCTCCATACAACAATGAGAGGCCTTTGGACTACTAGTAGGAAGAGACGACAAGAGCAAGGGTTCGATCCCACTTGCTTGTCAGACGGGGAACAATAAAGATTAGTATTTCCTGAAGACCCATCATGGATGGATGCTATTAAATGCTTGAAGAACGAGGAGAGGCCAGTCAATGAAAGCATTGATATGTGTTAGCACAAATAATTATATTCTTAATTAGCTAGTTGATTAGCATAATTATTATGTTTTACTTTCATAAAAAAATAAATAGATAGCTTTAATATTTAAATATTCACTTTCATTGAAAGCCCAAGAAAGCTTAAAGAGGAAAGAGAGTCCTCAAGAAATGGAAGAAGGAGAAGCATTTGTCTCTTCATCAGATACTATGGAAGATGAGGAAAGCAATCACCCATTGAGGTCCTTGAGGGTGATGATGACAACAACAACGATGATGACATCGAGGGGGAAGATATTTCAAGCTTTGGAAACACTGTTATGTCATCCGTGTGAATTTTCATGTGATATGTAAATTTACTGATTTCTTTTTGGCTATCATAAGGGGAATTAGGGTTGAAAAGGCACATTCAAATTCAATAAGAGTCCCGAGAAATCAAGAAAAATTCGAGGCACAGATCAATTTATTTATTAGGAAAATAATGAATGGATTCAAGAGATGAGGAAATGAAGGATCGCTACCAGAACGCCTAATCCAATCCATAATGACGAACAGGAAAATATAAAAAAAAATTCACTTAACCAACCATCAGAAGAAGCAAATACAACAGGGAGACTAATCAGTAAGATTGAAGTAACAAATAACACAAAAACAGCCAATGGGAAAGCTATTGATGCTTGTAATCCTCTTACAATTTATGATTTACGATTCGATTCAAAATGCCCCCTTCTGATTCGTGATTCAATTCACTTTGACAACCTTGCCTTTAACATTTTAATATTGGTACAAACAGTCAAATAGATCAGCACCTCTTGGATGGGCCAAAACTTAATAGTAAAACTAATTAGAAGTTTTGAAGCATTTGATATGATTCTCTTACATCTAGATGGTCATTCAAGTCATGAGGAACAGTCCACAAAGAAATCCATTGCTTGGTAGAATGCATAAGTTGGCTCACCCAAAAATGGCCAAAAGAGCGGACGCTCAAAGAGAATCAGTGAAGCTTATTCACCAATAGAGAAACGGAAACCTTAATTTTTTGAAAAAGAACAGAAATCCAAAAAAAATCCCCATTTTGCATGAGGGAACCCATCATAACTTCCTAACTGTCAAATGAAGCAACAATTCACAAAGTATTGAAGGTTAATGCATCTTGTTGTTGTCTCTCATGGCATGGCTTATGCTACCCTTTCTCTTACTTATAAAACGTGGTAAAAATTCATTTGAATTAGGTGTTTTCTCTGAATGTTCCCATGAATATAATCTTTTGGATTAGCATTTTTGTTAACCGCATATGTACTAGCAGCATAGGTATTTCGTTTAATTAGGGTGCCCCTGGGAATATGAAATACTTCTTTTTTTTATAGGCAGGAATATGAAATATGTGTAGAGGCACTACGGGCATTTTTATTTTATGTTGGGAGCTTTGGCTGGGTGGTTTTAGTATTTGTTATTCAGGTTGTTGGCTGCATGCCATGGGAAAGTGTAAGGTTGTTTGCATGAGTACTTTTTCCAAAGGTTGTTTGCAAGGATTGTTGTGTAGGTTGTTCACATATATGGAGAAGCTCTCCTCAGTTACATGCATTTATCTGGGTGATTTTCTATGTAGTGGTGGAAGCTTGTATAGCATTTACCACAGTGGTTGAAGACTTCTTCAAATGAAAAAAGGGAGATAAAGTAAAGATGTCTTCTCATGTTTCTTTGAGGATTTTGACCAAGCTTGTGTAACAGAGAATAATTACCGAACTTGTATTGAAGAGGAAGAAGAATGCTCTCTATCTTATCGTTTGTTGTTGGCGTCTTCTTTTTTATCTATAATCAAGTTCAATATAACTTTAATGAAATCATTTCTTTGTTCTTGTTCATCTTGAATCTGTTGTTCTTCGTTTCATTGTCAGTTGACGATTTATGTTCATAGTTGACTCTGGCTTGAGAGCTGATTGGATTGCATGTATCTTCGTACAAAAGAAGAGATTTTTTCTTGTTTCATCACAAAACAAGAGAACTGATTGGTTGATTTGTTCATTAAGCTGAAACAGTGCTTGAAAGGGACTGGAATGAGCCTAGAAATCATGTGATTCGAAGGCATCAAATTAGGGTTAAAAACAGACTTATTTGGTATGCCCCAATAAGCCTTAAAAAAGAGGGCCAAATGGGCCTTGAGTGGGCAAGAAATAGGCCCACTGACCACATTAAGTGGCCACGTGACCAGAAAACACGTGTACATTAAAGTGATCACATGAAAGGGGATTCATGAGAATCACCTTCTCATGAACCAAAAATCTGAATTGTTTTTTATGCAAGACTTTAATTAGGTCATAAAACTTAGGAAGTTAGGAGTTTTAGTTTATTTCTATTTTTAACATAGCTAGTCTAAGATTAGAAGTTTCGTTTCTTTATTTCTTTCTATTGAAAACTGCCGAGACATTGTTGTTAGCGTGATTTTATTTTATGACATATATGGGAGAGATTTTGGGAGAAAGAAAAAGGTGAATCGAGGTTCCCTATTTTCTTCTTAGAAAACTCAAGACTTTTGAGTCTCCAATACCTGATGTGCATAGTCTTTTTAGACTGCATTGCTGCTGCTATTTGGACCCTGAGCAACGTGGTTATGCCTGCCAATTTTCTGCATATAAACTGGTGAATCTAATCGTATATCTGCTGCGGTACTGCTACTGATCTCATTCATATATATGTTGTTGCGGTGACTCAGATCTAGTATATATTACTGCTCATAGGAAGATGTATTGTTTATTTCTTTCCCTATTTGTTAAATACTTATTTAAAGGGCAGTAGAATATCCACAGTTTTTGCGTGATCTTGGTGAGAGTCCATTTGTGTTTTCACACAATTCTGGGCAGATTAATGATCATTAACAATGCTATTAAACTGAATTTTTATACAGATTATGGGGCAAATTTTTCAAATGTTATAACAGTGATTGTGGTTGTATTTTAACACAGAAATATGAGCTTAATTACTGTAAATTTTGGGGACAGTTTGGTAGCATCTTTACACGGTAAATCTGATAAGTAGGTTTTCATCTACCAGTTTGAAATTATAGTGTTGTGGGCTGTCTGCATAAATTGGTATCAGAGCAGGTGTCAACTTTGGGTAATTAGACCAGATGCCTCCACGAAGGGCTCCAATGATTCAATAAATGGATCAGGTGGAAGAATTAATGGAGGAGGTGTTACCAAGGATGGATGGGATAACACATGACCGTGAGGCCAGCAAGGCGGTTGAAGGTGATCACACGGTGTATGACACGATGATGGGAGACATCGCCATCACCATCGAAGGCTTGCAGCCAGATTTGGCCATGACGGACAAAATTACCAGACAGATTTTGAGGGAACAATTATGGGATCACGGTTGATATGTCAGAATACTATGGCATGTTAAATCCAGATGAATTTCTAGATTGGAAGAACAAGGTGAAAATTACTTTTGCATAAAAGAGAGGTCGGATCATAGAAGAGTGAAATGGTGAAGGCTAAATTCTCCGGATGTGCTCTCTCATGTGTCCAATCGGATCGTCTACATCACAGGAAAGAGAAGATCGCCACATGAAAGAATATGAAATCACATCTAAGGCGTCGATTTCTTCCGGCCATCTATGCCAACAACATCTATTAACGTTGTCAAAATCTATGAAAACGTGATAAGAGTGTCATGGAATACACGGGAGAATGTTATCTTATGATTGTCCTAAGAGATAAGTGACCCTAGCCCAAGAATAGGATCATGAAGATAAGGACAAAGAGAAAGAAACGACTTATGAGGCAGGTGCTGAAAGGGCAGAGGATGGAATCAAAGTTGAAGCCGATGCCAAGGGAGAAAGTTTGCTTGCTGAAAAGGTTTTTGTCCAACTACAAAGGCTATTAATGGGAACAAGTGGCTACAATCTAAGTTTTCCTTACCAAGTGTCCTAATGCGAATAAGCACGGTTATTGTTGATGGTGGTAGCAAGGGGAACATCATATCATGAAAGATGGCTGACATGTTGAAATTAAAAGAAGAATTTTATCTGAATTTGCATAAGGTTCAATGGTTCAATAAGGGTGGAGAAATCCTTGTTACCACTCAATGCTTCTCTCTTTCTCCATTGGCAAGAAGTACCAAGATAATGTATGCGTGGTATCTTTTTGATGGATGTGTCCCATATATTATTGAGAAAGTCGTGGAAATCTGATAGAGACATAGTGCACAATGGAAGGAAGAACATCTATTCTTTCTTTAAGGACTGAAAGATGATTACACCGCTACCAGTAAAGGGGAGAGTAAAATCTATTCAATTTGCAACAACAGGGCTCCAACATAAAAAAATAAGCACCAAAGGGTCGATGGCTAGTACAAGGAGAAACAAAACAAGGATTACTTCAATGTGTACTTGGAAATCAACTCAACGGAGCAGAGTCATCTTCAACCCAGAGAGGATGATGCATTGAAGGTTGAAACAGTACTTGAAAGGGGCTGGAATAAGTCTAGAAATCACATGATTCAAAGGTAACATATTAGGGTTAAAAAGAAATTTAAATTTAAGACCCATGGAGGCTTAATGAAGAGGGCCAAGTGAGCCTTGAGTGGCCAAGAAATAGACCCACATGACCATATTAAGTGGCAACAATACCAGAAAACATGAGTAATTCTCGTGATTTCCAATCTCGTGATATACAGCTTCTATATATGTCATAACTCGAATTTTCTTATTTTATTTTAATGGTGTTTGATGTGTTTTACACTGTGCAGCTGTTAGTGCTCCACAAAGGAACTCACCCTCTTTACGAAAAAAATTATGAGTTTTTCCTATATCAAAATTAGACTCATTATGAAGTGCTCGTCGATACGATTCCAACGATATATAATTTGGCGATTTCTGACAAGAATAAAAAAAGTTACGCCCATTTTAAGTGATGAAACAAGTTAAAGGGTATAACTGTAATTTCGGGAGAGAAACACCAATTGCTTCGGCGCTTACCCAAAGTGCTAGAGCAAAACCTTTTCTCAAGCTATTCAAATCACATATGAATTCTTCTTGCATGGAAAAGCTCCTATTTTATAAAATCTTTTAAGAAAAGTCTTAATTAGAGTTGACCTAAAACTTTCTACCATTATAAATAAAACTTTAAAAGCTCTCTACTCTTTATAATCAGAAATTATTCTCTCCCAAGACTTAAACCAACCAACGCCTTGGGCATCGACCTTTTTAGCCCGAACCACCGTAGATCCACCGTTCGCGCTTCAAGAGGTGGGTACCCATCCATCCATCTCGTTCTTCTCAGATCTCATCGCGTAGGATACGATTCAGTCGCGTATCGACGGGCTAATAAAACAAACCATAGATTTATTTTCTAAGTAACATTATTCTAGGATTGAATAGATGGCTAACTTGATTCATGGTTTGATCTTAATTACTATAATTATTTTTGTTTTTCGTATTAATTATTGTGTTTTGGAACTCGAAACCCAGATCTGTTCCGAAAACGCGACGGTCTGGTTAAGCCTTTTATTAAAACGAGGGAGCATCTCGACCGATTAATTTTGTGGACAATCGATTGACCCTTGTTTGGATGTGAATGTCCTGTGTGACTTGTTGTACTATAATTTTATATTATATTATAAAATCCCACTCACGTACTTTGACTTTATATTATATTATAAATTCCACTTTATTGTATATTATATTATAAATTCTACTCAAGTACCTTTACTATTATAATATAAAATTTCTTCTCTGAATACCTGTACAGTATATTGTTTATATTGAGCAAATTTTCTTTCAGCCAGTGGATTGGCTCTTCTATCCTTTATTCGTTGTTCCCTTCTTAATATCAATCGATCGACCTTTAAAACCGATCGATTTGTACCCGGAATTAAATGATTTATATAATATAATTAAAACCGATTGATCGATTCCAACACCAATCAATCGATGTTGGTCTAAACAAACATTACTTATTATTGACTATTCACATTGCATGACCAAAACCTAATGCACCCTAATCACTTAAGGGTTTCGATCGAGGGTCGTGATTCACTTAGCCTTTAAAATAATAATATTTTCTATTTGAATATTTAATAATATTATTATTATTATATATATATATATATATATATATATATATATATATATATACATCACTTTTATTGCTTTACCACGACTACTTCGATGACACGAAGTGTTAGAAATTCGATGTCTCGTGAAAATCGACCTCTGACCTTAACGTTTTCGAAATCGCATTTTAACTATATCATATTCTATATTGTATCGAAATATCTGTAAATAAATATATAGGTAGAAACATAATAAATGTTGATGTCAACCTTTCTGCACGTATGATATCTGTGTTTCCATCTTGATCACATTATATAAGTTATGAGTAATTTAGGTCATATGTACGAGAGTGTATGAGATCATGCCTACGCTTGGGCGTGATGATTCGTTGAGATGATATCAAAGCGAAGAATACACCGTATTCACATGCCTTACAACTTATGGTGGAATGGGACCCATGACGAGTCGGGTGAGTGCGAATTCAGTGTAACCTCGTATTACGGTGACATATACGGTGACCCTATCACCCCGAGTTTTAATATGAGAGGTTGAGATATGAGATATAATACGAGATTCGGGCCATGGGCCTTAGCTGTGGTGAGGTTTCTTTTACGATCATGGGAAACTCGGAATGTTGGTGTTCATGTACGGATGCAACCATCTATGGTAGTACGGCTGCCACACAAAGTACATCTAAGTTACTACGGAACATTTTCTTTGGGAAGCGTGATTTAGGGAAGTTACTCCACTATAGCTTGTCCTAGAATTAAGTGTAAGAGTACAATAAGATATGAGTATGAGATAAAATAAGTTATGATACGAGTACGATAATAAGACACCGCTGTATAGGCCAGCAAAAGATTATGAACTTATGTCTTTGTACGTGTTGTTTCTTGCGTTGCCACCGTAAGGGCAACAACGTCTTTTAGCCAAGACGGGTATCAGGGAGACATTATGAGTGTGAGTATGAGTATGTTATAAGTGACTTTGGCCATTATTTCTCCCCATTGGCTGAATGGAGGAGTATGAGTATAGCACGAGGGTGATATAATATGGTGGTATGATACTATTGTGACCCTCACATGATAGCTCGAGTCGCGACTCTGGCACAGGTCGTTTAGGATTTATCAGTATGTTAGTTACGCTCATGCGATATATAGACGTATGTGTGATAATAATAAAATATGGTATATTATGAGATATGGTGAGGTACGTTAAGTTATAAGTGTATAGATCATGGTCTTGCATTTATGTTATGATATGAGCTCTTCGATATGCACATGATTTTGTCTTTGTCTTTCGAATTCCATTGATATACTATGGTTATCACTCACGTAATACACCCACAATGCACCTAAGTAGAATGGGGTGGAACACTGAGTTTACCTAACTAAGTAAACTCATCCCACGAAAATCTAAACAGCTGCAAGTGATTACGTTGGTGGAGTAGACGCCGGCTATTCAAATCTCATTGACGTTGACCCAGTGGACACCGAGTATCAGGAGCCTTGGGAGGGCGACGCTGCTGTGTACCAGGAGGACCTTGGTATTGATTCTGATCCTAGCGCCGGTCATTGACAGTTGTAGACTCGATACTGAGTTCTTTTTACATTATTATTATTGACTCTACGCTTTCTTTTATCAGATTTGTCTCCGACTTTTATTTCTCTTTTATTGGTAGTTTACTTGGATTTTATCGCATTTATTCAGTATTTATGACTGCTTATGTCGTTGGCTTTCACGGATTTCGTGGAGTTAGGCTTGCGTGATAACTCTGATTATGTGTATATCTGCTTAGCATATCCGGGATATGTGCGGGTCATAACTCGAAATTCTAGGCCCTCGGGATGGGGTAGAATTTCAGGTTGTGACAGAATGGTATCAGAGATCAGGCTTTACTTCCTCGAGGACTGTATGGGTTATATAAGTACAGTATGTTGATTGAGGTTATGAAGATTCAGATAGACCCCAGACTTTAGATCTTTTGAAGACCTATTGATTTCAAGGAAGTTCAATCATTAATGATAGAAGACTCTAAGGTTCAATTTTGTATTTAAAGATTTATTTAAGAATAACTTATATAGTTAGGAACTTGTGAGAAACATTAGAAATGATCTATACGGATTGGAAAATAATAGATGAAACTTTTCTAAAATTTAGGGGTGATTAGATAAATAAATCCTTGACGATTTGACTGTTTAAGATTCTAGATGATCTGAGATGCCAACTATAGGAATAACTGATTCTAGGTTATATTAGAAATGACTTCAATAATTGGATCAAGTGTATATCTGACTAAAGTTTGACATACCACACATTTGGATAAATTTGTGGCATCAGATCATATTATTTTATAAATTAATGAAATAGAGTCGAATTTTATTATGAGGGGGTGATTCTATCCCTATGATATTAAATATTAGGTGTCACAAATATGAAAATTTGGCAGGTGCTTCGAGATTAACAAAGAAATGAAGATATTAGTTTTTAATCCATGCCTAATTTTCGAGGATGAAAAATTTTAAAGAGGGGAGAACATAACGACCCTGATTATTGTTACCATTGAATCGTTGACTTTTGACGAGAAGATGAAATTATGGAGAAGTACTCAGACCTCATCGCCTCATGTACGTAATTTTCGAGAACGAAATTATTATAAGGGGGAGAGAATGTAATAACCTGAATTTTCTTATTTTATTTTAATGGTGTTTCATGTGTTTTGCATTGTGCACGGTGTTAATGCTCCACACTGGAACTCACCCTCTTTTCGAAAAAATTATGATTTTTTTTCCTACATCAAAATTAGACTCATTGCGAAGTGCTCGTCGATACGATTCCAACAATATATAATTTGGCGATTTCTGACAAGAATATAAAAGTTACGCCCATTTTAAGTGATGAAACAAGTTAAAGGGCATAACTGTAATTTCGGGAGAGAAACACCAATTGCTTCGGTGCTTACCCAAAGTGCTTGAGCGAAACCTTTTCTCAAGCCATTCAAGTCCCGTATGAATTCTTCTTGCGTGGAAGAACTCCTATTTTATTAAATCTTTTAAGAAGTCTTAATTAGAGTTAACCTAAAACTTTCTACCATTATAAATAAAACTTTAAAAGCTCTCTAATCTCTATAATTAGAAATTATTCTCTCCCAAGACTTAGACAAACCGACGTCTTGGGCATCAACCTTTTCAACTCGAACCGCCGTAAATCTACCGTTCACTCTTCAAGAGGTGACTACCCATCCATCCATCTCGTTCTTCTCAGATCCCGTCGTGTAGGATACGATTCAGCCGCATATCAACAGGCTAATAAAACAAACCATAGATTTATTTTCTAAATAACATTATTCTAGGATTGAATAGATGGCTAACTTGATTCATGGTTTGTTCTTAATTACTATAATTATTTTCGTTTTTTGTGTTAATTATAATGTTTTAGAACTCGAAACCCAGATCTGTTCCGAAAACGGGATGGTCTGGTTAAGCCTTTTATTTAAACGAGGGAGCATCTCGACCGATTAATTTTGTGGACAATCGATTGACCCTTGTTTGGATGTGAATGTCCTATGTGACTTGTTGTACTATAATTTTATATTATATTATAAAATCCCACTCAAGTACTTTGATTTTATATTATATTATAAATTCCACTCAAGTACCTTTACTATAATATAAAATTTATTCTCTGAATACCTGTACAGTATATTGTTTATATTGAGCAAATTTTCTTTCAGCCAGTGGATTGGCTCTTCTGTCCTTTATTCGTTGTGCCCTTCTTAATATCAATCGATCGACCTTTAAAACCGATCGATCGATTATGGGTCAAATTGACTCTATACACCTCATTAAATCCGATCGATTTGTACCCGGAATTAAATGATTTATATAATATAATTAAGACCAATTGATCGATTCCAAAACCAATCAATCGATGTTGGTCTGAACAGACATCACTTAAAATTTGACTAATCACTTAAGGGTTTCGATCGAGGGTCGTGATTCACTTAGCCTTTAAAATAATAATATTTTCTATTTGCATATTTAATAATAATATTATATATATATATATATATATCACTTTTATCGCTTCACCGCGACTATTTCGATGACACGAAGTGTTAGAAATTCGATGTCTCGTGAAAATCGAACTCTGACCTTAACATTTTCGAAATCGCATTTTAACTATCCTATTCTATATTGTACCGAAATATCTGTAAATAAATATATAAGTAGAAACATAATAAATGCTGATGTAAACCTTTCTGCACGTATGATATCTGTGTTTTTATCTTGATCACATTATATAAGTTATGAGTAATTTAGGTCATATGTAAGAGAGTGTATGAGATCATGCCTACGCTTGGGCGTGGTAATTCACTGAAATGGTATCGAAGCGAGGAATACACCGTATTCACGTGCCTTATAACTCATGGTGGAATGGGACCCATGACGAATCGGGTGAGTGCGAATTCAGTGTAACCTCATATTACAGTGGCATATGCAGTGACCCTATTACCCCGAGTTTTAATATGAAAGGTTGAGATATGAGATATGATACGAGATTCGGGCCATGGGCTTTAGCTGTGGTGAGGTTTCTTTTACAATCACGGGAAACTCGAAATGTTAGTGTTCATGTACGGATGCAACCCTCTATGGTAGTATGGCTGCCACATGAAGTGCATCCAGGTTACTACGAAACTTTTTCTTTGGGAAGCGTGATTTAGGAAAGTTACCCCACTATAGCTTGTCGTAGAATTAAGTATAAGAGTACGATAAGATATGAGTATGAGATAAGATAAGTTATGGTACGAGTACAATAATAAGATACCGCTATATAGGCCAGCAAAAGATTATGAACTTATGTCTCTGTACGTGTCGTTCCTTGCGTAGCCACCGTAAAGGCAACAACGTCTTTCAGCCAAGACTGGTGTCTGGGAGACATTATGAGTATGAGTATGAGTATAAGTATGTTATGAGTGACTTTGCCCATTATGTCTCCCCATTGGCTAGATGGAGGAGTATGAGTATAACACGAGGGCATTATAATATGGTGGTATGATACTATGGTGACCCTCACATGGTAGCTCAAGCCGCGACTCTGGCACAGGTCGTTTAGGATTTATGAGTATGTTAGTTACGCTCATGCGATGTACAGACGTATGTGCGAGAATACTAAGATATGTTATGCTATAGGATACGGTGAGGTACATTAGGATATAAGTGTATAGATCATGGTCTTGCATTTATGTAATGATATAAGCTATTCGATATACACATGATTTTGTATTTGTCTTTCGAATTCCATTTATATACTATGATTATCACTCACATAATGCACCCACAATGCACCTAAGTAGAATGAGGTAGATTGTTGGTGTATTCACTGAGTTCATGTGACTAAGTAAACTCATCCTACGAAAATCTAAACAGCTGCAAGTAATTACGTTGGTGGAGTAGACGTCGGCTATTCAGATCCCATTGACTTTGACTTTGTTGACCCCGTAGACACCGAGTATCAAGAGCCTTGGGAGGGCGACGCCGCTATGTACCAGGAGCATGGGTCAAAATATCGTCCGATACCGATACGTATCGGACGATACGTATCGGTTTTGGAGGTCAACGGTACGATACATAGGGTATGTATCATACCTTATATAAAATACTCAAATTATCGTCTGATACGGGCAAAGTATCGCCCGTATCGTTCGATAATTTTAAAAAAATTTGAAATTTCAAACAAGACTGAAATTATCGTCCGATATGAACGATAATTTCAAATTATCGGCTGTGGGACCCACCCTTTGACTCAGCCGAATATAGGCTTGAGTTTGGGTTTTTTTCTCACTTTTTGCAGCTTCTCTCTTCTCCTATCTTCTTCCTTCTTCTTCCTCTCTTCTTTTTTGCTTATTTGCACCTTAAATCACCGCCGAATCACACAAAAAAGCTCGGGATCAACGCCGAAGGTACGTGTTTTATCATTTTCCCATCATTTTATTTCGTTTTAAATGTTAAAATAAGGTAGATCTACCTTATTTAAGGGTAGATCTACCTTATATAAGGTTAGATCTAGCCATAAATTTTATCATTGACCCATAATTTTAATTATTTTAATATCTACAATTAAATATGGTAGATCTACCTTATATAAGGGTAGATCTAGCCATAAATTTGATAGATCTATCATATTTAATGGTTGATCTACCTATAAATATGGAAGATCTACCATATTTAATGGTAGATATTAAAATTATTAAAATTATTAAAATTATGGGTCAAAAATAATATAAATAATTAAAATTATGGGTCACATGTAATTAAAAGTATGAGTCACAAAACAATTAATATAACTAATAAAATAATGGGATCAATATGGGTCACATATAATTAAAATTAAAATTAATATGGGTCACATATAATATAGATCACATATCATATGGGTCACATATAATTAATAAAATAATAGGGTCAATATGGGTCACATATAATTTAAACTTAAAATTAATATGGGTCACATATAATTAAATTTATTATTTTTTTTAATTTAAATAATTAAAATTATGGGTCACATATAATTAAAATTATGGGTCACAAAACAATTAATATAACTAATAAAATAATGGGGTCAATATGGGTCACATATAATTAAAATTAAAATTAATATGGGTCACATATAATATGGGTCACATATCATATGGGTCACATATAATTAATAAAATAATGGGGTCAATATGGGTCACATATAATTAAAATAATTAAAATAATGGGGTATGTCCCATAAAACATTAGAATAATATGAAATAAATTTTTAAAAATTAGAATAATAGCAAATAAATTTTTAAAAATTAGAATAATATCAAATAAATATTCAAAAATTAGAATAATATCAAATAAATATTCAAAAATTAGAATAATATCAAATAAATATTCAAAAATTAGAATAATATCAAATAAATATTCAAAAATAAGAATAATATCAAATAAATTTGGTAAAATATAATCTAATCTTTTGAAAATTAGAATAATATGAAATAAAATTTCAAATGTAATCTAAATTTTATAAAAATTAGAATAATATCAAATAAATTTAATAAAATATAATCTAATATTTTTAAAATAGCAATAATTAAAAAATATATTTTATTTTCAAGTGTAAATTAGATGTTTAATTTAATGCAATCGTTTGCTCATTCATGCAGGTGAAATAAATAAATATGGTACGATCGTCAAATCCATCATGACAATACGGTACACCAATAGATGGTGATAGACTCCGGATAGAGTGTAAGCTTTGTAGAAAAAAACTGCTGGGAGGAGGTATCACACGGTTAAAGGAGCATCTGGCTCACGTAAAGGGAGAGACAAAAGGGTGTCCCAGTGTACCCAGAGAAGTAAAAAAAAATATCAGAGCTAGTTTACAAGCGGCAAAGGGAAAGAAAAAAGATGAAGCCGATCGTGATAGGGAAATGTATGAGAGAATCAGGAGGGCAAATCCAAAGTTTACATCACCTGGACCTGAGGATGATGAGGATGAGGATGAGGATGAGCAAATAGCGAGAGCTATGAGAGAGAGTGCCAAAGAAGCACAACAGCGGCGAGATCAAGAAGCCGATTATCGGTTTCGATCCAGGTTGAGGGGCCCATCCATGCCTGTTGCTGGTGATGGATCTACTCGTAGGACAAATGTTGTTGATGTTGATGAGGATGTTGAGCAGACTGCCGGGTTGCGTAGGTCAGCATCCGGAAGGGATTATAGGTCGTCTACTAGAGGCCGTACTACAGGCCCCATGGATCTATTCATGTATCGCACTGAAAGCTCCAAACAAACCAAATTGAGTGCAATCTCACTTACAAAAATGGGGAAGAAGCTTGGAAAATTCATTGCCAAGTTTTTTATATACAACCACATTCCGACCCAAGTAGCAGAGTCGCCGTACTTCAAAAGCATGATTGATACAAGTGCAGAAGTTGGTCCAGGAGTTAAAAGCCTTCAGATACATGAGATATCTGGACTCTTACTAAAAGATGAGTACGATGAGATAACTGCCTATGTACAAAGCTTTGAGGATGTATGGGATGAGAGAGGTTGCACAATTATGTGCGATGGATGGACTGGTCCCACAAAGAGAGTTTGATCAACTTTTTGGCTTACAGCGATGCCGGGACAGTATTTTTGAAATCAGTTGATGCTTCTAGACACGTAAAGACTGCTGATTATCTCTTTCAACTAATGGATAAGGTAGTTCAAGAGGTTGGAGAGCAGCGGGTTGTGTAGGTGGTAACAGACAATGCGGCAAATTACAAAACTGCTGGATTAAAACTAATGATGAAGAGACGTCACCAGATCGACCCCCTTTCTTGAGGATTTAGGAAAGAGAAGCAAGGCACAGGCAACTATTCAGAAGGAAAGAACAATTACTTCCTACCTATACAACAGTGACAAGCTGGTCAATTTAATGAGAGCCTTCACGAACAATGAGTTGCTCCGACCTGTGATTACATATTTTGCAACACAGTTTTTAGCCCTACAGAGTTTGGATAGATATAGGCGTGAGCTGAAAAGCATGTGTCATCGGAAGAATGGAATAAACATAAAATAGGACTCCCACGAGCAAAGAGACTAGCTTGCACTGAAGTTGTTGACCTGATCTACAGCACGCGGTTTTTGGCAGATGTCGACCACCTGATCGCCGTCACTACCCCGCTGGTGCAAGTGTTGAGATTGGTTGATGGTGATGAGAAACCAACGATGAGGTACGTTTATGAGTCAATGGATAAGGCAAAATTGGCTATAAAAACTAAATGTCCTATAAAATATAAACGATACTGGGCGATTATCGACAAGAGGTGGGATGCACAATTTCACCAGTACTTGCATGCAGCAGGTAAAACATGTTAAACTGCTTATGTAGTGATTTTTATTTATTTATTCATTATTTTCATATACTGATGAAATTACTCATATTTGATGTGTAGCACACTACTTGAATCCAGCCTTCCAAAGATAATCGTGGCGCTTGGTAAATGAAAGTGACACTGATGAAGTGTATACCGGTTTGCTCAATGTAATCCAAAGAATGCTCCCTGAGTTGGCGGACCAAGGTCAAGCCATCAGAGATGCGAGTAATCATAGTATCATACCTTATAACTAATAAGTCAAATGTCATGTGACATTATGATCTATTTATTAATATGTGCCTTACTGTGTTTCATCTTTATAGATTGACATATTTCGCAAGAGACATGAGTCATTTGGGACCCCGTTGGCGCAATCCCAAATTAAACACGACAAACCCGCTGATTGGTGGATGCATTATGGAGGTGATGGTCTTATATTAAAGCAGGTAGCAATGAGGGTATTGTCGCAAACATGTTCCTCGTCCAACTGTGAGCGGAATTGGAGCACTTTCTCTCTCATTCATACTAAAGACAAGGAATAGACTAACTATGGACCGATTGGAAAAGTTAGTCTACTGCCACTACAACATGCGATTAAGGGTCAGGAATATACAGAGGACCAACCGTGGTAAGCAATTATATGAAGTCTTAGATCCTCAATTATATGAAGTCTTACTTATATATTATACTAATTCATCTATCATATTCTACCTTGTAGACAGTGAATATTTTGATCCAATCCAATTCGATTATATATTTGAGGAGGATGACCCTTTGAATTAATGGATCGAAGAGAGAGAAGAGCCAGTCTTGGATACTGAGAGCACTGAATGGTTGGACAATGCTGAAAGAGTAGCGGAGCAGCAGGCTTCCCAACCACCAAGGCGGAAAAGAAGATTGAATCGTCATTCAGTAGTTCGATCTGATGACGAAATGCAGCCCGGTAGTGATGATGGGAGTGGTGAGGATGATGGTGGAGGGCATGATGGTGGAGGGACGTTGGCACTAGTGGTGAAGGGGAGGATGTTGGTACCTCTGATTCTTATAGAGGTATTGCGGCATGGGACAATGACTCGACATCGTTAACACAGTTCGACACTCCTACATTTAGAATGGGAGGGGTTGAAGGAAGATGAGCGTCGAAATCATATCAAACACCACCACCACAAGATCCACAAGATGATACGGATATGGGTTATATGACTTGCTTGGGATTCGGTAAAATTTGCAAGATTCAAAGAATTGACAACTACTACCCTAAGACAACAAACCTACCCAGTGCCATATGACTTCGTTGGTCAGATTTTTGGAGGACCAGCCTTTACGTACTACACTGGGCCATATTCGTTGCTACAGCCTCAGTTTCAAGGGGGCACATATGATCATGGGTATCAATATGGCCAACATTATAGGCAAAAGCCAGAAAGCTCGCGCACCGATGATGATGATGATCATAAGGGCCAAGAACCACCACGAAATTCAATGTGGCTCTAAAGTAAGTTTTCCATATACAATTAATTTTGACAATATATAATTTATCTTTGACAACATATAATTTATTTTTGTCAATATACATTGTAATTTAGTTTATGCATGACTGCGTTGATCAAATTATGAAATATTGTTAATAAAATAGGCATGTGATCAGCTGGTCAAAAATAATGTTAGAAGATCTATTACATTAAGTCAAAAATGTGATCTTAAGTCAAAAATAAGTCACAAAATAGGCATGTGACTTGGGTTAAGTCACAAAATAGGCATGTTACTTATATATTCATCTAAATAATGCATCAAATAAGTCAAAAATAAAAGCAAAAATAATTGAAATAAATACAAAATAAATAAATATAATTTTTCAGATTTTTTTGATATTTTTTTAGATTTTTTTGGGATTTTTTTTTTTTTTTGAATGTATCAAACCGATACATTCAATGTATCGCCGATAGATTGAATGTATCGGACGATACCCGATACGTATCGTCTTGGAGGTCAGGACGATACGTATCGGAAATCCAGTATTTTGACCCATGACCAGAAGGACCTTGGTGTTGATTCTAATCCTAGCGCCGGTTATTGACAGTTATAGACTCGGTGCTGAGTTCTTTTTATATTATTATTATTGACTCTACGCTTTCTTTTATCGGATTTGTCTCCGACTTTTATTTCTCTTTTATTGGTGGTTTACTTGGATTTTATCGCATTTATTCAGTATTTATGACTGCTTATGTCGTTGGCTTTCAAAGATTTTGTGGAGCCAGGCTTGCGTGATAACTCAGGTTATGTGTATATCCGGGATATGTGCGGGTCATAACTCAGAATTATAAACCCTCGAGATGGGGTAGAATTTCGAGTAGTGACAATATATGTGATTGTGGTTGTGTTCAAACTGAAATCTAGCTTAAATACTGTAAATTTGGGACAGTTTGGTTGTGTTTTTGAACGCTAAATCAGATTTCGAAGTAGGTTTTCATCTACTAGTCTAAATCTATAGTATTGGCACGTCTGCATAACGTTAGATACGCCCCATTCCAAAAGAGACCAAAAATTAGACAATCTTAATTGATCAAAATGCCAATCCTAAGATACACAGCGTTGGTACTATTTAACTTTCATCGGTTTGAACATTAGGTCACCATCCAAAAACATAAAAAGCAAAAGCAAATTCAAATTGTTATCGTCACCAGTTTTCTCTAATTTCCATCACTGTGATACATGAACTTATATAAGCGAAAACAGAATAAATTAAAGAGAGGATATCGGATCACTTGTAAAAAGCATAAATTATAGAAATATAAAAACACAGATTTATATCAACAAATTATCAAAGTATCCATCCAAAACCACCTTTTGTTCCCATGAGCTGCCCTAATTTCTTCCGCAACCACCTATTAACCATTCTCTACAAATACATATGAATTACAAGTGATTTTTTAATCAAACATAAAACCCAAAAATCGTAGTTTCTTAAACCCAAATTTCTTCAATAAGAGGAAAATACATAGAAAACGTAATTTCGCAAAAAGTACCTGGGGGTTTCAAGCTGGCCCTTTTCCTTCGAGGTGTCGCACCGGGCCTTCTCTTCGGGTATCGTGTGTCGATTAAGCTGTGAAAACCCGGTTCGGGAAACCGATACGGAACGTTTCGGGTGAATTCAAGTAGCGGGCGATATTCGTGTACAGAAGAAATGACGGAAGCAGCAGCGGGTGTTGTTAAGATTCTTTTAGCAAATGGACCAAAGATGCTTCTCAAGGTTCCCAAACCCATTCTTCCTCTTATTTCTTTCTTTCCTTGTGTTTTTTTTTTTTTTGGCTCCAAATAAGGCAAAGCTTATGATGATGAAATTTAAAACTAGGAACGTCGAAACTCGAGAGATACAATAAGGCAAGGATCAAAATTTCTGCCGACATGACCGAAATTTCGACCAAAATGATTGTAATATCGGCCGAAATTACCGGTTTCGGTCCTCACCAAAATAATAATTTGAGACCAAAATTTCGGTCATAGAATATATGGAAATGAAGTTTTCAGTCAAATTATTGACCGTTTCGGTTTTCGACCAAAATTTCGGTTTTGGTCCCTTCTAAAACCGAAACAAAACCCGAAATTTTGATCCTTGCAATAAGGGACATGTTTGATTGCCCGTATTCGGCCTTCACGATTAGCCCCCTAAATGTATCAGTAATACAACTACATACTCAACAAAGTAGACTTTAAAATGATTGTTTAATTCAATCAACTTGTAACGGCAATATATTGCTTACGTGTCCAAATCGTGGATGACATCCGAGACCACTAGCTTTTCCAATTTATCTAAAAATTTGACAGGTTACAATCCATATGAGGTTAAATATTTGTAATCGTTTTTTTTATATGAGCACAATTGATTGTATGGTGTTTGACCAACTTTAAATTTATACTTGTTTGTCACCACTAGTAAACCATCTAATTTGTCACTGCAATCAGGGCTTATGCAATTGTCCGATTTACGTAAAATTTTAGGAGATCGCAGTCCAAAGTGGGCTAAATAATTGTAACGGTTTCCTTTTCTATGCGAATAAGTGATCACACAATTTTGTCGTTTGGATTTGATATCTATAGCCAATTGGGTATCTCTGTTTGCGCCCACGTCCCAGAACTGCTTAAAACCTTTGATTGCTTCAGATAAGATGACGAGATTGTGTTTCACCCCTATCTTCCGCACAATAGATTTTGAGATCATGGCGCACCTATGCAAAGGTCAATTTTTTTTCCATGTGTCAGATCCCCAAAAAATGGCTGTTAGATCATATGGCACACATCACGCTGAGACGTGAAGTTTGGGCCATTTTTTCAAACAGAGGTACCCTTTCAATTATACTATCAAACATATCCACCTGTTTCAATTGAAAATAATCTCATGCAATTCGAATCACTTATAATTTAACACAAAACAAGCGGTTGGTACCACTTTCCAAATAGTCAACCTGAGCCGAATATAACCTGTTTAGATTTAAATTTCGAATTATAAACTAGATTTTCAAACAACACCCAATTCAGTTTATATATGTGGTTTAAAGTACCCAGCCATTGACATAACCAATATCATATATTTCTAACAATGATACTAGAGGAAAATAAATACCCAACACATCAAGTTTTTGAAAGAGTAAATTGTACGTTATGCGAGTCACATATAACGATCCACTATTTACACATACCACAAAAAAACAACAATAGAATTGTCCCATCTAAATGCTCAAATCAAAGTGACTAACGGTCACTTGCATGCGTCCTCACCCACCTCCTTACCCTCATCTGCATTGTTAGAAGAGGGCGTTGCATTCCTCCTTGTATCTGTAGCATCTCATACGAGTCACGTTTCTACCATCAGCGATGTTGTCATTGAAGATAAGGCCAAGACTATCTCAATCGGCTAACTTCTTGTTCTTGTAGGCCCCAGCCCATGGGTAGCCCTGCAACAGTTGACAAGGATTGTGTTAACACACTTCATTTTAAGCAAAATTTATTGAGCAAACTTAAATTATTGTTGAGGTCAAAGAGTTGGTCTAACCTTCTCAAATGCTAGCTACACTTCAGGCTCCGCAGTGATCCACTTTGTCTCGTGGTCCCACCCGAACCCGCTTAACTTCAGGATGATACTCATTGCTTGGTAGTGCTTTCTTATTACCTTCAACCAATTGTACATGTGTTTTGTAATCAACTCTACACCCGTTGCTTGAAATTCAGGAAGACTATTTAAATTGACACTCATTTCTACCCAAGCAATAGGGCTGAATTTCTCAGCTCTTGACCTTCGCCCTTGCAAACATTGATCTGTCAATTCCCCTATGAAGAGTTCTTCGAGCTTCTTCGTCCAATTAAAGTTTTGGACCCGTGGGGGAAGGGATAAATTAGAGGTGTGTGCAGAAGAGGTAGCTGCCATCTATATTAACCAATAGTTAAATGATTTTATATAAGTAAGCTACTACAATTTACTTGGATTCTTAAATTATCCAAGAGGCCATTTGTAACAACCTTGATTTTTATTTCTTTGACTCTTTGACTTTTTATCTTGATATTATTATTTTTATATATAAAAGAAAATTCAAAATACTAATTATAATGTGTGTAAAAAGGTAGGTATGCAACCACGGATTTTTGACGATCCCGTCGCGACGATGCGCACTCGCGAAAAATATAGAGTCGCCACTCGGAGCTTTTGGTGTTCCGAGAAACCTAAATCAATATTAAATGCACCAAAATGCCAAATATGACTTTGATTCATCGGTCTACGCCAAAGGTTTTTGGGTAGGGGCTTTGGTTATCGATCGGGAAGGTGTTAGGCACCCGATCAACCCGCTTAAAACGGTTTCTACTTATGGCCAAAAAATGAAAGGAAAATAAAAAGAAAAAGAGCACTTCCTCTTGCCCGAAGGTACTTTGATCCTACTTGTGCCCCTCTGTACCTACCGAGATTTTGGCAACATAACGACACAAATTCAAGGATAGAGCAAAAGCTAAGAAGGTAGAGGAGTATAGGGGAGGGCTGGAGCTCTCGGGCTCTTATAGCACAGTTGTGGACCTTTGCGTAGATGCACTTGATGAGCTTCCAATGGCTTAGATGATGAATGGTGGGTTCTAACCTCTAAAGCTTGCTAGCTAAGGGGTAAGAGAGGTGGGCTAAGGGGTAGCTCACACCTAAACTAAGGGATCTATGATGAAATATAGGGCTCAAAAGATGTTTTGGAATTCTTGAATTTATATGGGAAATGGTGCACCAAAGGGGAGGAAAGCTTTCTTACTCTTTTCTCTCTTTTAGAAAAAATTTCAAGCATTTCTAAAGGGAAGGGTGCCTCTCTATTTATAGGAAAATGAGAGGTTAAGAGGGTACTTAAGAGCTAATAAGGTTTAGCAATTAGGTAATCTTCTAATTTAAGGTTTCCTAAGATTTTGAGAGCTTGGGAATGTGGGCAATGGGTTTCAATGGTAGATGATAGGGTGAGGTTTCAAATAACTTGAGGGTTACAAATAGGGTAATTGAGGGTGCAATAATCCTAATGAAACTCATCCTAAACATTGAGATGATCAACAAGTCAAACCCTAAAAGTGAATTTCGAGCAAAAAATCATGGTTACTGTAGCTAAGTCTGGTGTGTGTATTACACACACCAAGCATAGCTACAGTGTCCTAGAAGTCCAGAGCTCGAGGGAGTCTCACCTATACTTGGCGTGTGTATTAGACATGCCAAGCCTTTTTTGGACAAAAAAAGGCTTGGTGCATGTAATACATGCGCCATGTATGCCCTAGCCAAGTGCAACTCCTAGGCACTTCTCGGATCGTTGTAACTTTTGACGTATAACTCAGATTAAGGTGATTCTTGGCTTGTTGGAAAGTTGGAGAAGTCCTCTTTCTAATGATATATAACTCATATCTAGCAAAGGCCTGTATAAATTTTGGCACTCCTCTCTTTAACCACTACTCAGGAGGGTTGGAAACTGGCCCGGGAAGGGTTCTAATGGGTCTGGAAAGGCTAGGGTTGATTCTTAAGGGTTCGAGATGATTCCTAAGGATTTTGGGATGACTCTTAAGGGTTTGGGGAATGCTTTCGAAAGCTCAGGGGTGCGCCTTCTCAAAGTATATTTCGATCGGGTTTGGGGCCAATTTTGGGTGTCTACAAATGCCCTTCTTTGGTATTTGATCATTAATGATCGAATGCCAAAGTCAAGAGACATTCGAAGAGGCCCAAGGAAACACTGACGGGTCTGCCGTATTCAGAATGAACCTCAAATATTGGGTGAGTAACATTGTGAGTAACATGGTGAGTAAATGGAAGCCCTGTATGTCGGGAAAAATGTCAGTTTCTCAAGGTTATCGGTCCCCAAGCACTTAGCGACATTACTGGGCATAACCGAGATGGAGCAAGTTACGAAAGCCCAATTTACTGGAAAAAACGTTCGCTTCTCGAGATAATTGAAGATGTTTGATGTTCGAGTTTCATTCTGAATATAACAGCTCTGTAAGTGAGAGGGTGATCAACCCATACTTAAAGATAAGCACGAAGCAAATGCGCGAAGATCCACAGTTTGTGTCCAATCCCATGAGGCATTGATTGCCCCATTTGATTGGCCACAGGTGCTCCTACATGAGGTAGGGTTCAAGATCTTTAACCCATTGATCCCGAAGTCAATTTAGCACGACTACTCGAGCTGAGTGAATAGATATCGCAACGCTTTTTTAGAGTGTGTGCCTTTTTTGAAATGTGTCCTAGATCAACATGACCTAGAGTATCCAACTTCAAATAACACTAAACAGATCTGGCCAAAATTGGGTGCCTACCGAAGGAGGCACTCAATTTTGGTCTCCGTCAACGATGATCTCATAAACAAACAATTATGCAAAAACATGCATACATCAGAGGCAAATAAAAATAAAGGGGATTAGAAGTCTTGACCCAGAACCTATCCGGGTACTATTTATGAGAACAAACGACCATCCAACGGATATCCAGACGCATGGCGTATACTTTATAGGGATACCGTAAAAATGCAAGTTTTAAGTTTACACCCTAGAATGAGCCCTTCGGAATGCATATTTGAACATAATCATTCCATAGGTAATTTCTTTTTTGACAGGTTGGTCTCAACCAACGATTGACCTTTTTTTGAGGAATCTGAAGCTTAAGACACTTAAGTTCACATGAATCCAAAAATAGAGCGCTCAGCATAAAGATTTAGTAGTGGAGTTAATCCGATCGAAATATTGACCGTTTGACTGGGATTGACACCGTTGCTCCTACTTTAAAGTAGGATCCAAATATCCAAGGCGAACCTTAAACTTAGGACATTAATTTAGCACAATTGCATTGCCGATAAAATATTGACATTTTACCGTATTGGAGCACGCATGTGCATAGCTGTACGTGAAAAAAAGTACCATTAAAACTCAGCTATCATTTTCCTTTTTCAAATAATTATTTTTTTCATTTTTTTTTAATAGACCGACGTCTGTGGAGAGATGCTTCATTTGCTTTGTCCATCGCTGAGAGATTGCCGACTTTGAGGCTTTGGGCCATATGATGATGTTCCTTCACATTCTCAAGAAAACGTTAGTCCCTTTTTTGTTTATAGAGGTAACACATGCATCATAAATAACAGAAGGAGAAGCACCCTTTTACCTATACTTTTTTATTTTTCAAGATTTATATATATATATATATATATATATATTTTTTTTGGATTTTTGTTTTTTGTTTTTTGTATTCTTTTTCTTTATTTTGAGATTGAAGTACAATGCCATAAATATATACATGGGCATAAGAAAGAGTATATATTTTTTTTGAATTTTTTTTCAGATTTTTTATTTTTGTTGTTTTTTCTTTCTTTTCTTCTTCTTTTTTTTTTTTCTGTTTGATGCCTTAACAATGAGGCGAAATAGCGGGTCCCATTTTAAACATAGTCGAACCCATTCATGCGGTCAGACCTGAGTGTGGTCCAAAATTTTTGCCAAGGTCAGAGCATCCATCCCTTTGGATTGAATTAACCCTTTATCCTTACTTCGGGTCATGCATTTGACGGTGCGGCTGTGAAGATATGTCTGATCAAGACCCGATTTGAGCGAACATGAAGCGACCCAGTTGAAGACCAGATAGCTCAGGATTATAATCAAGGGAGTAGCTAAATGATTTTCTATTTTTCTTTTTTCTTTTACAACATTTTTACTCACAGCGCCCAAGACAGGTTTTCACCGTGCCCGTTGGTGCCCTCTTTTTTACCTGTAGCGCCCTTTCAGGTTTTCACAATGTCCATGGGTATGCATTTTTATCCCAGGCGCCTTTTCAGGTTTTCACCTGGTCAACACCAGCTTGCTATTTTGTACCTGTGACGCCCTTTTGAGTTTTCACTACGTCCATTTTGCTTTGAGCTTGTATTTTTTTTTTAAAGGCCATGACATGGACGTCGACTCCGTCATAGTCGGCTGGATGGAATTCTTTTATCGTCTCTTAGCTTGGCTCATGCCGACTCAACAGATACTGTGACTGCTCGTAGACCTTAAAGAGGGCTTTCCTCGGGGATGTATCTTAGCTATAGGGTTTGAAAGGGATAGGTTAGGAATTTTGAAGGTATTCTTGGGTTAAAAGGTTTCCTTGATTGAGTTCCAGTTGTCGTAATACACTTCTTCCTTAAGGGATTTCCACTGTACATGTCCCATAATTTTTTTTTCTTATATATATATATATATATATTTATTTATTTATTTCTTTCAGACATCCTCCTTTTGGGATTTTACTTTTTTGATATTTTTAGATTTTGGTAATAACTCTTTTTCTCTCTTTTTTGTTGGTATATATACACACATTTTCTTTTCTTGGGAGGGGTTTATTGAAAGAAAGGTCAATGGCTCAACGGGTGTAGCAAAGGATATAATTATTCAAGGATATTTTTTGGCTACTTGGCTTTGAAATGATGGCCTCTTTTTGGGGTCCTTAAGCAGTCACGCATCCATCTTATCAATACTTACCTTGCCGTGGAGACTAAGAGTAGAACTATCCAACGTTGATTGGCTCAGGAAAGTGATCTCCGTCCATGGCGGCAAGGCAGAGCGCGTATCCAGGCAGTACCTCCCGGCTGGCATAAGGTCCTTCCCAGTTTGACTTAAATTTTCCTCTCGAATTAACGTGTCATCATCGCCCTTTGATCTGTTGCCCCAACATTCTTCAACCCAAAATGGCATGACTTTGTAATAGAAAGTTTATGGAGTAATGAATGATATTTTCTCTTGGTCTGCTTCGGCCATCTTGATATGATTGTATCCGAAAATTTTGTCCATGAACAAGAGCATCCCATGTCTAGCAGTGTTATCAACCAAGATGTCAATGTGTAGCAATGGGAAGTCATCCTTTGGGCTCGCCCTGTTTAGATTTCTGAAGTCAATGCATATGCGAACCTCTCTATCTTTCTTCAGTATTAAGACGATGTTGGCTAACCATTGAGGGTACTTAGAGACCATAAGGAACCCTGCATCATACTGCTTGATGACTTTATCATTTACTTTTAGCATCCATTCTGGTCTAAGGCGTCTCAACTTCTGCTTGACCGATTTCATATCTGAATAGAGTGGCAGCTCATGCTCGACCAAATCAGTGTCCAAACCAGGCATATCCTCATACGACCATGTGAAGGCGTCTTGGTATGATCGAATGAAGTCGATCATGCCTTTTCTTTCCTCTGGAGACAGTGACGTTCCAATCTTAGTGATTCAAGGAACCTCCT
This sequence comes from Chloranthus sessilifolius, assembly GCA_021018995.1. NCBI lineage: Eukaryota > Viridiplantae > Streptophyta > Magnoliopsida > Chloranthales > Chloranthaceae > Chloranthus > Chloranthus sessilifolius. Next base: position 101,717,950 of record CM037584.1, on the reverse strand, counting down.
TTATACCCAGGTTGATATCTTATGCTTCTTCAATGATTGGGGTAGGGCCATGCTCAAAATCGGCAAATTGGTCAAGGAACTCATTGGTGAGCTCTTCAGTAGGGATCTCCTCGTCCAAACTCGTGACTCCTACATTTTCTTGTATTTCTACATGAAATGGGTTGATTCACGTGGGACGGGTTTTTCAATTAAGACGTCATTTTTCTTAATTTTATCGGGAATTTTAAAAGACAATTGTTTTTGGATTATTTCATATTTCTTTTATTTTTTTAGATTTTTCTTTTTCTTCGGAGATGGGCTCTTGGCAAAGCGGGTCTTTATATACACATGATATTGCCTGTCAAAGGCTAACCTCTCTTTTTAAAGGTTATTTTTTTTTTGAAGTCGGTGTCGTATTTGTGGCTATTTGATGCTTCTAGGGTTAGGGGCACAGACGCCCGATTCTTTACCTGAGGTGTCAGACCTTTTCCTGCTTTGATGGAGGAGGCTGATTGAGGTGGCCTTTGGGATTCAGCCTCCATCATGCTTATCATGGGCTCGTCTGGGACCAGGTCCTCAAACGTCAATATGGGTTTTGGATGGTTCAGGATAGGTGGCTGGATTGGTAAGGGATCCTCCTCAAAAAGTGATAGGGATGCCAAGTCTATTTCCACATCGGGGGAGATGATTTGGGGATAGTGGCCACCGGCTTGTGTGGATAATGGCCACCGGCTTGTGTGGGGTCAGTTGGGTGGATAGTGGCCACCGGCTTGTGTGGGGTCAGTTGTGTTGGGTGGATAGTGGCTACCGGCTTGTGTGGGGTCAGTTGTGTTGCCCATTCTGATCAATTTTTATAACCCCCACACTCACTAATGTATTGCGGATGTGAGGTCTTGGACGGGGTTCGTCTTTCAGGTCTATCTGCCTGGCTTTGGTAGCGGCTATGGTTCAGGCCTTCTCCTTGGCTTCCTGAACCTCTTTCTCAGTGGGCTTGTAACCTAACCTAAACCTGGCATGTTGGGCGCCTTTTGTTCCGATCAGGTCTCTCCTACCTTGCAAACGGGGTCCCAATCCCTTACCTTTCTGATAACCCCATTTCTGGAGCATGGCTACAGCTGCGACCATTCCACCACCGGTTTTTGTGATGACCCCTCTGATAGGTTTTGGCCCCAATGTTTACACATCATACTGGAAGCAATGAAGATCCGTGTCTTAAGCTGTATGGGGTACATCCAGCACCTTGAGATTTTCGATGTTGTGAGTCATTTTCGCTCTTTCTTCTCGCCCTTCTCCCATAATTATTATGACCTGCTCTGATATGAATATGAGTTGTTGGTGTAGAGTGGAGGGCACCGCCCCAATTTCATGCAGCCACGGACGTCCTAGTAGCAAGTTAAAGGTGGACTTGATATCCATGACTTGGAATAAGATGGAGCAGGTTATTGGCCCAATGGTGAGCTCCATGTCTATTTCTCCTATTACCTCCCTTTTAGTGTTATCGAACCCTCTCGCACTTGTCCTGGCCGGCCTAAACATGGTTGGATCGACCCCAATCTTGGTCGCGGTTCGCAGCGGGCACACATTTCATGTCGAATTGTTGTCGATCAAAACCAATGGTATCATTATATTCCCTGCTTCGACCGTAATGTTGAGGGGTCGGGAATGATTGCTTCCTTCGGATGGGAGATCAGCGTTTGAAAATGAGATGGCATTAGGAGCCGTCACTTGTCCAATCATGTGTCCCACCTCATTTGGGGAAACTTGGTCAGAGACATGGGCATCTTTTAGCTCTCCCATAAAAGCTTGGAAATGGAGCGGAGACGTCATTAGGAGATCACAGATAGTAATGTGAGTCGACGTTCTTTTAAGCTGTGTCGTTAACGCATGCTCTCAGCTCATCCTCTCCATAGGGTGCACTGCTGTAGTATCCTTTCTTTCATCTGGCTGGGCCAGTGCCGATACTTCTGGCTGTTTAGAGATCTTTCCATATTGGGTAACGAATTCTATTGCTCCTTTATTGCTACTCCCGACATTGATATAGGTTTGATTATGGTTCAGCGAAACCTGGTGAGGGTCATAGGGTAGCTTGGGTGTTTGGAGTTGGGTGGGTGAAGGTATCGACGATGACTGGATTGGTGGTGCAGTAAAATTGGGCCAAACATGATTGACTGGTGCTAGAGGTGGAAGCACTAATGGTGATATGGCAAAGTTGGGCCAACTGTATTCGGTCGGTGTGGAAGATGGAGGTGCTAAGGGGAGTGTGGAAAAACTAGGACAACTATAGGGGATTGGAGTTGGTTCCGAAGGTGGTGAAAAATTGGGTGCCATGTAATTTACAGGGGTTGGTGCCAAATACGATCCTTAGTGCGAAGGTGGGTTCCAGCTGGGGTGTACTTGGTAAACGGGCACAGGTGTGAGAAAATGCAACCTCAAATCTAGAGGTGTTACTGTTTACACTGGTGCTACTTGAGGTGTTGGACTCGGGAAATAATCGGCCAAGTTCAGAGGCTCAATTACCCCTACGGTTTCGCTTCTCTAGTTCCACTGCCCTGATGATTCATAGCTCTCTCCCATGTCGATATAATCCGAGGAGTCAACCTCTTCCATTTCTCACTCTAGCATATTGATTGTGGCCCTTGAGCCCATTCCTCCCTATGGGCATGGTGGCAATGGCGCCTGGTGAATGTTAGTGTGTTGATTTGCTTGAGGAGGTGCCAGAGGAATGAGTTTCCCCGCCTCAATGAGGTCTTGTATCGCGTGTTTTAATGGATAGCATTGATCAGTTGAGCGCCCGGTTCCTGCTGGTAATTACAATGTGTGTTGGGATCGTAACCTCTAGGGGCGGATTCAATGGAGGTCGTGGTTGAAGCTGAGTAACCAAACCCTTCTCGATCAGCAACGGTAAGAGGACATTTAGGGATTGTCCTAAGGGAGTGAATACTCGGCCATAGCGGCCCTTCTCTGCTCAGGGGTCATTTGCCCCTAGGGAATATTGTTCTGCCTTGGAGCCTGATTTGTTGGGGCTGGTTGTGCTGTCGTGAACCGAAAGGGGACCATGTTAGTGTTGGGCTGTGTGTTCATTATATTTTATACTTCTGCCCCTGCTCCTCTCTCAATCCTCTGTTTGGTGAATTTTTGGACCCTACTAGCCCCACTAGACACATTTTTACTCAAACGTCCCTCTCTTACTGCATCCTCGCAGTGATTGGCATTCCTTACCAAGTCAGTAAAGTTGGACAGCTGTTAGTATACTAAAATGTCTGAGATAATTGGCAGAGTATTTTTCGAGATCATCTCGATTTGCTCATCATCGGGTATTCTGTTTCTTACTTGAGCTGCCAATGCCCTCCATTGTTCGAGGTAATCACTGAAAGCTTCGTCGAGCTTTTACTTTAGTCGGACTAGATTTGACTTACGAGGCTCAATGTCTATATTGTAGATATACTGTTCTTAGAATAGGTGGGTCAGATCTTTCCATGTTTTAATCATAGATGGTTCAAGGGAAGTGACCATCTTAAAGTTGGGCCCGTAAGACTCTTCTGAAACACTTTGACGAGGAGTCGTTCGTCTCTGCCATACTAACATATATCTCCACGGTATGATTTTAGATGGGCAATTAGATTACCTGTGCCATTATATTTATCAAATGTGGGAACTTTAAATTTGGGTGGCAGTGCACCTCAGCAAATAAACACATATCTGAAAAATCTGTGGCTTGGATTTCGGTCCCTCCCAGTTTCAACAGCTGCTTTTGAATCTTGTCCATCTGCTCTTTCAACAACTTTGATTCTCTGGATTATACTGTTTGGGCTGGTCCCCCACTAGGTTGCCTCCATTCATTTTGACAGCTTTGGGATTGGTAACTATGGATGGTGGGAGATTAAAGTTGGCGAATGCCCCGTTATTTCTGACCTCATCTTCCTCGTATTATTGATCAACATATGATGGATGAAGGGTGAGGTTATCCTGCTGATTCTGAATGTGTTGGGCATATGCTTGATGAGGCCATTGGGGTTGGGGAAAACTTTAATGAGTAGCTTGTGGGGTGACGGGATGAGTGAATGGTGGATTTTGGGTTGGTGCCTGAAAAGGCCATTGTACATTTTGGATATTATGGGGATTTAGTTGGGGGGGGGGGGGTGAGTGGATGGTTAAATTGGAGATGGTTGATGGTATGGGATGGATTTTCATATTGAGTTAGTTGTGAAGAATGTGGATAAACAGGGGCCAAGGTGGATTGAGAGGGGTGTATTATATGAGGGGGAATGGGGGCATGTTGGGTATAGGTAAATGTGGGCTATTGGGGGAATGATGAAGGGTTTGTAAATGGGGCTCCCAGGTTTGGGCCTTGGTGGACTTGGGATGTTGGGCCTTGATAGGCTTGGGTAGGGCAATGGGCCTTGATGGGCTTGGTGCATTGGGCCTTGGTGGGCTTGGTGCATTGGGCCTTGATGGGCTTGGGGTATGGGGCCTTGATGGACTTGGGGTATTGGGCTTTGATGGGCTTGAGTATAGGGTATGGGGCCTTGAGGCCCGCTCAAATGGTCCCATGGTTGATGGGATCCTTGGATGGTATGGACAATGAAGGGTTGATTAGGATTTTGAGGGAATGGAGTGTGGAGATTTTGAAGGGGTTATTGGGGATTAAATATTTGAGGTGGATGAGGATGGCTTTGGGAGGCCTTCCAAATGGTGTAGGCTTTCACCATGTCCTCCATCATGAACATGGGGTCAGGTATAGGTTGGAAGTGGATGACTCACCTAATGAGGGGGATGTATGGGATAAAATGGGCATGATCTGGGTAGAGGTAGGGAAATTGTGCATGGTTGATGAGGGAAAGCTAGGAATTGTTTGGGTAGATTAGAGAAAATTGGGCATGACCCGGGTAGAGGTGGAGAAATTGTGCATGGTTTGTGAGGATGGGGGAAAATTGGGTATGTTGGATGTGGAAGGAAAGCAGGGTGTATTGGGATTTGTGGGGGGAGATTGTGGTGTATTTGGAGTGGAAGAAAAAATGGGCATAGTTTGGGAAAAAGTGGAGAACTCAGTTGGGTTTTGGGTAGATGTGGAGGGGAAATTGGGCATGGTTTGGGAAAATGATGGGGAATGGGGTGTTGGATTTTGGAGAAATATGAGGAAATTGGGTATGTTAGATAGGGAAGGGAAGTGGGATAAATCTTGGGTGGTGGTGGAAGAAAAATGGGGTGAATTTTGAGTGATGGTGGAGAGGGGAAAATTAGGGTTGTTTGGATTTGAGGGGAAATGGGATAAAAAATGGGGCGTATGTGGGGTGGATGGATCTTGAGTGGATGTGGGTGGGGAGAGGGATAAATTTTGGACGGGTGCGGATGGGAATATGGGGGCACCGAAGGGTCCGATGACGGTGAATGGTGGTTGGGTGAGGGGGATGGAGGTAAACATCTCCTCCGCATGGGAATGGGTTGGGGAATATGGTAGGGGTAAATCGGGGTCGGCGTATGCCGGATCCACTGCCCACGACATGGCTTGGTGACGGGTTGGGTATGGCTGCCTCGGATGGGGCCTGTAAAGCTTTCTCCTTGTCCCCCTACGGGACGTTGGAGGGTAAGGCGATGTCATTGTGCTGACACCATAATTTTTCTTTTTCAATTTTTTTTTTGTTTATAAATATTTTTTTGTAAGTGGATTTTTATGATAAAGGATTTCGGGGCCCTTGAATTCCTGTTTCAAGTGGTATTTGTACCCTAAATAAATCCCGCAGTGAGATCTCGACGTGCTTCGGAAGAATCAAAGGGGAACCCTTTGATCTATTGAAGGCACGAGAATCAACGCAAACAACCCAATCCCCCGGAGCTAGTCAATAAGAAGTTACCCTCTTTTAACCGGCGGGGGCGTATTAAGTGTTAGATAGTGCGGGACCTAATCAGAGGTGTTAAACCACTAAGCAGGAAACTTGGGGATGTGAAAAAGGCCTCCGAATTCGGGCTGCACTGCTCAGTTTGGGCTTGGCGTGTGTATTACATGCGCCAGGCTAAATCTGGTCATTCTAAGCTTAGGGTGTGTATTACATGCGCCAGGCTAAATCTGGTCAATCTAACCTTAGCGTGTGCATTACATGCTCCAAAGCAAATCTGGGATTTCCAAGCTTGGCGCGTGTAATATATGTGTCAATGCAAACCTGGAAAAAAGTGGGTTGGCGAGTATTTTACATGCGCGAGACACAAACAGTGGGGTCAAATAATCTTGACAGCAGACCAGCAAGCTTGAATTCAGTCTATTTTTTTGGTTTTCAGGAAGCGATACTTTCGGGGACTAATTTCTTAGTTGCAATGGGTCTCTCCTCACCGACCCTAGGGATACAAGGCCGATTCGGGACCACTAACGCTCTCCCCCAAGGATTTTAGGCTTCATGACTGGATATGTTACCCACCCGATATACCTCCGGCGCAAGCGCCTTCTTAGATATTAGGTGGGGTGATTTTTTTACGGATCATCACTACTAGGGGCTGCCGCCGTACTAAGAACCAGGACGTTTATATCTTTGCCTAGAATTCCCAACTCATGAAAATCTACTCTCGTAAAAATTTAATTAAGTCCCATTCTTGGTTCAAGTTTAAATTCAAAATTTAAGGGAGTTTTCTTAAAGTCCAAAAACGGGTGGTTATGGTCCCGTGCCACCTCTACGGGCCGACGTCCACTGGTAGGATATGATTGTGATAAAGTAAATGCTCACGTAGGCCCGCCAAATAGCTAAGGCATGTAAAAAAGCGCAAGTAAGCCAACCAATCGGCTAAGGCATGTAAATAACGAAAAAGTAAAGAAATTGTAAGGACAATGCCCAAGTAGGCCGCAATCGGCTAAAGAGCATAAATGACAGAAAAGTAGGGGTAAGTAAAAGCAAGACTGAATCGTAGGGGTGAGTAAAATAACAAAAACAAAAAAACAATTAAACGTTAGTAAAAACAAAGAAAAAAAAAAGTTAAATTTCAAGGGGAAGCTCTACTAGCTAATCCCCAGTAGAGTCGTCATCTATGCAATCGCGGATTTTTGACAATCCCGTCTCGACGATGCATACTCATAAAAAATATAGAGTCATCACCTGGAGCTTTTGGTGTCCCGAAAAATCTAAATCAATATTAAATGCACTAAAGTGACAAATATGACTCTGATTCACCGGTCTACACCAAAGGCTCTTGGATAGGGGCTTCGGTTATTGATCGGGAAGGTGTTAGGCACCTGATCAACCCGGTCAAAGCGGTCTCTATTTATGGCTAAAAAATGAAAGGAAAATAAAATAAAAAAAGTACTTTCTCTTGCTCGAAGGCACTTTGATCCTACTTGTGCCCCTCCGTACCTACCGAGATTTTGGCGGCGTAACGACACAAATTCAAGGATAGAGCAAAAGCTAAGAAGGTAGAGTAGAGGGGAGAGTCGGAGCTCTCGGGCCCTTGTAGCACACTTGTGGACCTTCGTGTAAATGCGCTTGATGAGCTTCCAATGGCTTGGATGATGGAATGGTGGGTTCTAACCTCTAACTTACTAGCTAAGGGGTAGGAGAGGTGGGCTAAGGGGTAGCTCACACCTAAACTAAGGGATCTATGATGAAATATAAGGCTCAAAAGAGGTTTTAGAATTATGAAATTTATATGAGAAATGGTGCACCAAAGGGGAGGAAAGCTTTCTTACTCTTTTCTCTCTTTTAGAAAAATTTTCAAGCCTTTCTAAAGGAAGGGTGCCTCTCTATTTATAGGAAAAGAGGTGGTTAAGAGGGTAAGTAAGAGCTAATTAGGTTTAGCAATTAGGTAATCTTCTAATCTAAGGTTTTTTAGGAGTTTAAGAGCTTGGGAATGTGGGCAATGAGTTTCAATGGTAGATGATAGGGTGAGGTTTCAAATAACTAGAGGATTGTAAATAGGGTACTTAGGGGTTTAAGGTGCAACAGTCCTAATGAAACCCATCCTAAATATTGAGATGGTCAACAAGTCAAACCCTAAAAGTAAATTTCGAGTAAAAAATCATAGTTACTGTAGCTAAGCCTGGTGTGTGTATTAAACATGCCAAGCCTAGCTACAGTGTTATGGAAGTCCAGAGCCTGAGGGCGGTCCCACCTACACTTGGTGGGTGTATTAGACACGCCAAGCCTTTTTTAGACAAAAAAAGGCTTGGTGCATGTAATACATGTGCCATGTATGCTCTACCTAAGTGATGCTCCTGGGCACTGCTCGAATCGCTGTAACTTTTGACGTACAGCTCAGATTGAGGTGATTCTTAGCTTGTTAGAAAGCTGGAGAAGTCCTCTTTCTGATGGTATATAACTCAGCTATAGCATAAGTTTGTGTAGATTTTGAAACTCCACTCTTTAACCACTTCTCAAGAGAGTTCGAAACTTGTCCGAGAAGGGTTCTAATGGATCTAGGAAGGCTAGGGTTGATTCCTAAGGGTTTTAGGATGACTCCTAAGGGTTTGGGGAATGCTTTCGGAAGCTCAGGGGTGCGGCCTTCTCAAAGTATGTTTCGATTGGGCCTTAGGCCAAGTTTAGGTGTTTACAATAGGTTCTCATCTAACCCTAATATCAATGACACTTTTTCTCTTCCACTTCCTATTGTGAATCAAAACATTGGGTGAAATACTCTCCCCAAAATTAACAATGCAGCAGCAACATCTTTTGTTTCTTTTGTACCTTGGATGAGGAAGAAGAGTAATCCGACTGTTCATTGATTTTTTAAAAACATCGATCAACACTTCACACACTATATTTCCTTGAATCTAACATTCTCTTGTTTGGAACAATGGTATGCCATCATGCGCATGCTTCTTTTCTTTTTGAGTCCAAAAAGTAGATAGTGATCAAGTTTACATCACATTGATTACTCGATCGATACACAAATCTTTGGCTGATTGATATGTCGTTTGTGCATATATTATAGAAGAAGGAATCGGGTACATCTTCATGGAATCCTAGCGCGATACTCACATTGCTACTTGTCTTGTTCTTTATGTTGTTCTAATTAGGTCTTAACCTATTGCAAGCACACAATAGACATTGTAATGCTAGTATAGGATCGTTCCCACGAGGAAGTGATTTATCTTTATGTTTTGCTTTTCTGAAAACTTATATTTATCTTTTAAGATCCTAAACTACTGGAGAAATATGAATGAAAGAATGATTTTCTAAACTAATTTGTAAGAAAATAAATCCTAATCTTCAAACTTCTGGATTATGGTTGTCAATTAGTTTCCTTCTGTTCTTAGATATTTATAAAATTAAAAGTACTATTATACTATATATCAACTCTCCTAGCATTGGTCGTCAATCAAAACTAGAATCCTATCGATACAAATTTAATCTAATCTACAATCTCTTCAAACTTGGACATCAATCAAATTCTAGAAAATTGAAGATAGAAAATAAAATACCGTTACACTAACCTGCAAATTTAAATATGAGTCATCAATTCAAATCAAAACTTGAAGATGTTTACAAAGTAGGAAATATGCAATAAAAATAAATCTAAACTAGAAAGCAAAGTAAAAATATATCTTTCACCCCTCAGCCGCAGGCATCAATTGCTTATGAGAAACTACGGATATCAGTACTAATCTTCCAGCTCTCAATCCTAGTCGTCAATTGTGATCGAGGAACCTTGAATATCTAAACTAAACTACTTTAAATTTGATCAGAAGAAAACCCATCCTCAGTCATCAATTGATGCTGAGAAATTCTTCGATGATATTATTCCTATGCCGAGCTCTCTTATTTATAGATCATAAGGAGTCGGTTTACAGTGTTCTAATCCTAATAAAAGAAATTACTAAAAATAAAAGAATCATAATATAACTCTAATTCCCAATTTTATCTTCTTGCATGTTCTCCTTAATTTCACCAACTGAGATCTTTAGGAGTTTATCTTCATCAATCTTCTTAGGTCTGTGATTCGCCAGACTTCTAATTTAAGAGTTCTTCTATTTTGGTACATGATGATGTAAATCTTCACTTAATCAGCAGCAATGAAAAGCTTCAATTTATATAATCATAAATTACGATTTCTCTTTTTCACATAGTTTTCTCTTTGGACGATTCTTTATTACGAATGATCATTTTTTCTTTGTATCGCTTTCCGCTGGAGCGTCTTTTCTGAAGAATTGTAAATTATGATTTTATATGTTCTCTGTATAGCACTTCATCGTCTTTTACGATTTCTTGGCTTTATTCATGCGTCTAGTTGTCTTTTTCGTTCAATTGTCTTTCTTACTGTCTTTTGAGTTTATTTCGATAAAAATTAACACTTTGGTTCTCTTTTACTGATTATCTTTAATATCTGCACATCATTAACTTGTTAGTAGCAAACTGGGGTTTAGCATCACTAAGTTAAGGATGATAAAATAGTATATGTTGTGGCTGATCACTACTATCAACTATCAATCGATAGGAATCGTCTCGCTCTTTTTCTATTCTACATTAGGAAAACGAGGTAGGAGATTTTCAATACATAATTACGTTTTAGACTTTGAATCATAAGCTTTAATGATGTATTCAAATTAGTTCTATGATCATCAAAATTGAATTTGAACTGTTTGAATCTTATTATATCTGAACATTAGAATTATTGAATATCGACTTGCATTGAATTATTGAATTTTTGAACATTAAACCCTTTGAATTGCAACTGTATATTTGGAATCCTTTTTGAATGATAACTTGCATTAAATTATTGAACTTTGAATTATTAAACCTTTGAACATCAAACCCTTTGAATCTGAATTAGAATAAGAATTATTTTATAAACCATTGCACCTATGTATTAGAACTTTTCATGTGATTTAAAGAGATTCATGTGAAATGAATCTTGTGCTTTGACACTTTTGAACCATTTTGACGACCTATTGAACTGCATGAGTATCTCTCACAACGTAGGGACTTAAGCACTTAGAAAAGTGTTCATTGAATGACGATGATTAGGAGGAAATTCTCATTGATTATTGGAGACTCTAGTGCTATATTTGCGCTAGTGATATTTAAGTTATATTTTTAGGTCATCATAAATTAAGAAGACTGCATCTAAAATTTGATAATGAAACGATTTAATGAATACTCACATAAAACCTAAAAAACAATGCTATTGAATCTCATATGGAACTAGAACTTTGAATATGTGCATTTGAACCCATGATATTTTCGAATTCTGTTTTCTGTCGTTTAATTGCTTTTGAATTTGTCATTGAACTATGCATTTAATCGGATAAGATGTAATTTGGCCTTAAACTTTTTCTACTGAGCTTAGACTATTAGCTCACCCTGACACTGTGTCACAGGTACAGTAGTAGTTCTGGGTCCCGAATTAGAAGAAGATCCTAACTTTGTACAGGAAGACGAAGCAGATCTTCCACCTGAGGAGTTTTATCCTAAGATTATTTTGGAAATTTGAACTTAGTATAGACTAGATGAATTTCTTGAGATAATTAAGATTATTTTTTGGTTGTTATGTGCCACTGTTTGTGTGACGAACGGCCGTCACCGGTGATTTTACTTTTAATTTTGCACTTTCGTTATGGACATTAATGCAAATTGATTTAGCTATAGATATTTCTGCATTCAATTTATTTATGATAGCTTTCTCACTAATCGATACCAAAAAATTTCTGTAATTAGATTATGAATTATGATCTAGCGATCCGAAATTTTCATATGTTTCGGGTTGGGAATTTTGGGTCGTTACACCATTTAAATAAAAAATGATCACTAGAAATAGCCCTACTTATGAAATATGGTATGTAGCTAAAAAAAAAATAAAGGCCTTGGTTAAGATGTTTTGGGTGTGGCTGCTTAGCTTGCACTGAAAATGATATGGTACATAGCTGCTCGAGTTGAGCTGAAATAAAAATAGTACATAACTGCTTGAGTTGAGCTGAAGTACCATATTGTACATAACTGAAACACTTGTACCATAAGAAATAGAGGCCTTGACTTTAATGGATTTGAGTGAGGACCATTTCAAGGTTAAACCACAGGTCATTGAGCGCAGCAGTTTGGGCCACCTTAGTCTGTCTTACAACCACTGTCATGGAGGAATCCCAAAGTTCATTGGTACTAGTTCTATAGGCATAAAAAGTAATTTATGCGACAAGTACGTTTGGCCTACTTGTAAGTTGATATATATGGGACGCGCCTAAGTCCATTGAGTTCTAGGCTGAGCTCATGTATAATAGGTGACTCGTTTGGGTGCGCGATTGAAGCTTGATCAACACAACAGAAAAACGATAGTCACATCTATCAATTTGCACTATAAGAACCGTCCATTCAATGAAACATAATTTCGAGCTTGGGCAAACATAATTTAATGGCTGCTCTGTTTTCCCACATCCTTGGGCCGATCAACTTGCCATGTTGATATACCTTAAGGACGTGCGTATTCCGGTGATAGGTCCTTGGTTTGCTTGCCGGATTAGGTCTCGACTTCTGCTGGGGAAGATCTTGGGCTAGGTTTACGTTCTCAGGAGCACCGGTGATGGATGAGTCCATTTGTCTGCCTGATCAGGTATGAGGTGTCCCTGTGTAAAACGGGGTTTGAGAACTTTCGGGTGAACCCGATCATTCCGAATTGATTTAACATGGTTCTTGGAGTGGGGCAAACAGTCGTTGCGACGCTCCCTTGGGAACTGGTGCCATTTTTCAGCATTTTCTTTTTTTCCTTTTTTGATTTTATGATTTTATAGAGCACTCAGCAGGTGCTTATAGATCTAGATTCGTTTATTGTAGCACAGTTCCTTTGGGCCAATCGAAGAGAGCTCGAAGGGCCGCTTGGGGATGCGTGCACCATCGCTTGATGGTACGTGGGCTTTTAAGAGGGACCGAGCCTTGGTCCATAGCATACAGGGGGGGTCCGTCGGGCCTCAAAGCCGAAAAAATGGCCGGGTAATTTTAAAATTGCCACTTTTGGTCAGGCGTATATAATATATACGCCCAACCAACAAAAATGGTGGTCATTATATATTATATACCGACCAAAATTTTAAAGAATGGTCGTATATATATATATCGCTGACAAATTGACAGTTTTTAAAACTACCCGAGCCCGAGCACAAAAGGGACCCCCTCTTTCAAACTCTATCTTCTTCCCTCATTTCTCAAGTCTGGGACAGCCCCTTAGTGTTTTGGCATTTGATTTTTCTTGAGTTCTATTACCCTGAGTTGCGTGTGCGGATCAAAAGACGTTTATTCTCCGCCGATTTTGGATCTATTTCCTCTCCCATTGAAGGTAATCATCGACCTTTCCTTTGAATTTTGATAATATTGTGTTGTTTTTTTTGTTTTATTTTTTTTTCTTGGAAATGCTTGATGTTCCTCCTTTTTTGTGGCGAAAGATGTATATATTTTTTTTGGTATAGGTGATCCTCATGCCTGCGCTCTTCTTTTTTGTTTTTCTTTTTATTATATGTGGTTCCTTAGGCCTATGCTTCTTTTTTGTTGTTTTGTTGTTTCTCCTTTTTTTTATTTTTTATTATATGTAATGCTTCTTTTTTATTTATTTTTTATTTTTTATTATATGTGATGCTTCTTTTTTTTTTTTTGTTTTTTTTGTTATTTATTATATCATCATTCATCATTCATCACATTATAATTATATATATCATCACCGTTCATCATCCATCATCATCTTGGTACTTATTTGTTTGTTGTTTTTGTTTGTTTTTGTGTTGTGTTTTTTGTTTGTTTTTTTTTTCTTCTCTTTTTTTTTTTCTTTCATGGCGGATTAGTTCTCATATATATATACATACATTTTTTGTTATAGATATATATATATATATATTTTCTCTCTTTCTTTTTTTTTTCTTTCTCTCTTTTTGGTTTGAAATGCTCGAGGTTCTTCCTTTTTATGGTGCATTTTTTTTTTAAGTATATGTGATTCCTTAGGCCAATGCTCCTCTCTCTTTTTTTTTCTTTTTTTATCATTATTCATCATCGTTCGTTCTTCATTCATATTTTTTTTTTATGGATCAACGCATTTTTCTTTTTCATTTCTGTTACTTTTCTCTTTTTTTTCTTCTCTCTTCTTTATTATTTTTTAGCAGCCCTTTCCTATACTGATGTGTTCCACATTTTCAGATATTTGGCTACGAAGGGCAGGATCCACAGGAGGGGCCCGAGATGGCCTATGGTCCTCATGGGGAGCAGCTCATTGTTTCACAGCGCTCCTCCCAACCTTGGTATGAAATGCAAGGTAAAGCCGCCCGCACTGACCTCCTTCATTGTCAGCATACCCATATTTCCAACTTTGGGATCGCTGGTCAGGTAAACAGATGAGCCCCTTTTTTTTCTTTTCCTTTGATGCCTTCATTATACCACTTTTCTCCCATTTGACAGATCCTCTTTGCTTGTAGCCTCTACCACACATCATGTTCCGGGGTGGCTGGTTCGACCTCCAGTGCCTCGTACTTTATCTCCCCCAGGTGGTGAAGGACTTGCTCGCCCAAGCTGGTTTTGGGGATTTCATTTCATTCCCCGCCGTGAGGGCCGACACGGCCTATCTGAAGGCCCTAATAGAGCGCTTTTGCCCTGAGACTATGACGTTTCACATGGCCATGGCTGAGATGACCCTCACACCGGTGGTCCCCGACATCGGGGTTCGTATTGGAGGGTGCGGTGATACCGCAAGACGCTGATAGGGAGGAGGTGACTCGGCTGATAAGGGCCTACCCAACCTCCGGGAACGCTCGTGGTTCCGAAGTCAAGTTATCTTGGCTAGTTGGTCTGTTTGAGCCCCATGAGTTAGTGGATCTGGGCCAGCCTGATGCGGCCATTTATCTCGAGCCTGAGCGCGCGCTGATGCTGGCCCGCATTTCTCTACTGTTCCTCTTGGGCAAGACTCTCCTTTCAAATACCAGCGGAGGGCGGGTCTCATTGTCCCTTCTCAGTCTTATGGTGAACTGGGACACTGTACATCGGTTTGATTGGGGAGGTGCTGGTTACGCGGCGCTCATGTCTAGCTTGGTGCAAGCCGTTCTTGGGGACTCCAGCTGTGACAGCCCGGATTTCGGCACCCCGAAACCCGTGCCATCAGCACGATCATCTTGACCGTGCCCCTTAACTATGCACGGAACACTGGTATATCAAGCATAAAAAGAAGTAAGAACAACTCGCGGAATTTAAATCTAATTAGAAATACTTTTCAAAAGACAGTTCTACCCTCATGCCCCTACATGAAGGGAGAACCGATCCGAACCATCGATGATATAAATCATCACAGATGGTTCGCCCCAAAGGAATAATCCAAACTCTATACATATACATGTTTTCACAAAATAAAGGCTTGACATACCAAGCCGTACAATCTCTACTCAAAACTCCTCAAAGTAGCACAACGGAGTCCTCTAGAAGAAGTCCTCGAGGTGGCTCCAACTGTCCGACTATCGGGTCCCCTCAAACCTCGGCATGCTACCAATGGACCTCATGACGATAGTCTATAGGGTGAGCTACATCCTAGCCCAATAGGGAACAAACACCGAACATATAAGTTATAACTCACATATATTCTATGATATACCATGCATGATGTAACTATGCAATTGTTGATAAGACAGCTTAAAAGCATTCGTTCTTGTTGATTTCTTATGTTTTCATTTACTCATGAAAAATGCAAAAGGCCTAAAGCAAAACTTAAACTTTCAACTTAAGTAATCCCCGAGCAATATAGCATCGAGCCCCGATGAGCTACCCTTCATCGTCATCTATATAGATAGCTTTTTAATGTATTCACAGGAATACCATATAGTACCCAAGCCCCTTTCCCTCGGGATTGGTGGCGGTTTCACATCTCATCAACACCTCGGGTGTGCTTACTACGTACTGGATAAGCCTCCGCAGCCTACGGTTTCGCCACCAGATCGGTCACGGATATCCCGCCGTGTCAGTGGGTATCCCGCCACGTCGTGGTGGGTAACCTAAGGAACCTCAAATAACAAAAATATCGGTGCCTTACATATAGTTATTCACCGTAAGTGTGCTATCTTATATCGCTTAGGCCCTATCAAACATGATTCAATCTGTGGATACATCCACAGGATGTATCCATTAACTTGCATCACACCTGATGCTCTTATCTCTTTACTTCTTCATCCCCTGGGGATGGCTCATTCGTTTACTCTTATGAATGTCACACACACACTTTTCACAATTCTTTGAGCAGTAAAAATAATTGAATTGAAATTTATATCACTACATACATGCTCTTGTAAAATAAAGTACATGTTCAGGGTGTTCCCTACCTCAAGTCTTTACTTGTTCAATGCATCAAGGTCCCACGTGGCTCCTTGTGCACTAGCTCACACGTACCACCTATGGTACCACATAATGTAAAACACATCACAAGGGATGCAATAGAGAAGGTATAAGATCCTCCAAGAATCTTGAAGTCAAACCTAAAAGTCAACAAAATTTATCCCAGACGAGTAATCGAAATCCTGGATCGATTAATCGAACCAGGTTCGATTAATCGATTTCCAAAATCGATTGAACGAAGGTCAATATCGATTAATCGAAGTTATTTCGATTAATCGAAATTCTCCTTTCAAAGTAAACTCACCGTTGACGTCGAGTTTCCGATTAATCGAATCCGCCGATTAATCGAAACCTTCTTTTCGCAAAGAACACTTACTATTCGAACAGTTCGAGTTTCCATTCGATTAATCGAATTCTGTTTCGATTAATCGAATTCTTCTGTTCGCAAAGTTCTCTTACAACTCGAACAGTACGAGTTTCTATTCGATTAATCGGATTCAGTTTCCATTATTCGAATCTCTCCTTTTCGCAAAGTACACTTACTGTTCGAACAGTTGACTTTCACAAGTCGATTAATCGATCCCAATTCGATTAATCGAAAACTAAATCGATTAATCGAAATCCCATTTCGATTAGTCGATTTTTCCTTAAATCATTTCCTCCAACCCTTGGGGTCCACTGGAGGTTCCCAGTCGATTAATCGATTTTCAAATCGATTAATCGAAATCCAAATTCGATTAGTCGAAATCCAACTCGATTAATCGAAATCGTGTCTTCTGACCTTTCAACTTCCTGGCCAATTTCGATTAATCGAAACCCAATTTCGATTAATCGAAATTGTCAGATTCAGCCCCTTTTCGAGCTGTTCTTCCCAATCTTTTCCCATACTTTTTCCTTTATTTTTCTAAACCATTATCCTATGATTTAACCCACATTTAACCACAACTTAACCCCTATGATCTATGCATCTTATTTACAAGAATTTACCTTGGATAGATCTCAAGTTGATTTCTATCGTTAGTTGGAAGGCTAGGGTTTCTAGCTTTGGCTCTAACGGCATCCTTTCGTCTAATACGGCCTTCTTAATGCTTGACTCCTTCTTCCAAACAGTTGCAATAACTCTTCTCTCACTCCTCTCTCTTTCTCTCTCTTCTTTACTTCTCTCAACCACAAAAACATGAAAGTTAGGGTTTTCACCCTTTTTATTTTATTTCTTTTCTCGGTGGGCAACACATACACACCCCTCGGTGGATGGTACTCTACCCACCCTCTATCTCTCCACTCTTCTACACTTCCACATCACATCCGCTCATCTCACTTTAAGTTCATCTTTGAACTATCTTATGGTCAAACCTAAGACCAATCGGGCACGGATCCCGAGGTCATAGTTTAACGTGATTTTTAGGGCTATTACATCCTCCCCACCTTGGGAATTTTCGTCCTCGAAAATAACCCAAGGTTTATCTCGCTCTAGGTCTCTCTCTCCCCACACGCTCAGGTGAGGTAGTCCAATTTAGTCAGACGCACTCAAGTAGTCACACATTCACACTTATAAACATGGAAGTAAAGTTGTAACAACAAAAAGAGAAACAATTACACAAAAAGTTGAATTTCTATTAATATAGTAAAATTTTACAAGGCGCCATATGAGTTGGCGTACAAGATATACGTCTATACAAAACATGACTGATACAAAAAATACAAATAAAACTCATGGGCCCTCGCTAGTGGTCGGTCCGAGGGCTCAGGCTGCGGTGGAAGGGTCTCTGTCGGCGGAGTAGATGTGGATGTGGAGGGAACCGCGTCCGTGGTGGGATGGAAGACTGGTCCTCTATGGAAGGCGGTGCGTCCGGCCGTCCACTCTTCTTCGCGGGCCAACATATCCATGTAGGTGTGGGGGTAGATGAACTGGAGGGTGTGAAACATGAGGAAATCCTCCTGTTCATCCTCTCATTATTTGCGTCCATTCTGGCCAGCACGTCCTCTATGGTAGGACCGGATGGAGCGGCGCGCCGGCGGTAGGATGAGGTGGGAGTCGCGGGCGCGGAGTGTGCAGGTGGTGTCGGCGTGGCTGTGGTGTGGGAGGGAACCCTCTCCATGGATGGCTCGGCTGCGGCAGGGTGTGCCCCACCCTCAAGTGGGTCCTGCTGAGGTGGTGGGGGTGGTGGCGGTGCTACCGCTGCTGCTGCTTCTTCCGGGCTGGGTCTGCTGGGCGGAGCGGACCCGGAGCCGGTAGGGTCCGCTTCAGTTGTAGCCACGGGTCCATGAAGACTTTGTGAATGTCTTCACGCTGATCTCAGTAGCCCTCACCTCGTGAGGTGAGATAGTGTAGGAGGGATCGCTGGAGTAGCACTCCAACATGCTTGAGATGAGCCGAGCATCGGCATCTTCTCCTTGGGCCGCATGTTGCCCTTCATCGTTTAGTCTTGATGTACCGCATCCTCAAGGATGACCTTGGTAGCATCAAACCACCGCCATGAGAAGGCGCCAGAAAGTGCATGTTGCACTTTGTCCACGCTTCGCCGTGTCGTATGATCGGGTAAAGGTTGCATTTGATTATGGAGTCGAGCATCCACATGTAGGGTGGAAGATCAACCTCTTGATGGAAATGCCCGACCCTTCTTGCCATTTGTCATGAGGGTCATGACTTCCTCAAATCGGGGTCTTCCACAAAGGGTGGAAATAGGGTAGTCTCGGGGTGAACTCGAGGTAGCACTCGAGCACCTCGTGAATGTGACGCCGAAAGTGATCGTGTAGAGCGACCCTCGATCTTGGTGATGATGCAATCCGGTAGGGCCACTGGTTAGCCCTTGGTAGAATAATCTCACCAATCTAGGGTAGTAGGAACCCCGGATTGGTTTGAGAAGATTGCCGAGACCGGCATTGTTTATGTAGTTTTGAGCCCATTGGGTCTCGCCCGGTACATCGGGATCGGTGAAAAGGGTAGGGTCGATGGTATATTCGACCTCAAAGGTCTTGGCTGCCCACCACTCGTTTGGTTGCTCCACGTTGGTGGGTGGTGGCATGGGGGTGGATTCGCGGGAAGACTCGCGCGTAGACGCGCTCGTCGAACCGGAGGTGGTCTCCGACTCCGACGGTGATGGAGTCCTCACCGGCGATGGGGTAGGTGGTGGTGGTGCGGCGTTCTTACGCCGTACCGGAAGTTTAGAAGTTGCCTTCTTCGAAGACAAGCGAGTCTTGGGAGGCATTTTCCACAAAAAGGGCGAAAACTAGGGTTTATCGAATTGGAATTGAAGAAATAATCGAGCCTAGGGTTTACCTTAGGTTTCGAAGGCGAAGACGACGATTTGTGGACGTGAATCGGCCGAAAAATCGAAGCTCTAGGGCGCCGGATGGTCGGAGAAAAAGAGGGAGTCGAAACGTCCAAAAATCCAGAAGCTCAAATGATTTCGAATGGGGAATGAAATCCCCAAATTTATTTATATAGCCCGCGGCTCGATTAATCGAAATTCCATTTCGATTAATCGAAATTCAAAACTAGGTTAAGCCGCGTAAAATCGATTAATCGATTTCTCAAATCGATTAATCGAAAATAAAATTCGATTAATCGAAAATATTTCGATTAATCGAAATCGTGTTTATTTAAAAATTTAAAATTTTGAGCTCACTGGCGCGTGCCAGTCGATTAATCGAAATTCATTTCGATTAATCGAAATCTCAAAATCGATTAATCGAACTTGGTTTCGATTAATCGAAATCGTGCAAAAACTTCAAAAATTTTCCAAAATTTCCTTAAGTATTCGAATCGAAATCCCATTTCGATTAATGGAAATTTCTTTCTATGCATTTTCTAACTCAACTTTTCATTTCCAGTCACTGGCACATGCCAGTCGACTACTCGAACAAGATCGATTAATCGAAATTCCAAATCGATTAATCGATTTGAAATTCGATTAATCGATTTTGCCCAGTTTCTACAGAATTTAAATCTCTTTGTTTCTTTTCTTATTTTCGACAATTCATGACAGATTGGATTAAAATTTCCATTGAATTACAAGTATAGTGGAGATTTCACAACACGTTTGTGGTTTACATTGCACTTTCACGTCGTTGGAAACAAGGCTGGGTATTGTTCTTTTACATCGGCCTCTCGTTCCCAAGTTGCCTCTTCTTTAGGATGATTGTTCCATCGAACAAGCACTAAGGAATTACTGCTTGCTCTTTTCGATCCGTAATCTCCGGTTCCTCTATCATGCTCATGTCCTCACACATCTCTATAGGTTGCTTCCTAACACATGAGACGGATCATTCACGTACTTTCTGAGCATCGATATGTGGAAGACATTATGTACTCGATCGAATAGCGGTGGTAAACTAATGCGATATGCAACTTCACGTATTTGTCCCAAAATTTCAAAAGGTCCAACATAAGGTGGACTAACCTACCGCCTCTTGCCAAATCGCATTACACCTTACATAGGTGACACCTACACAAAGACATGCTCGGCCACTTTCTAGCCAACACTAGTCCGCTTCACATCGCCAGTAACTTTTCGTCTACTCTGTCTTTGTCTTCAACCTTTCTACGATAATTGGACTGACGGTAGCATTATCTTCAAGTAGCTTTGGTCCTAATACAAATTTCTCACTGTTTCTTCCCAATTGAGGGTGACTTGCATCGTCCATATAGAGCTTCATATGGTGCCATGCCAATGCTCGTTTGAAAATTGTTATTATCTGTGAACTCGAGCATCGGTAGATACTCATCCCAAAGATCCTTGCATATCAAGCATGCACGCCTCGAGCATGTCTTCTATCACTTGGTTCACTCGCTCTATTCTGTCCATCGCTTTGAGGATGGAAAGCTGAACTGAAGTCCAGTCGCGTTCCCATTCCTTCTTGAAATTTCTTCCAAAACTTGGACGATACAAAGTGGATCACGATCCAAACTATGCTTGCAATACCATGTAATCTTACAATCTCTTTCATATATAGGTCTGCCAATCTTCCTACCGTATACGTAGTATTGTATGGCAAAAAGTGCGCTGATTTGGTCAATCGGTCTACGACGACCCAAATAGCATTATGTCTCTTGGCAGTACGAGGTAATCCAACAATGAAATCCATTGAGATCGATTCCCACTTCCATTCTGGTATTGGTAAAGGTTGCAATAGTCCCGCAGGATGTCTATGATCAACCTTCACTTGTTGACAAGTCAAACATCGTGACACATACTCGGCCACGTCTTGTTTCAGTCCTCTCCACCAGTAATTCTTTTTCAAATCTTGGTACATTTTGGTGCTACCAGGGTGGATCGCATAATTTGACTTATGAGCTTCATCAAGAATTGTTCGTCTTAGATCGGCATTATCCGGGATGCATAGACGGCCTTTAAACAACAAAGAACCATCTGCTTTTACTGAGAAGTCCGAACTGATGCCTTCACTCACGTCTTGACGAATCTTTGTTAATGCTGGATCTTTCATCTGTAGCTCGTGGATATGTTCAAATATCACTGGCTTTACTGAGATGTTAGCCAAAAAGGATCCAGTGTCCTTTGACTCAATGTTCGCATCATAGCATGCCAGGTCTTCCAATAGTTTCCATCGGTGCATACCCAAAATCAATGAAGCTAACTGAGCTGAACCCTTTCGACTCAATGCATCGGCTACTACATTCGCCTTGCCAGGATGGTATTGTATAGAGCAATCGAGTCCTTGAGGAATTCCATCCATCTGCCTCATATTGAGCTCCTTCGTGAATGACAGATATCGAGGCTCTTATGATCGGTGAAAATTTCAAAAGTCCCACCATACAAGTAATGTCTCCAAATCTTTAGCGCAAAAATGACTGCTGCCAGTTCCAAGTCATGAGTCGGGTAATTTTTCTCGTGTTCTTTCAGCTGTCTTGATCCGTAAGCTATCACCTTCTTGTGTTGGTTGAGCACACAACCAAGGCCATTGTATGACGCGTCGCTGTACACCGCGTATCCTCCACTGCCTGAAGGAATTGCCAACACTGGAGCTGAAGTGAGTCTCGTTTTGAGTTCTTGAAAACTCTTCTCGCATGCCTCACTCCACTCAAACCTTGAATCTTTTTTGTCGACTTTGTGAGAGGTCCCGATATCTTTGAAAACCCCTCAACGAAACGTCGATAATAGCCTGCTAAGCCCAGAAAACTTCGGACATCGGTCACTGTCTTTGGTTGTTCCCAATTAACTACTGCTTCTATCTTTGCTGGATCTACCGTGACACCATGCTTTGAGACGACATGTCCCAAAAAGCTAACTTCTTCCAACCAAAATTCACACTTACTGAGTTTGGCGTACAATTGGTGTTCACGTAGCGTCTGTAGAGAAATCCTCAAATGTTCTTCGTGTTCCGTCTTGGATTTGGAGTATATCAGTATATCATCAACAAATACTACAACGCAGGAGTCCAAGTGTGGTTTAAACACTCGGTTCATCAGATCCATAAACGACTATTTGGAGCATTCGTTAACCCAAACGGCATCACAAGGAATTCATAGTGTCCATACCGTGTCCGGAAAGCTGTCTTCTGAATGTCCTCAGCTTTGACTCGCAACTGATGATACCCAGATCTCAGGTCTATCTTGGAAAAATACTTTGCACCTTGCAGTTGGTCGAATAGATCGTCAATTCTAGGCAAAGGGTATCGGTTCTTCACGGTGAGTTTGTTCAATTGTCGATAGTCAATGCATAGTCTCATTGACCCATCTTTCTTCTTGACAAACAAGACCGGTGCTCCCCATGGAGATACACTTGGTCTAACAAACCCCTTGTCCATCAGCTCTTGTAGTTGTTCCTTCAACTCCTTTAGCTCAGCGGGAGCCATTCTATAAGGTGCTTTCGAAATAGGCTCCGTTCCTGGTGCTAAGTCAATGGCGAATTCTACTTCTCTTTCTGGAGGTAATCCAGGCAATTCTTCTGGAAACACGTCAGCGAAGTCTCGCACAATTGCTATCTCAGAAATGACGTTCTTTTCCTCCTTGTCCTCCTTTAAGAAAGCTAAGTATCCATTGCATCCCTTCGATCATTTTCGGCCCTTCTTTGAGATCGAGATCGCTGATGACGACCTCACTCCTTGAAACCGAAATGATCTTCTTGTGTTGGGTCTGAAAATGACTAGCTTGTTCTTGCAATCAATGGTCGCACAATGGTGCGCCAACCAGTCCATGCCAAGGGTCAGATCAGACGCTTGCATGTCTGACAGTACCAACTTTGCTTGCAATTCATGCACTTCTAAGTCTTGGACTGCTACGATGAGGGATTTGCAAGCTAACTCCGTGTCTACTAACTCTCCAGTCGGAATAGACATGATAGACGAAATCCAACGTCTGAACGATCTTCATCTTCTTAGCAAAACGTGGAGTGACGAATGAGTGGGTAGACCCGGGGTCTATCAACACTCGAGCGTCATGTCTAAATACACTTCCCCTTTCATACATAGTTAAAGTACCTATAATATATATACACATACATACAGAAATTTACACATCAAAATGCACTCTCAGTTTATATTAAAAGAACCTACACTATTCCTAATGCATGCACCTTTTTCCATCTAAAATTCTTTATGAAACGGAATTTTTCTTTAATAAAATAAAATTTCTCACCTTGGATGACGCGCACATTCCACGCTTCTGACGGATGTTGCAGGCCCTCCCCTAACAATCGGCTTCCTTGCTTGAATGGGTCGGTGTGCTGCTGAAGCCGTCTTGCCCTTGTCTGTCTCGGGGCAATCCTTGATCATGTGGCCCACCTTGCCACATCGGAAACAACCTCTAGTTCCGATTCTGCAGTCTATAGTCCTATGCGGCTTGCCACATCTGGCACACGTCTCTCGAGGTGCGGAAGATACGGTACGAGAACCCTGTGTGATAGTGGCACCAGTAGACATGGCAGGGCTCTCATAGCGAATAGGTCTCCCCGACGCAAGTAATGGAAACCTCTGTTGGTGTTGTTGTTGTTGGCGGTCTTCCAAAACCTCCAAAGCTGCGGTCTCGACTTCGACCCACGAACCTCGGCTTTTATTCACGGTTCGTAGTTCCCCATCCTTCCGTGGTCAAGTCCTCTCTGTTGCTCTCTCATCTATATCATTCGTGTTCTCCTCTTCTACAACCAATGCTTTGCTCATGACCTCTTCATAGGTCCTCAGTTGAAATGGAGCTACGCCTCCCCTAACCTCAGGCTTCAAACCTTGCTGAAACCTCTTGGACTTCATCACTTCAGAAGCGACGTAATCCGGAGCAAAACGGGCAAGTCGTAGAAACCCTACCCCGTATTCTCTCACGGTCATTCTCCCTTGTACTAACTGCAAAATTGTATCTCTAATTGGTTCCTCACCACTGGAAATATTGTTTGTTGAACTCCTCAACAAATTCCTCCCAAGTCCAAGGCAACTCTGGGGTCTCCCGAGGCCCGAGTCCTTATCACGGACTTCCACCAAGGCCCACCTCCCATCCAACATGTGTGCCCATCTTACACTCTCGTCTTCCGTGCAAGTTAGCACGCTAAAGACTTTCTCCATCTCCATCTGACCATTGTATGCACTTTGCCGCAGGAAAATGAAGGAGGTCTCATCCTTCTAAACTCAGAAAAGATGAGGGCACAGCAACGCAGTCCTGCTGTGGTGTAGGTGGCTGCCGTTCTCTTGACGCATGAGCTGCAAAGGATGCTGCTTGTTGTGCCATGGCAGCTGCCATAGTCTCCATAGTGTGCATCATCCTTTGTCGTTCCTCTCTATCTTCTTGCCTTTCTCTCAATCTTTCTTGCTCTCTTAGATCTTGATCCTGGTGATCTCGATCCTCTTCCTCATGATGTCTGCTACTACTGCCCCCTGGGGCCTCGTTACCTCCTAAAGGCACTCTGTTGGTAGGAGAGATGTAACCATCTCCACTACGTAAACTCCTTTGATGGCCTCCCCTTGGTCGGCCTCTCCCTCTAGCTGACATTGCGGCTGCATTTGAAACTAAGGTTTCGTTAGCAGAAGCCCCTATGATCTGACGAAAGAACCCTTGTCAGAATTGCTAAAAGAAAATGGCTTTGATAACTCGGATTTGGCACTCAAACCCGTGCCATCAGCACGATCATCTTGACCGTGCCCCTTAACTATGCACGGAACACTGGTATATCAAGCATAAAAAGAAGTAAGAACAACTCGCGGAATTTAAATCTAATTAGAAATACTTTTCAAAAGACAGTTCTACCCTCATGCCCCTACATGAAGGGAGAACCGATCCGAACCATCGATGATATAAATCATCACAGATGGTTCGCCCCAAAGGAATAATCCAAACTCTATACATATACATGTTTTCACAAAATAAAGGCTTGACATACCAAGCCGTACAATCTCTACTCAAAACTCCTCAAAGTAGCACAACGGAGTCCTCTAGAAGAAGTCCTCTGGAGGGGGGTCCAACTCTCGGCAAAGAAAGTCCGACTCACGGGATCTTCCCCCTGAAACCTCGGCAGCTGCTACTAATGGACCTGCGACGTATAGTCTATAGGGTGAGCTACATCCTAGCCCAATAGGGAACAAACACTGCTGAACATATAAGTTATAACTCACATATATTCTATGATATACCATGCATGATGTAACTATGCAGTTGTTGATAAGACAGTTAAAAGCATTCGTTTACTGTTGATTTCTTATGTTTTCATTTACTCATGAAAAATGTTGAAAAGGCCTAAAGCAAAACTTAAACTTTCAACTTAAGTAATCCCCGAGCAATATAGCATCGAGCCCCGATGAGCTACCCTTCATCGTCATCTATATAGACAGTTTTAATGTATTCCCTGGGAATACCATATAGTACCCAAGCCCCTTTCCTCTGGGGATTGGTGGCGTTTCACATCTCATCAACACCCACGGGTGTGCTTACTACGTCGGATAAGCCTCCGACCGGCCTCACGGTTTCACCAGACGGTCACGGATATCCTGCCGTGTCGGGCCGTGGGTATCCCGCCACGCCGGTGGGGTAACCTAAGGAACCTCAAATAACAAAAATATCGGTTGCCTTACATATAGTTATTCACCGTAAGTGTGCTATCTTATATCAGTTAGTCCCTATCAAACATGATTCAATCTGTCAATACATCCCTGGGATGTATCCATTAACTTGCATCACACCTGATGCTCTTATCTCTTTACTTCTTCATCCCCTGGGGATGGCTCATTCGTTTACTCTTATGAATGTCACACACACACACTTTTCACAATTCTTTGAGCAATAAAAATAATTGAATTGAAATTTATATCACTACATACATGCTCTTGTAAAATAAAGTACATGTTCAGGGTGTTCCCTACCTCAAGTCTTTACTTGTTCAATGCATCAAGGTCCCACGTGGCTCCTTGTGCACTAGCTCACACGTACCACCTATGGTACCACATAACAGGTAAAACACATCACAAGGGATGCAATAAAGAAGGTATAAGATCCTCCAAGAATCTTGAAGTCAAACCTAAAAGTCAACAAAATTTATCCCAGTCGATTAATCGAAATCCAGAATCGATTAATCGAACTTGGTTCGATTAATCGATTTCCAAAATCGATTAATCGAAGGTCAATATCGATTAATCGAAGTAATTTCGATTAATCGAAATTCTCCTTTTCGCAAAGTAAACTCACTGTTCGAACAGTCGAGTTTCGTCGATTAATCGAATCCGATTCGATTAATCGAAATCTTCTTCGCAAGAAAGAACACTTACTATTGAGCGATTCGAGTTTCCATTCGATTAATCGAATTCTGTTTCGATTAATCGAATTCTTCTGTTCGCAAAGTTCTCTTACAACTCGAACAGTTGGAGTTTCTATTCGATTAATCGAATTCAGTTTCGATTAATCGAATCTCTCCTTTTCGCAAAGTACACTTACTGTTCGAACAGTTGACTTTCACAAGTCGATTAATCGATCCCAATTCGATTAATCGAAAACTAAATCGATTAATTGAAATCCCATTTCCATTAGTCGATTTTCATAAATCATTTCCTCCAACCCTTGGGGTCCTTTGGAGGTTCGATCGATTAATCGATTTTCAAATCGATTAATCGAAATCCAAATTCGATTAGTCGAAATCCAACTCGATTAATCGAAATCGTGTCTTCTGACCTTTCAACTTCCTGGCCAATTTCGATTAATCGAAACCCAATTTCGATTAATCGAAATTGTCAGATTCAGCCCCTTTTCGAGCTGTTCTTCCCAATCTTTTCCCATACTTTTTCCTTTATTTTTCTAAACCATTATCCTATGATTTAACCCACATTTAACCACAACTTAACCCCTATGATCTATGCATCTTATTTACAAGAATTTACCTTGGATAGATCTCAAGTTGATTTCTATCGCTAGTTGGAAGGCTAGGGTTTCTAGCTTTGGCTCTAACGGATCCCTTGCGTCGAATCCGGCCTTCTTAATGCTTGACTCCTTCTTCCAAACAGTTGCAATAACTCTTCTCTCACTCCTCTCTCTTTCTCTCTCTTCTTTACTTCTCTCAACCACAAAAACATGAAAGTTAGGGTTTTCACCCTTTTTATTTTATTTCTTTTCTCGGTGTGGAACACATACACACCCCTCGGTGTATGTTACTCTACACACCCTCTATCTCTCCACTCTTCTACACTGGTTCACACATCACATCCGCTCATCTCACTTTAAGTTCATCTTTGAACTATCTTATGGTCAAACCTAAGACCAATCGGGCACGGATCCCGAGGTCATAGTTTAACGTGATTTTTAGGGCTATTACACCAGCTCCATTGTGGGCTTCTGGCCCGCACTCGAGGTATTTTATCCTTTGGTCTCAATTCGTCCCCCCCTTTTTTTTAGCATATCTATTTTTATCTGCTTGCTTTCTCAGGTATGGGGGTATCTGCATTTCCAACCTGGTCACCCTCTGCTTCTCTCGGAGGTTCCCACGTTCCCCCTTATGAGCAATTGGCACGCGAACCGCCGTCGGGACGTGGGTATGAAGCACCTGGAGTTAGAGTTGCACTCTTAGTTTGATCTGCTGATCCCTGAGTAGGTATAACAATTTCTCTCCTTGCAAATTTGATAGCTCCTATATGCTGTGGGTTCTGGCCAAATGTATAAATCCCTCCTCCTTTTGTTGAGCAGGTCATCCTTGATCCCTACGTCGGATCCCCCTTCTGGAACCTGGCTGCAGTGGGCCCTTCTCGCCTTTTGTTAGATCGGCGCATTATTTTCTTCTATGGGTCCTATTACTTAGGAGAGATTTTACTTACGAGAGAGGGTGATTCATCAGTATCGACCTCTTTTTGTTGTGCCCCAAGCTCCTCCAGCTGATGTATTGGCTCCCAAGGGTTCTACCGAAATGCTTACTGCTCGCTTTCTCCACCACGGGGTCCCTATTGATGACCTTCTCTTTCCTGGGGGATATCAGATGTGGTATGAGTCTTTGCCCTATCGTTCTTTGCTGCCCCGATTTGTGCCTAACGCCAACTTTTTGGCTTTTGGTGGTCCGCAATCTCAGGTAATGTTCTTTCCTCTTTCTATTAGCAGCCTTCCATATGATTACCTTAATTGCCCTGCTATTTGAACAAAGATTGTTTCTCTCTATAGTTTGGACAGGATGACGATTCAAATGAGAGGGATGAGACAGCTGTTACTGATGAGGCTACTGGTGCTGGACCTTCTGACCCTTCCGATGCTGGCACTTTTGGCAGTTCGCCAACTGAGGTTCAGGGGACTTTTAAGTGCTTGGATGATGCCTTTCTGTCGCGTATGTGCGCCGATGTGGCTGAGAAGGCACGCATATCCGCTGAAGCTATTCGGGTTCCGCCCCCTGCGCTGATCCCTAGGGTAATCTCTCCCTTGTTACCTTGCTCTTCCGTTTTCTTGGATCGTGCTGATGGCTCGTGGATCGATATACTTCTCTTTATCTTTTGTCAGAGGATTATGAGTCGTTAAAACTGTCAATATTACCGCAACATTGTCGGTCTTAGGGAGGTTGAGGTGGTGAGTGAATATTGACTGTATCTAGTTATCTTCATATTTACTTTCTGCTTGTTTTCCTAACTGATAGCCCTTCGTGCGCTTATGCAGTGTGCTCGTGAAAAGGAGTCGCGCTCCCTTCTTGGCCGCATCTCTCAGGGGTGGACTCGGGTGGGGGAGATCCGTACCTTTCAAAGCGCGACCCAACATCGGAAAAAGTCAAAGGGGGCTGCCCAGGATTAGTTCATTTTCTAAAAATTTGAAACAACGAAACAATTTAGATTTTGAAATATTGGGGAATATGTAATAATTTTCTTTCGATTTTTTTTTGGATGGTCTTATGACTTTTATGGTTTATATGAATGTTCCGTTTGTTTATCTCTCTGCCTCTATGGTTCTTTTTGTTTGGCATGAAGCGGGCCAGAGCTGCTCTAATGATGGGGGTGAGCTTGAATGTGATTACCCGCATATGACCCACGGATACCACGTCATCTGAGGGTTTCCTATGGGTGCGTGAGCGTGCCCGACCGTGGGTTGCCTGGAGAAAAAGTAGGCTGAGCGAAATCCGTCCCTCCGTTGGGGAAGGAAAAAAATGCATGGCCCGACATGAGGGAAGCCACACCTCCCTGCTTTTTCAAGTGGGCGTATATATTACATATGCCGGGCAAAATTTTTGAAAATTTGCCTGGGCATATATAATATATACGTCGAGCGAAAAATGCTTAGTTTTTACCTGGGCGTATATAATATATACGCCAACCATAATTTTTTTAGTTTTTGCTCTGGCGTATATAATATACACGCCTCGTGTAACTGGGCTTGACGGGTTCCTTATGATCCGCGCCATGCCCTCTTTGCCTCACTAAACACCCGGGCTTTGCCTTTTTGCTCCTCCTTTTTCTTTCTTTTCTCTTTCTTCTCCTTTTTCTTTGACAAGCAGGTCCATCGCCCTACATTGACTGAGCTTTATATAAAACATCTTTGTATGTCTATGGACTCGCTTCCCGGCCCAAATTCTCGTACGGGGGATGGGGCTAGTGTACTTCCCTGTTTGGACTCGGAGGCTAGTTTTTTGCAAAAGTGGTGCACTAGCTTAGTTGAGGGCGAGCTCGCTGTTCTGGATCGCCTCGGGTTATCCCGCCTTTTCTCTCTCCTTGCTGTTCCTCTGTTGCTCGACCTCCTATAGGCAGCTTTGGCGTCATGGGATCATAGGGCTCATGTCTTCAGATTCGGGTCCAGGGAGCTCACCCCAACCTTGGAGGAGCTAGCCTCTATCACCGGCTTGAGGATGCATCGGGGGCTTGCCAAAGTGGTGCCCAAACTGAGGTATGCAAAGGCGGTCTACGCGGTTCTTGGTTTGAAAAAGGGTGGGTATGAGAAGGGCTTCGCCGGCGGGCCCACTAGGTGCTCGGTGAAATTCCTGAGAGAACTTTTTGGTGACTCGAGTCTCCGAAAGTTGCCTGTCCGGGATCCTTTCAATGTGAAGGCCTTTGCCCTTTATTTGCTATCGGAAGTTCTCTTCTTTACTGGGGGCGAGACATTTTCCCTCGGGTTATGCGATGTCTTGACCAAATTGGAGGGAGGCCGTTCACTGGTACACCTAGTATTGGCTGAGATGTATCGGGGCCTGGATGCCTCGGCCTTGGGCCGGGTTGGGATTCTTCGCGGGAGTCCACTCCTCATTTAGATTTGGCTAGGAGAGCATTTGGCTATCATGGGGCCTGTGCCGAGATTCTACTTGGTAAGAGGGGATGTGGCTCGGGGCTTTCTGACACGCTGCTCGAGGCTGCCCCATGGGAGCATCGAAGAATTGAGCCTGTGGCTATCTGATGCGGAGTTGATCTGGCAACTTCCCTGGTTGAACGACACCTTTCCGATTGTCTGCTCTCGGGATTGTGAGGGTATCATGCTTTTGGGGTTGACTGGTAGTACCTACTATTTCCCATCTCGGGTGCTTCCCCAATTCGGATATACCCAACACGTGTCGTGCGCAGTGAGGCCGCCCTTGTGTTCCCTGATATTCTCTAGGGGTTCTCTCAGTGACCTAGATCGCATAGCAGTCCTCTGGGAGACCCGCCAATCGGCGCACATGTGTAGCTTGGTTCAGGGGGGCGTCCTCTTTTCTGATTACGAGGTTTGGCTGGCATGTGAGAGCTTACTTGCCCCTAACCCTATTTCGATAGATGCGATAGAGACGGGACCCTGGCCATACAAGGAAACGATGCTCCAGACTAGAATTGAGTCTCTTTCTGTAGAGAAGCTGGCTTTGACTGAGGCTTCGGGGACGAAGAGGGCCAGAGCCGAGATGGCGGAGGTGAGAGCTGCTACGGCCGAGAGTGAGGTTCTTCAGTTGACTGGGCTTTTGACTGAGTCTCGCAATGCAGCTGACGCTTCGCGGAGGCGGCAGAAGAGTCTTCATGGTAGGTAGTTGACCAATTGAAATGCCCGTGAGGACTCTCTTCTTGCAGAGATCAGTGCCTTGAAGCATGGTTCCTACCCCTGACCTGTTCCTGCACATACCATAGATCATATACACAGAGGGAGGGCTGATGCCCCTTAACAGAGATCTCCTTCCTTTTTTTTTGGGTTGTTTCTTTTTTTGTTTGTTTTATACTTGTATAGAAGGCAGAAAGTAGAAAGTGTGTCATGTTGTTATCTTTTTGGAATGTGACACTTCATACGTGATGTTTGTAAGAAAAGAAATGAAATCTGCTATATACACATACATATTTTTTTTGGTGTTCAAATTTTCTTCCATACGTCTCGCAACGTAAGGTTTTTCTTATAGAAAAGGAAAATCTATTATTTTTTTTTCAAATTTTTCTCCTACACAGGGTGAGGCTTTTATGGGAAAGAAAAATTTATTATCTTTTTTGAAATTTTCTCCCTCACAATGTGAGGCTTTTTATGGGAAAGGAAAATCCATTATCTTTTTTAAAATTTTCTCCCTCATAGTTTGAGGATTTTTATGGGAAAGGAAAATCCATTATCTTTTTTGAAATTTTCTCCTTTTTGTGATGTCGGTATTTTCAAGGTCAACCGACAGGTCCTCTTTTTGAGCATGGTCGAACCCCGTTTAGGAGTTTTCGGTGCTTCTTTTTAAATGTGGATAGGTCAGCTTCCCCGAGATTGATTGGTCTTCTGGCCTTACCTTTGGTCATGTGTCAGAGGATGCGGTAGAGACGACATACTTGATTAGGATCCGATCTAATTTTAACATGAGCGGCCCAACAAAAGAAGGGGAAGGGGCTCGAGGGGTCCAGACTAAAATAGGTGAGCCAGAACAGATCCTCTCCTAATCTCTCTTTTCTTGATATTTTTGCTCACAGCGCTCAAGATAGGTTTTTGGCCATGCCTGCCATCCCTATTTTTACCCGTAGCGCCCTTTCGGGTTTTCACTACGTCCATGGGTCCGCTTTCTTACCCCAAGTGCCTTTTCAGGTTTTCACCTGATCCGTGTGAGTTCGCTGTTTTTACCCATGGTGCCCTTGCGGGTTTTCACCACGTCCATCTTGCTTTGAACTCAAATTAATTTTTTTTTTTTTTTTTTTTTTTTTTAAGAACCAGAAAGCCACGACATAGATAAAGATTCCGTCATAACCGGCTGGATGGGGTTCTGGTGTCGTCTCACGACTCGGTTCATGTTGACTTAATAGATATTATGACTGCTTGCGAGCCTACAA
The DNA here is from genome assembly GCA_021018995.1 of Chloranthus sessilifolius. Classification (NCBI taxonomy): domain Eukaryota; kingdom Viridiplantae; phylum Streptophyta; class Magnoliopsida; order Chloranthales; family Chloranthaceae; genus Chloranthus; species Chloranthus sessilifolius. Next base: position 101,685,089 of record CM037584.1, on the reverse strand, counting down.
AGAGGGCTTCCTTTAGGGTGTAGCTTGGCCATGGGTTAGGTTAGGATTTGAAGGTATGCTGGGCTAAAAGGGTTTCCCTGATACGGCTTCAGTTTTCTCAACATACTTTCTTCCTTGGGTGTTTTTACTGTACATGTCCCGTGATTCTTCTATACACATCTTTTGTTATTCTTTTTCCTCCATTTCAGGCAATCTCTTTTTGAGGTTTTGCTCTTTTTTTCGAATTTTTTTTTTATTTGATAGTAACTTTATACACATGCATCTTTTCTCTCTTCTTTTTTTTGGTATACGTACACGTATATATATATATATATATTTTTTTTTTGGGGGATGGGTTTATTGAAAAAAGTCCCAAGCTCAAATGGGGTAGCAAAGGATAAAAAAAAAACTTTCTTTTAGGGATGTTTTTGGGCTACTGTACTTGGAATGATGGCCTCTTTTGGGTGGTTCTTAAGCAGTCACGTATCTGTTTCATCAATACTTACCTTATCATGATAGACTATGAGTAGAACCGTCGAACGTATCCAGCGTTGATGGGCTCAGGAAGATGATCTCCGTCCATGGTGGCGAAACGGATGGCGTATCCCGGCAGCACCTCTCGAATGACGTATGGTCCTTCCCAGCTCGGCTTAAACTTTCCTCTTGGATCGGCATGGAGGAATGGGAAGATCTTCTTCAGCATAGTGTCCCCTACCTTTAGATCTCGACTGCGGACATGTTTATTGTAAGCGCGCGCGATTCGCCCCTGATACACTTGGGTATGGCATAAGGCCAGGAGTCTTTTTTCGTCCAGTAAGTTCAGCTGATCAAAGCGTGATCTCTCTCTCTCTCTCTCTCTGCTTCGGGTAAGCCTGATTCCATGAGGATTCGGAGCGAGGGTACTTCAACCTCCACCAGGAGGACGGCCTCGGTTCCATACACAAGGGAGAATGGTGTTGCCCCTGTAGCGGTACGGATCGACGTTCTGTAGGCCCAAAGCATGAAGGGTAACTGTTCGCTCCAATCTCGATATGTGACGACCATTTTCTCAAGGATGCAGACCAGAGTTTCGTTGGCCGCCTCTACGGCTCAATTCGTCTGAGGCCTATATGGGGATGATCCATGATGCTTGATCTTGTATCGCTCGTAGAAGTCTCGGATGCGCTTATTCACAAAGTTTGTGTCATTGTCTGTTATGATATCTTTGGGTACTCCAAATCGGCACACAATATTGTTCTTGAGAAACTTCTCAACGTGAATGACCGTAATATTGGCATATGACGCCACTTCTACCCACTTGGTGAAGTATTCAATGCCGACGAGGATGAACCGATGTCTGTTCGATGCTTTTGGATTAATCATTCCGACAACGTCAAGGCCCCAGGTAGCAAATGGCTAAGGAGTAGTCATGCAGTGAAGATCAATGGCGGGAGCGTGTATCAGACTGGAGTGTTCCTAACACTTGTAGCATTTTTGAACATGTTTACAGCAATCTGATTCCATGGTGGTCCAAAAGTATCCCAGCCATAGGATTTTCTTAGCGAGCATGTGACCACTGACCCTCATGGATTTCCTTCATAATATTGACTGCTTTAGTTTCAGTGAGGCACCTGAGTAAGATGTTATTGTATGATCGCTTGTAGAGGCATTCCCCGCAAATGACGTAACCTGCCGCTAAACGTTGAATGGTTCGTCGGTCTATTTTAGATGTACCCTCTGGGAAAGTTAGGGTCTCGAGGAAATTCTTGATATCTGAGAACCAAGGTGGCTCATCATCAGGCTTTGTAGGTTTCTCAATCTGGAGGCAGAAGGCCGGCTCATTCCTCTGCTCGATCATGATCGGATTCATCTCAACACCATAGGGGATTTCAATTATTGACGCCAAAGTTGCTAATGTGTGGGTAAATCGATTCCTTATTCGGGGGACGTATGAGAAAGTCACATCCTGGAAGCAAGCTATCAGATCCTCGAGGTGTTCATGATAGGGGATCAGTTTCTCATCTTTCGTCTTCCAGTCACCATTCATTTGGCATATGATTAACTATGAATCGCCAAAAACTCGAAGGTGAGTTACATTCAGATCGAGAGCTCCCTGTAGACAGACGGCGTAAGCTTCATACTCAGCCATATTGTTAGTGCAGGGGAAGTTGAGCTTGATAGAGAGCGGTACATGGGATCCTTTTGGTGAAATTAAGATGGCGCCAATTCCTTGGCCCTCGACATGCGATGCTCCGTCAAAGTGCATTACCCATGGTTCCTCTGCTTCTTCTGTATCATCTTCTGTCATGAACAAGATATCTTCATCTGGGAATTCGGTTCTTAACGGCTCTAGTCAAGTAAAGGATTATCAGCAAGATGATCAGCAAGCGCCTGCCCTTTGATCGATTTCTGAGTGACGTACGTGATGTCAAATTCAGATAATAAAAGCTGCCATCGTGCAGTTCGGCCAGTGATAGTAGGTTTCTCGAATAGGTACTTCAATGGATCCATCCGCGCTAGAAGTAGGACGTCTTGGGATAACAGGTAGTGTCGAAGTCTTTGAGTAGCCCACACCAGCGCCAGGCACGCCTTCTCCAGATGAGAGTAGCGCGCCTCATAATCAGTGAACTTCTTGCTCAGGTAGTAGATGGCTTGCTCTCTTCTTCCTGTCTCGTCATGCTATCCTAGCACACAACCCATGGAAAATTCCATCGTGGACAGGTACATTATCAGGGGTCTACCAGGTATAGGTGGTACCAATACTGGAGGATTTAGGAGGTAACCCTTGATCTTGTCAAATGCAGCTTGGTAGTCATCATTCCACTCAACTGGTGAGTCCTTCCTTAGTAGTTTGAAGATCGGTGCGCATATCAGAGTTAAGTGTGCAATGAACCGACTGATGTACTGGATTCTGCCTAAAAAGCCTCTAACCTCTTTCTCTGTGGACGGTGGTGGCATTTCAGTGATGGCCTTGATCTTGGTCGGACCGACCTCGATGCCTCTCCTACTAACAATAAAACCCAATAGTTTTCTTGACATAGCGCCGAATGCGCACTACTAGGGATTCAACCGCAACCTGTACATTCTCAACCTCTCGAACAGCTTCTGAAGGTTTACCAAATGGTCATCCCTTTCCAGTGATTTAGCAATCATGTCATTGACATATACTTCGATCTCTCAGTGCATCATATAATGGAATAGGGCCGTCATTGCTCTCTGGTAGGTTGCCCCAGCGTTCTTGAGCCCGAATGGCATCACCTTGTAGCAAAAGGTACCCCAGGGAGTGATGAACACAGTCTTTTCTCGGTCGGCCTCTGCCATCTTAATCTGATTGTAGCCCTAGAACCCGTCCATGAAAGAAAGCATCCCGTGCTTAGCAATATTATCGACCAAGATATCGATGTGGGGTAATGGAAAGTCATCCTTGTTGAGATTCCAGAAATCAATGCACATTCAAACTTTTCCATCCTTCTTTGGCACGAGGACGATATTAGCCAGCCATTGCGGGTACTTGGATACCATGAGGAAACTCGCATCATACTGCTTAATGACCTCGTCTTTGACTTTCAACATCCACTCAGGTGAGACGTCTCAGCTTCTGTTTAACCGGCTTACAGTCAGGGTAGAGTGGCAACTCATGCTCAACCAGATCGGTATCCAGATCAGGCATGTCTTCATACGACCATGCGAAGACGTCTTAGTATGACGGGAGGAAGTCTATCATACCCTTTCTCTCCGCAGGGACAGCGATGTTCCAATTTTTATGATTCTAGGGACCTCTTCGGTGCCCAAATTGACGTCCTCTGTCTCTTCGACAATCGGGGTAAGGCCATGCTCAAAATTGGCGAATTGTTTGAGGAGCTCATTGGGGAGCTCATCGACTTGACCTTCCTCGTCCATACTCGTGACTCCTACCTCTTCTCATATTTCTACAGGGAAGGGGTCGGCTTCGCGTGGGACGGGTGTCATGACATCATTTTCAATTTTATTGGGAATTTTAAAGGACAATATTTTTGGAATTGGTATTTTTTCTATTTTATGGTTTTTCATAATTTTTCGGAGGTTAGCCCCTGGCGAGGTGGATCTCTATATATATAGGGTAGAGTGCCCTAGAGGCTAACCTCACTTCTTACAGGTTGTTTTTTTTTAGAGAACCGGTGCCGTATTCACAACATTTGGCGGCTCCTAGGAGTTGGGGCAGAGATGTCCAGTTACTTACCTGTGAGGCCTGGCCTTTACCTCTTTGGTTGAAAGCGACATCGGTAGGCTTTTACGGTTCCTCCCTCAGCATGTTTATGGAGGGATCCTCTGGGACCCTGTCTTTGAAGGTTAGGGTGGGCCCGAAGTGGCTAGTGCTAGAGTGATGGGTGGGCCGGGGGATTTCCTCCTCAAATAAGGAGAGGGCTGCCAAGTCCACCTCGAGGTCCGGGGGGATGATGTAAGGGTTGGTGGGGTGGGCGGAAGCAAGCTTGTGTGGGGTTATCCTCGTCTCCCCATTCAGATCAATCTTTACCACCCTAGCGCTTACAAAGGTTTGGTGGATGTGGGGTCGGGCGGGAGTTTCTTTCCTTTGGCCCTGGCGACTGCTGCAGCTCTTATCTTTTCCTTGGCCTCTCTGACTTCTTCAAGGGGCCTATAGCCCAGGCCAAATCTGGTTTGCTGCCCCTTAGCCCTGACGGGGTCTCTTCTTCCTTGTAGGCGTGGGCCCAAACCCTTCCCTTTTTGGTGGCCCCATTTGTGGAGCATGAGCACTATTGCATCCATTCCTACCCCATTTTTGGCAGGGATTTTCTCAGGCCACTCAAGAGTAACGGCTGAAAAGTCATACTCAAATCGATGGAGATCGGTGTTATCTGTTGTATGTGGCATGTCAAGCACTTTCAGATTCTCAATATGCAGAGCGCTCCGCTCCCTGCTCCCTGTCTTCTCTGCTCTTACCTACGATGGTGACGATTCTTCCGCCTGAGATGAATTGGAGTTTTTGGTATAGAGTTGATGGTATTGCCCCGATCTCATGCAGCCACGGCCGGCCCAATAGTAAATTAAATGTAGACTTGATGTCCATTACCTGGAAGGGTACAGTGAAGGTTTGCGGTCTGATAATTAGGTCGAGGCCTTCCTCTCCTATAATATCTCTCCGGGTGTTGTCGAATCCCTTGGCACTTGTTATTGATGGCCGAAAGGTGTTGGGGTTCGCACCGATTTTGATTGCCGTCCTTAGAGGGAATATGTTCAATGTCGACCCGTTGTCTATTAAGACCAACGGCACCACCAAGTTCCCTACTTCCACTGTTATATTCAGGGGTTTAGAGTGGTTGTTCCCCTCGAGCGGCAGATTCGCATCAGTGAATGGGATGGCATTTGGGGCCAATACTTGCCCAATTATTTCTCCCACCTCGTCTGGGGTAACATGGGCGGAAACATGCGCATCTTTGAGCGCTCCCATTAAGGCTTGAAAGTGGAGCGGGGACATGATTAACAAATCCCAGATAGTAATATGTGCGGGTGTCCTCTTGAGCTGTGTCTCCAACACATGCTCTCTGGCCATTTTCTCGAAGGGGTTCCCTGTGGCTTGCTCTTTCTTCTTCTCTTCTCCTCTACCGGCCTCCGATGCTTCTAGCTGTGTAGAAATCCTGCCTGACAGGGTGATAAATTTGACAGTCTCTTCTCGGTTTCGACCAAAATTCATGTCCGTCTGCTCGTAACTTAACGGCACTTGATGTGGGTCATAGGCGGGTTTCGGGATGAGGAAGGGAGTGCATGGTGATTCTGGGGCGGATTAATGGTATGTTGATTCTCTGCCCAACCAAAGTTGACTCCAATAGGGGTGTAATGGCATCAAGTGAATCCGAAGTTGGGTTTGAGGGTGCGGAGGGGGTTCGTGCAGGCGTTACTGGGGCAGGGTAAGATCAGCGCTGATTAGGAGTGGGTGAGGGGTTGTTTGTTTGGGTGGGGGTGGAGTTGGATTTGGGGCAAAATGGCGAAGGGATGGTGGGGGTGTGACTGGGATGGGGTGACTAGGAAACGTCGGAGGTGTGGGGTGATAGGGGTATGACGGGGTAGCGGATGGAGCAGGGGGTACTGATATGAAGGGTTTGTAAATGGGGTGACATGGTGGGGCGATGATGGGTTCGTGGATAAAGCAGGGTAAACTAGGGATGATGGAGTTGTGCATGGGGTGGGGTGATTTGGGGATGGTGGAGTTGTGTATTGGGTGGAGAGATTTGGGGGTGTGTATGGGGTAGGGTAGTATGGGGATGGTGGAGTAACGTATGGCGTGGGGTGATTTGGGTGTGACGGAGAGGTATATGGGGTAGCTGATGGTGGGATAGTGTATGGGATGGGGTGATTGGGAGGTGGTGTGTACTGTGGGGTAAATTGGGAGTGGGGCGGATATGCGTGTGATTGTGGCGGGGCTAGGCCCGTTTAGATTTGATAGGCAGGAGCGGGAGTGGAAAAATACTGCCCTAAATCTAGGGGCTCCTCTTGGTATGCCGGGGTGGGGAAGTAATCGGCTAAATACAGCGGCTCGATCACCCCTACAATTAGTTCGCCCTTGTTCAGCCTGGGAAATGAAAACTCCTCTTGACTACTGATGTAATCCAAGGGGTCGAACTCTTCCTCTTCCTCTTCTACCCAATGGATGTTAGGCTTGGGGCCTCCGGGATGTGGTGATAGAGGGGCTTGATGGATGTTCTGGTTCTGCCCTTGAGGAAGCGGCGAGGGAATAAATTTTTCCGCCTCTATTAAATCTTGGATTGCGTGCTTTAGTGGGAAGCACCGGTCCTTAGGGTGACCTGGCCCTGGTGGAAGTTACAATGTAGGTTCGGGTCATAGTTTCTTGGTATCGGATTGGGGGGTGGGCGAGGCTAGAGTAAATTGACCAGACCCTTTTGTAGCAATACTGGCAATAAGACGCTTAATGATTGCCCTAACAGTGTGAAGACCCGTTCGAATTGTGCTTTCATCTGTTCCTGGGTGAATGGGGCCCTCGATCCATTGTTCGGCCATGGCTCTTGTTTGAAACGGCCGGGTGGGTGTCCTAGAGTCAGATCGGATGGTATTGGCTCGGGATAAACGATAGTTCGCATCTGACCTTCGCCTTCTCAACCCTTGGTTTGGCAGCTTTTCGAACCCTAGCGGCCACGCTGGCCATGCTCTTTCCCAATCTGTCCTCTCTAACGACATCTTCGCAACGGTTGGCATTTCAGACCAAATCAGCAAAACTGGATTGCTGCTGATATACCAAGAATTCTGCGATGACTGAGAGCACTCCCTTGGTTATCAATTCAATCTGCTCATCATCAGGAATCCGGTGGGTCACCTGGGCAGCCAATGCCCTCCACCTTCCTAAATAGGCACTGAAAGTTTCATCATGCCTTTGCTTCAAATGGACCAGATCCGACTTCCTTGGCTCTATGTCCATGTTATAGACATACTGTTCTTGGAATAAGTGTGTCAGATCTTTCCAAATTTTTATCATGGATGGTTCTAGGGACGTGAACCATCTCAGCGCTGGGCCCGTTAGACTCCTTTGGAATACTTTGATGAGGAGTCGTTCATCTCCGCCGTACTGACACATATTCCCATAGTAAGATTTCAAGTGGGCGATGGGGTTGCCAGTGCCATTATATTTATCGAATAATGGAATCTTAAATTTTGGTGGCAGGGGGACATCCGAGAATAGACATAAGTCTGAAAAGTCTGTCGAATGCAGTTCTACTCCTCTCATCTTCGTCAGCTGCTTTTGAATTCTGTCTATATGTTCTTTCAGTTGCTCTGATTCTTTTGAGGCTGTAGCTGGGACTGCCTCCCCTTGATTTTGTTCAGCCCCGGGTGTAACGATGATGGGCCTGGGGGGGCCGAAACTGGCAGCTCCTCCACTATTACAGATCTCGTCCTCCTCGTACTGTTGGTCATTGTACTGGTGAGGGGCGAGGTCCGCTATTTGGACCTGAGGGTGATGGGTTGGATGACCTGGTGGGGCCACAAAGCTTGTAAGGGATGGGGAGGAGTGAATGGATGAGTGATGTGTTGAGCTGGGTGCACATTTTGGGAGTGATGTGGGTGTGGTTTATGTGGCGGGATGTTGTAGGCGTGATTTTGAGGAATGGGGTGGATCAGATTTTTCGTTGGAGGCGGGATGGGGCCATCAGGGGTATAGGTGAATGAAGGGTACTGGTGAGGGGGTAAGGGGTTTGTGAACGGGCTTTGATGAGTGTGGGTGGATGGGCCTTGGGTTTTGGAAAGCTTGGGTTGATGGGCCTCGAGCCTGGGTGTGGGGGTTGGCATGATTTTGGGCCAATGGGCCCTGTTGGGTTTGGGCTAATGGGCCGTGTGGGTATTGGGTGTGGGATGATGGGCCTTGGGCTTGATAGGTTTGGGTTCAAGGACCCTGGAGGGTTTGTAACTGGGCCTGGATCTGATGGGCTTGGGCCTGAGCCTGAGTCTGGTGGGTTTGGGCCTGGGGCCATGGGCCTTGAGGGTTTTGGGCCTGGGTTTGGGTATGATGGCTTTGGGGTTGGGCCCATGGGCCTTGAGGATTTTAGGCCTGGGCCTGAGTCTGATGGGTTTGGGCTTGGGCCCATGGGCCTTGAGGATTTTGGGTCTGGGCCTGAGTCTAATGGGTTTGGGCCCATGGGCCTTGAATATTTTGGGCCTGACCCTGAGTTTGGGCTTGGGCCCATGGGTTCGTGTGGGTTTGGTCTTGAGAGGAGTGGGCTTGGGTCTGTTGGGCTTGGGCCTGGAATTGAGGTGGGGGATGTTGGATGGTATGAATGATGGGTGGTTGGGCATGGTCATGGGGGAATGGGGTGTGGAGGTTTTGGAGACTTAGATGTGGGGTTTGGAATGTAGGACTCCGAGAAGTAGCCCACATGGCGTACATCATTCTCATGTCCTCCATTGAGGGCATGGATTCAGGTGTAAGATTGAAGGGTGATGGCCCATTCAAGGATGGAGGGCGTTGGGTAAAATTGGGCATGACCCGAGTATGGGGGGTATGAATGATTGTGCTTGGAGGGTGTGGATGTATGGCTAAGGAAGACGGTGGGTTACTGGTCACACCCCTGGGAAAAGTTGGGCATGACCTGGGTAAATAGGGAGGTATGTTGGGATGTGGATGGGCCATGTGATGTGGAAGGCAGGTGAGATGAGGTGAATGGGATATAGGATGTAGGAGGCATGGATGACGAGGTGGATGGGATGTGGGAGGTAGGCGGGGGATGGGGCTCCCGATGGGGTCTTTGGGAGTAGGGGGAGCGGTAAGGGTGTAGATGGGGAAGTATGGGTCGGTCGGGAAATGAGGTGTTTCGGTAGAGGATGAGGTATGTTGGGAAAATGTAAGGGTGGGGGATGGGGTGGATGAGAACATGGGTGCCCCAAACCCGTGACATCAAACTGGGTTTGGGTGAAGGTGTTGGGGATCGGGTTTTCTCCTATACGGGAATGGGATGGGGATGATGGCGGGGATGTATCGGCGCTCGACATGATCTGTTGATGAGTGTTGTACCGATGCCTTGGGTAAGGGCCGAACACTTTCCTAGTTCTTCCTCTACGGGTTGGGTTTGAGGTCGCCATAGTGACGGTCTCAAAGAAAGTGCGCGTATATACGGATTTTTTATTTTTCTATATATTTATTTTTTTTGGATTTTTCAAATGAAAATTATCTCCCCTATTTAAATGAATGATGACCTGGTGCCCTAGAAAAATTCCCGTCTCGGGTGATATATGCACTTTTAGTAGGTCCCACGGCGGGATCCGACACACTTCGGAAGAAGCGAAAGGGAACCCTTTCGTTCTATTGAAGGGGAGGGAATCAAGAATGACCCGATCCTGAGCAAATCAATGAGAAGTCGCAAGGCATATTGTGTTAGTAACGCGGAGGCTATCAGGGCACTAATACCGCTAATCGAAACTTGGGTGGTGGATTGGCCTCGATCGTCTCGTTCAAGCGATATATCGGCGTATGTATTATATACGCCTGACCAAAACTAAGCAGATTTGGGGATTTTGGCTGGGCGTATATATTATATATGCCTGTATGAATCTGGGGGTTTGTTGCCGGACGTATGTAATATATACGCCTGGCAGAGACTGTTTTTCTAGCCTTGTTTGATAGTAAACAGCAAGCCCAAAATGGGTCTTTTGAACTGGTTTTCTGGGAGGGATGCTCCCGGGGACTGCTGAGTATGTTATCGGGTCCCTCCTTTCTTCCTAAGGATACACGGCTGAAATCGGGCTATCTACGCTCTCACCCTCGCGGGTTTTACAGATTGATCAGATTTGGGAACCCAACCGATATACCTCCGGCGCAAGCGCCTTCTCAGGTACTGGAAGGGGTGGTTCTTTTCAGGATTATCTCCACTAGGGCTGCCGCCTTTTTGGAAACCGGGTAAATTATATCTGTGCCTAAACCCCCCAAAAAACTACCAAAAACACGCAAAAACATATTTGATTATGTCCCCACACTGTTGGTTCACTTTTAATTATAGATTTTAAAGGGGAGTAAAATTAAGTCCAAGTTCGGGTCGGGGATGACAAGCCCGTGCTGCCTCAACGGGCCGGAGTTCAACAGTGAGATATGATGACTGAAATAAAGAGCGCACGTAGGCCCGCCAAACGGCTAAGGCTCATAAATGACTGAAATTTAAATGATGTGGAAAGTAGATGCGAGCAAGCCCGCCAAACGGCTAAGGGGGCTTAAATGACAAAATCGTAAAAACTGAAATTTAGAGGCGCAAGTAGGCCTGCCAATCGGCTAAGGCACTTAAAAGACTGAATCGTAGGGGTGAGTATGTTAGTAAAAACAATAAAAATAAAGAAAAATAGCAGAAAATTAGAACAAAAAATAGCAATAGTTAGTAAAAAAATAAAATAAAAAGAAAGGCCAACAAGAGGAGAAGAGCTAGGGTGATGTCCCCAGCAGAGTTGCCATCTGTGTGAGCATGGATCCTCTCGAACCCGTCGCGGCGATGCACTCGCGATGGAGTAAAATGTAGAGTCGCCACCTAGAGCTTTTGGTGACCCGAGAAACCTTTAAATCAATACTTTGAGCACCGAAGTGCTAAATATGACTCTGATTTACCGGTCTTTGCCAAAGGCTCTAGGGTAGGGGCTTCGGTTATCGATCGGGAAGGGTTTAGGCACCCGATCAACCCGCATGTAGTGGTCTCTATCTATGGCCAAAAATAAAAATAAATGGGCGGAGTTTCCCCTTGCTCGAAGGCAATACGGTCCTACCAAGCTTTGGGCCAAACCAAAATTTCGGCGACGTAACGGCTTGAATCCTTGGACGGAGGAAAAAGCAAGAAGGTAGAGGAAGAGAGGGGTGAGCCGAAGCTCACGGGCCCTTGTTGCACTGTAGAAGACCTTCGCTTCGGCGTGCTTTTGATGGCTTTAAATAGCTTAAACGGTAGAGGGATAGGTTCTAATGTTAGGATTCAGTAGATAGGAAGTGTGGGATGAAGCTAGGGACTAAGCTTGACTAACAAGGGGTGATCTAATGGCTGAAAAGGGTTGAAAAGGATGAACTAAGCATGCTGGAATTCTGGTTGAAGGAAGCAAAATAACACATATTTCTCTCACTAGGGCTCTCTCTCTTAAGCTTAACTCTCAACCTTAATTTTTCAACCCTTTTGGGAAGAGGGGGGCCTCTCTATTTATAAAGAAGAGGTGGGTTAGAAGGTCACTTAAGAGCTAATTGGTTTAGCAATTAGGTAATCCTCTATCTAAGGTTTTCTAGGTTTTTAGGGTCCTAGAGGTTTGGGAAACTAATTTCAATGGTAGATGATGGGGTGAGACCATGGGTGACTTAAGGGTTGCCAATAAGCTCAAAGGGGGTGCAACCAACCTTAAGACACCCACCTCAACCAAGGGGATGGTCAAAGGGTCTAACCAGATGGAGGTAATTCGAGCATTTGATGACAGTTACTGTAGCTAAGCTGGGCGTATATATTACATACGCCCAGTTTATGCACAGTAATTTTTATGAAAACCAGAGGGAATCTGAGAAGATGGGTGCCCGTGTTGGTGGCACTATGTGGGCGATGTATGTATATATGCGACCAAATTTGGCTAAAATGCCAGCGATATAATACATACGCGACCAAATCCAAATTTTCCGGGCGTATGTAATACATACGCCTGAGCAAAAAGTCATGATTTTATGTGAACCTTCATTCGGCCATAACGTTTGAACCACAACTCCAAATTGGGTGATCTTTGGCTTGCTGGAAAGCTGGAGAAGTCCTCTCTCCAATGTTATGTGGCGCATCCTCAGCAGTAGTCTGTATAAAAAAATGTAACTCTCCTCCCATCAAATGCTCAGAAGGGTTTAAGTTGAGTCTGGGAAGGGATCCTGGGGTTTAGGGGTGATCTCTAAGGGTTGGGGGAATGGTTCTAATGGTTTTTAGGTGATTCCTAAAGGTCTGGATAGATTCCAAGGGTTCAGGGGTGCCATCGGAAGCACAGGGGTGCATTTATCCCGGAGTACAGACTGATCGGGCCTTGGGCCGAATTTGGGTGTCTACAGGGTCGTTACACCATTTAAATAAAAAATGATCACTAGAAATAGCCTTACTTATGAAATATGGTATGTAGCTTAAAAAAAAAAATGCCTTGGTTAAGATGTTTTGGGTGTGGCTGCTTAGCTTGCACTGAATATGATATGGTACATAGCTGTCCGGGTTGAGCTGAAATAAAAATAGTACATAACTGCTTGAGTTGAGCTGAAGTACCATATTGTACATAACTGAAACACTTGTACCATAAGAAATAGAGGCCTTGACTTTAATGGATTTGAGTGAGGACCATCTCAAGGTTAAACCACAGGTCATTGAGTGTAGCAGTTTGGGCCACCTTAGTCTGTCTTACAACCACTGTCATGGAGGAATCCCAAAGTTCATTGGTACTAGTTCTATAGGCATAAAAAGTAATTTATGTGACAGGTATGTTTGACCTACTTGTAAGCTGATATATATGGGATGCGCCTAAGTCCATTGAGTTCTAGGCTGAGCTCATGTATAATAGGTGACTCGTTTGGGTGCGCAATTGAAGCTTGATCAACACAACAAAAAAATGATAGTCACATCTATCAATTTGCACTATAAGAACCGTCCATTCAATGAAACATAATTTCGAGCTTGGGCAAACATAATTTAATGGCTGCTCTATTTTCTCACAACCTTTTGTACAATCTATGAACAAAAGAGTGAAAATATAAGGAAGATGACATGCCCTATAGAAACCCATATAAGTGTACATTGAGATTTTTATTTTTAATAATATACATATTCCTTCTAATTTTAAAATGAATTCCAATGCATAATTTGGGTGAGCTGAAAGGGTAGTTTTGAGGGTGCTGATTCTAAAGAAGTTGAAGAGAACATTCTCAGGTTGGATTTTTGTGTCTATTAGATTGGTGTTGTTGCATAGCCCACTTGTTTTTTGTTTGAAGATGGTTGATGTGGTATTTGGTTGGGGGTGTTTTCTAATGACTTGTTCAGGTTGGTTTTGGTTTTTGATAAAGATGTTTTTTTTTTTGTGATGATTTGGGTTATTTTTTATTCATTTTGTGGGCTTTTACTTTTTAGTTTATGTTTACTTTTTGGTTTATGTTTGGTGGGCTTTTACTATTTGGTTTCTGTTTACTTTTTCTAGGTGATTTTGGTTGAGCATTTTTCAGTTTTTGATGGGTTTAAGTTTTTCATCATGGTGCTTAAGTGGTCTATTTGATAATTGAGATTTGGGTCTGCTTCTGTTTTTTTTTTTTAATATCTTTTTCTGCCAATTATTGTTCTATTTGGATTATGGAATGGCAGTGGATTGCTTGATAATTGAAGTTTGGGATTGTTTGTTCTTTGTCGTAGTTGTTTTTAATTTTTTTGACTTCAAGCTTGAGATTATGCAAGTAGTTCGATCTCTTCCATAAAATTGTCTACTTTATTAGTTACTGGTGCACCCCACCATCAATTTCTAGGATTAGTAGTTCTCCCTTTGTTAAAGGAAAATGACAGTTGAGCCAAACCCTTTAATCAAAATATTCAAAGGCCATTTTTCTCTTTTAGTGTTTGATGGCAACTAAATTTCTAGAGCTCTCTATTTATGACTTAGAAAAGGGTTATTTTCCTTAACAGTTCCTCAACAAAACTGATTAAAAAAATAGCTATTTAATCAAATTGATGCACCAAACTTTAGAGATGGAAAATTTTAATTTCACCAATTTAAAACTTAAGCAATCAAGCTAATACTTATTATACCCATAATGAAAAGAAAATAAATACCCTTTGTAGGTTAACAGATTTTATAAATCAGAATCTCTCAAACCCAAACTGCTTCTTTTTAACATGAGAAATCAATAAAACCTATTCATTCACAGTGTTTCCTCAGTCATACTTTTGAAACCAATATGGTAAACAACTCTATTATGTAGTCAAGTAGTCATATTGTTATAGGCAGGGATGTGTAGGTACCAATATTAAGGTCATTATGTGAAACATCTTTCTATTTTTCATTATAAATTATGTGGTTTCACTCTTCTCATAGGCATCATAAGGTTATTAAAGTTATAAAGTACATTTTAGCTAATGAATCCTCTACAAGCTGATTTTGCAAACATCATTCAAGCCCAAATCCAATACCCACCCAGCGTTTGTTGGCCTTGGTTAAGTTGTTTACCCACCTGGGTTTGTTTTTCATAATATCAAACCGACCCTTAATTTTGCTTCGGATGGGCTTAGTGGTGGGTATGGGAATATGGAAGGACTTCAAGAGGGTGGTGAGGGGAAACTGCTATTTCCTTTTGAGGATTTGAGACAAGTTTCAAGCAATGAATTTGAGGAGAATAGAGGACAAGGAAATTCATCTGGGTATTGGAATGGAATGTTAGGAGGAGGGTCATGGTAGAAGTAGAAGAAGAAGCTGCTATCTGCAAATTTTTTGTTTTTTCAACTTATATTTATGTTGGGTGACTGTGTTTGGAGCTATTCAGAACTAACAAATAGGGTATTTTAGGTTGGCTTCAATAGGGTGGTGTCATGGAAAGAGTGAATTTTGACAGTGGGGAAAAAAAGAAAAAAGAAATAAAAAATCATGGAAAGAGTTAAAAGCGATCTAGGTGTTACGTTGTCCTCTAGATAAGACTCAGCCCGGACAATAATTCTATAGTGCATGGAGTGTAGGTTCACATCTTTGACACCCATTAGAGAAGTATCTCTTTTTCAAAACAAATTATGGCCATATTTCCATTAGTAAAAATGACAATACAATGAAGCAAATAGGATCCAACAACATACTTTGCCAGGAAAGAAAAAAAAGAAAAAAAGGAAAAAAAGGAAAAATAAATAAATAAAAAATAAATAAATACCCAAATAGAGGACATTACAAAGATACTAGTGCAACACAACACAACACACCAACAATCTTGATCAAATTAAAATAAAGAAAAAGATATTTCAATCCTCAATAGCAAAAAATTAATCAGGCATACCAGTAGAGCTGGAAAGGTGGAGATCTGAAGGTCTTCTTTGGAATGTCAAAAGAGTGTGGCCTACCATCCAATGCAGAAAAAATTAAAAAGTAAATAATAATAAATAATAACAAAATCGAAATCCACAATGACAACCACAATCTTACCACTATTGTGACAGCCCGGACTTCAGCACCCCGAAACCCGTGCCATCAGTACGATCATCTTGACCGTGCCCCTTAGCTGAGCATGGAACATTGGTATGTGATAGTCTGACTGACTGTGTAGTGTATGATGTAAATACGAAGTCACATATACTTATCCCGGTGCATGTGCTCAACACACAAGTGAGAGGAGAGATAAAAGGGTTTAATAACCCTAAAATTAATGGTTTTGGTTGTTGAAGGAGAGTAAAGAAGAGAGAGAGAGAGAGGAGTGAAGAGAGGAGTTATTGCAACTGATTGGAGGGGGGGATTCAAGTAATAAAAGCCGGATTCGACACGGTTTGGATCCGTTAGAGCCAAAGCTGGAGCCCTAGCCTTTCCAACCACTAGATCTAATCAAATTGAGAATTGATCGAGGTAAATTTCTTGTGAATTAAATGCATAAGTTATGGGGGTTTAATCGTAGTTAGGAATGGTTAAAAATCATAGATTAAAGGCTTAGAAAAAGAAAGAAAATAAATGAAGAAAGATTTGGAAGAAGAGCCCAAAAGGGGGCTGAATCTGGCCATTTTGATTAATCGAAATTGAGTTTTGATTATTCGATTTTGGCCAAGAAGTTGAAAAGTCAGAGGACCCCGATCTCGATTAATCGAATTGAGTTTCGATTAATCGACTTTGAATTTCGATTAATCGATTTGGGTATCGATTAATCGACTGAGAACCTACAGTGGACTCCAGTGGAGAAAAGAATTTAGCTTGAAGAAATCGACTAATCGAAAAGAGAGTTCGATTAATCGATTTATAATTTTGATTAATCGATTTGGGATCGATTAATCGATTTTGGGAATTCGATTACTCGAATTGATAATCGACTGGATAGAGCAGAGAATTTCGATTGATCGAATTGGGATTCGATTAATCGAATGGGAATCTCGATTAATCAATTTGAGAATCGATTAATCGATATTGAATTTCGATTAATCGATTTGGGAAAGCGATTAATCGAATCAGATTCGATTAATCGATTTTGGAGTTCGATTAATCGACTGGGCCAGTTTATGTTGACTTCTGAGTTTGACTTTAAGATTCTTGGGGGGTCTTGGACCTCCTTTATTGCATCTTTAGTGATGTGTTTCACATGTTATGTGATACAATAGGTGGTACGTGTGAGCTAGTGCACAAGGAGCCACGTGGGACCTTGATGCATTGATCAAACGAAGACTTGAGGTAGGGAACTCCGTGAACATGTACCTTATTTTACAAGAGCATGTATGTAGTGATATAGATTTAAATTCAAATGGTTTATTGCTTAAAGGGTTTGTGAAAAAGTGTGTGTGTGTGACATCAATAAAAGTAATCATAATGAGCCATCCCCAGGGGATGAGGAAGTAAAGAGATAAGAGCATCATGTGTGATGCAAGTAAATGGATACATCCCAGGGATGCATCCAAGATTGAGTCATGTTTGATAGGGCCTAACTGATATAAGATAGCACATTTACACGGTGAATAACTATATGTAAGGCACCGATATTTTTGTTATTTGAGGTTTGATAGGGTACCCCACCGACGTTGCGGGATATCCACGACTGACAGGGCAGGATATCCGTGACCGATACGGCGGCAAAACCGTAGGTCAGTGCGGAGGCTTATCCGTACACAGTAAGCACACCCCAGGAGTGTTGATTGAGACTAGTGAAACCCAGCCACCAATCCCTAGGGGAAAGGGGCTTGGGTACTATTTGTATTCCCAGGGAATACGTTAAAACTGTCTATATAGATGACGATGATGGGTATCTCATCGGGGCTCGATGCTATATTGCTTGGGGATTACTTAAGTTGAAAGTTGAAGTTTTGCTTTAGGCCTTTTCAGCATCATTTATGAACAAATAAAAGACATGAGTAAACTACCAGTAAAATGTGATGCTTTTTAACTGCTTTCATCAGTAACTGCATAGACACATCATGCATGGCATATCATGGAATATATGTGAGTAATAATTTATATGTTCAACTGTGTTTTGTTCCCTATTGAGCTAGGATGTAGCTCACCCTATAGACTATACGTCGCAGGTCCACTACTAGCAGCTGTCGAGGCTTCAGGAGACGCTGACCCCGGTGAGTCGGACCTTGCCGCCGGAGACGAGTTGGAGCCACCTCCTGAGGACTTCTTCTAGAGGACTCCGTTGTGCAGCTTTGAGGGCCTTAGAGTGATTTTGTACGGCTTGGTATGTCAAGCCTTGTTTTGACTAAACAATGTATATACTGGGTTTTGGGATAATTCTTTTGGGGCGAACCATCTATGATGATTAGCTATCATCGATGGTTCGGATCGGTTCTCCATTCATGCAGAGGCATGAGGGTAGAACTGTCTTTTGAGAAATGTTGATATAGTGATTTACTTTCGCAGTTTCATTTCAATTTCAGTTCAATTCACTGCTTGATATACCAATGTTCCATCTTAGCTAAGGGGCACGGTCAAGATGATCGTGCTGATGGCATGGGTTTCAGGGTGCCGAAGTCCGGGCTGTCAGAGTTGGTATCAAAGCCATTTCTTTTAGCAATTCTGACAATCGTTCTTTTGGTCAGAACATAGGGGCTTCTGCTAACGGAACTTTAGTTTTAAATGCAGCCACAAATGTCATCTAGAGGAAGAGGCCGACCAAGGGGAGGCCAACAGAGGAGTCTACGTAGTGGAGATGATTACATCTCTCCTACTAATAGGGTGCCTTTAGGAGGTACTGAGGCCCCAGGGGGCAGTAGTAGTAGACAGCATGATGAAGAGGATCGAGATCGTCAGGATCAAGATCTAAGAGAACAGGAGAGAGTGAGAGAAAGACAGGAAGATAGAGAGGAGCGACAGAGGATGATTCATACTATGGAGACTATGGCAGCTGCCATGGCACAACAAGCTGCATCCTTATGCTCATGCAAGAAGAGAACAAGCACCACCTACACCACACAGAGGACTCCCGCCTGTGCCCTCATCCTTACAGAGTTTAGGAGGATGAGACCTCGTGCATACAATGGCCGCTGAGAACTGGCTTATGGAGATAGAGAAAGTCTTTAGCGTGCTGACATGCACGGAAGATGAGAGTGTGAGATGGGCAGCTTATATGTTGGATGGGGAGGCTGGGCCTTGGTGGAAGTCCGTGATATGGACTCGGGCTCAGGAGACCCCGGAGTTGCCTTGGACGTGGGAGGAGTTTGTTGAGGAGTTCAACAAACAATATTTTCCAGAAGTGGTGAGAAATCAGCTTGAGATACAATTTCTACAGTTAGTGTAAGGGAGAATGACAGTGAGAGAATATGGAGTGGAGTTTCTACGACTAGCCCGTTTTGCTCCGGATTACGTCGCTATCGACATGATGAAGTCAAAGAGGTTTCAACAAGGTTTGAAGCCTGAGGTTAGGGGAGGCGTAGCTCCATTTCAGCTGAGGACCTATGAAGAGGTCATGAGCAAGGCGTTGGTTGTAGAGGAGGAGAACAATAACATATATAGATAGAGGGAGCAGCAGAGAGGAGGAAATGATCAAGGAAGAATGGGGACCTACAAACCGGTGAACAAAAAGCCGAGGTTCGTGGCCCAACCTCTGAGACCACAGTTCCAAGGAGGTTTTGGAAGGCCGGCGCAACAGCAACACCAACAGAGGTTTCCACTACTTGCGTCGGGGAGACCTTTACGCTATGAGAGCCCTGCCATGTCTACTGGTGCCACTATCACACAGGGTTCTCGTACTGTTTCTTCCGCACCTCGGGAGACTTGCGCAAAGTGTGGCAAGCCTCATAGGATGGTGGATTGCAGAGCGGGGACTAGGGGTTGTTTCCGATGTGGCAAGGTGGGCCACTTGATCAAGGATTGCCCCGAGATGGATAAAAGAAAGACGGTTTCAGTTGCAGCACCACGACCCATTCAAGCAAGGAAGCCGGTTGTTCAGGGGAGAGCCTATGCAGTCACTGCTCAAGAAGCAGGGAACGTGCATGATGTCATCCAAGGTGAGACTCTTTTAAATTAAAGAAATTTCCATTTCATTAAAATTTTAGAGAGAGAAGGTGCATACATTAGGGATTTGTATAGATTCTTTTTTTCTCAATCCTAAATTATATGTGAGTTAGGGGTGTAAATTGATGTGTAAATTATTGTATGTATGTATGTATGTATACTATAGGTACTTTAACTATATATGAGAAAGGATGCTTCGTTGGATATGACGCTCGAGTGTTGATAGACCCAGGGTCTACCCACTCATTCGTCACTCCATGTTTCGCCAAGAGGATGAAGATTGTTCCAGAGGTGTTGGACTTCGTCCTATCTGTGTCTATTCTGACTGGAGAGTTAGTGGACACGGAGTTAGCTTGCAAATCCATCATTGTAGCAGTTCGAGACCTAGAGGTGCATGAATTGGAAGCGAAGTTGATACTGTTAGACATGCAAGGGTTTGATGTGATTCTTGGCATGGACTGGTTGGCGCAACACTGTGCAACAGTCGATTGCAAGAACAAGGTTGTCATTTTCAGACCCAACACAAGGAGATCATTTCGGTTTCAAGGAGTGAGGTCGTCATCTGTGCCACTGATCTCAACAGTAAGGGCCGAGAAAATGATTAGAATGGGTTGCAGTGGATACTTGGCTTTCTTAAAGGAGAACAAGGAAGAAAAGAATGTCATTTCTGAGATAGCAGTTGTGCGAGACTTCGCCGACGTGTTTCCAGAAGAATTGCCTGGATTACCTCCGGAGAGAGAAGTAGAATTCGCCATCGACTTAGCACCAGGAACGGAGCCTATTTCAAAAGCGCCATATCGAATGGCTCCTGCTGAGTTAAAGGAGTTGAAAGAACAACTACAAGAGCTTATGGACAAGGGGTTTGTTAGACCGAGCATGTCTCCATGGGGAGCACCGGTCTTGTTTGTCAAGAAGAAAGATGGGTCAATACGGCTATGCATTGATTATCGACAATTAAACAAACTCACTGTGAAGAACCGCTACCCTTTGCCTAGAATTGATGATTTGTTCGATCAACTACAAGGAGCAAGGTATTTTTCCAAGATCGACCTGAGATCTGGATACCATCAATTGCGAGTCAAGGCAGAGGACATCCAGAAGACAGCTTTCAGGACACGGTACACTATGAATTCCTTGTGATGCCGTTTGGGTTGAAGAATGCTCCGGCGTCATTTATGGATCTGATGAACCGAGTGTTTGAACCACACTTGGACTCCTACGTCGTAGTGTTCATTGATGATATATTGATATACTCCAAATCCAAGACGGAACACGAAAAACACTTGAGGATTGCCCTACAGACGCTACGTGAACACCAATTGTACGCCAAACTCCGCAAATGTGAGTTTTGGTTGGAAGAGGTGAGCTTTTTGGGACATGTCGTCTCAAAGCATGGTGTCACTTTAGATCCAGCAAAGATAGAAGCAGTGGTTAAATGGGAGCAACCAAAGACAGTGACCGATGTCCGAAGTTTTCTGGGCTTAGCATGCTATTATCGACGTTTCGTCGAGGGGTTTTCAAAGATATCGGGACCTCTCACAAAGATGACACGAAAAGATTCAAGATTTGAGTGGAGTGAGGCATGCGAGAAGAGTTTTCAAGAACTCAAGACGAGACTCACTTTAGCTCCAGTGCTAGCTATTCCTTCGGGCAGTGGAGGATACGCCGTGTATAGCGATGCGTCATACAATGGCCTAGGTTGTGTACTCAACCAACATAAGAAGGTGATAGCTTACGGATCAAGACAGTTGAAGGAACACGAGAAAAATTATCCGACTCATGACTTGGAGCTAGCAGTAGTCATCTTTGCGCTGAAGATCTGGAGACATTACTTGTATGGTGAGACTTTTGAAATTTTCACCGATCATAAGAGCCTCCGATACCTGTTTATGCAGAAGGAGCTCAACATGAGACAACACAGATGGATGGAGTTTCTCAAGGATTATGATTGTTCTATACAGTACCATCCAGGAAAGGAGAACGTAGTAGTAGACGCCTTGAGTCGGAAGAGTTCAGCTCAGTTAGCTTGTTTGATTTTGGGTATGCACCGATGGAAATTATTAGAAGACTTGGCACTTTACGATGCGAACATTGAGTCAAAAGCTATCGGATCTTTTTTAGCTAACATATCAGTAAAGCCAGTGATATTTGAGCTTATCCATGATCTACAGATGAAAGATCCGGCATTAACAAAGATTCATCAAGACGTGAGTGAAGGCATCAGGTCGGACTTCTCAGTCAAAGAAGATGGTTCCCTATTGTTCAAGGGCCGTCTCTGTATTTCGGACAATGCCGATCTAAGACGAACGATTCTTGATGAGGCCCATAAGTCAAATTATGCTATCCACCCTGGTAGCACCAAAATGTACCAGGACTTGAAAAAGAACTACTGGTGGAGAGGTCTGAAGCAAGACGTGGCCGAATACATGTCACGGTGTTTGACTTGTCAGCAAGTGAAGATTGATCATAGACATCTTGCTGGACTATTGTAGCCTTTACCAATCCCAAAGTGGAAGTGGGAATCGATCTCGATGGATTTCATTGTTGGATTGCCGCGTACTGCCAAGAGACACAATGCCATTTGGGTCATCGTAGACCGATTGACTAAATCAACACACTTTTTGCCGTACAATACGATGTATACGGCAGGAAGATTGGCAGCCTTATATATATGGAGGAGATAGTAAGACTACACGGGATTCCAAGCAGCATAGTTTCAGATCGTGATCCACTATATACGTCCAAGTTTTGGAAGAAATTTCAAGAAGGAATGGGAATGCGGCTAGATTTTAGTTCAGCTTTCCATCCTCAAACTGATGGGCAGACCGAACGAGTGAATCAAGTGATAGAAGACATGCTCAGAGCGTGCATGCCAGATATGCAAGGATACAGGGATGAGTATCTGCCGTTGATCGAATTCGCATACAACAACAGTTTCCAAACGAGCATTGGCATGGCACCGTATGAAGCTCTGTATGGACGACGATGCAAATCACCCCTCAATTGGGAAGAAACAGGTGAGAAATTTATTTTAGGGCCAAAACTACTTGAAGACAACGCCACCATCATTCGAATAATCAGAGAAAGGTTGAAGTCAGCACAGAGTAGATAGAAAAGTTACGCCGACATCAAGCGGACTAGTGTCGACTATAAAGTGGGTGAACACGTGTTTGTGAAAGTGTCACCTATGAAAGGCGTAATGAGATTTGGCAAGAGAGGGAAGTTAAGCCCACGTTATGTTGGACCATTTGAAATTTTGGGACGTGTAGGTGAAGTTGCGTATCGCATTGGCTTACCACCGCTGTTTGATCGGGTACATAACGTTTTCCACATATCGATGCTCAGAAAGTATGTGAACGATCCATCTCATGTGTTAGGAAGTCAACCTATGGAGATGTGTGAGGACATGAGCATGATAGAGGAACCAGTGGAAATCTTGGATCGAAAGGAACAGGTACTGCACACTAAAGTGATTCCCTTAGTGCTTGTCCGGTGGAACAATCATCCAAAGGAAGAGGCTACTTGGGAACGAGAGGCCGATGTGAAAGAACAATATCTAGCCTTATTTCCAACAACGTGAGAATCCAATGTAAACCACAAGCATGTTTGTGGAATCTCCACAATACTTGTAATTCAATGGAAGTCTTGATCAAAGTATGATTAAAGGAACAGATTTTGTATGCACATGACCAAGTGTATGTGTTTTTATGGAACTATGAGCCACTTGATGTCATAAACTACCAAGAGAAATCAAAGAACCAAAGAACTTGAAAATCTGCAGAAATTGGGCAAAATCGATTAATCGAATTTCAAATCTATTAATCGATTTGGAATTTAGATTAATCGATTTTGTTCGATTAGTTGACTGGCATGTGCCAGTGACTGGAAATTGGGATGAGAGTTAGAACAGATACAGAATGAAATTTCGATTAATCGATTTTAGTTTCGATTAATCGATTTAGGTTTTCGATTAATCGAACTACATGTTCGATTAATCGAACAAACTGGGAATGTTAGAAGAATTTAGAGGAAATTACTGAAATTTTTGATTAATCGAGCAGATTTCGATTAATCGATTTGCAATTTCGATTAATCGAACTGGAAATTCGATTAATCGAATAACTTAAAGGAACTATGAAAATTCTAAGTCAGAGAAATGATTTCGATTAATAGAAGTAGAATTCGATTAATCGATTTGAGATTTCGATTAATCGAACCATAGTTCGACTAATCGAATAACTTAAAGAATCCTGAAATTTTTGGAAGGGACTGCACAATTTCGATTAATCGAAGTGAATTTCGATTAATCGATTTTGAAATTTCGATTAATCGAAATGGATTTCGATTAATCGACTGGCTCGCGCCAGTGAGCTCTAAAACTTAAATTTTTAAACGGATATGATTTCGATTAATCGAAATGTTTTCGATTAATCGATTTTGCGCGGCTTAACCTAGTTTTGAATCTCGATTAATCGACTTTGGATTTCGATTAATCGAGCCGGGGCCTATATATATAAAATTGGGGATTTTATTCCCCATCTGAAATCATTTGTACTTTGAGTTTTTGAGCGCCTTTTCTCCTTGTTCTCCGGCCATCCATCCGAGCTAGGGTTTGGGGCATTTCGAACCGATTTCGGACCGCGATCACCTATTTTGGATCGAAAACCCACGGTAAACCCTAAATTTGTGTTTTCCTTTCAATTTGAACTAGAGGAAACCCTAGATTTTTCCTATTTCACCAAAAATGCCGCCCAAAACCCGTTTGTCTTCGAAGAAGGCAACCTCCAAACTACCGGTCCGGCGTAAGAACGCCGCACCACCACCACCTACCCCATCACCGGTGAGGACTCCATTACCGTCGACATCGGAGACCACCTCCGGTTCGACGAGCACATCTTCGCACGAGTCTTCCCGCGAGTCCACACCCATGCCGCCACCACCCACTAACGTGGTACAACCTAATGAGTGGTGGGCCGCGAAGACCTTTGAGGTCGAGTACCTCATCGATCCTACCCTTTTCACAAATCCCGATGTACCGGGCGAGACCCAATGGGCTCGTAATTACCTTAACAATGCCAGTCTCGACAACCTTCTCAAACCAATCTGGGGTTCCTATTACCCTAGATTGGTGAGATTGTTTTACCAGGGGCTTGTGGACGGCCCGACGGACGACGTGATCAAGACCACCATTGAGGGTTGAGATTACACGATCACACGTTGCCACGTACACGAGGTGCTTGAGTGCTACCTCGATTTCACACCTGAGACCACCCTATTCCCACCCTTTGAGGAGGACCCCCGATTTGAGGAGGTCATGACCCGCATGACCAACGGCAAAAAGGGGTCGGGATCCTCCATAAAGAGGGTTGACCTTCCCCACTACATGTGGGTGCTTGATTCGGTGATCAAGTGTAACCTTTACCCAATGCGCCACGATACCGAGCGCGTGGACCGAGTGCAACACGCACTCTACGCGGCCTTCTGTGGCCGGTGGTTCGACGCCACCATGGTCATCCTTGAGGGGATGAGGTACATGAAGGGAAAATTGATGAAGGGCAACCTCCGGCCCAAGGAGAAGATGCCCTACGCTCGCCTCATCTCGAGCATGTTGGAGTGCTACTCCAATGATCCCTCCTACACCATCTCGCCTCACGAGGTGAGGGCTACGGATTGCGTGAAGACGTTCTCCAAGTCTTCATGGACCCGTAGCTGCAACCTGCTCAACCGGACCCTACCGGCTCCGGGTCTCGCTCCACCCCCACCACCACAGCAGGACCCACCCGTGGGTGGGGCACACCCAGCCGAGCCTTCAGTGGAGAGGGCCACCTCTCATACTACGGCCTCACCGACACCGCCAGCTCACTCCGCGCCCGCTACACCCACCTCATCATACCTTCGGCGCGCCGCTCCATCCGGTCCTACCATTGAGGAGGTGTTGGCTCGCATGGAGGCCAACAACGAACGGATGAACCGGAGGATGGACTTCTTGATGTTCCACACCCTCCGCTACATCTACCCGACGGACTACCACCGCTACCTCACTCAGGAGGAGGAGTGGACTGCGGGACGGACCGCCTTCCACAGAGGTCCCGTTTTCCATCCCACCACCGCCACTACTGACGCGACTCCTTCCACATCTACCGCCACCACCGCCTCCGCTCCATACCACCACCACCAACCCCTCAGAGTAGCACCATCACCAGAGGGAGCAGCTGCCCAAAGACCACCACCAAGTAGGGACTGCCTGAGTCTTGTATTTGTTTGTTTGGGTCATGATTGTATACATACAGATTTTGTACGCCAACTTATCTGGCGCCTTGTAAAATTTTCAGATATAAATAGAAAATCAAATTTTTGTGTAAATCGTTCATTTTCGTCAAATTATACGTCTATGCTAGTATTCGTCTAATTTCTTGGGTGCATCTGAGTCAACTCGACCGCCTCACCTCAGAGTGTGGGGGGGAGGTAGAGACCCAGACCGACGCACTTTGGGTTATTTTCGAGGACGAAAATTCCCAAGGTGGGGAGGATGTAATAGCCCGAAAAATTATGTTAAATAGTGACCTCGGGATCCGTGCCCGATTGGTCACAAGTTTGACCAATTAGGAGTTCAATGGTTAGCATAGAGTGAGATAAATGGATGAGATGTGATAGTCTGATTGATCGTGTGGTGTATGATGTAAATGCGAAGTCACATACACCTATCCCGGTGCATGTGCTCAGCACACAAGTGAGAGGAGAGATAAAAGGGTTTAATAACCCTAAAATTAATGGTTTTGGTTGTTGAAGGAGAGTAAAGAAGAGAGAGAGAGAGAGGAGTGATGTAAAGACCTGTATTTTGAACCCGAGTTAGACTGACCCTGTGTGTGTATTCGGCTCGGCAACCGACGTCACCATTTGTTTTGGATTTTTATCTAGATGTGATTGTGTGGACAAATTTTAATTTAGAGCCCATTTAGACCCTCGTGCGAAAGTTGTGCACCGACCTCGGTGTAGCCGGTCAACACCGGACTTGAGTTTTAAAATTAGAAGTGTATAATACATAAGATGTGTGTGTGTGTTTTACTTTGTGAGCAATCCTATTATAAGAAGGAATTGCATTCCCGTATTATACTAGGTTTTGTTAAGAGAGGATAGTTACCCAATCGTGTGAAACTCCTTCTTCTCTCTTCTTCAATCATCGTAGGAGATCGGTTTAGAAAACCTCCTTCTCTAGAACCCTCTTTGTTGAAAACACTTAAACCTTAGAAAGAACTTGAATCAACCTTGGATTCGTAGTTGGCTATTGGAAGAGGTTGAGATCATTGGGGGCGTGTTGGAGTTGTCTCTGTGAACTCGTGGGATCGATCGCGGCGCGAATCGTTGAGGAAACCCGTCGGTTTTTATCATCGCTCGAGCAAGGTATCACCGAACTCCGACATTGCCTTAGTATTTTAGTCATAACATTTTATTCCGAACTCTGATTAAGACGATTCTTTTTGCGTTGGAAAGCTAATAGAAAAATCTACAACTTTCATGTTTTGATCAACTCATGAATCAATCGTCTTGATGGTTAAAAAAATATGAGAATGTTACGTCAAATCGCTCGAGCGAGCTATTATCATCGCTCGAGCGAGGTATCACTGAACTCCAATATTACCTTAGTATTTTAGTCATAACTTTTTATCCCGAACTCAGATTAAGATGATTCTTTTTGCGTTGGAAAGCTAATAGAAAAATCTACAACTTTTATGTTTTGACCAATGCATGAATCAATCGTCTTGATGGTCAAACAAATATGATAATGTTACATCAAATCGCTCGAGCGAGCTATTATCATCGCTCGAGCGAGGTATCACCGAACTCCGGCATTGCCTTAGTATTTTAGTCATAACTTTTTATCTTGAACTCCGATTGAGACGATTCATTTTGCGTTGGAAAGCTAATATAAAAATCTACAACTTTCATGTTTTGACCAATACATGAATCAATCGTCTTGATAGTCAAACAAATATGAGAATGTTACATCAAATTCTAGGATTGGCGCAACTTGCCTGTTTTGACTTGTTTTGAGGAAACGCTTAAATAAGTCTATATTATTAGTAATTAGAGTTTATCTTAATGCATGAACGTATATTGTGATGTAGATTGAGGGCGAGAGGCCATCAATAGGACCTTGCTTGACTTCGCATAACTCCGAGTTTTAGGTAGGAGAATCTCATCTTTACAGTATTTTATTTTAATTCGCATGGATATTTTGAATTAAAATCTTTGAACTTGCATATGCCATTGAAATCACATCTGTAAATTGAAATTGATATGAATGACAAAATCTAAATCTACCTGAATCCTGAAACCTGAATCTGCTTAAGCTCTGAAGATCTGAAATCAAGAACCTGAACTATGTATAAGAGACTTCCATCTGATT
This sequence comes from Chloranthus sessilifolius, assembly GCA_021018995.1. Lineage (NCBI taxonomy): Eukaryota > Viridiplantae > Streptophyta > Magnoliopsida > Chloranthales > Chloranthaceae > Chloranthus > Chloranthus sessilifolius. The sequence goes on along the minus strand of CM037584.1, from coordinate 101,657,092 downwards.
ATATTAGTATCTGCATTTGTTTTATGATTGACCTGAACGACCCCTCAAAAATTCCTGAACAACTTCCTGGCACAAGTTTCCCTCATTACGCAGGGGCTTGTTGCATCCTGAAAAAGGGTTCATGAACGACGATGGTAGGTAGGGGTTCCCATCGGCTATATTCCTGCTCTCGAGATATAGTTTACTCGGGAGGTATTTTAAGTTGAGGATTAAGTCATGAATTACTGAACTTTGCATATAGAAGTTAGAGAAACTAAGACATCAAACATCGTGACCGTTCTTGAAACTGCTTTTCACACATTTAAAATAAATCTTACATATGATTTTCGCACCTAAATTCAGCTTTAGTATCTCGCTATATGTTTGACAAGCTATATTCCGATATTTGTTTTGAAACCATGTTAGTTAAAGTAAAATGCCGTAGATGTCTTTCTTCTACTGAGCTTTGTTGGTTAGCTCACTCTGACTATACGTCACAGGTTCAGGTATTGACGTGGCTATTCAGGGCTGTGAGACTGATCCTGACTACGTGCCTGAGGAAGAGCTTGAGGTTCCTCCTGAGGAGTTTTTCCCAGTATAGAACTTACTGATTTTCTTATTTGTGGTGAGAGTTAGACTTGAATTTGTGGGCCCATTTTAGTTGGATACCATAGTTTTATATTTGACGTTGATTTCTGTTATGAGTCATGTTTCGATGATGGTCGGCCATCATCGGTGGTTCTTTACTTTTAATTGCTTCCGCATTTATTTTAGCTATGGATATTTATTGCGCTTTACTCTGATATGTGCCCTGTTTGTCCGGCTTATCGTTTATTCGATAGGTTGGCGAACCGGCCTTTCCTATACCTGAGGGATTGGAAAAGTCGGGTCGTCACAAGTGAAGAGAGGAGTTATTGCAAATGATTGGAGGGGGGGATTCAAGCAATAAAAGCCGGATTCGACACGGTTTGGATCCGTTAGAGCCAAAGCTGGAACCCTAGCCTTTCCAACCACTAGATCTAATCAAATTGAGAATTGATCGAGGTAAATTTCTTGTGAATTAAATGCATAAGTTATGGGAGTTTAATCGTAGTTAGGAATGGTTAAAAATCATAGATTAAAGGCTTAGAAAAAAAAAGAAAATAAATGAAGAAAGATTTGGAAGAACAGCCCAAAAGGAGGCTGAATCTGGCCATTTCGATTAATCGAAATTGAGTTTCGATTAATCGATTTTGGCCAAGAAGTTGAAAAGTCGGAGGACCCCGATCTCGATTAATCGAATTGAGTTTCGATTAATCGACTTTGAATTTCGATTAATCGATTTGGGTATCGATTAATCGACTGAGAACCTACAGTGGACTCCAGTGGAGAAAAGAATTTAGCTTGAAGAAATCGACTAATCGAAAAGAGAGTTCGATTAATCAATTTATAATTTTGATTAATCGATTTGGGATCGATTAATCGATTTTGGGAATTCGATTACTCGAATTGAGAATCGACTGGATAGAGCAGAGAATTTCGATTGATCGAATTGGGATTCGATTAATCGAATGGGAATCTAGATTAATCGATTTGAGAATCGATTAATCGATATTGAATTTTGATTAATCGATTTGGGAAAGCGATTAATCGAATCAGATTCGATTAATCGATTTTGGAGTTCGATTAATCGACTGGGCCAATTTATGTTGACTTCTGAGTTTGACTTTAAGATTCTTGGGGGTCTTGGACCTCCTTTATTGCATCTTTAGTGATGTGTTTTACATGTTATGTGGTACCATAGGTGGTACGTGTGAGCTAGTGCACAAGGAGCCACGTGGGACCTTGATGCATTGATCAAACGAAGACTTGAGGTAGGGAACTCCGTGAACATGTACCTTATTTTACAAGAGCATGTATGTAGTGATATAGATTTAAATTCAAATGGTTTATTGCTTAAAGGGTTTGTGAAAAAGTGTGTGTGTGTGACATCAATAAAAGTAATCATAATGAGCCATCCCCAGGGGATGAGGAAGTAAAGAGATAAGAGCATCATGTGTGATGCAAGTAAATGGATACATCCCAGGGATGTATCCAAGATTGAGTCATGTTTGATAGGGCCTAACTGATATAAGATAGCACATTTACACGGTGAATAACTATATGTAAGGCACCGATATTTTTGTTATTTGAGGTTTGATAGGGTACCCCACCGACGTTGCGGGATATCCACGACTGACACGGCAGGATATCCGTGACCGATACGGCAGCGAAACCGTAGGTCAGTGCGGAGGCTTATCTGTACACAGTAAGCACACCCCAGGGGTGTTGATTGAGACTAGTGAAACCCAGCCACCAATCCCCAGGGGAAAGGGGCTTGGGTACTATTTGTATTCCCAGGGAATACGTTAAAACTGTCTATATAGATGACGATGATGGGTATCTCATCGGGGCTCGATGCTATATTGCTCGGGGATTACTTAAGTTGAAAGTTTAAGTTTTGCTTTAGGCCTTTTCAGCATCATTCATGAACAAATAAAAGACATGAGTAAACTACCAGTAAAATATGATGCTTTTTAACTGTTTTCATCAGTAACTGCATAGACACATCATGCATGGCATATCATGGAATATATGCGAGTAATAATTTATATGTTCAACTGTATTTTGTTCCCTATTGAGCTAGGATGTAGCTCACCCTATAGACTATACGTCGCAGGTCCACTACTAGCAGCTGCCGAGGCTTCAGGAGACGCTGACCCCGGTGAGTCGGACCTTGCAGTCGGAGACGAGTTGGGGCCACCTCCTGAGGACTTCTTCTAGAGGACTCCGTTGTGCAGCATTGAGGGCCTTAGAGTGATTTTGTACGGCTTGGTATGTCAAGCCTTGTTTTGACTAAACAATGTATATACTGGGTTTTGGGATAATTCTTTTGGGGCGAACCATCTATGATGATTAGCTATCATCGATGGTTCGGATCGGTTCTCCATTCATGCAGAGGCATGAGGGCAGAACTGTCTTTTGAGAAATGTTGATATAGTGATTTACTTCCGCAATTTCATTTCTATTTCAGTTCAATTCACTGCTTGATATACCAATGTTCCATGCTCAGCTAAGGGGCACGGTCAAGATGATCGTGCTGATGGCACGGGTTTCGAGGTGCCGAAGTTCGGGCTATCACAACTATAATTTTAGGGTTTTATAAGATAGGGTTTCTAAGGAGTACATACCTGAAACAAAAGAAATTTGGGAGAGATAGGAGGAGGATTTCATTGTTGGTCCTCTTTTATAGAAGGGAAGGAGGGTATTTTGAGACCATTTGAAGATTTTGGATGCATTGTCGGGTCTCTTCAAATCTCCCTTCACTGAGAAGGCCTTTAAGCTAGAGAAGATGCTTGAATTCTCTAGGGTGTGCTTCTCTTGATGTACCTAGCAAAGAAATTGGTTAGGTTAAAGCCCTACAAGCCTAGATTGGAAGAGATCGCTCCATTCACTGCAGATTCTTCTGGGGTCTACTGATAGCTCCTACCGTCTTCCCTCTTGAGACCCCATCCGAATCTCTCTGCAAAAAATAATGCTTTGAATATCTTCTTTTGCAAGCTAGGTGTTCTGCAAGGTAGTTGTAGTGGTAGGAGTCCTTAGAGCAGAGGAAGAAAGAAGCAGTGTTCAAAAGAGAGAAGTTAAGGCCCCGACAAATTCTTCCGTTGGGGTGAAACGCGTTGTTACGATGGCTTAAGAGGCTCAACCCTCGTACTCACTTTTTCATCTTGCATATACGAAAGGAAAGAAAACGTGGATTTGCAAACTGCTATCAAACACGCTCTCACGTTCAACAATAGCTGAGAAGGGACTTAACGCGTAAGTTACTATTCCATTTGGTGATTCAAATGGGCCTAATATGGGCCCAAAAAGGGTCTCAACTCTTTATAAATTTACCCAACGGGGTTCCAACTTGCCGTAATGACTCAGGAGAGTCTAGACCCTAAACTTTGTTTTAATATTTATTACCTGCAAGGATCCCAATAATTTTGCACATGTCTTTTTGATACATTAAGTTAAATATAAATGTACCAAAATACCCTTTCATTAGACTATATAAGCTAACATCTTCTTCTCTTCTCTTCTTTGAAACATCTATTCTTTGCCGACATAAAGCTATTGATGACATAGAGTTACCGATGGACTACTTTAGTGAAGTTGTCGATGACGTGCAACTCTTCTCCTTCTTTTTCCCCTATGCTGAAAAGGATGGGATGCAGATTGTCTCCTTCTTTGGTCGTCTGCAACTTCAGAGCTTGCGAATCTTAGCCGGCATATGGGTAACGATCAACTTCGGAACTTTCAAATCATAAATTGTCTTACAACTTCAGAGCTTGCAATATCCAATGGGTAATGTTCACATTTTCACTAAAATAGTAAACCCTAGACGATAAACTCTATGGTAAATGGGTGTACTAGTTTAAATATGATTCCTAAATCTCTTATGGTAAAATATGAATCTTTAGTATATCCTAAATTAGCACCAATTAAATGATTTTAACCATCCAAGCATCCAAATGACTTTTTTCTATTTCTTATTTCTGTGGAAGAATTAATTTCTATGCCCGAATTCACTTTAAATTTTAGATTTCTTATTTGTATGATGGATCTACTTGTATGTTTTTCCTAAATTAATATTTAATGAAATAATTGATTATGTTACTTAAGTTAAGGCTTCCAAAAAAAATGATTATGTTAAATTACTTACTTCTAGGATGTATTTATGAGCCACTTGTCTTTGTTTGAAATAATTTAGTGAGTTTCTATGCTGCTTGTGGGCTTGTTGAGGATGCACACAAGTTGTTTGTTTTAATGTCTGAGAAGAACATTGTGACTTTGACCTATGTACATTTTTATTTTTTATCTAAATGGGAGGCCTAATGAGGTACCGTCCCGTTTTAGGCAAATGAATTTAGAGGGTGTACACAAGTTATTTGTTTTCTGTCTCGTATTGTCCTTATTCTCTTAAAAGTCAAACAAGCGTGTTAATCAAAATATTTTTTCATAATGCACCAGGATTGTGGGAATTGATCAACCCGTAAGAGTCTGTAGACATTTCTTAAGAGACCTATTTGGACTTATACCGTCGTTTGCATTAGTCAGTTTATGTGTGAAATATATTCAGGTTTATAATTTTTTTAGTTTATTTTACATTATACATGCATTGTTTATGCTTTGATTTATAATCGTGTAAGGCTATTTAAATGTAATATATAAATGATCTCAGTTGGTCTCTACTTATGTCACCTTTTGATGTCTGACATCTTTATTCAGGAAATTATAAATGGACACCCGTTTCACTTGTGGATTGGGTGGCCATTGGGTTAAAGATTATCTGTAAAAGAAGATCGCTAATGAAGAGGGAACACCCCTCTATAACTGTCAAAAACCATCGGCGCTTCGAGTTTCAAACTCTTCTAAGATCTCAGTCGTAAATATTATAAGTGTTACCATTGTGGGTTCTTCAAACCTAATGATTAATGGCGTGAATTTGGATTTATTTACTTTATTTATAAGTGCTTTAAATATAATGTATCTTTTTTTATATGGAACAATCTTTCTTTAGTTTTTGTTCACTTAATGTATAATCGTCATTAAATATTAGTTCCATTTGTATTCATCAACTAATATATTAGTTCTCATATAAGACCGTGGGCGTTACATACGAGACTATAGATGTGCCATATTAGATGAAAATATTCATCAATTGATAATAGAATCATCCCCGTAACAATTGCCTCCGAGATCAAAAGTGAATGTTTCATGAAATGTTATAGATCTCATGAAGGCCGCATGTGACTCTTAAGAGGCTGCAAAAATACTTTTAAGAGATATAATCATTAATCACCACCTTATGCAGGCATCTAAACCATGAAAAAAGGGTCTCCAAGATCATGGCCAAGTCTAAATGATGGGTGAGAAGATTGATGCACATACCACACTCATGAAAGGTCACGTGAGACTCTTAAGAGACCGAAATAGACAATTTGCCCCTTTAGGAGACCAAATTATTTTAATTTGCGAATTACCGAATCATGTGTAGACTCTTATCAAATTGTGCAGTTACTTGTAAATTACCGAATTATTTTAAGTTTTTAGAATGTTATTTGCTGAAGTAAATATGGTCTTATGGTGGCATATTGTCACATAAGAGTCATTTATTGACTCTTATAAGTCCAACGAAGACTCATGTGAGTCAGTAGGCTCTAAATTTGATAGTCATTGATATCAATTATATTGGACTCTGAGAATTATGTAACTCTGGGTCACATAAAAGTTATTTATTGACTCTTATAAGTCCGACGAAGACTTATGTGAGTCCAGTAGGCTCCAAATTTGATAGTCACTGACATCAGTCATGTTAGAGTCTGATAAGAGTCACTAACAAATGAGGAATATGAATGACTGGGTCACATAAGAGTCATTTATTGACTCTTATAAGTCCAACGAAGAATCATGTGAGTCCAGTAGGCCTTGGTTTCGATAGTCACTGACATCACAGTCATATTAGACTCATCAGAGTCATATACAAATGAGGATTATGCATTTCTGGGTCACATAAGAGTCATTTATTGACTTTCGAAGCAACAAGTATATGACATTTACGAACTTATGTGAAGGTCATTAGTCTTAATTGATTTTGCCATTTACATCCCAAAGTAGACGTCATCAGTCTCAAGTACGTAAACTCTTAAGGGACCTTAAACTTCTCTTATAATCTCACAAGACCTTCCAACATTTGTCGCTTAAATTGATTTTTATAACTCATGTTTAGTAACCTCAAAGTCTTATATTGTTTGGTAACCTATAACACATAAAATATAATATAAAGTAAATTATAATGTTTAAGATCAACCATCTAGATATGAACTTGAACTAGACTCCCTTTGACTAATCCCTCGTGACAATCATGCAATTTGAATTAGTGATTTGAAGTGTTATAGGACTGTTCAATTATTTTTTGTACCCTTAACAAAAAATAACTTATGTTAATATTTCACTGAAGTTTAGGCCCAAAAACATCCTCACTTTCGTCGTACCTTCTCCATGTGCTTCATCTTTATACATCACAATATCATATCGATATTGCTTCCTAAAAGCTACCATCACCTCCTTTTCCACTGTGAACTCTATTTTTTTCACGACCATAATACACTCCATATATTTTATTACAAGTAGTGCGTAATCAATTGATGTGCGCTACTATTTCGGGAGGCCTTATGTTATGTAAGTTATTCGCGGAAGCTTTTGCATCAATGCATCTGTTGCTCTATTCACATAGAGAAGGTGGGGATGATGAAAACTATGAAATGTGGCAATATAAAATATGTAAACCAGTAGCAACTTTCTCAAAGAGGCAAAGTCGTGCAATGAACATAAAGTTTTATGCATTTCAGTCCCTTATTAGAGTAGATAAATATGATTTTCATACTGGTAAATCAGCAGAAGCCGATGACTAGCAGAAATAATTTGTGCTTCACCGTATCAATACAGGCTAATAAATAGTGGCTTTTGGTTGGACTGTAAAGAGAAAAAAACAACTACAAAAATAATAAGATGAGTGATTAGTAAATGTGAAATTGATCGATATTTCGGGTAATAGTCTCATATGAGTCTTCTATAAAAAAATAGAGGCTAAAGACTCATGAATTTGATAAATGATATGATATGAATATTTTATTCTATAGGTCAGAGTTGTGCAAACTGATATAAGTCCTATATTACATTTATATAACTTTTTTGTGATCATAGGAAAAACTTATCGTCTTGCATTGGCCTGCCTTAGAGTTAAACAACGGGCTGAAAAATAGAAAACAAACTAAAGATGGTTTAAAAAAATAACAGGCTAACAAATGGACATTACAGTCTTATAAAAGACTGATCAAGTCTTAAAGAAACAATAGACTAACAAATAGACATTACGATCTTATAAAAGACTGATCATGACTTAAAATGAGCATATTCTATCTAATAATATATTAATCTATAATGGAAGCATGCAATACAGATAAATTACCATGTAATAGTAGATTGATTGTGACTTGATAAGGATTTTTATATTTTTTTACAAAAAAATAAAAATCATAAGCCTGAACCCTAAAGATTAGAGTTTTACACATGCAAAACTAGAAAATAAAAAAATTTAAAAAAAATATCTAGATTTTTGTACTTTCGAAAGAGTAAATATCACATTTCCATTCAAGCAAATAAAAATCAAAAGCCTAAGCCCTACAAATTAGGGTTTTACATCTGCAAAAAATATATATAAGTGGTCACATGGGATTTAGGGTTTTAATTAGTAGAAAATAAACATATAGTAAAAGTCATGGGCTAGAAAATGGATATTATAGTCTTATAAAAGATTGATCATGACCTATAAAAGACTGATCATGACTTGATAAGGGTTTTTATAATTTTTGTTCACAAACAAAAACAATCATAAACCTGAACCCCAAAGATTAAGGTTTTACACGTGCAAAATTAGAAAAATAATAATTTATTATCTAGATTTTTAAAATTTTGAAAGATTAAGTATCACATTTTCATTCACAAAAATAAAAATCAAAAGGCTAAATCCTAAAGGTTAGGGTTTTACAAATGCAAAAAATACATACAAATCCAGCGACGAATCTCCATAGCTCTAGGAGTTTAAACCCTAACAAGGAATCATTAATACTTCTAAAGATTATATTTTTAGGGGTTTAAGCTCTAAAGATGGTGATTTTCTCTGCAATACCTGGAATCGGTGACAAAGATGATGAAGACAACATGAGAACTGATGACGGAGAAGAAGATGAGAGAGTGGATCGTTGATGTGACTTTCTCTGCAATGCTTGGAACCGGCGACACAAGCAACGCGAGAATCAACGAGGAGAAGATGACAGGTGGATCATCGTTTGACAGGCGGCGAGAATTGAAGAGGAGGAGATGAGAGTGTGGATTGTCGTTTGATGGGCGGTAAGAATCAGCGACGAAGACGATGGCCGGCGTGGAGGTTAATAGAGAAATGAAAGTTGTACGGAGGTTGGATTTTAAATGGTAGAAGTTTAATGTAACTGCAGAGGATATTTTGGTATTTCTCAGTTTTAAAATTATAATTGAGCCATGATACTTTGGTACTTTCCTCATTTCTAACAACTTCTATTGCAACAACTTAATACCCACGTGCTTATTTCGTTTTAAGTAGGAACCCAAAAACTTAAAAGTTTGAGGGTCTTAGAATCCGTTGAGTCATTACAAGAAGATGGGACCCCACTGGGTAAATGGTGGGGTTTTGGAGGCCCCGCTAGGTAAATTTCTCTAATATTTAGGGTACCTTTAAATGTGGCCACCGAATTTAGAAATCCAAAAAGGGAGCCATTACTTGCACATGCTTTTCAAGTGATTGCACCGAATTTAAAAGAAAGACTTGCAATTTTGGCCACCTCTATTATGTGAAAATATCATCTAAGCTGTTTGATTTGAAGGTCATGATTTAAAGATATCAATTGCAAAAGATTAGAACAAAATATAACTTTCATCATTCGATTAAATGGAGTCAAAGGCTATTATATAATTCAACAGTTTTCTACAAAAGATCATACGCAAGTATCATGTTTTGCTCCAATTTTATGTACGAAAGATCTATTGATCATGAACTTCAAATCAGACGGCCCATATCGCATTTTTACATATCACATGTCCCTAAAATACCAAGTCTTTCTTTAAATTCGATGCAATCACTTGAAAAACATGTGCAAGTAATGGTCCCATCTAAAAATCATTGATTGCTTTAAATAAGATGGAGATCGTATTTCGCTCCAATCTTCCACACAAGGGATCTTAGGGCCGTGAATGTACCATCAGACGATTAGTTTTTTATTCCACATGGCACAGATCCCAACAAATGTGGCCTTAAAGTCATGTGACACACATCACGCTCAAACGTGACTTTAGGGCCATATTTTGGGGATTTGTAACATGTGGAATAAAAACCTAACCGTTTGATGGTAAGTTCATGGCCTCAAGATCCCTTGTGGAATATTGGAGCCAAACGCAATCTCCATCGTCTGATTAAAGCAATCAATGATTTTTGGTGTAGGCACATTTCAAAATTCGGTGGGTGTATTTAAAGATATCTTAATATTTATGAAGGAGATTGACTTGTGAAAAGGGTGTCCATGTTGGGAATTTAATACCAATTCCTTCTCACACATATTGACTCTCACTGAAGTCTTGTGAAATGACTCCACATCTAAAGTTGACTCTTATGGACTTGTTTGCCACAATAATCCATGGCACACAAAATTTAATAAGATTCTGGAAACAAAGCCTTCGCATGTAATATTGCCCTGGAATGATGGTGACTCTACTAAGGCCTTGTTCGGGAGCCAACAAAGTCTCAGTTTCTGAGACTTTTCTGTAGAAAACATCATTTCCCAGCACTTTCTAAGGTTATTTTGTGTTTGGGAGTTTTTATAGGGCTGCGGGTTTTCAGCACACTTTCTTGAAAAGGCGGCATTTTGTTTTCATGGGATTTTGCTTAGGAAGCTCAGTTTCTGAGCTTGGGCTAGTACAATACACGTACGGAGTCTCACTGAATCCATTCTTCATCTGAAAGTAGCTCTAGCCAACATCCCAATTAGCAGTTAACTGTCATTTAAATGTACAGTAGGGGGTTTGCCATTTAAATTAGGAGTAATTTTAGCAGTTGAATAGAAAAGGTAAACACCATTTTAACACTTGCTTTGACATTTTAGAAAGGGTGATTTGGTATTTACTTTATGCATCCACCAACGGCATTTTAAAATGTCATTGGTAATTCTCCATTGTAGCCACCTTGAAGCCGATTGGGAACTTCTTCCAACAAAGGGCTCCTGCACCACCACTAGTCTACGCGCCCCACCAGTCCGTGCACCCGCCCCACCAGTCGTTCCCGCCCATCATCCACCAGGTCGAGACCATGCCCGACCTCTACTTCTGATACCACCTAATAAACCAGTGTACGTCTTACTCCCCACTCGACCATTGAGAGGGAAAAGGTACAATTGAGGGGGGGTGTGGCGTAGCCCCGTGATCATAAGCTCGAACTCTTCTGCTTTCGAGAAGGAGTTATTGATGCCTCAACGTTATGATTTTTTCGACAACTTTGACTTTGCGACCGGGTCCCCCAAGCGTATTGCGACTTCCACCCACTCGTCTAATGGTGACGACGACGACGATGCCTCTTCTCCTCTCACATATTAGTTTAAAATTTTATAAAGAACTTTAAAGTTATGATGGTTTATATTATGCTGTAATTTTGTATGTAATGGTATAATCGAATATGCTACTCGTTCAGTCTGAACTCATTTGCTAGTAAATAATATTGGTAGCCTTATATTGACACTACTTTTTCCTATATTTCTAACATACACAGAACGTAGTAACAACTGCATAAAAGAACCACATTTGAAGTGGTTTTTCATAATATGTTCGACCAAAATGTTAAGCACATTACCGATTTAACAATCATCCCATCAATATAACCTCTTAGATGAACGACATAAATACGTGCAACTATAGCGTGTGGAAGAACACAATATACTTTCTGACATTATCTTGAGAAAGTGTAGAACACAAGAGAAATGTCAGAAATGGAAGGAAAATGACTTTCCGAGTAACTCAATAAGGTTCCAAAGTAAAGTGGCTTTCCTCATATTTCAAGTTTCTGAGCAGAAATTGCCTAACGAGGCCAAATTCTATATCCCCAGTAATTCGATAAAGTCAAATGTTAATAGGATTAGGCCTTGTTCAGGTGCCTCCTGGCTTTTCCCAGAAAAGCTATGAATCTTAATAACTTAGAATCCTGTTGATTCTTAGCAGACTCTGATTCCTGCCTTTCCCCATAACTGTTCTTAAGTTGTCCTGCTTCCTGGCTTTTCTCAGAAAAGCTAATTTCTCAATCGTTCTCAAGTTTTTCTCCGAAAAACTCAAAATTGGATGAATTTGTGGTTGTGCTATCATCATACAAATGTTAATCATCGGACTACTTGTTGTACTCGTATTTGACTAAAAATTTTCGAGCGACCAATCAATGTGAGGTTGGACTTATTGACGGATTTATTTTTGAATATAATTTCTTGACACTATTTTTATAACACCAAAAACTTTATATATATATATCAAATACAAATTAGAAACTCATGAAAGTGTCCAGGATATCGTTAATGGAAAATGATGAGGTGTCTTGGACGATATCGTTAACACTTCTCTTTAGTGACTTCTTCTAGCTTTTTCTGAAAGCAATCGTAAGTCCTTAAATTCATAGTCATTTATGTCCAAATATTATTTTGTTAGGACCCATTAGCCAATTTCTTGCGTAGATGAAATTGTTTGAACATCTCTTTGATGAATGCCTCCTCTGTCTTCTCAGTCCACGAAAAATTTCTCGAGGAGGCAGCGGTGGCAATTTGTTTTTCTTTATGAGCGGACATGCTAAAAACTTATGTACAAAACACACAATTAGAGGTATCATACAGTAGGCACCAAACTGGTTTAGGCGGGTTCTCAATGTGGTGAAAATGCATGCACCCATAATTTCAGTCTCTTATATAGGGGGTTAATAATGGGGTGAACAATAACACACCTCTATATAGATCATTGACAAAGCTGTGGGCTGTAGTAGGCCAGCAAGATATATACTACAGACAGAGCTAATACAAATTATGTTGTTATTTTCTACTATAGTCCACATGGGGTTCATATAATAGTTTATTTACTATAGCAGGTCTTACAGTCAACTACATTAGTACACTATATGTCTACTACTCCAACACAGTCCACCCTTACCAAGTGTCATACATGAAGTATACAATACAACCTGTTTTAAAACATTACAAATATTATATGACAAATAGCTCGTCCATCAATGACAACCCACCTGCTTATGTTGGTGGCTGGAGCTGTAGGATTCGCAACGTCATCTGCATAACTGCCAAAGAAAGAAAAGATTTTATAATATGAACTACGACATGTAGGATCAATCATTGATATGTGAGAAAATCATTTATCTAGCTCTTAAATACAACTAAAGAACCTCAATCTTGGGTGATAGCTGATTATATAAATCATATTATTTTTCCAAATATAACAGCTGGATGAGAACTAAATAATTAACTATATCTCAGTAGGCAATTAGTTAAAGCATTTGAAGGTGACAACTGATATTGGTTCTAGCAATATATGCTTGGTGGCTACCGATTGAACATGGGGTCCAACAAGGTTTTTAAAGGATAACGTTATTCCTTCAGTAGAGGGATCCAAAACCTTCATGCATGATATAAAGAGAATGAGAAGAAAAACCCAACCTATGATATCTTCTTTCGAGCTAATCGAGAAAATTGTGAATTAAATAACATAGGTGTGGAAACCCAGATCCAATACTTTACAAGCATACTGTGATATCTGACTTTGAACTGCTATAGAGATGAATATTTAACAATTAAAGAACAGTAGGCAACACCCTTTTTCACAGAAACAATATATAAGTTAAATAGCAACAATAATACTCACGAAGTTTAGGGGTTCAAAAACAGCAGCTAAGGCTAAGGATCTTTGAAATTCTGAGACAACAGACTCAAGAATAAAAAAAATGAACAAAGGTCTCATATCCCTTTACAATTAATAAAAACCCTGTTTTTATATACATAGTAGTATAAAGAGCTAATCAAATTACAAATGTTGGATTGAAGCAACTCTCCATGAGATAAATTAACTAAAAAAAATATATATTAGTACCATCTTTACATTGCAGTCTTAACAAGAAAAGTATACGAATAATTCAACAACCTTGAATAAAAGAATTCCTCTACAAGCTAGTCAACTTCACACAACACTTGAGCCCTACTCTGCTTTGTACTTAAGAGTGGCCTATTTAGAGGCAACTTTTTGCTGCCTATATAGACTGACATAATACTGTAGACACCTAAATTTGACCCAAGGCTCGATTGACCCATGCTTTGAGAATGGTATACTCCCGAGCTTTCGAAAGCATTCCCCAAACCCTTAGGAATCATCCTTGTAGACACCCAAATTTGGCCCAAGGCCGGACTAACCTACACTTCAAGGAAGGTGTACCCTCCGAGATTCTGAGAGTACTTACCAAACCCTTAGAACTTATCCCAAACTCTTAGAAGCCTATCCTCGACCCTTATAAGTCAATCCTAACCTATAGAACCCTCCCCTCCCCTGAACCCATTTCAAACCCTCCCGGGCAGTGGTTGGAAAGAGGGATGCCAATGTTTACACAGACCTCTATTGTAGCTTAATCCTATACCATTGGCAAGACAATGTTCCCAGGTTTCCAACGAGCTAAGAATTGTCTTAATCGGAGTTGAATATCAAAAGTTATGACGGTTTGAAAGTGAGGCAATAATGCAGGAATTTGGCCTAGTGTGTATAATATACATGCTAGGCCATTTTTTGACTGAATTGTGTCTAGTGTGTATAGTATACACGCTAGGACAATTTTGCAAGAGTTTAGCCTAGCGTGTATAATATACAAGCAAGGCATGATTGGCCTTCTTCCTCAAGAATTAAGCTTGAGAACGAGCTCTGGACTTCTCAGGGGCACTGTTCCTAAGCTTAGCGTGTGTAATATACACGCTAGGCTTAGCTACAGTGTTTTTTGGGATTTTGTCCGAAAATCACTTTTGGGGTTTGACTTGTTGACCACCCCAATGTTTGGTGAGGGTTTTGATAGGACTGTTGCACCACCATTTATTCTATTTGCAACCCTTTAGCCCTTTGGAGCCCCTTATCATCTACCATGAAACCCATTTCCCACCTTTCTAAAACCTTGAAAAAACCCAAAAACCTTATATCCCTTACCTAATTGCTAACCCAATTAGTCTCTTTAACCCTTCACCAACCCACCCTTTCCCTATAAATAGAGAGTCCCCCCCCCCCCCCTTTGATTAAGGGTTGAAATTTTTTTTCCAAAGAGAGAAAGAGCTTTAGATATCTCCTCCTCCCTTTTGAGCACTAAATCCACCAAATTCCAGAACTGAGATGCATCCATTTACCACCCATTTTCCACCATAAATCCTTGAGACTTAGCTAGAACTATCCCATAGCCTTCTTCTCCTACCTCTTAGCCACCAATCTTTAGAGATTAGAGCCCACCCCGCAACCCATTTGCTTTCGGAAGCTCATCTAATACGCTCTCACGCAAGGATTCACGGTGCTTCAAGGGCCTGAGAGCTCTGACTCTCCCCTCTATTTCTCTACCTTCTTTGCTTTTCCTCTATCCTAGAATTTGAGCCCTTACGCCGCCGAAATTTCGGTGATTACGAGGGACTTAAATAAGATTCGAGTGCCTTCGGGCCAAAGGAAGTGTTGTTTCCTTTATTTTATTTTTCTTCTTTTACTTGGTCATAAGTAGAGACCGCTTAAGAGCGGATTGATCGGGTGCCTAACACCTTCCCGATGGATAACCAAAGCCCCTACCCAAGAGCCTTTGGTGTAGACCGAAATCATAGTCATATTTTTGTACTTCGGTTCCTTCAATATTAATTTAGGTTTCTCGGGACACCAAAAGCTTTGGGTGGCGACTCTATATTATACCGATGCGAGTGCATCGTTATGACGAACTTACGAGATCCCACGGTTGCACAAATGGAGACTCCACTGGGGAATTTTTAGAGCTTCTACTTAAAGTTGGCCCCTTTTGCTTATGTATTTATTCTTTTTACTAACCTTTTATTTTTGCATACTTACTCCTACGATTCTGCACTGTTTTATATTCACCCCTACGATTTAGTCATTTACACGCCTTAGCCGATTGACGGGCCTACGTGAGCATCTAATTTCTTCCATTTATATGTCTTAGCCAATTGGCGGGCCTACTTACGTGTTTAAATTCTGTCATTTACATGCTTTAGTCGATTGGCGGGCCTGCTTGTGCATTGTTTTACATTTAATCATATTCCAACAGTGGACGTCGGCCCGTAGAGGGGGCACGGGATCGCCACAACTCGTTTTTGAACATTAAGCAAACTCCATTAAAAATTGAATTTAAAATTGAATCTTAAAAGTTGAATTAAGAGACTTAATTCATTTTTACGATGGGTAGATTTTAGAAAGGGGTGGGAATTTTAGGCAGCGATACAAACATCCCGGTTCTTACTACGGCGGCAGTCCCTAGTGGTGATGATCCGAAAAAGTACCACCCCATCCAGTATCTGAGAAAGCTTTTGTGCTGGAAGTATATCGGGTGGGTAACTGAGCTTAAGAAAAAACCCTAAAACCCTTGGGGGAGTGCATTAGAATATCCCGAAATGGCCTTGTATCCCTAAGTGCGGTGAGGAGCGACACGAAATAATAAGAAAATCAGTCCCCGGAAGCACCACTTCTAGAAAACCCAAAAAAAGTAGACCAATTTGGGCCTGCTATTGCTGTCTCAAAATACAAATATATATATATTTTTAGCCTAGCGTGTATAATATACACGCTAAGCAAAAAATTCCCAGAATTACTCTAGCATGTATAATATACACGCTAAGCCAAAAATCCCCAGACTTACTCTAGCGTGTATAATATATACGCTAAGCCAAAAATCTCCAGATTTAGCGTAGCGTGTATAATATACACGCTAAGCTAAAATCTCCAGATTTTTAGCCTAGCATATATAATACATACGCTAAGCCTATTCTGGCTTAGCAGCCCGAATCTGAGGCCTTTTGTTCACTATTCTCGAGTCCCCCGCTTAGTGGTTTAGTACCTCCGATAAAACTCACACATTTCGACACCCAATACGCCCTCGTCGATTAAAAGGGGTCACCCTCTTATTGACTTTTATCGAGGGATCGGGTCGTCGCATGGACTTTCGTGCCTTCACATAGAACAAAGGGTTTCCTCTGTTTCTTCCGAAGTGCGTCGGGATCCCGCCGTGGGAAATATTAGGGGTGTGAACACCACCCGATACGGGAATTCCAAGACCCCGGATAAAGCACCACTTTAAATCAAGGGAGAGAATTTTGTTTTGTCATTCAATAATAATAATAATAATAATAGAGACTTTGTGGTGCTAGAACAACGACATCGCCTTATCCTCCATCATCCCGTAGGGGAAGGAGAAGACGGGATTTTGGTCCTCACCCGAGGAACCAGTACCCAACCCACCAACAAACTATGTCGTGGGCGGTTGACCCAACCTACGCCGACCCCAATTCATCCCCGCCACATTCCCCATTACACTCTCAATTGGAGGAGATTCCTATCTCCATTCCACTCACCCAACCATCATTTACCGTCACCAGACCCTTTGGTGCACCCGTATTTTCATCCGCCAACCTCAAATCACCCAAAATCTAACACCCCTTTCCCCCTCATTTACCCAAATCATTTCCAACTTTTTCCCATCAACATCCATCCAACAAACACCCTGTTTTCCTCCCATATCCACTTCACATACATCCAATTCTCCCTCTGTATTAACCCAACATACACCACAGTTCGCCTCATCCCCCATACCCAATCTTCCCACATTCACCCAAACCATATCCGGTTTCCCTTCCACACCCTCTCCAAATACACCCCATTTTCTCCCTACATCTATCCAAAATACACCCGTTATTTCCACACCCACCCATACTATCCCCAATTTTCCAAATCCACCACATTTCTCCCCATCTACTCAGGTCATTCCCAATTTTACTTGGGCCATGCACATGTTTTCCCATACACCCATCCCATCCCATCCATACCCCATACTCCCCTTTATCAGATGGGCCATTTACATCCACCCCCTCACCCAATTTCATAGCCATGATGGATGAAATTGTCAAGGCCTATACAATTTAGAAGGCCTCTCAAAGCCTCCCCCATCCAATCCCACACATCTCCAACCCCATCTCATACACTCCAAAGTCTTCATACTTCCTTCCCCCAAAACTCCAATCAACCCCCCATTATTCATACCACCTAAGGCTCCCATCAACCATGGGGCCATTTGAGTGGGCCTCAAGGCCCAATACCCTAAGCCTATCATGGCCCATTACCCCAAGCCCCTTAAGGCCCAATACCCTAAGCCCATCAAGGCCTAAGGGCTCAAGCCCATCAAATCCTAATGGCCCAAGCCCATCAAGGCCCAATACCCTAGGCCCAGGCCTAAGCCCATCAAGGCCCCATGCCCTATACCCTAGTCCATCAAGGCCCAAGCCTAAGAGCCCCAGTTTCAAACCCTCCACAATTCTCACAATATCCCACATTCACCCAACACGCCCCTCAAATGATGCATCCATCTCATCTAGCCTCCCAGCAGGGCATGGGCCTCACTCATCCGCATCCCTCACACCCAATCCTGTATGAGAATCCCTCCCACACCATCAACCACCCCCAATTCACCCATCCCCATACCTCTCATACCCATCCCCAAGGATTCCCCTAGATACATTGGCCTCGTCATACACCAGCCCAAAATTCGCAGCTCACTCATCCCATCACCCCATAAGTTACTCATCAGAACTTCCCCCATGTACAGTGGTCACACCAAGCACCCATCTAGCCTACTTAGAACCAACAGGATAACCTCACCCTCTCTCCACTGTATGTGGACCCACAGTATGAGGAGGATGAAATCAGGAATAGCAGGGCCTATGCTGGGGCATTCACCAATTTCAATCCCCCACCACCCGTATTCACCAACCCACCAGTAGCCCAAAGTGAATGGAGGCAGCCAGTAGAGGGGCCAGTCCCACCATCCAGGGAGTAAGAGCTGTTAAAAGAATAAATAGACAAGATCCAAAAACAACTGATGAAGATGGGGGGGCTGAAATCCATGTCACCGACTTTTTTTACTTGTGCTTATTTACAGAAGTTCCTTTGCCCCAAAAATTTAAGGTGTCAATCTTTGACAAATACAACGACATGGGCAACCCCATTGCACACCTTAAGTCCTACTGTGGGGACATGTGCTAGTACGGCGAAGACGAATAACTCCTCATCAAAGTGTTCCAGAAGAACCTTACGGGCCCAACTATGAGATGCTTCACTTCCCTGAAACCTTCCATGATTAAAACTTGGAAGGATCTGACCCACCTGCTCCCAGAACACTATGTCTACAACATAGACATAGAACCCCACAAGTTAGATCTATCCTGGTTGAAACAGAAGCCTGACGACGCATTTAGTGACTACCTTGGGCGGTGGAGGGCATTGGCAGCTCAAATTAGAAATAGAATACTCGACGATGAACAAATCGAGATGATCTTGAAAAACACTCTGCCAGTCATCTCAGATTTTCTGGTGTACCAATAGCAGTCCAACTTTGCTGACTTGGTAAGGAATGCTAATCATTGTGAAGATGCCATAAGAAAAGGGCGGTTAAATAAAATCATAAATAGTCGGGTTCGAAGGTTCACTGAATAGAGGAACGAGAGAAGAATTGCGGCAGGTATATAGACAGTCGTAAATGCACGACCCAATACCAGCATAACCCTATTCTAGTTTAAAGCGGCACAGTCAGCTCCAACACAGAACAAACCAATGTAGAAGACCAGAAATGGACAAGGGGGCACAGATGACCCTGAAGTAAAGAAAGACCCGTTTCGATCGAGTCTTTAAGTCTTTGGGGCAGTCCTTGAATATCTTGTTGCCTTTGTTGATTGAAAAGGGTTTGGTCACCACACTCCTGCTACGACCTCCACCGAATCCAATCCTGAGAAATTATGACCCCAATATCCATTGTAAATTCCACCAAGGACCGGGCCACCCCACTGATCGATGCTTTCCTTTGAAGCATGCGACACAAGATCTAATAGAGGCCGACAAAATCATCCCTCCAGCACTTCCCCAGGAAAACCAGCATGCCAATATATATCAGGTACCGTTGCTACCACAAGCACCAGGCGGAACAGGCCCAAGATCCGCTGTCAACATAATAGAAGAAGACGGGGAAGAGTTTGATCCTTCAGATTGTATTTTCCACCACCAGCTCCCATCAGCCATATCTAAGCCAGCTTTATCAATATCAACCATGCGCAACAGTAACCCCTACCAGTTATCCAACAGCCAATTTTACCCCATCCCCCCTCCCGACACCAATTGGTTACCATTGGCCTCCCCATGCCGTACTATTACCGATGTAGTCATCTTCAGCTCCCGTAGATCTCATCTGGTCTACATTCACCACCCCTCCGACCTATTCAGCTCTAGCAGAGGTTAACCAAGTGTTATCCGCCCATCCTAATGCACCAATCCAAGCACCCCCGGGGCCTATATCCACTCTATTCCAGATCCCAGGACTAACCTACAATCCTCGTCAAGTTCCCCTCAATTATGAGCAGACGGACATTAATGCAAGCAGCGACAGAGAAGGGATAGTTGATTTCGTTACTCGGTCAGGAAGAATCTCTAAACAGCTTAAAGTATCGGTACCAGCCTGGCCGAAAGAGAAGAAAGAACCTACTGTGGTAAACCCCTTTGAGGAAATGAGCAAAGAGCATATACTAGAAACTCAGTTGAAAAGAATACCAACTCACTTCACAATTTGAGACCTGTTAATGACATCTTCGCTCCATTTCCAAGCTCTGATGGGAGCATTAAAGGATGCACATGTGTTTATCCAAGTAACCCCAGATGAAGTGGGACAGATAATTGGGCAGGTATTGACTCCCGATGCCATCTCTTTTTCAGATGCTAATTTACCGGATGAGGGAAATAATCATTCCAAATCCCTTAACATCACGGTAGAAGCCACAAACCTAGTAATTCCATTGGTATTAATAGACAATAGATCAGCCCTGAATGTGTGCCCTCTGAGAACCGCAACCAAGATAGGGGTGGATCCCTCTGCGTTTAGGCTAGTAAGAATAAGCATAAGAGGATTTGATAGCACAAGAAGAGAAATAATTGGAGAAGTCGATCTTGAGCTCACTATCGGGCCAATGAACTTTTCCATACCTTTCCAAGTTATGGACATCAAATCCCATTTAATCAGTTATTGTGGAGACCATGGTTACATGAGATCGGGGCAATTCCTTCAACCTTGCACCAAAAGCTTAGATTTCTTTCAGAACAGAAGATCGTCACCATTCTGGGTGAAGGGCAAGAGGAAGGAGAAAAGGTTACTCACAGCATCGAGAACCTCAAAGTGTTGGATGTGTCGCACATGGCCGAAGACACACACCTTCACAGTTTTAAGTATGATGTATCAACGGTAATCCATGAGTCCCTCAAGAAGATCACCATAAAAACAAGGGGTGGAATGGTCGTAGTTGTGGCCATACTCCAGAAATGGGGTTATCAGAAAGGTAAGAGATTGAGACCTCGTTTGTAAGGTCGAAAAGACCTTAGTTAGAGCCAGAGGGGGGTAGCAGGTCAGATTCGGCTTAGGCTATAAACCTATCGAAGAAGAAATCCGTGAGGCCAAGGACAAGGCCTGAACCATCGCTACTGCAAAAGCTCGGGGAAGAGACCTAGAGGATGAACCCCGTCCTAGACCTCACATCCAAAGCACATTCGTGAGTGCAGGGGTCATGAAGATTGATCAGAATGGGGCAACACAGCTAACCCCACACAAGCCAACGGCCGCTATTCACCCAACCAATCCCCAAATCATTCCCCCCATTATAGAAATAGATATGGCGTCCTTTCTCTCTTCGAGGAGGAGGCTCCCTCGTCAATGCAACCCCCTATGGTGAACCACCACAAACCCATGCCGAAATTCGAGGACAAATTCCTAGGTGAGCTCGAGATAAATATGATGAGGCTGACTCCCAAAAGTCATCTCGATTAGCCTCCTCTACAAGGCCAAGTAAAGGGGCGGCACCTCAGGTGAGGAATTGGGCATCAATGCCCTTAACTTTAGAAGCATCAAATGGCCACAAACACGACACCAAATTTCTAAAAAAATAACCTATAAAAAGTAAGATGAGCCTTTGGCAGGCAATACCATGTGAATATAAAGACCCGCCTTACTAAGGGCCCATCTCCGAAGAAAATAAAAATCTAAAAAAAATAAAAAATATATAAAATAATCCAAAAAAATTATCTTTCAAAATCCCCGATAAAATCGAAAAAAATGATGCCTCATTAGAAAGACCAGTCCCACGTGAAGTCGATCCCTTTCCTGTAGAAATGCAAGAAGAGGTAGGAGTCATGAGTCTGGACGAGGAGATTCCTACTGAGGAGCTCCCCAATGAACTCCTTGATCGGTTTGAAGATTTTGAGCATAGCCCTACGCCAATTATTAAAGAAATAGAGGATGTCAATCTAGGTATCGAGGAGGTCCCTAGAATCACTAAAATCGGAACATCACTATCGTCCGAGGAAAGAAAAAGCATGATTGATTTCCTTCGGTCATAACAAGATGTCTTCGCATGGTCATACGAGGACATGCCTAGTCCGGATACCAATCTGGTTGAGCATGAGCTGCCACTTTATCCAGATGTTAGGCCGGTCAAGCAGAAGTTGAGACACCTTAGGCCAGAATGGATGTTGAAGGTAAAGGATGAAGTTATCAAACAATATGATGCAGGGTTTCTCATGGTCTCTAAATACCCACAGGGGATGGCCAACATCATCCCTGTACCGAAGAAAGATGGAAAGGTTCACATGTGCATCTACTTCAGAAACTTGAACAAGGCGAGCCCAAAATATGACTTCCCATTGCCACACATTGACTTCTTGGTCGATAACACTGCGAGACATGGGATGCTCTCATTTATGGATGGATTTTTTGGATACAATTAGATCAGGATGGCAGAAGCAGACCAAGAGAAAAGGGCATTCATTACTCCATGGGAAACTTTCTGTTATCGAGTCATGCCATTTGGATTGAAGAATGTCGGGGCGACGTACCAAAGGGCGATGACACTCTTCCATGATATGATGCACCAAGAAATTGAGGTGTACATTGATGACATAATAGCCAAATCTCATAAAAGAGGTGATCATCTGATAAACCTTCAAAAGCTGTTTGAGAGGCTAAAAAAATACAGGTTGCACCTGAACCCTCAGAAATGTGCATTCAGCGCCATGTCAGGAAAACTACTAGGCTTCATCATAAGCAGAAGAGGCATAGAGGTTGACCCCTTGAAAGTAAAAGCCGTAGTCAAAATGCCACCGCCATCTACCGAGAAAGAAGTCAGAGGCTTCTTGGGCAGGATACAATACATTAGTCGGTTCATTGCACAACTTACTCCCATCTACACACCGATCTTCAAGCTACTAAGGAAATATTCACCCGTTGAATGGAATAACGACTGTCAAGAATCATTCGATAAGATCAAGGGCTGCCTTCTCAACCCGCCAGTATTGGTACCACTCGAACCAGGGGGACCACTCTTAATGTACCTCTCCACGATGGAGGTTTCAATGGGATGTGTCTTAGGGCAACATGATGAGACAGGATGGAGAGAGCAGGCCATCTATTACCTGAACAAGAAATTCACTGATTACGAGACACGCTATTCTTATCTGGAGAAAGCATGCCTGACTCTCGTTTGGGCTACACAGAGGCTCCGTCACTACTTCCTATCCCAAGCTGTTCTACTCGTAGCAAGAATGGATCCACTAAAATACTTGTTTGAGAAGCCAGCCGTCACTGGGCGGACCGCACGTTGGCAGCTTCTGTTATCCGAATTTGACATCACATTTTTCATTCAGAAGTTGATCAAGAGATAAGCACTCGCCGGTCATCTTGCCGAGAACCCCTTACCTGATTATGAACCTTTGAGAACTGAATTCACAGATGAAGACATCTTGTTTATGACAGAAGATGATACAGTGGGGACAGAGGAATCCTGGGTAATGCACTTCGATGGGGCAGCAAATGGTGCAGGTCAAGGAGTTAACGCTATTCTAATCTCGCCGAAAGGGTTCGTATACCTGTCTCCATCAAGCTCGATTTCTCCTGCACTAACAACATGGTCAAATATGAAGCTTTCATAGCGGGCCCCTAGACCTAAGTGTAACTCATCTCAGAGTGTTTGGCGACTCACAACTAATCATATGCCAAATCAACGGAGATTGGAAGATGAAGGATGAAAAGCTAATCCCGTATCACGAGCACCTCAAGGATATGATTGCATGCTTTGACGATATCACGTTCTCTTACGTTCCCCGAGTAGGAAATTGCTTTGCCGATGAACTTGCAACGTTGGCATCGATGGTCAAAATTCCATATGGTGTCGAGATGAAGTCGATCATGATTGAATAGAGGAATGAGTCGGCCTTTTGCCTCCAGGTTGAGGAACCCCTGAGGTTTGATGATGAACCTCCATGTATCTCAGATATTAAGAATTTCCTCGAAGCTCATGCTTTCCCTGAGGAGATATCCATGGAGGATAGGCGGAGCATCCAGCGTTTGGCGGCAAACTATGTTATCTGTGGCGAGAGGCTCTACAAGCAATCTTATAACAATATCCTGCTTAGATGCCTAACTGAAGGCGAGACAACCAACATCATGAAAGAGATCCATGAAGGAGTATGCGGGGCCCACGTTAATGGGCACATGCTCGCTAAGAAGATCCTATGATAAGGGTATTTCTGAACCACCATAGAAACTGACTGTTGCATGCACGTGCAGAAGTGCTACAAATGCCAAGAACACTCCAGTCTGATACATGCTCCTGCTATAGATCTACACAACATGACCACTCCTTGGCCATTCGCCACATGGGGTCTCGACGTCGTCAGAAAGGTTAACCTGAAAGCTTTGAATGGGCATCAGTTCATTCTCGTTGCCATCGAGTACTTCACCAAATGGGTAGAAGCAGTCTCCTATACAAATATAATGGCTAGTCATATCAAGAAGTTGATCAAGAACAATATCATTTGCCAATTTGACATGCCTAAAGACATCATCACGGATAATGGCACCAACTTTGTGAACAAGCGCATAAGAGCCTTCTGCGAGCAGTATAAAATCAAACATCATCTCTCGTCACCATACTGATCGCAAACCAACAGAGCCGTGGAGGTAGCTAATGTTGGTTATAATTGAGTTGTGCTGTGTATTTTATTAATAAAATGATGATGAATGTATGGGAGCAAATAAAAAATAGGCAAACACAGAATAAAAAGAGGTCTAAAGATGGATTGAATACAGCGGCAAAACAAACACACAACCCTGCAAGATCCAGGGCTGCTGTAGCGAGTTTTGATAAGTAAGAGTTTGTCTCACAGGGAGTGATAATCTAAAAACTATAGTAAATCTCCAGATCTGCTACAGATCTGGCAACTTTAAGCCTAAACTAGAAAGCAAGGTAAAGAGAGGGTGTTTTTGGGTTGTCACAAACTAAACTAAAAACAGAAATAAAAACTAGATCTAAAGAAAGGGGGTGGAAGAGAGTGAAGATGGGTTGGAAAAATGAAATAAAAAATATGGAGAAGTAGACTACTATGGGTTAATCTTCACTGCAAAATAGATCAAGAGCTGGATCTATAGCAGTCCTTCACTTGACTACAGGCACAAGTGCAAGGTAGAAGAATTCAGCTCAGTCCTGTGATCTGGACTAATCTTAGGGCTATATCCTGTCCACTCAAATGGTCACGGGATATCCCAGGGATGTGATCCAATCATAGGTGCTAAAGTTGAAACAGGAAAACTATTACAGACACTATGTTTGTAAGGCTACAAGCTCATGCATCCATAGGAGCAAATAGTCCATGAAGATCTAGTGAAAACCAAGATTTCACAGATTGAATAGGGCATTGAAATCAGCTAGTCATTGCTATAAAGAAGCTTACAATGACTGGGCTCTCAAGTTTGCAATCTCTGTAGGACTTCAGATCTCATCACTGAAAATGGTATTGTAAAAATAGAGGAGGGGTTAGATTTGAAGCAATCCTTCACTTGGCTACATGCACAAGTGCAAGGAAAAAGAATCCAACTCAACCCTGTGATCTGGACTAATCTTAGGGCAATATGCTGTCTACTTAAATGGTCACAGAATATCCCATAGATGTGATCCAGTCAAGGAGTTAAAGCTATAATAGTAAACTCACTCCAGCCACTATGTTTGTAAGGCTACAAGCTCATGCATCCATAGGAGCATAAAATTCATATAAATCTTAATGAAAAGTCACAAGAAAAGATAGATTATATGAATCAATAAAACTAGATGTTCATTGATAAAAAGAAACTTACAATGACTTGGCCCTCAAGGCTGCAGTCTCTGCAAGATTTCAATCTCTTATAATGTCATTGTAATAATAGATTACAACTCAAAATAAACCTAGCTACTACAAAGATTTAGCCCAACATTACTGTTGAGCTAAGGAAAGAAGAAGAAAATAAAAAAGAAAGAAAACCCTAACCTAAAATAAGCATAGGTTGAAAGTATCCTAGCTGCCTTTTACAAAACAGCTTACATCTATTTATACAATCTATAAAGAAATAAAGTTCTTTCGCCAATCAGAAAAAAAAAAAAGAAAAATCAAAATATTGGAAGTTGCTGTCGTGGCTCATTCTCAGCTAAGTGTTGCCCTGGGCTGCATTACACACTTGGACAGGTGTTCCATGTGTGTAGCAATTTCAAAAATGCCCCTAAAGCCTGTAAATAGATGCTGGAACCTGTGCCTCGAGTGGATGGAACTTCAGATACATAATCTCGAGAGGTGCTCGAGCAGTTGGAGTGTTTATGAAGGTTTCTCGAGTAGTTGACGAGTGGATAAAGGCTTCAACCATGTATTCTCAAGCAGATCTCGAGTGCCTAAAGGTCTTCAGGCTTTTTAGCTCGGCAGGATGCTTCCTCCACTCGACAGCATGTAGTGCTTCAGCAATGCAACTCGACAGGATGAATGTCTTCAGGTAGCAACTCGAGAGGATGAATGTCTTCAGGCTGTAACTCGATAGGATGAATGGGAACTGCTTGAATGGTTAAATCTGAAGCAGCTTTCAGCTGCTCAACAGGTTCAAATGCTTCCTCCACTAGACAACATGTAGTGCTTCAACTCTAAAGTGCTCGAGTGGTTGCTACTAAGTCTAAGAGCTGCTTGAGTGTATATAAAGCAGTCTTCTAATGTGCTTGAGTGGATGTTGCAGCAAGCTTTTAAACTACTCGATTGGATGGTTTTGAAGCTGGACAATAGGTTGCGATGTTGCTGCTACTTGACAGCTTCAATGCAGTAGCTGGGATGTGCTTAAGAACCAATGGAGCTTGAAGTTTTGAATGTGTATTGCTCGAGCTGCTCGAGATGCTGATTTGCTGCAGGCATAGAACCACTCAACAACTGCTCAAGTTTGGATTATTGAAGTTGTGTTCCACTCGAGGCAGCTCCAGTGGGTGCTTGTGAAGGCAAAGAGTTGCTCGAGCTGAAGCTTCCTGCTTCTCAACTATTCTGTCCACTCTGCTGCACCACTCCACTAAGCATGTGCCCCCCTTTTCTCTCCTTGTAGGACTTCTAAGGGCCCAAGGCATGCTAAATGGCCCACATGGTGGGGACCACCATGGTGCATTCACTGTAAGTCCTATCAGCTCCATTGTTTGTCTCTAAATTCTTTTTTCCTGGCTCTCATTAAATGGATTGATGCACCATTATGCATTTTATTGCTAGCTACAAAAACACACTTAAAAATCAGTTATTAAACAACTCAAAGGTCTATTAAAGGCTAGGTTAAGAGGTGAAAAGTGGAATAATTTAGAGATTAACACACCCCTAAACCTAATCTTTGCTAGTCCTCGAGTAAAAGAAATATTAAACAGTTATTCTAAAAAAATTTAAATGCCACTTTCGTAGGGAGCACGGATGCATTTAGCTTATGCATTAAGGCTTTTAAACCCCTAGGTAATCCCTAGTGGAGGAGTGAAGTCTCCTGAGGGTTTTCAATGAAGATACCCACAAACTTCACACTAAAACAGTTAAGTATAGTGCACACAGTGACAAGTCAGATATGAACACATAAAGCTTCATTCCACACCTTAATCTTTCAAATTTAGAGAAATTTAAAACATAAATTGCAGACAGTTTAACATTTAAATCAACATGTATATCCATCACAACCAATTAGCTTACATCATGAGTGTAGTGTGTGCAAATTAGTACTAAGCTCACTATTAATTCAAAAATCAGGTTTAAACATTGCCCCAATAAATTTAATTTCAGACCCAATCCTCACCAAGGCTGTCACTCATAAATGAAGCTCAAGGGTGTATCACCTTTATTGCAGCTCAAGATCAGTCACAGTTCTCAAATAGGCCTGTAAGCATGAGCATAGGCATTCCTTCTAACTCCTAACATCTTCATATCCTTTTTACCATAGATTAGACATCCCTTTATCTCCACATGACGGCTCACTTCACCTTGGATCACTAAGGTCTTTTAGATGGGTTGTAATGTGGCCTATGGTTGAGGTTTAGAAAGAATAAAAGGAGTAGAAAGGGTTCAAAACTGAGAAGTCAGTTAAGAGGTAGGAGGTGATTCATGACTTCACCTTCTTCATTTCATCGCAGCTTCATCTTCTTTCATTGTCCGAAGTGCTTCTCTTAACTTCTCTCTTTTTCTCTTTTTTTTTACTTATTTTTTTATTTTTTTATTTATCTTTTAGATCATGGATGAGATGCCACAGCTATACAACTGATATACTGCTTCCTCTAGATCTCTTCTCTTCTCCCTCCACCAAATGTTGAACCCTTCTCACCTATCTTCAACATATTCTCTTGTACCTTCTGAAATCTCAGAGTGAGGGTAAGGCTAAATCAGGTCATGAGGATTAGGTTCAAGTACTCTGGTGTTAGTTAATAAAAAATAGATTTTTAAAGCACAAACAGTATGAACAATGGGCAATTCAATGGGTAAGAATTTCAGGCTCAAATTGTCCAAATGATGGCCTTAAATCATCTCCTTGGTGTCATGAGTGCTGTCAAACAGTTTCAATTTGGAGAGTCTAACTTCTAGCGAAAAGGTATTGAATCAGTCATCCTTAGAGCATAAAAAATTGCCCAAGACACTCTTCAAAAGAAATTTTTTTTTAGAGGCTCAAATCTCACTGGGTATGGTCTTCAATTGAACTCATGGGGTATATCCTCACCTTTTTCTCTCCTCTTTGGTTTATTAAGTACTGATTGTGAAAAAAATTTCTTGATGTCAACTTCATGGAAGTGTTAAATTTTCAAAGGGTTTAAGTTTTAAAATATCTGCCAACAGTTTTAATCTCCTTTTCCACAATTGCTTAGGTGAGAATTAACTTTATTTGTTTCAGTCTAACTACACTACCGTACTAAAATTAATTAATTTATTGGTTCACCCTGCCATACCCCCAAACATAAGATAAACATTGTCCTCAATGTTTCATTAAAGTGAGTATTTAGGGACAGCAGGGTTGGAACAGAAAAATAAAAAGTGTAGGAAAGAAAGATACAAGAATGCTACTCAAACTAAATATTATACACACAAACTGAGATTTCATTATAAAAGGTTGTACAAAATAGATAGTAATTACATCATGCGAATTGAAAAACAACACCAAACAATATAAAATAACACAACTAATACAAAACAACAACATCCTAAAACAGAAAAAATCTACATAGGGTCTAAATCTACATCTATGTGCTCAGCTGCTGTCCCTTTTCCTTTTTCACACTCTCAATCTTTGCAGCACCAGCCTTTGTTCTTGCAACAGCTGGTTTCTTTGGTTTGGTACTGCCCTTCTAAGGTGTAGGCTCCTACATTTTTACTCCCTTGGTTTTTGCTGGAGGCTTCACATCTTTGGGATCAATTAATGAGACAGTGGTGGTCAATGTTTCTACCAGCTTGAAAAGCTAGTTGGTCCTCTGTTCATACATTTTGTACATAGCCATAGCAGTGTCCAGCTTCTCCTGCATGGCCCTCATCTCCTTGTTATGATCCAATATAATTGCCTTCAAATATTTCCAATAGAGGCTTCATTTGGGCTAGTTGTTCCTCACATGTCAGAAAGACATTATGGCTCACACATGCTACCAGCTGACGCACATCCTAAGCCAGATATGCATTGGTACTCATAAAGGCAGTGAGGGTGGGTGTTGGGGGTAATATGGTTGGATTGTAAGGTAGAACGGCCCAATTGGATGGATCATTAATAGAAGTTGAGACAACAGCCAACTCAGTACAAGGTTGGGTAGATGCGGAGGGAATGGATGGTAGGACAAGGGTCGGCTCCTCCTCAGTGGGTGAAGTTTGGGTGAAGGTTGAGGATATGGAAAGGGGGACCATAGGCAACTCTTCTTCTTCAAAATCAGTCTGGGTGGCAGCATCAACTGTTGCCACAGATGTAGAAGGCTGTTGGGATGGAGGAGGGGTAGGGACTAGGGTAGGTGTAGGTGGTGGTATAAAATTTTGAAGGGTGGATTGGATAGAGTTAAGGTTTGTTTGGATGGAGGCTTGGTTTTCTGTATCGGTATGGATTTGGGATTGGAGAGAGGTTAGGAGGAAAATGATTTGGGTTAGAGGGTCAAGTATGGCTGGGGTTACAGGTTGGGTGGGAGGGATTGGTTGGAATGGTGAGGTAGGGGCATGGCTAAATGGGTACGAGTGTGGGGATTCAGGGAGAGGGATGTACTCATGCCTAATATCTCCCACAATGGAGTCTATTAAGGCTGAGTATCCTTCTGTGGTGAATTGGTATTGGTTGGGTGAAAATGGAGGGGTATGGGTAGGAGAGGGGATTGGGTCTATGGACTCAATGGGGTGAGGTGGGTCAATGGCAGTAGCCATTGGCTCACTGCCATCATAGGTAAAAGGGGAAGGTGGGTCTGGTATTAGGCTTGGCAAGTCAGTGGGTATGGCAGTGGATATGGTAGTGGGTTCAGTGGTGGGGTGGTGAGTCCTCTTTTTGTATGTTCTTTTGATGGGGGGTGTAGGTAGGTTGAAGGGGAATTCTAAGGGAGTAGGAGGAGCAAATACAGGAATGGATTGGGAAGGTAAGGTTGGTGGAGTGGGGTGGATAGGTAAAGATGATGGTAAAGATGGAATAGTATGGAGGATGGGAGGTAGTGTGGTTGGTATGGGAGGTGCATGAGTGGAAGGTATTGTGGAGGGTGGTACTGGTTCTGGAATGGGGGAAGGATGGATAATGGATGAGCTACAGATGTGACTGATGAAGCTTGCACAGGGGGTGCTGTAGAAGTGACTGTAGAGGTGGCAGTAGCAGTGGCTGCTACTGGCTCGTTCTTCTTCATCAGTGTCATACTGATGCCCCACAATTTCTTTCCAAATAAAACTGGTGGTAGCTCATCAGTGGGCTCCCCTACTTTCCAAACATACCCTCCCTTCTTAAGCAAGGCTGTTATCAGCCTGCTGTAGGGTAGACTTTGAAATGTCTGCTTTTTCTGCACTTTCCCATGTATGTCCTCCATTCCTTCAAATATCAGCTTGGCAGGATTAAAGAAATGCCCCTTGGAGAAGGAGAATAATGCATCCACTATTGAGTGTCTCCTTTCCTACTGATGACCAGCCACAAAGATATTCTTTCTCATAATGTTGTCCATAAACAGCATGTTTGGGCTAAAGTCACTTCTCATTAGTGATTCCCCTGATGCCTTTTCCCTTTGAGTTAACTACTGGGCAGTCTCCTTCATGGACGCACTGATTGTGGCTCCCAAATTGTAGGATGGGTCATATGATGCTGGGATGCCCAAAACCTGTTCTATATCAGTTGTGTCCACAATTGCCTCAAAATCATCAATGATTACAACCATCATTGGATCCTCCCCCTTAGGTCCTCCTCCAGAGTTCTTCATTTTGGTATTCTGGTACCATAGCCTCACCAATCTAGGGTAAATCAGTTCTTCCAGAGGCTTTAACAATGGATCTAGGGAGGCTTTGGTCAAGAATTCTAAGGCTCCCTTAGCCAGGTCTTCCTTAGTGAAAAATGCCCTATCAAATGTTGTTTCTGGTACCAGACTGAGGGTGGCCACAAATTCATTTAGGGTGGTGAAGGTGTCAACTTCAGGGGATGCTCCTTTACCCTTTTTCTGCTTGTTGGATTTAACAGGTTTAGGATTTTTGGTGACAGCTCTGGGTCTTTTCTTTGGGGCTGCTGCTTCACCCACAACAGATTTTTCCCTAGGGCTAGCCACAGGAGCTTCAGAGGCTGAGGATGAGGCTATCCTCTGGGATTTTCTAGTTGGAGTAGGGGGTTGGGTTTGGGCAGGACTAAGCAAGGTTTGTAGGGTTTCTCCAAAAATCGAATTTTCAGCCATTGAACCCTGATTTCTGTAAATGCAAACCCCAGGTATCCCCAACTACTCAACAGATACTTGATTCACTAAATGGGGTTGAAAAAGCAACTACCCCCCAATAAAAATGACTCAATCCAGTTAAATATATTCAAAGAAATTAAGGGGACTGAGAAAAACATCAAAACTTACCCAAAACTACAGTAGTGTAGAATATAGTGCACAGTGAACCAAATCAAGAGCTTCTTAGTGCGCAATGTGTGGCTTGAGTAGCTCAACAAAATGGTAGAGGCAATGTGTAAATGGTGGAGCAGATGGTGGGGTGAAGAAGAAATTAGAAATTTTAAGCAAGTGAGAGTGTTCGAGTGTTTGAGCAAGAGGTTTGCATGAGAGAAGTGAACTCACGACAGGTTTATAAGCTGAGAAAAATGAGCTTCGACAGGTTGCAGCTTCAGGTAGAATATCTCGAGCAGATCTCTAGTGGTTGCAATTAAGTGCAGGGACTTGTCGAAGCTTCAGGTGATAACTCGACATGATAAAGTTTCAGCTTTAAGTTTCTCGAGCAGATGGAGTTAAGCCCAATATCCTATCGAGGCTTCAGGTGTGTTAACTCGAGCAAGTGCTCAAGCAACTCTTTTTAAGCTTTGGAGCCTATCGAGGCTGACATGTTGGCTCGAGCAGATGTATTTTAGGCACTGGAGCTTGTCGAAGCCTGCATTTGCTTCAGGTGTAGTGTCTCGAGAGGATGCTTTGCAGGGAAAGATCCTCTCGAGAAGGCCAACTACTCATACACATTGCCTCGAGAGGATGCCTGAAGGCTCCTGATCCTCTCGAGAAAGCTAAACTCAGCTTAGTTTACCCTTGTGCTGACAGGCACACTCTCATACATTTATAGTTCAATGATTCCTAAAGGTAATCAGACTCATTCATACTCAATCACAACATAACTTTGCACAAAACAACAAAAAACAACACACATCATGAATCATGAAAACAGACCCTAAAAACACAGTATTTACAGACCTTTAAAAACACAAACATACTTATAGTACACATGGTACAAGGCTGAAGATCACACATCAGTGGGAGGTTCTTGAAAGTGGATGGTTTCAGCAGGCTCCAAAACATTCTCTATACAGAGCTTGAGCCTCTGACTATTGACTTTCATGACCCTATAAGTAGGGTCCATGATCTCAACAACACCAGATGGGAATGCATGAATAACAGTAAATGGCCCATCCCATCTGGATCTTAACTTGCCTGGAAAAAACCTCATATTAGAGTTGAAAAGCCATACCCTGGCTCCATCAGCAAAGTCCTTCCTCAGAAGGTTCTTGTCAAAGAAGGCCTTGGCTTTCTCTTTGTAAATTGTAGCATTTGAATAGGCATTCAGCCTCAGTTCTTTCAGCTTAGACAGCTATAATTTCCTGTTCAAACTAGCAGAAGTTCGATCCATATTTAAACCTTTAATGGCCCAATAGGCCCTGTGCTCTAACTCCACTGGGAGATAACATGCGTTGCCATAAACCAGTCTAAATGGGGACATCCCTATGGGGTCTTATAGGTTGTCCTATAAGCCCACAATGCATCAGTAAATTTCAGGGACCAGTCATTCCTGTCTCTCCTCACTGTTTTCTCTAAAATGTGTTTGATTTCTTTATTAGAAATCACCACCTACCCATTGGTCTATGGGTGGTATGGAGTAGCAACTCTGTGAGTAACAACATATTTTTTGAGCAAGCTCTCAAAGTGCTGGTTACAGAAATGGCTCCCCCCATCACTGATGATGGCTCTGAGGGTGCCAAATCTAGAGGAAATATTTTCTTTGACAAACCTGAGGATAACTCTGTGATCATTTGTCCTTGTGGCTATAGTTTCCACCTATTTGGAAACATAGTCCATAGCCACAAGAATGAAATTACAGCCCATGAAAGGAGGGAAAGGACCCATGAAATCTATACCATAAACATCAAATAGCTCAACAAGGATGGTTTGCAATGGCATTGAATCCTTTTTTATATGCCACCCATCCTTTGACATCTCATGCAGGTCTTGCAGTGTTCAAAAGCATCCTTAAACAAGGATGGCCAATAGAAACCACACTGCAGCACCTTGACAGCTGTCTTTTTTCCTCCAAAGTGACCCACATAGGAATTTTCATGACACATGGTCATAATACTGTGAGTTTCACTTTCAGGGACACACTTTTTGATCACATGGCCTGCACAATATTCATAGAGGTAAGGATCCTCCATGAAAAAATATTTGACTTGTGAAAAGAACAAGTCTTTGTCCATCTTGGACCATTGAGAAGGGATCTCACCTACAGCAAGGTAATTTACAATATTTGCAAACCAGGGCAAACTTGACTTGATGGCAAACAATTGCTCATCAGGGAATGAATCCTTAAGTGGTGTTGCATCACTTTCATCAATCATAATCCTGGATAAGTGATCACCTACTACATTCTCTACCCTTTTCTTATCCATCTAATCAGCCTAGGTTTTGCATCTTTCTTTGCCAGCAAATATTTCAGGACAGAGTGGTCAGTAAAAATTATAATTTTAGACCCTAATAAATAAGGTCTAAACCTGTTCAAAGCAAACACTACAACCAAAAGCTCTTTCTCAGTGGTTGTATAATTCAACTGAGCTTCTGTCAGTGTTTTTCTGGCATAATAACTACACAGGGTAGTTTCCCTCTTCTTTGTCTTAAAACAGCTCCAACAACAAAATCAAATGCATCACATATAAGTTCGTAGAGTATAATCTGGGGCCTGTATCACTGGGACAGAGGTTAAACACTTTTTCAATATCTCAAATGTCTTCACACATTCAGCATCAAACACAAATGGCACATCTTGACAAAGCAAGTGGCACAATGGCTTGGAGATCTGGCTGAAATCTTTAATGAACCTTCTATAAAAACCAGCATGCCTTAAAAATAATCTGATTTGTTTGATTGTTTTGGTGGGGGCAAATGTGAAATCAGGTCAATCTTTGCCTTGTCAACCTCTATGCCTTTTTGGGATACCACATGGCCAAGCATAATGCCTTGGGTGACCATAAAGTGGCTCTTTTCCCTTCTCAAAACTAAGCTGGTTTCTTCACACCTTTGAAGCACAAGATAGAGGTGATGCAAACATTGACTGAAATCATCCCCATAGACTGAAAAGTCATCCATGAAATTTCCAAAAACTTATCAATCATATCAGAAAAAATGACATACATGTACCTTTGAAAAGTGGCAGGAGCATTACACAGTCCAAATGACATCCTTCTATAGGTAAAGGTGCCAAATAGATAGGTGAAAGTGGTCTTTTATCGGTCTTAGGATACACTGGTATCTGGTTGTAACCAAAATATCTATTAAGAAAGCAGTAATATGCTCTGCCTGCCAACTTGTCCAAAATCTGATCAATAAAAGGTAAGGAAAAGTGATCCTTTCTGGTCTTAGAGTTCAATTTCATGTAATCTATGCAAACTCTCCAACTAGTAGTCTCTCTGGTTGGCATTAACTCTCCAGACTCAGTTGGTATCACTGTGATGCTAGATTTCTTAGGGACCACCTAGATAGGTGATACCCACTCAGAATTAGAAATAGGGTAAATGACCCCAGCATTAAGCAATTTGACAATTTCTTTCATGACTATTTCCTGCATGTGAGGGTTCAACTTTCTCTGTATTTTTCTAGAGGGTTTGGAACCCTCTTCCAAGTGTATTTTGTGCATGTAAATAGATGGATCAATTTCTCCAAAATCAGCAATTTTCCATCAAATGGCTTTCTTATGCTTCCTAAGGACACAAAGTAATTGATCCTCCTGCTGTTCAGTGAGAGAGGAGGATATAATCACTGACAATTTTACATTTTGCCCCAGGAATGCATATTTCAAAGAATATGAGAGCTATTTCAGCTCCAGTTCTGGTGAACTTTCCACAGAAGGCAGCAAAGGTGCCTTGGAGGGTTGAGGGAGGGGCAACAATGTAGGTCTCTATGTAGAGTGTTGCACTAGATCCACGGAAGAATCCATTGTGTTCATTTCTTCAGCAACTAGCGGGGGCTCCTCCTCAACAACCTTAGTCCACACTTCCTCAAAATCATCTAACACCTTATCCCAATCTAGCAGTCTGGGTAAGGTCTGTTCCACCAATTCATCTATGACATCTACTATAAAACAGTCCTCCTTGTCAAGTTGAGGCTGATTGGTAGCATTGTACACATTAAGTCTAACTTTCATATTTCCAAAAGTGACTTCCATCACTCCAGACCTGCATTGAATGCAAGCATTGGTAGTGGCCAGAAATAGCCTGCCCAAAATAACAGGTATGGGAGTGCTGCACTTGGTATGTTCCATGTCTAACACAAAAAAATCAGCTGGGTAAAAAAATTTATCTACACTCACCAGCACATCTTTCACAATGCCCATAGGTTTTCTCTTAGAATTGTCAACCAATTGGAGGACCACATGTGTGAGCTTTAGCTCCCCCAAACCTAGCTGTTCATACACTGAGTTTGGCAGCAGGTTGACACTAGCTCTCAAATCCAAGAGAGCCCTTCCTATGGTGTGGCCACCTATGATGCAGGGGATGGTAGGTACCCGTGGGTCTTGAAGCTTAGCTGGTGTAGCTATGGACAAAACAGATTTTACTTTTTCAGCTACAAATGCTTTCTTAGACAAATGGATCCTAGTTTTTCTCTTTTGGGTGCACAAGTCCTTAAAGAACTTGGCATCGGCTGGGACCTGCCTGATGGCATCAAGTAAAGGCAAATTGATTTTCACCTGCTTGAATATGTCCATCATCTCCTCCATTCTAGCATTCCCCTTATCAAAAGGAAAATGCCCTTTGAAAGCTTGAGGAAATGACAGATAAGGTACTGCTGGTACCTCAACTGCTGGCCTAGCATCCATATCACTATTTTTAGTCTTTTTACTTTTTTTCAACTATTGGGGCTCAACAACCTACTTGGTTATCCACCACTTTACCACTCCTCAAGGTGGTGATGGCTTTAGCTTCCTCATGAGTTAAGGAACCTTCACCAATCACAAATTGTCCCTTGGGGTTGGTCATTGTCTGGCTTGGCAGTCTACCCTCTTCTCTCTTAATCAAAGTATTTGAAATTTGACCCAGCTGGTCTTCAATCTTTTTTTTTACTCTGACTGTGGGAGTTCATAGTCTGTGATAAGGAACTGAGATTTTGTAGTGAGGACAAAACCTGCTCCTCAAAGGAGGGTGCTCTGGTCTGTGGTGGTGGTGGCAGAGTCAACTGATTTGGCTGTGCCACAAGCTGAGGAAATTGTTGTCTTTGAACATAACCTTGATTGTATTGCTGGGATGGTCTATAGGGTAGTGCTTACTACTGCTGGGGTTATTGAAAGTTATCCTGCCTCCACCTCAAAATGGGGTAGTTCCTCCAAGGACACCTAGCAGGCTGCTGTCCATATGATTAGGCAGCATTAGCATGCTCCATTACCAACTCAAGATATTGACCAGCAGATAGACAGTCTAACAGTGAGTGTGTGAGTGATTGGCATATCAGACATGCCTCTGTAACCTATGTAGCAGTTTTGGGCTACAACACACTCAACACTTTATCAAAATTTTGAGACAAACTGTCCACTTTCTTTGCTAGGTCATTGTACACATTTACTAGAAGTGGGATCTCTTGTAGCTCTTGCAGCAGGCTCAATGTCATTTCTTGACAGAGTCTCTTGTTGCATAAATTTTTCACTGATAATATCAAACAAGTCCCAAGCTTCTTTATCAGTCTTGCTGAGATAAGTGACACCACATGAAGCATCCACCATATCTCTACTTTTAGAATCAATCCCCTGATAAAAACTTTGAACAAGCTGCCACTTGAGGATTTGGTGGTGTGGGCATGTTAGGGTATTTTAGATGCTTGCTGCTAACTTTATTGAAAACAATGATAAGAATGGGTTAGTGAAAATAAATCAAAGGTGGATTGAAAACTACAGAGCAGCAAGTCTAAAAATACACAGACTTGTAAGATACAGGACCTGTTATAGCAAGTTTTAATAAGTAAGAGTTTGTACCACAGGGAAAAATGGTCTAAAGCTCCAAGGGACCCATTTTTAGTAGGCCCTCCAGATCTGACTATAGATCTGGCAATCCTAAATGGAAGGAGATTTAAGGTCACTATTGTTTAAATCCTAAGGTAACCTAATGCCTAAACTACAGAAATAGTTGAGAAGAATGATGAAGTGTGAGATAATAAATATAAAAGGGTGAGAAGTAAGCTATTAGGTACATATATGATGAGTCTTATAATTCAGATTCAGATCTGCTGCTATAGAAGTCTTGTCCAATGGCTACATTATCACCAAAGAGGAGAAAGGATCCAACTCACCCGTGTTCCATGATCCAATCCCTTATGGCTATAACCTGTCTACTCAAATGGTCACAGACTATCCAATAGGGGAACCACAGTCCATAGATGGTTCAGACCATGTTTATCATTGTATGCACTACTTCATCCAGGCTACCAGCTCAAGAATCCATAGGAAGCTCAACCTCTAAAGTTCTGTGTGGGGCATAGGCCTGCAAAGTGCACTAGCCTGGACATACAGGACCAGCAAGAGTTCGACTACTAGCTTTAGGTCTAGTTGTTCACTGCTTTAGAAAGACAGCAATGATCCAATCACAAGCCTACAATCTCTACAGCCAGATCAGATCTACCATCTGATGATGGGTCTATACAAATAAAGGGGAGTCTGTCTCTGCACAATCTCTCACAGAGCTACAAGCACAAGTGCAGAGAAGAAGAATCTGTCTTAGATCTGTGGATTGGCTATCCTCCTCATAGAGGTCTGAGACAGAACAAGTAGATTGCTGCCACCACCATGTTCACAAGGCTACTAGCTCAGGGTCCCATGGGGATTCAGATTTAGTGGATCCTATGGTGGGGCATAGGCCTGTATATGTGCACTAGCCTGGACACACAGGTCACTTGGATCTAAGTAAATCCTTAAAAACAATCCTCCATTGCTTACAATACAACTTAGCAATGGAGGATCTCAAGGCAGTAGCCTTGTACAGAACAACCCTCAAACTTCAATCCCATATATGTATAACATCCTATTATAAAACACCATTAAAATTGTTCCAAATAAACATACAAAGGCATAGCTAGCAAGTGTTGGACTATGGAGAGTAGAAAAAGGAAAAAGAAGCTGCCTAAACCCTAACCTTAGCCTACTAGAACTCTACAGTCGATTCAAGAAGAACCAGCCCCCCCTTTAACCTAAACTAGGCTTAGGCTTATATAGCAGTCAGCTGTGGGAGTATTAGGGTTAGGAAAACCCTAATTTTAATGATGCAAATGTGGCCCATTGGATGCCTCCGTGTGCAGTACAGAGATTGAACATTAGAGCGGCGTAGTTCGAAGTTCCCATCGCCTCGCAAAAAGTCGGGAAAAGTTAAGATCCCGAGCCTTGCTAGGTAGCAAGAATTTCCAGGTCTTGTCGCGTGATAGATTTGTCGTCGCGAGATTAGATTGACTTGAAGCTCTTGCAGTCGCGGGATAGATAGTTTGGTCATCGCAAGATTGTGCTTTCCATTTGAGTGGCACGAGAATCTCGTGGGGATCCTCACAAAGAAGCAATTGCATCGTTCTCTGAATTGCATGAGCGGTCCCCTGAAGATCTGCATCCTGCGGCCACTGCGTGCAGGCCTGGAGCTCTCTTTCCTCAGCGGATCGCGCGAGGATTAAATGCTCCTCTCTTGAGCTGCGCGAGCGCTTATAACTGAGCCTTGTGAGAACTGTGCGAAGTTCGCTGGCCCCTCTCACATTAATCGACGAGAACAGGCTTGGTGCTTTGTAAACCCGCGACAACTGCGCAAAGTATTTTTCTCTGAAATAATTGAACCCTGCAACATCTGCGCGAGGCTCACTTCTTGATTTGTTCTGCTATGTTTTGCCTATGCTGCAGCCAATTCTCTGTCTGGGTCCAACTTTCTTTCTTCTGAGAAACTTTTAGAGCAAAAGTAGGCTTCTTAGCAGGGTTAGGGCTGTATCTGCAGCTGCTGCTTATTACCTACAAAATGGGCTTAACACACATTTATTAAATGACTAAGGGTCTAACAAAGATTAAGTTAAGGGGTGAAAAGTGGTACTTTTCAGGTCTTAACACACCCTCAAACCTAATCTTTGCTAGTCCCTTAGCAAAGCTTTAACTAATTAAATGCCACTTTCGTAGGGATCACAGGTACATTTAGCATATGTACCAAGCCTTTTAAACCCTTAGGTGATCCCTAGTGGAGGAGTGAAGTCTCCTGAGGGTTTTCAGTGAAGATACCCACAAACTTCACAATAAAAATAGTTAAAAGTGGTGCAGTCAATGGAAAAACAAATTTCAATGAATAAAGCATCAATCCACTTTCCTTTGGAATTCAGAGGAAATTGTAGCAGTAATGCAGGCCATTTAAAACCCAAAATTTTTTTAGCATGTGTTTGCATTTCTACCAATCATTTTACATTAGAAATTCAATGTGCACATATCAGTACCAAGCTTGCCATAAATTCGAAAATCAGATTGGATATAACCCCAATGAAGTTACAAGTCAGACCCAATTCTCACCAGGGCTGTCTCTCAACAATGAATATCTAGGGGTGTTCTCATTTAAAGCAGCTCAAGAGCAGTTACAGACCCCAAATGGGCCTGCAAGAATGAGCATAGGTAAAGCTTCTAATTTCTGACATCCTCATGGCTTTTCACCATAGATTAAGCACTCCCTCATCTCCACCTGACAGCTCATTTCACTTTGGATCTTTAAGGTCTTTTGAATGGGTTGTAATGTGGCTTATGGGTGAGGGATATAAAGAATAAAGGGATAAAAAGGAAATCAAAATTGAGAAATCAGTAAGGTAAGGAGTGACTCATGACTTCACTACCTTCATTTCATTCAACATACTTCATCTTCCTTGATATTTTTTTATTTCAGATTCAAAGTGGCCAACTTCTCTTCTTTTCAATTTTCAGATGATGTTCTTCTCCAAACTTCTCTTCCTATTTCTCTTTTTATTATTTTTCTTCTTTTTATTTTTATGATTTTTATGATGAACTGCCACACAAATACCACCAACACATTGTTATTCATAGGGTACTTTTCTTCTCCTTCTACCAAATGTTGGACCACTCTCACTACCTTCAACTCCTCCTTTACCTTCTGAATTCTCAGAGTGAGGGTAAGGTTGAATCAGGTCATGAGGTTAAGGTGCAAGTACTCCAGTGTTTGTTAAACAAAAATAGGACTTTTTGAGGCTCAAAGAGTGTATGCAAAAGGGCAGTTTTAAAAGGTTGGGTTTTCAGGCTCCAACTATCCAAATGAGGGCCTTGAATAATTTCCTTAGTGTCATGAGTGCTGTCAACCAGTTTTGATTTGGAGGTGCCTAACTTCTAGTAAAAAGTGCTGAGTCAATCAAACCTTAGAGCAGAAAAAAAAAAATCCAAAACACTCTTCAACAGAAATTGATGGGCCCAAATCTCACTAGATATAGTCTTCTTTTTAACTCTTGGAGTGTATTTTCACCTTTTTCTCTCCTCTTAGGTTAACTAGGTACTAATTTAAAATTTCTAATATTAGCTTCATGGTGGTGCCAAGATTTTAAAATTTTCAGTTTCGAAATGTCTGCAAAAATATTTTATTTTCACAAATTTCCTCATTGCAGTAAGTTAGGTGGAAATTGACTTTATTCATCCCAATTACACCACCACTACTGCACTAAAGTTAACTATTTTATTGGCAGACCTACCCTGCTACATCCCCAAACCATGAGGAGTAGTGTCCTCACTGGTTCAAAGGTCATAAAGTGCAGGGTAATAGTCATGAAGAAAAAAGTAAACACACACGAAGACAAACAAAAAATACATAAGAGTAGACAAACAGAAATAAGCATAGAGAGTAAATGGAATAGTATAGAACAAAAAGAAAAATTCATTATAATATAAAAATATTACAAAAAAGATTGACAAAATGGGAAAATTCTAAGAACAGACGCGACGCAGAGCACCAAAACATTCTGTAAAAACAAAATAGTTCTTCCCCCCGGCCGAGGGATATCCTCAGCCTGGTGCATGGGGAGAGGGGGGGAAAGAACAGGGATCAAGGGGGAGTAGGTGGTGGAGGGTTTGAGGAGGATGGGGGAGAAGCTGGGGGTGGTTCGGTCTTCTGCTTCTTCTTCTTTTATCTTGCTCTCTCTCTTCTCCTCCTTGGCCAAGATCCTCTGCACCTCCTCATATTCGTCCCAGAGGAATTGTAGTGGGTCTGGTTCTTTAGGCGATGGCGGGTCCAACCACATAAGGTAGAATTTGTTTGGCAGCTCCGTGGGTTTTTTATCCGCCATGGTTATGAGTAGGGTAGGGCTGCTAAGGTTAGAGGAGAAAGAATGAGATGAAGAAGAACTAACTGCGTATTTAAAATACTTGGACGGTGGAATATGAATCGACATATTAAAGTTTTTCTCTTTCCAAGTTTAGCAATAAATTGTGATTCGTTTGGGGAATGATAAGTCGCACAACTTATTATGGGGAAAGAAAGCGCAGAATAAATGTAGGTCTATATTTAGCACTGGGATTGCGCGAGAGGCTCCCAGGGTTTACTGTGAACCCCGCGACAGCAAGTGAAGAATTCTATTTGGATTGCGTGATAGTCTCCCAAGGTTTACTTTGAATCTCGCGATAACTAGTGAAGTATTCCATTTGAATTACGCGAGAGGCTCCCAGGCCTCATTTTGGACCCCGCGACAGCAAAGCTTTAAACAGAGAGCATGCGCTCTTCCTTCTGCCATTTCCATTTGTGCTGTAGCTGGTTCCTAGGTATAACTCACCACCAGGGGCACCCCTAGACACTTTAAACTCAAACATTCAAGCATAGGCAGCAAAAATCATTATCCAACATTTTGCATTCAATCAAAAACCACTAATTCAAGAGAAGTAATCATTCAAACCAAGCATACAAAGAAATCAGACCAGACATATTCAGACTCAAGTGAGGCCACTAAAATTTCCTTAAAAATTTGAACAAAAGAAGGCAATATAAACCTAACAAAACCAAAGTACATATAATACAACATGGACACATCTGTGGATCAGTTTAATGATGGGACTTTTTGAAAGTGAATGGTGTCCATCGGTTCAGCAGGTTTTTCGAAACAAGGCTTAAGCCTCTGACCATTCACCTTCAAGGTTTTGCCAGACTTGGGATCCTTGATTTCCACAGAACCAGATGGGGAAACATTCATGACAATATAGGGGCCTTCCCATCTGGATTTCAGTTTGCCAGGAAAAAATTTAAGTTTGGAGTTAAACAACCAAACCTTATCACTAGCCATGAAGCTCTTTCTTAACAAACCTTT
The DNA here is from genome assembly GCA_021018995.1 of Chloranthus sessilifolius. Classification (NCBI taxonomy): domain Eukaryota; kingdom Viridiplantae; phylum Streptophyta; class Magnoliopsida; order Chloranthales; family Chloranthaceae; genus Chloranthus; species Chloranthus sessilifolius. The sequence continues at coordinate 101,613,593 of CM037584.1, read as the reverse complement.
GTCAAAGAAAGCCTTGGACCTTTCCTTGTATATCCAGGCATTGGCATATGCATCCATCCTCATCTCATCCAGTTCTGACAGCTGCAGCGACCTGTGATGACCAACAGAAGTTAGTTCAAGATTTAAATTTTTTATGGCCCAATAGGCCCAGTGTTCTAACTCTACTGGGAGATGGCAAGCCTTGTCATAAACCAGTCTGAATGGGGACATCCCAATGGGAATCTTATAAGCAGTCCTATAAGCCCATAATGCATCATTTAGCTTTTCAGCCCAGTCCTTTCTGTCAGTCCTCACTGTCTTCTCAAGGATGTGCTTGATCTCCCTATTAAAAATTTCAACTTGCCCTTGGTTTATGGTAGGGAGTAGCAATCCTATGGGTGACAGAATATTTCTTGAGCAAGCTCTCGAAATTTCTGTTGCAAAAATGGCTACCCCCATCACTGATAATGGCTCTAGGGGTGCCAAATCTTGAGAAGATATTTTGCTTTATAAATTTGAGGACAACTTGATTATCATTGGTTCTTGTGGCAATTGCTTCTACCCATTTTGAAATATAATCCACTACCACTAAGATGAAATGATAACCATTTGAAGGAGGAAAGGGGCCCATAAGTCAATACCCCAGACATCAAACAGTTCCACAACAAGGATGGGCTGTAAAGGCATTGAGTTTCTTTTGGACAGCTCTCCTAATTTCTGACATCTCTCGCATGTCCTGCAGTGCGTATTGGCATCTCTGAATAAAGAAGGCCAATAGAACCCACACTGCAAGATTTCGTCAGCTGTTTTTCTTCCACTAAAGTGGCCCCCACATGCATTTTCATGGCACATGGCCAGAATACTGGGGACATCACTTTCTGGAACACATTTTCGAATGATTTGGTCTGCACAATATTTATATAAGCAAGGTTCCTCCCAGAAAAAGAATTTGACCTATGAGAAGAACAAGTCTTTATCCATTTTGGTCCAATGGGCAGGAATCTTGCCTATAACTAAATAATTTATAATGTGTGCATACCAAGGAACTAAGGATTGGATGACAAATAATTGCTCATCCGGGAAAACATCATTTGCAGGGTCATCAACACATTTTTCCAACACAATTTTGGACAAGTGGTCAGCCACCATATTTTTCATACCCTTTTTATCCTTGATTTCAATGTCAAACTCCTGCAACAGGAGTATCCATCTAATCAGTCTGGGATTAGCATCTTTCTTGGACAATAGGTATTTCAATGCTGAGTGGTCTGTGAAGATTACAATTTTAGACCCAAGTAGGTAAGGTCTAAATTTGTCCATAACAAAAACCACTGCCAGAAGCTCTTTCTCAGTTGTGGTGTAATTCAGCTGAGCTTCAGCAAGTGATTTGTTGAGATAGGTAATGACCACTGGCAGCTTATCTTTCCTTTGGCCCAAAACAATACCTATTGCCAAGTCGGATGCATCATACATCAGCTCAAAGGACAGTGCATAGTCAGGTATTTGGAGTACAGGGGGAAAGAGGTGAGGCATATCTTCAAAGTTTTAAAAGCCTCAAGACATCCAGCAGAAAAATCAAAGGGCACATCCTGGCAGAGCAGGTGGCACAATGGTTTAGCAATTTTGCTGAAGTCTTTAATGAACCTCCTGTAGAATCCTGCATGTCTAAGAAAAGATCTGATTTGTTTGACTGTTCTTGGGGGGGGGGGGGAATTTGTAATGAGGTTAACTTTGGCCTCATCTATCTCAATCCCTTCTCTCGAGACTACATGGTCGAACACAATACCTTGTGTTACCATGAAGTGGCTCTTTTCCCAACTTAAGGCCAGATTAGTCTCCTCACATCTTTGCAAGACGAGGTGGAGGTGTTGCAGACATTGGCCAAAATTGTCTCCATATACAGAGAAATCATCCATAAAAATTTCTAAGAACTTGTCAATCATATCAGAGAATATGACATACATACACCTCTAAAAGGTGGCTAGGGCATTACACAGCCCAAAAGGCATCCTTTGGTAAGCAAAGGTACCAAAAGGGCAAGTAAATGTAGTTTTCTCTTGATCATGAGGGTGCACAGGGATCTGGTTGTACCCTGAGTACCCATCAAGAAAGCAATAAAAAGCTTTTCCAGTCAACTTATCCAGAATTTGATCTATGAAGGAGAGAGGGAAGTGGTCTTTTTTGGTTTTAGAGTTGAGCTTCCGATAATCTATGCAAACCCTCCAGCCAGTGGTCTCCCTGGCTGGTCTCAGCTCTCCAGACTCAGTTGTAATAACTATTATGCCAGATTTCTTAGGCACCACTTGGATAGGTACCACCCATTCAAAATCAGAAATGGGGTAAATTACCCCAGCATCTAGCAATTTAATAATCTCTTTGAGGACCACGTCCTGCATGTGAGGATTCAATTTCCTCTGCATTTCCCTTGAGGGTACTGAGCCCACCTCTAAATAGATCTTGTACATACAGATTGATGCATCTATCCCTTCTAGATCCGTAATGGTCCAGCCAATTGCCTTTTTGTGCTTCCTCAAGACTGTTAGTAATCCTTCCTCTTGCTCATTGGTAAGAGAGGAGGAGATAATTACAGGAAGTTTCTTACCTTTCTCAAGGAAGGCATATTTCAATGTTTCTGGAAGCTTCTTGAGATCCAGATCAGGGGCATGTTGGGTGAATGGCAAGATTGGTGCTTTGTTGGTTTGAGGAAGAGGCAGCAATGTAGGTTTCCAAATGGAATGCTGCACTAAGCCCACAGAAGACTTCAATGTGGTCATGTCTTCTGTCTTAACAGTTGGGTTGTCTTCCTCTACCATGTCCCAAACTTTAATTAAAATTTTGACAATGTTTCCCTAAACCAGCAGAGTGGGCAATTCTTCTTCAACAACTTCCTCTAGTACATCCACTGCAAATCTTTCCTCATTGTCAAGCTGAGGGTACTTTGCACTGTTGTACACATTCAGTTCAACCTTCATATGTCCAAAAGTTACCTCCATAATCCCTAACCTGCATTGAATGTATGCATTGGCAGTGGCCAAGAATGGCCTGCCCAAAATAACAGGTATAGGGGTTGTACTCTTGTTGCAGCCCATGACCAAAACCAAAAAGTCTGCAGGGTAAAAGAACTTGTCCACCCCTACTAAGACATCCTCAACCACTCCCATAGGTCTCCTTTCAGACCTATCAGCCATTAACAACACAATGGGGGTGGGTTTTAGCTCCCCCAAACCTAGCTGCTGATACACATTGTATGGCAGCAGGTTTACACTGGCTCCAAGGTCTAGAAGGGTCCTTCCAATTGTGTGGTCTCCAATTATACAGGGAATAGTGGGTATCCCTGGGTCTTGCAACTTCTCTGGCATTGTTATGTTTAATACAGAATTAATTGTATCAGTTGCAAAGACCTTTCTGGACAAATGGCCTCTAGCTTTTCTTTTCTGGGTACAAAGGACTTTCAGAAATTTGGCATAGGCTGGGACCTGTCTAATTGCATCAAGCAGGGGCAAATTGATTTTTACCTGCTTCAAGGTCTCCATCATTTCCTCTATCTGTGCATTCCCCTTATCAAAAGGGGCAGGGTATTTTAAAGCTTGAGAAAATGGCAACTGAGGTACTGCTGGTTCCTTAGCTGCAAGCCTATGACTAAACTTTTGTCTTTTTTTTTCATCTTTTATTTTCTGCTGAGGCTCAACTACAGCCTCTTTATTTTTCTCTTGTTGCAGGGTAGCAAGCAATTCTTGGCTTTGTGCTCTAACATATTCTTTTTCACATTCATTCAAAAATTCTTTAGAAATGACCTTTCCTTGTTCCTTTCTAACCTGGTTGTCCACCAGCCTGCCAGACCTTAGGGTTGTGATGGCATTAGCTCCCTCAAAACTTGAGGAACCTTCTCCAATCAAATATTGGCCCTTAGGGTTGGCCACTGGCTGGCTTGGCAACCTGCCCTCTTCTCTTTTGACCAAGGCATTGGATATTTGGCCTAGCTGCTCTTCCATTTTCTTTATGCTTTGACTGTGAGAGTTCACAGTCTGAGTCAAGGTTCCAAGGTTTTGTAATGAGGCCAAAACCTGATCCTCAAAAGAAGCATTTCGGGGCTGAGGTGGGAGAACTACCAACTGATTTTGCTGCTGGGGCAGCTGTTGATGCTGGAAATTTGACCTTGGGGCATATCCCTGGTTAGATTGCTGCTGTGGCCTTTGAGGTAAGGCCAACATCTGTTGTGACTGCATGTAAATATCTTGTCTCCACCTCAAATTTGGGTGATCCCTCCACTGGTAACCTTGACATTTTGGTCTTTGGTATCCAAATGGCTACTTTATTGTAGAGATTGTTCTTGGCCAAATGATTAGGCGGTTAACTTGTTCCATCACATACTCAGGATATTGCCCTGCAGATGGACACTCCTCTACTGTGTGTTGTGGAGATTGGCATATCAGACATGCCTCCATCACCTGTGCAGCCAATCTGGGTTGCACCACAGTTAATAGTTTATCAAACTTATCAGAAAGATTGGCCATTTGCATTTTTAGGTCATTATTCCCAGTTACTTCATACATCATTCCTTTGGAAGTTTCAGCTAGTCCCATTTTAGAAGAAGGCTCATGAACAGTTCTTGACAAGGACATCATTTGGAAAGCATTTTCACTGATGACCTCGAACAAATCCCATGTCTCATCAGTTGTTTTGTGCATGTAAGTTCTACCACAAGAGGCATCTACCATGTCTCTGCTTTTCTCATCAATCCCATTATAGAAGCTCTGGGCAAGCTGCCAGTCAGGGATCTTGTGGTGGGGACATTGTTTGAGCATCTCCTTGAATCTGTCCCATGCTTAATTAAAATCCTCAGTGTGGGATTGGGCAAAAGCAAGTATTGCTTTCCTCAACTGGCTGATTTTTGTTTCTGGGAAGAAGTTTGTCAAAAATTTTGTCTGGAGGTCTTTCCAAGAAGTGATGCTATTGTTTGGGAGAGTAGCTAACCAAGTGCTGGCCCTGTCCTTTAGGGAGAAAGGAAAGATCCTTAATCTAGTGGCTTCTGGTCCCAAACCAGTAATGGAAAATATTGTGCACAGGGCCAAGAATTGGTCAATGTGCTTGTAGGGGTCTTCCTTGCTGAGCCCATGGAAAGAGGGGAGCATTTGGATGATTGAGGTTTTAATCTCATAGTTTCCCTGAACATTTGGGAATTGAATGCTGAATGGGGAATTATAATCATCAGGAGCATTCAATTCCTTCAATGTTCTGGGTTGCTCTTCACCCATGACTGTTGTCTTGGTTTTAGTAAGGGGCTCAACTGTGGTGTGTTTGGGCCTTCTTGGTCTTCTGGCCTTTTCTATCTCAGGATTAGGAGGCTCTAATGTGGGACTGAGGGATCTCCTTCCTAACATGCACACACACCAACAGCAGGGAAGACTACTTGCAGACATATTGCAATTAACTCAAAGAATTATCTAAACAAAATTACAACTATCCTAATCAACTGCTATGGAATTTGCAAAGGAAAAATATATTGAGTTTTGAGGGTTGGAGAAATGTAAACAAAGGTAGCTAGACTCCTAGTGCTGTTTAACTTTCCTTCTCTGCTATTGTCCAGATCTGCAAGAAAATTTCTAAATGTAAGTCAGCAGTATCAGTTATTCACAAGCACAGCTACCAAAGAATAAAAAATACAAAAATCTAGGGTCTACTAATAGATCAAGATTCCCCGGCAATGGCGCCAAAAACTTGTTAGGGTATTTTAGATGCTTGCTGCTAACTTTATTGAAAACAATGATAAGAATGGGTTAGTGAAAATAAATCAAAGGTGGATTAAAAACTACAGAGCAACAAGTCTAAAAATACATAGACCTGCAAGATACAGAGCCTATTGTAGAAGGTTTTAATAAGTAAGAGTTTGTCTCACAGGGAAAAATGGTCTAAAGCTCCAAGGGACCCATCTTTAGTAGGCCCTCCAGATTTGACTACAAATCTGGCAATCCTAAATGGAAGGGGATTTAAGGTCACTATTGTTTAAATCCTAAGGTAACCTAATGCCTAAACTATAGAAATGGTTCAGAAGAATGATGGAGTGTGAGGTATTAAATATAAAAGGGTGAGAAGTAAGCTATTAGGTACATATCTGATGAGTCTTATAATTCAGATTCAGATCTGCTGCTATAGAAGTCCTATCCAATGGCTACATTATCACCAAAGAGGAGAAAGGATCCAACTCACCTGTGTGCCATGATCCAATCCCTTATGCCTATAACCTGTCCACTCAAATGGTCACAGACTATCCAATAGGGGAACCACAGTCCATAGATGGGTCAGAACATGTTTATCATTATATGCACTACTTCATCCAGGCTACCAGCTCAAGAATCCATAGGAACCTCAACCTCTAAAGTTCTGTGTGTGGGGCATAGGCCTGCAAAGTGCACTAGCCTGGACACACAGGACCATCAAGAGTTCAAGTACTAGCTTTAGGTCTAGCTGTTCACTGCTTTAGAAAGACAACAGTGATCCAGTCACAAGCCTACAATCTCTACAGTCAGATCAGATCTGCCATCTGATGGTGGGTCTATACAAATACAAGGGAGTCTGTTTCTGCATAATCTCTCACAGGGCTACAAGCACAAGTGCAGAGAAGAAGAATCTGTCTTAGATCTGTGGATTGGCCTCACCCTAGGGCTATAACCTGTCCACTTAAATGGCCACAGACTATCCACAGTGGCTATCCTCCTCACAGAGGTCTGAGACAGAACAAGTAGATTGCTGCCACCACCATGTTCACAAGGCTACCAGCTCAAGCTCCCATGGGGATTTATATTTAGTGGATCCTGTGGTGGGGCATAGGCCTGTATATGTGCACTAACCTAGACACACAAGTCACTTGGATCTGAGTAAATTCTTAAAAATAATCCTCCATTGCTTACAATATAACTTAGTAATGGAGGATCTCAAGGCAGCAGCCTTGTACAGAATAACCCTCAAACTTCAATCCCATATATGTATAACATCTTATTATAAAATACCATTAAAACTATTCCAAATAAACATACAAAGGCATAGCCAGAAAGTGCTGGACTATGGAGAGAAGAAAAAGGAAAAAGAAGCTGCCTAAACCCTAACCTTAGCCTACTAGAAATCTATAGTCGATTCAAGAAGAACCAGCCCCCCCTTTAACCTAAACTAGGCTTAGGCTTATATAGCAGTCGGCTGTGGGAGCATTAGGGTTAGGAAAACCCTAATTTTAATGATGCAAATGTGGCCCATTACTTTTCCTTGGATGCCTCGAGGTGTGTGCACAAATATTGGAGCATTGAAGTGCGTGCGCTAGTTCTGAAAGTTCTCAGACTGTCCCTGCAAAAGTGGGAGAAAGTTAAGATCTCAAACCTCACTAGGTAGCAAGGATTTCCAGGTCTTGTCGCATGATAGAGTTGTCATCGCAGGATTGGATTGATTTGAAGCTCTTGCAATCACGGGATAGATAGTTTGGTCATCGCGGGATTGCTCTGGTCGTCGTGGGATTGCACTTTCCATTTGAGTGGCGCGGGAATCGCGCGCGCAGTTCATTCCTTGATGAATCTCATGGAGATCCTCGCGAAGAAGTAATTTCATCGTTCTCTGAATTGCACGAGCGGTCCCCTGAAGATCTGCATCCCGCAGCCACTGCGCGACAGCTGCACACAGGAATGTCTGGAGCTCTCTCTCCTCAGTGGATCATGTGAGGATTAAATGCTCCTCTCTTGAGCTGCGCGAGTGCTGTGCGAGCACTTAGAACTAAGCCTCACGAGAACTGCGCGAAGTCTGCTTTCTGGGCCCTTCTGTCATTAATCTGCGCGAGAACAGCGCGAGCAGTTGGTGTGCTGCCTTCAGAAACTTACGACAACTGCACGAAGCATTTTTCTCTGTAACAATTGAACCCTGTGACATTTTCGCGAGGCTCACTTCTTGATTTGTTGCTGCTGTGCTTTGCCTATGCTGCAGCCAATTCTCTGCCTGGGTCCAATTTCCTTTCTTCTGAGGAACTTCTGGGGAAAAGTAGGCTTCTTAGCAGGGTTAGGGCCGTATCTACAACTGCTGCTTATTACCTATAAAATAGGCTTAACACACATTTATTAAATGAGTAAGGGTCTAACAGAGATTAAGTTAAGGGGTGAAAAGTGCTTTTTAGGTCTTAACAGGGCACTGCCTCAATAATTCCTTAAATCTTTCCCAGACTTCATGGAAATCTTCAGTTGGAAACTGAACAAAAGAAATTATGCTCTTTCTCAACTGACTTGTTCTGCTTATGGGAAAAATTAAGTTAAAAATTGACACTGTAGGGCATTCCAAGATGTTATGTTGTTAGGCGGGAGCATGTTAAGCCAATTTCTAGCTTATCCTTCAATGAAAAAGGAAAAAATCTCATTTTAGTGGCTTCATCTCCCAAGCTAGCAATTTTAAATATAATGCAAAAAGAAAGAAACTCATCAATGTGCTTGTAACGGTCCTCTTTACTTAAGCCATGAAAGGATGGTAACATTTGAATGGTCTGAGGCTTAATCTCATAATTACCCTCAGCTGTGAGAAATTGAATGCAAAAGGGGGATGAATATGCCCCTGGTGTATAGTAATCCCTCAGGGGTCTAGGTTGCTCTCCCATCTCAAATGGCTCTATAAGTTCAACAGGGGTATGTGTTGTTTGCCTAGGTCAAAAGACTCTCTATTTCAGAATTCAAAGGTTCCAACTCAAGATTGAGTGACCATCTCCTTAGCATACAACACACATAAGTAAAAAGTACTTACAGCAACACACATCAGAAAATTTACAACAAATAAAAAGAAAAATAAAACACTACTGCTGATATTTAAAGAATGTATAAATGAAACTAAGACAAGGGAGAAAAAGATGCAAACTAAGCCAGATTGTGCTCCAGCTGCAGCTATTTGTTCCCCATTTGCTACCTTATCCAGATCTGCACAAATCCCAAAATTACAGCAGTAATTTATTCAAATAGGTAGAATGCAGTAAACAAATCTGCCTAAAAACATAAAGAAAAATTTAGATCTACTACTTAGATTAAAGATCCCCGAAAACGCCGCCAAAAACTTGTTGGTTATAATTGAGCTGTGTTGTGCATTTTATTAATAAAATGATGATGAATGTATGGCAGCAAATAAAAAATAGACAAAAATAGAATAAAAAGCGGGCCTAAAGATGGATTGAATACAACAGCAAAACAAACACACAGTCTTGCAAGATCCAAGGCTGTTGTAGCAAGTTTTGATAAATAAGAGTTTGTACCATAGGGAGTGATGATCTAAAAACTATAGTAAATCTTCAGATCTGCTACAGATCTGGTAACTCTAAACCTAAACTAGAAAGCAAGGTAAAGAGAGGGTATTTTTGGGTTGTCACAAACTAAACTAAAAATAGAAATAAAAAGTAGATCTAAAGAAAGGGGGTGGAAAAGAGTGAAGATGGGTTGGTAAAATAAAATAAAAAATATGGAGAAGTAGACAACTATGGGTTAATCTTCACTGCAAAATAGATCAAGAGCTGGATCTGTAGTAGTCCTTCACTTGGCTACAGGCACAAGTGCAAGGTAGAAGAATCCAGCTCAGCCCTGTGATATGGACTAATCTTAGGGCTATATCCTGTCCACTCAAATGGTCACAGGATATCCCAGGGATGTGATCCAATCATAGGTGCTAAAGTTGAAACAGGAAAACCATTACAGACACTATGTTTGTAAGGCTACAAGCTCATAGATCCATAGGAGTAAATAGTCCATGAAGATCTAGTGAAAACCACAAGATATCACAGATTGAATAGGGCATTGAAATCAGCTAGTCATTACTACAAAGAAGCTTGCAATGACTTGGCTCTCAAGTCTAAAATCTCTGCAAAACTCTAGATCTCATCTCTGAAAATGGTATTGTAAAAATAGAGGAAGGGTTAGAATTGCAGCAATCCTTCACTTGGCTACACGCACAAGTGCAAGTATGTTGTCCACTTAAATGGTCATAGAATATCCCATAGATGTAATCCAGTCATGGAGTTAAAGCTAGAACAGTAAACTCACTGCAGCCACTATGTTTGCAAGACTACAAGCTCATGCATTCATAGGAGCATAAAACTGATACAAATCTTAATGAAAAACCACAAGAAAAGATAGATTATATGAATTAATAAAATCAGTTGTTCATTGATAAAAAGAAACTTACAATGACTTGGCCCTTAAGGCTGCAGTCTCTGCGAGATTTCAATCTCCTTACAATGTCATTATAATAATAGATTATAACTCAAAATAAACCTAACTACTACAAAAATTTAGCCCAACATTGCTGCTGAGCTAAGGAAAGAAGAAGAAAATGAAAACGAAAGAAAACCCTAACCCTAAAATGAGCACAGGTTAAAAGTATCCTGACTGCCTTTTACAAAACAACTTACATCTATTTATACAATCCATAAAGCAATAAAGTGCTTTGGCCAATCAGAAAAAAAAAAAGAAAAATTAAAACATTGGGAGCTACTGTCGTGGCTCATTCTCAGCCAAGTGTTGCCCCGAGCTGCATTACACACTTGGACAGGTGTTCCATGTGTGTAGCAATTTCAAAAATGCCCCTGAAGTCTATAAATAGATGCTGGAACCTGTGTCTCGAGTGGATGGAACTTCAGATACATAATCTCGAGAGGTGCTCGAGCAGTTGGAGTGTTTCTGAAGGGTTCTCGAGTAGTTGACGAGTGGATAAAGGCTTCAGCCATGTATTCTCGAGCAAATCTCGAGTGGCTGAAGGTCTTCAGGCTTCTCAGCTCGACGGGATGCTTCCTCCACTCGACAACATGTAGTGCTTCAGCAATGTAGCTCGACTAGATGAGTTTCTTCAGGCAGCATCTCGATAGGATGAATGTTTTCAGGCAGTTGCTTGACATGATGAATGTCTTCAGGTTGCAGCTCGACAGGATGAATGGGAACTGCTCAAATGGTGAAATCTTAAGCAGCTTTCAGCTGCTCGATAGGTTCAAATGCTTCCTCCACTCGACAGCATGTAGTGCTTCAACTCTAAACTGCTCGAGTGGTTGCTGCTGAAGTCTAAGAGCTGCTAAAGTGTATATAGAGCAGTCTTCTGATGTGCTCGAGTGGATGTTACAGTAGGCTTTTAAACTATTTGATTGGATGGTTTTGAAGCTGGTCGACATGTCGCAGTGCTGCTGCTACTCGACAGCTTTAATGCAACAGCTGGGATGTGCTCGAGAACCACTTGAGCTTGAAGTTCTGAATGTGTATTGCTCGAGCTGCTCGAGATGCTAATTTACTATAGGCATAGAACCACTCGACAGCTGGTCGACTTTGGATTATTGAAGTTGTGTTCCACTCGAGACAGCTCGAGTGGGTGCTTGTGAAGGCATAGAGCTGCTCGAGTTGAAGCTTCCTGCTTCTCAACTATTATGTCCCCTATGTTGCAGCACTCTACTAAGCATGGGCCCCACTTTTTTCTCCTTGTATGACTTCTAAGGGCCCAAGGCATGCTAAATGGCCCACATGGTGGGGACCACCATGGTGCATTCACTGTAAGTCCCATCAACTCTACTGTTTGTCTTTAAATTCTTTCTTCTTGGCTCTCATTAAATGGATTGCTGCACTATTATGCAGTTTATTGCTAGCTACAAAAACAAACTTAAAAATCAGTTATTAAAAAGCTCAAAGGTCTATTAAAGGCTAAGTTAGAAGGTAGAAAGTGGCATAATTAAGAGATTAACAACTAACAAAACGGTTGTCCGCATCCTTGAGAAGATGGTCGTCACCTACCGAAATTGGAGCGAGATGTTACCTTTCCCACTATGGGCCTATCGAACATCAATCCATACTGCTACAAGGGCAACACCATTTTATCTTGTGTATGGAACCGAGGTAGTGCTGCCAGTAGAGGTTGAGGTACCTTCACTCCACTTTCTCATTGAATCTGATCTCCCAGAGGTCGAAAGAGAGAGGTCCCACTTTGAGCAACTAAACCTACTGTTAAGACCTGAAAAGTACCACTTTTCACCCCTTGACTTAATCTCTGTTAAACCATTAATCATTCAATAAATGTGTTTTAAGTTTATTCTGTAGGTAATAAGCAGCAGTTGCAAATAAACCCCTAACCATGCCAAGAAGCCTACTACTGACCCAGAAGCCCCTCAGAAGTGTAAAGGTTGAACCCAGACAGAGAATGGGCTGCAGCAGAGGCACAACAAAGTAGAAACAAATCAAGGAGAATGCCTCGCACAGATGTCACAGGGCTCAATTAAACCAGAAAGAATACGTCGTGCAATTGTCGCGGGCTTCTGAAGGGAGCACCCCAACCGGTCGCGCAGTCTTCGTGCCGTTCATGCGCAGATGGATGTCAGCAGGGAGTAAAAAGTATACTTCGCGAGGTTCTCGCGAGGCTCAGTCTTAAGCACTTGCGAAGCACTCGTGTAGTCTCGCGCAGCTCAAGAGATGAGTTTTCAACCTTCGCACGATTCACTGAATAGAGAGAGAGCTCTAGGCATTCCAGCGTGCTGCCGTCGCACAGTGGCCGGGGGACACATACTTTTAAGGAACTGCTCGCGCGATCCAGAAGCCCATGTACATTATTTTCTTTGCAAGGATCGCCGTAGGATTCATCGGGGAATGAACTACTCGTGCAATTCCTGCGCCATTCAAATGGAAAGACCAATCTCGCGACTACCAAAGCATCCCCGCGATGACCAAAGTATCAACCTCGCGACTGCGAGAGCTTTAAGTCAAAGCAACCCCGCGACACCAATTCTACCACGCGGCAAGACCTGCAAACCTTTTCTACCTAGCGAGGATCGGGTTCTAAACTTCTCCCCACTTCTGTAAGGGCAATCTGAGAATCTCCAGCAATTAGGGCACGCACTCCAATGCTCCAATCTCCATGCACACGTCTCGAGGCATCCAAGGGACAAGAATGGGCCGTAATTGCATTGATGAAATTAGGGTTTTCTTAACCCTAATTCAGAGAGAACCGACTACTATATAAGCCTAAGCCTAGCTTAGGTTTAAGGGACTTTTGTTCTTGACTTCTGTGCTTCTTCTTAAAACTGACTGTAGAATTACAATAGGCTAAGGTTAGGGTTTAGGAGTTTTTCTTTTTCCTTTTTTCCCTTTCTCCATAGTCTAGCACTTGCTGGCTATGCCTCTTGCATTATTATATGGTACAGTTTTTAATGGAGTTTTGTAATAGGATCTATTACATGTATGGGATGGTATTTTTATTGTGAGTTGTTCTGTACAAGGCTACTGCCTTGAGATCCTCCATTGCTAAGTTGTATTGTAAGCAATGGAGGATTGCTTTTAAGGTTTTATTTAGATCCAAGTGACTTGTGTGTCAAGGTTAGACACATTGCAGGCCTTCCCCCACCACAGGATCCACTAAATCTGAATCCCCGTGAGAGCTTGAGCTAGTAGCCTTGTGAACATGGTGGCGGCAGCAATGTTCTTGTTCTGTCTTAGACCTCTGTGACGAGGATAGCCTCTGTGGATAGTCTGTGACTATTCAAGTGGACAGATTATAGCCCTAGGGTGAGGCCAATCCACAGATCTAAGACAGATTCTTCTTCTCTGCACCTATGCTTGTAGCCTTGTGAGAGATCGTGCAGAGACAGACTCCCCTATATTTGTATAGACCCACCATCAGATTACAAATCTGATTTGGTCAGAGATTGTAGGTTTTAGATCTGATCACTTTCTAAAGCAGGAATGCCTTGCTTAAAAGCTAGTACTCAAACTCTTGTTGGTCCTGTGTGTCCAGGCTCGTGCACTTTGTAGGCCTAGCCCCACACACAGGACTTTAGAGGTTGAGGTTCCTATGGATTCTTGAGCTTGTAGCCTGGATGAAGTAGTGCCTACAATGATAATCTTGTTCTGATCCATCTCTGGATTGTGGTTCCCCTATTGGATAGTCTGTGACCATTTCAGTGAATAGTTTATAGCCATAAGGGATTGGATCATGGCACCGGGGTGAGTTGGATCCTTTCTCCTCTTTAGTGATAATGTAGCCATTGGACAAGACTTCTATAGCAGCAGATCTGAGTCTAAGTTATAAGACCCATCAGATCTGTACCTAATAACATACTTCTCACCCTTTTATATTTATTTTCTCACACTCCACCCTCTTTCTTAACCCTTTCTGTAGTTTAGACATTAAGTTACTTTAGGATTTAGATTATAGTGACCTTAAATCCCCTTCCATTTAGGATTGCCAGATCTATAGTCAGATATGGAGAGCCTACTAAAGATAGCTCCTTTAGAGCTTTAGATCAACTTTCCCTATGGGACAAACTCTTATCAAAACTTGCTACAACAGGCCTTGTATCTTACAGGTCTGTGCATATTTTAGGCTTGCTGCTCTGTAGTTTTCACTCCACCTTTCATTCATTTTCATTCACCCCATTCTTATCAGTCTCCAATAAAGTCAGTAGCAAGCACTTAAAATAGCCTAACAAGTTTTTGGCACCGCTGTCGGAGAATCTTGATCTAATAGTAGGCTCTAGATTTTTGTATTCTTTATTCTTTGGTAGTTGTACTTGTGAATAATTGATACTGCTGATTTACATTTAGAATTTTTCTTGCAGATCTGGACCGTAGCAGAGAAGGAGAGTAGAATTGCACTGGGAGTCTAGCTACCTCATTTTGCACTTCTCTAACCTTCAAAACCTCAGTTTATTTCTCCTTTAAAGATTCCATAGCAGTTGATTAGGATAGTTACAAATTTTGTTAAGTGCAATGTGCCTGCGAATAGTCTTCCCTGTTGTTGGTGTGTGTGCATGTTAGGAAGGAGATCCCTCAGTCCTACATTAGAGCCTGCTAACTCTGAGATAGAAAGGGGTAGAAGATCGAGAAGGCATAGACACACCATAGTCGAGCCCCCTATTGAAATTGAGACAGCAGTTATGGGTGAAGAGCAACCTAGAACATTGAAGGAATTGAATGCTCCAGATGATTACAATTCTCCATTCAACATTCAATTCTCAGATGTTCAGGGAAACTACGAGATCAAAACTTCCATCGTCCAAATGCTTCCCTCTTTCCATGGCCTTAGCAAGGAAGACCCTTACAAGCACATTGACCAGTTCTTGGCCCTGTGCACGACATTCTCCATTGCTGGTTTGAGACCAGAAGCCACTAGGTTAAGGCTCTTTCCTTTCTCCCTAAAGGACAGGGCCATGACCTGGTTATCTACTCTCCCAAACAACAGCATCACTTCCTGGAAAGACCTCCAGACAAGATTTCTGTCTAAATTTTTCCCAGAGACCAAAACCAGTCAGTTGAGGGAAGGCATACTTGCTTTTGCCCAATCCCCAACTGAAGATTTTAATCAAGCCTGGGACAGATTTAAGGAGATGCTCAAACAATGTCCCCACCATAAGATCCCTGACTGACAGCTTGTCTAGAGCTTCTACAATGGGATTGATGAGAAGAGCAGAGACATGGTAGATGCCTCTTGTGGTGGAACGTACATGTATAAAACAGCTGATGAGGCATGGGACTTGTTCAAGGTCATTAGTGAAAATGCTTTCCAGAAGATGTCCTCATCTAGAACTGTTCAGGAGCCTTCTCCTAAGCTGGGGTTGACTGAAACTTCTAAAGGAAAGATGTATGAAGTTAGGGGAAACGATGACCTGAGAATGCAGATGGCCAATCTTTCGGATAAATTTGATAAACTTTTGACTGTGGTGCAGCCCAGAATGGCTGCACAAGTGATGGAGGCATGTCTGATATGCCAATCTCCATAATACATAGTGGAAGAGTGCCCATCTGCGGGGCAATACCCTGAGTATGTAATGGAACAGGCTGCTGCTGCCCAATCTTTTGGACAACAACAATCTGGTGGCTACAATAAACAATCATATAGATACCAACACCAAAATGCTAGTTACCAATGGAGAGACCACCCAAATTTGAGGTGGAGGCAAGACAATTATATGCAGCCATAATAGATCTTGGCCTTACCTCAAAGGCCATAGCAACAGTTTAACCAGGGTTATGCCCCAAGGTTGAATTTTCAGCAGCAATAGCAGCCCCAGCAACAAAATCAATTGATAGTTCTCCCACCTCAGCCCCGAAGTGCTTCTTTCGAGGACCAGGTTTTGACCCAATTACAAAGCCTTGGACCCTTGAATCAGACTGTGACTTCTCACAGTCAAAGCATAAAGAAGATAGAAGAGCAATTAGGCTAAGTAGCCAATTCCTTGGCTAAAAGAGAAGAGGGCAGGTTGCCAAGCCAGCCAGTAGCCAACCCTAAGGGTCAGTATTCGATTGGAGAAGGCTCCTCAAATTTTGAGGAGGCTAATGCCATCACAGCCCTAAGGTCTGGCAAGTTGGTAGACAATCAGGTGGGAAAGGAACAAGGAGAGGTCATTCATAAGGA
Source organism: Chloranthus sessilifolius (assembly GCA_021018995.1). Taxonomy (NCBI): domain Eukaryota; kingdom Viridiplantae; phylum Streptophyta; class Magnoliopsida; order Chloranthales; family Chloranthaceae; genus Chloranthus; species Chloranthus sessilifolius. Next base: position 101,597,234 of record CM037584.1, on the reverse strand, counting down.
ACTGTCAAGTGAAAGTGAAAGAGACTTTGTTAGAGCACAGAGTCAAGAACTGCCTGCTACCCTTCAACAAGGAAAAAATAAAGAGGCTGTAGTTGAGCCTCAGCAGGAGATAAAAGTAGAAAAAAGAAAAAAATAAAAGTTCAATATATTTGCAATGAGGAACTAGCAAGATTACCGCCATTTCCTCAAGCTTTGAGTGGCCCTGCCCCTTTTGAAAAGGGGCAGGCACAGATCGAGGAAATGATGGAGACCTTTAAGCAAGTCAAGATAAATTTACCCCTGCTTGATACAATCCGACAGGTCCCAGCCTATGTAAAATTTCTGAAAGACCTTTGTACTCAGAAAAGGAAGGCCAGAGGCCATTTGTCCAAAAAGGTCTTTGCAACTAATACAGTTAATTCTGTATTAACCATGACAATGCCTGAGAAGTTGCAAGACCCAGGGATACCCACTATTCCCTGTATCATTGGAGACCACACGATTGGAAGGGCCCTTTTAGACCTTGGAGCAGTTAACTCACACACAAAGGTGTATCAGCAGCTAGGTTTGGGGGAGCTGAAGCCCACCCCCATTGTTCTATTGATGGCTGATAGGTCTGAGAGGAAACCCATGGGTGTGGTTGAGGATGTCTTAGTGGGGGTAGACAAGTTCTTCTACCATGCACACTTCCTTGTTTTGGACATGGGCTGCAACAAGAGTACATCCCCGATACCTGTTATTCTGGGCAGACCATTCTTGGCCACTGCCAATGCATGCATTCAATGCAGGTTTGGGATTATGGAGGTCACTTTCAGACATATGAAAGTTGAGCTTAATGTGTACAACAGTGCAAAGTACCCTTAGCTAGACAATGAGGAATGCTTTGCAGTGGATGTACTAGAAGAAATTATTGAAGAAGAACTGCCCACTCTGCTGGAGTGGGGCAACATTGTCACTAATTTAACTGAAGTTTGGAACATGGTAGAGGAAGGAAGCCTAGATTTAATTCCAGAATACATGTCCCCATTGAGGTCTTCTGTGGGCTTAGTGCAGCATTCCAATTAGAAACCTACATTGCTGCCCCTTACTCCAACCAACAATGCACCAATCCTGCCATCCATCCAACAAGCCCCTGATCTAGAGCTCAAGAAGCTTCCAGAGACATTGAAATATGCTTTCCTTGGGAAAGACAAAAAACTTCCTATAATTATCTCCTCTTCTCTTACCAATGAGCAAGAGGAGGAATTGCTAACAATTTTGAGGAAGCACAAGAAAGCAATTGGTTGGACCATTGCTGATCTAGGAGGGATTGATGCAACAATCTGTATGCATAGGATTCATCTAGAGGAGGGCTCAACACCCTCCAGGGAAATGCAGAGGAAACTGAATCCTCACATGCAGGAAGTGGTCCTGAAAGAAATCATTAAATTGCTAGATGCTGGGGTAATTTACCCCATTTCTGATTCTGAATGGGTGGCACCAATCCAAGTGGTGCCCAAGAAATCTGGCATCACAGTGATAACAACTGAGTCTGGGGAGCTGAGACCAGCCAGGGAGACCACTGACTGAAGAGTTTACATCGATTACCGAAAACTCAACTCCAAGATCAGAAAAGACCACTTCCCTCTCCCCTTTATTGATCAAATTTTGGATAAGTTGGCTAGGAAACCTTTTTACTATTTTCTTGATGGATACTCAAGGTATAATCAGATCCCTGTGCACCCTCTTGGTCAAGAGAAAATCACTTTTACTTGTCCTTTTGGTACCTTTGCTTACAGAAGGATGCCTTTTGGACTGTGTAATGCCCCAGCCACCTTTCAGAGGTGTATTGCCATCTTTTCTGATATGATTGACAAATTTTTGAAAATTTTTATGGATGATTTTTCAGTTTATGGGGATAGCTTTGACCAATGTCTACAACACCTCCATTGGTCTTACAAAGATGTGAGGAGACCAATTTGATCTTAAGTTGGAAAAGGAGTCACTTCATGGTAACACAAGGAATTGTGTTGGGCCATGTAGTCTCTAAAGATGGAATTGAGGTAGACAAGGCCAAAGTTGACCTCATTGCAAATTTGCCCCCTCCAAGAACAGTCAAACAAATCAGATCTTTCCTAAGGCATGTTGGATTCTACAGGAGGTTCATCAAAGACTTCAGCAAAATTGCTAAACCATTGTGCCACCTGCTCCGCCAGGATGTGCCCTATGACTTTTCTGCTGAATGTCTTAAGGCTTTTGAAACCTTAAAAATCTGCCTCACCTCTGCCCCTGTACTCCAAACACCTGACTATACCCTGCCCTTTGAGTTGATGTGTGATGCATCTGACTTGGCAATAGGTGCTGTCTTGGGCCAGAGAAAAGATAAGTTGCCTGTGGTCATTGCATATCTTAGCAAATCACTTGCTGAAGCTGAAGCTAAACTGAACTACACAACAACTGAGAAAGAGCTTCTGGTAGTAGTTTTTGCTGTGGATAAGTTTAGGCCTTACCTACTTGGGTCTAAAACTCTCATCTTCACTGACCACTCAGCATTAAAGTACCTACTGTCCAAGAAGGATGCAAAGCCCAGATTGATTAGATGGATAATCCTATTGTAGGAGTTTGATATCGAAATCAAGGATAAAAAGGGTGTAGAAAATGTGGTGGCTGACCACTTGTCCAGAATTATGTTGGAGAAAGGTGTTGATGACCTTGCTACAAATGATGTCTTCCCGAATGAGCAACTGTTTGCCATCCAATCTTTAGTTCTTTCGTATGCACATATTGTCAATTATCTAGTTATAGGCAAGATTCCTGCCCATTGGAAAAAAATGGACAAAGACCTATTTTTCTCACTGGTTAAATTCTTTTTCTGGGAGGAACCTTGCTTGTACAAGTATTGTGCAGACCAAATCATTTGGAAATGTGTTCCCGAAAGTGATGTCCCCAGTATTCTGGCCATGTGCCATGAAAATGCCTGTGGGGCTCATTTTAGTGGGAGAAAAATAGCTGACAAAGTGTTGTAGTGTGGGTTCTATTGGCCTTCTCTTTTTAGAGATGCCAATACACACTGCAAGACCTGTGAAAGATGTCAGAAATTAGGAGGGCTATCCAAAAGAAACTCCATGCCTTCACAACCCATCCTTGTTGTAGAACTGTTTGATGTGTGGGGTATTGATTTTATGGGTCCCTTTCTTTCGTCAAATGGTTTTCATTTCATCTTAGTGGCAGTGAACTACGTTTCCAAATGGGTAGAAGTCATTGCCACAAGAACTAATGATAATCAGGTTGTCCTCAAGTTTATAAAGCAGAATATCTTCTCGAGATTTGGCACCCGTAGAGCCATTATCAGTGATGGGGGTAGCCATTTCTGCAACAGAAATTTTGAGAGCTTTCTCAAGAAATATTCTGTCACCCATAGGATTGCTACTCCCTACCACTCACAAACCAATGGGCAAGTTAAAATTTCAAATACGGAGATCAAGCACATCCTAGAAAAGACTGTGAGGACTGATAGGAAAGATTGGCTGACAAGATTAATGATGCACTATGGGCTTATAGGACTGCCTATAAGAGTCCCATTGGTATGTCCCCATTCAGACTGGTTTATGGCAAGGCCTGTCATCTCCCAGTGGAGTTAGAACACAGGGCCTATTGGGCCATCAAATATTTAAATCTAGATCTAATTTCTGCTGGTTATCACAGGTTGCTACAGCTGTCAGAATTGAAAGAGCTAAGGATGGATGCGTATGCTAATGCCAGGATCTACAAGGAAAGGTCCAAAGCTTTCTTTGACAAGGGGCTGTTGAGAAAGAGTTTCATAGCTGGTGATAAGGTTTGGTTGTTTAACTCCAAACTTAAATTTTTTCCTGGCAAATTGAAATTCAGATGGGAAGGTCCCTACATTGTCATGCATGTTTCCCCATCTGGTGCTGTGGAAATCAAGGATCCCAAGTCTGGGAGAACCTTGAAGGTGAATGGTCAGAGGCTTAAGCCTTGTTTTGAAAAACCTGCCGAACCCATAGACACCATTCACTTTCAAGGGGATCCTTCTTTAAACTGATCCACAGGTGTGTCATTACTGTATCATATGTACTTTAGTTTTGGTAGATTTATCTTGCTTTCTTTTGTTAAAATTCTCTAGGAATTGTTAGTGGTCCCATCTGATTCTGGACCTGTCTGATTTAAACTTTTGATGCTTGGTTTGATTCTTACTGCTCTTTAATTGATTGTTTTTGTTGAATGCATAATGTGGGAGGTTGATTTTTGTTGTCCTTGCTTGAATGATTGATTTTTAAAATGTCTAGAGGTATCCATGGTGAGAGTCATGCCTAGGATCCAACCACAGCACACTGGAAATGGCAAAACAGAGAGCACATGCTCTCTGTTTGATTCTTTGCTGTAGCTGGGTCCAAAGGGGAGCCTGGGAGACTCTCGCGCAGTTCACATGGAAACATTCAATAGCTGTCGCGAGATTCATGTGCACCTGAGAACCTCTCACGCAGTTCACATGGAAACATTCAATAGCTGTCGCGAGATTCATGTGCACCTGAGAACCTCTCACGCGATCCACATTGAGCTATTCATTAGTTATTGCGAGATTCCAAGGCTGTCGCAAGGTTCAGAAGGTAAACTGAGAGACTCTCGTGCAATTCAATAGAAATACTTCATTTGCTGTCGCGAGATTCTAAGGCTGTTGCGAGATTCAAAGTGAACCTCATAGTTTTTCGCGCAATCCAAATGAAGACCTGGGAGCCGCTCGCGCAATTCACATGAATTCTTCACATATTGTCGCGCGCTCCAAGGTCAGCCTGAGAGATTGTCGTGCAATCCAAATTGAATTTCACCTTCGCTAGGTTCATTTCCAATCTCGCGACCAGATGTTCCAAAGCGCGCTGAGCTTCGCGATAAGTATTTAAACCCCGCGCTTGGCTGCTTTTCCAGTATTCTCTTCCTTCTTCCCTCTGCGAAACCCTAGCTTCTGGCACTCTTCCCCCTCTCTCCTCCAGCATCAATCCTATAGCTCATCATTCACTCCACGAATCAACAGAGTTGTTCCTCACATCACCCCATCTATTACCCTCTGCTCAGAGATCTCGCGGTGCCCTGTGCGTCAAATCAAACTAAACCCTAGGATTTTAGGGTAAGCACTTAGATCTCAGTCTCCATTTCTCATATTTGAAGGTCGAAGTTGTAATGGCCCCCAAGAGTGCACCCAAGAAGAGGAGCAAGGATAAGGCCTACAGAGACCACCCCTAAAAAGGCCAAGACTTCATAGTCACCCAAAAAAGGGAAGGAAGTGGTTGAGGAGGCGGCGGTGCCAACCCCTAAGTTTTCTACTCCTTCAGAGCTCATGGCTTCGATCCCATTGGAGCCTGAAACAACTTTTGACCTACCATTCTTCGAGAAGGAGCCTCTCTCTGCCCCTGCTGTGCAGTTTATGATCAAAGCAGACCTGACACCCTTGATGAGAGGTATTCCAGCACTAACCTACCCTAAGCTAGTGCAACTATTTTATCAACACATCAGGGTAAAAAAGGATAAGGATGGACAAGCTTGCTTGCTGGTGCTGATTGACGACTTTGATATGTTAGTGAGCCCCAAGGTGATTGCTGAAGTTTTGGGCATCCCAACCGCATTCGACCCTAGCTGTGGATATGGCCCCCCCTGAGTGCATCAATTGATACAATTGCACTGGCTTTAACTAGAGGTTTAAAGGTCACAGAGGATTCAATCAGAAGGAGAGAATTGGAGTCCGAACTCCTCTTTATTGACCAAGTCCTGCAAAAGAACATATACTACTCAAGACATCAGCAGGAGACGAGAACTCCCATTGTCGATGCTGTTTATTTGTTCTCTCTTGGCCATGGCTTCCATGCAGCTTGACTCATCTTCAAGGCAATGAAAGACATAGTGGAGAAGATATGGCAGAAAAAGAAGCCTCACACACTACCCTATGCCAGAATCATCACCAAGCTACTGTTAAAAGGGGGGTACAAGATAGAAAAGACAGAGGGTACTACCACCCTTGCCCCTACTACTTTTGCCAAGAGGTAATGGGGAATCAACAGGAGCTTGATGGAGGCCCAGAAGAAGAAGAAAGCTGAGGCTCAGGCCCTTCCCAAACAAGCAGAAGAGGCAGCTGGAACAAGGTCTACCCCTGCTACCAAGGAGGTGCTCACAGAGCTTGTTACTACCACTGCTGTAGCAGCCCCCATTTCCCCTCCACATTCTCCTCCTGCATCCACTACCCCTCTTCCTTCTCTCTCTCACCCTCCTCTGTCCTCATCATCTACGCCCACTCCCCCTTCACCTGTGATTGGTACTTGGGAGGACTCCCCATCCCCTACCCGACCTCAGTATACAGCCCCAATACCCCCATCAGCTACACATAAACCTGACAGCCCTCCACTCATTTCCTATAAAAAATGAAAGACCACTGAGACAATCCCCACCATCTCCCAGACACCACCCTCAATCCCTTCCATCCCCATTAACACAACTCACCTTGATGCGGCCACCACCCCAGCCATACCTACTACATCCCTACTCACAGACATTGACTTAACCCTTAACACCACCAAAGGCTTCCAAGTCTTTCTGGCTACCTTCCTTGACACAATACCTACGCACTACACCCCCCTCCCGGACTCCCCAACTACATCACACCATCACTCACCAGAACCCCACTCTTCCCCTTCTTCCACTTTCCACCATGCACCTTCCTCACCTTTCCAACCAGTGCCCTCTTCAACACAGACTCAACCCCCCAGCCCAGACACACTAACACTCATCCTATCCCTTATCCAAAATATCCAATCCCAATTATCCACCACTACACACACCCAAAACCAGATGCAGATTGAAGTCACCACCATCAAATCCACCCTCCAGACATTAACCAACCCACCCATCCCTCAACAATCCACTCCAACCCCCCTGGTGCTTTCCACTGACAAAATGACTCAAATAGACTTCAACCCTGCCTCGTAACCCCATTTACCACTCCCACCCCCTTTTATTCCCCCCACCCCACCACTCTCTTTCATACCTTTCACCATTTCGATTTTCCATCCCTCATCACCTCTTACTCCTACTAAGCCTACACCATTTTCCTTTCCTCCTATACCCTCCATCCCCCCTCTTATCCTACCCCTCCCACATTCACTGAAAAATCTATCCAAACAGACTCAGAACCTATCCCCCTCCCCCCATAACTAGACTTACCCACTGTTATCCCTCCTACCCCCCTAGGACCAATCACAGTTTGCTCCTTCCACTTCCTATCTGCCCATCGCACCCAAACATTTTTTTTATAGTCCTCCCTACCTCACCATCCTCCATCACATGAGGGATAATCCTTACCTTAGGAAGGATGTCTTCAGGGGCATGACCAAGCTTCACCAGTCCATTAAGACCCCCCTGCTGCAGCAGATCGATAAAATGAAAGAGGCCCATAGAAAGCAACTTCTGGGCATCTCCTTGGGGTGGACTAATATCCTGGGGGCCTATCAGAAGGCCAAGGCTTCAGCTACTTATAATGAGTTGAATTTAGAGCTGGAAAAAACCAACACTGCTATAGAGAAGGACAAAACAAGACTTTTTGAGAAGAGGCTCAACAATGCCCAGGAGATCTTCCAAATCCAAAAGGAAATCCATGAGACTGACCTCCTCAAACACAAAATCTAAATAGCCTCCTTGGAATCTGCATTGACTGCTACTAGAAATGCTCCTCTGCAGCCCACTATGCTCTCTATTCGCATGCCAGACCCTGAGCCTCAAGCTTCTCCAGCTCCAGCTGCCCAGTCTGAGGAGGCATAACTTAAGACCCAACAAGAAAAAGGGAAGGCCCTGCGGCCCCTCCTCCATCACCTCCTACAGAGCAGCCTCCACCTACCAAGGCTTCTACTGCACCTCCGTAAGAGCAAACTTATCCTAAGCAGAGGAAAGTCACTGCTAAGAGGTCTGCTCTCAAAGCTACCTCTATCAAAATTGGCAAAGAGAACCCCCTGGCCAGCCTGAGCCCAAAGCAAAAAGGAAGTCCCCAGTGGCCCCCACAGAAGAAGACAAAGGTAAATCCCCTGTGGCCCCCACTGAGGAAGGAAAAGGCAAATCCCCTGCGACCCCCCTTGCAAAGAGGAAAGGAAAAGCCCCTCATGAACCCAAGGAACTAAAAATACCCAAGCAACCAAAAGTAAGGGTGAGGGCACCTAAAGCTCCTACTGCCAAGAAAACACCAGCCGAAGCAAAGAAGGCACGGGAAGAAAAGAAGAAACAGGACAAAGCTACCCTTAGGGAACATGCTAAAAAGATGGGCTGGAATTTCTTTACCGATTCGAATTCAGATGCTTCCTCTTAGAGTAGCTTAGATTGTACTTAGATTGTAATTACAATTGTACATGTTTTTCTAGTTAATATAATTTTTCTTTTTTGTATTCTATTGATCTGTTCTGTGTGCTTCTCTATTTTCATCTTCATTGCTTTCAATTTTGTCATGGGAGATGTATGTCGGGTGGTTATAATCCTTTCAAATAATAATCCATGTGCAAGGTAGATATAGATGGCAACTGACTGGATGAAAAACACAACAATTCCACACTTTCCACTGTGCAGCTGCGCGATACACAGGATCCCCTTATATCCCAAGCCTATCTTTAAACCTTCATTTATTGTGCACTCTCTTTTCCCATAATCGGTTGTGCGTTTCTTCATTCCCCACACAATAATCATTTATTGCCAAGCTTCGAAAGGGACACAACTTTAAATAGGCCGATTCTGTTTCCACCGTCCAACTTTTTTAAATAGGCCTTTCGTTTCTCTTCATCTCATCCATCATCTTCTAACCCTAGCAGTCCATACCTCCTCACAACCATGGCGGATGATAAATCCTTCGGGTTCCCCATCAAATTCTACCCCATCTAGGAGGATCCCCCACCGCCTAAGGAACCGGACCCGTTATAATTTCTTTGAGATGAGTATGAAAAAGTCCATCGGATCCTGGCAAAGGAGGAGAAGAAAAAGGAGAAGAGAACGAAGAAGAAGCGAAAGATTGACCCCCTTGCCTCTCCCCCACCATCTTCACCCAACCCTCCCCCACCGACCACCCCATGATCCCTATTCTCCCCCCCTCTCTTCTTTTTCGTTTTTTCTGTACTAATTTTTCTTTTATAATGAATGTTTTCTTTTTTATCTAGATTGTTCAGTGTAGCATTTTTTGTAGTATTTTTATTTCTTTGTTTTCTTCTCTGTTTCTTTCTTCTCTGTAGTCGCTACTGCACTTTCTCACCTTTGAACCAGTGAGGACACTGCTCCTCATGGTTTGGGGTGTGGCAGGATAGGTCTTCCAATAGAATAGTTAATTTTAGTGCAGTAATGGTGGTAAAAAATGGGATGAATATAGTTAATTTCCACTTAACTTGACACAATGAGGAAACTTGTAAAAATTTAAATATTTTTGCAGACTTTTCGAAACAGAAAAAGTTAAAAATCTTGACACCACTATGAAGCTAATATTAGAAAAAAAATTTAGTTAGTACTCAGTGAACCTAAAAGGAGAGAAACAGATGAAAATACACCCCATGGGTAAAATTTGATGACCATACCTAGTGAGATTTGGGCCCAGCATTTTCTTTTTAAAAGTATTTTTGGTATTATTTCTGCTCTAAGGACTGATTGAATCAAGACTTTTTCACTAGAAGTTGTGCACCTGCAAATCAAAACTAATTGACAGTACGCATGATACTAAGGAAATGATCCAAGGCTTCATTTGGACAGTTTGAGCCTAAAAATCTAACCTTTTAAAATCTACCCTTTTGCATACACTAGTTGAGCCTTAAAATCATACTTTTCTTTCACAAACACCAGAACACTTGCACCTTAACCTTATGACCTGAGTCAACCTTACCCTCACTCTGAGAATTCAGAAGGCAAAGGAGGAGTTAAAGATAATGAGAATGGTCCAACATTCTGTGGAATGTGAAGAAAAGCAACTTGTGAATAGCCGTGTATCAATGGCAGTTGTGTGGCAGTTCATCATAAAAAAAAATCATAAAAAAAAGAATGAATAAAAACAAAAAGAGAAAAAGAAAGAGAAGTCTAGAGAACAACATCATCTAAAAATTGAAAAGAAGAGAAGTTGGCCACTTTGAGTCTGAAATATAAAAAGAAAGATAAAGTTTTTACTGAAATGAAGGTTGTGAAGTCATGAATCACTCCTTACCTTGCTGATTTCTTAATTTGGATTCCCTTTTTACCCCTTTATTCTTTACATCCCTCAGCCATAAGCCACATTACAACCCATTCAAAAAGACCTTGTGGATTCAAACTTAAATGAGTTGTCATGTGGAGATGAGGAGTTGTCCAATCTATGGTGAAAATTCTTGAAGATGTCAGAAATTAGAAGCTTTACCTATGCTCATGCTTGCAGGCCCATTTGGGGTCTGTAACTGCTCTTGAGCTATTTTGAATGTGAACACCCTCAGATTGTTAATGTTGAGAGATAGCCCTAGTGAGAATTGGGTCTAAATTTTAACCTCATTGGGGTTGTATCCAACCTGAATTTTGAATAAGGCAAACTGGGTACTGATTTTTATACATTGAAATTCTAATGATAAATGAATGGTGGTAAGGTAAACACATGTTAACTTTTAAGTTTTAAATGGCTTGCAACATTGCTGCAGTTTCCTCTAAGTGTTAAAAAAAATTGGGTGTGGAATGAAGCTTTAAACATCAAAATCTGTGTTGTCACTATCTGCACTATACTTAACTGATTCTAATGGTGAAGTTTGTGGGTGTCTTCACTGAAAACCCTCAGAAGACTTCACTCCTCCACTAGGGATCACCTAGGGGTTTAAAAGGCTTGGTACATATGCTAAATGTACCCGTGATCCCTACGAAAGTGGCATTTAATTACAGCTTTGCTAAGGGACTAGCAAAGATTAGGTTTGGAGGTGTGTTAAGACCTGAAAAGTATCACTTTTCACCCCTTAACTTAATCTCTGTTAGACCCTTAATCATTTAATAAATGTGTTTTAAGTTTATTCTATAGGTAATAAGCAGCAGCTACAAATAAACCCCTAACCATGTCAAGAAGCCTACTGCTGACAAAGAAGCCCCTCAGAAGTGTAAAGGTTGAACCCAGACAGAGAATTGGTTGTAGCAGAGGCACAGCAAAGCAGAAACAAATCAAGGAGAATGCCTCGCGCAGATGTTGCAGGGCTCAATTAAACCAGAAAGAATATGTCGCGCAGTTGTCACGGGCTTCTAAAGGGAGCACCCCAACCGGTCGTGCAGTCTTCGCACCGTTCGCGCGCGGATGGATGTCAGCAGGGAGTAAAAAGTATACTTCCTGAGGTTCTCGCGAGGCTCAGTCTTAAGCACTCGCGAAGCACTCACGCAGTCTCGCACAGCTCAAAAGATGAGTTTTCAACCTTCGCGCGATTCACTGAATAGAGAGAGAGCTCCAGGCATTCCAGCGTGCGGCCGTCGCACAGTGGCCGTGGGACACATACTTTCAAGGAACTGCTTGCGCGATCCAGAAGCCCATGTACATTATTTTCTTTGCAAGGATCGCTGTAGGATTTATCAAGGAACGAACTGCTCGCGCAATTCCCGCGCCATTCAAATGGAAAGACCAATCCCGCGATGACCAAAGCATCCCTGCGATGACCAAAGTACCAACCTCGCGACTGCAAGAGCTTCAAGTCAAAGCAACCCAGCGACACCAATTCGACCATGCGACAAGACCTGCAAACCTTTTCTACCCAGCGAGGATCGGGTTCTAAACTTCTCCCCACTTCTGTAAGGGCAATCTGGGAATCTTCAGTAATTAGGCCACGTACTCCAATGCTCCAATCTTCATGCACACGCCCCGAGGCATCCAAGGGACAAGAATGGGCCGTAATTGCATTGATGAAATTAGGGTTTTCTTAACCCTAATTGAGAGAGAACCGACTGCTATATAAGCCTAAGCCTAGCTTAGGTTTAAGGGACTTTTGTTCTTGACTTCTGTGCTTCTTCTTGAAACCGACTGTAGAATTATAGTAGGCTAAGGTTAGGGTTTAGGAGTTTTTCTTTTTCCTTTTTTCCCTCTCTCCATAGTCCATCACTTGTTGGCTATGCCTCTTGTATGATTATATGGTACAGTTTTAAATGGAGTTTTATAAGAGGATCTATTGCATGTATGGGATGGTATTTTTGTTGTGAGTTGTTCTGTACAAGGCTGCTGCCTTGAGATCCTCCATTGCTAAGTTGTATTGTAAGCAATGGAGGATTGCTTTTAAGGTTTTATTTAGATCCAAGTGACCTGTGTGTCCAGGTTAGGCACATTGCAGGCCTTCCCCCACCACAGGATCCACTAAATCTGAATTCCCATGAGAGCTTGAGCTGGTAGCCTTGTAAACATGGTGGCGACAGCAATGTTCTTGTTCTATCTTAGACCTCTGTGAGGAGAATAGCCTCTGTGGATAGTCTGTGACCATTCAAGTGGACAGATTATAGCCCTAGGGTGAGGCCAATCCACAGATCTAAGATAGATTCTTCTTCTCTGCACTTGTGCTTGTAGCCTTGTGAGAGATTGTGCAGAGACAGACTCCCCTATATTTGTATAGACCCACCATCAGATTACAGATCTGATTTGGCTATAGAGATTGTAGGCTTGTGACTGGATCACTGCTATCTTTCTAAAGCAGTGAACAGCCAAGCTTAAAAGCTAGTACTCAAACTCTTGATGGTCCTGTGTGTCCAAGCTCATGCACTTTGTAGGCCTAGCCCCACACACAGGATTCTTGAGCTTGTAGCCTGGATGAAGTAGTGCCTACAATGATAATCTTGTTTTGGCCCATCTCTGGATTGTGGTTCCCCTATTGGATAGTCTGTGACCATTTAAGTGGACAGGTTATAGCCATAAGGGATTGGATCATGGCACAGGTGTGAGTTGGATCCTTTCTCCTCTTTAGTGACAATGTAGCCATTAGACAGGACTTCTATAGCAGCAGATCTGAGTTTGAGTTATAAGACCCATCAAATCTGTACCTAATAATATACTTCTCACCCTTTTATATTTATTTTCTCACACTCCACCCTCTTTCTTAACCCTTTCTGTAGTTTAGACATTAAGTTACCTTAGGATTTAGATTATAGTGACCTTAAATCTCCTTCCATTTAGGATTGCTAGATCTATAGTCAGATCTGGAGAGCCTACTAAAGATAGCTCCCTTAGAGCTTTAGATCAACTTTTCCTGTGGGACAAACTCTTACTTATCAAAACTTGCTACAACAGGCCCTGTATCTTACAGGACTGTGCATATTTTAGGCTTGCTGCTCTATAGTTTTCACTCCTCCTTTCATTCATTTTCATTCACCCTATTCTTATCATTGTCTCCAATAAAGTCAGTAGCAAGCACTTAAAATATCCTAACACCTACTAGATGAGAAGAGGCTCCTAGCCTTGTGTCACACCCAAGCCTATCAGAGAAGGATCGTACATGCTTATAACAAGCGTGTTCGCATCTGAGATTTAAAGGTGGGTGACACAGTACTCAAGAAAATCTTCTCATCTCTCCACGTTGATCCGAGAGGGAAGTTTAAGCCCAACTAAGAAGGGCCCTTCTTCATCAGAGAAGTACTCTTTGGATACGCGTTCCGCCTTGCCACCATGGATGGAGATCACTTTCCTGAGCCACTCAACGCTGGATATGTACGACGATTCTATTCCTAAGTCTCCTACGGCAAGATAAGTATTGATAAAATAGATACATGACTGCTTAAGGACCCCACAAAAGAGGCTATCATTTTAAAGCCAAGTAGCCAAAAAGTGTCCCCAAACACTCATACCCCTCGCTACACCTATTGAGCCATTGGCCTTTCTTTCGTTAAACCTCTCCCCAGAAAAGAAGACGAAAAAAGAGTATATACTAAATGAAAAAAAAGAAGAGGGAGAAAAAGAGTTACCCTCAAAATCCAAAAAATCAGAAAAGTAAAATTTCAAAAAGAGGATGTTTGAAAAAAGCAAAAAGAATAAAAAATATAGAAAAGAAAAAGTGGGGGCATGTACAGTCAAAGTTCCCCAAGGAAGAAGTGTATTACAGCAACTAAAAACCCTATCGAGGAAACCTTCTTAACCCAAGAATACCTTCAAAATTCTTGACCTATCCCACGACCAAGATACATCCCGAGAAAAAGCCCTCTTTAAGTTATATGAGCAGTCACAGTATTCGTTGAGTCAGCACGCACCAAGCTGAGAAACAACAAAAAACCCCATCCAGCCGGCTATGACGGAGTCAACGTCCATGTCATGACTTTTTTGAGAAAATAAAGAAGAAAAAAAGAAAAAAATTATACAAGCTCAAAGCAAGATGGGTGTAGTGAAACCCCAAAGGGCACTCTGGGTAAAAAGAGCAAGCTTGTGCGGACAAGGTGAAAACCTGAAAAGGCACCTGGGGTAAAAATGCATACCCACGGATGTAGTGGAAACCCGAAAGGGCGCTACGAGTAAAAAAGAGAGTGACAACGGGCTCGGCGAGAACCCATCTTAGGCGCTATGAGTAAAAAAAAAATGTATGTTCAAAAGAAAAAGAAAATCTTCAGTTCCCCCTTTGGTTACAATTCTGATTCGTTTGGTCGCCAACTGGGCCACTTGTGTTAGCTCAAATCAGGTCCTGACCAGGAATATCTTCATAAATCGCACCGTCAAACGTAAGACCCAGGCTAAGGATAAAAGATTAATTCAATCCGAGGGGATGGCTGTTTCGAACTTAAAGATTCCCAACCCCCTGTTAAGCACTGAAAAATATCATTTTCACCTCTTAACCTAGCCTTTACTACTCCTTGTAGTCATCTAATAATTGCCTTTTGAGTTTGTTTTGTAGTTAGAAATAACCATTGCAGCTTAGCACAACTGTCACCTTTGTGAGGTCAAAAAGAGAAGCTCTAAAGCCAAACTATGAACCAGAGCCAAGAACAGATGAAACACCATGGTGGTACATACCATGGTGACTATTTTGGTTGCCTGGGTGGCCCCTAAAAGTCCATTGGATGAGAGAAATGAGGACTAGAACAGAAGAGAGTGTTGTAGTAGCACAAACACTGCATCAGAGAGCCAGAAAGCAAGCCTCGTACAGCTGAATTCACCTTCGCAAAGCTGTTGTGCAGCTCAAGTGGCCCGGGAATGAACCTCGTGAACACATCGCAAGGCTAGGAGCCTATAGCATACTTTAACTTCGTGCACATGTCGCATGGATCAGTGGAGAGAGGGCTTCAGAATATTTCTCGCGAAGATCTCGCGGATCTTAGTTCATCAAGGCGATTGTTCGAAAACCGTCGTGAGGTTCAACACACAGATTAGTTATACCATGCGTCAATGCGTCGCACAGCTGTTGCAAAGACGAGCTTTAGAAATTCCACGCACGCAGCTCTTGTGCACTTTAGAGAAAAGCCATCTGCGCGAGATATGAGCTTTCATATAAAAGCAGCCTTGCGAGCCGTATGATTCAAGGAAAGTTTAGCCTCATGAGCTTCTTTATGCGCTAAGTCTAGCCTCGCGACCAGTCTGCAGAGCCAAATAAGTGTGGAAATTCCCAAAGGGTCCCTGAGCATGGAATGAGAAGTGGGAACCTGAGCTTCGCACAACTGGAATAGCATGAATTCCCAATTTGTGTGGCTCTGAAGTCTACTCGTGAGGCTGAGATTTACTTGAAAGCATATGGCTCGCGCAGATGGCTTTAGGTGATTTCAGTCGCGAGGCCCTGATCTATCTCCACACATCCTGAGGCATTCAAGGGCTGCAAAGGAGCCACACATACAATGAAATTAGGGTTTTCTTCCCTATTGGCCAAGGCATTAGTGACTGAGTATATAAGATGTAATCTAGTTTAGAATTGCATCTCTACCTCAACCTAAAATCGACTGAGAGCTTAAGGCAGATGAGGGTTAGGATTAGGTCATCTTCTCCATTTTCTTCTTCCTTAGCCCAACACTTGCTGGCTAATTTCTTTTGCAAGTAGATAGGTAATTTCAGTTTTATAATGGGGATTGTATGAGCATTGGGAGCTGATTTGGAGTTTGCAATGGTTGTCACCTTGAGGGCAAAACATTGTAAGTTTTGTTTCAATCAATGCAATGCCATTTTTATAGCTTATTTGAATCTATATTTGTCTGTGTTTTGCACATGGGTTTCTATGGATTTAATACACCCATGGTTGCATGAGCTTGTAGCCTTGCAACCATGGTGGTAGAAGCAGCGATCTTGTTCTCCCTTAGTCATCTGTGAGGAAGATAACCTTTGTGGATAGCCTGTGACCATTTAAGTGGACAGACTATAGCCCTAGGGTTGATCTGAGTCACAGACCTGAGATGGATTCTTCCTCTCTGCACTTGAGCTTATAGCCTTGTGAGAGATAGTTGTCGATCTAAACTCCCCTGTGTATTGCAATGCCATAATTAGAGTTTAGATCTGATTCTCTGTAGTGATTGCAGACTTGTGAGCTGAGTCATTACAGTCCTTCTATAGCAATGACCATCTAATTTTAGAGCCCCATTCAATCTTTGACTTGAAGTAGTTTTCGCCTGATTTTAAGGATTGTTTGCTCCTATGGATGCATGAGCTTGTAGCCTTGCAAACATAGTGTCTGCAATGGTTTTTCTCTAGGATAGTCTGTGACTATTCAAGTGGACAGATCATAGCCTTAAGATCAATCCATTCAAGTGATTGAGGCTTCTCCCTTGGATAGTCTGTGACCATTTAAGTTGACAAATTATAGCCTTAAGAGTAGTCTAAATCACAAGGGTTGATTCGGACTTTTCTACCTTGTTAATGAGCTTGTAGCCGCTAGAAGGGCTACTACAGAATCTGGTTTAAATCTAAGTTACATCACTGATTTACTCCTACGTGCATACTTCTTACCATTTTGTCTTTATTTTATCACACACCATCATCACCTTCTTCATAAACCCTTTCTTTAGTATAAGCCTGCACTTTCTTTCTCTTATTTTAGTTTTAGTTTAGTTGTGACACCCAACTCCCTTTCTTTAGGATTGCCAGATCTATAGCTAGATATGGAGGCCTACTATTACAACCCTTTTTGGGTTTTAGATCAATTTCTCTGTGGGACAAATTCTTACTTACTTTAAAACTTGCTACAATAGCCCTAGATCTTGCAGGACTGTGATTTATATTTTAGACTTGCTATTTGCTGTTGTGTTTCCACTCCATGCTAACTCCTTTTGTTTTAGTTTTATATTTTAAACCACACTGTGTTTTCCAAATAAAAATCAGCAGCTAAGTTAAGCAATCTAAATATAAACTGAGCCAACAAGTTTTTGGCGTCGCTGCCGGGGATTTTGATCTTTTTAGTAGACCTGAGTATATATTTTTTGTGTACTATATTCATTTATAGCAATGCCTATTTTTGAATAAAAGTACTACTAATTTTTTATTGGCTTTTACAGATCTGGACAGTAGCAGAAGGGAGAAAATTAGAGTTGCAGCTGGAGCCTTGCTACCTCTAGTTTGCATTTCTTTCCCCCTACATCTCAGTTCTATTTTCTGTTGTATTGATTTCCAGTAGCTCAGAGTACTTGTTAGTAATTTCTGTTTGTTTATAATTTTTTTTAGTGTGCTGTGAGTGTTTTCTTTACCTGCTGTTCTGTGTGTGTATGCTTGGTAGAAGGTCCCTTAACCCTGAATTAGAACCTCCAAATCCTGAGGTAGAAAGAGTCCTTAGATTGAGAAACATCACACAAGACCATGTTATTAAAACTGTGCCAGCTGTGATGGCTAAGAGACAGAGGACACTGAAGGAATATAATACACCTGGGGCATATGCACCCCCCTTCTGCATTCAATTTCCTTCAGTTGAAGGAAATTATGAGATTAAGTCATCAACCATCAACATGCTGCCATCTTTCCATGGGCTCAGTAAGGAAGATCCTTACAAGCATATCGATGAGTTCTTGGCACTTTGCACCACATTTAACATTACTGGCTTGGGACCGGAAGCCACCAAACTTAGATTTTTTCCTTTTTTCTTAAAGGATAAAGCCAGCACTTGGCTCTCCAGGCTCCCAACCAACAACATACAGACATGGAATGATCTCCAATGCCAACTTCTGGTAAAATTATTCCCTATGAGTAAAACTAGTCAGATGAGGATGAGCATACTTTCATTTACTTAATCCTCAACTGAAGATTTCATGGAGCACGAGAAAGGTTTCAAGAAATGTTAAAACAATGTCCCCACCACCAAATTCTGCAGTGGCAGCTTGTACAAATCTTCTACCAAGGAATTGATCCCAAAAGTAGGGACATGATGGATGCCTCTTGTGGGGATAGACAGCTGATGAGGCATGAGACTTGTTTGATATTATAAGTGAGAATTTCATACAACATGAGTTACTGTCCCTCATTGACAGTTAGACCCCAGCTAGAAGGGTGAAAGAATCCACCTCTAGAGGTGGCATGTATGAGGTCAAGGTGCAGAGTGAATTAGAGAGGAAGGTGGACAACCTGAGCTTAAAATTTGATAAATTGATGAATGTGATGCAGCCTATACTGGCTGCACAAGTGGAAGAGGCATGTCTGATATGTCAATCTCTCACACATTCACTTCAAGAATGTCCATCAGCCAACCTGTTCCCTGAATTGTTTATGGAACATGCCAATGATGCCCAGGCATATGGGCAGCAACCTGCTGGGTACACCTGGAGAAACCACCCCAATCTGAGGTGGAGACAAGACACATATCAGCAGCCCTAGCAACAGCAGTTGGCAGTACCATATAGACCACAACACCAATTCAACCAGGGATATGCACCTAGGCAAAATTTTTAGCTGCCTACCCCACAGCCAAATCATTTGGTTTTGCCCCCATCACAACCCAGATCCTCTTCTTTTGAAGAGCAAATGCTGGCATCAATGAAAAATCTGAGAAACTTAGCATAAACTGTGAACTCTCATGGGCAAAACATTAAGAAAATAGAGGACCAGCTTGGTCAAATCTGCAATGCTTTGAATAAGAGAGAGGAGGACAGGTTGCCTAGTCAACCCTAAAGGGCAATACATGATTGAAGAAGGCTCCTCTACTCATGAGGAAGCAAATGCAATCACTACCCTAAGGAGTGGCAAAGTGGTTGATAACCAGGTGGGCAGAGCAGAAAAAGAGACCATGGAATGTGAAAAATAAAAAAATATGAGTGAAGAAGAAGAATGGAATACATTCCCTACTGTGGAGTAGCAGAAACAAAATAAGGGGGCTGATGTTGAGCCCCAACAAGAAGTAATAAATGAAGAAAAGAGAAAAAAATAAAAATTTGATCATGATATTGCTAGGCATGTAGTTGTGGTACCAGCAGTACCACAGTTGTCATTTCCTCATGCACTTACTGGCCCATCTCCTTTTGATAAGGGGAATGCTCAGATGAAGGAAATCTTGGAGACCTTCAAGCATGTCAAGATTAATTTACCCCTGCTTGATGCCATCAAATAGGTCCCTGTCTATGCCAAATTCTTAAAGGACCTTTGTACACAAAAGAGGAAAGCAAGGGTGCAGCTATCCAAAAATGTCTTTGCTACAGAACATGTAGAATCAGTGTTGTCTATAGCCACACCTAAAAAACTGAAGGATCCAGGGGTACCTACCATCCCCTGTATAATTGGAAACCACACCATAGGTAGAGCCCTCTTAGACTTGAGGGCCAGTGTAAATCTGCTCTCATATTCTGTATATGAGGAGCTAGGTTTGGGAGAGCTAAAACAAACTCCAATTGTGCTCCAGCTGGCTGACAGGTTTGAGAGAAGACTTATGGGTGTGGTGGAGGAAGTTTTGGTGGGAGTGGACAAGTTCTACTGCCCTGCTGATTTCCTAGTTTTGGACATGGACCTTTGCAAAAGTAAAATCCCAATTCCTGTCATCTTGGGCAGGCCATTCTTGACCACTGCCAATTCTTGCATTCGATACAGGTCTGGGGTGATGGGGGTGACCTTTGGTAATATGAAGGCCCAGTTAAATGTGTACAATGCTGCCAAGCAGCCTCAGCTGGACATTGAGGACTGTTGCGCAATAGATATACTAGATAGCCTTGTAGAAGAAGAATTATCCAATCTGTTGGATTGGGATAATGTTGTTGAGAACTTGGAAAATGTTTAGAGTGAGGTTGAGGAGAAGGCCCAAGCTTTCATGACAGAAGACAACATCACAATAGAGTCTTCTTTGGGCCAAGTGTAGCATTCTAGCTGGAAACCTATATTATTGCCCCTTCCTTAAACCACCAAGGCACCTTTGTCACCTTCCATTGAAAGTCCCCCTGATCTGGAGCTTAATCAACTACCATACACATTAAAGTATGCCTTCTTAGGACAGAACAAAAAGCTTCCAGTAATTATCTCTTCTTGTCTCACTAGTGAGCAGGAGGAGGAATTGTTGAGTGTTCTCAAGAAGCATAAAAGGGCAATAGGTTGGACAATTACTGATCTTGGGAGGATTGATGCCTCAGTTTGTAACCACAAAATACACCTAGAAGAGGGTTTAAAACCCTCTAGGGAGATACAGAGAAAGTTAAATCCTCACATGTAGGAGTTGGTCTTGAAAGAAATAGTGAAACTGTTGGATGCAGGGGTAATTTACCCCACTTCAGATTCATAATGGGTATCACCTATTCAGGTGGTTCCCAAAAAGTCAGGCATAACAGTCGTCACTTTTGATTCTGGGGAGTTGATGCCAACTAGGGAGACCACTGGTTGGAGAGTTTGCATTGATTACCGAAAGCTCAACTTCAAATCCAGAAAAGACCACTTCTCTTTCCCCTTCATTGACCAAATTCTAGACAAATTGGCTAGGAAAGCATTTTACTGCTTTCTTGATGGATACTTAGGTTATAACCAAATACTTGTGTATCCTCAAGACCAGGAGAAGGCCACCTTTACATGTTCCTTTGGTACTTTTGCCTATAGGAGAATGTCTTTTGGTCTATGTAATGCCCCAGCCACATTTTAGAGATGCATATATGCTATCTTCTTTGACATAATTGACAAGTTTCTGAAAATTTTCATGGATGATTTCTCTGTATATGGGGATAGTTTTAGTTAATGCTTGAACCACCTCAACCTAGTGCTGCAAAGATGTGAAGAGACCAACTTGGTCTTAAGCTGGGAAAAGTTCCACTTCATGGTAACACAAAGAATTGTGTTAGGCCATGTGATTTTCCATAGAGGTATTGAGGGGGATAGAGCTAAGGTTGACTTAATCTCACACTTGCCCCCACCCAGAACTGTCAAACAAATCAGATCCTTTTTAGGACATGCAGGATTCTACAGGAGGTTCATTAAGGACTTCAGTAAAATTGCAAAGCCTTTGTGCCACCTGCTCTGCCAAGATGTGCTTTTTAAATTTTCTGCTGAGTGCCTTGAGGCCTTTGAGGTCTTGAAAAAGTGCCTCACATCTGCCCTTGTAATCCAGGCCCCAGATTACTCTCTCCCATTTGAGCTGATGTGTGATGCATCAGACCTGGCTGTAGGTGTTGTCTTAGGATAGAAGAAGGAGAAGCTGCCCTGTGTGGTGTATTATGCCAGCAAGACACTGGCAGAAGCTCAGCTCAATTACACCACAACTGACAAGTAGCTTTTGGCAGTTATTTTTACTGTGGATAAATTTAGACCTTACCTACTTGGATATAAAATTATTATATTCACTGACCACTCAGCCCTCAAATATACTAGACGAGAAGAATGCCAAACCTAGATTGATCAGATGGATCCTCCTATTGCAAGAGTTTGATCTTGAGATCAGAGACAAAAAGGGAGTATAAAATGTGGTGGCTGATCATTTATCTAGAATTTATTAGATGAATGTCACTACGTGAAAATCGATAAAAAACAACGGCCCAAAACCGTTGTAAATGTCATAAACAACGATTTTGAGCCATTGTAAGGGCCGTTGTTTATAGAGCAGTGGTTTTTATAAACAACGGCCCAAAACCGTTGTTAATTTACCAGATAAATCACGGTCCATGCCCGTTGTAAAATAACAACATTTTTAAGCCATTGTTTTAACGGGAAAAAGGGTTGTTATTTTTCTTCAGACCCTACGGTCTAAATTAGTGGTATGTGTGAACAACGTCGACGAGCCGTTGTTAATTTCCTTCAAGAAACAACGGTTATGGACCGTTGTTTATGGCTGTTGCAAAATAACAACAATGTTGAGCCGTTGTTCCTAATGGGAAAAGGGCTATTATTTTTATTCCGAAACCACGGCCTAAATCAGTGGTATATGAAAACAACTGTTATGGACCTTTTTTTTTTTTTTTTAAATGCACAGCTTCCATTTTTTTTACTGTAATTAGAGTCATTTTACTTGTTACAAATATTATATCAACCACATATCACTCTATGAGGGAAAAAATTTATAATTCATTCAACTAAATGGAAAAATAATAAGCCAAAAATAAAATTATTCTACAACATCGTATTAATACATTCAACACCATCTCATTAAAATATTTAAAGATATTATTAATATATTTAATAAAATCCTATAAACACATTCAACAATGCCCTATTCGAACATGACTCGAGTTTCCAATAAACCAAATGACAAATTTTAATGTCTCATTGTTTGACACCTTTGATTGAGTGCCTTTCAACTCGTTGTTGAGATGACTTTTCTTTTATGATTTGTCCGCCCACTTCTGATATGAGTCTTGTGTGTTTTCAGCTTGCGCCCAACTCCCATACCATAAGATTTTCTGCCATAAAAATAAACTCAGTCACATCAACAAATTTCATAATAAAATGATACTCAGTTTGCATGCATTTAAGAAAAAAAAAAGTGTGCATAAGAGCAACTTACATAAGAATTTTCATATAATTACATTAGGAGCTTAAAATTGGAAAAAGAATATGTAAAAAATGATCCATAGAGCTCCGGAGCCTTATACCATCTTGTATCAACATAGTCCTACAAAAAAAATTATGCTTCATGAGATCTACAAAAAGAGTACAATTTTTATATTAATTGCAGCAAAACTACAAACTACTATGATCTTATTATCATATTTCATATAGTACAATTCTTTTTGGTCACTGAGAAAAATAACATAACAAAAAAAATAAAATAAAGAATATTGCTCGAGTTAGGATAACAGTTTCTTTAAAGCTCATATGTTGATGTACAATGATAAAGGGAAAGATTTTATATATATATATATATATATATATATATATATATATATATATATATATACACTAGTCACCAAAGTGGATTGATCACAATGTCACCAAAGTAATTAAGTAGAAAGAATAAAAATAAGTATCTTGCAAAATCTGAAAATCAATGGGCAAAGATTTATTACACTTGGACATATATAAAAAGAATTCAGGGTCATAAGAAAATTGAAACGTGACACTTCAGCAGAAACAGACTAACTAGATCATGGAATATGAAGAAAAAGAAAGAATCCCATTGAGAAATTTACTCGTAGGACCGATATACAGTTTCCAAGGTGTGAACCGCTCGCAATGTGGGCGACCTCTTGTACTGGATTGCCATTGGAGAGAACATCCCACTGAAGAAAGATGTAACAATATTTAACAGTTTGTAACAATCCGATTTGATTTATGCATTTTTGAAAAGATTATAACCATCAATTCACTATATACCTGAGCTTGGTTACATTCATCTCTGAAGAAATTGAAGACATTCTATGGTGATACCGGTAGCCACAACGACGTTGTTGTCCTAATAACAACACCATTGGGTTGGCCGGGATCCGAACTCTTGTGTACACTGACTTGAAACCCAATGTCGTTCAAGCCAGATAGTGTGGTCCATCGATGGCCACTCGAAGCACTTATGCTTGCACAGAAGTTTTGAATCATCCTTTGGGAAAGCTTCATCATGCTTCGCCTCCCATCGGAGGAGGGAATCACTAAACCAGTCATACAATTACATGGCATCAATTGTAAAATTAACATAACTTCCAAATTTTTTGCCTCTAAAATGGATAAGAATAGTACCTCCAAGGTTCCTAGTAGATGTGCTAGTCACCATTAAACATGCAAATCTTTCGCACATCCTCTGTAGAGTAGCTAGCCACTACTGGGCTCTGAATGCCATCCCATTATGAACGGGATCTCTGTAAATACGGAGAGTTCTGTTTTTCTCTTGGGCTTCCACATGTTCCACCCATATAACCTAGTAAGTATTTTCAATTTGCATGAAAATAAGTTTCACTGTGCAAAATTGTGGCTATTATAATTAAAATAGAAATACCAATGTATGATGCTTCACCTTGGAGTATCCATTCGGCATCTCCCGAATCAAGCAACCTAAAGGAAGCCTTCGACAGCTGAAAGGAGAGATGAACTGATTCTCTTTGGGGAATTCATAGGACACGTCTACTATCACCCACACACCTTGCTCAATTTGCTGACAATAGATTTCTCGAGTGGAGACCAAAGGCGAAAGCACTTGCAGTTCCTCACACATTTGAATCAACCTTGTATCAGAAGAATTCCACACACCTTGCTCAATTTGCTGGAATTGGAATCGAACTTTCATCGCTGAAGGTAGGTAAGGGAAAAGTTCCAGTTGTTGGAGATGGTTGTGCCTACAAAAATATGGTCCCCATCAACTGGAAGATGAAAAAGAAAAATCATAGACCTACTATAATGGAGCTCCCTTACGTTCAGGAGGCCAAGTAACATACTCTTGAAGAACCAACAAAATCATATAAGAAAAATCGTGCATGTATAAGGTGACAATATAAACAAATAAATGGAGCAGATATTGAATATTCTCAACCAATCCAAATGCAGCAACCTTGTCCAAGTGAGAGTTGGACAACAGGAAATACAACAACAACAGAACAGATAAGTAAAAAATAAAAATACTTCCAATCATGCTTTAAGAGAAGGGACGCCAGTTTGATTATTGCTAAATGCCACCCCATTTTTTGCCAAGGTATCAGCCTTGCAATTTGCTTCATGGGGGATCAAGCCTACTATGACCACCATATTCCCTGTTTAGTTTCTCATCCAAATCCCACTACTACCCTACTAAAGACATGACACCCCCAAGAGATGGAGGAAGACAAAATAAAGAGAAATCTAGGGCATACAAAGTACGACACCAACAATCCTCCTAAAAATGCACAAGACGCTTGCTCCTACTCAAAAAAAAAAAAATATATATATATATATATATTAAAATATGCATATAAGTTTAATAATATCAAATAAATCAAATAAAAGGTACGATGTGTAGCATTATTGTGGTTACAAGTAGGCCTCATTCGAGAGACCAGAATCGACCCTCTCATGCTACATTGGATAAGAACTAACCTAACGGCTATTTTGCAATGGCTATTTGGGTAATTTAAATGCACTCTGCTGCAACTCCGAACATGGGATTTAAGTGAGGAAGAAGGTTGCTGTTATTTATGGTTCTTGATCAATTAGAGCTGGTACATAAGACACACATTAGACCAATTAAATTTTTTAGTTGATTATTAATTTTAGTGAGTTTAATCTCTCTATTGATTATTATGCTGACTGAGCTTTAATCTCTCCACAGATTTATTACAGTGAGCTAGTACATAAGACACAGATTAATCTCTCCACATAATGATATTTTTGGTATATTCATGTTATGATGAATATGGTGGTAGGGATCTTCCATTGATCTACTCATTAGCTATAATGGTATTTATAATGCATGTTCCCCTTAGTTGATTGTGTGGGTTGCAGCAGGAGTTTAGCTTGCTTTGATTTGCAAGTGGCCAGTAAGGAGGACCATGGAGAAGGACCTCCATAACAATTAAAGTGCCCTCATGTGTGAAAAGGCATTGGATCACACGGCATTTGAGGGATTGTTTTGCATCACTTCGATATATGTGGTCCATTGAGAGGTCAAAATTGTGATTATGCAATGTTGAAGAGGGTACCACCTTTACTTGGCAGCATTTCCTATGATCTGACTTAATGGAATCACAACTCCCAAGTACACCTGTTGTCGAATAGACAGCAAAATGCTTGACCTGTGTATTTGTATGTAGTAGGCTGATGCAGTTCCAAGACCTCGAGAGTTTACTCACATGGGAAACAATGGATTTAGCAGTTGGGCATTGAAGTGTGCCTACTTCAAAGCAGCAAATGAAAACTAGAACTAATCCTGCAGATTTACCATGTAGCCATCAAAGCTACCTTGACTAGTTTAGTAGTAGGATTCAACCAAATCTTGCCTTTGGCTATTTCCACCTCTATAAATGTGAAGGCAAACACGAATGAGTTCTACATCACTTGGCAGATCACTGACCCTAGGTAAGACAACTTTGCTCCTTATTTTTTAATTTTCTTTTAGCCATATTATGTGTAGAACCAAGCTGAGAAGTGAATCTCCATTATAATTTTTTTTCCCCTTGCTCCTATATTTGTTAAGGATATGATTATTATTGTGAGCATTTGTTACAAGGGACCAAGCACAATACTCATTTCTAATTCCCCCATTTGTAACAAATATTTTTTTTTTTTAAATCTACATTTAAGCACTGATGAACTTAGATAATAGCAACATCGATTTTCAGGTTACCATTGAGTGCGGCAGTGAGCTATGTATTTTCCCTATAAAAAAACTAAAAAGTTTTTGCTGGTAGAATATCAAATTTTTAATTGTTTTATGCATTTTGCAAGGTCTGTTATTGTTTTTCTGTGCATGAAGTGGTCCTCATCAGTTGATGGGTTGTTGTGCATGAACTGATACTTTTTGTTTGGCCTTTTCTTTGTTCGGTCACAACTACCCAATCAAGAGAGCTACACAGCCCATAGTGCAGGTATGATGGTACCTCTTGCTACATAAACTACAAATTTGAGTGTCGAGAATATATTGGCCCTCATCTGTAACATTGGTTCTGTCTTGGAGTTCGAAAGAGACAATTCCAAGGTCTGTGCTATGTTCGTGATGAGCCATAAGGCCCATAACAGACCTTGCTACATAACTGTCATCATTGGATTTGTACAGAATAAAATAGAAGTGTCTGATCACTGTAGTTTTTTGTTGTGTTCATCAATTGGACAGTCTTCATTGATTAGCGTGTTACGAAGTATTGCCATCAATAAAAAAAATGTGGAACTACTACTGCTAAAAAATTATAGTTACAATCCCTACCAGGCAGTAATCAGATAATATAAAGCAAGGCCTTATCCAACACTGTTTTGTTTTGTCTGGCTCCCTATAAAACAGGGCCTTGTCTTATGTGTTATGGTGGTGGTGGTGGGGGGGGCGCTGTGCAACATGGGATTGTAACTATAATGAAGACTGTCCTTAATGAAGACTGTAGTAGTTCCACATTTTTTTCATTGATGGCAATACTTCGTAACAGCCCTTAATGAAGACTGTCCAATTGAGAAAAGATTTCAAAAAAGATTATTTCACATGCCAATATAATGATGCCTCAGAGAGGTTCAAAGACGTCATATAAAGTAGGTTCTCCTTGTAAACAGGGGCTTGAAACTATCTACACCTCAAAATATGGACTTAATCATCATCAGCAACCATCAACCAAGATTTCTGAGGTTAACTACTTTGCATATAATTGCAAGGTACAATACTTCAAATAAAATAAGTGCAATTTCCATTAATGAAAGAATCATATGAAATTTTAACTAGAAGATGAGAAAAATAGCATTTAAACACCAAATAGTGTTAAAATGAGAAAAATAGCATTTAATCACGAAATAGGTACACTTTTCTGACATGCCACATGACACATGTCTGTGATCAACAGGAATTATCAAGTGAGAGTCCATCATAAGAAGCATATCTCAGCTAACAATCTCTCAGCTAATCAATTTAATGCAAGCCATTAAAAAAATAAGAAAACAAGTCCATTAGAGTGCACAGATCACAGATTTATGACTCCCATGGTGTGAATTCTAGAGCAAGGAAAGCATCAATTCCTTGTCTGCTGAAGCAACATCTTCTGTTACAATCAAAACTCCGTCTTCATCAGATAACGACACCCCAGCGTGCCTGAGGTATTGTATGGCAAGACCATAATTCTGAATATTCTTCTTACAAGTATCAAAAGGAACAACCACTTTCTATCCATATCAAAACCATTAACAAAAAATGATCCAAACAGAGAGATGGAGAGATATTCAATTGAAAAAGCACACCGAAAGAATTGACGCATCCTGTAGCAAGAGCTGTGTGGCTCTGCAAAGCCGGACACCATCTTGAAGATCCTCAAATAGATCTTTCACTTTGAAGTCATATTCGACAAGAGGAGACTACAAGAAAGTTTTATTTGCATATAAACCTACCATAGAAAATAATAGATTCCGTCAGAAAAAGGTGTAGACTCGTAAACAAGGTAGTCAAGGTGAGGCAAGCAGCAAAAGTTCTCTAAAATTCTACAGCAGAGAGGTTTCTCTTGATGAGATACCCCTAGCAGGTTTCCAATGTGAAGCTATGGTTATAGGTCTCCCGTTGTGGGACACCAAGGCCTTAAACAGTGCCGAAAGGTTATCTATATTGCATTATATTTCTGCCTCCTACACTGTAACTCCTCACAAAGAGGCTATAGCGTGAGGGCGAAGATTTGAACCAACTTTTATTATAAATAAAAAAATAAAACAGCTAAAAAACAAAAATCAGAAAGAGAAAAGAAAGATGACAATGGTGTGGGCCAAACACACCTATTGATAAGATAACTTGTATCTAAGAATTACTAGATGTGCAAGCAGATCACCTTCTTCATGCATTGCCTCAGATAAAAACTCTATATTATTACATGCATTGCTTCTTTGATCTCATCTCCATCATCCTAAACCCCACACAAAACCTGGTTCTGAACAACTAATAGATATTTTGAGTTGAAAAGACCAAAAAAATAGTACCCAGATCAATTACAAGACCTGCATATCTGATTGCATCGTCAAAAGCCTAATAATAAAACAAAGAAATGTCAGAATCAATGATATCGGGTTCGCTAGTTTGTTTCAAACAAATTCAGGTTTGCAGCTCACAATTCACCACTATCTAGAGAACCCAGTTCGCTAAGGGGTAGGATGGGACTGAATGAACTTATTAAAAATTTCAAATAATTTAGATTTTCATAACAGATATATGCTATATAGCCTGTTGATTTAAGCAGCTAATTTTGAGAATCGAGGCCAAGGTTTGATCTTCTTATGAAACCTTTCACTTTAAAAAAAAACCGTACAAGTGAAAAGGCAGGGTGGCTGAATCACACTGAAATGGCTAGGCTAGGCTGAACTGGACCTAACCAAATTGCGAACCACTTCAGTTGTGATTGAATATATATATGGACACACACACATGCATATTATTGTGTTTTGGATCAGCCATGTACCATAATTAGTTCTGCAAATTTGGTTTAGCTTCCTTGGAGTTGCTAAAAATTGAAGTAGCATAATTTTCATTCTGCCAATTGAATTAGCAGTTACTTACTTAAATAACTGCTCCTGACCATCTGTGATATCGTCAATCTTAAAGTTCATTTGACTATAGCTAAAAGCCAGTTAGTTTGGACTATGACCCTCACAGAGTCCAAATAAAATTCGAAGCTTTTATGTTTTCTTACCGATAAGAAAAGAAGTAAAAGTTTTTAGATAAATCTTGCCACAAGCAGTTTGCCATTACACTTACAAGAACAAGTGGGTCGGTATTCTTTGGATCAGTCATGTATGATAATTAGTTCTACAAAATTTGTTTTTTGATTTTAATCTCCTTGAATTTACTAACAATCAACATACTCATTCTGCAAAGTATTATTGCTAAAATAATTGAAAACCTATATGGAAAATTAGAGCTTGATTTTTAATCTCCTTGATTTTAATACAGTTTTAGTCTCCTTGATTTTAATACTATTTTTTTAGAAAAATTAGATCTTTAATACTTTATCAATTCTCTAAATTGGAAGACTAAAACTATGCCATAGTTTAATACTCCCATGCAAAAGAAAAAAAAAAGTAAATACATTGAAATATGATCCACAATCAGATATTGAAATTGATAGCAAAAAAAAATTAAACCTGCACATTGTGATCTGTCAAAAATGAAGGATCTTCAGTGAGGTCAAAACGCCGAATTTCAATGGACGGCCAAGAAACCACATCAGATTTCCTTTTTGCAGCCCTAAAAAAGCTCCCTCCTTTAGCTCCAATATGTTGAGGAAGCTTCCGTTATAAGATCCCGACATTCCGTAATTAGAAACCTTACAACTGCTCTTCACCGGAGTACTCTGAACCGAGTTCAGCTCTGAATGAGATTTCCCCTCTGCTGCAGCTTTCGAAGTCCAATAATTCAAAATTTTCGAAGCTTCTGCATTTTTCCTCGAAAAATGACCGATTTGATTCCCTTCGAGCCTAATCTTAGAATCTAATTCCTCCTCTTTAGCTTCTGTAGGGTTCTGCCACGACAGATCTTGTATAGTGTTTAAAGGAGACCGTGGAGGCGGGAAACGAATCAAATTTACAGTCTTCGAATCCATTCTCGTTTGCTACGGATCGAGCATTTCTCAGCCCGTTCCTTGACATATTGGCACAGATTCAGAGAAACGAAGCTCTCAGGCTGCTAAACTAAAAGAAGCTAGATCAGAAACCTGAACTCCATTGATATGAAGATCGAGAAACCAGTGAAGAAGACAAAGATAGGAGAGAGAGAGAGACAGCTATGAAACCCTAACTCAGGGTTGGATAAATAGGAAGAAGGAGCAGGATAAGAGCAGAGCAAGCCCCGTGCATTTTACCACCTCGCTAGGAAAAGAAGACGAAGAAGAAGAAGCATTTCTGCGGGCTTTCTAGGGTTTCTAGTGGAAATTTGGGCTCGGCGCTAAATTTTTTTTATAAGGGTCTCCACGCGAAAATGAATGGTTTTGGTTTGAAATCGCTCGAAGACAGGAAGGTCACAGGTTCAAACTCCCTCACTTGCAAATAAGACTTTTAATTGGGCCGTTGTATTAGTTTAACCATTTATATGGGCCGTTGCACACGTGAATTGCTTCTACAACGGCCGATGTCTGTGGTATTTTAAAAGTAAGTGGTGTAGTTTTTTCTTTGTTTTCACATAGTGTGTGCAGCTACACCAGTTAAAGATTTTTTCCCGGATGAGCAATTGTTTGCTATTCAGTCTATTGTGCCTTGGTTTGCCAACATTACGAATTACTTGGTTGTTGGTAGGATCCCTTCTCATTGGACCAAAATGGATAAAGACTTGTTCTTTTCACAAGTCAAGTTCTTTTTCTAGGAGGATCCTTGCCTATACAAGTACTGTGCATACCAGATCATAAGAAAGTGTGTCCCTGATAGTTACATCCCCAGTATTCTGAGCATGTGCTATGAAAATGCCTCTAGGGGTCACTTCAGTGGGAGAAAAATAACAGCTAAGGTGTTGTAGTGTGGCTTCTATTGGCCTTCCTTATTTAAGGATGCATATGCACATTGCAAGGCCTGTGTCAGATGTCAGAAAATGGGTGGCCTGTCAAGAAGATATTCAATGCCATTGTAGCCCATTATTGTTATAGAATTATTTGATATTTGGGGAATTGATTTTATGGGTCCCTTTCCTCCCTCAAATGGTTATAGTTTTATCCTTGTGGCAGTGGACTATGTGTCCAAGTGGGTTGAAGCCATTGCCACAAGGACTAATGACTACAAGGTTGTCCTGAATTTTATCAAAAAAAAAAAATCTTCTCCAGGTTTGGCACCCCCAGAGCCATCATCAGTGATGAGGGCAGCCATTTCTGTAATAGAAACTTCAAGAGCTTGCTCTAGAGGTATTCTGTTACTCATAGGATTGCAACTCCCTACCACCCTCAGACTAGTGGACAAGTTGAAATTTCAAATAAGGAGATTAACCACATCCTAGAGAAGACAATGAGGACAGATAAGAAAGACTGGGCTATGAAGATGAATGATGCACTGTGGGCTTATAAGACTGCCTATAAGACCCCAATTGGCATGTCCCCTTTCAAACTAGTTTATGAAAAGGTTTGTCATCTACCAGTGGAGTTAGAACATAAAGCCTATTGGGCTGTTAAAACTTTAAATTTGGATCTAACACCTGCTGGTATACACAGGAAGTTGCAGCTGTCAAAGCTTGAGGAGTTGAGATTGGATGCATATGCCAACTCAAGGATTTACAAGGAAAAATCTAAAGCTTTCTTCGACAAGGGACTGATGAGAAAGGATTTCAAGGATGGTGCCAAGGTTTGGTCATTTAACTCCAAGTTTAAAAAATTTCTAAGGAAGCTAAAGTCCAAATGGGATGGACCTTATACTGTCATCCATGCCTCCCCATTTGGTGCTGTGGAGATCATGGATCCCATTTCTGGGAAGAGCATGAAAGTGAATGGTCAAAGGCTGAAGATTTGTGTAGAAAATTCTGTAGAGCCTCCTCAGACCATCCACCTTCATGAACCTCCCACTGCTAAGTGATCCACAGCTTTGTAAATTGTGTACCATAGTTGTTTGAATTTGTGTGTTTTCTTTTTAAAAAATCTGTCATGTACTGTCTTTGGTTTGATTTTGATGTGCTGTAACAGTCCGTGTGATTGATTTAGTGTTTTGAGAAGTTGAATTTGTGTTTCTGAGTATGCTTCTAGTCTGGTTTATGCGTGAACTGTCTGAGTTGGGTAAAATGTGCACTTTAATTACTAAGCATCACCTTGCATGAGCTGTGATTAAATTCTTTAGTTACTAGCATCTGTATTTTGAATGTTTGTGTTCATAGAGATTAAAGGTGTGTGCTTGAGCAATGTATCTAAATGTTTGGGAAAGGTGTTGGGTATGTTCGCCTTCCCTCAAATGAGGTATAAAATCATCAATAAAATTAGGCAGACACACTCATACAGACCTGCAAGTATTCAGGATCTGTTATAGCAAGTTTTAAAAGAATGGTGAGTAAGGAAATGTCCACAAGAAGGCTGGTTAGAAATATGATAAATCTCCAGATTTGTGTCAGATCTGGCACCCTAACTATTACTAATTTAGTTAAAAGACAGGGAGAGGTTTGGAATGGGTTGTTAGTTAAACTAAGCTACAATTAAATATAAACTGAATTGGATCGAGTTTAGGAGCTTAGATCTTGCAGGGGAAGAGAGTAAAAATGCAGAAAATGGAGAAGAGTAGCTTGGAGGTTTGTTTTCACTAAAATCAGATTCAATTAATCATGCTACAGAGGTTCAGAGCACACAATTCCCTCGCTGGCTATAAGCATAGCTGCAGGGTAGAAGTTCCACTCCAAATCACAAAATCCACCTGGTCTTAAGGCTATGATCTGTCCACTTTAATGGTCACAAACCATCCTATAGACTTTATCAAATCCATAGATTGTAGCAGATGAATCCAATTGAGGCCTGATCTTAGATTTATCTTAAGGTTATGATCTGTCCACTTTAATGGTCACAGACCATCCTAGGGATCTCCTACAAAGCCAGAGCCTCAATTAGAACAATTAAAATCACAACAGATGCTGCAATTCCTAGGTCACAGACTCAAGGAATCACAGGAGCATCAGATCTAGGGAGATCAGATGGTATCCAAGAGGTCTACCAGTTAAGTGGGTGAGCTGATCCACAACTCCTCTACACAAATCCGATTGATCACCAAATGGAACCAAAGGAAATTTAAATCTAATTAAAGCATTAAAAACAGCATTATCATTGCAAACAAGGTGACTTTACAATGGAAATACTTTCAGATCGGTAGTCTGTGCAGCTAGGAACCTACAATAACACTCTTAACCTCACCCAATTACAAATCTAACTTCGCTCCTTGCTACTCCAAGGGACTTAGCCAACCATGGTTGGGCTAAAGGAGGGAAATGGAATTGCTCTACAGGCGCTAATCTCCATAATTTTGGCTCAGATCTCGATCCCCCCCCAATGGCAATTGGGGATCTCTATATATATCTTTCTCCTCTGTTTTTCCCGTCGAAAATCCCTTCTAGAAGGTCGTCAGAGTTTGCTAGAGTTCTGTTAAAGCACGTGGGTCGGTTAGGGCTTTCTAGGGCATCTTCTGGAACCATCGTGTTGGTCACCAAGTGCCTCAGATTGCGTGCAGCGAGTCACTGAAGTACAACATGTGCTCAGCTGAATTTCTGAGAAGTTCTGCATACGATTTCGACAGGTTTAGGAAGTTTTCGACAGGTTGGAATCGAGCATTTTGGTCCTTTCGCTAGGTTCTCAGATCCCTTCGATAGGTTTCGATAGGATGAATCCTCGCTTGGAGTTCCAACCTTCTCAGTCCTTGGTTTGAAGTATTTGACAGGTTAGAGAAACTCTTTGACAGGTTGGAAAATCATTTCAACAGGTTCCGCTCTTCATTCCGCCATTTTGATAGGTTTGCTTTCAGTCTTATCGAAAGGCTCAATCACCGTTTGATAGGTTCTGTTCCAACATCCTCATCTCGATAGGTTCAAGAAACCATTCGATAGGTTCCTTTGACTCTTCAGGCAGGTTTTCGATAGGATGGTTTCTTCTTTCCTTTCAGCTACTTGATAGGTTCTGAGATCCTATCGAACTCCTTAATCCACACAAATTCATCCTTCTTCTGCCTTCAGATCCTATCGAAGTCCTCTTCAACTGCACGAATTCTTCCTTTCTTTGCTTTCAGCTCCTATCGACGTCTTCAGGTGACCAATCGATAGGACGTTCTCAACCTGTTTTCACTTCCTTTGCCTTGCCCTGCTGTAGCCACGCGCTCCAAGGTTCCAGTGATGTGCTACCCTCTGGTGTGCTATTGCTAGGTTTGTCCTGTGCTGAGAGATAGCTCCTTTTTAGGCATTCTTGAGTGATTTTCTATATTAGTACCTTCTTTATTGCTGTCTATAAAATGCACTTGACAAGAGCTTATTAGTGTGCTCACAGGTCTATCAATGGTCAGGTTATAGGGTGAAAAGTGGCATTTTTCACCACTTAACAAAAGGACATAGCTGTGACAAACCCAGCAGGGACTGCTGCAACACTGAGAAAGGACCTGATAATAAAATTTAACAAAACCCCGCGAGGCCCTATTTTATCTGGTAAGGCCTATCGCGCAGTTTATTTTGAACTGTGTGAGCAGTTATGTTTTCCTAGTAATTGCGCGACGGGTTACCTCTTGATACTCGTGAGGATCTATTTTTCACTGAATATGCAAGTCGCGCAGACCCATTGGAATTGTGTGATACCCATTTTAGTCCGTTGCTCTCACAAGGATGATTTGCATGTATATGAGCCTCGCGAGATCCAATCTAGAGCCTCGCGAAGCTCATGTTTTGAACTTATAAACCCTTGCGAACTCTCTCAGTCCATCTTCTTTCCAGAGCTCTCACAACCCATCTCCTGTCCAACCCTCCAACTTTCTTCACCATTGGCCATTGCTGCTCCACCACTCATCTTGCAACTCTCGCACTTTGTCCAACACATGATTCTGAGCATTTTGCATCGAGCAAGGTGCAGGTTGACCATCTGTGGAGCTACATTTGCAAAACCCTAGGTTTTAGGTGTAAGCTTTTAACTTTTAATCAACTTGTTATCTTTAATTGGTGATTTTTCAGTAATAGTTAGATTTTAGGGATTTATTTATGTGAAGACACCTCTGTAGATCTGCAATTAACTAGGGTTTTAATTTCAAGAGTCAAACCCTAGGTTTTTGGGATAAATGGTAGGCTGCTCCAAGTTTGTGGGTAACCTAGATGATCTGTTGATGCCTCCATCTACCGAACTCCCTGCCCCCACTAGGAAATCGGTGAGAATAGCAGAGGCTTCCATGGGGAAAGCCACTGATGCTCATGTTCCTCAATCTGAGCCTGTAGTGGAAAAGACTAAACAGAGGGCTGCCCCAGTAAAAAGGGTCAGAACCGTTTCCACAAGCCCTAAGAAATCAAAGAAAAAGTAAAAGAAAGGCAAGGAGGTTGTCCCAAAGACCAATCCATCGACAACTCCTTCTGATTTCATGGCTACCATTAAATTAGAGCCTGAGATTGCCTTTGATAAGGCATTTTTTTAGGAAGAACCCTTGGCTGCTACATCCATAGAATTCCTAACCAAGGCCTCCCTGTTACCCTTGCTCAGGCCCCCATTGCAGTTAGTCTTTCCTAGGCTAGTGCAGCTGTTCTATCAGAACATCAGGGTTAAGATAGGTGATGATGGAAACCCTGTGCTGTTGAGCTTGATAGATGACTTTGAAATGCTGGTAGACCTAGCTGGGATAGCAAGAATCCTAGGTATACCAGCTACCTACAACCCTGAGTGCGGCTTGGGAGCACCTCTGACTGCCACCATTCCAGAGATTGCAAAGAAGATTGCAGGAGGGATTACAGCATCAAGGGTGTCTATCAGAAAAAGAGACTTGGATCCAAGCCTACTGTTTATGGATGGAGTGTTGAGGAAAAATATTTTCTGCTCTAAACACCAGCAAGAGAGAAGGGCACCCATAGCTAATGCCTCCTATTCCTTCTCCTTTGGGCATTACATTGTGTTGCCCAGATCATATTTGAGGGGATGAAAGACATCCATGAGAAGGTGCAGAAAAAGTAGAAGCCTCATTCCCTGCCTTATTGCAGATTGATCACTGCCCTGCTGAAGTAAGGGAGTTACCAATTCCAGATTGAGGAGGAGATAGTGACCTTGCCCCTACTAAATGTGGGAAGAAACAATGGGGAATTAGCCAAACAATGATGATGAAGAAGAAAGAAAGAATGATGGTGATGCATTACCATCCAAGAAGCAGCTTCTAGCTCACCATCGCATGCGATCACCACGATACATCTATCATACCTTCCATCCGTACCTCACCCATTACCTCCTCGCCCATTACCTCATCACCCATTACCTCACCTGCACCTACCACCTTTCCCACACCTTCCTTCATTATTCCCCAGCCCACCATCCCTATTGTGTCCATATCTATGCCTATGCCCACAATCCCTACCCCACAACCCACTCCATCTCAAGCCACCACTACACCTCTACCCATATATCATCCATACCCCTCCACACCTACCAAGAAAATATACTCCAGGAGGATATCTTTTTTAGCCACTCCACCACCCAGACCCAGAACCATACCCATTCCTAGTGCCAATTCTGAACCCATTCCAGTAACCCAACCCATTTCACCCCCCCTACCACTAATATACCCAGCCCCACACCAACCCCACCATCCCCTTTCCATATGCCTGAGATTGACCTAGTCCACCCCATGGATTCCCCTACCCATTCCATTCCCTTGTCTCCCTCACATGACCAAGAAACCTTCCCAACTGAGGGGTACTCCGCCATGATGGAATTCATCATGGGTGACATCAGGTATGAGTACACGCCTCTCCCTGATTCCCCACAGCCCACCCAATTTCAGCATGCCTCTACTTCCCCTTTCCAACCTATCTCCACTTCCACCCATCAACATCAGCCACACCTGACCCCTTACCCCAAATTCTTAGCCTCCTTCTTTCCCTCCAAACCCAAATGATGGCCAACACCCAAAGCTAAACAACCATTTAGTTCAGCCTTCAAGCCATTCAATCAACCCTACAAAACCTTGCCCCCACAACTCAGCCACTTTTATCACCACCCTTACCACAGCCTACCCCTCCACCTGAGCCTACCATAGCCACAGCAAAGATGGCCACCCAAACTAACCATGAGCCTGACCCTAACCCTATAGAGCTACCCCTTATTGAACCATCTCTGGCCTCCTCCTCCCCACAACCCCAACCTGAAGTAGAGGAACTGTCAGTCCTGCTCCCTACCTTTACCTCTACTTCTGCCTAAACTGAGGAGATGTTCACTACTCCTCCTCCTTCCCTCCCTACCTCACCTTCAGTGGCCACGCAGATGCTGCCACAACTGTGGATGAGCTGCTCTATACTTTCTCAGTTGTCACCCAAACTGATCTTGAGGAATAGGAAGTCCCCCTACCAATACCCTCTACCTCCACCCTACCCAATCCCTACCCCAGCATGGAGGACCCAACTGAGAGGACAATGGTCCTTGCTTCCTCATTAACCCCCCCACCATGTGTAGCTCTTAAGAGAGCCATAGATGAAAACCCTTACATCAATAGGGATGTCATCAGAGGGATGGCAGAGCTAAACACCAAGGTGAAACAACATTTCCTAGCTGAGATTGAGCAGTTGAAGCTGGAGCATAGAGTAGACAAGAGGAAGACAGAGCAAGCTATGGTTCGAGCAATGGGCTTGTACCTAGAGCCTAAAGCAAAGGCAGAAGAGTTGGAAGAACAACTCAAAAATGCTAAAGTGGTCATCCATATCATTGAAGAGAGAGCTGACAAATATCTCCAACTGGCAGATTCACTTCAGACAACCTTGACCACCATGAAAGCCCAACAAATGACCAAGCTGTCAACAGCTCCGGGCATTCAAATTAATGAGCCCTCCCAACTTCCACAGCAAAAAAGCAGCACCATGCAACACCATGAGAAGAAAAACTACTACCAAAAGAACTAAAGTTGGTGCTGCCACAACCAAGGGTGTTAAGAAACAAAAAGAAAAATCTCAAGAAGAAATCAATTTAGACTCAGATTCTGCTTAGAATGTAGTTTGGGTTGTGTACTTATAGTCTGTCGTCATTTTCTATTCTAGGTAGTTTTGTTTGTAATTTCATCTCTATGGTTTTTGTACACTTTTGTAATTTTTTTTTGTAGTTTCACTGTTGTATATATGCTTTTATTAATGAAATTTCTTGTCTCATTACTCCATTTCCTTTTTACTTGCACTATCTTTCTTTCTTACATTTATCATTTCTAGTGATTTTGTGTTGCTACCCTGCTGTCCCTCTCCATGTATTTTGCAACAGTGAGGACACTGTTCCTCATAGGTTTGGGGGTATGGCAGGGTATGTCAATGGATTATTTAACCTAAGTGCAGCAGTAGTAAGTGAGTAGGAATGAATAGAGTGAAGTTCACTTAAGAAATTTTGAAAATGAGGAAATTTAAAAATCTATGCAAATTTTTAACATGAAAATAATTTAAAATTCAGCACTTCCATGAGGTGAACATCAGAAAAATTCATTTTTTCCAGCACTTAGTGAACCATTAAGGAGAGAGAAAGGTGAGAACATGCCCATGAATTCAATTGAAGACCATACCTAGTGAGATTTGGGCCTACAAAATTTTTCTTCTTAAAGAATGTATATGGAAAACCTTTTCAGCTCTGACTGATTGACTCAAAATTTTCTCACTAGAAGTTAGGCGTCCCAAGTTGAAACTGCGGACAACACTCATAACACTGAGGAGATGATCAAGGCCTTCATTTGGGTAGTTTGAGCCTAAAAGTACCGACCCATTGAAACTTCCCTTTTGCATACACTTTTTGAGCCTTCAAATCAATTTTTCTTCAAGGTACACCAGAGTACATGCACCTCAACCTACAGACTTGATTCAACCCTACCCTCACTCTGAGATTTCAAAAGGTAAAGGAGAAGAAGTTGAAGAAAACAAGGTGGGTGCAACATTTGGTGAATGGAGAAGAGAAACAATTTATAAATAGAAGTGTGACAGTGGTATGTGAGTGGTATCCCATAAAAATAAAAACAAAAAAATAAAAGAAAAGGGAAGCCAAGAGGATAATTTCATCTGAAAATTGAAATGAAGAAGAGAAGCTGGCCACTTTAAATCTGAAAAATGTCAAATAAGATGAAGGATGTTGAACTCAAGAAGGTGAAGTCATGAATCACCTCCTAAACCTGCTGATTTCTCATTTAGAATCCTTTTCCCCCTTCCATTCTTTTCACACATCACCCATAAGCCACATTCCAACCCAATTAAAAGACCTTGTGAGCCAAAGTCAAATGAAATGTCATGTGGAGATGAGGAGCTGTCTGATCTATGGTGAGGAATGCTTGATGATGTCAGGAATTAGGAGCACATGCCTATGCTCATGCTTGTAGACCCATTTGGGGTTTGTAACTGTTCTTGAGCTTGAGTGAACTGAAACACCCTTTAAATTCAATTGTGAGAGACAGCCCTGGTGAGCATTGGGTCTGATATTGAACTGATTGGGAATTGTTTAAACCTCTACTTCAAATTAATGGTAAGTTAAGTACTAATTTGTTTACACTATCTTCAAATGTAAACTAATTGGAAGTAATGTGCATACATGCAGGATTTTTTGTGTTAATTGGTTGCATATATTATTTTAGAATTCCTCTAATGTGAAAAATCAAAGGTGGACCAATACTTTATTTGTTGAAACTGATTTGAGAATATTTACACTTGTGTTAACTGTTTTGTTGAGAAGTTTGTGGGTATCTTCATTAAAAATCCTCAGGAGACTTCACTCCTCCACTAGGGATCGCCTAGGAGTTTAAAAGGCATGATGCATAAGCTAAATGCATCTATGCTCCCTATGAAAGTGGCATCTACATTCTTAGAGTAGTTGTTTAATTTTTCTTTTGCTCGAGGACTAGAAAAGATTAGGTTTGGGGGTGTGTGTTAAGTAGTGAAAAATACCATTTTTCACCCCTAAACATGAGCCTTGAAAGACCCTTGAGAAGACTAAATAAGTGCTTTAGTGTGCATTTTACAGCTAACCAATCAGACAGGTCCAAATCCGAAAAGCATCCCAAAAAGATCAAAAAGCTGACAGCTCATGTCAAGTTTAAAGAAGGAGTGAAGAAAGCTTGACCTCGCAATGGCTAAGAGGGTCTAAAAAGCGGACAAAGACACAGAAGCAAGAGAGAGCCATTACATGAAGAAAAATCAAGTTAAAAGTCAATTAGCAAGAAGAATGGGAGCCTAGAGTTCAATTCAAAGAAAGACTACTATTCAAAAGAACTTGCACTTTTAAGTAAGAACCTTGAACTTTGCGAAAGAAGAAAACACTCCTCGAAAAGAAGATTGAACTTTGCGAGCGAGCTTGAAGTCATTGAACTTTGCGAAAAGGCCCCACGAACTTCTGCGAAAAGGTATTACGGAGATTAGCGGCTTTAACAAGGGCAATTCGATGTCTAACTTTGCACGCGCCCCAATGCATTGAAAAGCCCGGAGACATTAGGAAGATTACAGCACAAACGAAGGCATATTCCACCCCATGTGAACACCCAAGATGAAATTACTTGGCGGGAACTTCTAGAAACTCTAACAAACATTCAAAATGCATATGAAATTGATGCCTCTGTTTCACGATTGGTGAACGGATCAAGCAATTCGATTGGCAAAACGGTCTGGATCACGGTGCTCGACTCTATTGGTTGATCTGAGATCTATCAATTACGATTGGTTGATACACATTTGGAGGAAAACTATAAATAGGCAGACCATTTGCCCAATTTGGGTATCCAGTTTTAGAGTTTTCATCTGTTTCCCTCATTCGGTCGGATAGCTTATCCCAGAACCCCTGTAATCCTTCTTGTAGTTTACCTTTGAGAGCCATTGTGGTGATTTGTACTTCCAAGTTGGATTCAAGGCGCTGTAAGTCGAGGGCTCTCTGAAGCTCGGGTTTGTAAGTCGAGGGCTCTCTAAAGCCGTGCTCTGTAATTGTAATTTTGGATTTTAAAGGTTGTAATTTGTGTCTTCTCCATTGGAGTCATGTCGAGGTTACGAATGTTCACCTTAGTGCATTAGACTTCTTTAGATTCACTCATCGCATGCAACTTCCTTAATTCATCACATGCGAATTAGCGTTGGTAACCTAATTCTAGCGACATTCTGATGTTCATGTTACGAACTAAAGAATAGGCCACAACTATTGGATGATCTGTGACCATTTAAGTGAATGATCCACGATATAAGTCTAAACCTATTCCTTAATTTGGATTTATTTCTCTTACATACTGTCTTTGGTAGCGGATGAAGATTGAATCTGCTACTGTTGAACTCTGATTCTCCATTAAAATTGAGAGGCTAAAGTACATGAAGCTATTATTTACGCATTTGTCTTATTTTAAACATCTCCCCAACTCGGATCTGGATCATGTAGTTAGTTCTTTTCTTTATTTGCTTATAGTTAAATGTGACACAATCCAACCTCTCTTTTATCTATTCTTTTTTAGATAATTATAGAGGCGGATCTGGTAGCTCGGATCACGGAGGTTTATCTTAAATTTTAAATCAATTCACATGTGGGATCTTTTACTCACTTACATTTAAAACTTGCTACAATTGGCCACGATCTTGCAGGCGGTGTTAGCCAATGTCTTGATATCCCTTTCATAAGTTAACATCCATATAACCTAGCATTCTTTAATTCTTTAATTTTTGATTCATAATGCACACAATTATATGGCACACTTGGGCGACAACAAGTTTTTGGCGTTCTTGAGAAGTTTGTTCTAAAATTAGATAGACCTAAGTTTTCTATTTTGTAGATTTGATTTTATTTTAATTTTTGCTTTAAAACTGCACTTTGCATTCCAAGTGCTTGATTAAATGTCTCTGATTTTGTATAGAAAACACATTTCTTGCGGTAAATTTTTATTTTTTATTTTTACGAGTTTTATTCTTTTGCCTTCTAGTTATTTGAATAAATCTTCTTGCCCTCTTTTGTCTTTTGTCAAATTTGGGCGTGCTTTGAGTTTTCTTTTATTTTTGTCAATACTTGAATAAAGTCTTCTTCTGTTTTGGATGTTTGCGGATCTGGGCGGTAGTCAACAAGAACATCTGGACCAAAATTGGGCAGATCTGCTTGAGTTTGCATCCTTCTCCTTTGCATTCATTTTCTATTTTAAATTCTTGAGAACCAGCAATTCTGTGTTTAATGTTTATTTTGATTATAATTTCTGCATCTTTTAGGCATGCTTGATTTTTTATTTTTTACAAAACCAAATACAAAATAAAAAGAAAATTTAACACAAATAGAAAATCTACGAGTTGTTTCTCATTATTTTTGATAGTAAATAAGGGCTCTTGTTGAGCTGCAATCAAACAAGTAAAAAAAATAATAATAATAAAAAAATGAAAATTATAAAACAATATAGATATCTTAGGATGAAATTTGTTTTCTCATTTGCATCCACTTTTCCCATCGGACTCTTTGAGATCAAGGAATCATGTAGGATAATGAGTGTGAATCATAGGCTGTTTTGAATATTCGGATACATTTATCCAAGAAGGCCTTTCTTTGTGGAAAATCAACCAAGTGCTATCAATTGCAACACCACCTAAGATGCAAGACCACAGAATCCCCACAATCCCTGCATCATTGGGAGCACACCATTGAGAAAGCCTTGCTAGATCAGGTGCTAGTGTCAAACTGCTTCCCTATTACATCTATGAGAAGCTAGGTTTGGGAGAATTGAAACCCACTCAAGTGGTGTTACTGACTAGGCAGCAGATCTGAAAGGAAACCTATGGGGTTGATTGAAGATGTTTTGGTAGGAGTAGGCAAGTTTTCTACCTGCTGACTTTTGGTGTTGGACATGGAACCAACCAAAAGTACCTTGCCATCTGTCGTTACAGGAAGACCATTCACAGCTCTGACTAATGCATGCATTCAATGCAGTGCGGCATCATGGAGGTGTCTTTTGGAAATATGAAAGTTAAATTGAATGTGTATAATCTTTGTTACTCAACCTCAATTCTCTGGCGAGGAATGTTTCCATGTTGACATCATTGATGGTGGTGGAGAGTCTTTACAAACATTTACGCAAGGTAAAGACTCCACCACGAATTTAAAAATGATTGGGGATCCGAGAAAAGAAGGAAAAGGGAGATCAAATTCAGCAGGGAATTACGCTTTGTGCAAGGCACTCTGTGATCATCAAGTTCTCTCTCTTGGAGACTGCTCCTCTCCCTCTTCCACAAGTTACCAAGGTACCTTTCTTGCCCTCTTTTCTCGACAATTGGAACTCAAAGCGGCTCCCAAAAATCTGAAATATGTGTTTTGGGAGATCATCAAACACTACCTGTGG
Source organism: Chloranthus sessilifolius (assembly GCA_021018995.1). Classification (NCBI taxonomy): domain Eukaryota; kingdom Viridiplantae; phylum Streptophyta; class Magnoliopsida; order Chloranthales; family Chloranthaceae; genus Chloranthus; species Chloranthus sessilifolius. Next base: position 101,553,412 of record CM037584.1, on the reverse strand, counting down.
TTATTTCTTCCTCCCTTACCAAGGTGCAAGAAGAGGTGCTGATGGTAGTTCTAAAACTGCACAAGAAAGCAATTGGGTGGACCAGTGCTGGTTTAGGTGGAATAAACCCAGCTGTATGCATGCATAAGATCCACACGGAAGAGGATGCCAAGCCTTCTAGAGAAATGCAAAGAAGGTTGAATCCTCACATGCAAGAAAGTGGTAATGAAGGAAGTTGTCAAGGCTGAATCTTTGGGATCATTTACCCCATTTGATTACCTTGGGTAGCACCCACACGGTGGTGCCTAGAAATCAGCATCCATTATAGCAATTGTGAATCTGGTAAACTTATGTCCACCAGGACAAACAAGCTGGATGGAGAAGCGCATAGACTACTGAAAATTAAATACCATGACAAGGAAGACCATTTCCCCTCCCTTCATTGACCAAATCCTTGATAAGCTTGCGAGGCAAAGCTTACTCACTTCCTTGATGGGTACTCTGGTTACAACGGATCACTGTGTACCACAGGACCAAGAAAAGACCACCTTCACCTTTGGCACTTTTGCCTATAGGAGGATGCCCTTTGGTCTTTGCAATGCCCACTACTTTTCAAAGATGCATGTATGCCATCTTTTGACATGATTGATCAATTCATGGAGATCTTCATGGATGACTTTTCAATTTATGGAGCGGCTTTTCCCAATGCTTACACCACCTCAAGTTGGTGTTGCAAAGATGTGAAGAAACCAATTTGGTTCTAAAATTTGGGAAAAGAGTCATTTTATGGTCACCAAGGCATTGTCCTAGGACATGTGGTCTCCCATAAAGGCATAGAGGTGGACCAAGCAAAAATTGATCTAATTGCACATTTGCCTCCTCCAGGCTTTAAGCAAATCGAGAAGTTTCTTAGGGCATGCGAGGATTTTATAGGAGGTTCATCAAAGATTTGATAAAATTTCAAGCCACTCTGTCATTTCTTGTGTCAAGATGTTCCTTTTGTGTTTACTAATGAATGCATGTGACCTTTGAGGTCCTTAAGAAATGTCGATTTGGCTCCATCTTAGTCCCCGACTATTCGGTGCCCTTTGGTGATGTGTGATGCATCGGACTATGCCCTAGGAGCTGTCCTAGGCGGAGAAAGATAAGCTTCCCCATGTCATAGCTTATGCGGCGGATCCATGATAGATGCCCAGCTCAACTACACAACAAGCGAGAAAGAGCTGCTGGCCATTGTGTTTGCATTGGAAAAATTCGGGCCTTATGTTTTAGGTTCACAAATTGTGGTGTTTCTTGACCACTCTGCCCTAAAGTACCTTACGTCTAAGAAGGATACCAAGCCAGTTAATCGGTGGATCCTCCTATTACGAGTTTGATCTCTGATTAAGGATAAGAAAGGAGTGGAGAATGTGGTGGTGATCACTTATCCGAATTCTCAATCTTGAGGATGATAGCTTACCCATTAATGAATCATTTCACGATGAGCAACTTTTGCCATCAATACCCACGATCCTTGGTTTGCAAACATAGTCAACTTCTTGGCTATTGGGGATTCCTCAACATTGGAATAGAATGGATAAAGATCTTTTCTTCTCACAAGTTAAACATTTCATTTGGGAAGATCCTTATCTATTCAAGAATTGTGCGAACCAAGTGATCGAGAAAGTGTGTCCGGACCATGAATTCCACGGCATATTGTCAATGTGTCATGAGCACTGTGGAGGCCATTTAAATTAGCAATAAAACAGCTGCAAAACTTGTGCAGTGTGGTTTCTATTGCCCCCCAATCTTTAAAGATGCCTTCTGACCTTGTAAATCTTGCGAGCGCCAAAAAGCTGGCGATTTCCAAAAGAAACTCAATACCCTATGACCAATCACAGTAAGTTGAGTTGTTTGATGTTTGGGGCATAGATTTTATGGGCCCTTTCCCCTTCTAATGGAAACAATTTCATCTTGGTAGTGGATTATGTCTCCAAGTGGATTGAGGCCATAGCTACCAAATCAATGATCACAAAGTGGTTTTAAGATTCCTCAAAGACCACATTTTTCCAGTTGGATTCCCAGGCCATCATTAGTGATGGGGAAAACACTTTTACAGCATGACGGTTTGACTCTCTATTAAAAAGTACTACTGTCACTCACAGAGTAACCACTCCCTATCATCCACAAACGGTGGGCGGTGGAATTTCAAATAGAGATCAAACACATTTGGAAAAAAGCATGAAGAAGGGCAGAAAGAATTTGGTCCTTTAAGCTTAATGATGCTTTGTGGGCATCTGAGCGCCTACAAGACTCCTATAGGGATGTCCCTTTGATTTGGTTTATGGCAAGGCATGCCATCTACGATGAATTAGAATATAAGGCCTTGTGGGCAATCAAAACTTTTAATATGGATCTAGCTGCTGCTGGTAACCACAGAAGCTTCAACTCAGCAGCTGGAAGAGCGAGGATGGATGCCTACACTAGCTCCAGTTGTACAAAGAAAAGGTTAAATCATTCCATGATAGGAGCCTCATGAGAAAAGAGTTCATACCAGGGGTCCAAGGTATGGTTATTCAACTCTAAACTTAAATTCTTTCACAGCAAATTGAGATCCAAATGGGAAGGGCCATACAACATCATCAAGGCCTCCCCTCGGGGGCTGTGGATATTTCGGATCCCAAGGATGGAAGAATACTCAAGGTAAATGGTGAGGCTCAAACCATGCATTGAAAACACCAGAGCCCTTGCTGCCCACCTATCATCATGAATCTCCAAAATCGATGGTAGAAAAGTGTATAATATGTTTGTACAACATTGTTTTTCGATTTTTCTTTGTTTACATCTATTTTTCTTGTATCGCATAGTGTAAATACACTTCAAAGTTCAAATGTAAAATAAAAGTACTTTTGAAAAGTTCAAAGTTCTATTGAATTGATTACGGAGGTAATGAACTACTCGAAAAGAACCATGTTACATTGAATAGAATTTCCTTTTGAATAGAAAATGCAGGGAGAAGTCCTTTGCAAAAGATCTTTACGGAGCAGTTTACTAATTTTTCATTTTACGTGAGTACAGTTAGTTTCTAACTTTGTTTCCCTATTTTGCATTCACAAATTCTGTTTTGTATCAACACTTTTCTATTTTTTTAACTTTATATTGAGTCCTTACCTTGTTTTCTTGTTTCTCGCTATTAGCATTAGTTTCCTTCCATTTGCATAGTAATCCTTCTATTTTTAGATTTTATTTAGCGTTCTAGCGTTGGTTTGTTGATTTTCTTGCATTTGTATATCATGTTTTCCATTTCCTTGCTCATATCTTGATTCTACATTTTTATTTCTCTTGCATATAGTTTAGATTTTTTACATTCTTAGTTTTCTTTCTTCTTTTACCTGCGCCCTAGTCTCTCATTGTCTAGAACATTGAGGACAATGTTCATCTTAGGTTTGGGGGTATGGCAAGCAGGTCCTTGCCCATGGGATAATTAGCATAAGGGCATCACAATCACCAAAGTAATCGAAATGAATCAATTTACTTAAGAATCATGACAATGTGGAAATTTTAAAATTTTCTTTGCAAGAATTTAGACATTCTAAACCCTACAATATTCCACATTTCCATGATGTTAACACCAGGAAAATACACTTGTATTAGCACATAGCAAGTCCACGAGGAAGAGAAAAAGGTAAAGATATACTTAAAAGCTCAAGGAAAAACCATAACGATTGAGAATTGAGCCTATATGTTTTACATCTCTGTTGAAGAGTGGTGAGGCAACCCTTTTACGATTCAAAAATTTGGTGAGGCATTAGATCCACTAGAAATTAGGAAACTCCAAATCAAAACAAACAACGACATTCATGAAAGCGAGGAAAAGATCAAGGCCTTCTTTGGGCGACAGCTTATGAGAACCAACCAAGAAAGATGCCCTTGTTTGTACCCCAATTGAGCTATAAATCCTACAATGCTTCATCAAAACACCCATTTTTCTTTTTGAACCAATGGAACCAATTGACCTTCCCTCACCTTGAGAATTAGGGAGTTAAAGGAGAAAAAGTAAAGATGGAACATTTACGGGCAAATATCAAAATAAATGAAGAAGAAATACCTCAAAAATGGGCGTATGGTGTGAGAAAGTAAAGAAAAACAATGTGAAAAAAAGCAAGCAAAAAAAGGCAAAAGGGGAACTTTATGTTGAAAATTCAAGATCAAAGGAAGAAGAAGAGTACTTTGAACACGAGAATCTCAAAGAAGCTAAACTCAAGAAGGTGGAGTCATGAACCACCTCCTTCAATTCTGACTTCTCAAAATCAAACACTGTTCAACCTTCCTATCCACAAACCTCCTCCACGAGCCATACAACAAACCCACCTAAAAGTCCTTGTGATCCAAAGTTGAGTGAGCTGTCATGTGGAGATAGCGGTTTCCCAATCTATGGTGAGGAGATGTCAAGGATGCCACGAGAATCATGCCTATGCTCATGCTTACAAATCCATTTGGAAGATGTAAGCGCTCTTGAGCTTGAGTGAAAATGAACCCTTCAACAAAAATCTTGATGAGAGTACACCACAGTAAGTGTTTGGGTTGGAACTTGAGCACATTAAGTATGACTTATAACCTAATTTTTATTCAAATGATGAACTCTGGCGACACATTTGCATGATTTCTATGGCTGCTCACAGTTGGAAAAAGAGTGAAACATTCATAAGGTTTATAATAGTTGAAATCCCCTTGCAAACAATAAACCTAATTTTCTGTTTAAACATTCATTCAACTGTTACCAATTTTGATCTTTGATTGCTCATGGGATGACAGGTGCACTAATGCCAATGTCCCATGGAGAAGTTTGTGGTACCTTCTTTGAAAACCCTCAGGAGACTTCACTCCTCCTCTATGGATCACCTAGGGGTTTAAAAGGCTTGTTGCATATGCTAAATGCACTGCTTCCTACAAAAGTGGCTCTTTATTTTGCTTTTACGTTTCTTTGCTCGGGGACTAGCAAAGCTTAGGTTTAGGGGTGTGTTAAGTAGTGAAAAATACCATTTTCACCCCTAAACATGAGCCTTGAAAGACCCTTGAAGACTAAATAAGTGCTTTAGTGTGCATTTTCTAACCAATCAGACGAGGTCCAAATCCAAAAGCATCCCAAAAGATCAAAAGGCGTGACTCATGTCAAGTTTAAAGAAGGAGTGAAAAGCGACCTCAATGTGGCTAAAGAGGGTCTAAAGAAGCGGACAAAGACACGAAGCAAGAGAGCCATTACATGAAAAAATCAAGTTAAAAGTCAATTAAGAAGAATGGGAGCCTAGAGTTCAATTCGCAAAGAACTTCTACTATTACAAAAGAACTTGCACTTTTAAGTAAGAACCTTGAACTTTGCGAAAGAAGAAAACACTCCTCGAAAGAAGATTGAACTTTACGAGCTTGAAGTCATTGAACTTTGCGGCATTTGAACTTCTGCGAAAAGGTATTACGGAGATTCGCGGCTTTAACAAGGGCAATTGATGTCTCGCAGCGCTAATGCATTGAAAAGTCGAGAGACATTAGGAAGATTCTGAGCACGAACCAAAGGCATATGCCACCTCATGTGAACACCCAAAGATGAAATTACTTGGCGGGAACTCCTAGAAACTCTAATAAACATTCAAAATGCATATCAGAATTGATGCCTCTGTTTCCTGATTGGTGAACGGATCAAGCGATTACGATTGGCGAAACGGATCTGGATCACAGTGCTCGACTCTATTGGTTGATACAGATCTATCCAATTCGATTGGTTGATACACATTTGAGTGGCTTAGGAAAACTATAAATAGGCGAACCATTTGCCCAATTTGGGCATCCAGTTTTAGAGTTTTCATCTCTGTTTCCCTCATTAGGTCGGATAGCTTATGAACCCACTGTAATCCTTCTTGTAGTTTACCTTTGAGAGCCATTGTGAGTGATTTGTACTTCCAAGTTCGGATTCAAGGCTGTAAGTCCGGGGCTCTCTAAAGCCGTGCTTTCTGTAATTGTAATTTTGGATTTTAAAGGTTGCGATAATTTGTGTCTTCTCCATTGGAGTCATGTCGAGGGTTACGAATGTTCACCTTAGTGCATTAGACTTCTTTAGATTCACTCATCCTCATGCAACTTCCTTAATTCATCACCCCAATGCGAATTAGCGTTGGTAACCTAATTCTAGCGGCATTTCTGATGATGTTCATGTTACGAACTAAAGAATAGGCCCTGACTAGGCAGCGGATCTGTGACCATTTAAGTGGAGGATCACATATAAGTCTAAACCTATTCCTTAATTCGGATTTATTTCTCTTACATCTGTCTTTGGTAGCGGATGAAGATTGAATCTGCTTTCTTGAACTCTGATTCTCCATTAAAATTGAGGCTAAAGTACATGAAGCTATTATTTCTGCATTTGTCTTATTTTAAACATCTCCCCAACTCGGATCTGGATCATGTAGTTAGTTCTTTTCTTTATTTGCTTATAGTTAAATGTGACACAATCCAACACTCTCTTTTATCTATTCTTTTTTTTAGATAATTATAGAGCCAGATCTGGTAGCACAGATCTGGAGGTTTATCTTAAATTTTAAATCAATTCCCTGTGGACGATCTTTTACTCACTTACATTTAAAACTTGCTACAATTGGCCCTGATCTTGCAGGCCAGTGTTAGCCCCAATGTGCTGATATCCCTTTCATAAGTTAACATCCATATAACCTAGCATTCTTTAATTCTTTAATTTTTGATTCATAATGCACACAATTATGGCACACTTGGAGCGACAACAGTGTGTTAAGCACTAAAAAATACCAATTTTCACCTTTGAACCTAGCCTTTGCTACTCCTTGTAGCCATCTAATAATTACATTTTGAGTTTGTTTTATAGTTAGAAATAACCATTGCAGCTTAGCACAACTATCACCTTTGTGAGGTCAAAATGAGAAGCTCTAAAGCCAAACTGTGCACTAGAGCCAAGAACAGATGAAACACCATGGTGGTACACACCATGGTGACTATTTTGATTGCCTAGGTGGCCCCTGGAAGTCCATTGGATGAGAGAAATGAGGACTAGAACAGAAGAGAGTGCTGCAGTAGCTTCGACACTGCATCAGAGAGTCAGAAAACAAGCCTCGCGCTACTGAATTCACCTTCGCAAAGCTGTCATGCAGCTCAAGTGGCCCGGGAATGAACCTCGTGAACACATCGCAAGGCTAGGAGCCTGCAGCACACTTTAACCTCGCGCACATGTCACGCAGATCAGTGGAGAGAGGGCTTCAGAATATTTCTCGCGAAGATCTCGCAGAGCTTAGTTCATCAAGGCGATTGCGCTGAAATTGTCATGAGGTTCAACGTGCAGATCAGTTATACTAGGCGTTAACATGTCGTGCAACTGTTGCAAAGACGAGCTTCAAAAATTCCATGTGCGCAGCTCTCACGCACTTCAGAGAAAATCCATCTGTGCGAGATATGAGCTTTCATAAAAAAGCAGCCTCGTGAGTTGTATGATTCAAGGAAAGTTTAGCCTCGCGAGCTTCTTAATGTGCTAAGTCTAGCCTCACGACCAGTGTGCAGAGCCACGCGAAAGGCACTTCAAGACTACTTTAGCCGCTCGACAAGCCAAACCTATCTTGGCGACCAGCTACGCGAGACCCTCGCGACTGGAATCACCTAAAGCCATCTGCATGAGCCATATGCTTTCAAGTAAATCTCAGCCTCACGAGCAGACTTCAGAGCCACACGAATTGGGAATTCATGCTATTCCAGCTACGCGAAGCTCGGGTTCCAACTTCTCATTCCATGATCTGGGACCCTTTGAGAATTTTCACACTTCTAGGGCACTCATCCTGAGGCCCTAATCTATCTCCACACATCCCGAGGCATCTAAGGGCTGCAAAGGAGCCACACATACAATGAAATTAGGGTTTTCTTCCCTACTGGCCAAGACATTAGTGACTAAGTATATAAGTTGTAATCTAGTTTAGAAATACATCTCTTCCTCAACCTAAAATCGGCTGAGAGCTAAAGGCAGATTGGGGTTAGGATTAGGTCATCTTCTCCATTTTCTTCTTCCTTAGTCCATCACTTGCTTGCTAATTTCTTTTGCAAGTAGATAGGTAATTTCAGTTTTGTAATGAGGATTGCATGAGCATTGGGTGCTGATTTGGAGTCTACAATGGTTGTGGCCTTGAGGGCAAAACATTGTAAGTTTTGTTTCAATCAATGCAATGTCATTTTATAGCTTATTTGAATCTATATTTGTCTGTGTTTTACACATGGGTTTCTAAGGATTTAATACACCCATGGTTGCTTGAGCTTGTAGCCTTGCAACCATGTTGGTAGAGCAGTGATCTTGTTCTCTCTTAGTCATCTGTGAGGAAGATAACCTCTGTGGATAGCCTGTGACCATTTAAATGGAATGACTATAGCCCTAGGGTTGATCTGAGTCACAGACCTAAGATGGATTCTTCCTCTCTGCACTTGAGCTTATAGCCTTGTGAGAGATAGTTGTCGATCCAAACTCCCCTGTGTATTGCAATGCCATAATTAGAGTTTAGATCTGATTCTCTGTAGGGATTACAGACTTGTGAGTTGGGTCATTGCAGTCCTTTTGTAGCAATGACTAGCTGATTTTAGAGCTCCATTCAGTTTTTGACTTGAGGTGATTTCCACCTGATTTTAAGGATTGTTTGCTCCTATGGATGCATGAGATTGTAGCCTTGCAAACATAGTGTCTGCAATGATTTTCCTATTCTGATTTAATCCATTGATTGGAAGAAATCTCTAGGATAGTATGTGACCATTCAAGTGGACAGATTATAGCCTTAGGATCAATCCATTCAAGTGATTGAGGCTCCTCCCTTGGATAGTCTGTGACCATTTAAGTGGACAGATTATAGCCTTAAGAGTAGTCTAAATCACAAGGGTTGATTTGGATTTTCTACCTTACTGATGAGCTTGTAGCCATTAGAAGGGCTACTACAGAATTTGGTTTAAATCTGAGTTATATCACTGATTTACTCCTACCTGCATACTTCTCACCATTTTGTCTTTATTTTATCACAAACCTTCATCACCTTCTTCATAAACCCTTTCTTTAGTATAGGACTGCACTTTCTTTCTCTTATTTTAGTTTTAGTTTAGTTGTGACACCCAACACCCTTTCATTAGGATTGATAGATTTGTAGCCAAATCTGGAGTCCCACTAATACAATCTTTTTTGGGTTCTAGATCAATTTCTCTGTGGGACAAATTCTTACTTGCTTTAAAACTTGCTACAACAGCCCTGAATCTTGTAGGACCATGATTTATATTTTTAGACTTGCTGTTTGTTGCTGTGTTTCCACTCCATGCTAACTCCTTTTGTTTTATTTTTATACTTTAAACCACACTATGTTTTCCAAATAAAAATCAGTAGCTAAGTTAAGCAATCTAAATATAAACTGAGCCAACACCCTCGCTCAAGTCCGACCAAATGATTGGGCTCGACTATGCTCAAAAGAGGACACATCACCTCATCCTATGGTTTAGGCATCAAACAAAAAGAGAGATGAGAGGACCACACTTATAAAGATAATAAATTTCTCTTTCCCATTCTCATCCCCATGCTGTGTACACCACATCCCAAAAAGATAATCGGTGTGATACCTGGTTTCTCCCTTTACAAAAGCAAAGAAAGATAAAACTTGTGTAAGATAATAGATTTCCCTTTTCCCATTTACATGTCTATGCAGTGCTTACACCACATCTTAAAAAGATAATTGGTGTGATGCCTCACTTCTCGTTTTTACAAAATTTGAAAAAAGCAATAAAAACATTAAGAAAATATATATATCAAAAAATATCAAACATGGGTTCTTATGCCCCTTCCTATGATGTTTTGATCTATGCAAAAAGTATGTGCAGGCCTAGGTCAACGACCCAACTCGCACTTCAAGGCATGAATCTTTACACGTAAAGCATCCTCCCAAACATTCCGATCTGTTATCCAGCGGCCATGAAGGCCCTTGTATCGCTCTGGGAAGCATTAGTAGCACCAAGAGCATCACTCAGGGCTCCTTCCAGATGAAGAACCTCACACTGTGCAACACCGGCTCTTGTTTCTGCAACATCAACTCTAACCTGTTGTTTCTCTAAACGCTCATGCAGGACCCACTTCTCATCTACCAATAGTTCAATCCCGGTCTGAAGTACTGACTCTTTCCTAGGACAAGGCCCCTCTATGCCACTACTCTCCGCCTGATCTAAGTAACGGGCAGAAGGCCTCTCAGATGATAGCCAAGCCTCGTACCCTGGAGAAGTCTAAAGAGAATCCCCTTGCTCCATGCCGTACATATGCGTCGACTGATGCATTTCCCAAAGGGAGGCTATCCTATCCAACTCTTCAGAGGACCCCCGAGAAAAAATCAGTCCACACAAGGGAGGTCTCTCCGAACAAGGTACCTGCTAAACATAACCAAACTGGTGCAACACCCGAGATGGGAAATAATAGGTGCTGCCAGTCAAGTCAAGAAGGGTGATACCCTCATAATCTCTGGATCGAACTATTGTGAAGGTCCTATCAAGCCATGGAAGCCTTCATATCAGCTTGGCCTCAGTCAGCCAAAGGTTCAACTCATGTATAGTCCCCTGTGGCAACTTATGGCATCAGTCCAAAAGGTAGCGAGCCACATCCCTGCGAATAACGTAGAAGTGGGGCACATACCCCAAAATGGTAAGATGCTCCCCGAGCCAGACCTAGAGCAGAATGGGGCATCCCCGGAGACACTCAACCTTGCCCAACGCAAACGCGTCGAGACAGCGATAAAGCTCCGCCAACACCAAATGCATCAAAGAACTGCCCTCTTCAAATTCCGCCAATATATCGCAGAGTGCGAGAGAGAAGTTCTCCCCCTCAATGTAAAAAAGGACCTCTGAGAGAAGGCAAATGGCGAAATCTTTCACATTATGGATATTTTTGACAGGCAATCTTTGCAAGCTTTCATCACCAAAAGTTCTCTCAGGAGTTTCATCAAACACCTGGTGGGCCCACCGATAAGGCTTTTCTCATAATCATCCTTCTTTAAGCCTAGAGTGGTATGGACGACTTTAGAATAACCCGATTTTGGCACCACCCTGGCAAGGCCTCGACGTAGCTTCAAAACCGACAGGTTGGGGAGCTCTTCAAGAGTTCGAGTTACCTCATGGGTCCCAAAGCGGAAGACATAGGTTTCCACTTCCCAATGAGAAACCGTCGCGTGAATAAGGTTTCAGAATGGAAGAACTTCAAGGAAAGACGAGAGACGAGTCTGCCCGAGCTGATCCAAACCTACAAGCTCGCTCTCGTTCAAGGTATCGAGCCATTTTTTCAAAAAATTAGGCCCCACACCCAAAGAGGGAAGTATAAAGGTCCCGGACCCCCCGGAGGGGTGGGGTCATGAAGCTGGTCCATGGTCATACAAAGACGTTTAAAGAATCACAATTCGATGTAAGTCAATGGACCCACCCTTGGGAAGAAAAGAATATATATATATATATATATATATATATATATATATATATGACAGCAAAACTCAAAACCCAACTCAAAACAATGAAAAAGGAGTGCATTCTTGAGCATTAAAGGCTCCCCACTTACCAGAAAGCACTTAGCGTGTATAATATACACGCTAGTTCAAAATTCCCTCTGATTTTGCCTAACAAAAGCTCCCCATAAATGACTAGTGTGTATATTATACACGCTAGGCCAAAATATTCCCAGATTTGCCTAGCGTGTATAATATACAAGCTAGGCCAGATAGCCAAAACAAAGAGGAGGGTGGCAAGTCTGTTTTAGCCACTCATTAGACCAGTCCACTTGCACACACTCTTTATTTATTTGCACCCCAGAGGATGAGCTGGGACACCCAGGCCCACCACATAACTTGTTTTACATGTTTTTTCTTTCTCTTTTATAGGTGCCACAGTAAAAGAGGACATACACAGACTTTGGCTTTTTTTGCCAATACACAACCTGGGGGGCATTGCTCCATTTGTCAATTCTATGGCCCATCCTGCAGGAAATCAAGTGTATCACATCCAAAAAAGAGAAGAGAGGAGGGAAATAACAAATAGAAAGAAGTAACCATTCCATTCAAAAAGGTCCAACCATTCATCATTATTACATGGCTCCCAAGTGTTTAAAAGTTCAATTTTGTTTCAAACAGGGTAAAAATAAAAGTTGCTCCTAATCAGTGCCCCTCGTCTTCTTCTGCCGACTCAAAGACGTCTGATACGTTCAAACATCCCCTACCTGCGACCACGCCTGGAACAGCCGGCTAAGCAATGAGCGCGACTCCCTCTCACGAGAACACTGAAGATATCACAATAGAAGGATCTATTAGGAGAAGGTATATAGCAGCAAGGATATAAACAGGGCAAACCAACGTTGTACTTACCACTTCGGTTTCCCGGAGATCAGAAATATGATGGTAATACTCTGCCTGTTGAACAGCTGACTCGCAAACCAACAAAAGGGTAAGAAAGTAAGCTCAATAACGTAAGAACACAAAAAAAGAAGCACGAAAAAATGGATGAAAATAGGCACATCTTTAAATATGAAAAAAAAGAGCTCACCCCTAGGACCAACTCAGGAGGAGGGACCCTAATCGCCTCGGTGGGGAGGCGAGCCCCCTCCGTCACATTAGCACACAAAGTCAAGATGAATGCATCGTCAAAATGCCTAAATGTCCCTGAAGGCCCGGCAATAAAGGTCCTCTGAGTCCCAATAGTAGATGTCCCTAAAGGCCCGACAGTAAAGGTCCCCTGAGTCCTGGCAGTAGATGTCCCTGAAGGCCCGACAGTAGATGTCCTTGAAGGCCCAATGCCTTGCACCTTGGTAGGACTCGCATCGGCACCCTCCTCATCAGAATCCTCTCCCTCCTCGATCTAAAGAAACAGGTAGAAACCCAATCGGTAAGAAAAAGAAATAGGACTGTCAGAAACCCACAAACAGGGGGGCAAAAAAAAGAAAGATACCTGAGATTGTGGGTCTCCAAACGCCAAAAAGTTCGCATCGGGCACACAACGTGGAAGGATGGATCGATAGGGGAGAGACTCGTGTCATGTTTGATAACCCCCATGCTCATAGAGGTCATCAACAGGAACCCCATGACGAATAAGCTGGCCTGCGAGCTCCTCGGACATACCCTCTGGCCCCATAACATCCCCGGGAGGACCCAGCAGCACTACAAAGTAGTCCCGATAATAATGCGCCACCCTCTCCCCCAGATAGTATGCTCTGACCCAGGAGCCATAGAAGAAGAAAATGGCACGATCCCAGAAGGGGGAGCCGATGTAGGGATCAAAAGTAATCTGCCTAGAAAAGGAGAGTCCCATTAATCAGGCAATATGATCAAAACTAAAAAAAAAATTTCTCTAACCGACAAAAAGAAGGGAAGTGTTAAAACCTACTCTAGGATCATCAAGTCAAACTGGGACCTCAACCCTAGTTCCACATGCTTCATCCCCAGGACCAGATGACAATCCTTATGCCAGCAACTCATGACGGGGTATGTGAACTCGTCAGAGAAGAGGAGGGGGCGACCCGACTGAAAATGTAAATACCCCCAAACCTAAAAAGATGAACAACAAGAAAATATGTCAAAGGAAAACCAGAAATAATGAACCAGGAAGATTTTTTTTTTTTTAAAAAGAGAGAGAGACAACTAAACTAATGGGTTACCTCGATCACAGGCTAAAAGCCAAGAACCAAAGCAACATCCCTGGTTGCAGCTCTGTCCAGGCTAGCCATCAGCACGACGTACCCAACGGCACTCCAATCAAAATGATGCACATTCCCCAGTTTCCCATCAAACTGAGAAGGGATAGCGAGACCCGACCGCCGCTAGCGTTGGCAAGAATCATCTTGCCTAGAAGAAAGAGGAGCGCAATACGAGCCAGCATCAAGGCACGCTCGGGCTCAATAACGATGTCCATGTCCGGCTAGTTCTGATCCACCAACTCATCCACGTGGGGGCAGCCCACTGGCACCCCTCCTATCCTAATCCCAGTGATCATGGACCAGTCCATAGGAGTGATGGTCATCTCAGCTACAGACATGTGGAAGGTCATAGTCTCCGGACAACATTGCTCTACCAGGGCCTTCACATAGGCCAAATCTCCCCACATAGCGGGGCATGATAGGAAGTACCCAAAACCGGCCTGAGCCAAAAGGAACCTCACAACCTAAGGAAGATGGACGTAAAGGTGTTGGAGGTCGAACCAACCCCCGCGAAACATAATCGGGGGTAGAGACTGCATCAAATGAATGAGGAATCTAAGATCCAGAAACAAGGAAGTCTGAACAAAAGAAAACAACCAAGGGATACTATTTACCTGGCTGGCTATGCCAAAGTTGGAAATGTGGGTGTACTGCTGATGAAGTAACCCACTGCAGGTTGCTTCGCCCTGTATCTCATACTAGGTATGGGCGGATCATTGCGCCTGAATAAGGCGCTCCCCCCTGGTACCATAAATCACGTCCGGACCACCTTCCTGGCCTTGTCCCTCTTCACTTGACATCTTGAAAAAAAAAATAAGAAAGAAAGGGGGTACTGGCAGCAAGTATAAGTGATAGGAAATCATATGCATTGCTAACAATGTCGAACTAAAAGAAGGTAAGTATGCTCCACATAGATTCAGAGGGGGCGCCAAACGACAGTTTTAAAAAATAAAAACCCCCACCACATTTTTTCTTTCTTTCAAAAATTATCTCAAAATTTTCAACCAAGACTCATCCAAGGCAATCACGTAAATCAAGGAAAGGTTTGAAAATGTTTATGTTTGCAAAAGAGCATCATTTGTGCAAAAGCCTTAACAAAATTTCAAGAAAATCCAACAAAAAATATATAGGCGCAAATTCATCAAATACCTAAACAAAATCCATGCAAGGGAACACAAACAAATGCATTTACAAGAAAAATCAATTCTCAACCATCCGAAATATGAGATTTCTAGCCATTGATGCAAAAATCAAAAGATTACAATGAAAAAAGGGTTTAAAATATTTACCTTGATTGAAAAATGAACCCTTGATCGAGAGTGGAATGCACGTTTGATCAGCGATATCAAACGCCGGTGCGATGTAGAGGTTCGAATCAAATCAAAGGAACACAAAGAGGGTCTCCTGTTTTCGGGTTTCTAGTTGTACCCGATTGTTTTAAGCCATAGAATGGCCTAGCATGTATAATATACATGTTAGGCTTAATTTTGCCATATTTGGCCTAGCGTGTATATTATACACACTAGGTTTAAATCCCCCCATTGTGTGTGTGGGTATGCGTGCCTCCTTTTCTTTCTTCTTTCTTTCATTTTATTTTTGTAAATAAAATAATAAATAAATATAAATAAATAAATAAATAATATAAAAATAAAATAAATAATTATAATAAATAATATATATATATATAAGTGGCTTAAAAAAGTGGCACACACTCTCAAAAAGTGTTGCGACATCAATATTCACTCCGCTTGGGTAGTTATGCTAATGTAACCTCGAGATCGATGGGTTCGCCCAAAAATCTCGAACCCTACCTCGCGTAGGGGCACCTGTGACCAATCAAATGGGGCAATCAATGCTCATAAGATTGGGCACAAGTTGTGGATCTTCGCATCGTTACTTCACGCCCGCCTTGAGGTATAGGTCGATCACCCTCCCCCCCCCCCCCCCCCCCCGCTCACGGGGCAAAAACAAACATCACACCTCATCAAGTCATATAGAGGAGCGGACATTTTTCCCAACACATTGGGCTATTGCAACTCGCACCAGCTCGGTCATGCCCAGTAATATCGCTAAGCGCTTGGGGACCGATAACCTTGAGGAACGAACATTGTTCATGACATACAGGGCTTCCGTTTACTCACCATATTACCATCTGATGTTTGAGTTTCGCTTTGAATATGGCGGACCCGTTAGCATGCCTTGGGCCTCTTTAGATGTCTCTTTCTTTGGCATATGATCATTAGCGATCGAATACCAAAGAGGGGCATCTGTAGACACCCAAATTTGGCCCAAGGCCCGACTAACAGTTAATGGTTTTTCGAAACTCTTGCTGCATGTTTTATTAAGAACAGTGGAGAGAATAAATCAAGAGCGGGGAAGTTGAGATGGGTCAGTACAACAAGTCTGAGATACACATAGTCCTGCAAGATACAGGGCCTATTGTAGGAAGTTTTGATAAGTAAAAATTTATCCCATAAAGAAATTAATCAAGAACCCAAATTGGGCTATAATAGTAGGCCTCCAGATCTGGCTATAGATCTGACAATCCTAAAGAAAGGGAGTTGGTTGTCACGACTATACTAAATTAATCCTAAAAATAAATAAATAAAATGTAGCCCTATCCTAAAGAAAGGGGTTGAGAGGATGATGGTGGTAGTATGTGCCAAAATAAAATACAAAAATTATGAGAAGTAAGCAGGTTGAGCTAGAGTTAATGATACAGTAATGTAACTCATATTTAGTCTCTCTCTGTAGTGCTCCTTACTAAGACGCTATTAAAAGCCTCAACAAGGTATAAGCTCCCAATTTAACCCATGCCATTTGGGGCGCTCTTAGGGCTATACTCTGTCTACTCCAATGGTCACAGGGTATCAGATAGAGTCTGTCAAATCCCATTAGTTAAACCAAAAATTTTCTAGTCTAATTCAGAAGAGTGAATCGATTATTTTCACAGCCACTGAACCAGCTCTAGCCATGAATACTATTGCAGCACTATGTAATGCCAATGCTACAAGCTCCCCAGATCTACACACAGACCTGGCTGACATCCATAGGTATTCCAACCCATAAGATCCTAAGTGCTTTGCTAAGGCTAACTGCTCACTAGTGCCCACAAAAAGGATAACGTAATAGGTTGAATAAGGCTTTAGATTCAGCTGGTCATTGCTACAGACGGCCTGCAATGACTCAGTCTCAAGATGTAATTACTACAAAGAGATCATATCTAACATCTAATGTCAGCTAGGTAAAACAGAGGGAAGCCAATTCCTGTACAAACCTCCTCACAAGGCTCTAGAAGCTCATGTGTAGAGGAGAAGAATCCTTCTCAAACATGTGAATGGATACAACCTTAGGGCTATACTCTGTCCACTTGAATGGTCACAGGATATCCCATTGGTCTGTCCATCCCACAGAGGCCTGAGAAAGAACATGAAAACAGCTGCAGCCACCATGGTCCACAGGCCTCCGAGCTCCCTGGATCTCACTACAGATTCAACATTGCTTTCCATGGGGCTATCAAACCAAGGGAAATCAGATGGAAAGCAATAGATCTACTAGAAACTGAATGGGCTAGTCCCAAATACATGGATCCTATAGACATCTAAAGAAACCATAAGATCTTTAGATTTAATTAAGCATTAAAATGGCAATCTATTGATGAACACAAAATTTATAATGGATTGTCTCCAAGCTGCAACCTGTACACAATTGCTCATCTGAATCCCAATGTATACCATAATCTATTACAAGACTGGAACAAAACTAAACCTAGCTACTTACAGGGGGATTAGCCAGCAAGTGTTGAACTAAGAGAGAAGAAAAATAGGAAAGAGAGGTGATCAAACCCTAACCCTAGCCTGCTAGAGTTCTCAGTCGATAGAGGATGAAGGAAAGATGAAAATAATAAACTCTAAGTACAGCTTATATACTCTGTCAAAATGGCCTTAGCTCTAAAGAGATTAACCCTAATTTTTTCAGCAGACATGACACTGTTACAACCCTTGAATGCCTGGAGATATGCGCCTCGAAATCTATGCCTCAGGAAGTGTGCCCTAGCCTTGGGAAATTCCCAAAAAGTCCTTTAGTTAAAACTAAGAAGTGGAGAGCTCGTGCTTCGCAGGGCTGGTGTCTGCTTTTAGCTCATTTGCACAGTTGCTTTACCTTCGCAGAGTTGCCTTTGGCTGGTGAGAAGTGTTTACTCGCGCAGTGAATCTTCAGTTCATCACGCAGTTCCTTTGCGTTGCAATGCTGTCGCAGAGATTATCTGGCGTACCTAGACTTCTCGTGCAGTAGAGCTTCAGAAGCTCTTTCTCGTTGAGTACTCGCACAGTTATGCTCCTACGCTCGCGTAGTTAATGGTAAGGCTTTAAAGTGCATGAGATCTGCGCGAAGAGAATTTTGGATGTCTCTCTTATCCAGGGCTACGTGAGAACTACGCGAGGTGACATTCTGTTCAGTGTACATATGGACTCGCTGGGTTCTTCGCGCGGTTACTTTGAGGCTTGATCTCTGTGAGAGCTTCGCGAGGGCAAATTCTGAGAGTTTTAACCTGCGAGATCTTCGTGAGGTCATTTCATCTGTCCTCCTGACTGCGCGGTGCACCTGTGCGAGGGCCTCTTCCACTGCATCTTTAACGTTGCGAGGAAGCTCCTCAACTCTGCGAGGTCTATCTTTTGTTGCACTGGTGCATTGCACTTGCTGCTGTCATAGTCTCCTCCTTTCTCAGCTAACTTTATTCATCTGCTGGGCTTTGGTCAATGATGATCAATAACAATGAGTCACCATGGTAAGCACTACCAAGGTGTTCCATCAGACTTTGTCTCAGCTGTCATCTTTGAGTACATTCTCTCTCTCTTTTGGGCTAAAAAGCAAGGAGTTTGTATTAAGCTACATATTTTATTACTAATTACAAAACACAATAAATGGTTATTAGTCTACTTCAAGGTCTAACAAAGGCTAAGTTAAGAGGTGAAAAGTGGTACTTTTCAGTGAATAACACACCCCCAAACCTAATCTTTACTAGTCCCTGAGCAAAGGAAAAATTAAAACAACTACTCTAAGAATTGAAATGCCACTTTCGTAGGGAGCACGAATACATTTAGCATATGTACCAAGCCTTTTAAACCCCTAAGTGATCCCTAATGGAGGAGTGAAGTCTCCTGAGGGTTTTCAGTGAAGATACTCACAAACTTCTCAATGAAATAGTTAACAAAGGTGCAACATTATCAAGTCAGCTATCAAGAAACAGAGCATCAGTTCGTCTTTGATTCAATAAAAATGTGAGGAATTTGGACATAAAAAGCACAGACATTTAATCATCCAACCTCTACCTGAGTGCACAACATTTACAATTAGCTCACAACAAGGGGGACAACACATGTATATAGGCACTGAGCTCATCATTAATTCAAAAATTAGGTTATAGGCCATGCCCAATACATTCAACATCAGACCCAATGCTCACCAGGGCATACTCTCACAAGGGACCTTGAGGGTTTCATTTTCTCTCAAGCTCAAGAGTAGTTACAGCCCCCAAATGGGTCTGTAAGCATGAGCATAGGCAAAGCACCTAAGTCCTGACATCATTGGCAGGTCCTCACCATAGATTGGATAATTCCTTATCTCTATATGACAGCTCATTTAACTTTAGATCATAAGGTCTTTAGCTGGGTTGTGATGTGGCTTATGAAGTGGGTTATAAAGAATGGAAGGTTGAAAAGGGATTCAAAACTGAGAAATCAGTAAGTGAAGGAGGTGATTCATGACTTCACCCATTTATAGTTCAGTCCCTTTCATTTTCTTTCAAATTTTTCAGATTTGAAGTGGCTAGCTTCTCCTTTTCATTTTGATTTTTCCAATGAATTTTTCCTCTTGACTCCTCTCTCACTCCTCTTTATTATTTTTTTTCTTTCTTTTCTTGCATTTTTTTTATTTTTGTTTTTTTGTTTGTGACTTGCCACCTCTTTCCTTAGCTGCTACACTGCTCAAATTTAGGTATCTCTTCTCCATTCACCCAATGTTGATCCTATCTTGTCCATCTTCAGCTCCTCTTTTACCTTCTGAATTCTCAAAGTGAGGGTAGGTTTGAGTCAGGTCCATAGGTTCCGGTGTAAGTACTCAGGTGTATTTTGAAGAACATTAGAAATTAAGGCCCAATAAGTGTGTGCACAAGGGCAGATGATTAGGATTTGGTCTGTTTAAGCTCAAACTGTCCAAGAGAAGGCCTTGATCTTTTCCTAGGTTTCATGAGTGTTGTCAGTTGTTTCAACTTGGCGGTGCCTAACTTCTAGTGATGGCATTGCCTCAGCCAATCCTTAGAGCTAGAAGAATTGCCTTAGTCACTCCTCGAAGGAAGGAAAAAAATTTTGTAGGCCCAACTCTCACTAGTTATGGTCTTCCATTAAACTTTTAAGTATGCCCTTTCCTTTTTCTCTCTTTAATGATTCACTCAGTACTGATACAAGTGAGTTTACTTGGTATTCACATCAGAGAAAAGTTAAAATTTAAAAGCTTGTAATGCCTAAAGGTCTGTAAAATTTTAAATTTCTCATTTTTCTAATGATTCTTAGGTGAACATGATTCTATTTCTGCCTTACTCACTTGAATCTGTTGCACTTCGGTTAACTATTTCATTAGCAGAACCTGCCACACCCCCAAACCTATGAGGAGCAGTGTCCTCAGTGATTCAAAAGACAATGGTTGTGCAGCAGTGAATAAACAGAGAAGTTAACTACCAAACACTACAAGAGAGAAAAGTAAAAAATGAACACACAAAACTTTAACAAACACATAAACAGACAAACAAAAATAAAATAAAGTAATTGGTACACAAAAGTAACAAAAAGAAAGTTCATTATATTAGAAAATGCATATACAACACACTACTCCTAACTCAAAATATGTGCTCTATGCTAACCATCTAAGGGTCAGTTGGTTCATTCTTAATTTTAACCCCTTTTCCTTTATCTTTCTTCTACTGTACAGTTGGTGGTGGGGGTACTCTCCCAGTTGCAACAGCTAGTTGCCTCTCAAGGTTTTCAGCCTTTTGTTTAGCCAATTCAACTCGGGCAATAAAGAGTGCCCTGATCTCCTTGGAGGCAATCAACCTTTTCTCTAATGCATCAGCTCTCAACCTTTCTCTTGCAGCAGCCATTTTTTCTTGTTTATCATTGAGCTTCTCTTTTGCAGCCAAACTCTCTTGGGCTTTGTATAGACGCAACATTTGTTTCCAGCCCTTCCCTACGTCCCTGAGCAGCTGCTCGATATCCCATTTCAAGTGTTGAATTTGTGCTTCATAGGACGTTCTAAGAGTAGTCATTCCTTTAATAACATCCCTTTTGATATAAAGATGGGACTGCATTGCAAGAAGGAGGGTGGAGTATGGAGGACTGGGAAAAGAAGTAAGAATTATGGGAAGGTCCTCACTTGAAGAAGGGCCAGCTAAGAATGAAAGGTCGGTGGGCTGGGAAATGGTGTGTGGAGGCTTAGGGTGGGGCTCCAGATCAGAGTCTGTTTGAATTGACTTGGAGGAGATGGGTATTAGGTCATCCACATCTGTCATAGCATCAAAGGTAGCTACATCATGTGGGCTCTCTGGAATAGGTTCATCCTCAATTTGGGTTAATGGCATCAGTGAATGTGGAAAGGAGTGGAGTAGGTAAAGAATGGGAGGTAGGGATAGTTGGTGAATGTGATGATTGGGGTAAAGTGTGTAAGGTGGATTGGATGGCTTGTAGGCTAGTTTCTATGTAGGTCTAGTTTTGGTAGGTGGAGGTTATGGAATTAATATATGTTTCTATGCATGATTGGGTTTGGGTAATGGATGACATTTGTGATTTGAGAGATAGTAGGAGGTGTAGGATTTGGGATAAGAGGTCTGGTATGGTATTGGGTATGGGTTGGATGGGTGAAACTGACTGGAAGGGAGATGTGGGTCTATGAGTGAAGGTAGTGGCCTGTGGTGGTGTAAAGTGTGGGGGGGGAGGTGAGTCGGGGAGAGGTGTATACACAAGGTTGATGTCTCCTAGGATAGTAGACATCATAGTGGAAAATTCCTCTCCTCAAAATGGCTCACTATCATGAGATAAGGGAATGGATTGATCTATAGGCTCACTAGGGATAGGTACAAAAGGTTGGGAAGTCTCAATGGATTGCTGGGGGGTGTCAAAGGTATGGGGTTCTGGCGCATAGGTTGTGGGTGTTGGGTCTGGAATGAAGGTGGTATCAGGGATTGGAATGGTTTGGGAAATGTAGGCGGGGTGGGGTACTATGGGGGCTGTGCCTTTTGTGAGTTTTCTTTTCTTAGTGTAGACAACTTTTATAGGGGGGGCTGGTATGGGCTGAACAAATAGGTAAGGGTGTGGAAATGGGTAAGGTGGCCATGATGGATGCGGGCTGGAGTGGCTCAGGTAAGGGTGTTGTGCCTATGAGGGGTTGTGATGCGTGGATGAAGGGCGGAGGTGGTGGGGCAATGGGTATAGATAAAGTTGAGGGAGAGGGGTTTGGTGCTGGCAATGAGGTTGGGGGCCTGGCTGGCCCAACAGAGGCTGCTGCCTCAGCAGTGGTAGCAGCAGCCACTTCCTGAATGGTGGGGGCTACTTCTCTTAATAATTCTTTCCTCTTCTCCCTCTTTCTCATCATTATGCCACTGATACCCCACTATTTTTGGGGTTCAGGGCCACTGTCTCCTCCTCCCTTTTGAAGGGGTATTTCTCATCTTTCAGCAGTGTAGTAATCAACCTGCAGTAGGGAAGGGTATGTAGTTTCTTGTTAACCTTCACTTTCTCACACAAATTCTTAATCCCTTCAAACACTAACTTGGCTGCATCCAAGTAGTAGTTTCTGTGAAATGAGAGAAGGGCATCAGCTATGGGGTACCTCCTCTCTTGCTCATGACCCGAGCAATACATATTTTTTCTCAGCACCCCATCCATGAATCTGAGGTTGGGGTGCAGATCTCTCTTCCTAATTGAGTCCCCTGAAGTCATGATTCCTCCAGTTAGTTCCCTGGCTATCTCTATAATGGTGGCAGTTAGGGGGGGGGGGGTCCCAAGCCAAACTTAGGGTCATACCCAGCTGGTATCCCTAGTACCCTTGCAATATCAGATTGGTTAAATAGCATTTCAAAATTATCAATCAGTACCAGCAGTGCTGGGTTCCCATCATCACCAGTCTTCAACCTCATATTCTGAAAAAATAATCTGACTAATCTTGGGAACACTAGCTGCATAGGGGGCCTCAACAGGGGCAACAAAGATACATTGGTCAGATACTCAATGGAGGCAGAGATCTCTGGTAGCTCCTCAAAGTAGGCTTTATCAAAAATAGTTTCAACCTCCAACGGAATTACCGACACAAACTCAGAAGGGACCCTGAGGTATTCATTATTTCCTTCCTCCTCAACCTCAAGGATCACAGCCTTGCCCTTTTTCTACTTCTTCTTTGATTTTTCAGGGCTCATAACAGGTGGGTGCTCTCTGGCCCTCTTCTTTGAGGAAAATTTCTTCTTTTCCTTCAAAATTATAGGTCAATACCAGGTGAGGGCACCTCAGAGGTCTCCAATGTGGAGGCCTCTGTAATCCTTGTGCATTTCCTAGTGGCCACAGGGCTGCCACTAAGAGTAGGGTCTAGCATAGCCACCAATGTATCGACGAATTTTGAACTCTTGGCCATGGGTGCTCAAATTATAAAAAATAGGGTTCATAAATCTTGGAAAATACAGCACGCAATGAATATACTCAGAAAGACCAAATTTTAGTCCTACCACTCTTTGAAACTCAAATCAATCATAGCACGGAGAGGGAATGGAGATCGTACCATTTGAGAGCTAGGGTTCCACCTCAACGTGTTCACAGTGGCTCAAATCCCCTCAAACCTTGTTCAAAGAGACCGGAGGGTGCTGGGGAACAAAATGGTAAGAAGAAAAAGCTTTAGGTGGAGAGGCCTAAAAGGTAGAGAAGAAAGAAAGAACTGGGAGCTCTGGTGGAGTGCGTCGGAAACTAGGGTAGACAATGGAAATGAAGAAAATGAGGGTTTTCGCTGAGTTTATAGAGCAAATCTCGTGGTTCGCACAGTTGGTAATAGGTGCTCGCGGAGTAGGATTTCTCACGCAGTTGGTTTTGAAGTCCACGAGATGTTTTGTCGCGCAACAAATTATCTGACACCCAGTGAATTTCGCGGAGTTGGCAATAGTGGCATAGGTGCGCGAGACCTTATTTTGCTTCAGAACTGTACCACGCATGGTGCTCACGCAGAACAACACAACACACACTTCACACACAGATTGGGCTCGCGGAGTAAAAGGTAGCTTCACGAGGCACATTTTTAGCTAATGCTCTATTGTTCAAGCGCGCGAGGAAGCCAAAGGATGGCTCGTGCAGCATATGTAAGCACCTCAACTCAGTGAGCAAGCATTCTTGCACATCCTTTACTCTGTTAGCCCAGTGCAGCACATTGGTTGGTGCATCCATGTTATTGTACACCCAACCACTATTCCTGATCACCAAGGTACTTCATTTCACTCATTCAAAATATATGCCCATTTGCAATCAGCAATTCATCAACATTGCAGAATCCTAAAATAGTTTTTTAGCTTAATCTTCATGCAAAGTATGATAAGGGCACGTCAACCATTTTTCAACAAACACATTTCAAATTTAAATGAAACATAGGCACATGTATTCACGCACAATAATTCAAACACAGACAATGCAAAACAAACAATTCAATAACATATTAAAAGCTCAAATAACAGAATTTTAAAGAACACAATTCAACACAAAATTTTCATACATATGATATAATTATTACCAATATTTGGCTCACTGGGCACTAGCTTCCTCCTGAGTAGAGGATGCATCACCAATCATAAATTGACCTTTCGAGTTTGTCAGGGGCTGACTAGGCAATTTTCCTTCCTCCCTCCTGTTCAGAGCATCATAGATCTGACCAAGCTGATCCTCAATCTTCTTGATGTTCTGTCCATGAGAATTGACAGTTTACACCAAGCTTCCTAAGTTCTGCATTAAAGCCATCATCTGCTCTTCAAATAAAGAGGATCTGGGCTGTTGTGGGGGCAGGACCAATTGATTAGACTGTGGGGTAGGTAAAAGGAAATTTTACCTTGGTGGGTAACCTTGATTAACCTGGTGCTGAGGTCTGTAAGGAGCTACCATTTACTGCTGCTAGGGTTGAGGATATAAGTCTTGTCTCCACCTCAGATTTGGGTGGTTCCTCCAAGAATACCCAGTAGGCTGCTGCCCAAATGTTTGAGCAACATTGGCATGCTCCAAAACAAAATCTGAAAATTAGTTGGTAGATAGACAATCATGAATAGAATGTGTGGGGGATTGGCATAACAGACATGCTTCCTCCACCTGTGCAACCATCCAAGGTTGCATTACATTTATCAATTTATCAAACTTCAAGCTCAGGTTGTCCACCTTTCTCTCCAGATCACCTTGCACCTTCACTTTATATATTCCACCTCTAGGGGTGGCCCCTTTCACCATTTTAGCGGGAATCTGACTTTCATTGCATGACAGAGAAAGTCAAACAACTCCCAAGCTTCCTCAGCTGTCTTGTGGAGGTAGCTGCCACCATAGGAAGCATCCACCATATCCCTGCTCTTGGCTTTAATTCCTTAATAAAACACGTGAACAAGCTGCCACATTGGGAAGTAGTGGTGGGGGCATTGTTTTAACATCTCCTAGAATCTTTCCCAAGCTTCATTAAAGCTCTCAGTTGAGGACTGAGTGAATGATAGAATATTTGTCCTCATCTGGTTTGTTTTATTCATGGGGAAATTTTTTGCCAAAAACTTAGTTTGAAGGTCACTCCATGACTATATGCTATTGGCTGAGAGCTTTGATAGCCATGTGCTGACTTTGTCTTTTAATGAGAAAGGAAAAAGCCTCAGTTTAGTGGCCTCGGGCCCCAGGCCAGCAATGTTGAAGGTAGTGCAAAGTGCTAAAAAGTGGTCGATATGCTTGTAGGGATCTTCTTTACTCAACCCATGAAATGAAGGCAGCATACTGATGGTGGAGGATTTAATTTCATAGTTCCCCTCAACAGAGGGAAACTGAATGCAGAAGGGAGAGGTGTACTCCCCATGTGCATTGTATTCCTTCAATGTCTTCTTCCTCTCAGCCATAGTAGATGGTTCAGTCTCAATAGCAGGGCCCTGTGTTGTGTGCCTAGGTCTAAGGATCCTTTCTGCCTCCGGATTTAAGGGTTCCAAGTCAGGGTTTAAGGACCTTCTACCGAGCATACACTCACCAACAGTAATGAATATGCTTACAAGCACACAGAAAGAATTTCAAACAAAAAAAAGTAATAACTACACAGATTTACACTAAACAAAATAACAGGGGATTCAACATAAATGGTATGAGATTTAAGAGAAAGAAAGTACAAACAGAGCTAGCTACACTCCACTTGCAGCTCTAGCTTGTCCCTTCTTCTTCTATCCATTTTTGCAAAATTCCATAAAGAATCAGTAGTACTTTAATTCTAGATTAAATACAACTACAAAGAATTTGTTAGTCTAAGTTATAGTATAACTCAGGTCTACTAAAAATATCAATATCCCCGGCAAGGGCGCCAAACGCTTGTTGATGATTTTTTGAGACTCTTGCTGCATGTTTTGTTAAGAATAGTGGAGAGAATAAGTCAAGAGTGGGGAAGTGGAGATAGGTCAATACAGCAAGTCTGAAATACACACAGTCCTGTAAGATATAGGGCCTATTGTAGTAAGTTTTGATAAGTAAGAGTTTATCCCACAAAGAAATTAATCAAGAACCCAAATTGGGCTATAATAGTAGGCCTCCAGATCTGACTACAGATCTGACAATCCTAAAGAAAGGGAGTTGGGTGTCACGAATATACTAAATTAATCCTATAAAGAAAGGGAGTTGGGTGTCACGACTACACTAAATTAAATGTAGCCCTATCCTAAAGAAAGGGGTTGAGAGGAGGATGGTCGTAGTGTGTGCCAAAATAAAATATAAAAATTATGAGAAGTAAGCAGGTTGAGCTAGAGTTAATGATACAGTAATGTAACTCAGATTTAGTCTGTCTCTGCAGTGCTCCTTGCTAAGATGCTATTAAAAGCCTCAATAAGGTATAAGCTCCCAGTTTAACCCATGCCATTTGGGGCGCTCTTAGGGCTATACTCTGTCCACTCCAATGGTCACAAGGTATCCGATAGAGTCTTTCAAATCCTATTAATTAAACCAGAAATTCGCTAGTCTATTCCAGAAGAGTGGATCAATCATTTTCATAGCCACTGAACCAACTCTAGCCATAAATACTATTGCAGCACTATGTAATGCCAGTACTACAAGCTCCCTAGATCTGCCCACAGACATGGCTGACATCCATAGGTAATCCAACACATAAGATCCTAAGTGCTTTGCTAAGGCTAACTGCTCACTAGTGCCCACAAAAAGGACCATGCAATAGGTTGAATAAAGCTTTAGATTTAGCTGGTCATTACTACAGCCGGCCTGTAATGACTCAGTCTCAAGCTGTAATTACTACAAAGACGTTAGATCCAACATCTGATGTCGGCTAGGTAAAACAGAGGGGAGCCAGTTCCTGTACAAGCCTCCTCACAAGGCTTTAGAAGCTCATGTGCAGAGGAGAAGAATCCTTCTCAAACATGTGAATGGATACAACCTTAGGGCTATACTCTGTCCACTTGAATGGTCATAGGGTATCCCATTGGTCTGTCCATCCCACAAAGATGTGAGAAAGAACATGAATACTACTGCAGCCACCATGGTTCACAGGCCTCCGAGCTCCCTGGATCTCACTACAAATCTAACATTGCTTTCCATGGGGCTATCAAACCAAGGGAAATAAGATGATAAGCAATAGATCTACTAGAAACTGAATGGGCTAGTCCCAAATACATGGATCCTATAGACATCTAAAGAAACCATAAAATCTTTAGATTCAATTAAGCATTAAAACGGTAATCCATTGATGAACACAAAATTTACAATGGATTGTCTCCAGGCTGCAGCCTATACAAAACTGCTCATCTAAATCCCAATGTATACCAAAATCTATTACAAGACTGGAACAAAACTAAACCTAGCTGCTTACAGGGAGATTAGCCAGCAAGTGCTGAGCTAAGAGAGAAGAAAAATAAGAAAAATAGGTGATCAAACATAACCCTAGCCTGCTAGAGTTCTCAGCCGGCAGAGGATGAAGGAAAGATGAAAATAATAAATTCTAAGTACAACTTATAAACTCTGTCAAAATGGCCTTGGCTCTAAAGAGATTAACCCTAATTTTTCTAGCAGACGTGGCACTGTTATAACTCTTCAATGCTTGGAGATATGCACCTCAAAATTTATGCCTCGGGAAGTGTGCCCTAACCATGGGAAATTCTCAAAAAGTCCTTTAGTTAAAACTGAGAAGTGGAGAGCCCGTGCTTCACGAGGCTGGTGTCTGCTTTTAGCTCATTCGTGCAGCTACTTTACCTTCATGGAGTTGCCTTTGGCTGGTGGGAAGTGCTTGCTTATGCAGTGAATCTTCAGTTCGTCGCATAGTTCCTTTACGCTGCAATGCTGTCGAGGAGATTATCTGGAGTGCCTAGACTTCTCGCGTAGTAGAGCTTCAGAAGCTCTTTCTCGCTGAGTACTCACACAGTTATGCTCCTACGCTCCGTAGTTGATGGTAAGGCTTCAAAGTGCGCGAGATCGGCACGAAGAGAATTCTGGGTGTCTCTCTCATCCAAGGCTACGCGAGAACTACGCGAGGTGACATTCTGTTCAGTGTACATATGGACTCGCTGGGTTCTTCGCGCGGTTGCTTTGAGGCTCGATCTCCATGAGAGCTTTACGAGGGCAAATTCTGAGAGTTTTAACCCGTGAGATCTTCACGAGGTCATTTCAGCTGTCCTCCTGACTGCGCGACGCATCTGCGCGAGGGCCTCTTCCACTGCATTTTTAGCTTCGCGAGGAAGCTCCTCAACTCTGCGAGGTCTATCTTTTGTTGCTCTGGTGCATTACACTTGCTGCTGTCACAGTCTCCTTCTTTCTCAACTAACTTTATTCATCTGCTAGACTTTGATTAATGATGATCAGCAACAATAGTCACCATGGTAAGCACTACCAAGGTGTTCCATCAGGCTTTGTCTCAGCTGTCATCTTTGAGTGCATTCTCTCTCTTTTGGGCCAAACAGTAAAGAGTTTGTATTAAGCTGCACATTTTATTGCTAACTATAAAACACACTTAACAAATGATTATTAGTTGGCTTCAAGGTCCAGCAAATGCTAAGTTAAGAGGTGAAAAGTGGTACTTTTCAGTGAATAACACTAACCTACACTTCAAGGAAGGCGTACCCTTCGAGCTTCCGAGAGCACTTCCTGAACCCATAGAACTTAACCCAGACTCCTAGAAGCCTATCCTCGGCCCTTAGGATTCAACCCTAACCTATAGACCCCCCCCCCAAACCCATTTCAAACCCTCCCAAGTAGTGGTTAGAAAGAGGATGTTCCCAACTTTTCAACGAGCTAAGAATCACCTATATGGGAGTTGAATATCAAAAGTTATGGCGGTTTGAAAGTGAGGTAATAATGCAGGAATTTGGCCTAGCGTGTATAATATACACGCTAGGCCATTTTTTGACTGAATTGTGCCTAGCATGTATAATATACACGCTAGGCCAATTTTGTAGGAATTTAGCCTACCGTGTATAATATACACGTTAGGAAATATTGGCATTTTTCCTCCAGAATTAAGCTCCATAACGGGCTCTGGACTTCTTAAGGGCATTGTTCCTAAGCTTAGCGTGTGTAATATACACGCTAGGCTTAGCTACAGTATTTTTTGGGATTTTGTCCGAAAAGCACTTTTAGGGTTTGACTTGTTGATCACCCCAATGTTTGGGGAGGGTTTTGATAGGACTGTTGCACCACCATTTGTTCTATTTGCAACCCTTTAGCTCTTTGGAGCCCCCCTATCATCTACCATTAAACCCATTTCCCACCTTTCTAAAACCTTGAAAAAACCTAAAAACCTTAGATCCCTATTACCTAATTCTAACCCAATTAGCCCCTTTAACCCTTCACTAACCTACCCTTTCTCTATAAATAGAGAGCCCCACCCCCTTTGATTAAGGGTTGAAAAAAAAATTCCAAAGAGAGAAAGAGCTTTAGATATTTCCTCCTCCCTTTTGAGCACTAAATCCACCAAATTCCATAACTGAGATTCATCCATTTACCACCCATTTTCCACCATAAATCCTTGAGACTTAGGTAGAACTACCCCCTAGCCTTCTTCTCCTACCTCTTAGCCACCAAGCTTTAGATATTAGAGCCCACCTCGCAACCCATTTGCTTTCAGAAGCTTATCCAATATGCTCTCATGCAAGGATCCACGGTGCTATAAGAGCCCAAGAGCTCCGACTCTCCCCTCTATTCCTCTACCTCCTTTGCTTTTCCTCTATCATAGAATTTGAGTCGTTACGCCACCGAAATTTCGGTGATTGCGAGGGGCTTAAATAAGATCCGAGTGCCTTCGAGCAAGAGGAAGTGTTGTTTCCTTTATTTTATTTTTCTTCTTTTACTTGGCCATAAGAAGAGACCGCTTATGAGTGGGTTGATCGGGTGCCTAACACCTTCCCGATCGATAACTGAAGCCCCTACCCAAGAGCCTTTAGTGTAGACCAGAATCAGAGTCATATTTTTGCACTTCGGTGCCTTCAATATTGATTTAGGTTTCCCGGGACACTAAAAGCTCCGGGTGGCGACTCTATATCATACCGATACGAGCGCATCATCGCGACGGACTCACGAGAGCCCACAGTTGCACAATCCCGAACCCTTATGAGCCATCCCAAACCCTTAGGAATCAACCTGAGCCCTTAGAACCCATCCCGAACCTTTAGAGTTCACCCCAGATACATAGAGCGGCAGCCCTAATGGTGATGATCTCAAAAGTAACCACCCCATCCAGTATCTGAGACAGCGCTTGCACCGGAGGTATATCAGGTGGGTGGCCGAACTTTTCAAAGCTTTAAAATACCTTGGGGGAGCCCATTAATCGCATCAAAACAGCCGTGTATCCCTTAGCTACGGAGAGGAGGGACCCAAAAAATAGAGAAAAATAGTCCGCTGAGGCATTGCTTCCAAAATACCCAATCAAAGCCCAACTCGAATATATTGTCTGAGAAATTTGTGTATATCAGTTTATGCATACATACTATGTACGCATAGCCAAAAAATCCAAAAAATTATTCATGCATACATACTATGTACGCATAGTCAAAAAATATAAAATTTGTGCATGCATACATACTATGTACGCATAGTTTAAAAATCCATAAATTTGCATACATACTATATACAGATTTTCAGTATTTTGGGGCCTTTTTCCATAGTTCCCAAATCCCCCACTTAGTGGCTTTAAGATTCTTGATAAATCCCACACTTTTGACACCCAAAATGCCCTCGTCGGTCAAATGAGGTCACCCTCTTATTGACTCTTCCAAGGAATCGGGTTGTCGCATGAATTTCCGTGTCTTTAAAGATTAAGGGATTTTTACTCTTTGACTCTTAAAAAGGGTATTAGAATCCCGTTGTGGGAGGTATTGGGGGTGTGAATGCCACCCAAAAAGGGAGTTCTAAGGCCCCAAAGAGCACCGTAGGAATCAAAGAAAAATAATTTTTAAAAAAAATCATTTTCAAAAATTCAAAATCATTAAGAAAAAAAAAAATTGTCATGTTGTAATATCCCCAAAATTTAGAAGACCGCGTAAGTCAATTAGATCATGTATAGGTGTAGAGCACTATACAATCTCAGATCTTGATAAGATCAGTATGCGTGTGTGATGCCCATGAGTGAGTATGAATGTGTATGTTAAGTGTATAAGAGTTTCGTAAGAAACAAAGACGAGTTCACATATACACATTTAAGGGTGTATGTGTTACACACTAAGAGGGTAAGTGGATAAGGTTTACACACTAAGAGGGTAAGTGGATAAGGTTTACACACATGTTGTGTGTGAAGGCTTCACAAGGAAGCAAACACTCAGTAGGATGTGTGATGGGTAACCTCACGTACAAACCATTGGCAACTCTATTTTGTTGCCTTATTTCTTAGAGAGAGAAAGAGTGAGAAAAGGGTGTGAAGAAGGGGAGAGAGCTTGCTAGATCCGAGTACTTCGAAGCTTGGAACCTTCATGTGACTTAGCGAGCTAGTGTTGATAAAAAAGTTGCAGTCGATTGCGACAATTGGGGAGATTTCGAAGCGTGGATTGTGACCGAATGGGGCTATGAAACTCATTTGCTTGTGAAGAGAGGGAATGCTCCGATTCTTGCATGATTCGATAAGTTTAGAAGGTAAGAAATCAACCCCATAGAGGTTAAATTTGTAGAAGAGAGTGTTTTGAAAATTGTGTGAAAAGTGTGGGTGTGAATGGAGAAGAAATCATGAAAAGATCAAGTTGAAAAAAACTCAGATCTGACTGAGTTTCTGAAACTCACTCGCGCGAGCTTTGGTTCTTGCGTGCGTGAGGGGTGCTTCAGAAAGGGGCAGTCGCCCCTCTCACGAACAAGTGATGAGGCTCCAATGAGCCTCTGATGCTTCGCTCGTGCGAGATGAAATGTGCCATTGGACTCGCTCACGCGAGCTAATTTCTGATGGGTCAAATGAGCCTCGTGTGCCCGAGACGGCTGAGGAAATTAAGCTTTAGTAAGCTTCATTTCACTCGCATGCTCGACCCTGGATCTTGCACGCGAGATACAAAGTTAAGGCACTTTCATGTGTTTTTGAGAATTTTCTTCGGAGACTTTGACCGTTAGGCTTCCTTAGACATTTCTAAAGAGTCTTTGGGTGATTTGGGTTGTAGGTTAAAGTGAATAGTGTTCGCGAGGATTCTTGAAAGGCTTAGTGTAATTGTGATTGGAACATGACTTGAGGTAGGGGAAACTTAAAATCATTTGATCTGATGTGCTTCGTATATATTGAATGATGTGATAAGATAAGTCATGTTGTGTTATGTAAATTTAAATATATGAATTTCGAATCTACAAACAAGTTTTGTGAACATGATGCTAAATGTGATGTGATAGGTGTGATGTGTCAACTCCGAAAGTAGTATGATTATTATTTTTAAAAATAGTATAATATAATCACTTTACACGGTGTGAGAACTATAAGTTAGACTTTACACTCTGATTTAAGGTTCATGTGAAATGAAACCCTTGTGCTCTGGTATGATGGGATATCCGTATATTTCATACCGGCCAATGGTAAAGCTTCGTTTGGCACAAGTATCTCTCATAACGCAGGGGCTTGGGCATTTATGAAAATGGTTCATTGAATGACGATGGATAGGGATTTCCATCGGTATATATGTGGCTTCTAATGCTATATGAGCTTGGAATAGTATTTAAGTTACTGTTTTAAGTTAAGTCCAAATTATTCTTTTTAAGCAAACAACGAAAGTGTGTGTGTGTGTGTGTGAATAAAGTATAGCATATGGAAACTTATGTGAAAATATGTAATGCGCATATGAAATCAGTTATGAAGATTTATGCTTTGAAATATGAGATAAAATGTTACTAATGTTCCCCTATTGAGCTTAGATTGTTAGCTCACCCTTTGACTATACGTCACAGATGCTGATTTAGAGAAGGACTTGGATTAGGAGAGCGATCCAGAATATATTCCTGAGGAGGAGGTTGAGCCCCTGCCTGAGGAGTTTTTCCCTCGATAGGGATTTTGTGAGAATTGGATATTTTGTCTATGCTTAAGGCTTGGTACGTCCAGCCACTTAGAATTAGAATGTGAATCATGTAATACATTTTGGATTATTATTTTGTGAGCCATTGTTTGGTGATGGTTGTCCATCACCGATGGTTCGTTTCGATTCTTTGTCCATATATTTTGGCATAGAGTTAGAACCATTATTTTGATATGTTTTGAATATAGAAATGGAACATTCTTTGTTGTTCATGGTGACTCTATCTGCTTAGTTAGAGATATTTGTTTTGTGTTCTGCTTTGTGTGGGTGTGCCAAGTGTTCGGAAAATTCGGGGATTGCCTTTAACGGCGGTCCAACAACACGGGTTTTCGGGTTCTAAAAAATCCAGGCTGTCACACATATATACAAAAATTCAAAAAGAGAGTTTGTGGTGCCGCAACCACAGCATCGCCAAACCCGCCACCGTCTCTTACGAGAAGAAGAAGAAAGGTCTTTGGTCCATACCCGAGAAACCTTTACCCTACCCGCCAACAAATCATGTCTTGGTTGATTGATCCCAACACTGTCGATCCCGACTCATCCCCACCACATTCCCCCTCTCATTCTCACATGGAGGAGATACCCATCTCCGATTCCCCCACCCAATCCCAATTCAATGTCACCGGACCGTTTGGTGCACCCATTTTCCCATCCACATCCACTCAAAACACACCCATTTGTTTTACACATCCACTCAGGCATTGCCCAATTTTCCCTCCACATCCAATCCAAATGCACCCCATTTTCACACATTCACCCAAAATTCATCGCATTTTTCCTCCACATCAACCCAAAATACACCCAATTTTCCCTCATCCACCCAAACCATACCCAATTTTGCTCATTCACTCAAACCATGCCCAATTTTGCCTCATTCACCCAGGTCATGCCCATTGTGTCCGCCAACATCCGATCAAGTCATGCCCAATTTTTTTCATACACCCCTCTCATCGGAAGGGCCGCCACATCCACCCCCTTAACCAATCCTATGGACATGATGGAGGACATGGTGAGGACATATACTGCCTGGAAGGCCTCGCAAAGCATCCCTCATCCATTCCAAATACCTCCAAATCCATCACAAACCCTGCAAAATTTTCACACCCCATTCACCCAAAATGTCAACCTCAATCAACCACCCATAATCCACACCACCCAACATCAACCATGGGGTCAACCAAGTAGGACTCAAAGGCCCAATACCCAATCACAAGCCCATACCGGTCCAAGTTCAAGGGTCACATTTTCAAATCCCCACAATTTCCCACCTACCATCACATCCCACAAGCACACCCCATTCCCCATCAAATGGCAAACCCATTTCACCCAATTCCACAAACCGGCATGAACCCTACTCATCAACACCCATCACACCCCACCCAACAAGGGAATCCATCCCAAACCATCAATCATCCCCAATTCACTCCCCAACCCAATCCTCAAAATGCCCACCAAGCACAATGGCCTCATCAAACACCTGCCCAAAATCTACAATTCACCCAACCCTTTACTCCATAAACCCATCATCAAAGCTTCCCCCACATACAATGGTCCCACCAGGCACCCATCCAACCCATTTAACCTGATAATCTCACCCTTCCTCCACCACGCTTTGATGTTAGTCATCATTATGAGGAGGATGAGGCCCGAAATAGTGGAGCCTACATAAGGGCATTTGCCAATTTTACCCCTTCACAGCCCACCTTTACCAACCCATAGGCAGTCCAGAATGAATGGACACAGCCTATTAAGGGAACAACCCTAACCCCACCGTCCAGAGAATCAAAGCCGTTAAAGGAACAAATGGATAAAATCTAAAAATATCTAATGAAGCTAGGGAGACTGATATCCATGCCACAAATTTTTCAGATCTGTGCCTTTTTGCCGAGGTGCCTTTGCCACCCAAATTCAAAGTGTCGTCATTCAATAAATACAACGGCACCGGCAACCCTACTGCCCACCTGAAGTCATATTGTGGAGACATGTGCCAATACGACGAAGATGAACAACTCCTCATCAAAGTGTTCTAGAAAAGTCTCACAGGTCCGGCTTTGAGGTGGTTCACTTCTCTTGAACCATCTATGATAAAAACTTGGAAAGCCTGACCCACTTGTTTTAAGAACAATATGTCAACAATATTGATATCGAGCCACGCAAATATGATTTGGCTTGATTGAAACAAAAACTCGATGAGACGTTCAATGAATACCTTGGAAGATGGAGGGCCCTAGCTGTAAAGTCCCACATCGTGTAAATTATTGTCCTGACCTTGGGACATAAGCAATGACTCCACTCTTACATGTATGATACATTTTAGGTGGGTGCGGCGGCCATGTGTCCGGTCGGCTCATGCCAAAAATAAAACCTTGAAGGAAAAGGGCAACTGGTGAGACCAGGGAAGTCTGGTGGGACCATGTAGAGCCACCCAAAGAGGATAATATCTTGACACGTGGCATTGGAGCATTACAAAATAGTATCAGAGTCAAGGACAACTCTATTACAAGATGGGGAGAATGTAAAGTCATCGTGTAAATTGTTGTCCTGATCTTGGGACATAAGTAACGACCCCACTCTTACATGTAGGACGCGTTTTGGGTGGGTGCAGCGGCCATGTATCCGGTCGACTCATGCCAAAAATAAAACCTTGAAGGGAAAGGACAACTGGGGAGACCAGGGAAGTCTGGTGGAACCATGCGGAGCCACCCAAAGAGGACAATATCTTAACACGTGGCGCGGGGTGTTACACTAGCAGCCCAAATAAAGAACCGCATCCCAGACGAGGAGCAAATCGAGATGATCTTGAAAATAACCCTACCTATTATCTTTGACTTTCTAGTCTACCAGCAGCAAGCCAGTTTTGTTGACCTGGTAAGAAATGCCAGCCGTTGCTAGGACGCTGTAAGAGAGGGCCACTTAAACAAAATAGTGACCAGTGGGGTCTATAAGTTTCCTGAGCAGAGGACCGAGAGAAGACCAGGGGCAGAGGTCCAAGCCATAATGACCACACAGCCCAGTACCAGCATGGCACCATTTTAATTTAGGGCAGTACAGCAAGCCCCAACACAAGCAAATCCAGCTCAGAGGCAGGGCAATGTCCAATGGACAAAAATGACTCCCGAATAGAGAAGGGCCCGATTTCTCTGTGTATCAATATCCTGTTGCCTTTGTTAATTGAAAAGGGGTTGGTTACTCGATTCCGACCAGGCCCTCCCCCAAATATTCTCCTAAGAAATTATGATCCCAATGCACATTGCAGCTTCCACCAGGGGCCTGGTCACCCAACCGATTGATGCTTTCCTCTAAAGCACATAATACAGGATCTGATCGAGGTGGGAAAGATCATCCCACCGGTACCTCCCTAAGCCATTTTGCACACCAACATACGTCAAGCACCATTACCGCCATGCCCGCAAGCAGGAATGGGCCCAAGGGTCACCATTAACATGCTGGAGAAAGAGGTGGAAAAGTTTGACCCCTAAGAGTGCATCAGCACAGGAGAAAGCCGTGAGACGCCAAGGCAATGGACCCAGGAAAATGAAATTATAGGGACAGTCGAGCCTTTGAATTTAGCTGACTATTTCCCCAATCCAACACCCCAAGTGGGGCCTTTAGATTTAAGGCTTTACTTTCCGGCACCCGCACCTATTAGCCGCATTCAACCCAGTTGGGCCTCACCCCCGCTATACCATCCATTCCCGATACTAGCCCCCGTCAACCATGTACAACCCATTTTCACCTCCCCCCCGATATACCTGCCACTTCCGGCACCAACAGCTGACCACTATATGCCACCCAATTCATCTCTAGCACCAATCCACTACAATTGGCCCAATTTTGCCACTCCTCGCCAACTCAGTCATATCCGGCGCTTCCATCCATCCCATTCCAAATCCCCGGACCAACCTATGATCCCCATGAGATCCAACTCAACTATAATCAGACGGATGCCAATGCTAGCAGCAATAATAAAGGGACCATCGAATTCATCACACGATCGAGCAAAATTTCTAAGCAATCGGAGGTGCCAGTACAGGTCTGACCAGAGGAAAGAAGGGAACCCACAATGGTACATCCCATGGAAAGAATAAGCCAAGAACATGCATTAGAAATGCAGCTTAGAAGAATGCCGGCTCACATCACCATTTGGGACTTACTGATGACATCTCCACCCACTTCCAAGCTCTAATGGGGCACTAAAAAGCATCCATGCATCAGACAAAGTCTCCCCATATGAAGTGGGGCAAATGATCGGGCAAGTGTTGGCTCCCAATGTCATCTTATTTTCGGACGCCGATCTTCCAGCAGAAGGAGGGAATCATTCCATATCCCTAAATATTACGATCGAAATCGGGAACTTGGTAATACTGCTTGTATTAGTAGACAATGGTTCAGCATTGAATGTATGCCCGCTGAGAACTACGACCAACATTGGGGTTGATCCGTCTATGTTTCAATCGACCAGAATAAGAGCCCGAGGGTTCAATAATACGAGGAGAGAGGTGATAGCAGAAGTCAATCTTGAGCTCACCATTGGGCCAATGACCTCCTCAATCCTGTTCCAAGTCATGAACATCATGTCCTCTTTCAACTTATTATTGTGGCGCTCGTGGCTGCACGAAATCTGGGTGGTGCCCTCCACTCTACATTAAAATCTCAAGTTCATCTCAGAAGAGAGAGTTGTATCCATCATGGGAGAGGGGCTAGAGGAAAGAGAGAAAATGGCCACAATATCAAAAATCTCAAGGTGCTGGATGTACCGCACACAATTGAGGACACAGAGCTCCATAGTTTTCAATATGATGTGTGAGCAGCAGTAGCACCAGAATCCCTCAAAAAGGGTACAGAAAAAATTGAAGGGCGAATGATTATGGCAGTGGCGATACTTCAGAAATGTGGCTATCAGAAAAGAAAAGAGTTAGGTCCTCGCCTGCAAGGCCGAAGGGACCCAGTCAGAGTGAGAGGCGACCAACAAGTCAAATTCGGCTTAGGCTACAAGCCTACCGAAAAAGAAATCCAAGAGGCTAAGGAAAAGGCCCGTGTTGCTGCCATCGCTAAAGCTAGAGGGTAGACCTGGAAGAAGAGTTGCGTCCATGGCCACACATCAGGAGCACATTTGTAAGTGTCGGGTCATTAAAATTGACTAGAACGGGGGCAACTCGGTTAAGCGCGCATAAAAGGGCCACTGTCCACCAAGCCAATCCCCAAATCATCCCTCCGAAAATTAAAATAGACCTTGCCTCATTGTCATTCTTTGAGGAGGTACCCCTGCCAATACAACCACCTGTCATAACCCACTCTAAGACCGTGTTAAGGTTCGAGGACCAGGTCTCAAACAAACTAATGGTAAACATGATGGAGGCTGGCCCTCGAGACCCATCTCAATCGGCTTCCTCCGCAAGATCAGGTAAAGGTGTAACACCTCAGGTGAGGAGCTGGGCTTCAATGCCCCTAACTTTGGAAGCATTAATGGTTGTATATATGGCACCAGCTTCCTCAAAAAAAATAACCTATAAAAAGTGAGGTTAGCCCTTGGTAGGCAATGTCATGCATGTACAAAGACCCGCTTTATCAAGGGCCAATCTCCGAAGAAAAGAAAAATCCTAAAAAAACACAAAAAACACAAAAAATTCTAAAAATATTGTCTTTTAAATTCTTGAAAAAAGCAAGAAAAATGATGCCTTAAATGAAGAACCCGCCGGATGT
This sequence comes from Chloranthus sessilifolius, assembly GCA_021018995.1. NCBI lineage: Eukaryota > Viridiplantae > Streptophyta > Magnoliopsida > Chloranthales > Chloranthaceae > Chloranthus > Chloranthus sessilifolius. Next base: position 101,514,251 of record CM037584.1, on the reverse strand, counting down.
GAAGGCGACCTCTTTCCTGTAGAAATACAAGAAGAGGTAGGAGTCACATATCTGGATGGTGAGAACTTAATCAAGGAGCTTCCCAATGAGCTACTTGAACAATATGCCAATTTTGAGCATGACCCTACCCCAATCATCAAAGAGACTGAAGATGTCAATTTGGGTACCAAAGGTCCCTAGAACCACTAAGATCGGAACATCACTGTCTTCTGAGGAAAGAAAAAGTATGATTGATTTTCTTTGATCATACTAAGACGTCCTCACATGATCATATGAAGAAATGTCTGGTTTGGATACCGATTTGGTTGAGCATGAGCTACCACTATATCCCGACACAAAGCCAGTCAAGCAAAAGCTAAGGCGTCTCCGACAAAAATGGATGTTGAAAGTAAAGGATGAGGTCATCAAGCAGTACAATGTCGAATTTCTTATGATCTTTAAATACCCACAATGGTTGGCCAACATCGTCCGAGTGTCGAAGAAAGATGAGAAGGCTCACATGTGCATTGATGTTAGAAATCTCAACAAGGTAAGCCCAAAAGATGATTGTGCCACACATCGACATCTTGGTCGATAACACTGCTAGGAATGGGATGCTCTCGTTCATGGATGATTTCTCCGGCTATAATCAAATCAAGATGGTAGAGGCAAACCGAGAAAAGAAAGCATTCATCACTCCATTGGGAACTTTTTGCTACCGAGTCACGCCGTTCAGATTGAAAAATGTTGGGACAACATATTAGAGGGAAATGACAACATTGTTCCATGATATGATGCACCGATAAATCGAGGTGTACGTTGACGACATGATCGCCAAATCACAAGAGAGGTGATCATCTGGTGAACCTCCAAAAGATGGTTGAAAGATTGAGAAAATACAGGCTACGTCTGAACCCTCATAAATATGCATTCGACGCCATGTCAGGAAAGCTGTTAGGTTTCATCGTCAGCAGGAGAGGCATCGAAGTTGATCCTATCAAAGTGAAAGCTATCATAGAAATGCCTCCACCATCTACAAAGAAAGAAGTCAGAGACTTCTTAGGCAGAATACAATACATTAGTCAGTTCATTGCACAGTTAACTCCTATCTACACACCGATTTTCAAGTTGCTAAGGAAGGATTCGCCCGTCGACTAGAATGATGACTGTCAGATAGCATTCGATAAGATCAAAAACTATCTTCTCAACCCTCCAGTGTTGGTATCGCCAATACCAGGGAGACCCCTCGTAATGTATCTCTTAACAATAAAATTTTCTATGGGATGCGACTTAAGACAACACGATGAAATTGGAAGAAGAGAGCAGACAATCTAATACCTTTGCAAAAAGTTCACCGACTACGAGGCGCGCTATTCTCATCTTGAGAAGGCATGCCTAGCTCTCGTATGGGCTACAAAGAAACTCCACCACTACTTGCAATCTCAAGCAGTTCTCCTCTTGGCACAAATGTATCGTTAGAATACTTGTTCGAAAAGTTGGCTCTCATTAGTCGAATAGCGCACAGGAAGCTTCTTATATCTGAATTTGGCATCACGTATGTCACTCAAAAGTCAATCAATGGGCAAGCACTCACTGATCATCTTGTCGAGAATCCCTTACCTGATTACCAATCGCTGAGGACCGAATTTCTCGATGAAGACATCCTGTTCATGACAACGAATGATGCAGAAGAGACAGAGGAGTCCTGGGTAATGCACTTCAATGAGGCATCGAATGTCGAAAGTCAAGGAGTTGGCATTGTTCTAATCTCGCTGAAAGGGTCCCACATACCACTCTCCATCAAACTCAATGTCCCTTATACTAATAATCTGACTGAATATGAAGCCTGTGTAGCCAGCCTACAAGCAACTCTCAACCTGAAAGTAACTCATCTCAGGGTATTCGACAACTCACAGTTGATCATATGTCAAACAAATGGAGACTAGAAGACGAAGGATGAAAAGCTAATCCCATACCATGAGCACCTCAAAGACTTGGTTGCATGCTTCGACGATGTTACATTCTCCTATGTCCCATGAGCAAAAAATTGTTTTGCCGATGCGCTAGCCACTTTGGCATCAATGGTCGAAATTTCATATGGTGTCGAGATAAAGCCAATCATGATCGGACAGAGAAATGAACTGGCCTTCTGCCTCTAGTTAGATGAAGAGCTCCATAGTTCTCATATATCAAGAATTTCCTCGAAACACATGCATTCCCTGAAAGTACATCCAAGAAGAACAGGCGGACCATCCAACGTTTAACAACAAGTTGTGTCATCTGTGGCGAGTGCCTCTACAAGCGATCGTACAACAATATTCTACTCCGGTGCCTAACTGAAAGCGATCGTGAAAGAGATCCACGAAGGGGTATGTGGAGCACACATCAATGGGCACATGCTTGCTAAAAAGATCCTACGATAGGGGTATTTCTGAACTACCATGGAAACTGACTGCTACAAGCATGTTTAAAAGTGCTACAAATGCTAAGAGCACTCTAGTTTGATGCATGCTCCCACCATAGATCTTCACAACATGACCATTCTATGACTATTTTCTACATGGAGCCTCGACGTCGTTGGAAGGGTCAACCCGAAGGCTTCTAACGGACATCAGTTCATCCTCGTTGCCATCGAGTACTTCACAAAATGGGTAGAGACTGCATCCTATATGAACATCATAGCTAGTCATGTCGAGAAGTTTACCAAGAACAATATCGTTTGTCATTTCGGCATGCCCAAAGACACCATCAAGGACAATGACACCAACTTTGTGAACAAGCACATCAAAGCCTTATGCGAGCACTACAAGATCAAACATCATCGCTCGTCACCATATCAGTCGCAAACTAATGGAGCCGTCAAAGCTGCTAACATGATAGTTGTCCACATTCTTGAAAAGATGGTTGTCACGTATCGAGACTATAGCAAAAAGCTACCTTTCGCACTATGGGCCTATCGAGCGTCGATCCGTATCGCTACAGGGGCAACACCATTTTCCCTTGTGTATGGAACCGAGGCCGTGCTACCAGTTGAGGTCGAGGTACCTTCACTCTGTATCCTCATTGAATCCAATCTATCAAGAGTCAAAAGAGAGAGATCCCATTTTAAGTAATTAAACATTATCGATGAGAAAAGGATCCTAGCCTTGTATTACACCCAGGCTTATCAGAGGAGGATCACACGTGCTTACAACAAGCGTGTTCGCATTCAAGATTTAAGGGTGGGTGACACGGTATTGAAGAAAATCTTCCCCGTCTCTCCACACCGATTCGAGAGGAAAATTCAAGCCCAACTGGAAAGGACCTTACATCATCCGAGAAGTACTCTCTGGATATGCGCTTCATCTCGCCACCATGGACGGAGAATATTTTCCCGAGCCTATCAACGATGGATACGTGCAACGATTCTACTCCTAGTCTCTGACGGTAAGGTAAGTATTGATAAGATGGATACATGACTACTTAAGAACCCCATAAAAGAGACCATTATTTCAAAGTCAAATAGCCAAAAAGCGTCCCTGAATGCTCATACCCTTTGCTACACTCATTGAGCCATTAGCCTTTCTTTCATAAACTCCTCCCAAAAAAAAGAAGAAAGAAAACGCGTATATACCAAAAAAAAAAAATCAAAATCCAAAAAAATCATAAAAGTAAAATCCCAAAAAGATGTCTGAAAAAAGAAAAAAGAATAAAAAAATAGAAACGAAAAGAGATAGAAAAATCATGAGGCATGTACAGTAAAAATCCTCCATGGAAGAAGTGTATTATGGCAGCTAAAACTCAATCAGGAAAAACCTTTAAACCCAAGAATACCTTCAAAATTTTTAACCTATCCCTTCTATCCCATGACCACGATACATACCTGAAAAAATCCCTCTTTAAGATCTACAAGCAGTCACAGTATCTATTGAGTCAGCACGAGCCGAGCTGAGAGACAACAAAATAACTTCATCCAGCCAGCTATGATGGAATCGATGTCCATGTTGTGGCCTTTGAAATGATCTTAAAATGGAAGAAAAAAAAAAGGAATATATATATATATATATGAGCTCAAAGCAAAATGGATGTGGTGAAAACCCGCATGGGCGCCATGGGTAAAAAGAGCGAGCTTGTGCGGACCAGATGAAAACCTGAAAAGGTGCTTGGGGTAAAAATCCAAAAACCCATGGACGTAGTGAAAACCCGAAAGGGCGCTACGGGTAAGAAAGGGGCGATAACGGGCATGAAGAAAATCCATCTTAGGCGTTGTGAGTAAAAAGGCTGTTAAAGAAAAGAAAAATAAAAGAAAAATATCATCAGTTGCTCCTTCGGTTACATTTTTAAATTATCTGGTCACCCACTGGGTTGCTCATGTTTGCTCAAATCGGGTCTTGATCAGGTAGATCTTTAGACCACACCGTCAAACACATGACCCGAGATAAGGATAAGAGGTTTATTCAACTCCAAAGGGATGGACGTTTCGACCTTGATAAAAATTTTGAACCTCACTCAGGCTCAACCGCATGAACGGGTTCGACTATGCTCAAAATGGGACTCGTTACTTCGTCTCATTATTAAGGCATCAAACAAAAAATATAGAAAAGAAAAAAAGTGTATATACCAAAAAAGAGTTCCCTTTTTTTTCTCTTCTTATACTTTGCTTTATAGGCACAACACAAGAAATAATCACTGTGATATCATGCTTCTGCCTTTACTTGTTTGAAAAAGAAAAAAAAAAAACACAAAAACAAATACATGTATAAATCAAAAACAAAAAAAAAAAAAATCTTTGTCGGGGGGATTTGTACCCCTCTATCTTTGGTATTTGATCCATGTTGAAGTATGTGTAGGACAGGTCAACGGCCCAAAACTCACGCACTAAGTCGCGAATTTTCTCAAGCAGGGCATCTTCACAAGCATTGCGGCCATTCACCCACCGGCCAAATGAGGCCCTCAAGGTCTTTCAAGAAGCATCAACAGACCCAAGGAGCTCACTCAAGGCTCCTTCCAGAAAAAGGCTCTCGCATTCCAAGGAAATAGCTTGTTCCTGCTCCTTCTCGAAGCACTCTTGTAAAAAAAAAAAGGGGGGGGGGGTGGGGGGGAATCTATGTTTTTATTCTACTTTTTGTCACTCTCTATGCACATGCGTGCTTCAATGCAATAAAATGTCAATATTTTTTCGGTAATGCAGTTGTGCTAAATTAAGGTCTTAAATCAAAGGTTCGCTTTAGATCTTTGGGTCCTACTTCAAAGTAGGAGCGGCAGTGCCAATCTCGGACAAACAGTCAATGTTTTGATCGATTTGATTCCACCACTAAATGAGATTACATATTGAACAATTATGTTCAAATATGGATGCAGAAGGGATATTTTCCTATGTTTATTCTCAGTTGCAAGATTAAAAACCTGCACAGTATCCCTATAAGGTGTAACGTCGTGCGTCTGGGCATCCGTAGGATGGTCATTTGTTCCTATAAATTATACCTGGACAGGACTCGGGTCAAGACTTCCATCGCCGTACTTTTATTACCCCTAATGGGTCCATGTTTTTACATAGTTGATTTATTTATAAGATTGCCATCAAAATGCGCACAATCCCAAAAAGCTTTGCGACATCAATATTTGTTCTATTCGGGTAGTTTTGTTAAATTAACTTCAGGATCGCTGGGTACGTCCAAAGAACTCGAACCCTACCTCGTGTAGGGGCACCCGTGACCAACCAAAGTGGGGCAATCAATGCCTCATGACATTGGCCACAGACCATTGGATCTCCACGTCATTGCTTTACGCTAATCTAAGAATGAGTCGATCACCCTCCTCTCACGGGGCTGTTTTGTTTAAAATAAATCTCGAGCATCATGCATCATCAATCACACCATCACGGTTATGCCCAATAATGTCGCTAAGCACTTGGAGACTGATTATCTCGAGGAACAGATATTTTCCCAATATATTGGGCTTTCGCTACTCTCCGATTGAGGAACGGACATTTTTCCAACATAATGGGCTTCCGCTACTCTCCATATTTTTTTTGCGTTTTGATGTTTGAGATTCACTTTGAATTCGTTGAACTCATTAGCGTGCTTTGGGCCTCTTCGGATGTCTCGTTCTTTGGTATTCGATCATTAGTGATCGGATACCAAAGAGAGGTATCTATAGACACCCAAATTTGACTCAAGGCTCGATTGAGCCATACTTTGAGAACAGCATACTCCCGAGCTTTCGAAAGCAGTCCCAAAACCCTTAGGATGATCCTGAACCTTTAGGAACCATCCCAAACCCTTATAAATCAACTTGAGCCCTTAGAACCCATCCCAAACCCTTAGAGTTCATCCCAGATACATAGAGACCCTCTCCGAAACCTTAGAAGCCAATTCGGACCCATACTAGACCCAACCCGGGCCCACAAACCAGTCCTTCAAATTTGGCCCAAAGTTTGGGCTATGCGTACATACTATGTACGCATAAGCAATTTTTAACAGAAATTGGCTATGCGTACATACTATGTATGCATAACCAAAGTTTGGGGCTATGCGTACATACTATGTACGCATAGCTTAAAATTTTGGCTTGTCCTTCAGAATTGCCCCAACTCAGGCTCTGGACTTTTTAGTTTATGTGAAAAACACTATTCCTAAGCTATGCATACATACTATGTACGCATAGCTTAAAATTTTATTTTTTCTGAAAATGATTGAAATTCACTATTAGGGTTTGACTTTTTTACCACACCAAAGTTTGGGGTGAGTTTCTTTGGGACTGTTGTACCCCTCCTAGACTTAAGTTCTACCATTTTTCCATTTAGAACACCACCTATCATCTACCATTAAGCCCAAACTTTCACCCATCCAAGCTCCCAAAAACCTAGAAAACCTTAGATTAGAGATTATCTAATTGCTAAAAACATTAGCCCTTAAGTATCCCTCTAATTATCCTCAACTCTATAAATAGAGAGCCACCCCCCGTTTGATGAAGCTTGAAAAAATTTCCAGCAAAGAGAACTTTAGAGATTTCCCTCCTTTTCAATCATTTATCCATTAAAATTTCATAACCTAGGTTTGCCATTCACCTCCATCATTCATCATCAATCCCTTAGCTTTAGAAAGAATAAGGCCTTAGCCTATCTCTCCTATCCCCTAGCTCCCAAGTCTAAGAGGTTAAGATCCCTTCCTTAACCCGTTTGCTATTGGAAGCTCTTCAGAAGCGCACTGACGCGAAGATCCACAGGGGTGCTATAAGGGCCCGAGATCTCTGGCTCTCCCTTCTATTCCTCTACCTTCTTTTGCTTTCCCTCTATCCTAGAATTAAATCGTTAAGCCGCCAAAATTTCATCGGGTGCAAAGGGCTCAATAGGATTGGAGTGCCTTTAGGAAAAGGGAGAGTGACGTTCATTTTATTTTCATTTTTGGTTATATATGGCCATAGTAGAGACCGCTTACGAGCAGGTCAATCGGATGCCTAACACCTTTCCAATTGATAACCAAAGTCCTTACCTAAGAGGCTTTGGCGTTGACCGGTGATACAGAGTCATATTTTGTACTTCGGTGCTCATAATATTGATTTTGGGTATCCCGGGATACCAAAAGCTCCGGGTGGCGACTCCATCTTTTTAAGAGAGCGCATTGTCACGACTGACTCGCGAGAGCCCACAATTGCACAAATACAAAGTTATTTTTAGGGACTGATGGTCATCAATGATTCAATAGAGGCAACTTGTTCAGAGGAAGCATGTCCACTTGCTGATGGTAAACTCTCTTTGAATCACTTAAACCTTTATGGGGCAGCATACATTGATTCATATTGAGGTTCAAGTTTTAGAATAATAATATAAAAGAGTTGAATTTAGTCAGGTTTTTCATTGGATTCGCGTTGTAGATCAGGCAACATACATTCATTCATTATTGGGTTCAGCTTAAAATGCAAAAGCGCATATTGGGTTAACTATATATATAGTTGCTGCTATATATATATATATAGAGAGAGAGAGAGAGAGCTGCTGTTGCTATATATCCCTACATTGGGAAAAATCTCTCCATTTTCTCTGATGGAATAAAGTAGTTGAATATATCATAACCAAATGAATGCATTTTGTGTTGAATGGGGACCCAAATGGGTTCAATCAGCTACTTTGGTACATCAGTCCTCTACATCGAGAAAAATGTAGACTAGATATGGCATCAACTATGTACAAACAAAGCCCTTAGGGTGTTGTTGCAGCAATGCAACTACCAATATATATATATATATATATATATATATAGAGAGAGAGAGAGAGAGAGAGAGTTGTTATAGATCCCTGCATTGAGAAAAATCTCTCCATTTTCTATGATGGATAAAAGTAGCTGAACACATCAAAACTAGAGGACTAAAGCATTGAGAAAAAATATGCTAAAGCATTTATTATAGTGAACTGAAAAGGAAAGAACCTCATAGCCACTTTAGTCCATCAGTGTTGCGAATCCTTTATTATAGCAGCTATGCTTTATTATTGTAGTGAACTGAAGCATTTATTATAGAAAAAATGGACTAAAGATTTAGTCTAGTAGCTGCTTTAGTCATCTGTCCTCTGCATTGAGAAAATTGCAGATTGGATATGGCAGCAGCTAAGTACAAGTAGAATCCTTAGGGAGTTGCTGCAGCAGTGCTCCTACTAATATATATATATATATATATATATATATATATATATATATATATATATATATATATATATATATATATATATATATATATATATATAACGGTATGCATATATAACGGTTTATCTGACTTTTCCTCCTTTGCTCCATTACCACTGTAATCAATAGGAAAAGGATGAACTAAAAAAAAAATTACAAGAAATAGTGTTAGAAACCAACCACTGATCTATAAGTTTCAGCTCTCATAGCAAAATATAGAAGGTATGTATGAGTTAATGTCAACATGAAAAAATAAATCAGAAAAGTGAACAAGATACTCGAGATATATTAAATGTAAACACCAGTGAATTAGAAGCTATTAAACAACAAACATTGACTCTCTTTAAAATTTATAAATTTAATGAAAATAAAGAAGAAGAAAGAAAAGTAGCAGCCAATCATAAAAATATCTATTAGCAGAGTTTAACTTGGTTAGGCAAAAATTTAGAGGAAACCCATCATGCATAAAAGTTAGAGATCCCTATCACCAACTTTACAGTCCTCCAATAGAGTAAAAGGCGTGTTATATATATTTGCATGAAAAATGATTAAAGTAGGGAAGCCCACTAAAGCAAGAAATTCCTCAAGACCCAAATAAGTGAAACCTTCTAATTTCACTGCTACGGAGCTGAAGAACACAAAATGCTTTCAAGCTGCTTATACGTTTCCCACTAACGTGATAAAAATCTCTCCATTTTCTCTTCGCTCTGTGTGGGTATTATGTTTTCTTCAAATGCTTTAATTAATTAGTCTGTTCTTTTTGCATTGGGCTTTTTGGTGTATCAAGAATCACCATTGGTCAGGAAGCCAAGGATATAGAGCAAAGACAAACGAACTACATGATAGAAACTGGAAAATAAAATAACAACCAATATATATAAACTTAGTTCCAACAGAGTTGTGGAGATTCTCAAGAATTTTCATAAAAATCTCTGCATTAGCAATGCAGGAACCTCTTCATATTTACCTTGTGGTATAGGATACAAGTGAGCCACTGAATCTACTACATCTTTTATGTTAGGTGGCGGTGGAACAACTATTTTGGTGGTAGACATTATATATATATATATATATATATATATATATATATATATATAATTGCTGCTACTATATATATCTCCATTTGCTCAAAGCTGCTGCTATATATATACCCACTAAAGGAAGAAATTCCTCAAGACTGGAATCAGTGAAACTTCTAATTTCACTGCTATGGTGTGCTCCTAGCAGCCCTCTTAAAAAATGACAACAATAATATCTTCTATACCTAATCATAAACACAGAGAAAATGAGATAGATTTTTTCTTATTTTTGTAATGGGTAAGTTGGGATTAAACTTGCAACCTAAAGGTATCAATATTGTCAACCTTCCACTGAGCTACTGACAAGAGTTTCTCTAAGTTCTGAAGTGCAAAGTTTTTCTAAGTTCTAAACGAGCCAGGCAAAACTGTACAACTTTTGAAGTGCAAAGTCCAAATAAACACACATGAATCTTTTATCATTTTGGGTTTTATCTTTGAAGTTTACTTGTCTACCTGCAAATTTGTACAAATTAACTTTTATCATTGAAGTTTACTTGTGTAAAACCCAAACCCTAAGAAAGAACAATAGCATATTAATTCAATTATATTTCCATAATAGAAGACCATAAAAAACAAAGAATATTATTTCCTCAATTAGGGCCTCCAATGGGCTGGGTTGCCAGTGGGCTTGGAGTGGGCTGATATACCCTGATTATATTTCAGTTACACCCAACATATAACAATAAAATAACTGATAAAATCTAACATATCATTAAGAATCCGACCACAATATACATGAGCTATCTATAAATCACTAGCATATAAAAATATAAAAAATACCCATGTTTAGCTATTAAAAACTAGAGCAAACTCACTAGACAACTACTTACAACAATGGAATCAATTCAAAACAATATTCACAAAAAGCTTCAAATTTTTTGTTACATTAGTTTACCTATAACATATAAATAAATAAATACAAAATAAAAAATGCCTGATGTTTAGATTCCAATCTATTTTTACATTAATTACAAAAACAAGCATCGAATCCTATACTAATACTTTCAACCCGACCAATAGTTTTAGTCATATTTCAGATACACCTAACCTCTGGTAGCAAAAATACCCACATAATTAAACACAGCCTCTTGATATTTGATTCTCACAATACAAAATTAAATAACTACAAAAATCACTAACATATTATTTTGAAAAAATAAAATTGTTTAAAAAAAATCACATATAATACACCAAAGCCTTTTGTGGTTTGAGCAGCATATGCAAAATTAAATAACTATAGAAAATATTATAGACGCTAAAAACAATCCAAAAATACTAACATACTTCTAAAACAGATCAACCAAAATCAGGAACAAAAATTGACAAGTAAAACACATCACCTGATTAGCAGGGGCTTACCTGAGTAGTGAGATTGGGAGGATGTGAAGTCTTTGCAAGGTACAAGACATCCATTTATAGAGCGATCAACCCCTCCCCAGAGATCTTGCGAATCCCTCTAGTTCCAAATTTTCAATGTAGCTGTAATGGCTATGCTCCTAAGTTCGGCATAAAACTACAACTTTATATCTGACCAAAAACCCATCGATTTCCCCCTCTAGATTGTCATTTGCTACTATGCAACCTGTGATATTCACAGGTGTTGCAATCTGAGATTGTCCATGGGCATCAGCAACAAACCCTATGGCAGCATCGTCTTGTCTCTTCAATGGAAAAGGCAAAAGCCCTCAGCCGTATTAGAACAGAGGAACAATAGCTATTTACTCTATAACATAGGAGTTACTGTGCTCTTTCTAGGGTTTTAGAGATTTTTTAAAGTTTCAAATGCATGTAGCGGTTTCCTCATGACGATGTTGGCTCCCGCACTCGGAGAAAAGCTTCAGTGCATATGGATGAGAGAATTACACAAACCATTTGATCAGATTTAGAGCTTTTATGCGAAGAAAGGGAGGAAAAACATCTGTCACTTTCGCTCGGAAAGGGTCTTCTTCTCCGTGGGGCCCATCTCAACTTGCGAACGCAGGGAAAGCTCTGAAACCCTCCGCTTTCGGACGGTTTCACTTATGCGCTTTCCCTAGCTCTCGAACGAGCCCTTAGTAGTGGAGAAGAAGGTTTTCCTATCATCGCATGTGATAATGGCTTGGAATCCCGCTGACCTTCACTAACTCTATATCCCATGTAATCCGAAAAAGTTAATAGGATTCAGTGGAGAAAAAGGTTTTCGCATTAGCGCATGTGATCACGGCTTGGATGCCCCTCCAATTAAAACTCTCTTTTTTCTTTCTCTTTCTCTTTCTCTTTCTCTCTCTACATGTCTTTCTCTCCCCGGCCATAGCTCCATGGCCAAACCACGCCCTCCCAGAAGAACCCTTGACTCATACACCATCAAAGGCACCAACAAAACCATCAAAGGTAAGCACAAATTACTCACTGTACCAAAAGAAAAAACCCTTCCTCCTCCCCCATTCTCTTCTAAACTCACGAAATTGCCCTGCGCAGCCGGCGACTGCGTTCTGATGCGCCCCTCCGATCCCTCCAAACTTCCGTACGTTGCGAAGGTGGAGAAGATTGAATCGGACAGCGGCGGGCGCAACATCCGCGTCCGCGTCCGGTGGTACTACCGCCCGGAGGAATCCATCGGCGGGAGACGCCAATTCCACGGTGCTAAGGAGTTGTTTCTGTCCGATCACTACGACGATCAGAGCGCCGACACGATCGAGGGAAAGTGCACCGTACACAGTTTCAAGAGCTATACCAAGCTCGACGCCGTAGGAAACGATGATTTCTTCTGCCGATTCGAGTATAACTCGGCTACCGGAGGGTTTAATCCCGATAGAGTTGCCGTGTGAGTTTTGTTGCTATTTCCTTTTTGATATTTTTGATGTTGGATGCGTCGTAGAGTTTAGTAAATGCTATTATTTATCGATCATGTATTGTTGGATTAGATGACATAGTCTGTTGATTGCTTGGTTGGCCACTCCATAGTCACCAAATTTGCCAATTTTTTGAAAAATTCACGAAAAATTCTTGAATTTAAGGTTCTGCAAAATATTCGCCAATTTTTGAAAAAAATGAGTGTTTTTTTAACTTCGTGAAATTCACGAGTAATTCACTATTTTTTCGCTAAATTGTGATTTTAATATTTTTATACTTTTTACTCTTATTTTTTATTTTTCTCCAAAATTTTCCTCAAACTTGCTGAATTTTGCTGGGATTTTCCGATTTTTAACCTTGCTGAATTTTGCTGGTGACTATACCGCTTTGACGTTTTTAACCTGACCATCCCGATCAATTTCCCTTACGTTCCATGAACAAGTTCACTCATGGGGCGATTACAAGTCACTGGTCAATTTTTCTGATATGAAACACATTTCAAAGTTCCCTGGAGCAAACTCTTATGGATTAAATTGCAAACTAGTTTAGTGAACTCATAAACGAATTTAGGCTATTTCTCTCCTAATAGCACTGGAATTGTAGCAAAAGTGAATGCATAAAATGAAATTTTGATAATGAATTAGGCATTCATAATGTGGTCCATCCATCCACGTAGTGGCAATAAGATTGGACATTCTGGATTGATCATGATGCATGTTAATTCTACATTCTATAGCCAAATGGTATCAGAGCGTCTACACAATTTGAACTTTTTGGTTTTTCTGAACTTCTTTTTTGAGGACTTCTAAAACTGGAAATCTTCTTGCTAAATGATTATAACTAAGGAAATATACGATTTGGAAATATTAATGAATGACGAATAAATATTTAGCAATAAAAGATAAAACTAATGAATTAGAAAACACATGTAATTCAAATACTCCAAAGTAAGTGAAGAAACTGTGATTGACATTTCAGTTGTACGCATGACTTGTATGGCATTTTCCTCTCCTAATAATTCAATCAAATCATCAAGCCCCTTAAATAATGTTTTTATTTTATCCTATACCAACTCTGAGACATCATAGATTGTCTCTTCCGGACAATTATCTCTTGCATAAAATTTTCCTCTCCTATTTTTTTAACCAAATTTTCAAGTACCTTAATTTTTTTGAAAAAATTTATTATTATTTTTTTATCATGTATCAAATCCGAGACATCATAGATGGTCACTTCCAATCAATTAACTAAAAAATTAAAAATAACTCTCCTTATTTGGTCTGTCCATAGTCCATAGTCCATACTCCATACATTGGACATGATGAAACACCCATACTAGTCCTTACTACCTTATTGCTTCAACTATCAACTTGAAAATTTTCAAGTTGACGCTATAAAAAGAAATGCCTGCTTGTTAAAGCCAAGGAGCAACATACATATTGGTGTGTTTTCTATCTTCTTTTCTCTATTTATTTCCCATTTTGGTGGTGGCGATTGCAACCTCTTTGAAGCTTGGCCCAGTGAAAAATACCATCAGCCTTTCAGTGTTTTTTTCAAGAATTGCAGATCCCAAACCTTGGGGCATCTCTAGGTGCCGAGCTCACTTTATGTTCTTGACCAAGACCCCAAAACGTCTCTCCACAGCCCACTTTTTGACCAGTGAATTCCCTCAAAAATGGCTTCGATTGATTTAGGACCCTGACATGTCACTTTTGATTGTATTATGGGGTTAAAAGCGTAATTATCTTATGAAATCTGTGAGGGCTGTCGACCCATTGCAAAAAAGAAAAGAAAAGAATAATCCCTTTTTGATTCTCAAACTCTTCTCACCGAGACAGTAACTGACATCATCAAATCAGGTCTATGAAGAGCATTAGAAAGTGTGAATCCCATCAATAGATGACTTTCATTGAATTTATAAGCCTTGATTTTTGTGGAACTCAGTTTTGATAAGTTATACAAGGTAAGAGGATCTTCACATGCTTAATAATTTTGCGATGTTGGTGATTGGAAGAGATTGTGACGAGGACACCGACTTTGTGGACATCGGTTATGGACCATATCGAGTGTATCGGCGGTGGAAGAAACGGGACGAAAATCAGAACTGGGCGTAAAAGCAACCAAAACCGAGCATAAAGAAGAACATGAAGGAATGCACAGTCGATCGATTGACCCCAGGCTTCGATCGATCGACTGCGACCAGTGGGAATTAAATTTTGGCGGCGTTCTGTTTCCTATATATATATACATATATAATCGATCGATCGAGTACCATTGTCGATTGATCGATTGATTTGTGACTTGAGGCTTATAGATATATATATATATATATATATATATATATATATGTACTTGATCGATCGAAGCTTCACATCGATCGATCGAGTTTTCGCGAAATAGAGCTCCGCCAAAATACGGAAGTCATTTTAGGTGCATACTTGTCTCTTTTTTAGTATTTGTTTTAGGGTTTTCTTTTGTTTTAGAGGCCTCCTATATAAGGTCTTTTAATAAATAATGTAATTAATTTTGATTAATGAATGAAAGTTATTTTTGCTTCTGCTTTAGATGAGCCATTGTTGAAGAGTGATTCTTCTTCCCGAGATGGGTTTGACGTGAGGCCAAGGGTGTGATGCCCATAATTTTATCTTTTATCCTTGTCTTTTGCTATCTATTCTCTACTTGATTTTTGTTCCCATAAATCCCAAAATCAGCCATTACTCTTTCAAATATTCCAAAATCATAAACCCTAGCTTTCATCTGAACCGTTGAATCGACCCGATTCAATAACCCCAGATCTCACCTAAGCCATTAAACCATTACACATTAAAACACCCTGAAAAACCAGCGATTCCATCATTAAACTATGAGAGAGCGCCCTAATCTGGAAGCGGTTAGAGTTCTAACTCTAGGATCCTCCTTTCGCGAGACCAATGGATCTAGCGCTTGGGCTAGACCATACCCGACTCTACTTGATCATCAACGGAAATCTGCGAAATCTTAAGGTATCACGATCGTTTGTGTGATTTATTATTTAATTAATTTAGTTTAATTTCGATAAATAATCATTTCATTATCATTCACGTAGTCTAGGGTTTTGTCCCGCTTCAGTTTTGGTATCAAAGCCTAGGTTCTAGGTTGGGGCATATTGTTTTGCCATTTTAATTTATTGCATTTTATTTCAGTTTTGTTTGTGCACATGTAGTGTTCGATAAAATTCTTCTGTCATTATTGGTTCATATTTGCATGTTATTTTAGAACCCGTGCTAGTTGTCGTGATCACCATAGATATGAACGAGCTTGCAAAGAGGGCGATAACGGGCATGACGAAAACCCACATCGGGCGTTGTGAGTAGAAGGGATTAAAAAAAAAGAACAAGAGAAAGGATTGAAAAAGAATGATGTTGAAAAATGAGGATGAATCCCTTGATTACTCTCCTATGTTACTCTCTGTCATCTCAGAGTAAATTCTACCACTATCTGAGGTGTGAGTGTTAATCATACACTTCTTTATATACGCAAGCGGCGGTGGAGTCAGCTTGACACTGTTGAGTATTATGGATAACCGGCTCGACATCCATAGGTATGACTGGGGCGGGGCCGGATATGCAGTGCTGATGTATGGCATAGCCCGAGTATCTACCGTGGAATTAGAGACCATGTTAGATTGGGAACCAATTACACGCGGGTGGTGGGACGTGTAATCGATTACACGCGCTGGTCAAAGCGCATAATCGGGTCTTAGGTCGGTCCACGGAAGGAAGGAGCCTGGCCTAATACGGACAAATTGCGCGCCAGCTATGAGGCATGCAATTGAATTGTGCGCTTTGGGTAGGGCGCGTAATTTGGGACCTTCCTAGGTTTACTAAAATAGCTCTAAAATTTAGAGCATCCAAATTTCCAAATATTAATTCTTGTTAGATAACTCTCTTGTCTCTCTTACGTCTCTCTTCTCAAGCAAAATAATTCCAAAAAAACATATATCCCTTGAACCCATATTAGAAGCCTAAATCAAATTTCTTTGTACTAAAACTTTATAAACCCTTCACCATGTACTACCCAAAGCTTTCAACTTTTACCCTTAATTTTTTTCTAAGAATTTAGAAAAGATGGGAAGGGTCAAACGATGTCCGATTAACGTGAAATTGGTCTTGTTTGAAAGCTTATCGAAGTAGTTTTCCAACAAGATAAGAATCACACAATTCTGACACATATTGGTAGACTTATGACTACTTTTCCGATGGGGCCTTAGGGTATATGGGCAATGGAGGTTTGGGCCATTGGGCCTTTGGACATGTGGGAAGTGGAGGTTTGGGTGAGTGTGAATCCAGTGTAACCTTATATACGGTGACCCTATTACTCCGAGTTTTAATATGAGAGGATAAGATAAGAGTTATAATATGAGAACATCAAGGCTGAATTGAGTGCAATAAATAATCGGATGGCTGTCATGGAGCAAGCCTAGATAAACCTTGAAACTTCCAATGGAAGGTTGCTAAATCGAGTCAATCGGTTAGAAGGGGATGATGAGCACTTTGAGCAATGCTGTGAGCGTGATGGCCCACGCTTCGAGCGCGAAGGCCATCAGAATGATTGGAATCGGAACCATCAGGTAGATCATCGTGGAAATGACTACGACCCTTATGGGAAACTCCTAAAAAATGTTCGTGTTAAGTTTCCAACCTTCGACGGGAGAATGGACCCTAAAATCTTCCTCGATTGATTATTCGATATGGATCATCACTTTGAGTGGCATAACATGAGCGATGAGCGATTCGTTAGGCTCGCCAAAATGAAACTCATTGGCCAAGCCTGACTCTTTTGGGTCAATGTCGAGCGTATAAGGATGAATGCGGGTTGTACAACCATTACCCGTTGGGAGGACATGATGGAGCGACTTACAGAGAAGTACATTCCTTCATTATACTACCATCGCCTCCTTGATCAATGGCAACATCTACGCCAAAGTAGTATGCCCGTTGCTGACTACATTGGCAAATGTGAAGAATACATGATGAGTGCCAAGGTAGTGGAAGATCCTCAAGTCACTCTCTCGATTTTGCACCGGGTTGCGATTTAATTTACAAAAAGCGTTGGTCTCTCACCCCGTTGAAACCCTCGATCAATGTTATACCGTCGTTCAGGACCTTGAACGTTATTTAAAAATGACGGTAGTGAGGCGATTTGAACCTTACACCGGTCAATATCGTACCGGAGAGGTGAGGCTTAATGCTGGAAACCCCCCTCCCAAACCCACACAAGCCATTTATGCCAATGTGTGATTTGACAAAGGAAAGGGTGTGGTTGGAGACTCCTCAAAAGGCAGGTCTCAAGTTAAGTGTAATAAATGCCACAGACTGGGGCACTTTGCAGCCCAATGTCCTACGAGAGACCCCCAAAGGAACTTCTTCATTGAGGGAGAGGGAGAAGAGGATGATGGACTTTTTGAAGAATAAGTCTTTGAACCGGATGTCACACATAGCGATGAAGAAGGTGATGACAATGGTTGTGCTCTAGTTGTGATGTGTGCCCTTGCACAATCTCAACGGGATGAAAAAGAGGATTGGCATAGAGAAAATATCTTCCATACCTTCGCCACATGTGGAACAAAAAGTTGTAGGGTTATCGTGGATAGGGGAAGTTGCACCAATGTGGTGTCAACACACACCATCACTCTCTTGGGGCTTACACCCGAAGCTCACCTGAGGCCATATAAAGTTGCATGGGTTGACTCTTCATCCATTTCCATGTCGCAAAGGTGTCGCGTGCCTATTTAATTGGGCTTGTTTTCCGACACCTTGTGGTGTGATGTGGTGCCAATGGATGTGGGCCATATAATTTTGGGGAGGTCGTGGCTCTATGACATGAATGTAAACCATTTTTGGCCGATCTAACGTGTGCACATTCATGCATAAAGGCAAGAAAATTACTATAAACCCTTTGCCTCTCAAAGCACCATTGACCAATGAAGTCGAAAAAAGGGTGGTCAATCAAAGACCCTCAATATTGTGAGCCCTTCAGAGTTTGAGCGAGCGTCGTTAGATGAGAGTGTGGTGTACGTCGTCGTCATCATCATCGTTGAGCATACTCTCGAGTCTGTGAGCGAGTACCCCAAGGGGGTTGAGCCGATCTTGAAAGAATTTGTAGATGTCCTTCCAGAAACTTACCTAACGAGCTCCCTCCTATGCGTGACATTCAACACGCCATAGACTTGATTCCCGGATCTACCCTACCGAACCTGGCCCATTACAAGTTGAATCTGGTTGAACATGTCGAGTTAACTCGGCAAGTCGATGAGCTCCTTCAGAAGGGGTTCATCCAAGAGAGTCAGAGCCCTTGTGTCATACCTGCACTAATCACTCAAGAAAAATGGTACTTGGCGCATGTGTGTGGATAGCCGGGCAATCAATAAGATTACGGTTAGGTATCGGTTTCCCATGCCGAGGCTGGATGACATGCTGGATATGATGGTTGGTGCCACTATCTTCTCCAAGATAGACCTTAAAAGTGGCTACCATCAAGTCCGAATCCACCCGGGTGATAAGTGGAAGATTGCCTTCAAGACCAAGGATGGTCTTTATGAGTGAATGGTCATGCCTTTTGAGCTATCTAAGGCCCCGAGCACCTTCGTGAGGCTCATGACTCAAGTGTTGAGGCCGTTCCTAGGCAAATTCCTTGTCATGTAATTTGACGACATCTTGATTTACAGTCATGACAAGGAACAACACCTGATCCATCTAAGGTTGGTTTGCGAGACCTTGAGGGGGGAGAGATTATACGCGAATTTCAAGAAGTGCACATTCATGCAACGATCCGTTGTATTCTTGGGATTCATTGTCTTGGTCGACGGGATGGTTGCAAACCTCGAAAAGGTTAAGGCTATTGTGGAGTGGCCTTAACCTAGAAATATTCACGAAGTCCGTAGCTTCCATGGTTTGGCTACATTCTATTGTCCCTTTATCTGAAATTTTAACACCATTATGGCTCCCATCACCGATTGTATGAAAGAGAGGGAGTTTCAATAAAGCAAAGCTGCAACGAAGGCCTTTGCCGAGATAAAGGATAGAATGACGAGTGCACTCGTCATGTGTCTACCTGACTTTTCCAAAGTCTTTGAAGTAGTATGCGACGCGTCGGGTATAGGTATAGGCGGAGTGCTTAGCCAAGAGGGCCACGCTGTGGCCTACTTTAGCGAGAAGCTTAACGAGGCGAAGTAAAAATACTCCACCTACGACAAGGAGTTTTATGCGGTCATCATATCTCTTTAGTATTGGAAACATTACTTTAGACCGCAGGAATTTGTACTGTTTTCTGACCATGAAGCCTTTCTCTTGCTTCTCAAAAGAAGTTGAACCCGAGGCACACGACATGGTTCGAGTATCTCCAAGGGTTCACATTTGTGTTAAAGCACAAGGCCGGTGTTGAGAACAAAGCGGTTGATGCGCTTAATCGTTGGGTAGCGACTTTACACACTATGAGCACCGAGGTTGTCGGATTTGAGCAGGTGAAACAAGATTATCCATAGTGCCCAGATTTCGGGGCGGAATACACTGCTTTCCTTGATAATCCGACCAGTACTAACTCCAAGTATACCCTGCAAGACGGGTATCTGTTCAAAGGCAATCGCCTATACATCTCTCGCACTTCATGACGTGACTTCCTCATTTGGGAGTTATATGCTGGAGGGATTGCCGACCATTTTGGGCGCAACAAGACCATTGCGCTCGTTGAGGATAAGTTTTACTAGCCTACCCTTATGAGAGATGTTTCGCAGGTTGTAAAACAATGCCGTACATGCTAAGTAGCCAAATAGAGTAGGCAAAATATTGGTCTGTATACCCTGTTACCCATGCCACACACCCCGTGATAAGACATCTCTGTGGATTTCATGCTTCGACTCCCCAAGACCCCGCGAAAGCATGATTCCATTTTTGTGGTAGTGGATTGCTTTTCCAGGATGACCCAATTCATACCCTGTTCTAAAACGTCCGATGCGGCTCATGTAGCTAAATTATTTTTCGGGGAGGTTATGCGTCTCCACGAGTTATCCAAAACCATCGTGTCAGATAGGGACGTAAAGTTCACTAGTTATTTTTGGAAAACCTTGTGACACATGATGGGTATCATGCTACAGTTCTCATCGGCCTATCACCCTCAAACAGATGGTCAAACGGAAGCCACCAATAGAAGCCTAGGTAATCTCCTTCGTTGTCTTGTCGGTGATCATATTAGGACTTGGGATACTACATTGCCAATAGCTGAGCTCGCATACAATAATTCTATCAATAGGTCCATAGGCATGAGTCTGTTTGAGGTTGTACATAGTTATAGGCCTAGAACACCACTTGATTTAATACCCATGTCTGCATCACATCGAGTGTCCGAGTCTGCAAATGCATTCGCACAACATATTCATAGTTTGCATGCCGAAATTAGACAGAAAATAAATTCAAGCAATGAACAATACAAAATATCGGCGGATGCACACATAAGCGTTTCTAGGAATTCCAAATCGGTGATCATGTCATGGTTCGAATTGGGCCGGAATGATTCCCAGCGGAAGTCGCCAAAAAGCTTAAAGCCCGTGGCGCTGGGCCTTTTAGAATCGTGGCAAGGAGTGACCCTAATGCTTACCTTCTTGAGCTTCCTCTAGATATAGGGATTAACTCAACGTTTAATGTGGAGGACCTAGCCCCTTCTTTTGGCTCAACTCCACCTCCTTGCATCCCGTTCCAAACAACCCCTGCCCACATACCCACCCTACCCTTGTAGCCCCTACTCCTTCTTTCCCCAAGCAGGCAACGGAAAGATGCAATCGAAGGGATATTGGATGATCTTGTAGTATCCACCCATGAAGGAGGATTTAAAAAATACTTGGTGAAATGGAGGGCCAAGCAGAAATTGGAGAACAGGTGGATACATGAAGACAAAGTTCGTCACCTTGACCCCGACATGCTCGGTCAACATCATACCTCCGCTTCATCGGTGATGAAGCCTTTTTGGTTCAGGAGAGTTGATGGGGACGCCGACTTTGTGGACATTAAATCGTCATTGTGGACATCGGTTAAGGACCATATCGAGTGTACCAGCGGAGAAAAAACTGACAAAATTATACTTTAGGGCTAGGGTTTAGTAATAGGAAGGAGGAAGGAGGAAGAAGAAAAAGAGAGGAAGAGAAAAGTGGAGATATTAGGGTTGACTCAATGTGACTCAAATCCCAATGCAAAATACTATTTATATCATTTTAGCATATTCACGTATTACATGGTTCTCGAGTTAAGTGAATTGTACAACTTAAATTCACTTAACTACACACACACCCAAAGTTACTACACATTCATACAAACATCTCTAACATCCCCCCTAAAGTTGGAGTATAGATGTCGATTATACCCAACTTGAAGGAGATGTCATAAAGTCTCTTGCTACCAACACCTTTAGTCAAGATGTCGACAAGTTAATCCTCAGTTCTAACTTGAGGAATACTGATTTCTTTGGACTCAAATCTCATAATAGCATCACTAAATTTTTGAAACTAGGCCCTTGGGGATTGTTTTAATCCATTCTTCAATCTACACACTTTTCCCTTCTCCCCTTCTTTTACAAATCCAGGAGGAGGGTCTATGTAGATTTCTTCCTTGAAATCACCATGAAGAAATGCATTCTTCACATCAAGTTGAGAGAGTGACCAGTCTTTGTGGGCAGCCAGAGATAAGAATATTTTGACTGTGTTCATCAGGTCTATACTTAACTGTATACACCCATTTGCAACCAATAACTCTCTTTCCTTCTGGGAGTTCAACAATTTCCCAAGTTTGATTCTGTTTCAGAGCTGTCATCTCCTGAATCATAGCATCCTTCCATTTTGGCTGCAATAAGGCATCAAAAACAGTAGAAAGAAGGGTGATTAAATCAAGAGAACAAATAAAACTATAATGAGAGGATGAGAGATTGTGATATGACACATACTGATGGGATGATGAGTACACAATCTAGGAAGTTTTTTGTGAGTAATGGGTAGATGAAGACCAGAAACAAGAGGACCCTCTTTGAGTAAGAGATCTTGGTTGGTATTTTGAGAAGGTGACTCATCTACATTTTCATGCGTAGTGGCTTCAACAATGCTTTTCTTGTTCCTTCGCACATACATCTTTCCCTTTCCATATTTATCAAAGGTGGGTTGTTCGCTTTTCTGTGACTCAACAGCTTCATCATCCACTTCTTCACAATCTCCATCACCTCCCATAGGTAAAGCTCTAAACATCTTAGAGTACTCTTCATTTTTAAGTTGTTTCTCCCCCTGAAGAGGACTCGGAGGACTGGAAAAAGGAGTGCCCTCAAAGAATGTGATATTCATGGTGACTATCACACGACGAGTGAGAGGGCCAAAACACTTGTATCCTTTATGAGAAGAGGGATACCCAATAAAAATGCACTTGGTAGCCTTGAGATCAAGTTTACTTCACTGAATATTGGAGATGTGTAAAACACAAGGAACCAAAGATGCATGGTGGCACCAATGACAGAGGTTGATGAGGAGACACAAGTTGGAAGGGAGAATGCCCTTCCTCCTTCCTATTAGTCGTTTGAAACTTTTATTTTCAGAAAAATTTCATGGATTTGATATTAGTTTGTTTAATTGTGAGACTTGTTAGTTCTTTGAACATGTTCGCAATTCTTATCCCTTACGTGGTAGTAAATGTGCTATTCCTTTTGAAGTTATTCACTCTGATGTGTGGGGGCCTTCCCCTGTTACTTTTTTAAATGGTTATCGTTATTTTGTTACTTTTATTGATGACTATACTAGACTCACTATGCTTTTTCTTATGCGCACCAAAGATGAAGTTGCCTTTATTTTTCCTATGTTTCACAGATTTGTTAGCATATAATTTCATGGGCATGTTAAGGTTCTTCGATCGGATAATGGTAGGGAATATTCCTCTTACGTTCTTCAGTCTTATCTTCACTCTCATAGAATCGTGTGGCAAACTACTTGTCCTTATATCCGTCAACAGAATGGGGTCACTGAGAGGGAAAACAGGCATCTTCTTGAGGTTGTTCGATCTCTGTTGTTTGATATGAATGTTCTTAAACATCTCAGGGGTGAAGCTGTCCTCACTGCTGTCTACTTCACCAACTGGATCAGAAGATTTCTCAGTGGAGGACTGGAATGCACGACTTGGAAGGAACTTTGGTTTCCCATGTAATTTTCAACATCTTTCTTTGGTATGACCCTTCTTGCCACAATGAGAACACAATAATTTTTCTCTTTCTTCACGTGAGAGACCCCCACGACCTCCACGACCACCACCTCTACCACTAGATTTGCTTCCACCACGACCCAAAATAGTGAAGGGTGGTAGGGCAGATCTCTTAGATACATCACCAACAGGAATCTGCATAAACTGTTGCTTGCTCTCCTCATGCTGAAAGAGGGCATATACGGTACCAAGTAGAGGACACTCCTCTTTTCCTAGAATGTTTAATTTTATATTCTCTTATTCATTTCTATCCTTTTTTAGGAAGTTAAACACTCTCCTCCTTTCAGTATTTTTACTAACCTTGCTGGCACACAAGTTGCACAGTTCTTCTTGATACTGGGTTAGTTCATCTTACAAACTCCTCATTTGAGTGTAATACTCTCCAATAGTCTTATCACCTTGCTTCATAGTGTTAATTTTGTCACTAACTTGAAATATTTTTGCGAGGTTTTGTTTATGCGAGAACGTATCCTTCACAGCCTCCCATAATTGTTTAGCATCACTGGTATACATAAAAGAATCACTAATGTCTGGTTGCATTAAGTGTAGCAGCCATGTCATGACCGTTAGATTGTCACTTTCCTAATCAACATACTTAGAGTTATCTTCTTTGGGTTTTGGGATAGTCCCTTAAATATAACCTAATTTTTTCTTTATCTCTAAGTACATAGCAGCAGACCGTGACCACGAAAGATAATTGACCCCATGCAATTTCTTCGTAGTAATTTGTATGTTATGAGAAATATCTCCCCCACCAACGATTCCGGATTTATTCTCGTCCATGATTAAGAGATATCGAGATCAAAACAATTCAAAAAATAGAAGGCTTACAACTTCCAAACAGGGAGAATGCCTACACAGTTCACTAATTAATCCCAAAACAACATTCAAAAACGCCAGGCAGCAGTTTCTTAACAATCATAAAAAAATAATCAACAAATAGTTGAACATAGCCTATAGCGGCCACTAAAACATCTATAACTCCTTCAAATGAACTCTAAATTCAATGAAACTTGAACTATCAGTCTGCAAATGAAACGAGTTTCCAACAAACCATATCTTGCTAGACGAAAAAGCGATCAACAATCTAACGACGGAGATTTATGTGGCTAGGCGGTAAAAGAAAGATCCGCAATATTCGATTAAACAACACCAAAATAGATCCAAAAATAAAAAGGATTACACCATCAATCTTGTATGCTGACGTCAGCGATGACGTGGATGGTTTCAATAGGCTATAAAAATTTCTAGTGTTAGGTTTTTTGTTGGCTTTGATACCAAGACAAAACTGTAATTTAGGGTTAGGGTTTAGTAATAGGAAGGAGGAAGAAGGAAGAAGAAGAGAGAGGAAGAGAAAAGTGGAGATATTAGGGTTGAGTCAATGTGACTCAAATCCTAATGTAAAATACTATTTATATCATCTTAGTTTGTTCACGTATTACATGGTTCCTGAGTTAAGTGAATTGTATAAATTAAAATTCACTTAACTACATACATACCCAAAGTTACTACCATGGATCAAAATATCGTCCGATTCCGATACGTATCATCCGATACGTATCGGTTTTGGACCTAGACGATGCGATAAATAGGGTTTTTCTCGGGCCTCCTTAAAAACAGTCAAATTATCATTCGTATCGTCTGTATCGTCCAATTTATCGACCGTATCAGATGATAATTTGAAATTATCGTCCGATAATTTCAAATTATTGTCCAGTGGGGTTCCCCAGCTTCAAGTGATGAAGGGGAACCCCTTTAAGCTCGGATTTCCTTATTTTTCTTTATTTTTTCTCATCTTTTCTCCTATTTTCTCCTCTATTCTCCTTAAGCTCGGATTATCGTCCATTTGCTTCTATTTTTTAGTGGAAAAATATAGATCTACCCATAAATTTGGTATATCAATATATTTTAGCCCCAAATTTGTAGTGATAAAAAAAATTGAAAAAAATAGAAAACCATTAAATATATTTTCTCATAATTTTAAGGTATTTTTTTAGATTAAAAAAAAGAAAAAATTGTACCAGGCCGATACATTCAATGTATCGGCTGATACGCTGATATGTATCGTCCTAGAGGCTGGACGATACGTATCGAAAATCCGAGATTTTGACCCATGCTTACTACACACCCAAACAATAGAAATAACATCTCCAACAGAAACGGGACGGAAACTAGAACCGGGTGTAAAAACAACCAGATCTGAGCATAAAGAAGAATATGAAGGAATGCATAGTCAATCGATCGACCCCAGGCTTCGATCAATCGATTGCGACCAGTGGGAATTAAATTTGGTGACGATCTGTTTCCTATATATATATACTCGATCGATCGATCGAGTTTTCACGAAATAGAGCTCCGCCAAAATACGGAAGTCATTTTAGGGGCATACTTGTCTATTTTTTAGTATTTGTTTTAGAGTTTTTTTTTATTTTAGAGGCCTCCTATATATATAAGGTCTTTTAATAAAAAATGTAATTAGTTTTGATTAATGAATGAAAGTTATTTTTGCTTCTGCTTTAGATGAGCCATTGTTGATGAGTGATTCTTCTTCCCGAGATTGGTTTGGTTTAAGGCCAAGGGTGTGATTTCCATAATTTTATCTTTTATCCTTGTCTTTTGCTATCTATTCTCTACTTGATTTTTGTTCCCATAAATCCCAAATTCAGCCATTACTCTTTCAAATATTCCAAAATCATAAACCCTAGCTTTCGTCTGAACCGTTGAATCGACCCGATTCAATAACCCCAGATTTCACCTGAGCCATTAAACCATTATACATTTAAACACCCTAAGAAACTAACGATTCCATCATTAAACCACGAGCGAGCGCCCTAATCTGGAAGTGGCGAGAGTTCTAACTCTAGGATCCTCCTTCTGCGTGACTAACGACACGGATTGGACCCTACCGGACTCGACTTGATCATCAACTGAAATCTGTGAAATCCTAAGATATCACGATCGTTTGTGTGATTTATTGTTAAATTAATTTAGTTTAATTTCGGCAAAATAATCATTTCATTGTCATTCACGTAGTCTAGGGTTTTGTCCTGCGTCAGATTGACTCTCCATTGCTTGATAATCTTATACTCACTGACATTACAAAGTTACCGATATACCAATCTTTTAGCCACAAAATCTACTAAGAAATATGACTTTCCCTGATATTCATGAACCGTGACATCTGTAGAAAGACAGATCTGAGGGGTAAAAGGCGTTCATTAAACTTGATTCCAGTGAGGCCTAATCATCTATTGATCGTTTTGAAAAAAAAGGAGGGAGGGAGGTTGTCGTCTTCATTTCCTTCTACATCTATTTTTTGTTCGTTTAGTTGTAACCGAGAGAAATGAGTGAGTTCGAATCTTATAAAGAAAGTTATGTTGAGACTTAAAATCTTAGCCAATACATTCAACTTTTTGTAACTGGGAGACATGTTGCTCCTTATGATTTCTTGAAGGTGAAAAACCTATGTAATGTGGAGAACAATTGATCCATGTAGTAGCTATAAAGAAGTCTCAGGGTTGTTATGAAGACTGAGTAGGACATCTTTGCGTTGTGGTTTTGACGAAACGTTATGTTGAGACTTAAAATCTTAGCCAATACAGCCATTGTAATATTATCTAATGGTTGGAAGATGCACCTGAGCTTGCTAAATATGTTCCCAATCTAAGGCTTATTGGTTAACCAGGCTATTAGAATGCACATATTCTTTTCATAAGTGGGTTTGCAGATATGAATTGCCAAGAAAGTTATTGACGAGGCTTTTGCAATCAACTGTATTCCTGACACTTACCCTACTTCTTTCTCATATGGCTTGGGGCTGGCATTGGTGGAGTGAATCAAGGGACATTGGCAAAGATCATATTTCCCAATATGCGTGGGGACTATCGAATGGGCCTCCGTAGGAAACATTGTTTGGACTATTTGTAGGATCATCATTAAGACCATCCTAGGGACCAACTATACAACCATTACCAAGGCAATCACAATATTTTTGAAGTTAAGTAATGTGAAAACCAACCGTGAACAGTTGAAGGACAATTGAGGGGCAGCTGGTCAATTGAGGAGCTATAAGCTATTAAGAAACATTTGTGGTCATAATAAGTCTAATGGTGTTAGATATAAATACGAATGTTGTAGTCTCTCAGTTATAAAGTTGGTTGATTGTGATAGCGAGTCAAAGAAGAAAAAGATAATATTATGAGGGTAATGGTCTCTTTGCATTTTATTTGCTTAATGTTGGTGATTCGGCTGATTGTGTCATGTAGCATTCACACAATATCACTTGATAGAAATTGTTTTTCTAGGTGAAGGCTACAATATAAGGCTGTTCAAGAATTGTTGATGCAAAGGCCACAGATGGAGGTAGGACACTAAGCTATTTGGAAAATTTCAGTTGAAAGTATGTTCAGGAATTCTTGACGCTAAGTCCATCACATATTATGGAGGTAGGACCCTAAGCTATTTGGATTGAAAAATATTAAGGTGGTATAATATGCAAAGGTAGAAACAATTTTTAGCTTGAGGGGGATCATTTGACGATACTATACATGCTGTTTTCTAGCTCACGCCTATCCAAGGTTTACACATGAAATCAATCATTGTATCTAGTTGATCCTTTGGTGCCTTGATATTCCATGGGTACAATGTGATAGGCATGCTTAGGACTTTTATCCTTAAACTTTAAGTATTAAACATCGTTATGGCTTGAGATATATTGAGATGGTTAGTTAAAAGGTCATTTGTATCATGAGTTGTGGGTTGAGGTAATATCTGAAGCGTCCATCTCTTAGGACAATATTCCAAGAGTCGGTATTTAAATCTAATCACAACCTTTAGAGAACATGCACAAAAATTTGATGTAGTGATGCTCCATTTTCTTTTTAGAATTCGGCATTTGATTTCTAATATATAACCAACCGAGGGTTTGGGGAGGACATTTCAAAGATGATCAATGCAGGGTGGATGACGTGGAGGCATGCGAGTGGTGTGTTGTGTGATCAATGAATGCCACTTCAATAGAAGGGGCATTTTTACAAGGTAGCAAAATTATACGTATTATTGTATGGTGTAGAGTAATGAGCTATAAAGAAGCAATGAAGGGATACACTACAGGTGGTTGAGATGCGTACGCTAAGGTGGATGCACAGAGTGATTAGAAAGGATGAAACTAGAAACAAACACATAAAAGAGGATGTTTAGGATGAGCCTAATAAAGTACAAAATTTGTTAAATGTCTTTTAAGATGGTTTACTCTTGTCCATTAGAAACTTGAAACAATCATTGTATATAGGATCGAGACTACAAGCAAAAGAAAGTAGAAGGGGAAGACCAATAGAGATTTGGAGGGAAGTAGTGAAAAGCAACATGAAGGATTGTGGAGTGATAGAGTGGTTAGCCACAAATAAAAATAAGTGGAGACATAGCACTCACAAAGGCAATCCATAATAGATGGGATGAAGTGATGATGATCTTTCATTTTGCTCCCTATTGATGACAAGGCAATTAGCTATGACTAATCTTAAGGTAGAGATATGCCTCGTCATCAAATTGGTCACATCATGAATAAATGGTGTGGGTGGTCTTGACGATGCCACTCAATAGATCTTCAATTGACTTGTTGCTGCTCAAGTGTCCGTTAGTTGCCCTCTTGTTGGTTTTTTTTAAACTCTGGTTAGCTTTTATAGTATTATGGTTGTCGTGGCGATGATCCTACGCTTCATCCCTGTGATGGTCCTGAAGATTATACAAGAAATCCTAAAATGATCCCATCGATAGTCTCAACATGTGCCGTGCGGTTTGACCCCTTCCAATGTCCAACCGTTCACTTCGCCAATGTTGGTCCTGAGCCCAAACGAGAAAGAAGGGTTAGCGTTAGGTAGACAACCAACTGTATATTTACTCGCCAATAACTTTCTTGACAAGCCATATCCGCAAACCTATTAGCAATCCCCAAAATGATGGGATTTTAGGCATAAAAAATCATGATGATGTATATGTTAAATAAAGGGATTCATACATGGACACTTTTTTATTTATTGGTAAAACACTATAGTTTCATTGATAAATAAAAAATTACAGCAAACAAAAGGAGCCGAGCGAGAACCTCAGCAGGAAAAAGAGAGAAAAAATAATACGAGGAAAGAAGAATAGAGACAAAAAGGAAAAAATTAAGTACAAAGATACAAGAGAGTGGGATCCAAGTCTACACCCCGAGCCGTGGTATCAATGGCAGGAGGACGTAAGTGCAGGTCCACCAAAGCAAAAAATATGCCTAAGGAAGTCTAAGCAACTCACACTCCCTAACAATCTCCTCCATCAAAGAGGCGGAGCATTTAGGCGAGACCGAGCACCACCAAAAGAGGTCTTCAAACACCAAATCTATCACCGCGTTACAAGTGCCAAATTCCTGTTAAATATTCTGTTCTTTCCAGATTTCCCAGAAAATTGTCATTGGAAGCAATCTCCACAAAATGGCTACGTTATCTTCAAACAGAAGATCAACCTATTCTGTAAGGATGTCTGTGGGCCAGCGGCCGATTCTCCAAGACATATGGATACCTCAAAGCCAGCAAAGAATGATTCCCACACTTGTTGAGGAAAAGGGCAGCGTAAAAATAAATGTGTAGCTGATTCCTCTCCACCCCACAGAAAGCACACGTCTTGGAAATCACCATCCTCCTCTTACAAAGCTGGACTCACATTAAAATCTTCCCCAAGCAACTTCCCATGCAAAGAATTTTACTCGTAATGGAACCTCCACTATCCGCAGCTTCACCCTAGGGAGGTCAATTAGTGGTCTTCTAGTGAGATATTTATATATGGATTTGACAAAAAATTACCAGGCATTTCCCATTGCCATATCCTTTTATCCTGCCTATTACCATCCACTCTCACCCCCATTGAATTCCTCTAGTGGATCTAAAAGTTCTTTCTCCTCGTCATCCTTTAAACTCCTGCGAAGGACAATATTCCATGAGTCTACATTCGGGGCCCATCTCACACATCCATTATTTTGGCATTTTCTTTCCTAGCAAGGGTAAACAACAAGGCAAACCTTCTCATAAGTGAACTGTCTCCGCACGTTCTATAATTTTAAAAGTTTACTAGATTATCCACTCCTGGGATAAAACTGATACCTTCCTCAAAGCTTTTCCTAACATAATACACTAAGTTCCAACAGCCTGATCCTAAGGACCTCTGGGGCCTTTCATACCCCATCCCCTCTCATCCTTCCCATACTGTGTCACTATACCACTAGCCTAGTAGGAACCCTCTTCTTCACACACTTTCCATAACCACTTCCCAAATAAAGCTCGATTTACATATTCAATGGATATAATTCCTAATTCTTCCTCATCCAATGGTAATCTAGCCACATCCTAGTTAATCACCTGAATCTTTTCTTTCGGTTTTCCCCCACTCCATAGAAAGTTCTTCTCATTTTTCTCCAATCTCTTGATTATTGTTTTCGAGTATTCAAACAGTAACATAAAATAGATGGGAAGGTTAGATAGAGTTGATTTTATCAGGGTTAGGCGCCCACCCTTAGACAATAAAGTCCCTTCCACCCAGTTAGTTTCTTTTTAGAATTGTTCAATAATTGGGTCCGACATGGAAACCAATGTCTTGTCAATACATAATGGGACCTCTAGATAGGGAGCAGGGAGGCTCTCCCCAACCACAACCTATTGCAGTGACAAGACTGGTAGCTGCATGCTCTTCATCTTGATATCGTAAATAGTGATTTTCATGATATTCATTCTTTGACCTAACACTGCCTCATAGCAACAGATTATGACCTTAGCATTGGGAATTTAACCCCCCCCCCCGGGCGTGAGTTTTGCGCCACCATGTTGTCTGTATATTGCAGCTGGGTAACCATAGGTGCACCTCTACTAACCTCAAAGCCCCTAAATAAATCTTGTTCCAAGGCCTATTTTTGAGAGGGCTTCTCTAATTATATCAAAGAGGAATAGCCACAAGTGATAGCTCTGCCTTAACCCTCTAGATCACCCAAAAAAACCTTTTGCTGCCCCATTGATCATAATGGAAAATCTCGGTGTTGAAATGCAATTTCGAATCTACCTCCTCCAACGTTGACCATAGGCCATCCTTCGTAGCATATAATCAAGGAAGTTCCAGTTGACGCTATCATAGGCTTTTCCTGTCTCCAGTTTACTACTCCAGGGATTCCTGTTTTTTGTCTTGAGTCGCTGCATTCATGAGCTATTACCACTAAATCCAATATCCGTCATACATCCACAAACGATTTTTGGTTAGCCAATATAAGGTCCCCCAGAACTGGAACTAGCCTATTTGCAAGCACTTTTGCAATTATCTTGTATACACTCCCCAACAAATTTATTGGCATGTATTCGTAAATTGTTTCAGCACTCGCTTTTTTTTGGGATAATGGCCAGGAAAGTGTTAGTGATACAGTTAGAATTTCAGCACCACTAAAGAGCTCATAGAAAATTTCCATTAATTCCCTCTTCAGTAATTCCCAAAAGTGTTTATAAAATTGTGTAGTGAAGTGTTAGGGCTTGGAGTTCTATGCCGGCTAGATTCAAAGATTTTTTTTTTTTTTTAAAAAAAAAATCAGTAAAGGCACGACAAATATATTGATAAGTGCTAGCGAGGAGCTAGAAACCGAAGGAAACCATCAAACCATGGGTCAAAATATCGTCCGATACCGATACGTATCGGTTTTGAACCTCACCGATACGGTACATTCAAGGTACTGTATTGGTGCCTCCCATACAAAAAACTAAAATTTCGGACAATACATTGGAATGTATCATCCGAAACCGATACGTATCGGTTTTGGGGCTGGATGGTATGTATCGTTTTTCCGAGATTTTAACCCATGCATCAAACGAAAAGAAAAAAACAAAACAAAAAAAAAACCACTAACCCAAAAACAAGAAACTTGACCGAAAGCCCCCCTGGCGACAAGAGAACTTGAGAGAAAGCGTTCGGGCCCGAGGCCTCTACTTGGAATCTTTGAATCTTTGCTAGATTCAAAGATTTCCTTTTTAATTTCTTCCACTTGGACTTCTTTCTCCAGACTATCCTTTTCCTCACTCGATATTTGCTGGAACTCAATTCCATCCAATTGGGGGCGTCTTTATCCATCATGTTTGTCCAATTTTTTGTAAAATCTAATCACCGCTTTGCCAATCTCCTCTTGATCCTCAACTGCCACATCCCCTACCCTCAACTTTCTGATCGTATTTGCTCGTTTCCTCATGCTTGTCGTGGCATGAAAAATCGTATTTTTGTCACCCTCTTTGAGCCATCTTACTTTAGTTTTTTGTTTCCAAAATATCTCTTCCTCCTTAACTTTTCATTTATAATCCTCTTTTAAGGTTTTTCTCCTTTCTTTATCTCCAGAAGATAGAGGGCCATCCTCCTCTTTCTTATCAATTGCCTTTGCTTTCCCTGAGATTTTTTCTATTCTTTCTTGTGCCTTTCCGGAAGTCTCTCTATTCCACTTTATGATTTCTTTCTTAAGTAGCCTTAGTTTGGTCACGAATCTCTTTTGGGCCTCGCCCTCAACTTCCCACGAGGACCACCAACTCCTCAAATCTATCAAACTCCTTATTCGGTAACCACATGTTTTCAAATCTAAATGGGGTAGGACCCCATCTACCTTCTTCCGTACTTAGCATGATTGGGGTGTGGTCGGAAGTAAGCCTAGATAGAAGAGAGAGTTCACTTGTATAACATTTATCCCATTGACGACAACAAACAAACCTGCCCAGCCCGGTTATCACTAGATCCTCTTGCCCATTTGTCGAAGTGAATTTCGCACCCAACATAGGGATGACCATCAACTCAATCTACCATGGATTGATTCACTTTTCTCAAGATGGAATTTAACCCACTCGCCCCCCCCATCTCCTTACAAAACCTGATAGTGTTAAAGTCCTGACGTGAGACAACGACCTAAACTACGTGAATGATAATGAAATGAATATTTGCCGAAATTAAACTAAATTAATTGAGCAACAAATCTTAAAATAATCGTAGTACCATAAGGTTCCATGGTTCTCCGCTTGGATGATCGTATTGATTCGGGTAGGGTCCAATCCGTTGCGCCAGATCTGTTAGCCTCGCCGAAGGAGGATCCTAGAGATAGAACTCTAGCTCCTTCCAGATTAGGGTGTTGTTCTCCGATCAAAATGGAATCGCTGGTTTTCTCAGGGTATTTTGGTTCATAATGGTTTATTGGCTCGAGTGAGATCTAGGGTTTATTGAATCAGGTCAATTCAACGGTTTAGATGAAAACTAGGGTTTGAAGTTTGGTGGGTTTAATTGAGATGGAATGAAATGGGGTTTATGGGATCAAAAAATAAGATAGAGAAAAGATAAATCGAAATAGAGATAAAGGATAGAAATTGTGGGCCTCGCACCCTTTGCTTCCTTCACGGGAGAGAAGATACACTCTTCAAAATAGCTCATCTCAAGCAGAAGCAAAATAGCTTTTCATTCATAATCAATAAATTAATTACATTATTTTTTTAATGACCTTATATAGGAGGCCTCTAAAACAAAAGAAAAGCCTAAAACAAATACTTTAAAAGGACAAGTTTGCCCCAAAACTACGATTTCCATATTTTGGCGGAGCCCACTTACGCGAAAAATCGATCAATCGATGCTGAGCTCGATCGATCGAGTTATATATATATATAATTATATAAAAGTCTCGACTCACAAATTGATCGATCGAAAATTGGACTCGATCGATCGATTTATATATATATATAAATAATTAAATTGCATTTAGTCTTGGTTCGCATTCGATCGATCCAAAATTACCTTTGATCGATCGACTGAGAACAAAACTTTGCCAAAATTTTAAGTTCCCACTGGTCACATTCGATCTATTGATTCCAGGCATTCGATCGATCAACTGTGTGTGTTCCTTTATGCCCGGTTCTGATTTCCGTTTCGTTTCTTCCGACGCCAGTACACACGATATGGCCCAAAGCCTATGTCCACGATGTCGGCGTCCCCGTCAAGTCCCCCCTATGCACCATGGAAAATCCTGTTTCCCCCTTTATCTTCTTTAGCTCCCCCCAAAACTCTTCTCTTCTTCTCTTGTTAGTGGGCTCGTACACATTTGTACAGATCTACACGAAACCTTGCCCTTTAATTTGATACTCAAAAAGAACTGATCTCTTTTCATGTACAAATATTCCCATACCTGTCTATCCAATATGATTAGCAATCCACCAGCCGTTCTAAGCGCATCTAGAGTTTTCCATTCCCAATGATTTCTGTTGACAACAGATTTCACCTAGGATTCACACATTTACCCCATTTTGTTTCCTGAAGTGCCACAATGTCAGTTCTCTTCTGCCTCAGAAGATATCTAACTTTCCGTCTTTTCTTAGCCTTCCCTAGGCCCCTAATGTTCCATGACACAATCTTCATTTAAATTGCCTTTCCAATCGCCCTGCAAATCTATCCTATCACACCACTCTTCCTTTGCCGCACTTTCCTGTCCCTGCATAGTTGACCAAACAATTTCTCTTTGGCATCTCCAACTTTGAAACTAACTTCAACATTTGCTCTCACCGCTTCTGGTTTCTAAAGATCGAAAGAGGCTAAGGAAGTCCTCCTTGTGGTGAGCATAGGAGAGGCCAATTTTGTTCCCCATTCAAAAGCTTTTGCTAATTTTATGTCCGTTGGATCCTCTTCACCTTGAGTATCCCACTCTTTAGCTAGGCTTTCATATCCAAACTCTATTTCTGATTCCTGCTCCGTACTCCTTAGTAGCAACAATCTTTCCCTCTATTTCACTTGCCAAATCTCAGTCCCAGGTACCTCCAAATCCCTTGGGTGCATTTCGTCTCCCAGCTTAATCCTTTTCCTCACCTCCCCACCACCCTTTTGCAAATGATGAGTATCCGTATGGATCCCGTTAAGAATTTGGTTTGGGGTATCCATGTTATCAGTTTGGAGTCGATGTGCTAAAGATATCATACCCTGCTTGCCTCACATGCAAGGTGGTGGGGATCCTGCAGAAAGGACTAACAATCCATATTTGTGGATGTATTTATTAAAAAAAAATGGTACCCATAACTGGAAATCCACAAATAGGGGAGACTAACTCACCAGAGCTTCGAACCTCGTTAATGATTTTTGATAGCCTTGGCTCAGCAAGCATCACTGAAGGTGTATCTCTGACCGCAGTAGATTCCCCCTTCTCGATAAAAGGCCCGAAGTCGAGCAAATTGAGGCCTGGATCAGTGCTTATTGCCTCGCTGTTCGATGCTAGTATCCAACATTTCTTTAACAGAATCCCAGCAGTGATCTCCGAACTAGTACTGTGACAGCCCGGATTTCTGTACCCAGAAATCCGTGCCATCAGGATCATACTCTGGATGATCCCCGGGACAATCACGAGTGTCTGCTGGTGTAGCGAAAGCTAAGCAGACACTATCCAGTAGTGGTAGATCGAGTCAGTCATCTATGAACGCATTTCCCCTAAAGAACAATAATGATAGAACAGTTAATTCTATATAAAACCAAAAGAATACACATTCTCAAAAAGGAACCAAGAATAACCATTTGTGATAGACATCCATCACCCAAACAATGGTTCCCGATAGTGGTTCCGAATAGAATGCATAAATAATACAATAAGTAATCCTACTAAAATATATACAAAAGTGGCCGCCAGGCACACAATAATCCAAAAGGACAAAATTACAAGACACGCTACGGATATAACTCGTCGCTTTGAATGTCTCACATCTCTCGTCCTCGGCCTGGGCCAAATTTGGTAATGCAGGTCACTCTGTGTCGGGAGCTACTGACCGTAACCTAAAATTGATTTAGAAAGCAGGGTGAGCTACATCATAGCTCAATAGAAGAATTCCAACTAAACGAATTGAATATGCAGATCATGCTATCTCATAGCAAATCAAATCGAACGATAATCATGAATCAAACTAAAAGTGAGATTTTATGCAAGAAATCGGATGTTATGCAAGTATATTATCAGTACTTAAATTGTGTGTATTTAACTTAAGAAACTCCGTGACTATATAGCAGGAGTAAGCAGAGAATGTCCGATAGAAACCCCAACCAATCGTCGTTCACATGAACAATTTTGAAAGCGCAACAATGCCTCATCTATGGACAAGTGTGCGGGTGCATCGGATATACCGGTCGGTCGGTGGGGATCATCCGGTTTAAATCATCAAATCACATACATATATACCCCGCGGATAATGACATCAAGGTGTTTCGTAATACAGTCGTGAAATGTAAATCAGAATAGCAAGAATCATGATATGCATACATGCTTGGTAAAAACAGAAATCAGGGCATAGATATGAAATAAACATGGAATCATACTCAAAAGCAGTTTAAATAAACATGGAATCATACTCAAAAGCAGTTTAAGTTGGTTTTTCTCCTACCTCAGGTCACTTTATCTTCTAAGCAAATCCAAAGCCTTTTCAAGGTATCAGGGTTTGATCCTAGATCATAAACATAGTACTTTAAGTGTTAGGGATGTCAGAAAGTTAACCGGCACAATGTCCGGTGGTGTTTAACCCATAAAACCAAAACAGAACAAAACAGGGGTGATTGATCGATCACCACTCTTATTGATCGATCAATACCTCTTGTTGATCGATCAATACCTCTCATTGATCGATCACCACCCTTAGCTCTCATACGCAGCAAGCCATTTGATCGATCAATACACCTTATTGATCGATCACCTATCATCATTGATCGATCAATACACTCATTGATCGATCAATAACCTCTCTTCTACTCGCATTTAACACAACTTAAATTGATCGATCACCACTTGGGTTGATCGATCAATGCATCCTGTTGATCGATCAATGTCCTCATTGATCGATCACTAGCCCATTTTCAAATTTTCCCCTCTTCTGTTCACATTATCTGCCTATACAGATTGATCGATCAAAGGCTTTATTGATCGATCAACATCGATGATCGATCAATACCTATGTTGATCGATCACCAACTGTCATTGATCAATCACTCTCTTGTTGATCGATCAATACCCAGGATTGATCGATCAATGCCCAAATTGATCGATCAATGCCCTTCGGGCATTAAACTTCCAGGATTTAGGGGCTTCTGTTCCCCTTTTTGTGTTATACAGATTGATCGATCAATGATCTTCATTGATCGATCACCACTTGTCATTGATCGATCAATGCCTTCATTGATCGATCAATAATGACAGAAAATCTGTCATTAATGGAGTTCATCTCCAACCCTATTTTCCTATTTTTCATTAATGGTTCTCAACAACCATTATCACAACATCAATGCACATACCTGGGCTTCTCATTTGCCCCTATTTAAACACACAGACTCACCTTCGTTGGGCCTTCTCAGGGTTTCGGCAAATCGATACGGATGAGGGTTTCGGATCTAGTTCTCGGAGTTCATCACTGATCCGAGTCCGACTAGCAACCCTTTAGCTTCGGTTCAGCACGCAGAGACTTCACACACATACCTTAGACCATACCTAAGCTCATTTCATTGAACTCTACCTACCCTAGCTTAGGAAACTCATCATCTCACTCTTGCTAACCCTGTTTTTCTCCAAGAATCCTCTTGAAAACCTACCTAGCTACAGGTTCTTTATCTACTAGAGCTACTAGGGCAAGGGGAAGAAGA
This sequence comes from Chloranthus sessilifolius, assembly GCA_021018995.1. Classification (NCBI taxonomy): domain Eukaryota; kingdom Viridiplantae; phylum Streptophyta; class Magnoliopsida; order Chloranthales; family Chloranthaceae; genus Chloranthus; species Chloranthus sessilifolius. The sequence goes on along the minus strand of CM037584.1, from coordinate 101,475,764 downwards.
AGAAGAAGGGGATCTCTCTCTAAGTCTCCCTTTCTTCTCTTATAAGTTACTAAACAGATATTTCTGTTTGCTCCTATTCTAAGTTCCGGTGTGGGGCACGAACACGGTTGCTACGGTGCAACGTGTCTCATTGACCCTTTACACAACTCGGACTAAAACGAAAACGCGAGTGTGAACCCATCTAATCACAGTGCAACTTTATCTTAACTAATATTAATTTAAAGTGGCACGTAGATCAAACAATGTGTAGTTCGTTCGATTTCGTGGTCGTTACATTATCCCCCCCTTAGGAATTTTCGTCCTCGAAAATGTCTAATAGGTGCAGTTAGGCAATGATGGGTTGTAAGACTAACAGATTTAAATGTAAAATCAGACAGTCGGGATATTATGCAGTAAGAATTAGGTCTACAAACAGAATTTATATGCTAAGCAGATCAGTTTAGATATAGAGAGATAAGTAACATAGGAATAGCGTATAGTAGTATAGTAATACCTGTGGGGACATCGGATGGACCGGCCTCGTCAGGTGTAGGTCTGCTGGGACGAGGTGGCGGTGTGCGGTAGTCGCGCGGGTCCACAACGTGTTGACGAGCGTGGGCGATCATCGGCGTGGACGTCGTGGCATACAGATGCTGCATGACCAGCTCATGCATCCCCTCATGGTAATCCAGACGACGATGCATCTGTCGCTGGAATGCCTCCATGCCATCCAGCCTCGTGTATACGGCGGTTGCCTTCCACCAGCTCCCGAAGCATCGCGGCGACGTCGTCGGAGGAAGATGGTGGGGGATTGGCTGTGGGTTGACGAATCGATGTAGGCTCGGCAGGAATCGAACCCTCGGCGACAGTAGGCGGAATGGGCTCGGCGGCGCCCTCCTCCTCAGGAAGTCGTCGCACTAACAGGTTGTAACTCTTGGTCCAGTCTTTCAGTTGAAAGACCTTGGTGTTGTCGACCAAGCGTGGCTCGTGAGGAGCCAAGGTGTATGCCTCACGTAGAGCGGCATACTGCTCTACTAACTTGGTGATGAGGCGAGCATATGGGATTTGCTTCTTAACCCCGGACTTCACCTTTTCAGACATATGGTCATTGGCATTGATGATGCCCTCAATGACCAAATCTGCCATAGAGAACCAACGGTTCTCATAGGCCGAGAATAGTGCCTGTTGCACTACTCCGATCATGAACTTGTGTAAAAAGGGGTTTAGTGCACACTTGATATACGTATCAAGCATCCACAATCGATCGGGTAATTGGGCCCTAGATATGGATTGGCCCCTCCCGTGTTGGCCTTGGGTCATCTTAGTGACCACATCGGCGTATGAGACTTCCTTGATGTACGGGGCATCAAGGCCACATGTCTCGATATAAGTGGACGGGCATTGAAGTGCCGCCGCGACATGGAAGTGGTTAAATTTGTACTCGAAACCATCGATGGTCGTGACAAGTCGATGGCGACTATCACCCCATCGTAGGTTTTGGAAGAAAAGCCTCACGAGGCGTGGGCAATAATGGTCGTGGAATGGTTCAAGCAAGGGTTTTAACCCGAGCTTTTGGATATAACCCTTGGCCCAAGCCATTTCGGGTCGGTCCTCGTAGAGCGAGGAAGCAAAAACGTATTCGGGTAAGAAGGTTTTGGAAGTCCACCACGATTTGGGGACTTCACGCTCAACGGGGAGCGGAACGGGCGCGGGAATGGGTGGAACAAGGGTTGAAACCGGTGCCATGGGTGGCACGGGTGGTGGGGGAACGGAAATGGAGGGCGATACCGGTGTACGAGTCCGAGACGTGGGTACCTTACGCGAAGCGTTCTTCGTGCGAGGTCCCATGGTCTAAACTTGGCCAAAAATGCGAAAAGAGAGATCAAAATGAATGGAACGAGAGATTTACCGAATGAATTGAGCAAAGTCCACTCGAATCAAGCCGGAGATCGGACGGAAATGGCCAGAGAAGTGTTGGGAAGGAGATTGAACGGTCGGAGTGCAAGCCCTTGATCGATCACTGCGAAAGCTTCGTGCAAATGACCGTTCGAAATCCCCAAACTTTAACTTAAACCCCAGGATTGATCAATCAATGCTTTTGTTGATCGATCAATGAAGCATCTTTAAGCCCTAAATCGATGCATTGATCGATCACCAACCTTTGTTGATCGATCACTAATACCCTTATTGACCGATCACTACCAATGTTGATCGATCAATGCTTACTTTCCAATGCAAAGTTGATCGATCACTAACCCTTGTTGATCGATCACTTGAACCACCATTGATCGATCAATACTGCTATTGATCTATCACCAGCCTATCATTTGAGTGAAATCCTTCACTGTCATTGATCGATCACTTCTCTCTGTTGATCGATCACTCATGAAATTGATCGATCAATACCTCTGTTGATCGATCAATGCTATCTGTGAGACTATATTGTAACCCAATCAGCTTTTCCCGACAACGAATAGTCCGAACTTCGAAACTAATGTTACATGCACATCATACAGAGTACCCATAGAAGGAGATTTATCGAGTAAATGATGCATGCTCACGCACAACAACATAATTATGGTGACGAACCTTTAAGCGAAAATAATTAAGAATTTACCTTTCTCATCAGGTAAACAAATGTGGATATTGTTCGCGGATTTCATGCTGCTCCCAAGTAGCTTCAGCGTCCGAATGATTTCTCCACTTGACTAGTACTAGTGGAATCAACTTAGTCCGCAAGACTTGATCACGACGATCCAAAATAGCAATCGGTTCTTCAATCACCGTCATATCCTCCTGAAGCTCTATTGGTTGGAAATCCAAGACGTGAGTCGGATCGCGTACGTAATGGCGTAGCATGGACACGTGAAAGACGTTATGCATGCTTGCTAACTGTGGTGGCAAGGCAATCCGATAAGCCACTTCACCAACCCGTCCGAGTACCTCAAATGGTCCAATGTATCGAGGACTCAGCTTTCCGCGTTTCCCAAAACGCATGACACCCTTGGTTGGCGAGATCTTCACAAACACCTTGTCTCCAACCTGAAACTCCACTTGCGTCCGATGAAGATCCGTATAGCTCTTTTGACGGCTTTGGGCCATCCTCAATCTTTCGCGAATCACCCTAACCGTCTCGGTGGTACTGTTCACGATCTCTGGTCCTAAGACTAGCTTCTTGCCGACTTCTTCCCAATTCAGTGGAGATCTGCATCGACGTCCATATAAGGCTTCATAAGGCGCCATCCCAATACTTGACTGATAACTGTTATTGTAAGCGAACTCGATCAGAGGCAAGTGTTGATCCCATAAACCATGAAAGTCCAACATACATGCACGCAACATATCCTCTATGATCTGGTTCACTCTCTCGGTCTGCCCATCTGTCTGAGGATGAAATGCTGAGCAGAACTCCAATTTAGTACCCATGCCTTCCTAGAATCGTCGCCAAAACTGCGATGTATATAGCGGATCTCTATCACACACGATGCTGATCGGTATGCCATGTAATCGAACTATTTCTTTCATGTACAGCTCGGCTAGTTTATTGGCTGTGAATGTAGTCCGATACGGTAGAAAATGTGCAGATTTCGTCAGTCGATCTACAATAACACAAATGGCATTGTTCTTTCTCAATGTGCTCGGCAATCCTAGTATAAAGTCCATAGAAATGGCTTCCGCAATCGGTAATGGTTGCAACAAACCCGCTGGATTCCGATGGTCCACTTTCACCTGCTGGCAGATCAAACACCGAGAAACATAATCCGCCACATCCTTCTTTAATCCACTCCACCAAAAACTTCGCTTGAGATCTTGGTACTCCCAGGATGTATAGCATATGTACACTTATGCGCTTCCTCCAAAATTGTGTCTTTTAGGTCCTTTGTATCCGGTATGCATATCCGATCTCGAAATAGCAAGGTGCCATCATCCTTGATGGCAAAATCAGGTCTGATCCCGTTGATCACATCCCTTCGTATTGCCATAAGTTCATCATCAATCATCTGGAGCTTACGTACATTGTCAAACAATGTGGGACGTATCACAATGGTAGCCATCAGTGTCCCTAAACCTCTGACATCAATCAGCGTATCACATAAGGCCAGGTCCTCAAGTAAATGCCACCTTTGTACTCTGGTGATAAGATGTGTCAACTGAGCTGAAGACTTCCTGCTCAAAGCATCCGCCACAACATTGGCCTTCCCAGGGTGATACTGAATGGAACAATCGTAGTCTTTCAAGAACTCCATCCATCTGCGTTGTCGCATATTCAAATCCTTCTGGGTAAACAAATATTTAAGGCTTTTGTGGTCGGTGTAGATATCGAACGTTTCGCCGTATAAGTAGTGCCTCCAAATTTTCAAAGCAAAGATCACCGCCGCTAATTCCAGATCATGAGTCGGGTAGTTTCTCTCATGTTCCTTAAGTTGTCTAGAGCCATATGCGATAACCTTCTTATGTTGGTTGAGAACACAACCCAAACCACTATACGATGCATCACTGTAGATACCCAAGCCTCCTCTGCCAGAAGGTATAGCTAGCACTGGTGCTGTAGTCAGACGCGTCTTCAATTCCTGAAAACTTTTCTCGCATTGTTCAGTCCAATCAAACTTAGCATTTTTCTTAGTGAGCTGAGTAAGCGGACTTGATAGCTTAGAGAAACCTTCTAGCTACCAGTAGTATCCCCGCCAAACCAAGAAAACTATGGACCTCTGTCATTGTTTTAGGCTGTTCCCTTCACGACTTGATCTTTGCGGATCTCTGATTATACCCTTAAGTGAGACAATATGGCCCAGGAAACTCACTTGGTTCAACCAAAATTCACACTTACTGAGCTTTGCGTATAATTTGTATTCTCTGAGGGTCCGCAAGACTATATGTAGATGCTCTTCATGTTCCTCCTTTGTCTTAGAATAGACAAGGATGTCGTCTACAAAAACAACCACTGACTTGTCCAAGTGTGGTTTAAACACACGATTCATCAGGTCCATGAACGAAGCGGGTGCATTCGTCAATCCAAACGGCATAACTAAGAATTCATAGTGCCCATATCTGGTTCTGAACGCCGTCTTCTCCACATCTTCGGCCTTGACTCGTAATTGATGGTAACCTGATCTCAAGTCAATCTTCGTAAAGAACCTCGCTCCTTGCAATTGATCAAACAGATCATCGATCCTAGGAAGCGGGTAACGATTCTTAATCGTCAACTTATTCAACTACCGATAGTCAATGCATAGACGCATCGAACCATCTTTCTTTCTGACAAACAATACTGGTGCTCCCCAAGGGGACACACTCGGTCGAATAAACCCTTTGTCTAGCAGTTCTTGTAGTTGCTCCTTCAACTCTTGCAATTCTGCTGGAGCCATCCGATAAGGAGCTTTAGATACTGGTTCAGTGCCTGGAACCAAATTGATTGCAAACTCAATCTCCCGAATTGGTGGTAGTCCCGGCAATTCCTCAAGGAAGACATCGGGATACTCGCATGCAACGTGAATGTCGGATATCACATTTGTCTCCTCCCGTTGTTCTTGTAGAAAGGCTATATATCCACCGCATCCACTCTTCATCATCCTCTCCGCCCGAATAGCGAATATCAACGGAGCTACCTTAGACTTCACTCCGAAGAATCTAAAGGATCGCTCCTTTGGAGGGCGAAAAACTACCGTCTTCCGAAGACAATCCACACTTGCGTGGTAAGCAGATAGCCAGTCCATTCCCAAAATGATGTCGAATCCCTTCATATCCAACAAAATCAAATCTGCCCGTGTCTCGTGATCATCTACTGCCACTACCACTGATTTACACACAGTGAGTGCATTCACTGCACTACCCGTGGGAATTGACACTGTCAAAATAAAATCTAGTTGTTCTTGAGTGGCACTCAATTCCTTCGTAAATTGAGGCCGTACGAAAGAATGCGTGGAGCCTGGGTCTATCAGGGCTCGCGCCCTATGGAAGCAAATGTCGCAACTCCTATACAGTTTCAGCTCACCTATACACCAATTTCAACATTACTTTAACGTTTTAGATGTGTAGGCTTATGTGTACTATTATAATCAAAATTAATCGAATAAATTCTATATTTTTAAATTTTCCAGTTCATCATATTAAACAACACCATATCCCTTGAATTCTAATCATACCTTGAATGACGTCATTTGATGTGGCGGCATAAGCTCGGCGTGAACCCGGTCGAGATGATCTTTGTGTAGATATCGATCTGGCCTCCTTGCTCTCCTCAGGGCAATTCCTAACCAAGTGGCCCATCTTGCCACACCTGAAGCATGCCCCTGTCTCTCTTCTGCAGTCCTCTGTCTTGTGTGGTTTCCCACACTTTGCACATATCGCGGCCGGAGTGAAGGACGAGACTCTTGAAGGTCCCTGAGTCACTGAGGCCCGCTACGGAAGATCCGGTGGTGAAATGGTCTGGAAGATGTAGGCGCTGCTGCTCTCTGATATGAACTTGGACTGAAGAAATCGCCGGTCGAGAGTGCGTAGGGTATCTTGGAGGTCTGGAAAATCTAGCCCTCTTGTTACGCTTTCTGTATCCACGAGATTGCCCTTGGAATGGTCTCTCTCTCGCCTGCTTGTCCCTCCAAGAGAATTGTTTCTGGTTCTCCTCTTCAGCTATGAGAGCCTTGGCCATGACTCCCTCATAAGTCTCCATTTCCCACATGGCCGCCTTTGTAAATTTTGTCTCGGCCGTTGGAATTTCCTTGCTCTCATCAACTCTGTGGCTACGTCTTTGAGGTGCAAACCTAGCCAATCTATCAAACTCGCTTCATAGTCCCTTCGACATGGAGCCTTGCTTCAACTCTATGAATTTCACTTCCCATTGATGCCTCACAAGGAAGTATTTGTGATAAAACACCGTAACTCCTCCCATGTCCAAGGAGTGTGAGGAAACTCTCTCTGTCTATTTTGTGACACCGACTTCCACCAAGGTCCGGCGTCACCATCCAATTTGAAAGTGGCCCAACGCACTTTCTCCATGTCACTACACTGTAATACTTCAAAGAGTTTCTCCATCTCTTCTATCCACCCTTCTGCCTCTATGGGATTCGTTTGACCCGAGAAGTTAGGAGGTCTCATTCTCCTAAATTCCGCAAATCCACTAGGCTGATGGGGTGGTCTAGTCACTGCTGAGCCAAAGCAATGGTTCTGTTGAGCGACGTTGGTAGCTAATGCTTCCAACACCTGCTCCATCCTTTCTTCATTTCTTCTTCTACCTCCTCTTGGTCCCACTGGAACCGCATTTGCATGCGAGAGGAATTCCAAGCCCCTTGACGTGCCTATGACCTCGGGCACATCCCTCAGAGGAATCTCTCTCTGACCTGTTCTACCTCCGCTGTGCCCACCTTTGAACTTAGGGCCCATACTGGTCTGTCATTGTGAAAACAACAACATTAATCAGTACATAGATTGTGAAAACAATCCAACCTGAACCCGTAGTTCAACCTAACGTCTAGGCTCTGATACCAATGATGTTCCGATTGTACCCAGAAATCCGTGCCATCAGGATCGTACTCTGGATGATCCCCGGGACAATTACGAGTGTCTGCGGTGTAAGTGGAAGCTAGCGAGACACTATCCAAGAGTGGTAGATCGAAATACTCATCTATGAGCATTTTCTAAAGAACAATAATGATAGAACAGTTAATTCTATATAAAACCAAAAGAATACACATTCTCAAAAAGGAATCAAGAAGAACCATTTGTGATAGACATCCATCACCCAAACAATGGTTCCCGATAGTGGTTCCGAATAGAATGCATAAATAATACAATAAGTAATCCTACTAAAATATATACAAAAGTGGCCGCCAGGCACACAATAATCCAAAAGGACAAAATTACAGTACACCGGACACCAAAGACTCAAAGTTACTTGGATAGAACTCGCCCTAAATGTCTGTCCCTCGCCTCTACCTTTGGGTCAGTGGTAGTCCGGTCACTCTACGGAGCTACAAATTTCGTAACCTAAAATTGATTTAGAAAGCAGGGTGAGCTACATCATAGTTCAATAGAAGAATTCCAACTAAACGAATTGAATATGCAGATCATGCTATCTCATAATGTAAATCAAATCAGAACGATAATCATGACGAATCAAACTAAAAGTCGAGATTTTATGCAAGAAATCGATGTTATGCAAGTATATTATCGAGTACTTAAATTGTGTGTATTTAACTTAAGAAACTCGTGACTATATAGCACGAGTAAACAGAATGTCCGATAGGAAACCCCAACCAATCGTCTCACATGAACAATTTTGAAAGCGCAACAATGCCTCATCTATGGAGTGCAATTGTGCCGAGGATTGAAAAGCAGTGCACAAGTGTGCATCGGATATACATACCGGCTTGGGGATCATCTGGTTTAAATCATCAAATCACATACATATATACCTCACAGAGCAGATAGCAGACATCAGAAGCAGGTTTCAGAATACGAGTCAGGAACAGAAATCAGAATAGCAAGAATCATGATATGCATACATGCTTGGTAAAAACAGAAATCAGGGCATAGATATGAAATAAACATGGAATCATACTCAAAAGCAGTTTAAGTTGGTTTTTCTCCTACCTCAGGTCACTTTATCTTCTAAACAAATCCAAACCCTTTTCAAGGTATCAGGGTTTGATCCTAGATCATAAACATAGTACTTTAAGTGTTAGGGATGTCAGAAAGTTAACCGACACAATGTCCGGTGATGTTTAACCCATAAAACCAAAACAGAACAAAACAGGGGTGATTGATCGATCACCACTCTTATTGATCGATCACCACCCTCTTAGCTCTCCTTCTGCAACAAGCCATTTGATCAATCAATACACCTTATTGATCGATCACCTATCATCATTGGTCGATCAATACACTCATTGATCGATCAATAACCTCTCTTCTACTCACATTTAACACAACTTAAATTGATCGATCATTACTTGGGTTGATCGATCAATGCATCCTGTTGATCGATCAATGTCCTCATTGATCAATCACTAGCCCATTTTCAAATTTTCCCCTCTTCTGTTCACATTATCTGCCTATACAGATTGATCGATCGGTGATCGATCAACATAGGTATTGATCGATCACTGTAGGGCATTGATCGATCAATGCCTTCATTGATCGATCAATACTTATGTTGATCGATCACCAACTGTCATTGATCAATCACTCTCTTGTTGATCGATCAATGCCCAAATTGATCGATCAATGCCCTTCGGGCATTAAACTTCCAGGATTTAGGGGCTTCTCTTCCCCTTTTTGTGTTATACAGATTGATCGATCAATGATCTTCATTGATCGATCACCACTTGTCATTGATCGATCAATGCCTTCATTGATCGATCAATAATGACAGAAACTCTGTCATTAATGGAGTTCATCTCCAACCCTATTTTTCCTATTTTTCGTTAATGGTTCTCAACAACTATTATCACAACATCAATGCACATACCTGGGCTTCTCATTTGCCCCTATTTAAACACACAGACTCACCTTCGTTTGGGCCTTCTCAGGGTTTCGGCAAATCGATACGGATGAGGGTTTCGGATCTAGTTCTCGGAGTTCATCACCGATCCGAGTCCGACGAGCAACCCTTTAGCTCCGGTTCAGCACGCAGAGACTTCACACACATACCTTAGACCATACCTAAGCTCATTTCATTGAACTCTACCTACCCTAGCTTAGGAAACTCATCATCTCACTCTTGCTAACCCTGTTTTTCTCCAAGAATCCTCTTGAAAACCTACCTAGCTACAGGTTCTTTATCTACTAGAGCTACTAGGGCAAGGGGAAGAAGAAGAAGAAGGGGATCTCTCTCTAAGTCTCCCTTTCTTCTCTTATAAGTTACTAAACAGATATTTCTGTTTGCTCCTATTCTAAGTTCCGGTGTGGGGCACGAACACGGTTGCTACGGTGCAACGTGTCTCATTGACCCTTTACACAACTCGGACTAAAACGAAAACGCGAGTGTGAACCCATCTAATCACAGTGCAACTTTATCTTAACTAATATTAATTCTAAAGTTTTAAATCAGCCTCGATTTCCGTGCCGGGCACGTAGATCGAAACAGTCAGGTTCGTGTTCTGGATTTCAGGGTCGTTACAAGTACTCTCTACAAGCATCTCTAAAGTGTGAGTGATCGTGGCACCTCTGCAGTAGATTGACTTCGTTTAGTGAAATCCAAGCAGTGAATATCATCCGATCGAGCTTTGATATTCTCAAAAGTGTATCTCACCTATCCTGGTGTAGGGAACGTTAATGACAGGCTAATTAATCCTACAGCCAAAATAACTTCCTCCAGTATCGTTAACCCAAAGGTGCAGAATCGTTGGTGCCGAGTTCTGGTCATTAGAAGGACATTGGAGAATATGTGACACCTATTCATGCGTTGAATACACGCTCCTTATTCTCCAGATGGAATAAACCGCCGAAATTGGGTCAAGAGGGCTGACGGGCCAAGGTTCATAAAAAAGGGTCTAGATTTGTGTCCTCCACAGCATGCTAGGGCCTACAACAACCGAAGCAGCAGATTCCACTATGGGGAGTCCATGCTTCGTCAAGTGCCCACATGCCACATCATCCCCCGATCTCCTAAGACCGATATGGTCCCCAGCTCCACGTTTCCATTCACCAACTTGATCTCTCCAAATTTTAAAGGCTTTTTTAGCCCTCACCTCCATATGCATTAATAGCTGGGACTTCCTCTCTTCGTAATAAATTACTTTTAGTGCATTTGAAGTCCGCCTCCAAAACCTCCACGATTTTACACCCATGTGGCACTAGAAATCTGTGGGATAATCTGTTCTCCAGATGCACGCCAGCTTTGAAGGCCTGGGATACCCTTTTTGAGGAAGATAGTTTCAAAACTGCTATCCTGTTGACTTGTTGTCTGCAGTGTGTCCGTTGCATCTCCCCTCCAGATTAACATGATCACCAATATCCCCTGAGATCTGTGATGATCGTCATTTTTCACGGTTGCAGATTCTTCTTCCACCTGCATTCGAGACTCATCCGACATCTTCGAAGGCACCAGATTTCGCACAGCTCCATTTTTACATTTCTTTTTATTCCTTTTGGCACCTGAATGGGCATTTACACCTTCTGATTCCCTCTTCCATTCATTTGCGCCAATCTCAGGACCCATCGTCTTTCTATGGGTTTGAAATCATGTCTACGAATGTTCGCCCATCTCTCCACTCTAATCTACTTTCCCATTCCACATTCAATAACACCTCCACCTTACATTTTCCGACATTTATCGTACTAATCCTTGGGATGCCATGCAAGCACCAGCTGCAACCCGTAGTCTAGCGAACCCGACATCTGCTCGATTCAGCATTCTTTGGTCAGCTTCTAATAAACCTCCACGGGCATCCCCGATTAGCTTGATACATTTTGCGCTCCACATACATGGGAAGCCCCCCTATCTGGATCCAGCTGCCCATTTCTTTCATAGGCTTTTGGATACCATTGGCATCCACCGTCCATTTCACAATCCCGGCCATACCTTTTCCGAAGCTTGGAGTGGTCTTTTGGTGGCTTCCGGAACCATTTTACCATCCCTAAAGATAATAAAGAATCTTCCCGGTGACGCCGGTACTATTTTTGATAAACTACTCTTTCCCCACATACTCTCGATCCATTTGTCAACCTCTGTAACTTGCATATCTCAGTCTGACCACGCAATGATTAACCCGATCCTTCAAGAGACGTTCCTCCTCCGGCAGCTCCTCCTTTAATTCATGATCAATGTGGTGTATAGTACGTCTGTGGTTGCCTCTCTCCGTAGCAATCGGGCCCGAGCAATATCTTTCGGAGCATCGTTCTTGTTTATTGAACTCATGGCATCGTGGGGATTTCTGAACATACATGCATACTTGCATTATGCTTCGATATATTTGTTTCGACATTGTTGTAGTTTACGAATTTTTAAAGGTTAGTAGAGAAGATTCTTGTGCATACGATTGGTGCTTCATTTGCCGATAAGTTTGATCGTGGATGTGACCAAAGAAGAAGAGAAGACAGGGAAAATTGTAATGTCCTCTCTCGCCCTCTTTCCTATATAAATGAAACGAATACGAGTATACCCCATGACTAACCACTAATTAGAGTACGTCACTGTGATCACCGAGACGATACATCTCAATATGAGCAAGAAAATCCCATATTGGGCGAGACCGGCATGATTTAAGCCTATTATGTAGACTTGTCTTGCAGAATATATAGCCTACCCATCTCATCTTGTTCATGCCTGTATCACGAGACGTGTCATCTGAGACATCGAGTTTCAAGCAATATTCTAAACTATGTCTGGGACATTCTAATTTTTTTTATCTTTAATTCTAAATCATGTTTCTTCCAGCTTTATCTCCAAATCGATGGGATAAGGCTGTTATGATGATGATGATGGCGATGATTTATTTATTTATTTAATTTTTCCAACAATAACTGAGATTTTGGATGATGGATTTGATTTTTTAAACAATGTTGGTGGTTATTGTGGTATTTCAGGTATGGATTTTATTGATTTTGGATGCTTCTTCTAATTAATTTGTAATTTATTTGAATTCTTTGTTCATTGGGTAATTGTATGTGCAGCTACTGCAAGTGTGAGATGCCTTACAATCCCGATGATCTAATGGTCCAGTGTGAGGGCTGCAGTGACTGGTAAGTTCCTACATTGAAATTGTGTCTTATGTCTAGCATTTTCTTGTTATTCTATTTAATGAATGCCGGATGATATTGTTTTGTTTTGAGAGCAGTTTCATTTAAGAAAACCTGAAAATTTATTGAACTATTTAGCTACTATGGGTATCTGCTAAAGAAAAGAATTTAGTGTTCAGTTTTTAGTCAATATTTGAGTTTCAAACTGGCTCCAAATTTTGGGGAATATATTAGATATTAGTGATTTGACTGCCACTCTGAACAACTTGAATATTTGGTAGCTCTTTCATATGAGAAGGTAGTTTTTTCAAATGGAGAAAATGTCTTGCTAATTCTTCACCGGATGGTACATTTTTTTATGCTTAAGGATTGGAGAGAGCTCAGAAGTTCTCTTATTATAGTTTGAAGAGCAACATATGAAGCAACCTTTAAACTCTAAAGCACATCATATTATTTTAATATCGGTCCTTTTCTGATTAATGGGGACAATGCATAGTATTATCTGATTCCTGGGGTGCAAATCATAATAACTAGGTATGGAAGTTGTATATATATAGGTCTTCATTTTAAAAATTAAATTTTATTCTCTAGAAAGAGTGGATATGACGGAGGACGCCAAGATCGAGAGCCTTGGATTTGGGCCGCAACATATTTTCCAGCGCAAGAAGAAACGGAAGGGAACCAGAACCAGGTCTAAAGGAGAACACAGTCGATCGATCGATTGAGGACAGAGGGCAAGGTCTTTTGGCGAATTAAATTTATTTAGTCGATTGATCAGTTCTAATTTTTGATCGATCGATTAGGGATAGTGTCTACGGAGAATTTTATTATTTCTCAGTCGACCGATTGACTCTAAAATTGATCGATCGAACGACCGAGTAAGTGAGTCCTCCAAAAGACGGGATTTCATTTTTTATTCTTTTATTTCGAGTACTTTAGGGTAGTTTCGTAAATTTTCTGTTTTAGGGTTTTCTGTTTTGAGGCCTCCTATATAAGGTCATTAACAAACAATGTAATTAATTATTGATTATGAATGAAAAGTTATTTGCTTATGCTTGAGATGAGTTATTTTGAAGAGTGAATCTTCTCTCCCGTGAAGGGGGTTGGTGTGAAGCCAAGGGTGCGAAGCCCACAATTTCCTATCTTTTATCTTTATCTGTGCTTGTCTTTTCCTTGTTTATTCACCGACCCCATAAACCCTATTTCATCCCATTTCAAGTTAAACATCCTTAATTCCAAAACCATAGCTTCCATCTGAATAGTTGGATCGTTCCGATTCAACAACCCCGAGAAAACCAGCGATTCCACTTTTGATCGAAGAACAACGCCCTAATCTGGAAGCAGCTAGAGTTCTATCTCTAGGATTCCCCCTTCCGCGAAGCTAACAGATCTAGCGCGTCGAATTGGACCCTACCCCAACCAAACATGATCAATCAAACAGAAATCTGTGAAACCCTCAGGTATCAAAATTATTTTTAGATTTTTTTGCTTAATTAATTTAGTTTAATTTCGGCAAACTAGCATGTCATCATCATTCACGTAGTCTAGGGTCGTCCTGCGTCATTTTTGGTATCAGAGACTAGGTTTCTAGGTTAGAGCATCTTTTGCATGACATTTTAATTTTAGTGCATTTTATTTCATTTGTATTCATCAGTGTGCACGTCTTGTGTTTGATAAAAGTCCTTATTCATTTTGGTTCACATGTGTATGTCATTTCGATGTTTAATTTTTGTCATTTGTGTCTTCATTTGCATGCTCATCTTGTGTTTGTTAAAATTCCTCAATTGTTGTGTGGTACATAGTGTGTGTCTATTATAGTATTGTGTCTGAGTTGTGTTTCTGTCAAACATTGTGTATGAGTCACTTACACGTCACCGTGACTTCCTTACCCGTCATGAAAAGGTACTAGCCGAGCGAGGAAACCACTACACCAAATTCTTGGCAAAGTTCCAAAAGTTGTGATGAGGCTAGAGTTAGGGGATACTCCCATTATTGTGAGCCTGAATATGATCTTGATAGGAAATCTCTAAGGTCTATTCAAGTCGAAGTCCCGGATTTTGAGGGTACGCCGAACTCTAAATCCTTCGTGGGATGGTTGTCTAGCATAAAGGAGTATTTTGACTCGTATGATGTGTTGGATAAGTGTAAAGTTGAGATAGCCAAAACAAGATTAGTGCACCGCACTAAAACCTATTGGAATGGTGTGGAGTTTCAACGTGAGTTAGTTGGATGTAAGCCCATCACATGATGGGAGGACATGAGGGAGCAACTTATCTAGAAGTATGTTCATTTCACGCATCACCACCTTCTAGGGTGTTTGGAAGCGAATGTGGATAAGCGTCGTAACTCGTAAACACACCAAACTTGAGTCAAGGAGCACCTACACTAAGGAGAGCTCTAATTTTGGGGTTCCACCATTGAAACCTGCGAATACTCTTACGAGGCTCCAAATTGATCACGGGAAACGAATTGTCCATGAGAAATATAATTTCGGGGTTCAACCATTGAAACCCTTGATTATTCCTCCGAATTCCCAAATCGATAATGGGAGAGGAGTGATTAGGGACAACCCCAAAACTAGTGGTAGCAACAAATGTTCCAAGTGTCACGAATTTGGACACTTTGCTTTGCCCCACAAAATTTTCTACTCCGAATTTATTGACTAAAAGAGAGAGTTCTAAGGATCCGAAAAATATGAACGTGGAAGAAATTGTGTATGACCTTAGAACCAAGGATCAAAATTCCAAGTTTCATTTTGGTTTTGGAGGGGACCAAAACTGAAATTTTGAACTGAAATTTCGGCTGAAAATTTCAACCCCATACAAAAATGACCGAAATTTCGGTCCCATATTTTCGTTTCGGTGGAGACCGAAACCGATAATTTCAGCCGAAATTTTGATCCTTGCTTAGAACTGTGATGAGTGAAGAGATGGAAGAAGCTGAAGAAAATTTACTTTGTATTAAAGAGACTTCTATTTCCCTTATGAGTAGTGATGTTGAGCCGCCCACACGTGAGTCAACCGAGTCACCCACGCGTGATTCGATCGAGTCACGTACGCACGATTTGTTAGTGTTCGTAGAGTCAGTTGTGCACGAGTCGAGTGCACTTGAATCTTTGAAGTTGGTCGAACCGAGTACACACGAGCCGATCAAGTTACTTACCCATGAGTCATTGGAATCCATTGAGTCGAGTCCACATGAGCCATTAGTGTCACTTGATTCGATCACACTTGAGTCACTAGTGTTAATAGGGTCTATTACATGTGAGTGCGTCGCATGAGTATCGAGTCCATAGATACACATACACATCATAGTCTTGAGTTGCATATCACTTCACATTCAGAGTCTTGTTGTGAATCAAGTTTTAAGTCTCATTCCACATTGCATGCTGAAATTGTGCTTAAAATTAATTTGTGCAATGACAATCTCAAATTATCGATGAACTTTCCTAAGACGTTCAAGGAATTCCAATTGAGTAATCATGTGATGGTTCAGGTTGGATCTGAACGATTCCCATCGAAAATCGTAAGGACTCTCCAAACCCGTCATGCTGGACCTTTTAGAATCGTGGCAAGGAGTGGTCCTAATGCATATATTCTTGAGCTTCCTTCAGATACAGGAGTTCGTTCAACGTTCAATGTGGAAGACCTAGTTCCTCATCTACGCTCAACTCCACTTCCTAAAACTCCTTTTCAAACGTCATTTCTTTGTGCACCAATCTGATCCCACAACCCCTATCTTTTCCTCCTTCGAGCAAAATGAGTAGCGAGGTCATTGAGAAGATCTCAGATGATCTTGTGGCATTCACCTGTAGCAGAGATTTTTTGGCTTATGAGGTGAAGAGGGGTGGTGAGTCAACTACTGAGAGTGCATGTGCCAATCATGAGAGAGTTCACCTCTTGAGTTCCTATATTCTTGGCCGATGTCGCGATCACACTTCAGTGGGGATGAATTCCTTCGGGTCCGAGAGAGTTGATGTGAAGCTTTAAAAATATTTGGTAGAGTGGGTTGTCGAGCCAGGTTATTTGGTTCGTCAAGGAGAGGTTTACAGTGTGCGCTCCGATACAATCGACTGGGATGATACTCATATGTTACCAAATATCGAGATTGTTTGGGTTAGTTGCAAAGAATTCAACCGTTCGGTCCCAATACACTTAATCAATACTACATGCATGTTTCATCCGTGATGAAACATTTTGGGGCTGGGAGAATGATGGGGATGCCAAGATCGAGAGCCTTGGATTTGGGCCGCAACAGATTTTCCAGCACAAGAAAGAACAAAAGGGAACCAGAACCAGGCCTAAATGAGAACACAGTCGATCAATTGATCCTAGGCATTCGATCGATCAATTGAGGACAAAGGGCAATTTATTCAGTCGATCAATTGAGGACAAAGGTCTTTTGGCGAATTTAATTTATTCAGTCGATCAATCGGTTCCAATTTTTCGATCGATCGATTAGAGACAGTGTCTACGAAGAATTTTATTATTTCTCAGTTGATCGATCAATTCTAAAATAGATCGATCGATCGATCGAGGATGTGAGTCCGCCAAAAGACGGGATTTAATTTTTTGTTTATTTTTTTATTTTTTTATTTTGAGTACTTTAGGGTAGTTTCGTAAATTTTCTGTTTTAGGGTTTTCTGTTTTGAGGCCTCCTATATAAGGTCATTAACAAACAATGTAATTAATTATTTATTATGAATGAAAAGCTATTGCTTCTGCTTGAGATGAGCTATTTTGAAGAGTGAATCTTCTCTCCCGCGAAGGGTTTGGTCTGAAGAGAAGGGTGTGAAGCCCATAATTTCCTTTCTTTTATCTTAATCTTTGCTTATCTTTTCCTTGTTTATTCACCGACCCCATAACCCTATTTCATCCTATTTCAAGTTAAACCTCCCGAATTCCAAAACTCTACGTTCCATCTGAACAGTTGGATCGATCTGATTCAACAACCCCGAGAAAACCAACGATTCCACTTTTGATCGAAGAACGACGCCCTAATTTGGAAGCAGCTAGAGTTCTATTTCTAGGATTCCCCCTTCCGCGAACTGGACCCTACCCGAACCAAATGTCATCAATCAAACGGAAATCTGCAAAACCCTAAGGTATCACGATTATTTTGAGATTTTTTTGCTAAATTAATTTAGTTTAATTTCGGCAAAGTAGCTTGTCATCATCATTCACTTAGTCTAGGGGTCTTGTTCCCGCGTTAGGGTATCTATCCAACAATATTGCGTAATTGCATTGAAACAGGTACTCAAGCGGGAACACATTCTCTAAAATAATGTGAAACAGATCAATTTTCTGATAGTCAGTGTATGGGGAAACTGACATGCTCCTTAGGAAGTTCCCTTCATAGGAAGATTGATAAAAAATGCTTCTCATCTGTGAAAATGGTATTATGCTTTCACTGGTTTATCATCTATTTAATACTAAAATAGTCACAAAAACTGGTAAACATTTTTGAAAAACTGTGATCAATTCACGCTGTTTATAAATCTTAAATTTTCCATAGAGTAACTATCATATAGTTATTTGAAATACTCGTGATTGTTGCAAATAAATTGCGAGTTATTAAATTCAAGAAAATGACTCCTCACCTTTTACTAATTGTATTTGTACACTCATCCTGGCTAGAGCTTAAATTCTCAACTTACCCTGTTCTCACCTATAGCCACTTCTTTTTGTAGCTATTTTAAGATAGTGGGTCCCACCTGTAATTAAGTAATATTTTTTGTTCCACTCTTTTTAGGATTTTCTATTTTTTTATTTTGTTCTTTCTACACATCAGCTCATCATCTTCATATATAATTCAACGCTTTGTTGTTCTCAACAGCTCCTAGAGCAGCTTGCCTTTCAACACCTTCAACCGCATGCCATCTCTTATTGGAGCTTGCTTCTCGACGTCGGCAATGGAGGCAGTTGCACGTTCATCTTTTTGTTCATTTGAAGGGTTTTTGTTCTGAGTTTTGCTATTATTGTGGCAGACTTAGTCCAAGAATAGCATCTTAACTTGACAAATGAGAGGGATTGGTATTCTGTTTTAAGGGAATCCTTTCTGTGAGTTCACCTACAACTTTTCAACCACAATGAGAATTATAGGTTTAGCTGAAGCCATATGAGAAGAGAATTCACATAGGATTATTGCTGCTATTTTATGCAATATGTGCTACACAATACACCCCAAAAGAGCCATGATCTTTCTTTCTACTTGAGGTTTCCTTCAGCTTATGTTATAATTCTCCATCTATTTCTTTGAAAAAATATAAGGGGACTTCATGTTTCCCTTCTATCTCGTTGGCCGATTGTATTCTAATGGTTGCCCATAGCAAAAGAAACTCATGTCTCCACTCTCCAGCATGTGTGAAGGTACAGACTGTTGAAGCTGCAGCAAACGCTGAAAATTTTCCGATGCCAGGAAACCCTAAACATGTTAGATTTACCAGAACACCGGCTTTCAATCAACTTTAGATTCCTTAGATGCCCATGCCCATTTTGGTCTTTGTGATTCTCATCTCGGCCAGAAACACGGGCCAATCAAATGAAACCTCTTCCCCTTGATTTTTGGTTCTTTGTTCCATCTTTGCTTTACCCCTAGCATTTTTTTTGGTTTGTTTTCTCGCCTTTTTGGAATCAGCTGTGTTTAAGTTTAATCTTTAGAGTTATATACTTAGTATTCCACTCCATGATACGTAAGTGGGATTGAGGTCTCCAAACAGTTATAAATCTTTGTATCAGAGGTCTGTGCTTAAGATGGATAAAGATCAAGCTGAGTGACTCTCTCTCTCTCTCTTTTCTTTTTTATTTAAAAGGGATCTAGGTCCCCAAACAGGTATATTTGTTTGTATCAGGGGTTTGTGTTTAAGATGGATAAAGATCGAGCTGAGTGACTCTCCCTAGCTTTAAACACAAGGCCTGGAAATTTTGCTTGCTCCAACATGAAGAAGGGAGCCCTTGATCTCTATCCATCTGAAGATGTTTTCTTGCAGTTCTACTAATTTTGTATCTCCGTCCTGTGGCCTACCATTGAGCACCGTGGCTAGAAACCAATGACTTCTTCATACAATCCTCTTAGCATCTTCGTCCATAGGGGGAAAAATGACGACCTCCTTACACATTGACAAATTTTTTTACTGCTTCCGTACGTTAAATTCCACTTTTTGAAGAAAGCAAAGCTAGGTCTAGCCGGAGGGAATTTTCCAGTTAAACACCTCTTTCATCTGTGACATAGCTGTGATTGTGGCCCGTCAAGTGCAAAGAGTGCATCCCAGTTTTGAGATGGCAATAGGGTCCATGATGAAAGAAAAGGCGTAGTTACGTCTTGGGACTGCGAGGCCAATCGAAAGGGACTCTTTAAGAGTTGCAACTCCTCTCCATTTCCTGTTTGAATACTGCACTCCATTCTGAAGGTGTCATTGATCCTAAGACTTTGGTCAATTGCATCTCCCCAAGGGGCCACTTTGCTATCGAATGTTACTACCGCTGGCTTTGCAGCTCCCGACTCGAAACAGGTTATCTCTAACCCTACTACTACCCTTGTAACTAGTGGTTACTTCCTCCACTTTGGAAATGGGGAAGTCTTAAGATTTAATGGACGGATCTTTGGTTTTATCTAATAACTTGTACGCTTCACTAAACCTTGCGACCCTCTAAATTTCTGACGTGAAGTTAGCCCTTTAAGATCAGTGGCAAAAAAATAGTAATAGCTGCTCTAAACATAGTGAAGGGGAGATCATTCTAAAAGCTTCTTTAGCCAATTCGTCTAAAAAGAAGAATTCAAAGGCTCTAGGGAATTGGCTCATTTGCCTATTTAATTAATAATGATAAAAACCTATCCAGTATGGCCATGGAACTATAGGTTCTTATACTCTCTGACTCCTAATTAGTAGTCGTTTTGTTGAGTATATCTCGGAATGTCAGGTGTCTAAGTGGACGGGATAAGCATAGGGCGTTCAAAAACATTATTAAAGTAGGCAATCCAAATGTGGTGGTCTTATGAGAGACTAAGATAGAGGTAGTAGTGTAAGTGGATTATGGGTCCATTTGGGGAGGGAGCTAAAGTAATCTCCCTTCTTGCTAGGTGTCTTTGTTACTTTGGCACCCTACTGTAGTCATCAATATTTACTAAGGAAAACTCTATCTCCACAATGCTTACTTGGGAGAATTTCTCCTGGTTGATGACCTCAGGCTACTCCCTGTGCACGAAACGTGGGTTCCTACTATTGCCATCTCATCCATTAAATCCTCAATAATGTGTCGTTTCATCAGGTTCCTACTATTCAGTGAGTTGGGGGATATTTTCCTAAACTCGTTATAAAATACTCACCAAACCCATCTTGTATCATTGGCATGTATTGCTTTCTATAGGAAATGCTTAGAAAACCATCTATGATTCAATTTGCATTGATGTTCTTAACAACATAACTAGTGATGTTCTTAAACAAGGAAAATAAGAAGAGAGATGAGAAGAGGGTTAATTCAAGGTGGTTAGGACCCATTTAGTTCCTTACAAACATTCAAATAAGTTCATTATTGTCTTCCCATGGAAATGATCTTACAAAACATGCAAATCGTCCTATATCTTGAGATTGGAAAGGGAACTATCCCAATTACATGAATATTCAAGTAAGGATGATTACTCGCTAATGGTTATCTATTAAATGAAGAAAAAGGACTACTAGTGTGCATGACATGCACGTGAAAGAAGCATGCATGTGAGACATACTTGTGGAGGTGTGCGGTAAAGGGTGTGCATCATCCCCCCCCCCCTCTCCTTCCTCCCTCGCTCCTTTAATACCACCTTGCCTTATATTTGGATGGGGACCTCGTTTTCGTCCTCCTCAAAACCCTCTAGGAAAGCTCATTGGATCTTCCAATGATTGGTCAAAGTAAAATTTTTTCATCATAATTGAAACATAATACCTTTTTTTCCTCATTTCTGCCGAGGTTAATCTTTTTCTGCCAACCTCTCTTTCCATGTTTGTGGCATTAGGTGATTAAGATGTTGGCGGCCTTGATAGAAGTGGTCAAATGTATCATTGATTTATTGCCTCTAATTCTTTGTGAATTGATGGTGACTGGGAAGCTTGTATGTTGTGATTGACTTGAAGATTTTAAATCAGATGCCCTTTCTCTTGCTGGTAAAGAAGCATCTGATCAAGAAGAATTTCAGCAGGCACACGGTATTGTTAATTCAGAATTGGAATTGGTAATCTCAAACAATCGTTGTCATGCTTTGCTTGGATGGTGCCCCACTCGGTTCTTTGCTTTTTTGACTGATCTGAATGCCTAGGGCGCTTGTAAATTGCGACCATGACACGATTCCCATTTTCTTCTCCATCCAACGGTACCATGGTATTGTATTTCCTATAGATGCATCAATGCCTCCATAGGAAATACTTCATTTGATTAATCTCTTGACATTATTTTGCTGCATGCATCCATCTGGTTAATCTTCGTGTTTTTCTTTTTATAACAAAATCAAAATCTATGAGAATTTATTCTAGTTAAATTGAGGGGCTTGGATGGTGGAACTTGGTTATAATAGTAGAAGATTGAAGAAGAATTTATTCTAGCTTAATAGTAGAAGATTGAAGAAGAATATGTGTACTATATCTTCTTCTAATTTTCTTATGTTTATCCCTTTCTTTATGGTATCAAGGACCTAATGGCTCACGCCTTTTTCGATTCATTCTTTAAAAAAAAATTTTTTTTTTTAGAGTTTATCCTTCCTATGAGCACTCGTCAAGAGACTTGTCATATGATTCGTCTTCAATTGTTGTTGGGAGAGATCATGACAGACCTGATCTAGTGTGCCACCGGCTCCGACAGACTCCAAGATGAGCGGGATGCGACAGTGATGGACTTCATAGAAAGGCGGTGACCACCAACAAGCAAGATCGAGTTTCGCAACATCATCGCGGATCTTTAAGATTATGTTTATCTTCCAAGTTTGATGTTTCTCAGCGTTCAAATTCCAACTTGAGGGGGAATATTAGATAATAACGCTCAACACCGTATCATTCCCACTTTTAGATAACTATCCACTTAAGCATGCTCATTCCCACTTCTAGACAACCGCTAACGGTTATATTTGTAATCTTACTTATACACTTTCTTATCAGAGAATTAAATTGACGGTAAACAATGTAATCATTTAAGAAAATTTCTCTATTCTATTTTTCTATCTTCTAATTTTCTTATGTTTATCCCTTTCTTTAGGGATCACATCATTTGGTATAGAGTTTGTCATCTCAGGAAGCGTATGCTACGGTTCCAAAAGTTGAACGTAGAGGTTCGGTTCCTTAAGGATAGTCATGCAGAGTATGATTAGGTTTTAGGGAAGATTCTATTGAAGTTAACATTACTTGATGCAAGGTATGATTATGTCATTTGATCACGGGCATAGGCTTAAGCATAAGAGTAGTGAGGTACACGACTACGTCGTTTAAAGTGGTGGGCTTGTAAAGTAATGTAAACCATGGGAAAATGCTGCAAAAACAAAGAAAAAGCAGAAAAAAGTAGAAGAGAGAAATTGATAAAAAAATGATACTGGCGCAAGACTGGAAGAGAAATCACTTCTCTAAATAAAGAAATGCCACGCCTTAAACTTTCATCCAATAAACTTCAATAGCAAAATTTTAGATCTGCAATCTTTATATAATCGAAGGCATAACAGGAAGTACAAAAGATGAAACTAACACCAATTGTATAACTAATCCTTAAAACAACTTATGTTAAACTACCCTTAATTAATTATGGACTCATTAGCACCTAAAACGTCCTTGTTGTGCTGGAAATTAAAACTGAAGGTATCCAAAAACTTCGACATGACAA
Organism: Chloranthus sessilifolius; assembly: GCA_021018995.1. NCBI lineage: Eukaryota > Viridiplantae > Streptophyta > Magnoliopsida > Chloranthales > Chloranthaceae > Chloranthus > Chloranthus sessilifolius. The sequence continues at coordinate 101,452,275 of CM037584.1, read as the reverse complement.
TTTGGGAATGATCCATGTTGCAAAATCCATCATATCTTCAACTTATGTTAAACTACCCTTAATTAATTATGGACTCATTAGCGCCTAAAACATCCTTGTTGTGCTGGAAATTAAAACTGGAGGTATCCAAAAACTTCGACATGACAATTTGGGAATGATCCATGTTGCAAAATCCGTCATATCTTCAAAACCATCTCACTAGTAATAATTTTGGGACCAACTTTGCCATTAGGAAACTCGAATCATCATCGTGGACTCAAGCCTTGACCTAGAGTCCCAAACTAGGTTGGGTGGTTAGTAAAGGTTATGCCTGAAGTAACCCTTGCAGTCCTTTTCCCCTCACGTCATGCTACAGGCCTTTAGCTTCTTGATTTCTTCTAGTTCCGTCTTCAATGCTTCTTTAACACATTTGTTCCCCCAAACAACACCATATGATGATCAATTTGATTTTACGGTTCATTCTCCTCTAGTTGCGAGAAACTCGACTCAATTGAGTTGGAGAAGTCATGTGTCCAAAAGATGGTCATATTGGTCGCACAGTTCCTTCTCTCGAACCCAAGTGTTCTCAGATTGCTGCTTGCTCGTCCACTTGACCAGAAGTTGTTTGCGTGCCCCATGCCTTGTCTTCAACTCTTTTACGATCCCTAGTTATTGCACTTCGTTATCTATCCTTGATGGAAAATCCATAGCCTATGACTTTGGTTGTTCCTACGGAACATCTCCTGTTTATTCATATAAATCTGCAACATTGGATATAGGAGAAATGTCCCATTCCTTGGGCAGGTGGAGATGATAGGCATTGTTATTGATCTTCATGTAGTTCTTAAAAGGTCTCGTCTTTTTCCTTAGCTTGTTGTACGTACCCGTAGGAAACCTTTCCCTCCTTTTATAGACCATCATTCGATTGCATTCATTCAACACCTTTTTGCATTGATAAATATCCACAAGCTCCTTATACTTTTGATTACGTGCTTATAGATCTTGGATGTGGTCGGCGTAAGCACTACATCATTACTGTACTTCACCTCCGAACAAGATCCATGGCCTGCTTGGGTATTAATGCATATTAAATCGCAAATGGAGACCGTCCTATGGTACAAGTGACTGAACTACTAATAGGAAATTCAGCCTCAGTAATAAGTGGTCCCACTGATTCGGATGCTCCCCAGTAGTGCCTTTTAACAAAGTGCCCAAATTTTGACTCACTACCTCTGTCTGTCCATCCGTTTGATGGTGATGGGCACTTTAAAATTCTAGTGAAGCACCCATCTTTTTCCATTCCATGCATAAAAGTTGTCCCATGAACTTCTTATTTTGGTTTGAAGTTATGATCTTAGGTAGCCAATCCTTTTGCGACTTTTGAAAGTCCTTATCAGCTATCACTAAGACTTCTCGTCATATTATTGTAAAATATATAGAACATCGGAATTCTGTTTTTGCATATTGAATCTTTATTCTCATTGTTATTCTTTTTTGTGCATGATCAAATATATGCAATCTCTTTCGACATTAATTTGAATGAGATTTTGATATACTAAAAGCAATTTCATTGTTTCAGGTTTCATCCCCCCTGTATAAGTATGACCGTAGAGAAAGCCAAAAGACTCGAACACTTCTTTTGTCAAACTTGTTCCTCTAACGATGAAAAGAAAACACAGAATTCTCACACTGCTTCTAGACACTCGGATATAAAGGTATCTTCATGCATAGGTGATATTAATGCTATATAAGTTTGATTTTCTTTCAATGTTTCCTTTATGCTGGCTTGCATATAGTATACTTTGTGGATATTGTATTTTTCTTTCGCAAGGTAAAAGTACAATATCTGAATGCTTGATCAACTGGCTATAAAATTAAATAGTTTAGCAGGATCATCCAATCAGTACTATATACAATACTGGAATCAAAGTTAGACCGATGAGTTAATTTTAAAATTTCTCAACGAGATAGTCTACATTTGTGTTTGTTAAGGCATTTGATCCTCCTAACCATAGTTTAAGATAAAACCCTCACCATCACACCTTGAAGCCATTGTGGCACAGTTTTTACTGATCAACGTTGTCCAAGTGGCAGAAAATCTTATGAACTTCGTGCAGCCTGAAAAATCTCCCCGTTGTTGGTGTCAGGGAAGTAGCCAGGATTCTTTTCAGTGCGGGCAAACAACCATTCCATATACAAAAATGAAATTAGAAAAGGAGAACCGAGAAGCACCTTTAGTGCCTAAATCCGAAAATAAATTTTCAAAATTTGAAAGGGTATGACTATTCTCACCCGTTTTCGGAGTAAGTACCACAGTTTTTCACGAATGAAAACCATTTACTGATTTGAAATGGACGATGGAGATTTTTTTTGTTCCAATCTTCACCATGATTGATCTTAAGATCATGGCATGCCTATCATATGGTCAGATGTTGATTCCACATGGCACATGCCCCTAAAATGAAGGTCAACTCCTTTCCCCATGATCCAAGTCACTTTTGGGAATGTGTGCTATGGGGAATCAACATCTGACCGTGTGATAGGCACGCCATGATCTTAACATCTATCGTTGGGAAGATTTGAGCAAAAACAATCTCCTTCATTTGATTCAAATCAGTCAATGGTTTTTGTTCGTGAAAAACTGTGTGGTACTTACTCCGAAAATTGGTGAGAATGACTGCCCCCATTTTGAAATCTCGGTGAGAATAATCGTACCGATTTTGAAATCTCCAAGGAGAAAGAAGGAACTGTTTTGGGAAGGTCCATCTCAGATGGATTCTTCATAGAAAAGGAAGGAACGATTTTGGATAGAGTCCGTCCTTGAGATGGACTCAACTAAGACTATAAGAGAGAGATGAGGGATGGGAGATGGGTGGGGCGAATTAGGGTTTTTTTTAAAAAGAAAAAAATAAGTTTTTCTTATTTGCAACCTACCAAATAGGCTTAGTGTAGGTATGGTATATAATTTTTTTTTTAATATATATATATATATATATATATATATATATAATAAAAAAAAACCAAATTTGGGTGTGTCCAAAGAATGTATATTAAGTTGATGTGTTTAATGTATTCATGTGTGTGAGTATTAGTTGGTGTGTTAATAACAATTTGTAAGGAGTATTAATATTAATTATAAAGGGTGTGATAGCTAACTTCTCTAACCTCATTTTCCTCAAATCTCTTCCCTCTTCTCTTTTCTCCAACCTAACCCTGACCATAACTATTCGGATTAATTTCTAACTTGGTATCAGAGCAAGAATGAATTGTCAGATCTTCTGGTTGCTGACATCATCTTCTATGTGGTGGCATCAGCATGTCGTCATGCTGACATCAGCATGGTCAAATTCTTTACCTTAAAATTGAACAAGAAATACACAGTAGGATCAGAATCCCCTTTACATGAAATTTTTCTCTTGACACTTCGCGATTTGAAGCCTTTTTATGGCGTTTCGAAGGATTCTTTATCTATCTGGATGTTCACAGTTTTAAGTGGCTACGGAATTGTGATTCAAAAAGCCTTAGACCCTGGATGAGTTTGATCGGAACTTCCCAGGGACGATTCCCCTATGGTTGTTTGGGTGATTAATCTGATTTGAGGGCTTAACTTCTCGTGAACTCTCTTTCATGTTCGGTATTCATTTCTTAGGAATTCTGATCTTCGTGCCACCCATCGAAGCTGACTTCCAGTTGTATGTGCATTGGTTTTCAGTAAGGACCATCCTGTTTTTTGTCTCGTGTGATTTGGTTTGGCATTTCTTGTTCTGTATTATTTTTTGTGAAATGGGGTACAATATTGTCGTTGTTGTGATGCTGGAAGTGTATTTTTTGGATATCAGATCTTGTGTGGGGTTGAGCAGCAGTTTTTGCTGGTGATTATTAGTTGGTGATTAGTGTGGATTGACCAACAGGGTTGTTGGATTGCTGGTATTTATTTGGTGCTATGTAGACATCAGGTAAATGTTGATGTGTTGTGGATGATCTTTGTTGGTTGTTTGAAAGGTTGGTAGACAAAACTTTATATTTTGGATTGGCACATGTACAATATTGTTGTTGAACTTTATTTATTGTTTGAAAGGCTGATACCTTGTGATTGGTATTTGTTCTGCTTTGGCTAATCACATTGAGGTATCTCAATATAGACAAGTCTGAAGTCATATTGTTATAAGGTTGTGATTTGAACAATGCCATATGCTGGTGGTTGGTAGCCTTTTGAGTGCAGGTTTTGTGCTACTAATTATATGATGAAGTGGAGTGCTTGCTTTACAGTGGTCTGCCTGTTGAAATCTAAAGATGCAGTTGCCTTTGTTTTTCCTATCTTTCATAAGTTGATCCAAATTCAATACCAAGGTACCCTGAAGGTTTTGAGATCTGATAATGGCAGAGAGTATGCCTCCTAGCATCTTCAGTCCTTCCTTCAGACCTATGCGATTGAGTGCCAAACTACTTGCCTCTATACTCCCAACAAACTATGTCAGTGCTACTCTATGTTGATGATGAAGTTGCCAATGATGATATTTATGAGACCTCAAGGGGACAACTTAATGCAACTTACTGCAGAGGAACAAGATGTATTTGACAAGTTTGGGAAAGTCAAAACTTCCATCCGAGGTAAAGCCATTAAGAAGATGATAAAAAAGCCTCTCCTCAGGCTACAGATCAAGTATCCTCACCTGAAGCAAGTCCAGATCAAGTGCGTTCTCATGAAGCAAGTCCACCAAATGGTTATTTCTTTCCGTAAGATAAATTTGACCTTTTGATTATCCTACGAAAAGCCTCTAGGTCAGATACCCGTCATCCCATTGCAAGCTTGTGTCATACCAATTTTTTTTGCATGAAACATATCTTTTATCTCTTCATTAGACTCTATTTCTATACCGTGTAGTGTCTCTGATGCCCTATATCAGCCACAATGGATGGATGCTATGGTGCAGAAAATGAGAGCATTGAAGCATAACGAAACTTGGGATGTGTAAACAATAAATTTGCTTAGGATATAAATCTAACACAAATCAATCATAACAAATTTTCCCTTGCTAGGAGAGGGTTTTATTTAAAATGGCGGACCTTACACTTCCGGGTATCGCAATCGATTCCCCGTTAATTACATCAAAATTGAATACCTCTGATTAAAAGCTACTAAATAAAAAAATAACGTAATTACATCTCTGAAATAAACAAAACTAAAATTCTAGTTCTAAGTCTTCATCGACATCTTTAATCCGTCATGAGATAAATGCATAGCAGACTATCTTCATTGGAGATTTGAGAAATATAAAATAGGGGACGACGGATGGGAGAACCTCTCCTCCATAAGTCAGTTCCATTTAATCGAAAAGCACGAGTCATTATTGGATCAAGAAACTCGTGGATGAGTTTCAAAACGAATTCTTATTCTTTGGTTTCAAAGATGAGTTTGAATACCAAATCCATTCTTCGGGCAACTGATTATCAAAAGAGTTATCACTTTCAGTGATAGTGTCTAATCAAAAGTTAGATATCGTCAAATTTCTTAAAATTTGATGATCATAGACGATTTTATAATGATTTTACCGTTGGATTTAACCAATATCCTAAGATTTGGTCAATGTATAGTAAATCTACCGTTGGATCTCGTTACGATCTCACATTATGATCGTTTGACTAAAAGTCAACGATTTCACCATTGGATTTGACTAAAATCATAAGATCTGGTCAATATGCAATAAATCCATTGTTGGATCTCATTATGATCTCACATTTATGATCGTTTGACCAAAAGTCAATGAGTTCACCATTAGATTTGACCAGATTCATAAGATCTGGTCAATACATAATAAATCCATCATTTGATCTTGTTACGATCTCACATTATAATCGTTTGATCAAAAGTCAACGATTCTACCATTGGATTTGACCAAATTCATAAAATCCGATTAATATGTGATAAATCTATCGTTGGATCTCGTTACGATCTCACATTATGATCGTTTGACCAAAAGTCAACGATTCTACCATTGGATTTGACCAAATTTATAAAATTTGGTCAATATGTGATAAATCTACCGTTGAATTTCGTTACGATCTCACATTATGATCGTTTGACCAAAAGTCGATGATTCTATCGTTGGGTTTGACCACATTCATAAAATCAGATCAATATGTGATAAATTCACCGTTAGATCTCGTTACGATCTCACATTATAATCGTTTGACCAAAAGTCAACAAGTACACCGTGAAAGAATTTCGGATCTCGAGGTTAAGGTCAAAATCCTCATTTGAGGGAGTGATGATCCGAACTGCGAGGGAAACTCTAATTATCATAGGTGAATATTTTGGGTATTATAGTTCGAAATTATTCTTCGGGTTCGTGATTGTAACCCGTATGAGTATCGAATTCGTGGTTTGCAATCCGAGTGTACTAGGAGTTATGCCAAGGGTCATACCCACGTGGCTTAACTATTTCTAAGTACGCAAGAGATTGGGTATGAGTCGTAACGCGTAATCTCAAATTGCAACCATAAATCCTACTTAGGAGGAGTCGTAGCTCTTATCCTAAGCGTACAAATTGCAATCATGAATCCTACTTAGGAGGAGCCGTAGCTCTTATCTTAAGCGTATCTTTTTTAGGTAAGGGTCGTAACCCTTATCCTAAAAGTCTTAATCCCAACCTATCCCTCCCGTTCACTTTAAAAAAAAAAGGAAAAAAAAAATAAAAAATGAAAAGAATAGCCAGAATCTCGGAGATACCCTAAAGTCTTTTGTTAGAAGAGTTGGAGATATTTTCGGCAGAGGTCTCGTGTCAGAATTTTCGGGATCCCTTGCAATGAGGACGGGTCTGCTATTTATAGATTTATGGTAGCGGTTATAGAAGTTACGATCCTACGGTTCTCATAAGGTTTTCATGAAATTAACGGTTGAGAGAGCTGCGTAAGTTTTTGTCTTCACGCGGATTGAGAAAGATTCTTCTCGCGTACGTCATTCTTTTCTCATAACCGCCTAGGTGGCTAAGTATGTTCTCTAGCCACCTAGGTTGATAAGTATTTTTCTATCCAGTTAGGTGGCTAAGTATATTTTCTAGCCACGTAGGTGGATAACTATTTTTTTTATCCACCTAGGTGGATAAGTATTTTTCTAGCCACCTAGGTGACTATATATATTTTCTAGCCACCTAGGTAGATAAGTATTTTTCTATCCAGCTAGGTAACTAAGTATATTTTCTAGCCACCTAGGTGGATAAGTATTTTTTTTATCCACCTAGGTAGATAAGTATTTTTTTATTTAGCTAGGTGGCTAAGTATATTTTCTAGCCACCTAGGTGGATAAGTATTTTTTTTTATCCACCTAGGTGGATAAGTATTTTTCTAGTCACCCAGGTGACTGCATATATTTTCTAGCTACCTAAGTGAATAAGTATTTTTCTAGCCAACTAAATGGCTAAGTATATTTTCTAGCTACTTAGGTGGATAAGTATTTTTCTATTCACCTAGGTGGATAAGTTTTTTTTCTATCCAGCTAGGTGGCTAAGTATATTTTCTAGCCATATAGGTGGCTAAATATTTTTCTATCCACCTAGGTGAATAGGTATTTTTCTATCCACCTAGGTGGATAAGTATTTTTCTAACCATTTAGGTGACTACGTATATTTTCTAGCCACCTAGGTGGATAAAAAAATACTTATCCACCTAGGTGGCTAAGTATTTTTTCTATCCAGCTAGGTGGCTAAGTATTTTTTCTATCCAGCTAGGTGGATAAGTATTTTTCTAGCCAGCTAGGTGGCTAAGTATATTTTTCTATCCACCTAGGTGACTACGTATATTTTCTAGCCACTTAGGTGGATAAGTATATTTTCTATCCACCTAGGTGCATAAGTATTTTTTTATCCACCTAGGTGGATAAGTATTTTTCTAGCCACCTAGGTGACTACGTATATTTTCTAGCCACCTAGGTGGATAAGTATTTTTCTAGCCACTTAGGTAACTACGTATATTTTCTAGCAACCTAGGTGGATAAATATTTTTCTAGCCACCTAGGTGGCTAAGTATGTTTTCTAGCCACCTAAGTAACTAAATATATTTTCTAGTCACCTAGGTTGCTAAATATATTTTTCAGCCACCTAGGTGGCTATGTATATTTTTCTAGCTACCTAAGTGGCTAAGTATATTTTTCTAACCACCTAGGTATCTGACATAACTTAGGACTTTAAATCCTATTTAGAGTAGGATTTGTTAAAAAAAAACTATAAATAGTCTCTTTTTCTAATTCCTTCTATTAATTTATTCTATCTGATTTTTAAGGCTAAGTAGAAGAAGAGAGAGTTCCTAATTCCAAAATTTTCGAGTTAACAGGATGTTCTAGAACTTCCCGCAGGAAAAGAGGTAGTTGAGTGTAAGTGAGTCTACACTGTGAAATATAGGTTAGATGGCTTTGTAGAAATATATAAACCAAGGTTAGTTGTGTAGGAGTTCACTCAAACACATGGCATTGATTACTATGATACTTTTGCACCAGTTGCAAAGTCAAAACACTATCAGAGTTCTCCTATCCCTTGCCGCTTACAAAAGTTTCCCACTATACCAACTGGATGTTAAGAATCCATTCTTGCATAGTGACCTGAAGGGAGAGTTGTATAAGACTTTTCCCCCTATCACTCTTTAGGGGGGAGAAAGGCAAGGCTTGCAGGTTGAAAATGTAATTTATGGGCTTAATCATGCCCTTCGGGCTTGTTTTATAAAGTTCAGTAATGCAAGGCTTGCAGGTTGAAAATGTAATTTATGGGCTTAATCATCCCCTTGGGGCTTGTTTTATAAAGTTCAGTAATGCACTTAAGTTTGGGTACAGGAGTCATTATGATCGTGCATTGTTTGTGAAAAGGGGAGCTCACATCATTGCGTTGATTGTTTATGTTGATGACATGATTCTTACGGGAGACGACAATGAGGAAATTGTGAAGCTGAAACAATATCTGAGTAAAGTGTGTGATATCAACAACTTAGGCCCACTCAAATAATTTCTTTCGAAGTGGCACGGTCCATGCAGGGGATGTCAATAACCCAACGAAAGTACACTCAACATTCTATAGGAGACCAGGTTATTAGGCTGTAAACCAGGGGCTGTCCTATGGAGCAAAATTATCAGATTAATGGAGGGTGATGAACTCCTTAAGGGCGCTAGAATGTACCAATAACTTGTAGGGAAGTTGATATACCTGACTATGACTGGTCCACATATTGCTTACGCAGTCGGTGTAGTTAGCCAGCATCCTCCTTTTCCTTCCTCCAACTCTCGAACCCTAATCTAACCGTGATCTCTCTATTCCGAAAACCTAAGTATCGACATTAACTTGGTATATGAGCCAACACATTGTTGCTGACATCATCCCTATGGCCGATGTGAGCATGATGTCATGCTGATGTCAGCAAAAAGTCAAAGTTTGAGCACAGAATTGTCTTTTATTTACATGGATTGAATCAGAATCTCACGAGGATCAGTTTTTCTTCTGACACTTTATGATTTGAAGACTATAAACCTGTTTTTCGAAGAGTTCATTGCAGCCACAAAGGTTCATGGTTTTTTGGGGCCCCTAACTTCCTGAAATCAAAACAAGGGTCAACAGTGGTAGGGTTTTGATTGGAATTCCCTGGAGATCATTCCTGTATGGTCTGATCATCAGATTATTCGAGATCTGTCGCAATCTGTGGAGTTCTTCCTTACTCGCCAGTTTTTTCGAAAATCCTTGGCCCTGATTTTTGTGACAAAAATTGATCATGTCTCTGGGGTAGAGATGCATTGGATAGGTGTCAGCTTTCATTAAAATCTTGTCCCATGAGATATGGGTAAGTACCGAAGTCACAGTGTTGTTTTTTGTGTTAGGCTATCTTCCTGAAATAGTGAATAATATTGAAGTCTCAGACATGCTTTTGTAATCTGGCCTCTCTTTTTATCCCACAGAAGTTGATCTGTGACAGAATAAGGGAGCAGTTATCACTTGATTTAGTTGAAGATATGGGTTGTTCATGTTATTCACTCTAGGTGCCACTGTATAATGTCATTTTGACTCTTTGTAGTTTAGCCAGCGGTATTGTTGGTGATATTTGATAAGTTTGGAGCTGTGTAGACAGCTGGGTTGTTTGAAGTGTACGTGGATGTGAGCTGCAGTAATTGTACAATTTTAGATTTGCTTCTTGAAAATTCTCATGTGCTTTTTGGTGATTATATTACAGCCAATTTGGATTGTATTTGTGGTTGTGTAGCATATATATTCCTCTTCATGCGGTATCATGGTGTACGTTGAGGTTGCTCATCCTTGCTGCCTGGTTACCGAAGTAGTGTGTCATTTGAAGAACGAAGACCGCCTTCTTTAGAGTGGTTGAGTTAAAGAAGGATGTGCTTGGTCTCACTACCGAAGATCAAGAGTTCAATGTAGGCTTGTTGTCGCCTTCCCATATCTATTTGGCTGAGACAGGTATTGTCAGGACTACTCATGTTTCCATGCCATCTCAAGCTCCATGGACCATCGATTCTGGAGCTATTGATCACATGTCTTAATGTGGATGCACAACCCTCACTACTTTAAACTAGTAATTAGTAGATTAAAACCCACTAGAAATTCTGTTTCCCTGATGTCAAAAAGTGATGAAACAGTCCTGGTTTATATATATCATTTTAAAGTGCGGTTTAGTCTCTGTTAAACTATAGATCCACCCTTAAAATATTCGTATTTTCGGCCCCAAAATATTGCAAATCTATTACATTAAAACGACACTCTATCCCTGCGCAGCTGAATATTTGTAACTGTATATAATCTGCACCTTATACAGAACTGAACAGGGAAGTAACGATTAGATAACTTAGAGTCTTAACAGCAGAAATAAGCCCCAAAATTCTGAATTTCAGAAGTAGTAGTTGCAGCAGATCAAAGGAAAATTTTGGCAATGACAGAGACAGCGGCAGTAATGTAAGAGATGATGACGAAGGACAATGACCCTAAAATGAGTATGAGGTGATAATTGCCAAAATTAAACTAATTAATTTAACAATTAATCACAAATTAAAGTGATACGTTAGGGTTTCGTGGATTTCTGCTTAAGTGACCAATGCTTGGTTCGACTAAGGTCCAATTTGGCTCGCGAGATCCGTTTAAATTTACTGAAGGCGCGATCCTAGAGATGTAACTCTAGCATCCTCTAGGTTGGGGTGCTCGCTCATCGATCAATGTGGCTTCTCGTAGCTCCTTGCTAGTGATCAATTGACACAATTGGAGCGATCTCGAGCCCAACAACGGTTGTGGATCGATGGGTATCGAAGAGAATCAATCCACAAGGATGGACATCAAGATAGCTCAAGATTTAGGATTTTAGAGATTTTAGACATTCAAATGAATGAAAATAAAAACAATAAAATAGCAAGCAAAATAGGAAAAAGAAGAAGATCAAGAACTTAAATGGGCATCTCACCCTTGGCCTCTCACCAAACCCACATGGGGAAAGAAGAATCACTCTTCACAAGCTCATTTCAAGCTCAATGCACGACATTTTCATTCATTCATAAGCAATACCCAATTTGGATTACATAAGGACCTTATATAGTAAGTCCCAAAAAGAGAAAAAACCCTAAAATAGCTAAGTACCACAATACCCAAAGTAGAAATTATATATGTAAAAGAAGAAACAAAAAGAAAAGAAAAGAAAAAGGACAAAAGGGACATTCTGTAACGTAAAATCACTCAACTAGCTAGAGAATCTCGCTTGGGCGAGATTGATTCTCGCCCGGGTGAGATTTATTCTCGCCCGGGCGAGAATTCAGGCGGTTCTAGCCCTGGCGAGAACCCAATCTTAAAATGGTCGCTTGGGCGGCCAGCTATGTGACTTGGGCGACGAGAGTAAGACTCTGGCCCTCCTTGGATGTCTTCTGTGGCTCTTCAACTACTCAAATCCTTCCCTTGGTTGATGTTCCGTGTCTCCTACGCCTCTTCTTGCGCCGATAAACCCGATGTGGTCCAAATCCAGTATACTTAACGTTGGCGTCCCTGCCAGTTGAAGTCAGCGGTAACATAGGAAGATGGATTAGACTTCATCGGACACAAAATTCAGCTTCAGATCGGCACCAGTGATGAAGGAGGATCAAAACCTCGATCAGATTCAGTTCTGAGACTTAAAATCTCTATATTATGCCAGAATAATAACTCTCGCAATGTATAGCAGGCCAGAGTGAGAATTCTCGCAATTTACGACCTCTTTCTCAAAAGGTAATCTACTTATGTTTCCAATTGCAAATCAATCCTTTTGTTTCTCGGGTTCTGTACATATATAGAAAAAATAAAAAAGAATCCTAATCTACTTATGTTTCCTCTTTTATTCAAACTCTGAACCTAATCAAATAAAGAAAGAAATATCCTACAGTTTCCTAACTTTTAAATAGAAAGAAAACTACATTCTTTAAAAAACTTTCGAATCTCTTTGAGATTACCGAGAGAATACATTCTCGGTAATCTGCCCCAGTCATGTGATCACTAAAGTGATGATGTGACACCAGTGAGTTGAGATTTTCGATCTCACTCAGCTGGGTCATGTGGCCACTTTAAGTGGTCATGTGGCATGTTATTTGGACCACTCTTAAGGCCCACTTCTTCAGGACCCGATAGGTTTTTTATTTTAACCCCCACCCACCCCCGCTTTTATTCTTTTCCACAGTTCTTTTAGCACTTCATTTCTGTGCGATACCCCTTTTGACCCTTCTTTCGCTACCAGAAGCTGGTCTCTCTCATGCCTTGCATCATTCTCCCCGGATTGGAGAAAACTCCGCTCCGTCGAGTTGACTTTCGCGTCCCATTTGGTGAAGCTTTAGATCGGCATCTCTTCCTCGTAGTGGCCGTCAACTCTTTGAGGTGCACTTCATTGTCGTTGAATCCCTGTTGATGCAGGTTTAATAAACTCTTACTCGCTCCTTTATTAGGCTTGGATTGAGTGTCTTCTTAGGCGGTGGTAAAGTAATCGGCCATCCTTGACGAAGGAGTAGGTGTTTCTCTTTCCATTGTGCGCTCTCAGTTTTGTGAAATAGCATATGCTATGGTATGCAATGTCACTGAGCTGCATATGTGATTCACATAATTGCATGTGCGATGGCATATTGAATTTTGAACTTTTAAAAAAAATTATATAAAAAAATTAAAAATTAAAAAATCTAAGAAAATATAGGACTTACAAGTAAAATACACTATGGTCTTCAGAATACAAAAAACTCATTCAATAAAGGTAATAAACTTTCTATTTTATTAATATAGATAAAAAACAAATACATTAACTACATGAAAACTAAAAAACTTGAAAATTAGATTTTAAGGGTTTTATTGTCCTCCAACCATGTACTCTACGCATTGCTCTCTAACCCAGATCGACTCCTTCACCTCCGACATGGTTATCATCATCACTAGCTTTGTCATCATCATCTGAATCATCACCTTCTTCAATGTATTCTTCATCTTCCTCCGTTTCTTCTTCATCCAATCTCACCAAGATGGAGTCTATATCTTCCAGATCCTCTTCTTCTTAGATTTCATCTTCTTCATTTCTTCTTTGACTTGAAGAACTCCCCCACTGATTTTTTACTTGAAGTAGGGTTTTCTCCACCAATAGGGACGACCTCAACTTGACCGTACGTAAGATCTTCACCCGTGAAGACTTGCACATCCCTTGCATCCACCATCCAAAGATCATCGGCGAGTAAGTCTTCAATCGGAATGGAATCATAGTGTCTCAGATTTTCTCTTGCTTCGAGAACACATATTGCACGAAGACCAAATCATTGAGTTTGGATTGTTCAAATTTGTTTCTCTTCTTCGTATGAATTTATTGAAGACAAATATATTAAAAATATATTAAGAATTAATCTAAAATCTATATAAGTATGACAATTAATAAGATATTTACCATCTCGAATGAGCTCCAGTTACACTCACAAGCCGATACCAAACAAGTAAGTCATATTTCTCTTATGGCCAATTTCTTCAAAGATGTATCTTTATTGTTTGAATCCACTCCATAAGAGACCCACCAGTCAGCTACACATTGATTTGAATAAATTAGTTATCATTTCAAAAGCTTAAAGCCTTAAAATGAATAAATGAATAAGGATTGCATTTACACATTTGTCACTTGGTATTTTCGTCTCATTATGTAGGATGATGATATCCCTTCTGAACATCGCAACGATTTCTTGTAGCTGTCCAATAAGTTACTTATCCTATCTTGGTCATTTTTATCTGGAACCATTAGAGTCAGACTTTTTGGTTATTATTTGATTCAATTTTCTCTATAACTTTCTGATGCGGGAACTTACTAAATGCAATGGTAGGGCTGAGATTAGGATTAAAATTAATTTAATCAATAAAAAATTAATAATTTCTCATAACAAATTACCACAAAAATGCTAGAAATTCAATTAGGTGATTTAATTTCGGCCCAAAATAGCGTTACTTTCGTATACGTTCCCTATCGCGGATCTAGAAGACTAGGGTTCTTATGAACGGCTAGATCTCCGATAGTTTTAGGGCGTCGAACGAACTCGCAAGCGGGTTCTCTCGATGCCAAACGAAAATAAAAGGCTAATAAAATTAATGATGAACAAAATATAATTAGGATTACGCTACTTACGCAAACCGTAGAACTAAAGAAGATAGAGATGGAAGAAGAGTTGGCCTCGCACCAAACCGCAAGCGGGAATCGAAGAATCGCTCTCCGTTTTGAGAGAATCACACCCTCACGAAAGTTAAAACTCTCAATTTTGCATAAGCAATTTTCATTAACCAAAAAGTAATAATAAAAGTGTTTACAAGCCTTTAAATAGGCTAACCAATGCATAAAATTAGAAATCCTAGTATAACTCTAATTCCTAATTCAAATAAAAAAAATATCCTAATTCTTCTAAAACAATAAAGTCCTAAACAATAAGGAAACTAATCCTATTTCTAATAAAAGAAACAACTCTTACTTTCTAAAATAAAATAATAAAAGATACTAATCCTAATTCAATTAGGATTCTTGAAATTCGTCACTTTATGTCCAGCTTCCAAAAACTGATCATAACTTCTTCAATATTTGTCGGAATTGCTCAAATTTTGGCTCGTTGGAAAGCTACTTCGATAAGCTTTCAAATATGACCAATTTCATATCAATCCGACTTCGTTTGATACTTCAAAATAGACCAAACATAAAAGTGACGAGATTAAACGTTAAAGACCCTAATAAATTTTGGATTTTCCTCTTTCTGATCAAACGGGTCTTTAACAGACCACGATTCAAACAGGCAAATCTAAAATACACATCAATCCCCTCGACTTTGAAAAAGTTCGACCTCGAACTTTGGTTGGCATGGATTTTCACGGTCGCGATCACAGATAATATATAGGGAACTTCGATCGGAAGCGGCTGGAATCGGACGCTCCCATGGTTGTGATAAAGCTCCAAAAGATCCGAGTCAATCTGCTGAAACTCTTCTGTAATCCACGTGCTCTCTGAATCACTCTTGTTCTTCCACTTGATCAAATACTTCTGAAGTCCCCCTTGGTTGGTGGACACAATCTGATCTTCCAGTACATCTTCGATGATCTCACGAGTTTGCCAAGTAGGTGGGGGTAGTGGTGTGGGTAGGGTAATTATTGCTTCATCAGATGTAGAAGACTCAAAAGGGTTGGCAGGGATGGTTGAAGGGTCATGGAATGGAACAAGGTCCTCCACGTTGAAAGTCGTGCTAATCCCCAAATCCAACGAAAAATCTAAGATATAAGCATTAGAACCAACATGCTTCAAGATCTGATAGGGTCCAGCACCGCGAGCTTGTAACTTCTTTGCAATTCCTTGCGAGAATCGCTCAGGTCTATTCCGAACCATCACAAAATCACCCTCTTGAAATTCTTTGAACCGTCTATAAGAATCTGCAAAGAATTTGTATTTTTCATTCTTTAAATTAATTCTTTTCTTAATCTCAGCATGCAACTCATGAATGTAATATGCAAAAGTGGATGCAGACTCTGATGACTCTGGTGTGAATAATGCAAAGGGCACTAATGGCTCATGTATACTTGACTCGATTAACTCATGTGTACTCGCTTCAACCAAAACCAAAGACTCTGGGGTACTCGATTCAATGGACCCTAATGGTTCTTGTGTACCTAGTTCGTGGGGCTCACATGTATTCGACTCAATGGGCACCAACAAGTTGTGTGCGCCCAACTCTACGGGTACCAATGACTCATAGGCAAGTGGCTCGATTGGTTCAAGTGTGAGATTAGGATTAAAATTAATTTAATCAATAAAAAATTAATAATTTCTCATAACAAATTACCACAAAAATGCTAGAAATTCAATTAGGTGATTTAATTTCGGCCCAAAATAGCGTTACTTACGTATACGTTCCCTATCGCGGATCTAGAAGACTAGGGTTCTTATGAACGGCTAGATCTCCGATAGTTTTAAGGCGTCGAACGAACTCGCAAGTGGGTTCTCTCGATGTCAAACGAAAATAAAAGGCTAATAAAATTAATGATGAACAAAATATAATTAGGATTACGCTACTTACGCAAACCGTAGAACTAAAGAAGATAGAGATGGAAGAAGAGTTGGCCTCGCACCAAACCGCAAGCGAGAATCGAAGAATCGCTTTCCATTTTAAGAGAATCGCACCCTCACGAAAGTTAAAACTCTCAGTTTTGCATAAGCAATTTTCATTAACCAAAAAGGAATAATAAAAGTGTTTACAAGCCTTTAAATAGGCTAACCAATGCATAAAATTAGAAATCCTAGTATAACTCTAATTCCTAATTCAAATAAAAGAAATATCCTAATTCTTCTAAAACAATAAAGTCCTAAACAATAAGGAAACTAATCCTATTTCTAATAAAAGAAACAACTCTTACTTTCTAAAATAAAATAATAAAAGATACTAATCCTAATTCAATTAAGATTCTTGAAATTCGTCACTTTATGTCCAGCTTCCAAAAACTGATCATAACTTCTTCAATATTTGTCGGAATTGCTCACATTTTGGCTCGTTGGAAAGCTACTTCGATAAGCTTTCAAATATGACCAATTTCATATCAATCCGACTTCGTTTGATACTTCAAAATAGACCAAACATAAAAGTGACGGGATTAAACGTTAAAGACCCTAATAAATTTTGGATTTTCCTCTTTCTGATCAAACGGGTATTTAACGGGCTTTTCTTTTAAAAACCCATTCGTGGGTCCACTTTCTCTTTTGGCGTCTCTTCTTTATTCGACCACGATTCAAACAGGCAGATCTAAAATACACATCAATCCCCTCGACTTTGAAAAAGTTCGACCTCGAACTTTGGTTGGCATGGATTTTCACGGTCGCGATCACAGATAATATATAGGGAACTTCGATCGGAAGCGGCTGGAATCGGACGTTCCCATGGTTGTGATAAAGCTCCAAAAGATCCGAGTCAATCTGCTGAAACTCTTCTGTAATCCACGTGCTCTCTGAATCACTCTTGTTCTTCCACTTGATCAAATACTTCTGAAGTCCCCCTTGATTGGTGGACACAATCTGATCTTCCAGTGCATCTTCGATGATCTCACGAGTTTGCCAAGTAGGTGGGGGTAGTGGTGTGGGTAGGGTAATTATTGCTTCATCAGATGTAGAAGGCTCAAAAGGGTTGGTAGGGTTGGTTGAAGGGTCATGGAATGGAACAAGGTCTTCCACGTTGAAAGTCGTGCTAATCCCCAAATCCAACGAAAAATCTAAGATATAAGCATTAGAACCAACATGCTTCAAGATCTGATAGGGTCCAGCACCGCAAGCTTGTAACTTCTTTGTAATTCCTTGCGAGAATCGCTCAGGTCTATTCCGAACCATCACAAAATCACCCTCTTAAAATTCTTTGAACCGTCTATAAGAATCTGCAAAGAATTTGTATTTTTCATTCTTTAAATTAATTCTTTTCTTAATCTCAGCATGCAACTCATGAATGTAATATGCAAAAGTGGATGCAGACTCTGATGACTCTGGTGTGAATGATGCAAAGGGCACTAATGGCTCATGTATACTCGACTCGATTAACTCATGTGTACTCGCTTCAACCAAAACCAAAGACTCTGGGGTACTCGATTCAATGGACCCTAATGGTTCTTGTGTACCTAGTTCGTGGGGCTCACATGTATTCGACTCAATGGGCACCAACAAGTTGTGTGCGCCCAACTCTACGGGTACCAATGACTCATAGGCAAGTGGCTCGATTTGTTCAAGTGTGAGATTAGGATTAAAATTAATTTAATCAATAAAAAATTAATAATTTCTCATAACAAATTACCACAAAAATGCTAGAAATTCAATTAGGTGATTTAATTTAATTTCGCCCAAAATAAGCGTTACTTTCGTATCGTTCCTATCGGCGGATCTAGAAGACTAGGGTTCTTATGACGGCTAGATCTCCGATAGTTTTAGGCGTCGACGAACTGCAAAGCGGGTTCTCTCGATGCCAAACGAAAATAAAAGGCTAATAAAATTAATGATGAACAAAATATAATTTGGATTACGCTACTTACGCAAACCGTAGAACTAAAGAAGATAGAGATGGAAGAAGAGTTGGCCTCGCACCAAACCGCAAGTGGGAATCGAAGAATCGCTCTCCGTTTTGAGAGAATCACACCCTCACGAAAGTTAACTCTCAATTTTGCATAAACAATTTTTATTAACCAAAAAGTAATAATAAAAGTGTTTACAAGCCTTTAAATAGGCTAACCAATGCATAAAATTAGAAATCCTAGTATAACTCTAATTCCTAATTCAAATAAAAGAAATATCCTAATTCTTCTAAAACAATAAAGTCCTAAACAATAAAGAAACTAATCCTATTTCTAATAAAAGAAACAACTCTTACTTTCTAAAATAAAATAATAAAAGATACTAATCCTAATTCAATTAGGATTCTTGAAATTCGTCACTTTATGTCCAGCTTCCAAAAACTGATCATAGCTTCTTCAATATTTGTCGGAATTGCTCAAATTTTGGCTCGTTGGAAAGCTACTTCGATAAGCTTTCAAATATGACCAATTTCATATCAATCCGACTTCGTTTGATACTTCAAAATAGACCAAACATAAAAGTGACGGGATTAAACGTTAAAGACCCTAATAAATTTTGGATTTTCCTCTTTATGGTCAAACGGGTCTTTAACGGGCCTTTTTTTTAAAAAACCCATTCGTGGGTCCACTTTCTCTTTTGACGTCTCCTCTTTATTCGACCACGATTCAAACAAGCAGATCTAAAATATACATTACTTTCTCCATAAAGCTATTAATTGGGGGCTTCTCATCACTATTAACCAATCGTAGTATTCTACGAATGGTTGAGTCTCTTTAGTGTTTGTGTAACACTATTCCAAAACGTTGGTGTAAGGATGGTTTGGGCCACCACTTTCCCACGCTCTTCTTAGCTCATGGCCCATTCCCTCACTTGGCTCCCGTTAGAAAGCTACTTAGTTGTTCTCTTTTACCGCGTATATAAGCTTTGTAGGGTTAAAAATGAGGTAGCAAAGCGGGTGATGACAGGTTGTAAAATGTTTCCACCCAATACTTTGCTCATATGGTGGAGTAGTTGGGCAGGCTTATGAAAGAAAACTATCATTCTCCTAGCCTTAGCTATGTTCTTAATGTGGACCTTGCCTATGTCTTGTAAAATTAAGTAGAGGCAATGGCCGCGCATTGGGTCCAATATATGCGGGGTCGCTTTTTCATAACAAGCCGCCTGCGGCCACGCAATTCGCGACATTATCCGTACAAATGTGGACAATATGCTCTTCACCTCCTCCACAACTTTATCTAGGAGGCCAAAACAGATATTCGGCCGTGTGTGAGTCGGCCGAAGCGTCTATCGACTTTCGGAACATAGTGCCGGTAGGACAATTAACCAAACAATTAATTAGTGACCTATCAACCCTATCCGTCCATCCATCGGTCATAACTGTGCAATCATATGTTTTCCAATCCTCTCTATACTCGGATAGAAAACTATTAGTCACTTGTACCTCTTTTTTAAGATAAGTGTGTCTTATTTCATGATATAAAGGTGGTTTAAGTCCTGGACCATATTGTCTTTAAAGCGTCAACCATAACTTATGCGTATTTTAGATCCACCTGTTTGAATCGTGATCGGATAAAGAGGAGATGTCAAAAGAAAAAGTGGACCCAAGAATAGTTTTTTTTTTTAAAAAGACCCGTTTGATCAAAAAGAAAAAAATCAAAAATTTATTAGGGTCTTTAACTTTCAATCCCGTCACGTTTATGTTTGGCCTATTTTGAAGTATCAAACGAAGTTGGATTGATGCGAAATTGATCATATTTGAAAGCTTATCGAAGTAGCTTTCCAACGAGCCAAAAACGTGCAATTCCGACAAGTATTGAAGATGTTATTGTCAGTTTTCAAAGGTTGCACATAAAGTGACGAATTTCAAGAATTCTAATTGAATTAGGATTAGTCTCTTTTATTATTTTATTTTAGAAAGTAAGAGTTGTTTCTTTTATTAGAAATAAGATTAGTTTCCTTATTGTTTAGGACTTTATTGTTTTTGAAGAATTATGATATTTCTTTTATTTGAATTAGGAATTAGAGTTATACTAGGATTTCTAATTTTATGCATTGGTTAGCCTATTTGAAGGCTTGCAAACACTTTTATTATAAGCTTTTGGTTAATGAAAATTGCTTATGTAAATTAAGAGTTCTAAACTTTCGTGAGGGTGATTCTCTCAAAACGGAGAGCGATTCTTCGATTCCCGCTTGCGGTCTGGTACGAGACTAACTCTTCTTCCATCTCTATCTTCTTTAGATCTACGGTTTGCGTAAGCAATGTAATCCTAATTATTTTATTGATCTCATAAAAGCTCTAAATCAATATTTTGTTTATTATTAATTTTATTAGCCTTTTATTTTCGTTTGGTATTGAGAGAACCCGCTTGCGAGTTCGTTCGACGCCCTAAAATTATCGGAGATCTAACCGTTCATAAGAACCCTAGTCTTCTAGATCCGCGATAGGAAATGTACACGAAAGTAACACTATTTTTTGCAGAAATTAAATCACCTAATTAAATTTTTAGAATTTTCGTGATAATTTGTTATGAGAAATTGTTATTTTAATTGATTAAATTAATTTTAATCCTAATCTCAGCCCTAACATTGCATTTAGTAAGTTCCCGCATCAATAACTCAAAAGCTCTTTAATTTAATGGTTGAACCTTTAACTGATTTGGCGCTGAATAATGTCATCATTGCATTGTTGCATTGGTTGGGCGCCTAATACCAACTAACCACTCACTTGCCTTGCTCTGACCGCTCTCCTCTCAGTAGCAGGTACAAAATACTAGGTTTTTTTTTTTAACAAAAGAAATTTAATTAAATGATATATAGATATACTAATATACTCAAATCTTACATGGAGCGGATTCAATTTAAAGGCTTGTTCTTCTTGTGCTCAATCTACACAAAGCATTGCATAATGTGCATTCAAGTATTGCTTTAAAGTATGATATGCATATCCCATTTTGCTGGCTGATCTATTAAGATCCTTTATGATTATGTTGTGACATTTAAGTTGCTTGTGGTGTTCTTAAGGTGGATATCAAACGTCGAAGGAGGTAATATACTGTCACGGAAAATGTTGTTTAAAGGTGAGTTTGCTAGCAAATCCTTGGACGCATATAGT
Organism: Chloranthus sessilifolius; assembly: GCA_021018995.1. NCBI lineage: Eukaryota > Viridiplantae > Streptophyta > Magnoliopsida > Chloranthales > Chloranthaceae > Chloranthus > Chloranthus sessilifolius. The sequence goes on along the minus strand of CM037584.1, from coordinate 101,430,602 downwards.
GCAACGCAAAGGTAGGACTGTCCAACAATGCTATTACTCAATTTGAGACATCTTTGAGACTCGAGAGCTTGATGGACCGGTTTTTACGGTTCTGCTATCTCGGGTACGCAAAGCATGTTCCCATGGCAGTGTTTTTTTAGGTCAAGGGGTGCTTATTTCTTGTACATACAGCTTGTTATGTCTAGTAGGATTTGAGGGTCCTGTGTTTTGTTTCCCTTTTCCTGTCTGAGGTGTTATAAAGTATCTTTGTAGTGTCAATAGTTTCCACCATGTCTATAATGTAATGTATATGAAGAGGGATGCAACAACATCTTGTTGAACAATACCTGTTGCACCCTTTTGTATTATCAAGCAATAAAAAGAGTCATTTATTTGTTTAATTTTGTCTGTTCCTCTATGCTCTCAATTTTTTCTCTCCCCCCCCCCCCCAACAGGTCACCTGATTATGCCACATGGCACTATTTTTCATGAAAAGGTAGGCACACCAATTACTAAAGAAAAGTTGGAGCAGATCATGTATGTAGACATGATAAAACCCTTAAAACATATACACCATTGACTTTCTTTTCCTTTGCTATCATAATTGTTAACTGGAGAAGTTGAAACTTTAGATGGCTTTACTTATGACAAATGGAAAGAGCAAGTTCAATTTATTTTACGTTGCATGGATCTTAACAATGTTTACGATTTGAGAAGCCTTGACGCCTGTTGACTCCTCAGTTGAATCCTCAGCTGCTAGCAATGTGGAAGTGAACCATACAAAATGAGAAAATGGGACAGATCAAATTTTTTTAGCCACCTGACCATAAAGAATTTTATTACTGATGTGATTTATGACCTCATTTTTAGCCTCGTGTCATCCACCAAAATTCGAGACAAGAAAGCCTGACATTTCTTGTAGGCCAAAGTCAAACAGATCAAAATGCAGAAGCACTAAAATCTTGCCAATATATTATCTCGAGGGTCACATTATCCTCGTCTACACCATTATCCATCTGCCCACGCGCGTCAGATCGGCTTGCGACTAGCCACCGCCCGGTGTGGCTCACCAGACCAACTGTCACCCAAGCCGGCTAGCCAGCCAGTGAAAATAGTGTCGCACCCACCAATAGTAAAAACAAAAGTTTCAACTTCACATAAAGCCTGCACAAGATAACAACTTGTATATAGATGGATTTTTACGAAGCGGACTTCTAAGACATTAGTTAGTAATCTTATTGTTAAAGTGGAATAATGAAATACAACTATAATAGTAATATTTGTAAGCACATTATGAGAATAAATGGCATGATAGATTAAAAAAAATTGACCTCTTCTTACTCAATAAAGCAAAATGGTAATGACAGAGTTGTAGTTCCACTAAATTACTTACTAAAATGATATGACACTCTCTCTCTCTCTCTATATATATATATATATATATAGGGAGAGAGGCTTGGGGATATGGGTTGGAATGGTGGATCCATGCATTCCAATAAGGTGGAGTTCATGTGAAAACTATCAAGGGGATCGGGCGAGACGGAAATTTATCCATACATGATCAGAGATCAGTCGAAAAATTTGAGTTTGATCTAATGCATATCCCGAATCACCTGTCACGTGATTCGGTATTGGAATCCAAGGATTCATCCATGCAATCCAACCCATATGCCCATTTCCAATATATATATGAGAGCCAGTTCCGTCTTACATGGGAGGACGGTGACCTTCCTCCAAAGTTCACGTGGAGGTACACGACACCCAAAACACTCGTTGGTTGACATGCAATTTTAAAAAAATCAAAAAAAACTTTTAAAAAGCATAAGTTAATGTTTGACTAATTTCAATGATTTACATTTCACGTCACAAAAACCACATGGTGGAGAAGAGTTTTCAAAATTATTTTTTTCTAAAAATGAACTAAGCAATGCACCGGAGGTCCATGTGGCATTAAAACAATATTTTGAATGCCACATGGACCTCCACTTGAAACCTTGGAGGATGGTGACCGGACACCTTTTCCTATATATATATATATATATAGCATTGACTAAAGCTGAAGAGGATAATCGTTACCCTTGGTGGATCATGTGTACCGTGCGTTAGGGGCTGTTACAGTTAATCTGACCTTTTGCACTCCAATCATACCATCCTACACTTTCTTTTAGGCTACGCGCTGTGGTATGTGGCACATCTTTTGTCAATCCAAGCCGTCCAAATGCAAGCATCATTTGATCTGAACTCAACTCAAACCTCACAACCATCAAAGGATGTGACCAAAGTATAGTACTTCAATATAGACCCATATGTAGGAACAAATAACAGTACATATAGAAGTAATATGATGAGATGGTTCGAATCCTCTGATGGTCATAACTTTTGGACTACGTTTGATTCAAATTTCAAACGATGGCTTGCCATTTGAATGACTTGGACGGGTAAAAATCATGAGTGCCACAGCCCAAAAATTGGTTCAATGAGGGTTTTATAAACCCTAGAGTGAACTATCATTAACCCTCAAATTTTTTTGAAGCACAAATCCTGGAAATTGATTGATGAATCATATCAAGTTCCATAATTTTAAAATAATAATAGTTTCGAAGATGATAAAGATAGTGGCCCATACCTCCTATTTGAGCAAGTTCATTATACCAACTTGCTGGCCGCACAATTAAATTTCCTAATCCAAGTCATCAAAGTTGTAGTTTCATATTGGGAACTATCTAAGCCTAAAATCTTATTAATTGGGTGAATGATTTTGCATATATTTTTTAATGATTAATATTTCCGTCTATCGATGAGAGTTTTATGAATCCTTTGGTAGGCTTGACATTTTTCTAGACAACATGCCACCAACGAATTGCTAGGCAGAATGCTTGAATTGATTAAAAAAAAAAAGTCCAACCACACTTGAAGTAGGCGCATCTATGACCTATCCTTTAACCGCAGTCAATCTTTGTAAGAAACGTGCACCACATGAGCCTGGTCAGGCCAACCCTTTGGGTACACTTGACCCAATGAGTCAAGGGTATATGCATGACCCATTGAAAGGCCCAAAGTGTTCTTTTAACTATTTTGGGAATCAATCAAACCTCCCTAGTACCTCCATGAGGTTCTTTTGAGTCTTCTCAACCAATCAATCAAACCACCCTAGTTCCTTCACTGGAATTGAAAACATAGCATGAATTATCTTAATACCAATTAGGATTATGCACTCCATTTCTATGATTTCTTACTTAGGGTAACTTGTCTTTTTGTATTGAATCCCTCTTGGAGTGAGTTGTATAAATCCTCCTGTAACTTAATTTTCTTTCCATTCCTCGTGGGCCACAAGATATAAATCCCTAGGGTGGCCTCAAGGGAGGGAGGGGATTCGAACTCAAGTCTCGTGCTTTTGGAAGAAGATTATTCCTCCAAAACAAGAGAGAAGAAAAGTAATCTAAGAAATAGTTGTTCCACCGGGTAATCTAAGAAATCAGAAGGGGGACAAAAATGCACACATCTTTCAAAAGGCCAACCTTCCCTTCATGACGAAATATTTACGCAACTCATCTGAACCCTCTTACCAACCTTCCCTTGATGGTGAAACAAAGATCCATTACAGAACTCACCTGATCCCTCTTTGGATAATCAGTTCTCTTCTGGCTTCCCCCTTCTCTTCTTGAGAACTCATGTTAATCCATTCATCTCGCATCCCATCCGCCTCATTGATGAGCCAAAGCCAATTTCAGTAGCACGCGCAACCGGGGCAATACCCTACCAAATCGGGCACGCGACCTACCTTGGGCACGTCACTAGCCCTTTTAATCCAAGCCAACGACTTATTAAGGGGTCAATGCATACACACATGTCAAATCCATTTAAAGTTGTTATTGGTCTTGCTCAACCTGTCAGGCCAGGTCTCTACCAGCCCGATCTTGAGTTGAAGATTCTGATCCAATGGTCAAGCTTGAATAGCATGAAATATCAGGGCTATTAGTAATTTGTCGATGCCCAAGCCTAACTAGTTGAACAATATACTCTTGGGCCTAACCCCTTTACACCATTTCAAATTGGTCTCCCATTAAGAAATGGGCCAAACTTATAAGTCTCATCCAAACCTAACCCAGTCAACCTGGCAGCCCTAATTCCATCCACCTTGGGCATCTTGAATGACCAATCATAAAAAAGACTAGGGTAGCTCTCCTAGAGTCCACGGGATTATTGAGGACGCCTACATCTGAAACCCATTGAAATCTGTTGACTGCTTGGAATTAGAAAATGGAGATTGTTTTTCAGTCCAATCTTCCATACAATGGATCTTCAGACCATGCTCGTACCATCAGTTTTTTATTGCATGAGACAGATCCCAAAAAAGGGGCCCTAAAATCACATGGCACACGTCACACTCAAACGTGATTTTAGGGCCATTTTTTGGGATTTGTGCCGCATGCTATCAAAGACTGGCGGTCTATTGGTAAGTTCATGGTCTCAAGATCCATCCTGTGGAAGATTGGGGTGAAAAACTATCTCCATCATCTGATTCCCGGCAATCATTGGTTTCGATGGGTTTCAAAAGTAGGCGCCTTCAGTAATCCTGTAGACAAACAGAGCTACCCAAAAGAATAACCTGCTGGGTTTGAAAATTTGAGGTTCACTTAACCAATTGAAGCGGTCTGGCCACAGTGTAGTATGTCGAGATTTGCGTGATTTTCACAGCCAAACGCAGCAGACGGCCACCATCTACCTACAGCAACTCTGTCATAAAACCAGTTGTTTAATCCAACTCCAAACGCATTAATTCAAATTTTGTACAGTGATCTTCGTCGCTTCCATCCTGCGCTGTGTTGTTAAGATCTCTATCCAAAAAAGAATGTAACAGCATTAGTAATAGTGATAACACACATGATAACAAATCCGATACTTCTTTACCTTTCAAAGAAATCACATTAGCTCAAGCTCATCTTGGATTAATACATGACATTAAGTCAGTCAAATAACATATATGTATTAAGCTGCCAGTCTATACTGCAAATTTACTTTGCTCACATTCAAAATTTTACCTACCACAGTCATGCACCAGCAATAGCTCACTGGAAACTGTATTAAAAAGGAACGCCGTTGATCTTACAATTTCCGGAAGCTATGACTGAAACCATCTTCTGAGTTCTCTAGCGCCTTGTTTTACGGTGTCGCTCTTGTTGGAATTGTTATGTGAAAACTTGAAGCGATATTGTTCAATCAGCTTGTCCAATTTATCCTCTGATTGTCTTTCTTGCATTGCCTTTTGCCTCCTCTTCGGATGTTTGCCTTCCTTCTGCTGCTTTGAATCAACACCACCCTGCAGCTTTCTCTTCTTTGGAACCTTCTGGAGTTTGGTATCAGCAGCCATATCTTTCTGCTTCAAAACCAAAAGCTGATTTAACTTAAAAAATGTTGCAGGAAAGGTTCATAGATCTGAACCAAATTGGCAACAGCAGAGAGGCTTATGTAACATGTATCCACAAAAGAGGCCACATGTGTGCCGCAACTCAAATCAAATCAGTCTAACTGCCCAATCTAGATCAGGTGTCAGGATGATTGAGTAGCGTAGCCATGTGCTGGCTGACGGATTGTACCATATGTGTGCCATACATATATATATATATATAGCCCGGCACTATGCGTTCGAGTGTAGCCTTGAGCACTGCACTCGGTCCAGCTAGGCAACACGTGGCACTCATCACGAGGATCAGGTGCCACAGCAACTTCGGCAAGATTGATCAGGTACCATCAAAAAAATTAAAAAGGGTGCTTATCAACTGTTGGAAAATGTGGTCACAAGTCAAAATTTTAATGCATCAGGTTGGTTGGGTGTCACAGTATCTTTGACCCATGAAATGAAGTCCACAAGGAATGTAAAAACAACATTTTTATGTCATGCGGCATGAGGCTGATCTACCCAAAAGGGATTTTGTTTTAGATCACGTGGCGCAAATGAAATGAGATCTGGCTTCCGGATGCAGCATTTTTGGGCTGCCTCTGGATGCAAATCCCTACCATCCTATATATATATATATATATATATATAGAGAGAGAGAGAGAGAGAGAGAGATGCAGGGCTATGCAGCCTGTACATCTGCATTTTGGGTGCCACATGGCACCGAATCCAACAATCGGATGCCATGTGCCCGTGCATGAGGTAGATCAGCAACAATTTAAAAAAAAAGTCCCTTATCACTGTTGATTTTGTCGTCAAAGTTGAAATTTTTCGAGGGAAAAATATTTGGAATGGTAAATCCGTATCTTTGACCTTTGAAATGAAGGGCAAAAAGCCAAAAAAAAAAAAATTATACCCTAGGGGATGGGCTGAACCTAGAGGATGTGGTGTAACGCGCATGTGCATCGTCATCATAGTTGTCAAATGTGACTGCATATGCAAATATGCGGTCCCAAATCACGATATCGCATATGCCATCATGGCATATGCGATATAGTGCAATATGCGCATATTGTCCCGTTGATTTTTATTCCCCCCCCTTTCTACCTCTATAAATAAAGGGGCTATCTTCCTCTCTTCAGCACAACTCATCTCTCTCTCTCTCTCTCTCTCTCTCTCTCTCTCTCTCTCATGCCCATTCTATTTCCAATCACTCTTAAAATGTAGTTTTTCAAGTTTTTTTAATTTTCCTATAGTTGATGTATGTTTTTTATTCTCTTAATAAAATGAAAGTCTATTACCTTTATTGGGGGAGTTTTTATAAAGACCACAATATATGCTTTTTATTTGTAAGACCTTATATTATTCCTATATATTTTCCTATTTCTTCAGATTTTTTGCATATTTTTTTTATATTTAAACAAAAAATTGAAATGCAATATGCGATGGCATGTCATTTCACATATGGTCGCATATGCGAAATAACAACAGTGAGCGTGATCTAGCATAGGTGTGCAGTGTGAAAATGCTGCACACCCACCCATCTTTTTTTTTTCATATATATATATATATGTGTGTGTGTGGGGGAAATGATTATATGACTCGAGTCATGGGACATAAGTCCATGATTTGAGCTCCTATTGGCTGCATGTCACATCAAGTTGACTTAAAAAGTCAACCTGATGTGACATGCAACCAATGGTTGCTAGAGTCATGGGAATATATTTCATGACTTGAGTGAGAGGATCATTAACCTAGATCTAAATATGTGTGTGGGTGTGGACGGCGTCTTAGAAATTAAGCCCAATGACGGTACCCTTTTGGGATGCCAACATGGCACCGACACCGCTTCACTCTAGGCTACACTTGTCACTAATGGATTTTGAAAAAAAAAAAAAATTACATGACCTTGATCTACTGTAACTTGAATTTTCAAATCACCATTCATTTTAACAACCATTGTGGCACTGTGATTAAAATGATTTTTATTTTTTTGGATTGACGGATGTGCATGTCCACGTGCAACCAAACGTGTGTTTGGGTGTCTCATGCCGTCCAGAAGTGTTGCCGTTGGATTCAATCCTATGATCAAGTCCTCACGTACCAGCTTCATGTATTTATATATATAGGAAGCGGGTCCCCCAAGACGTGGTCGTAGATTTGAACCCTATGATGACACTATTTGAACACCAAGTGGCACCCAACCAGAAGATCAACTGCCACATGAGCATGCACATGGTTAACCCAAAACCATCCAAAAAAAAAGAGTTAATACCATTTTAATCACCGTTGAACACAATGGTCAACGGTTGTTAAAATGAACGGTGACTTGAAAAATTAAATCACCGTTAATTTTCACACCGTTAGATCATGGCTGTATATATAAATTTTTTTCTAAAACCCATTAGGGACGGGTGAAACCTGGTTGGGTGCCACATGGAAGCCCAATAGGGCACCGTCATAAGGTCTAATCTCTATGACGTCGTCCTAGGGACTCTTTCCATATATATATATATATATATATATATATATATATATATATATATAGAGAGAGAGAGAGAGAGAGAGAGAGGATATGGGTTCGAATGCATGATGGATCCATGTGTTCTAACTAGGTGCGCTGCACGTGGCACCCATACGAGGGATTGGGTGCTACAACAACTTGCCCAAGGACGATCATGTCCATTTAAAAAAAAAATTAAAAAGGGTGGATATAGACCGCCAAAAAATATGGTCAAAGTCAATGAACCAGGTTTGTCAGGCAGTAGGCAAACTTTGACCAAGAGTTTGGAGGGAAAAAAGTCGCCAAATCTTTTTTTTAGGTTACATGTCATGTGGCATTGGAACGCAAAACAAGTGTTGTTTCACATGCCACATGACATGTGATTAAGGGTTCAAATGCATGAGTTCATCCATCATTTCGAACCCACCAACATCTTTTCTATATACGATAAAGTAAATGATAAGCTTGAATTATAGAGAAAAGCTTTGGAGTCGAGAGGTTTGAAAATTGGTAGAACAAAGACTGAATATATGGAGTGCAAATTTAGTGAACCTGATAGCCTGGAGGAGGATTTAGTTAAATTAGAAAATCATTTAGTGTCATATTGCCATAGATTGCACTATTTAGGCTCTACTTTACAATCAAATGATGAATTTGAAGAGGACCTCTCAAATAGGATTAATCAAGGTTGGATGAAATGGAGCAAGCAAGCGTTGTATTGTGCGTCCCAAAGTTCCACTTAGATTGAAGGGGAGTTTTTAGAAGACAGTTATTAGACCTGTCATATTATATGGTACACAATGTTGGGCCACGAAAAGCAACAAGATAGAGTAAATGTAGGCGAGATGCGTATGATGAGATAAATGTGTGGAGTAAAAGGAAAAGATAAATTTTGGGACAAGTACATAAGAGAAAATTTGAGAGTAAGGAAAAAATTACAGAATGTCATTTGACGTGTTTTTGACATGTTCATTGGAGGCACAAAGCAGGCCTTGCATGAAGGGATGAGATGCTACAAGCACAAGGAAGTAGGATAAGGGGTATGAAGGATTGCAAAGTTGTAGAGAGCTTAGCACTGATTAGAAGCAAGTAGAAAAATAGGACTCGCAAAGCCGACCTAAATGGGTGGGATAAGGTTGTGAGGATATATGATAGTAAAGAAGCTAGTTACTCAAACTAACGCTTCACTCTTCCTTTAGTTTATATATATATATATATATATATATATATATATATATATATATATATATATATATATATATATGTATCTTTTATGGAACCTGATCAACCTTGGCTATGTTCTTGTGCCACCCAATCCTCGGGGTAGCTGCCACGCTACACCCGGATGGTTCGAATGCATAACCCGCCTGTGCATTCCGAAGAATTCTCCTGCTCTATTTTTATTATTTTTATATGAAAAGAGTTCATAGTACGTTGGACTGCTGAGATCGTGTGTATATATGTAGGGCGCTGCTAACCTGGTCCAACTGTCCCTAGTTTCAACCATGGGCCAATGCTACTTGGATGCCATGTGGTACCCAAACATATGTTTCGGTGCCATGTGGATATGCGCAAGGTCAATCTAAAACCATTAAAACAAAAAGTAACTAACATTTTAAACACTGCAGTCAATAGTGGCAATGCCTAAAAAATGAATGGTAAATTTGAAATATCAAGTCACAGTTCATTTTTACAGGATAAGATAAATGTCATACATTATTTTTTTTGAAAGCCCATAGGGAATGGTGAACCCTGGGGGGAACTGGTGCAAAGTAGCATTTGGGTCCCACGTGGCACAACAAAAGGCCACAGGACAAGCGTTCAAATGATGATCCAGTGGACCAGGGGTCCTTTTCCACACTACACACACATGATCCCTAGTTAGGTGCCCCTATTGGAGCATGGTGAGCATACTCCAACATCCACACGGAGATCCATGTAGCACAAAAATATGTTTTACGTGCCATGGGGAGCTAGAGGGCATTGCATAAATCAGTTTCAAAAAAGAAAAAAAATATATAGATAAATAAAATTGAAAACTCATCTCCATGGAGAAAATAAAAAATTGACTACAATTAATAGTCCAATTTTCAAACAGTATTAATCACTAGGTGGAGATTAGATTTTATGTTATAAATTTGATCTATACACTGTCCCCTTAGTCCATGTGGCATCAAAACAGAATTTTGGATACCACATAGCACCTTCCCTTTTTCATATATATATATATATATATATATATATATATATATATATATATATATATATAAGCTCAGTGAATTATCCAAAAGTGATATTTTAAACCTTAATTATTTACTAGCAGTAAGATTAGGAGAAGCGTGCAATTCTTACTGGTTGTTGAGCCTTGGATGCTTTATCGCTTATCTGTTTGGCACTAAACTGCATAGGTTTCCGTTTTGGAGCATATTCATCCTTTCTCTGTTTGACGGGAGGAGTTCTGTGCTTCTTGGTATGACCTGCCTTGATATCCACCATAGCTGCTTCATGTTCCACTTCATTTCCTTTACTAGGTTCTGTTACCTCTAATGCTCTTCTTTCAACTCTAGAACTGAACCTTTTTGGCTCCTTATTCTGACTGTTTAGATGGTTATCCGCTGGTTGATTTAGAGAATCTTTTCGTAGATCCGTGACTTTAACGTTAGGATTGGCATCATTTCTCTGCTGAGACTGTAACTTCATTTTACGCAACTTCAATGCATGGATATTATCAAGAGCAAACTCTACAATGGGGCGATGTTCAGGACCAAAAGTTTCTACAGAAGACAATGGTGACAAATGAGCGTCAGAGACTCAATTCCGTTTGCAGTCGAGAAAATTGAATGTTCTAAATAGATAGATAAGATGCATCAAAGAAAATTATGAAAGCAATAAGATAAAAGTGCACATCATAATATTCATATACTCTATGCTTTATCCATTGACAAGCTGCTCCCAATGGGTCATAGCCTAAACGTTGCCTACTTAAATTACCCAACTCTCCACAACCATAACTTTCATGGCCCAAAAGTGATTGCTGGATTGCCATAGGAAATCAATGAGTTTTTGGACTATGGCACCCCAAGGAGTAGAATTGATGGATTGCTATGGAAATGAAAATCTAATTAACACAGTTTTTAGGCTATAACACTCAAAGAAGTGGCCCTCGATTGGATGATCTAATGAACTGGTTCATTGGGCACAATCACTGATACAGAATCTCTGTTTGTAGTTTGCAAGCAGGATCTTTACCCACCATTAAAGAATCATTTAATAACCTAACATAAAGGAAAGGTAGGAAGGCATAGATTTTTACATTAGAATTTGAGTATTAAGAAGTACAAAGGCAGCAAGTTATTTTAATTAATGTTAAACCACTCACAGACTTGATGTCTCACGTGCATAAGAAAACCTGCTAAAATAGACGTACAACTCAAGTAGCTACAAATAACAAATAAAAATATAACGTGTATATGATGCCCAACACACATCAGCAGATGAAGTATATAGAGTAACTATAAAACAGTCACATTTAAAACCATTACTCACACACTACAAAGTTGGCCCTTGCTTAGAAGAAAGATTTAATATTTTGGGGACTGTGACGTGTGGAAACACCATCTAAGCTGAATCACTTATGAAGAGTGAAGACTTAAGTTGAATTATGATTATCATTAGAGATCTGTCTTATATGATAGAGAGTACAACCATTCCCTGCATTCGGATGATGTGATAAGTATATCTGAATCAGTGTCGGTGGTTGCATTCCTAGATGAAATGCATGTACTTGAACTTTAAGGATATTTTCCTTTAGGAAGTGAAGAGCTCAAAGATTCTTTGCGAATAGCGCATATGTCATCCATCGTAGTGGTGTTACCCCCAACATAGGTAGTGGCAGGTATGAAGAAGCTGCAAAGTTGACCAAAACTTTCCTCTTACGATGTATTGGTGAAAACAGTTTTGTAAGTGCTTAGGGAAAATTATCACTCTTAGCAATTTCCTGGACGACCTTGATAAGCGCATGCATTTAATAGGAGAGAATGGTGATAGCCCTTCATGATCTTCGACAGAAGAGGATGATTGGCTAATGCTTGATATGTGGCTTTAACCCTTTTCTCGAGTTCTATATCTATTATCTATTTTCTTGTCTTATAATTGCCTGATATTTGAACAAAGTTTTTTCTTGATAATGTGGGGACACTGAATCTTATGCCAGCATGGCAACCAAAGAGGAGGAACAATATCCACTCACATGTGAAAGTTGAGTACTAGGACTACCAGAGGGGGATAGGAAAATAGTTTGATACCAGCAGGTCCCAGTCAGCACACTCCTTATCGGACAGATAAACTACTTCACCCTATGCCTTGATGGAAACATGCTAAGATTAATGGTTCCCTTCCAATCATAAAATGGTCCAGCTGATGCCGTTTTTGAATCATCGAGAAATAGTTTCATATGTTATACTGTCAGTGGTACAGCGATACATTGGTCAATGTGCTGACATCAAGTATCCACTATTATTGTTGCCTCTCTTCCCTACTCCATGAACATTGACAAATCGATTGAGAAAATGAAGTTTGTTCACCAGATATTAGATGTGTGAGAAATACCTGGATCAAGAGGCATACATGGCTGTTTAAACTATATAGTTACGAAAGAATAAGTTTGATTTGCTATTAGGGTTAGGGTTAGGCAAGGAGGAAGGAGCGACAGAGAAGATAGAGAAAATTAGGGTTGAGTTTCATACTCTTCCCAATGCATTAAAGTATATATACGATCTTACGTGGACATGGATAATGGAGTTACAAATTAAAGGAAAAAGGGTAAGTGATTCAACTTACCACACATATACCCACCTATACTACTCACTCGCCACATAAGTAAATTTATAACTCTACATAAATGATGCAACGTGCAAGGATCATTGGGTTCACATAACACATCTAGCATCCAACATAAGAGGTATAGGTTGGTCGCTGACTGATAGAGAAGCTCTTTAAAGTAAAGTAAAATGCAAGCATGGAGGTTCGTACTTTACAGTGATTTACTTTTTATGCATTACTATCAAATGGATAAAAGTAAGTTTATATTCCTTTGTTTTATCGTGTAAATGAAATACATTTCTATACTAAACACAATAGAACATGGATAGGTTCGCTTTAATGGTTACAGATAAAATCAATTTCAAGCCCCGACTTTATGATTGATTTGTGGTTTATTATATAACGTTAATATAAACACCCCTGTTCAGATTTATCACTATGACTACTGCAGATAAAGATAATAAGATGATACACAAAAACAAGTAAAACAGAGATGGAGAAATAACAGTATTGACACAAAAACCGCAGGATAGTGCAACCAAATTTTTTTTTTAAAATAAATAAATAAATCTATCAAAGCTTATTACCAGGATTATTGTTAAGAACTCTAAGGGCCACAAGTGCATGCTCATGTTCACTAAATTCAACAAAAGCCACTCCACGAGAATGTTGTTTCATAATGACTTTTTCTTTCTTCACATCTTTCAGGATCTTTACCTGAATGGCATATTACTGGCACTCAATCAAACAATAACATTTACTGTATAGCTGAAATTAGAAATAACCCACTGTAGAGTGTGATGAACCTGTCGAACAAAAGGCTTTTGTTTGCAAGCACGAGAAAGAGCTGCATCTATACAGAGCCGCTTAACTTCTCTTTCTGTCATCGTCTTTGGCAAATTGTATATAATGAGTCTAATTTTTGATACATGAACATTTGGAGATTGAAGCTTAACCCCTCGGTTTTTTTCCAACCTGTAGAAAAGTGACGTTGATTTATATATTCATTTTACATAAGTAAAACCTTTAACAACAGGTATATTAGGATAGTTTAAAGAGAGAATTATGAAAAGCTGTAAAAGAATACATTTCTCAGAAGGAGAGTGAATAAAATTCTCATCACCTGAATAAAATGAATTAGGAGGTGACTGAATTATATTCATTTCTTGAAGCAATTGAAGATCATTCTAAGAATAATCAAGCCAAATTGCAGCATACAGATGCAAACTAATTTCTTTTACAGTAAAAATAATAATAATATATAAAATATCCGATATACATACGATTGGCGCTTCAACATGTCACTCGTCGATACACCTTCAGCAGCAGGGGAACCCTCCAGAATGACACCTTCCTGTTGAAAAATAAGATTATAACCAAATCTAGATTTAACAATCAAGCGACAAAAAAGATATTCGTAAACAAAGAGTTAAAAACCTTTGCTAGGTAAAGGTTGCGAAGATCAAGACCCTCCTTCGTCTTCTCCACTTCTTTTTTGTGAGCTGAATCCTTGTCCAAAGCATTCAAAACAGTAAGTGGCCTTCCTTTCATATGAATCCCTAAGCCAGTTGTAAGGTCTGCTGCTGAAACTGCAGCATTTGCTGCCTCTGTTGTACCAAACTTGAGGAAAGCAGTTCCCTTCGGTCGCCTACCCCACACAAAAAATATATAATTAGATGATGCGTTAAATATTCAATAATACAATTGGTAAGATCAGAAAAGCTAACATGTCTCTTCCAACTTACCTGGTAACCTGATGGAGGACAGGAAAAAATGATCGGACTTCTCCAAATACAGAGAACCTTTGTTTCACCTCTTCATTATCGATATCAAATGGGAGATTGCTTATGAAAATTGTTGTTTCCAAGTCATTCCTACCTTCAGGTTGATGCATTAACAATTCCTTTTTACTGCCATTTTCAGGTTTAATTAGACCTGATTTTTTTTCAGACTCAAAGGGGAAGTTGCTCTTGATTTTGTCTGCATTCTGCAATTTTAATTCCTCACCACTCTTAGGTAACTTGGATTCTTCAACAACATAAGCCAGAGATCCATCTCCAGAGGATGTGATCAAGCTATTTAAAACTTTCCTTGCTATGTCTGCCTCTTTTTCAAAATTAACTTCTTTAGTAAGGTAAACTTCCTCAATGGTATGAGACTCTTCGGGAGACCTCTCGTTTTCTACATGAGAGTGTGGCCCACTGTCACTTTCACCAACAATATCCTCACGCGCCGAATCATCTCCAGAGATGCCACCCCCCTCATCCCTGTCACTTTGTTGTCCTGTAAACAAAAAAAACCCTCGTATCAAATGGAATGAAAAGATTTCAACAAGAAGTGTCATATCTTTTTGTCTTTACAAAGATCTAAATGTCATTATACCAGTACAAAGATAAAAGTGAACAAATAACAAAAAACAAACAGTAGTCTATAGCTAAATACCGAGAACATGTCCGAGGCTAGAACATCATAAAAAGCTAAGGCTAATGCATGAAAGCTACAAATTGGCAACTAGCAATGACTAGCATTACACTTCACAGTTTCATTAGCTTCCTGTACAAAATTATCATCAATGCCTTCTATCATTTACTTGTGGTTAGCTTTCTGAGTTCTATTTCTCCACTCATTTCTGTCTAGGACTTAACTCTGTCACTCCGTAATCCTTCATGTAACCATGTCCCTCTAAGTCTCTAACGGTCCTCCCTTCTCCTGCTTTCTGTTTGTACCATAGCTATTTTTCACACATTGGCAATTTCAGGTCACTGATGGACATGACCGACAAGCTCAAATGATATTTTCCATGTTATTGGGGCCAGCCCTTAGCTTTGTCTCATATACTCATTCCTAATTCTATCACTTCCTGCTACTCCACACACCCTCCGCAATGTATGATTTTCAGCTACATGTGCATTGTCTACTCGTTGCTTCTTCATAGTGCAAAACTCTATATCAGGCAATAATGCAAAACTGGCCAATTAGCACCACATTTTCAGCTAACAAAAACCATGGAATCTCTTATAGAATTTTTGTTGCCAACCCCTTAATTACCAATGCAAACAAATGAGGATTCAATTCAAAACCTCGATGCAGCCAATCCTGCTTATGTCAAGTAAAACCCAGATGACGTTCAGGTAGGTGGCAAACTAGAAAAATCCTGACAAATCCCTATGGTGAGTCAGATTGTGAATCTTATATTGATTATGATAATTTCACATCATAATTTGATTAATTGTACGCTATCAATTTAGAATAATCTAAAAGATTTTTTACGAAAATTAAATATGGTACTTTTTATAGCATGTCTTATGCTTCATTGGTGACTTAAATCATTTAATTGAATAGGGCAAATTCTTACAGCATGCTTTAATTTTCATCATTTAGAAAGGAAATATCAGGAGTTATCTTTAAAAGACATGTACTGTTTCTACAATTATTTAATTATTTTATACTACAATGGGAGATGGTTATTTTAAAAATTATTAACATGGCAATGGACCATGACAATGGTCACTAGACCAACCACTTCTCAAAATTGAATGACACAGAGTTAATCATGGTAACAAAAACTTTAAGATAGATACGTAATTACCAGGTGAATACAAAGTACGATACAACAAGTTAAAAAGTATCATTAACAATTCAACATCTAAAATAGTAACGGCTAACAACTAATATGTCAACAACAATTATCAAATAAAGATGCACGAAATTTGAACACTTATTTTCAGTTTTTTTTTAAATGCAATAAGTTGCTGTAACACTACTTTAATACAATAACAACTAACAAACAATTAAGTACATTTAGCTCACAAGTCAAAAGTAGAGAGAGAGAGAGAAGAGAGAGATATTGCCTAGAATTTTAAAGTTAGGAACAGCAATGAAAACCTCTAATCTAAAATTAATTTCCTCTCTCCAGTTGCTTGGTGAACCATCGTTGCCATCAACTCATTATCATCTCCTTCCTCCACATAAACCCCATCTTCTCTAGTCTCTCTAAGTACAGCTATTCTTTGATTCCTTATTGTCTTGCTCTCCTTCATGTGTTGGTACAGATAACGATTTTGATTTGTCTCCCTGGCAACTGTGGCCCCTCGTCCTTGAGGTGCTCCTAAGGCTTGGCGGACATCTACCCAAGTGAGGTCATAACCCTCAAATACAATCTCATCCATTAGTTGCTCAACTGACCACTCACAAGTGAAATTTAACTCATGGAAGTGAGGGGGCGGGGTGAGCCATCTGAACATTGGGTTTTTCACGTCTTTCTATGAATGTGGTATTGAACAAATATGAGATTTTTTGAACTCATGCCATTTGAACTGATGTCAGCCTAAAAAGTGTCCCCATCCAATCCTGGCACATTAATATGAACCATTGTTCTTATAAAATCATGAACCATATTAAAATGCTCGAATCGAATGGTCAGAATCCACTACTGAGAAAGTTTTATCGGCTAAGATTAGTTTATATGATGAGTCTTGCCACTTGGAAGAATTAAGAATTGGATTCCTAAAGACAGTGTACACCCATGGCCTAGAGATATGATGGTGAGTATGTTATCTGTTAACGTGCGTGACCAGAGCCATATATATATATATATATATATATATATATATATATATATATGAGGCCCGGGAGTACGGGTATAAACCTCACCCGAGGCATTGGGTTTGGACCAGTTGGCTGCCACGTGGCACTCAACCGAAGGATTAGGTGCCACATCATCATACCCAAGGTTGGTAAACAACCACCTACAAAAAGGGTCATTTTCTATTATTAAATTTTACGTCGTCATCATCATCATCATAGCCTTATCCCATCTATTTGGGGTCGGCTTTGCGAGTCCTATTTCTCCACTTGTTTCGGATTAGCGCTAAGCTCTCTATAACTTCGCAATCCTTCATATCCTTTCTCACGGCTTCCATTCAAGTCTTCACTGGTCTTCCTCTTCTAATTTATCATGGTAGAGTCTCAACCCTTTGTAATGGGTCTGCTTCATGCCTTCGATGTACATGTCCAAACCGCCCTCAAGCGACACTCAATAATTTTTTCCGTTATAGATGCCACTGTCAAATTTTCTCTTATGTACTCATTATGTATTCTATCCTTTCTTGTTACTCTACACATCCATCTCAGCATATGCATCTTGACCCATGTACTCTATCTTCTTGCCGCTTTTTTATATTCCAACATTCCCCACCATATAATACAGAAGGTCTAACCATCGTCTTATAAAAACGTCCCTTCAATCTAAGTGTAACTCTTGGGTCGCACAATACTCTGCTAGCTTGCCCCCATTCATCCAACCCGCATTAATCCCATTTGAGACATCCTCCTCAAATCCACCATCTGGTTGTAAAGTAGAGCCTAAGTATAGAAATCGATAGCAATGTGGCACTAAATAATTTTCTATTTTAACTAAATCCTCCTCTAAACGATCTTGTTCACTAAATTTGCACTTCATGTATTCTGTATTTGTTCTACTAATTTTCAAATCCTTTAACTCCAAAGCTTCTCTCCATAATTCTAGCTTATCATTTATTTTTTTCCTTGTCTGGGCAATTAAGACTGCGTCGTACGCAAATAACATGCACCACGAGATCTCTTCTTGTATATTTATGGTTAATACATCCATGACCAAGGAACAAATAAGGGCTCAAGGCAGATCCTTGATGCAACCCAACTTTGACAAGGAACTCACGCGTCTCTCCGCACGTCGTTCTAACACTAGTTACTGCCTTTTCAACCACGTCTTTGATAATCTCAATACATTTATTTCTTCCTCAGTGTACACCATATTATCTGTCTCGGCACTATATCATAAGCCTTCTCTAAACCAATAAAGGCCATGTGTATGTTTGCCTTCTCTCTAAACTTCTCCATAAGTTGCCTCAATAGAAAAATAGCTTTCATTGTTGATCTTCCCGACATAAATCCAAACTGGTTCTCTGATACATTTAATTCTTGTCTTAGTCGGTGTTCAACTATTCTCTACCAAAGTTTCATAGTCTAGCTCATAAGCGTAATGCCTCGACAATTGGCACAATCCAAACTATTAAATTTTACATCGAAGGTGATTTCGAACCCATTTTCCCAATTCACACAACCCATTTTCCCATTTTCCCTGTGTATGTGTGTGTGTGTGTGTGAATAATCTAATTCCTATTAATACAAGAGATGGTATTTGCCACGCGACACAGACAGATTACAAGGCATTTGTTATACTTCTGGTGCTTCTATGGTACAGTTCTTAGAAACTTATTCAAGTAAACATGAGATGGATAATCCCCCAGGTTCAATTTATGTTAAAAAAAAAAGCATGGAAAGATAGTAGTGACTATAACTGTGGATATCAGCAGAAGTTAGATTTGGAATGGCGTCCCTCATATATGATCCCCAAGATAATAAATTAGTTCAAGTACAATGGGTGTTCTATACATTTCAATCCTCCAAATAGTCAATTAATCCTGGGTGGAGTTATTTGGACCCGTTAAACCTGTGAAAACACTCGGCTTCCCACCATAAAAACCTATACTGCCTTAAATCAGACGATGGAGATCATTTTTCGTCCCAATCTTCCACATAATAGATCTGGAGATCATGGCAGACCTTTCACATGGTCACATGTTGATTCCACGTGGCACACATCCCCAAAAGTGATTGTCCGATAGGTACACCTATGATCACAGTAACTTTTGGGGATGTGTGCCCCGTGGAATCAAGATCTGACCGTCTAATAGGTGTGCCATGATCTCAAGATCTATTGAGTGCAAGATTGGACGAAATACAATCCTCATTGTTTGATTCAAGGCAGTCAACCGTTTTTTACTGTGAAAAAGTGTGTGCTCTTCACAGGAAAAACGAGTATGACCCTTCCCTAAATCTTTTTATTAAGTTAGCAAATTAAAAGCATATTCAATCAAAATATATTGACTAGCCAAAAATAAAGAAAAGAAAGAGTCAACAAAAAGATCAATAAATTACCTTCTTCATTTGTAGCACCTGTAGAAAAGGAAACAGTTGCATATATCTTCTTCGAAATGGCCCAATCAACCGCTATGGGCCTTTTGCCAATTCGTTGCCCATTAACCTTCTGAATGGCCTGACCATGAAAAAGTACACCTCTGTAACCTTAGACAAAACCACAAATTCTATATATAGCTCATTGATACCTTAACATACATTTTCTGCATCCTGTTTGCATGTGAAGGCCACAAAAGCGAAACCCTTTGATAATCTACAAACAAAAAAACTATTATCATAAACAGTCATACTCGAGTTGATAAAATCACATTGAATACCATGAATAAAGTATATACCCTTCCTCGGACCTCTGTGGAATAAATACATCCCACACAAAACCTGCCGACATAAATATATCCTTGACTTCCTTTACTGTAACCTGCATTAATGCTTAAAGCCATGGTCGAGAAATGAGCCTTGTAATAGTCAAACAATAGATGAAATGCCTATGACATTACGGCAAAAGCAACCTTGAAAGGCAGGTTTCTCACGATAAGTCTCCATTTTCTTGTCTTGGAGCCCTGATTTACAAGAACCCAATTTAAAATTTCTGTTACAACATTTTTAAGCATACATACAAAAAGATCTAACATGATTGATGAAAATTGAGGAAACAGTTATAGATTAGCAGGTTAAAAAGCAGTATCATCTCAGATTTAAATATGCCTAGCATACTTGAGATTTATGACCTATCTGTTGCAAGGATTATCCTATGTTCTAATTTAAACGCTTCCAGTCAATGATTGTGCACTTGGCTTTTATGGTTACTGATGCAATATATTAGAATGTGTTCAATTTGCAATTTGTCATTGCATATTGATTGAATTTTATTTGTAAATTATCAATAATTTGATTTGTATCTCATTCTACTATTTTTTTAGAATTTTGGTCAATTTCCTTTATAAAAAAAAAATTCGATAGATACGCTTCAAGGTGCTTTTCAAAATAATAATAATAATAATACGCTTCATGGTACTTCTTTAAATTTCCTTAAGTTATATTTTTAATCATTGAATTCTAATGAAATCATGAGGCTTATACTTCAACTTGTGGAAGAGGTCAAACGCTACATCTTTCCCCTTTTGCCTTTCCAAACATTGTGATTTCCTTCTTTTAGGGACACCAGATACACTCAATCGTGTGATAAGTCTTGTGTGACCTAGGCACTTCTATTTTTGGGATTTTTGTCATGCCAACACTTGGACACTCCTCAACACAATATGACACTTCTATATATATATATATATATATATAACGAATACCACATTACACCATCAAAATGCTCCTCGTTTGACACAATTAAATGAATTATGGTTTTACGAAAGCAATTTGTGTAAAGTTTAATAAATTATAAAATAAAAGCTTTGGTCTCCTTGAAAACGATTTGTATAATATTAAATACTTTTAGTTAGGTCCAAGATATCCATTATGCATACTTTCCATTAAATATCTCAATTGGCTCTCTAAGATTTCCCTTAAATTTTATATTTCCATATACCTTCTATTTTTATTGTGTTTTTTTTTTAAATTTTTCTTAAGGTCGTGCCGTCGTATGGGAATCTTCAGAAATTGACGTGCCAAACATCTATGATACCTTGACACTTCGCTCTCATGCCACGTGTCTAACACTGGTGGTAACAAGGTTAAACTATTCGACTTATAAATTTCATACTGTACTTCTAAGTTTCAAACCAGCAACCCGGCTTCTTTTCGATTTCTAATTGTTTTACGTTTATCTAATTATTTCCATCAACCGATTGCATTTTCTAATCCACTTGTCTGAGAATCAATTTCAAATAGTACCTAATATAGATACTGTATGTGCATTTATTTTTTGAAAATATTCAGAACAGCTAATCAGATGTTAAGAAAACCATGAATGCAACAAGACGCTATCTATCTGCAAATTTGAATTATCACCATTATCAAATCAACTCAATTTTGTATCTGCAGCTTATATGGTAGAGAAAAAACTGGAAAATACATAATCGATTACATAATTAAACAGATGACTAACAAATGCATCATGGTTAAAACAATTATACATACTATGAAATTGTTCCAGATCAAATGGCTTGCAATATATTGAAAGCAGATGAATAGACCTATACATGCTTATAGAGTATGGCGCTTTAAACAGAACCCATGGAATAAGTTCAAGAAGCCTGTCTTCGGGTCCAACCAACTGAACCCTATCTTGGGTTCAACTGGTTCTAATACCCTTAATTAAAAGGGATTCTGATGTGGAAAACAATCTCATGTCTACCTACATGGTATTGAAGATGTGGATGTCAAGAATCCTTGGTATCAAAGGATTTTAAAACTGGTTGAAACTGTTATAGCACTCAACCCGTTGGACATGAACATAGTGTGAATTAGCTTCCTAGAGTCTACAACGTCACAATGAGAAAAATGACAGATTCAAAAAATAAAATCAAAGAGCGGGAGACACTCGTAGTGACAATTTCCCATAAGAAATGAATTATATATATTTCCAAAAAAAATCTTTGGGACCTTAGCAAAAGTGAAGTTCTAGTCAATTTATGTCATTAATATACAACAAATAATCAAAAATTTTGTTATTGGAATACACAATTTTTATGAAGTACTGAAAATGAACAACTTCTTAAAAGAAAAAAAAAATACTTAAATAGTATTCTAAACGACTTTTAGCAAATTGAACTAACTGTCTAGCTAAATACAAAGAGACGGGGTTCTGCCCTCTAGTCATTAATGAAAATAATATTTACCCCACATGCATATAAATCTGTACACATTCCAAAAATAGTATAGAATGGTATGAATATTATACCTCCCCACCCAATTGGCGTGCCCAAACGGATCCACCCATTATTTCTTGCTGATGCAACATTGCAACAGAAGCACGTGCTGACTTGACAGTTGTATATAGTATAGTTGAAGCATCCATTCTGCATCCATCACGAGAGAGCCCTGGAGGGGCATTTTAAATTTGTTAACAACATTTATATTCATTAGTCAGCTCTAACTAATCAAAGTACCACTTAAGAAGATGCAAAGAGTCAAATCACATACTCATGAACAGAAATTACACTGTTACTGACTAGAGAGCTATATTGATACTCACCCCCAAGTATTGGGAAGGTCTAAGGAGAGCATAGTGGGATTTCGATTGTATCTCTTTTAACACAAATTCACCAATAAGAGGTATAGTTAAGAATTGCCCCAAGAGCCTTAGTCGACAAATTGACTCGATGGAATTCTAAAGTCTAAACTATACGAATAAGTCTACTATGAGTTTCTCACATGCTAAGATATTAGAGCCAAACGGTGAGGTTCCTAAGCATTTGGAAATTGGAACAAGATCTAGATGAACATTTGGATCCGAATTACTCCCTACCATACCAAATGGTAATCATTACAAATAAAAGATATATCAAAATTGATCTTAAAAAGCATATTACAAAGTAATATGGGACTTCATATTTTCCATCTTAAAATAGCTACGCTTTGACGATGTTTCGATTACGTGGATAAATAATGTGATAATGGAGAAGAGAAAATGTAAACATATACAGGAAAAGTTGGAACTGTGGAGAAAGGTCTTGAATCAAGGGGTTTAAAAATTAGCATAACAGAGACAAGATACAAGGAATGCAAGTTTAATGAACACAAGGTTTTGGAGGATGGTTGTCAAAATAGAAATTTTGAAATTATAGAAAGGATAAAATTTGAAATGAGTATGTAAGGGGAAGTTTAGCTGTAGCCCCAATAAAAGAGCAAATCAATTGAGATGGTTTGGAAATGTCTAACAAAAATCAGAAACGGCCATTGCATTAATGATTGAAATAATATAACCACAAGGGAGGAGAAAATAGGAAGATCAATAAAGACTGCGAAAGAAGTATTGAGAAACGATAATGAAATACTAAACACCAATTCCAAGAGATCTTCCTTCTATAATTCTTACCAATTCTTTCAAGTTTATATTTTTTGTTCTCCTTAATATCCTAACTTCTAAACATTTTGAGTGGCATAAGAGAATTTATAAATAATATACACCATATTCCTATCCTTATTTTCTCACACTTTTTTACCATACGCCATCACGTGATCACGTCAAGGGTTTTTTGCAAGCAAATGTGATCTCAGGCGATCCCTCATTACCAGTCAAAGTTCAAACTTGTGATGGATGACTTTTTTTTAATCCTAGACAAGAAGATTGAAGAAAGAGACATAGTAACGCTCATAACAACAGCAATCAACCCATAGTCGTGGCATGGTGGGGCACTACACTCCACAGGGATTAGTGGAAGCCCAAATTGGGATATCCGGTGTATCAACAAAGTTATCTTAATTTTTACCTGACTTATTATCTTCTCCAAAGATGAAGCTGAATTTGCTAGAAACACTGGCACACTCCCAGACGAATTCTATAGTCTATATGCCCATGTAACTTAACAATTAAAAAATAAAAGTATGGGACACTTCAATGAAGCTTGTGGTTCGAAAGTCTCCATATGCAGTGCTCCAATCAACTGAAGGCACAGTCCTGGAGAAATATATGGATATTACCTATTCTATCCTCGAGAATGACATACCACCTTTGATATCCTCTTATTGCAAATTTTAGAAAAAGTTTGAGGGTGGTTAGAAAGCACTATTCAATTTCTTTGCCAGAAGGGCGGAACTTATTGGATCCCTATTGAACAACTATCCATTATATTGGTCGGATACTTTTCTTCTACCTTGGAAAGTGATCAAGAATATTTAAAAAAAATTCTCTAACTTGAGTTTAGGAGGAGACCTTCATTAGTGAGATCAATTCATCTTATCAGTTGCAATAAGATCTGTAGACCCTTCGAAGAAGGGAGACTCAGTAGGACGAAGGACTGGAATGATGCAAGGCTCCCTGGACAAGTTTCAAATCTTACTACAAATAAATATTCGTTACAGGTGATATGGGCCCTTACCAAAATATGATGGGGAGGACAACATTTGAACATATAGTACGTCGAATGATTGTTCTTGGACTTGGAGAGGGGTCATGAGAGCTAGAGATATTGCCACGAAAAATATCAAGTTCTCATAGCAAAGGAGAAAATTTAAGGCCATGGGAAGATCCTTGAACTGATGGAGGTCCCCTAATTAAACGTTTTGGAAGAAGACTCATAACGCTATATAAACTTCATGACGCTATAATGGTCGCTTATGTTAATGCAGTATTGCAAATGGGGAGGGGTATCTCCCACCTCCTACCACGCTGCGTATGGAAGAGGAGCAGGAGGATTTTGGAATCTAATTGATGAATCGAACTCCAAGAATACTATTAACTATGATAGTGGCAGCTATAAATGTCCACGGAAGGGGCGTGAAATGATTAGCAACATCAAAAGCTACATAGGTAAGTTCGAAGCCCACGATAGTAACCATTTATGGAGAGAGAAAAAATGGAATTGACGATTACATTGCTCAGAAAGGTGAGGAAAAAGCGACTGTAATCAGGTGGACACTGGATTCTAGTATGTCAGACGCCATTTGTTCCCTACTTAGAGAAGATGATTTTGTACATATACATGCTTGTAATTGTATTCTTATGGTCAATAAATGGGGGAGACCCAACAACCTCAAGCATAAGGATCAGGGAAAAAAAAAAGTGAGGGCACTAATTGTGGGAGGGATCTGCTCAAATTTATAAAAAGGATAAATGGTGAACCCATATTAATGGAGATACGTAAAGAGTACCTTTAAATCCACCCACCAAATCTTTGAGTTCACCCATGCTGAAACACATTGACCGCATTGTATCAGACGATGGAGATTGTTTATTGTTCCAATCTTTTACATGATGGATCTTCAGATCATGGGCGTACCATTAGACAGTCGGTTTTTTATTTCATGTGGTACACACCCAATAAAGTGACCTTAAAATCAATTTTGAGCATGCACGTGATGTTAAGGTCACTGTTCTGAGATGTATGCCATGTGAAATAAAACATTGGCCATCTGATGGTATGCCCATGATCTCAAGATCCATCTTGTGAAAGATTGAGCCAATAAACAATCTCCATTGTCTGATTCAATGCAGTCAATGTGTTTCAGCGTGGGCGAACTCAAAGATTCAGTGGGTGGATTTAAAGGTACTCATATGTAAATGTTATTGAAGCAATAGTTTCGGCAATTCAAGAAGATAAATATTCAGCTTTTGCAAACCACAAGAGATTCAAATGTTATAGCATATACATTGGCTAAGTATGGTTTGTATGATTCCCATTAAGTAACTTTAACCTATGATTTATTGTCGTGGGACACCTTGTCCATTGCTTTATCTTTTTTAATAAAGTTTGTATTTAACCAAAAAAAGAAAAGAAAAAGAAAAAAAAACAACAACAATGGAGTGCATCTTAATAGATCATAATCAAGCCATCTCCAGTAAGTGCAGGAACATATCAAACTGATCTAAGAAATTGCCAACATGACAGTTCACATCCAGCATAAAATAAAAAGAACATAAAATAAGGGAACAGAGGCTTTCTAACCGTGGAGTCCAAGTTCTTCTTCAGGAAGAGGATAGGTTACAGAACAAATAGTGCCAACCTCTCCAGCACGACGGTTCACTTCAGCTGCCATATCGGCATTAAGAAGACCCCCAAAGACCACTGTTCTTGCAACCCTTCAAAGCATTGGGAAAAAAATAGTTGTATAATGGCCATTTGACAGAAAGATATTGATAATATAAAGGCAGATGCTGAAACAGAGTAATATGGCATAGAAAAGAAAAGGTTGACGTGGCTAATTCCTTAATAAATCAGAGTTTAGGCTCATTACTGAAAACCATCCTAGTCAATTCAACTAAACCAACATACAAGTTGATCAGCAAACCATCAAAAACTGCTGCCGGATATTTAAAATAAAATAAAAAAAATAAAAAAAATAAAAAAAAAATTCATGCGCCAGTCAGAAGAAAAACGTTAAGGAATTTAACTACGTTGTTGATCAATCTTCTAGTTCCCTTAGAAAATTTACGCGATAAAAGAGGATCAAGGCACTTCGAAAATAGATATAAAGCCTGGAATATATAGAGTGCAAGTTTAGTGAACCTGAACTTGGACGATGATTTGGCCAAAATAGAAAACAATTTAGTGCCACAAGGTGATAAATTATGGTATTTGGGATCTCCTTTACAACTTGATGGTGGTTTTGAGGAGGACATCTCAAATAGGATTAAAGCAAGGTGCGCTCAATGGAGACTAACAAGTAGTGTGTTGTGTGATAAACTAGTACCACTTAGCTCAAATGGACGTTTTTTAAAAAAAAGGTAAGATTTGAATTACTTTGTGGTGCAAAGTGCTAGGCTATGAAGACATGACAAGATAAAATTTATGCAGCTAAGATGTGTATACTGAGATGGATGCATGGAATGACAAGAAAGCATATAATTAGGAACAAGTGCATACTCGTGCAGCCTGGGACACTACACTCTAGCCATTTGGGCATCAGGTGGCACCCAATCCGAGGATCTGATGCCACAAAAACATGCCCCAAGGTCGATCAGGTACCATCTAAAAAAAGAATTAAAAAGGATGATATACCACCATCGAATATTGGGTCAAAGTTGAAATTTTTTAATGCACCGTGTTTTGGAGGCAAACCATTAAGTTTGACATGTGATTTGAAGGGAAAAAACTTTAAACCCTAGGAGACTGGCTGAACCCTTAGACCATGTGCGGTTTGCAATACAATGTGCATAAGATACATGGCAACACATAGACCTTTTTTCCTATATATATATATATATATATATATATATATATATATATATATATATATATATATATATATATATATATATATATATATATATAGTGAAAAAATTAATCTATTGCAAAACCGAAGAAATAAGATTAAAGAACCTGGGAGAAGAAGTGGAAGGAAAGAAGAAAGAAAAGGAAAATCTAAAATTTAAGTCGAAAAGTCTCTGGTTGGAGGGTCGCCGAGTCTTCAACTTTCAATCCCATCACTTTTATGTTTGACATATTTTTATTTTTATTTTATAACCTGGGTATCCGGGCCTCTTAGAGCACCCGCCTAATCCCAGGGGCACATGCGCACCCCAAATTCAGTACATGTCGGGTCAACACATGATATAAATCCCTAGGGTGGCCTCAAGGGGGGGAAGGGTTCGAACTCAGGTCTCCTGCTTTTGGAAGTAGGTACCTGACCAGCTCACCTAACCCCTTGAGGTTATGTTTGACCTATTTTCCAGTGTCAAACGACGTCAGATTGATGCGAATATTTCAAAGTTTATCGAAGTAGCTTTCCAACGAGCCCAAAACGTGTATTTTTTACTAGTATTTAAGAAGTTATAGTCAGTTTTCAGGAACCACACAAAAAGTGACGAAATTCAGGACTTCTGGTTGAATTAGGATTATTTTTTAATATTTTTTTAACCAATAGGATTTATTTTAGTTTCCATATTTTTTAGGACTTTATTTTATTGTTTTAGAAAATTGAGGATATTTCTTTATTTAAATTAGGAATAATAGTTAGACTACGATTTCTAATTTTATACATTGCCTATTTAAAGGCCAATGGTGTCGGAATGTAATTTAGAGTTGAATGATATTTTGTTTGGAGCTTTTAAGGCCCTACTAGTTGCGGTTAGTATTAGGTGTTGTTGCTGGTTCACTGGTAGAGGAATTTTGGTGAGATATTCCTTAATTCAACCACCTTGGAAGACTAATTTCAGACTTTGTTGCGGGTTTTGCTAGTTTTGTGTCAAAACTAGTACCCCTCTCAAGTAGCTATCATTCGTGGATCGCATATGGAGTATCAAAGTGCATTCGATTCAATGCGGCAACTTCCAATCAACAAATCGAAGCGATGATGATCAACACTATGAGATGATTGCGAGCTATGCGTAGGGCATGGTATATGGATATCTCATTTACAAGAATTGTGAATATGACAAAGAAGTTCAATCCATCAGAATTACTCTCTTATTTGTTTGAGCGCAACGATGGCCATAAATAAGGCATAGGACTTATTCAAAGAAGACGTTTGATTTCTAGAAAGTTCGAGGTCAAATTTTTCTCAAGAGGGGGAGACAAATGCGGTGCAAAATTTTAATCTATTTCAAAATATAAGAAAGAAGACTTAGAGAAAGTGGGAAAGGAAAGAATTGGAAGAAAAGAAGAGAAGGAATAAAAAAAAAAATCGAAAAGTCTATGATTGGATGATCGCAGAGTCTACAACTTCCAATCTCGTCACTTTTATGTTTAGCCCATTTTCAAGTGGCAAACGACGTCAAATGATGTGAAATTTGTGTTATTTGAAAGCTTATCGAAGTAGCTTTCCAATGAGCCAAGAAACGTGCAATTCTGACAACTACTGAAGAAGTTATGGTCAGTTTTCGGAGGTTGCATTGAAAGTGACGAATTTCAAGACTTCTAGTTAAATTAGGATTAGTTTTTTTTTAATATTTTTATTTAAGCCAATAGGATTTGTTGTGTAATAAAAATAGGTTTAATTTTTATACTATTTAGTTTATTTTACTGTTTTAGAAAGATTAGGATATTTCTTTATTTAAATTAGGAATTAGAGTTAGACTAGGATTTCTATGCATTGTAAAAGTCTATTTAAGGGCCAATGGTGCCCGAATTTAATATAGAGTTGAATGAAATATTTTGTTTGGAGCTTGAAACCCTGCTAGTTGCGGTTAGTATTAGGTGTTCCTCTAGGTTTACTAGCAGAGGAATTTTGGTGGGTATTCCATAATTTAACCACCGTGGAAGACTAATTTGAATCTTCCTACAGGTTTTGTTAGTTTTCAGTCGAAACTATTACCCTCTTAAGGGGCTGTCGTGCACATTTTGCATCTCTCTCTCTCTCTCTCTCTCTCTCTCTCTCTCTCTCTCTCCATATATATATATATATATATATATATATATATATATATTCACATGAGATGGCTTGGGTATGTCTATCTGGACTTGAAATAGCTATTGTACGAAGATTGTGACCAAAAACTTCATTTTTTTTTTTAAATTACGCATTTAATATCCATATTTTTATTACAACATGTGAATCCAGTATTAAATGCATACGTTTTATTAAAAAGCATTTTGCACGTTTTAAACGCATTTTCCCCATATGTTTTTAGGTTTTAAAATACATTAAAAAAATCTAAAACTTTAAGAAAAAAAATTAAATTTGAAAACACGAGACCCTTTTATTTTATTTTCTCCTTTATATTACTTAAAAACACGAGCCTTTAAAGCTTTCCAAAACACAAGACCCGCGAAGCAAATAAAATCAAGAGCCAGAAGATGAATTTGATGCTTTGATGAACTCTTGAGCTTCGATTTTTCCGTGTTTTGCCTTTTTTACCAGCTTTTTGCTCCTCGTATTTAACACGTACCCGTACTTTGTCTATGGTACGAAGGATTGAAATGATAAATGCACAAGGTATGAGGAGAATAAAAAGACTGATAACGACTTGGAGAGAATAGTGTAATAGCCTACACTTTTGGCCCCACCATTATAAGTAGCCAAATCATTGCGTTGAAACAAGTAGAAGATATCTCAATTACATTGAAGCATCAAGAATTCTCATTTGGAAGCATTGGAAAATCTTAACCAAACAAAAGTAACTCTATACCATAAACTTTACTGGCCAAACCATAAGAATTGGAACTCATAACTCTAATAAGGTCAATAAAAGATAGAAGTACTTCCCATCCTGTTTTAAAATAATAATAATTGCCAAGTGCCAACAAATGTACGAGAAAAACATGGTTTCATTGTTACCAAACAAAGTATAACGTGTAGTTGAAACTTAGAAACAAGAAATGAAGAAATGTGGTTTTACATCAATGTAAAAACTTTGCAATCAAGTAATAAAACCCACAGATTATGTTGAAAAAAAAAACTACAGCAACAAGGAAATGAAGCGTCCAGAACTGCAAGCAACGAGAAGCATATGACCCATGTTCAAAGTTCAAAATTGTGCTAAAAATAGTTAGGGGACAGCACACTCCACTAGGAGACAACCGGCAAAGGTGTAGAAGTTGGATTAACCATGGTTTTAAAACACGGAAACTTGACTCGACTCGGAAATCATCTGAGTAGAGTCAATGTGGAAAATCGGTCCGCCTCGCCTCGCTCCGACTGGGGTTATTTAAAAATATATATATATATATATATATATATATATATATATATATATATATATATATATATATAAAATTTAAATATTTAATAGATGAAAATTCATTTTTTTCCATATCCCATCCATTTAAACAGAAGGTTAACTTCACTAGCAGTATCAGAATTTTGTTCCATCTCTATGATTGAATATTAATATACTACATGATAAAAAAATAAAAAATCAATAAACAAGTGGTTAATTTGTGTACGGAGGGGAATCGTTTACAGATATTGGGCACTAATATCTAGCATTAAGTGACAATGATATTAATAATTTGATATAATATATATATATATATATATATATATAAAGTGGAAAAAAAAGTAGATTTTAGAGCACTTTTGGCTTATAAAGTGAAAAAAAACCCAGATTTTAGGGCACCTGCGGCTTATAAAGTGAAAAAAAAAACTCATAGCTTTTAGGACAAGAGAGGGGCGTCTGAGAGCTGCAATGAATTTTAGGGCATGCTGCAAGAGCTTCTTCTTTCTTTCTACTTCTTTTTCTTCTTTCTTTCTTCTTCTTGTTCTCTCGTCGAGTTTCTATCTAGGATCCCAGCCTTTAAATATATAGGGGGCAAAAAGACAAGTATGCCCTTTAACTTCAGTTAAAACCCCCGCCAGCCCTAAAACTTTTTGTTTCTTAAGCATACTCGCCGAGCCGACAAACTCGGTCGAGTTTCCGAGTCGACTCAGCGAGTCGACTGAGTTGAAGCCTTAATTGAGGCAATAGACGAGTCGACTAGAAATTGGGTCGAGCCGAGTCGACTCGCCCGAGTTCCGAGTCGACTCGTCGAGTTTTAAAACCATGGGATTAACCAAAAATCATATGCAAGCAATAGGCAAAGATCACAAAATATCCTGGCTGTGAGCCTGTGACAATGACACTTATGGTAGTGAAGAATATAGTGGACTTATTAATGATAAGCTATTGTAGATCCAATTGGTGTAGAAGAGAAGAAAAAAGTTACCTCAAGGAGGGGCATGGAAAATTCATATTTCAATATTATTTACTGGTTACCTGGTCACCATATAGATTTATGAATATTATGTAAGTGACTACAAGATTTTATTAATGATTCCTTGTCTTTTACTTTAATATATCAATTTTATTAATTGTTCACTGGTTCACTTAATGTTCAGGAGCAACCTTCAGGCAGAATGAGGTGTATGCCCTTAAAAAAATTTTCTTCTACAATCAGGAGGAAGAGTATTGGTAAAGTACTCTCACGACTAAGGTAAACACTGATTATTTCATAGAAATTAGAATTAGGAAGATTATTGGACTTTTGGACAGGTTCCTACCTTCCCTGCCAAATAGAGTAACTACAACTACTGCTATCCTAAATTTCTTAATTTTCTTTATGACCATTGGATCATTCCCATAACTATGGTAATCAGATTGTGAAAACTCAAAAAGGAACTTTCTCTAAATGATCCTAATGGTAATAGTAATACTAGAGCTGTCAAAGATTGGTTGACCCATGATCCAACCCGCCCGGTCTTTAGGGTCTGGTTAGGTTTCCATTTTGCAGGCCCTACCCAAACTGGCCTGACCGGATCTTACTCGAGGATAGGGTTGGGTCAGTGTCAAGTTCAAACCTTCAACCTGACCTGACCTGACCTGACTTTTAAGGTAACAGAAAATATAGTTATTTTATGAATAGTGTAAACTTTGTGGGTCTCAAATTCAATACCATGTATAGATAGTGCATGGTTTAGATACATGAACTTTATGTCGATATCCTTATTTTTAAGAACGCTACTACTTCATCTAACCCTAGTTTAAAAATCCAAAAAACTCAACTTGAGTCTTAGCCGGGTAGGTTCAATCTAAAGGATCGACCCAGTTTGAATACCACCACACATGATTCATCCCTCAACTGATTCAATCTTAACGAAAGTAATTTAGTACCACAATGCATGTGGGCTACCTAGTAAATGAAAATTTAGTATATAGGAATAAAAAATATCTTCAAAAGTTTAAGTTAGTTAATTCTGTTTATTAAAGGAGAGGGGGGAAGGGAATTAATTACTGCTGACCCAACCTGTGGCCCAATCCCAACCGAAACTTAGGGCCGGGGCACGGCGGCCTTCTTAAAAGCCGAAGTGAACTTGGCTTGACCTGAAGGTGGGATCGGGTAGGCTGGAGGTTTGAAGGTTAGTGCGAAAAAAATTTGGCCCGACCTGACCCGTTGGCATCCCTAGGTAATAGGATGGCATCACTCATTAATTTGGGAGACAATTACCAGACCTAGGGGAGCCTGGTGGTTTGAGAATCAAACAAATTGGTTACTTCAACCAGGTTTTTTGGGGAATGGTGGTGTCAAATTGTGAGTCTCACCCAGATTTATGGTTTGAAATTATAAAAGATAGGAGATTACAGAAAGTGCCAATGACCATTTTTCCTGTGGGTTCAATTTGTGGTCAATTCCAATTCATACAAAGGGGAGTTCATCTAGATGCTTTGACGTGTTTTTGGCTCTCCTGATCATATTGGACAAGTTTGTGATGCGTTGCAAATTTGTGATGAGTTGTTCTGAAAGAACCATAACTTGGCCATTTAGGCTGCAAAACCTTCGGGGAATTTCTGCAATATTTTCTTTAATTTGCTCCAAGGATGACCGAGAACTGAGGATACAGCTAGAATATGGGACCATGGCCAATCTCTTAAGAGTGTTTTATATGGGCATTATGGGAAATAAATTTATCAGCAATCAGCTTCAAAGAAGGAATATTCGTCCAATGACTTCGTGCTATTTTTTGCAGTCAGACAACTGAAGACGACTTTCATTTATTTGTTAATTGAAAGTGGATAAGATAAAATGTTCATTTTTTTCTTTAAACATTTTGGCATATCCATAATTTAAATAGATTAATTAATTTAAAAGACATGGGAAGTGTGGAATACGTTGAATGGAAGTACTCAAGAAGCATGCTTGTGGAAATGATCTTTTTGCAGTGATATGGGGAGTGAAGAAAAAAGAAATAAATGAGTATTCGCAACAAAACATGAAGAGAGAAAATTCTTAGAGAAATTATTACGTAAATACCACAGCATGCTAAATATACATGATGCTTTCGTGGCATCTCCGTCCATGGAATACTGCATGATTTGAAGGGTGTCTGATCCTATTTGAGGCCTGACATCGAACCTCAAGATGAATGAATGAGAACGAAAGGGGAATGAATAAAGTCAAACTTGGATGGATGCAGTAGAGGGAACTCGCCAAACCAGAGTTATGGTGACATCTTTAGCAATCACCCTGGAGAGATGATTCTCTTGTATTAGCGGGGTAGCGCTATTAAGGAGTAGTTGAAGAGGTGGACACTATTGAGGCGAAGATGTAGGCCGCTTGACAAGCATCTCCTTACAACGAAGCTTTGCGTTGCGAAGACTCCAACAATATCACGTGGCTTGCTCACTTTTATAAGCCAACTTGGAAATAAATCACAAATTCAGAGAAAATGGTGTTTCCTTGAGAATCTAAAGGTTATGAAATGCTCTCATATCTGCCTGGAGATGAACTCAATGGTGTCACAGAAAGTAGGCTTAAGGTGGGAAATCAACATCAAGGAAACTACAGACATTTTTTATATGAAATTCCATCAAAGCTGTAATTGGGTATGTTGGCCTTTCTATTTTCTGTTTATTTTGTCTTTTCTTTTGTATATCTGCCCTTGGCGTGTATATATATATATATATATATATATATATATATATATATATATATATATATATATATATATATATATAGAAAGTAGATAGTTTCCCCTTTCTTAAAAAAGAGTGAGAAAGAGGTGTCCCTACCTCTGCTTTTCTGAACAATTCCTGTTCTCAACCATGTTATCATGAAGTTTTTCGTCTTTCCCAGGACCCTTCGACTCCTCTGAAGCATCAGTAGAGCATCAAAGGTAATATCATTAGGTATTCAACAACCAAAGAAAAACACTAAACAAATTTGAAAGATGTAATTATCATATCATAACCTATTTTTTGAGTGTGTGAAGCTTGCTTGTGTTTAATTCCACTTCGAGACAGATCAACTGTTTTGTCCTTTGCCACAGGATCATCTACATGCACAACCAAAATATGAAGAGAATCAGAGATGTAAAAAGGGGGAGGGGGGGATCTTACTGTGTTTGTATGTAAAATAAGAAGAAAATCATTTTTATTATAGGTAAACAATATATTAATAAATAGAATAATATCATTAGGCCTACAAATTAAGTATGACCTTGCAAACCGCAACTTGAACAACATGAGACTATGAGAGAGAGAGATCAACCGTTATTTGCCTTTGACCGACGCTGCTCAAGCGGAGGACGATGTATAGCAAGTTTAACTCTGACTTTCCGACCACCAAGAGATGTACCATTTTTCAGTTGGATGGCACGGTCGGCATCTTCAGTAACAGCACTGCAATGGAATACATATCCATTCTAGTAGTATAAGTGGCAGTATATGAGTATGCAATGGGAAACATAAACGACTCAAGTACGAAAAGAATCCTAGAAAGATATAGCTGGATTTAACTAATATTCTTATAACAGCTTTAATTGGCAATATCTCAGATAAAAAACATTTATGAAATTCATCTGTCAGTGACATTTATTATGCCCCAACTACTTGGCAAGTTTAACATATCATAAAATAAAATGGATGTCATATAAGCTAATGTAGCTCAATTACAGTTGTTGGTTCAAGAATATTAACTATAGGAGAAATTCTTAAATGAGCTTAGTTTGATGAGAGTAGAGACCCCATCAACAACAATTTTGGTATGTGCATGAAGTGTACGAACCAAAGATGATGCAGAAAAATAAACAAGTTGCATTTCTAAAGCATAAAAGTAACATTTTAATATGGCATGGGGACCCTAGAACAATGTGGATTTTTTTTTTTTTGAGATCGTAAAGGAAACAAAAGTATAATAAAAAAATGTTCAAGTGTTTTGATGAGAAAAGAAGCACTAAGTACATAAAGGTTTTGATCTAGGCTCAAAGGACAGCTGCATTTTGTTTGGGGTAGGCTCCAGCCACATAGATCCACCTATCTAGGAAGAGGGTGCATTATGATTGCATTTGTTTTCCTTATCGTACTTACGTAACTACTAAAGGCAAGTTCATCTAGATATAATCTTTGTGGCGTCACCAAAGTTGAAAGCAGGATAAACCTTGATGTTGTGGGAGAATAAGCATCATGTCAATCATAAAAAGAATATTACAAAGAGAATAAAAAGTATAATTAAACCATGAAAATTAAACTTATAATTCATCAAATTCCAAAAAATTTGCCAAATTTTTTAAAATTTCTGACTAGTTTCTGATCCATCTATTATGTCATTATCTTTGTTGCGTCACCAAAGTTGAAAGCAGGATAGACCTTGATGTTGTGGGAGAATAAGCATCATGTCAATCATAAAAAGAATATTACAAAGAGAATAAAAAGTATAATTAAACCATGAAAATTCAACTTCATAATTCATCAAATTCCAAAAAATTTGCCAAATTTTTTAAAATTTCTGACTAGTTTCTGATCCATCTATTATGCCATTATCTTTGTTGCCTTCATAGTTCAAAACAAGCGGACTTCGTTTTTCCCATGACTAATTGAAGAGTGGAACACACAGTTGGAGTAACATGATTTCATTCAAGGAGTGCTATTTTGTAAATCTCGCTTGTGGAAATTCGATCCAAGAGGGATCAGCGATGCAGCGTAATCTCGCTCCCGCGACCTCAAATCCCACTCGCGCGAGATGAGCTGAGAAAGGTTGGCAAGACTAATTTTGAGCCGAAATTTTTTCATTTTTAGTTGTTTAGCTTGATTAGGAGTTTCTATTTCAATTACTTAGTCTTAGTTAGAGTTTTTAGCCTATATAAAGGCATTGTAAACACATTTTTAATTAGTTGTGATGAATGAATAGTGTGCTTTGAGCGACTTCTAGAGAACTTGTGAAGAGTTTTCAACCGAAAGAGTAATTCTTTCACCATGAAGAGTGATTCTTCAATTCCGCATGCGGTTTGGTGCAAAGCCAATATCCTCTATAACGACCGAGACTTTCATGCATTATTAAACCATAATTGTTTTGCTTCGATTTGTCATTGTGATTAGTTAGATTGATTTGATGCATGCACTTAATTAATTATTACGCATGAATATAATGTTTAATTTATTTAATAATGACCCATGATAATTAATTAATCTAATTAATAAACTTTAAAAGCCTGTAAATATATGTTATGACTAAGAGAGAGTTAAAGATAGAGAAGAAGTGGGATGTGGAGCCCATTATAACAAAAAAACAAAGGACGTGGGTTATTTCCCACGCACCTTAAGAAGAAAAAGAAAAAGAGAGAGATAGGGAAAAGAGATTGAATGACGGGGACGCCGAGTACGTGGACATCAGTTTTGGACTACATCGCTTCTACCGGCGTCGGAAGAAACGAAGAAGAAGCCCGAGCACCACAACTTCAGGGGAGAAAAGGAGAAACAAAGACACAAAACCGTCATCCAAGGACGGATGTTCGTGAACAGTGACAGACGTCCGTGAACAGTGACGGACGTCCGTGATTTTGAGCCCTCACTATGTCCATGGATATATCTACCCCAACGATGGAAATTTCTATTTTTGTGAAAAAAACTTGTTTTTAGTCTTTTAATTGTTTTGGGACTCTTTATTTCGTGTTATTATTTGGTTGCATATATAAGGAGGCTTGTAAATACAATTATTTAATTATTATGAATATTGATTGAGCTTTTGCTTGAATGGAGAGTCTTCTTCGTGATGGGTTTGGTGTGAGGCCAAAGGAGTGATTCCCAAAGCTATCTTTTTATCTTTTCTATACCCTATCTTTATTCTGTTGCCTAAACCTTAATATATTCTATCCATCTTTTCTAAAGCCTAAAATATCCCAAAACCGTAGTTTTCCTCTGAGCCATCAATTCAACCCAATTCCACAACCCTAGTGTGAACCGTTGAATCTACATCAGATCGACGACGAACGCCCAAGCCTAGGAAATCTAGAGTTCTATCTCTAGGCCCAATCCCGCCATAAATCTAACGGGACTTGTACATCGGACTGGACCCTAGCCGGATCTCGCATGATCTACCTATTTGAATTCTCAAAACCCGAAGGTATCGTGATAATTTTGCAATTAAACTTGAATTAATTTTATTTAATTTCGACAAAATTGCATTAAAATCATTATTCACGCATTTTAGGGTTCCCGTCCCACGTCAGTTTTGGTATCAGAGCCCTAGGCTTCTAGGTTAGGGCATCTTTGCTTGTCATATTTATTTCTGTCGCATTATTAATTTTGTGAGTCCATATTGCATTCCATACTAAAACCCTAATAGACATTGCTTCGAATGAGATTCTCGATAAAGCTATGCGAAAAGAGTGGGGTGCAATTAATGCGCAACTAAATACCATAGAGCAAGCCCAGACAACTCTAGGGACTTCTAATGATGGCTTGCCTGATCGAATCAACCAGTTAGATGGGTTTATTGAGCATCATGATCAGCGCCAAGAGCGTGAAGGTCCACGCTTTGAACGCAATGGTCGCCAAGATGATTAGAATATGAACCATAGGGATCATCGTAGAGCTGACTACGACCCCGAAGTGCAACTCCTCAAGAATGTCTGAGTTGACATTCTAAGCTTTGATGGAAGAATGGACCCTGCAGTCTTACTCGATTGGCTTTCCGACATGGACCAACATTTTGATTGGTATGGCATGAATGACGACCGTTGTGTCAGGCTCGCAAAAATAAAATTAATTGGGCAAGCTCAACTTTTCTGGGTCAATGTTGAGCGCATAAGGGTGAATGTGGGTTGTCCTCCCATTACCCGTTGGGAAGACACGAAGGAAAAACTTACTGAGAAGTATGTTCCTTTATCATACCACCAACGCCTCCTCGACCAATGGCAAAACTTACGCCAAGGTGGTATGCCTGTGACCGAGTACATTGGCAAAATTGAAGAGTTCATGATAAGGGTCAAGGTATCGAAAGACCCTGAAATTACACTCTCTAGATTTCGCACCGAATTGCAACTTGAGTTGCAAAAAGAGTTGATTTCTCAGTCCATGGAAACACTTGAAAGATGTTATGCCGTTGTTCAAGATCTTGAACGGTATTTGAAAGCATTGGTAGTGAGGCGAAGCGAGCCACAACACGCTAGTCCTCGTTCCGGAGAGGGACGATTTAGTGTCGAAAACCAGCCTCCCAAACCTACACAACATGTCCCTACCAATGCGAGGTTTGAAAAAGGGAAAAGGTGTTGTCGGAGAATCCTCAAGGGATAGCGCTCATGTTAAATGCTATAAATGTCATGGGATGGGACACTTTGCCCTACAAAAGACCCCCAAAAGAATCTCTTCATTGAGGGAGAGGAGGATGAAGGTGATATAATGGTTGAAGAGGAAGTGTTTGAGCCGGACAACACACCCAGTGATGAGGAGAGTGATGCTAGTGGCCATGCTTTAGTTGTGAGGTGTGCTCTTGCACAACCTCAACGGGATGAGAAGGATGACTGGCGAAAGGAGAATATCTTCCACACCTTTGCCAAATTGGGTGAAAAGAGTTGTAAGGTCATCGTGGATAGTGGTAGTTGCACCAATGTAGTGTCAACTTACACCATACGCCATTTGGGGCTTACACCCGAGACCCTATAAAGTTGCGTGGGTTGACTCTTCATCCATTCCCGTGTCGAAAAGGTGTCGTGTACCGATTCAGTTGGATTCTTATTCGGACACCTTATGGTGTGATGTGCCGATGGATGTGGGTCATATCATTTTGGGAAGGTCGTGACTCTACAACATGGACGTGACTCTTTTTGGTCGATCAAACATATGCGCGTTCATGCATAAAAGCAAAAAGATCACTTTACACCATTTGCCTCCCAAAACACCATCGACCAACAAAGTCGAGAAGAAGGGCGAGACATCTAAATCCATCAATATTGTGAGTCCTTCGAAATTTGAAGATACTTCGTTTGGATGAGAACGTGGTCTACGTTGTCATCACTATTGCGCGTGCTCCCGAGTCGGTGAGCGAGAACCCCAAGGAGGTTAAGCCAATCTTGAACGAATTTGCGGATGTCTTCTCAGAAGACTTACCCAATGAACTTCCTCCCATGCGTGACATCCAGCACGCAATCGACTTGGTTCTCGGATCCACCTTACCGAACCTGCCCCACTACAGGTTGAATCCGATTGAACACGTCGAGTTGACTCGGCAAGTCAATGAGCTCCTTCAAAAGGGGTTCATCCAAGAGAGTCTGAGCCCATGTGTCATACTTGTCCTGCTCACTCCTAAGAAAGATGGTACATGACGCATGGGTGTAGATAGCCGTGCAATCAATAAGATTACGGTTAAGGATCGATTTCTCACACCGAGGTTCGATGACATGCTCGATATGATAGTGCCACTATCTTTTCAAAGATAGACCTCAAAAGTGGCTACCATTAAGTCCGAATCCGCCCCGGTGATGAGTGGAAAATCGCCTTTAAGACCAAGGATGGTCTTTATGAGTGGACAGTCATGCCATTTGGGCTTTCTAATGCCCTGAGTACTTTCATGAGACTCATGACCCAAGTGTTGAGGCCGTTTCTAGGCAAGTTCCGTGTGTATTTCGATGACATCCTGATTTATAGTCATGATAAGGAACACTTGAACCACCTTAGGTTGGTTTGTGAAACCCTCAAGGGCGAGAAATTGTTTGCATATCTCAAGAAGTGCACCTTCATGCAACGTTTCGTTGTCTTCTTGAGATTTATTATCTCGGCTGATGGAATGGTCGTGGATCCCGAGAAGGTTAAAGCCATTGTGGAGTGGCCCAAACCTAAGAACATATACGATGTCTGCAGCTTCCATGGCTTGACTACTTTCTATCGCTTCATCAAAATCTTTAGCACTATCATGGCCCCCATCACTGATTGCATGAAAAAAGGGATTTCAAATGGGGCAAAGCCGCGATGAAAGCCTTTCCGAGATCAAACAAAGGATGAGTAGTGCACCCATAGCCTATTTCAGTGAAAAGCTAAATGAGGCGAAGCAAAAATACTCCACCTATGATAAGGAGTTCTATGCGGTCGTTCATTCCTTATGGTATTGGAAACATTACCTTAGGCCGCAAGAATTTGTGTTGTTCTCTGACCATTAAGCTTTACGCTTCTTAGCCTCTCAAAAAAAGCTAAATCTAAGGCAAGCGAAATGGGTTGAATACCTCCAGGGGTTCACTTTCGTGTTGAAGCATAAGGCCGGTGTTGATTACACTGCTGCTGATGCGCTTAGTCGTCGGGTGGTGACTTTGCACTCTATAAGCGCCGAGGTCGTCGGGTTCGAACAATTAAAGGAAGAGTACCCCGAGTGTCCAGATTTTGGGGTAGAGTACACTACTCTCCTTAGTGACCCGACCAGCACACACTTCGCGTACACCATCCAAGATGGGTACATGTTCATGGGCAATCGCCTTTATATCCCTCGCACTTCATTGCGTAACTTCCTTACTTGGGAGATACATGCCAAAGGGTTAGCCGGGTATTTCGGGCGTAATAAGACTGTTACGCTCGTAGAGGATAGGTTCTTTTGACCTAGCCTAATGAGAGATGTTGCCCGGGTTGTCAAACATTGTCGTACTTTCTAAGTGTTGAAACAGAATAAGCAAAATATCAGCTTGTATACCCCGTAACCCATGCCACACACACCATGGCAAGACCTCTCAATGGATTTCGTGTTCGGACTTCCCAAATTCCCAAGGAAGCATGATTCCATCTTTGTTGTGATAGACCGATTTTCCAAAATGGCCCACTCCATACCTTGTTCTAAGACCTCTGATGCGTCCCATATTGCTAAGTTGTTTTTTGCAGAGGTCATGGGTTGCCCAAAACCATTGTCTAGTAGGGTTGTTTTTCGACGGCCTATCACCCTCAAACAGATGGCCAAACCGAAAGCAGCAATAAGAGTTTTGGGAATCTCCTTCGTAGTCTTATCGGTGATCATGTTAGGACCTGGTATACCATTTTGTCCATAGCTGAGTTTATCTATAATAATTCTGTCAATAGGTCCATAGGCATGAGTCCCTTTGAGGTTGTACATGGTCATAGGCCTAGGACACCTTTAGATTTGATCTCCATGTCAGCATCAAATAGAGTGTCTAAGTCTGCAGATTCATTTGCACAACACATTCATAACTTGCATGTCAAAATTAAA
Source organism: Chloranthus sessilifolius (assembly GCA_021018995.1). Taxonomy (NCBI): domain Eukaryota; kingdom Viridiplantae; phylum Streptophyta; class Magnoliopsida; order Chloranthales; family Chloranthaceae; genus Chloranthus; species Chloranthus sessilifolius. The sequence continues at coordinate 101,388,478 of CM037584.1, read as the reverse complement.
TAAAATATTAATTCAAGCAACAATCAATATAAATTATCTGCTAATGCTCACAGGCGTTTTAAGGAATATCAGGTGGGTGATCAAGTAATGGTCTGAATTAGGCTTGAGCGGTTCCCATCGGGATCTGCAAAGAAGCTCCAATCCCGAGGCACTGGACCTTTTAGAATTTTAGCTAGGAGTGGTCCTAATGCATATGTACTTGAACTTCCTCCAGGTACGGGGGTTAGTTCGACATTTAATGTGGGGACCTAGTTCCTTACCTGGGTTCAACCCCACCTCCTGCAAATCCTTTCCAGCCCTCTCCTAGTCCCAACCCACCCAAACCTTGAACCCGGTGCCTCTCCCTTCTCCAAGTAAAGAACGACGGGATGTGATTGAGGATATCTTAAACGATCATGTCGTATCCACACGCGACGGAGGCATTCAAAAATACTTGGTCAAATGGGTCAGAAAACAGGAGTCTGAAAACACATGGATTCATGAGAATGAGATGCGTCGATTGGACCCCAACTTGCTCGATAGCTACCACGAATGTGTTTCATTAGTGATGAAACCCACTTGGTCCAGGGGAATTGATTGGGACGTCGAGTACGTGGACATCGGTTTTGGACCATATCGCTTCTACCGGCGTCGGAAGAAACGAAGAGGAAGCCCGAGTACCACAGCTTCAGGGGAGAAAAAGAGACATAAAACCGTCATCTAATGACGGACGTTCGTGAACAGTGTCGTGAACAGTGACGGATGTCCGTGATTTTAGGCCCTCACTATCCCTAGGCGACGGAAGTCCATGGGCATTTGACGGACGTCCGTGGATATCTCCGCCCCAGCGATGGAATTTTCTATTTTTGCAACAAAAAATTTCTTTTTTGTCTTTTAATTGTTTTAGGACTCTTTATTTCGTATTATTATTTGGTTGCCTATATAAGGAGGCTAGTAAACACAATTATTTAGTTATTATGAATATTGATTGAGCTTTTGCTTAAATGGAGAGAGAGTCTTCTTCGTGATGGATTTGGTGTGAGGCCAAGGGAGTGATTCCCAAAGTTATCTTTTTATCTTTTCTATACCCTATCTCTATTATGTTGCCTAAACCCTAATATATTCTGTCCATCTTTTCTGAAGCCTAAAATCATCCCAAAACCCTAATTTTCCTCTGAGCCATCAATTCAATCCAATTCCACAACCTTAGTGTAGACCGCTGAATCTACATCGGATCGACAATGAACGCCCAAGCCTGGAAAAGCTAGAGTTCTATCTCTATACCCGATCCCGCCATAAATCTAACGAGACTTGCGCATCGAACTGGATCATAGTCGGATCTCGCGTGATCTACCTATTTGAATTCTCAGAACCCGATTTGCGATTAAACTTGAATTAATTTTATTTAATTTCGGCAATATTCCATTAAAATCATTATTCACGTATTTTAGGGCTCCCGTCCCGCGTCATTGAGGTACCTACCTTTAGCTTCGTGAATTTGGTTTTTTTTTTAATTGATCGAGATAAGATAGAAGATTATATAGGAGAGTGTTAGATTTCAAGTATTAAGATTTTAAAAGGTTTTTTCAAGAAATCTTTCTAATTTTAAACCTTTTACTCAACAATATTTTATTATAATATTATCTATGAACAACTCTTTACTATTAGCTGCAGAAAGAACTCAGAGAAAAGACTATTACTATTATGGTTTACAACTTTATCTTTAAGGCTTTTTAAAATAAGACTTTTTCAATAGTCTTTCAAGTTATCAAAAATGAGAAGAATAATACATAAAAAGGCCTTTTTCAATAATTCCTTTCATGAAATAAAATTTCAGGGATTTGTTTAGGAATCTTTATTTTAAGGCTTTTTTTAGAATACTTTTTAAAGATTTTTTTTAATAATTCTACTTTTCCCAATGCTTTTCAAGAGGATTATTGAGTAGGCATTTTCAAGATTCATTAAAGCCCTTAAAGAAGAGAATACAAATCAAGAAAATCAAGAAACCATACGGTATGGAAAAATCATAAGGTTTTTTACCTATAAAAAGAAAATCATAGGGTTTTTTACCTATCAAAAAAAATCATAAGGGTTTTTTCCCTATTATAAGCATAGGGTTTTTTACCTATAAAAAAAATCATAGGGTTTTTAATGCTAGGAATAGGTATCATGCTAGGATGAGGTTAATTCCTGTTCAAATATTGAAAGAGCATGTTTATTTTATTTTATTTTATTTTAATTTACCACCATATGTCTCAATGATTAATTATAGAATCACATGATTTATACCATTGTTCCTTAGCAATTTCACATGTTATTTACTATGCTTATGCCATGTCACTCTCATATGAAAGTTATGTTAATGTTCATATCACTTAGTTGATTCCTACACATGTGAATTTAATAAATTGGAGACCATGATAATAGACCATGTTATGGACTAATAAAGTGAAATATTGCATGACGTTTTTACCGAGACTTTTGCATCATATTTATTGTACATTTCATAGCATATGAAAGTGGTAAGATTCACGATTCTCATCATATTTTTGCATGTCGTAGTATCTCTTTTGGTCGTGTTGTTGTATTGGTCCTCCAGCGCCTTGCTGCTTTTCAATATAATTTACGTTAATGATAAAAAAAAATAATACCATGAATGAATTAGACATCATGAACGTTATGAGTAGATTTACATCTATTATTTAAAGTGAATAATATAATAGGATGAAAAAGACATGAAAAGTATGACTTATTGAAGACATAATGCATACTAGCATTAATGAATATATTAAGAGACTACCGTTGCATGCCGTAACCAGCTCGGATCCAATGGGTAAGTAATCTAAGATATAAGATGGTGACTATGTGTGTCTAAGAGGAGAAGACAATGTAGAAGCCTTGTACCCAATTGATGTACGATAAGGGTGAAGATTGGGACGACATACCAAAGATAAAGAACAATCATGATGAATGAGATTCATGTTGCATTGCATTTGACATTAATAATGAAAATTACCACAAAAAACTAGGAAGAGACATGAGCAAGTCACATGTTATGTACCAATGCTTATTCTTAGTTATTGTTTTATATTGCTCATATACATGCCATGATCTTATTACTTTTGTTCCACATTGTTCATCATTCGATTATTTATCATTATTTATTCGTATAAGGCTTGCATACGGATTTCTTGAATCCTATGACTCGCTCATACGAAATTCTTTTAGACACACATATTCATTGTTTACAATGGGATGGCTAGGAGATAAGTTGATCACAAGATACAAGGATACTGATGTGGGGATCCATAACACAAATCGGAATTTGAACGAAGATGGTTTCGAGCGTTAGGAGTTTATTTATTTTAAAAGTTAAGATTTTTATTTTAGATTTTTAATTGGAGCATTATTTGAGATTGTTGAGACCTTTTTAGTTGAGTTAGTTTGAATTATTGATTACATTATTCATGAGTAATTAATTGATTGATTTTAATAACTCATTACTTATTAATGAATGACAATTTATTTTAATGTTTACATTCCGTTGTACTATAGTTTGGATCATTATGTTACTATATCAAATTTTGTGTTTTGCCGCTAATTATGTATATTACGTAGTGCGACGTCTCCAGATGAGCACATTGATCCGGAGTGTGACTTTGGGGACGTTACATCTTCCTTGGAGCGATTCCTCGGATCTTTTATCTTTTTCTATCTATCTTTTCTTATTCTCAGGTAATCTAACCGTCCAAGTGCACGTTTGGAGTTTCCAATGTGGATTACTTAGGCCACATTATTTCCAAAGGAGGAGTAGAAGCTGATCCACAGAAGATCGAGTGCATGACTGGATGGGCTGAATTAAAAAAAACAATTAAGGAGTTGTGCGGATTCTCGGGGCTCACTGGTTATAATAGAAAATTTATCAAAGACTATGGTCACTTGAGTGCCCCATTAACAAAATTACTAAAGAAAAATGCTTTTATATGGGAACCTGATTAGACTCAAGGCAATCAACAATTTAAATGGTGGAAACCCCAGGTTGCGTATATCGAATCTTCACCTATAAATACCGGCACCTTAACCTTAAACTTTGCTATTATTTTAGAGATCTTAATTTTAACCTATGTTACTTAATTCGCTCGTTCACTTAGTGATGAGGTATTGGGTACAATGAACTAGCTCACAATTCAATTCACGTATTGGGTACAGTGAACTAGCTCATAGTTCATTTCGATGAACTAGTTCGCAATTCAATTCACGTATTAGGTACAGTGAACTAGTTCATAGTTCAATTCAATTCAGCATGACCAACAAACATGATACCAGGTTGATGGTATGCCCATGATCATGTTTACTTTTTGGGATGTGTGCTATGTAGAATTAACAACTGACCGTCTAATGGTAGGCCAATGATTCAAGATCTGTTGTGTGGAAGATTAGGATGAAAAATGATGGTGCCACCTGGATTCAAAAGATTTTCACTTTGGCTGAGCAAAGAGAACGAAAATAGCAGGACTCAAAGCATCTAAGGTATTCAGCTATATGCATTTTTTGCTTCTAATATTTTTATGAGTAAGCATTTTATTAAATAGAATAAAGTGGAAAAATATGATACAAAAACAAGAAATAAGATTGTATCACAGGCAATGCACTCCCAATCAAGGTATACCAATGTCATGGTTTACCCAAAAGCTGAAGTTACCAAGACAGCCATTAAAAAATGAACCATGAGTTTTCAATCCCAGCGCTTGGAGGAGGTTCAAATTAAAATTCAGCATGGCCTCTAAATATCCCTTTAGCAAAGGAGGAGGAGAAGCGGGCAGCGTTCTTAACGACGAACTTAATCAAGGTGAATCTTTCTCTAAACAGATGTCCCATATCAGATGCCTCAAACTCAAAGATCGTGATAAGATAAGTAAGGCTTAACTATCAAAAAAATAAAAGATGGTGATAAGAACTCTTGGATTTTCACTGCATTCATAGCGTCTCAGCTATCACAATTCATGAAACAATATCTAAGAAAACTAACGGAACGAACCAACGATCATAAAGAAATCAGTGAGCGTGCAATCCAACTCTTCAAACATTTTTTTCCAAGTGCAAGTGAATTTGTCTACTCTATCCATTCCGTTCAAAAATGGTCTCCCTGAGGATCAGGCAAGGGATCTTTTTTATATAGGTAAGCTGGGCTCAAAGCTGCGACCTTGAGGTTACAATATTGTCAACCATCCATTGTGCTATAGGCCCAAGCCCTCAAGCAATGGATCTTTCTCGTCAAATTTTTAGAGATGAGATTAAGAGAGTAATTTTGCAGCCCATAAATAAAGCACCTGGGGCCTGAGTTCTGCTCAATTTAGTGGGGAAAATATGGTGAATGTTGTCCGAAACTTCTTCACAAAGGAACACATGCTGAAGTCTCTTAATTCAACCTTCATGCCTCTTATTCTGAAGGAGATTGATAGATGCTCCAGTTTCCTTATGAAATCAGAGCCGGCCCTGAGATTTTGGGGGGGCTAGGCGAGTTCCTAAAATGGGGCCTTGCTACATTTGACACAAAAAATTTATTTGTAAAATATTAGGTCCGGGACCTTAGTTTCTCCTAGGCTAAAACCTACAATCAGACTACAACAATCAACCTATAAAGAGGGTTTTCAATTGGCTCACCCCCAACCTCTCACCATTACAAATGTACGAAACAAATAAACAAAACACTGCTTAATGAGTAACCCGACCAATATCACTATCACCATCAATTACTAAAACAGCAGTGACTTCTGCATTCCAAAAGAAAAAAAAAAATTACTTTATAAATCACAAAAAAATTTATAAACATAAATCTAAAATTTTTGTTTATTTATTTTATTAAATTACCTGAAAAATCATCATTATCACCAACAGAATCATCAGCAGCAACATATCATTTACATATTACTCTTCTCGAATATCTAGCTACAAAGTTACAAATTAAAGTTACATACTCAAGCTTATCCAACATATAATTTTCAATGGATAACATAGCTAGATCATTCAATCTTTCTTGTGACATAGTTGACCGAAAGAAAGATTCGGTCAACTTCAACTTTGAAAAGTATTTTTCTCCAAAAACAACTTAACTGGTATAATCAATAATATCCTATAAGCAATTCATACATTTGGGAAACAACTATCCATTAGTTTCAAAGGATTTAACAATTTAATCAGCGCTTTTGTTTCTTTTGGCAAAACTTCTTTCAGTCATAAAAATAACTCCCTACCATCAACATAACAATTTCAGTCATATTTTAAAAAATCTTCAAGTTTAGTACAGTAAGTCTTCAAACATTCATCATCGGCAAGTTTAACTTCCTTAAATAAATAAAAAATAAAAAAATTTGCTCATATATTTGAGATTGCACAAACCTATGCTTAAGTGAAGAAAGTTCTTGATCAAAAATATATATGAAGTAAACTCTGAAAAGTGAAAAAAGTTCTTGATCAAAAATATATATGAAGTAAACTCTAAAAGATTCGTCAACTAAATGTTCACTTCTTCACTTACATTCTCATCAAATTGTTTCCTTCTACGAATGATACGTTTTTCGCAAAAAAACTGGTCCGATCTCCATTGTAGTTGCAACTTCCTTAGCTTCAATTAGGGCATCGACAAATTCATTTTTCCTATACCTTTTAAGAAAGGTAATGAGTCCTCTCAACTGATTTACAGCAACATCAATATTCATATTTTCAGCCTAAGGAGTCTAGCTAGCAGATTTTTTTTTTCTTTTTTGAACTACTGAACTACCTTGCGCCTTTGGGGAGCGGGGGTCCTAGGCAACCATCTCTTGGGCCTATGCCCAAGGTCGGCTCTGTATGCAATTTTGTATAAGAATATCAAAAATATTCTTGCCAACTATATGGCAGTGTACATTCCTTCACTAATCAATCCCAATCAATTAAATTTCATTAAAAGAAGGAAGATTTCAGAAAACATCCTTCTCACTGGCGAATGGTAGAAAAATTCCACCTCAAATCTTTTTTTTTTTTTTGATCGGTAATAGAAACTTATATTAGAAACCAGCGAGGTGCTGAAAATCATACACCGTCAAAAAAGAGACGAAACTACATAACTAAGAGCAACCAAAGAAAGGAAAAGACCAAAAAGTAAACATGGTATGGTCAATCCCTCCGCCTCGACAATCCCGGCTCAGATCCAGAAGTAGCAACTAGCAGGAGCGAGATCCCAAAGGCGTGGCTAGCTCCCGATTAGGGGCCCCACTACTATGGGCCCATCCTGCCATACAGTCCCTAACTTCCTTTATGATCATACCCACAGGACGCGATTTGTTAGAAAAAACTCTCTCATTCCGTGCCAACCATAAATTCCAGCAAACAACAAAAAACGCCACCTCCCAATGGACCCGAACCTAAACCTCCATGCATGTCGAAGACCAGGTGAGGATATGTTGGTGGAAGGCCTGTGGAATAACCCAGCTAAGCCCAAAAAAACCTAGAACCGTACCCCAGACCTTAGAGGCGATTTGACAGTGCATGAACAGATGCCCGACAGACTCTTCATCCTGCTGACACATCACACAAACATTTTCCAGCTCCATGCCCCGTCGGATGAGGTGATCAACCGTAGGAACTTTTCCCTTGCACAAAAGTCACGCTGAACCTCCCATCCTTGCTGCCCGCGCAAATCCGTTGGTCTTGCTGAAGAGTATCAGGCCGTGAGGTGTAAATCGTAGACATGAGGCTGGTGAAAGAGGCGATCTCTTCACCCCTAAGGGACCGGCGGGTGGTTACCTCCCAAATCCGACCTCCACTGGTATCGAACGTGAATTGACTTATTGTCCCCACCTGGTTGGTAGCTATAGCATGGATATCAGGGAAGAGAGTTTTAAGGTTGACCTCACCAGCCCAAACATCCTCCCAAAAACTTATATGAGAACCACTTCCCCACTTATATCTGACCCTTTTGCTGTAATTTGCCCATGTACCACTGACCCCCTTCCACCAAGCCGACATCCCTCGATGTGGGGTGGTATTGATCCCCCACCCCCCCTAGAAACCCCGTACTTATCAGCCAACACCTTCTGCCACAGGCTCTCTCTTTCACTCTCCAGACCAGCACGCCATAATCATTTGCCCAGGAGAGCAATATTGGTATCTTTCAGGTTTCTAATACCCAAGCCACCGCAAGACCGACGGAGCCGGCAGGTATCCCAATTCACCAGATGTAATCGCCTTCCCAGTCCCGAACCCTCCCAGAGGAAGTTTCATTGGATCTGCTCAAGCCGATAGACAACCCCTGTCGAGCAGCAGAAAGCAGACATGAAGAAGAGGGCTATGCTAGACAATACAGCTTTAACCAACAACAGTCGGCCCCCACTACTCAGTAATTTGCCTTTCCAAGTAGATAACCTTCTTTCAAACTGCTGAATGACCGGTTCCCACGCACGCCTCGAGAGCTTTCTAATGCCTAAAGGCATCCCCAGATACTTGATAGGAAGCGCCTCAATGTCGCAGTTGACGGTAGCCGCAAGGTCTTCCAGCTGCTGAGCCCGTGCACCAATTCCAGCAATCGACGATTTTTGGAGATTGACGCATTGCCCAGAGACAGCCTCGTAAACAGCCAAAATATCAGTCAAATTTGAAAACTCGTGGACCTCTCTGCAAGACCAAACAGGATAGTGTCGTCGGCGTATTGAAGGTGTGAGATAGTCCGGCCATGCGCGCCCACCATGACTCCAGAGATGCAATGAATCTGACGTGCCCGTTCGATAAGAGCAGCCAAGGCTTCACCCACCATGATGAAAAGGAAAGGGGATAGAGGGTCTCCCTGTCGAAGACCCCTAGTGCTTTTGAAATACCCAGCCGGAGTCCCATTTATAAGAATCGAGAACCAGACCGAAGATAAACAAGCCCGTATCCATTTCCTCCAGGTCAATCCAAATCCAAATCTACCGAGCATATAGTGAAGACAGCCTCAGTGGACGCGGTCATAGGCTTTCTCCATATCGACTTTCCATAGAGCAGTGGGCCGACGTGAAAGGTGGGCAGAATGGATAACCTCTTTCGCGACTGCCACAAGATCGATAAGTTGCCTGCCCTGCACGAACGCTCCTTGATTATCCGAAATAATCTTCCCCATAATCGGTTTCAATCGGTTGGCAAGCACTTTAGCGATAATTTTATACAAGCAATTGAGTAGACTGATGGGTCTGTAATCCGATAAGTTCTCAGCTCCATTAATCTTAGGAATCAGCGTTATAAAGGTAGAATTCAGACAGCGACCAATGTCCCCGTCGCTATGAAACTTGTGGAAGATCTCCATCAGCTCCGATTTCAGCAGCTGCCAAAAAGCCCGGTAGAACTCCAGCGAGAACCCATCCGGACCAGGTGATTTATTTTTCCTGCCAAACTTGATAGCCCTCCACACCTCGTCCTCGGTAAATTGCTTCTCCATCTCAGCACTTTCCGACACCGAAATGGACTTGAACGGGAGCCCATCCAACTCCGGCCTGACCAAACCATCATCCGTATAGAGGTCGTGATAATACTTCACAATATTAGGCTTAGCCTGATCCACCGAATTGTACTCCACCCCATCTATCACAATTCTGCCCATATAATTAGTCTTATTTCTAGCATTTGCCACCGCATGAAAGTATTTAGTGTTCAGGTCCCCTTCCTTGAGCCATCGGACCTTAGATTTTTGTCTCCACATCATCTCCTCCGCTCTACATTTATCATCGAGCTCCTGCTTCATGGCCACCCTTTCCCTACGCTCCCCATCAGACAAAGGCCTCTCCTCCTCCATGTTGTCAATCTCATGAAGACGGGATAGGAGTTCATCTTTCGCGACCTGTACCTGGCCATACACATCCCTATTCCACACTTTGATACGGGTTTTTAAGTGCTGAAGTTTAGAGGTAAACCGAAATATGGCAGACCCAATCGGCTCCAGCTCTGTCCACCACTCTGCGACAAGCTCCTTGAAATTGTCTTCTAACAGCCACATGTTTTCGAAGCGGAAAGGCACCGGCCCTTTCCCCCTATTCTCGCAATATAATAGAATTTGCCGATGATCCGACACAACCCTCGCTTGGGCCTCCGCAGTTGCAGCCGGGAATAGCATCATCCACTCCGTGGAACAAAGAAACCGGTCGAGACGGCTAAGGGAAGGAACTTCCTGAAGATTGGACCATTAGTTGATAAGACTCATTACTTTTCTTAAAAGGTATAGGGAAAATGGATTTGTGGATGCTCAAACTAAAGTTAAGGAAGTTGTAACTGCGATGCAGATCGAACCAGTCTTTCGTGAAAAACGTATCATTCATAGAATGAAAATTTTGATGAGAATGTAAGTGAAGAAGTGACACAATCAGCTGAAGAATCTTTCAAAGTTAATTATATCATATATGTTGTTGATCAATGACTTTCTTTATTTGAGCATAGGTTTGAGATATTTCAAATATTTGAGCAAAATTATGAGTTTTTGTTTGATTTGAAGAAGTTAAACTCTGTCGACGATGAATGTTTGAAGCATGATTCAAAACTTCGGCCTAAATGTCCGAAATTTCGGTTTCAATCCCCACAGAAACGAAAAGTCAAAATTTCGGTTTTTCTGTATGGAGTTGAAAATCCGGAATTTTGATCCTTGGTTTGAAGACTCACTGTGTCAATCTTGAAGATTTTCTGAAATATGACAGGAATTGTGATATTGATGATAGAGATTTATTTTATAATTGAAAGACTTAACAGAAGTTTTTCCAAAATAAACAAAAACACCGATTGAAGTGTTGAATCATTTGAAACTAATGCATGGAGTGCTTATAGGATATTACTAACCATACCAGTTACAGTCGCCTCTGGAGAGAGAACCTTTTCAAAGTTGAAGTTGATCAAATCTTACCTTCGATTAACGATTTCACAAAAAAGATTGAACGAGTTACCTATGTTATCCAATGAAAATGATATGGCAGATGAGCTTGACCATGCAACTTTAATTATTGACTTTGCGGCTAAAAATTCGAGAAGAATAATATTTAAATGATACGCTATTATTGATGGTTCTATTACTGAGGATGATATTTTTTCGGTAATTAGATAAAATATATAATAATATTTTTAGATTTATTTTATATTTTACTGGGATTTATAAAGTTAACATTTTTTCCTTTTGGAATGCAAAATAAGTCATAGTTATTGTTTTAGTAATTGATGGAAATAGTGATATTGGTTGGGTTACTCCTTAATCAGTGTTTTGTTTATTTGTTTGATATATTTGTAAGGTTGATAGGAGGTTTGAGGTGAGCCAATTGAAAACTCTCTTTGTAGATTGATTGTTATAGTATGGTTGTAGGTTTTAGCTTATGAGAAACTAAGGTCCTCGACCTAATATTTTACATGCAATTTTTTTTTTGTCAATATGTAACAGGACCCCATTTTAAGAACTCGCCTAAGGCCCCCCAAAATCTCAGGGCCGACCTTGGACAACCTGTGTAAAATAGTCGGCTTATACTCTATACTCTTTTTGCAAATTCCACTATCTTACCATGGTGTTGTAAGTCTCTCTTCCTTTCTTATATATCTTTTGGTTTCTAATATGTTTATAGAATCTATTAATATTTGTAGGTATTATCTTTCTTTCTCATCATAACTTATTGTATCATCTTTTATGTTGTACCACTTTAAGTAGCTATCCAAAACATGCTTTGTAAGTAGCTATCCAGAACACAATTTTAAGTAGCAAACCAAAACACGCCATTATATATATGCATACTATGTTATTTAACAAGGCATCAACCGTAATATTTATATAAATAACCTAGAAGAAAGATTGAACATAGACACGATACATAAGGTAATGCCTGTGTCATATTCCAAAAATCTAAGGGTTTCCATTCACAATTAATAACAATGATGTTAAGCTTATGAGATGAACATTGTTACTTTATGATAGATTTCCTTTTTGTATCTGTTATTATTATAGTCATCATTCATTGCTTGAACCTTATAAAGAAGGAAGTAAACATATACTAAAATTTACAAGGTAATATATAAAGTATACTAAAACTCACAACATAAAGAAATTATATGAAAAAGCAACTCAAGAGGGTGGGTGACAACCGCCAACCATGTTGCTCCTACTTATTCCTTAATGCTCAATTTTCCTTTTCTCATGTGTAGGTAGAATCAATTTTACTTCTTACAAAGGTCTGATATGTTTGATACGCTTAAGGTAACAGCTACAGACGTAATTTTGTGACTCAAGGCATTCCTAGTCATGGATAAAAGTAAGATATATTTGATATGCTTAAAGTACCAGCTGAAGGAATAACTTTGTGAGTCAAGGCATTCCATGATTTTGATAACTGATAAGATGTGTAACATAAAACCCAGCTCTATCAATACAGCCATTTATTCAAGCATTAGAGAATACCCAGTAATCGTCATTCAAAAATGGCTATATATATATATATATATATATATATATATATATATATATATATATATATATAGCTATTTGAGCACAGAGTAGCACCCAAACCATGCATGGGTGCCACGGCAACTTGCCCAAAGTTGATCAGGTACCATCTAAAAAGAAAAACTTAAAAAGGTGCTTTTCCACCATTGATTACGGGTCAGAGTTGCAACAAAATCAATGCACCATGTGTGGGTGGGGGTGGCAAGACACAAATTTTGACTTGTGATTAGAAGGGCAAAAAAGTCCACTAGAACCTTTTTTTTCTAAAACCCTAAGAGAACAGGTGAACCCAAGGGGAATGGGTGACATTGTGCGATTTGGGTGCCACAAGGAAGCCCAAGAGGACGGCCTCGTAGAGTTTGATCTCTACGACGTCGTCGCAAGGGTTCATTTTCACACACACACACATATATCTGTATATATATATATATATATATATATATATATATATATATATGTGTGTGTGTGTGTGTGTGTGTGTGTGTGTGTGTGTGTGAGAAAATGAGTGAGTAATGATCCTCTGATCAACGTTGACTGCGGCGATCTGAACGGTCTCACAACTCGAGTCTACTGATCATTTCCCATATATATATATAGGACAAGGGTAGCTGCCTGGGAGGTGTAGCATGTGAACGCTACACTAGTTACAAATATATTTGTGTGTGCGTGTAATCCCATGACTAAGTTACAAATATATATTCAAAAACCTCCACTTAAATATACAAGCATATACACACACACACACACACACACACACACACACACACACACACACACACATATGATTAAGTCATGGTCTTTTTCCTTTGGAGATTTCTCATGATCAAAATACCAATTTTCTGAAAGAAAGAAAGAAAGAAATCATTACTTTTTACTACTTTAGTAAACAATTCTACCACATTCATTGTGAAATAAATGTGATTAAATCGGGCCGCTTTCAATTACTTGCTACTTTTTACTTTGCTTTTACATTTTCCCTACTTTAGTATCTTTTTCTTATTTGTAATCTTTTTACTTTTACAACATTTTCTCCCATGCTTCACCAATTTTTCTGAATGTTGTCATCGCTGAAACATTCTCGAATTCCAAGTTGGTGACAATGCCTACAAGCATAATATCTGTGAGCAAGAAATATAAGTTCACCAATAATGTAATTTGTTCTTTAATAACACAGTTTACATCAAACAGATCCAATTCTACAAAATTGGCAATGGAAGTGGTAGAATTATTGGTTTGTGTTGTGTATAGTGTATATAGTCTTTGTGATGTATAAAGAGTATTATTGGGTGTGTAACTTTTTCCCACTTATGTAAAGCTAGTAGGGTCTCTCTTCCTAAGCTTCATCTTCCTTCTCTAAACCCTAATCCCCCAAACCCTAACTACTATATCCTCTACTTCACTTCTTGGTATTAGAGCCAAACTCAAGTTTACACTATAAAAAACTCTAAGCTAACAATTAAAGAGAAGAAAATACCCATCTAGAGTTTATTAGATAGAGGAAGGTGAGACATCATAAGGACTACATTCTCACTCATTAAGATTTGTTACAAGAGAGAGACCCATTATATAGAGGGCTAAAACGAGACCTATTACCTTTTTACCCAATGAGAGAACCCACTATATACACCTTTTATACAAGTGTATCCAGTGTTACTAACACATACTTTTTCATACATTACATCCCTAACACTCCCTCTCAAGTTGAGCATCATCAAGGCTCAACTTGCCAATGTTTAAAAAAAGAGATCCCAAACCATCTCCCATTACATTGATAGGGCAAAAACGAGGGACCATATGATCAATAAACAGTTATTTTTCCTAGTAGCAATAAAAGGCCAAAAGGCCAATAAAATAGCTACCTATAACAACAGCAATGAAGCCACTCTTGGAGGGACAGCAAGGAACTTAAGAGTATGGATTAAAGACAACATATACATACATACATTATCATAAAAAGAGGAAAAGAAGCCGCCAGCGTGCCGGTGGGGAGGTGGGGGGTGGGTGGGGGATTGTAGCATCCATTAGAGAGTGAGCAGCACAAAGAACATTAGTCTTCATATATCCTGAGGCAGCAGTAGCACCAGCAGCAACATCAGCACTATCACCTTTCAAACAAACAATTTTTTACAGACACCTACTATGCAATGTCCAACAGTGACCCATCATTAAGAAGTAGATATTACAACATCGGATTACCATCACCAAACTCGCCATATTGCTAACATGTTCTTGATCAATGCATTATATAAAAAAATCACCCCAATCTGTCGTACCAGAGATAAGCCTCAAACAAATGTGAATCAGCAGTCACAATGTGCAGCGGATTCTCGAGAACCCTGACAACACGAGATTTAACATATCTCTTTCAATACTCAATGAAATACAACAAACTGCGATTCAAACTGTTTCTTGATCAAAACTAATCCATATCCTTACCTTCTCACACACAACAGAATCTCAGGAAATCATGAATCTGGGCGATATTTGACCAAACATAAAGAAAAACATAGAATCCTCCATAATTCTTCCCCAAATTAGATGAGACCACCACCTTTTGAAAGAACAAGAAAAACTGATCAAGACAAAACAAGCGATGAGTTTCAGACCTCATATTATCAGATCTGCTCTGAAAACAATGAAACCAGAATCCTCCAAAGATCTATTCGAAAACCCTTTTTACAGTGCTCGATCGAACATTTTATAAAAAATGATCAACAACGAAAACCAATTCAGATCATGTGCTCTTTTGTTCTATTGTCAAAATTTTGTTCTATTGTCAAAATTTGACGTACTGACATTAGCATGTCTTCAGCATCAACAATGAACTTAGATGGGCTCGGAGCTAATGGAGAAAGACAAGAACCACAACAAGGAGACCTAAGGTTCCCGTTTTGATGCATGAAGATCTGACAGGGCGGCAAGGTGCAAAGCATATGTCAGATGGAACTTAAACAAGATGCGGGGAATCAAACCACTCTGATACCACGTAGAAAACTCAGTTCATAACTGAAGAGAAGAAAATATCCATCTAGGGTTTATTATAGAGAGAGAGAGAGAGAACGAAGGAGGGAAGAGAGAGACACTATAAGGACTATATTGTTGTTCAATAAGGTGATGTGTTTCTAGAGAGATGCCCTTACATAGAGGGGTACAAAGAGACCTACTACACTTCTACCCAATGTGGGGCTAAAACCCACTATGCACACCTCTCATACTAGTGTATCCAGTGTTACTAACACATATTATTCCATACATTACATCTTTAACATACACTTCACACAAATGAGTTACCATGTGACATAATGCATATGATTGTCTTTAGTAAAACAGAAAAGTAGCATATAATCAACAAGCTGAAGTAAGGAATAATTGCAGCAAAACTTACAACTGAACAAACCCAAAGCCACGGTGTAAATCTGAGCCTGTACAAACAAAACCATGAAAACAGATAAGAAAAAACTGCATAAGTACTGTCAGAACTAGTGCATAGATTTCCACCACTTTCGAACTTAAGGAGACAAGTCAGCATTATTCATGTTTACAAATCACTAAACAATGCAAGGACACTATTAAATCAGTTTGGAAACTAGAAAAAAGGTAATTACAAAAACAGTGAATCCAATCCAACAGGAACAATTTCAGTGACCATGGGAAGTACATATGTCATTAGAAATCTTGTAAAAGTTCACCCAGAAAACCACTCAAAAGAGAACCCAATGAGAGAGACAATCAAATCCTGTAGGAAAACCAATGAGCTGAGCTAACATTAGCCATAGATAATTTGACCATAATACTGTTTTTAAGGAGATATCCCTTCCAATAGCGTGCGTATCATTGAAGAACTTCCTTTAAAGCTTAAAGTATTAAATCTGTTTATTGTGCAGATTCATTCCCTATGTAAACAAAGAAGCGACCGATAATCAAAATGTCCCCCACAAAATCACTTGACATTACTGAATTTGCATATTCTAACAAGTACAATAATTTTCTCTTGCAACAGATTGAATTCAACCATCTGAAATTATGCAAAAGTTCACTCTCAAAACCACTCAAAAGTGGAGGTCAATGAGTTATTGTTGAACTTGTAGGAAAACTTATGATCTGAATAAATTCAACATAGATAGTTTACTCAAACTAATGACTTTGACAAGGAATTCCTTCCAATAGAGCATGCATCATAAAATACACTTCCATGAAGCAAAGAACTAGATCAATTTAATTGTGCAGACTCACTCTCAAAGTAAAAGGCAGAGTAACCAAGAATCAAGATGTAACACCCACATCATCGGATGACCTGAATCAATGAGCTAGAGACCACTAACACATAAACACGTGTTAATGTATGTTATGGAATATGGGTGGCAAAATAGTGAATATAAGGGTCTTTAAGGTCTTACAATTAGAAGCATGTAATTTTTAATTAGGTTTAAAATTTAGTTATTTAAACATGAGCATCCTAGCCCGTGTTTCATTTGACCCAAATTTGACTCCATCTCCACCATTGGATAAGGAGACTTGGAGAATTCCATGGACCTCCATGTTAACCAACAATTATTAAAGGTCAACAACTGAGGGCCTTTGATTGACTTGGACCCATTAACTAAGCCCATTGAGCCATTGGATTAGTCCAACATGGATCAAGGGGCAACCACTAGATACCTTTGGACCATCACAGCACATAGGGACATAGGTGGACCAAAATCCACCCTTGAACATATGTAGGGCCACAAGGGGAGGTATCCAATCCAACATGGATCAAGGGGCAACCACTAGATACCATAGACTTTGGACCATCACAGCACATAGGTGGACCAAAGTCCACCCTTGAACATATGTAGGGCCAGAAGGGGAGGTCAAAATGGGTCAACCCACAGGGGCGCCCAGTACTTTTTCCCTTTTCTCATGCCATGTGGTACGAGAGAGGAACTTGGGAAGAGTAGAGAGGACACTTGTCCATTGTGTCCCATCTCTTCTCCATAAAACACACACTCTCTCATTCATTCACATGCCCAACTCTCTCTCTCTCTCTCTCTCTCTCTCTCTCTCTCTCTCTCTCAAGCTTCTTCTGCCCAATGTTACCTGGACACGTGGCACGGGTGCCAAGTGTCACGGTGCCAATAGATGTTTGACATGTCAATTTTTTAAAATTCCAATACAACGGTACGACCTTAAGAACAATAAAATAAATAAATTGTACATAGGGAAAAATTGAAGGAAAATCTTAGAGAACCAATTTAGATATGTAATGAAAAGATTCATAGTATATGTCGTGAACCTAAATAAAAGTATATTATAATATAAAATCGTTTTCAACAACCCAAACCTTTGTTTTAGTAGTTACTAAACTTTACACATCTTTCTTCTAAAACAAAGTTCATTTTATCGTTGTCAAAACGATGAGCATTTTAATAGAAATATGTGGTTCATATATGTTTAGAAGTTTCGTGCTGCTTGAGGAGCGTCCAAGTATCGGCACGTGTGCCAAGTGCCACCAAGCATCGGCATGGCAAAAATCCCAAAAGTAGAAGTGCCATAGTAGCATTGCTTCTACCTCTAGCTTAAAAAACTCCATTAATGGAGATTTGAGCTTTAGAATTTTCACACCTTTCCCGAAAAATTTAGTGTAAGCCTTAGTTATTGAGGGTGGTGATCAACATATATTGATCCCAGCCCCTTCTAAGTTCCATCATAAGTGAAGCTTGGATTACCTTGAAGATAGCTAAGGTAGAGTTCTGAACTCTTGAAATTTCTTGTATTTTGTTCATATTTTGATAAAAAAAATATAGGGTATATCATGTTAGATTTTTTTAAATTCCTGTAAAATGGTTTTAAAATTTTCATGTATGTACCCATGTTGGGTGCATGAGGTGTTAGAAGTCATGCATGATCTCTAAGCTTTAGAGATTTTAAGAAAGCCTAGGATTTTTCCTTGTATGAAGAAATCTATCCATGCATGCCATTTTTTTATTGGTTTTAACATGATGTATGGATCATTTGTGATGCATGGTATGTTTTATGATGTGATTACATAATAAATTCTCTATTTTATACTAATTTTATCATAGCTGCATGTGTAGGACTTAGTCAAAATCTGAAATTTTGGTTTTTTGATGTCCTTGCTAGTATGATCATGAAAATATTTGTTTTTATTACATGAGGAATGTTAGGAATGATGGCATGATGTTAGAAATATATGATTTTGATGGTATTAGATCTGGCATGCGATGGAATTAGTGATAGATGCTTGATTTCTGAAATTTCAGAAAACAGATTTTTAGGGTCACTTAAGTGTGTCATTTCATGCAAAAATAATTCAAAATAAGTTCTACAAAAAATCACATATGTAGATTAGGAGATCAGTGGCATGCAAGTAAAATTTTAGCTTAAAATTCTAAGTAGAAAAGCCTACACAAATTAGGGAATAGGCCTCCGTGTTGCAGCCTTCACAGCTGAACAGATTTCAGGACAGACACCTGCCCTGAAATCCGAGAATGGTGGTCAATCCGTAGACTTTTCAGTGATAGTGTAATAAGAGAAGTTGTAGCGGACTTCTCAAGCTTTCCATCAAGATATAGTACACAAAATTCCACTCAGTAGATCAAAAATTATGATCAAATTACAGAGGCTGACCAGAACACTGCAGTGTAAAAGCTGCAGAATTCTGGGTCATCTTGCATAACACGCCTTGATCAACCTAGGGCTGATCTTGGACTGATTCCACCTCTTGAATGTAACTCAGTGAGTCACATTTCACTGAGAATTGGAAGCACTCAAAAATTCATATCCCTGAATAAGTTATGAATTTTTTAATGCATAGAGGTCAGAACTGGAAATTTATGCCTTAAGCACATTCCACTTAAAAGGTCAAAGTTTGACCTGAGACTTCGCACAAGGGTAGACCTGCACATAGGTAAACTGATTTAAGACCAAATGAAGTCATCCTAAAGCTTTGGTGTATTTCCACTAATGCCCGAGTCAAATTTTAACCCGCACTAAGGTCAAACTTGGCCAAACCAGAAGATTGGCTAAACTAAGCATAGAACTAGGAGTCAGGACCCGATATTTTGATTGGTAAATGACCTGATTAAGTTTATGAAAATATTCAAGATACAGGTTTTGTTACTTGGACGAAATCCATTTGGTTGACTTTGACCATGAAAAATCTTGGCAGTACTAGTTGCACACTCAAGAAGGGGTTATGTGCACACCCCAAGTGATTATTGGAGCCCCGTTGATTGAATGGGATTTGAAACCCTAAATTACCCCTAGGATGAGACTTTAGAAGTATTTATGATAGATTACACACTTGTGGGATCATGGGTTGGTCCCAATGTCTAGAAATGACAATTCCATTAGAATTACTAATGGCACCCCAGGTGCCTTAATAACCCGAATTGCGAGGCCTCTCGCAAAGCGAACCTGAGATTAGATTCTCGTAAGTTGACATCCATAAGAACCCAGTGAAATTACTTGGTTAGACCGTACTAACCCTACTATTGCACGTATGAGTCACCTGAGTAACTCATTTAGAAGACCAAGGAACTGGTCTACCTTTTGAACCCCAATACTGAAAGGGGTCAGCTAGATAAGGCATTATGAACCCTTGAACTTGTAAAATTGACATTAATATTAGCATGAATATGAAAGCTAGTCCTTCATATAATTGAATCCATAAATAAAGCTGTGACTCTATGGAGTGATTTGAACACTTTTGGATTAGAGATGTGTTCAATTGAACTCTAACCTATCTTAAACGTTGAATTTGAACTTGATTGAAATCACCGGTCAAATCTATTGATAGATTAGGAGACTCTATGATAAAGAACATATCTTCATCACTCATGGAGCTGACTGTGACCCGAACCCTATTGTTGTAGATGTCACCAGCACACATGTGGATGGACCACATGTTCAGGAAAACTGGATTTCCTTTCTTTTGTGTTTTGTTAAAGGATCTTTTGTTAAGCCAGCCTTTATGAATTGTTTGAAAAGTTTACTAGTTTTTGGGGTAATGTAATTATTGTACATATTGGTAATTGTTTTTGTTTTATGATATCTTCAATTATACACAATACTGAAACGGGATGAGAACTACGAGAAGGATGCCCACTGTTGCTAGGGATTTTCGGGGGGGGGGGGGGGGGGGGGGGGGGGAGGTCTTTCGTTTGTCTTTGTGTGTGTTGTTTTCCTTTTGGCCTATTAGGTGTCTCAAGCCTGGTGTTTGCGCTAGTCCTTTGGATCAAAAAAATGGGAACCAATCCATAGCAGATGCTTGCTCTGTAGGACGGGCTTGGAATCGGCTGAGCATAGCCTCTTACACTGCCCTGGCTCTACTCTGCTTTGGGGTACGATACATAAGGATTTTCAACATTATTTGGGTGCACAACATGCTCGAGCAGTGGGAGGGGGTGGTGCAGTTCTCTTATGTGAAAGGGGATGTGTGGAGATCGCGGTCTACATGGTGCTCTGGGCTATTTGGCTGGAGAGGAACTGTAGGGTCTTCAGGAAGGCCTGTAAGCATTATATATACGTCATCAAAACGGGCAGAGGCTAGCTCATCAGTTGGATTAATACGAGGCACACGAAAGCGACATGGGGGATCTGGTTTTCCTTGTTGAATGGGGCAACTTGCTTTCTCCACCTTAGCTATCCTTCTCTCGCTGCGAGGATGGGTGTCCTGGGTGGTCTACACTGTCGTGGCATCCGGGGGATGAGCGAGTAAGATTTTTTCGGGTTTCTTTGCTCTAGGGTAGTGTCTCACTACCCATCCAGGTATGTAATCTTCTTCTTTTTCGTTTTTAATATATTTCCTTTGTTACCGATCAAAAACATAAATAAATAATAATAGAACCACGGGAATAAAGAAAATCTTGCTTTAATTCATATGGTTGGTTACTCATAAACAAATAATAAAACCATAGAAGGAGAGAAGAGGGACACACTAAAGGTGATTTATGTTATAAGAGAGCAGCCCTTTTTATATAGAGAGCTGCAGAGAGACTGATCACATTTCTACACAATGTGGGACTAAAATCCAGTATGCACACCTCTCATATTAGTGTATCCAGTGTTACTAACACTTATTTCACCATGCATTACATCTCTAATACACCCCATCAAGTTGAGCATCATCAATGCTCAACTTGCCAATGGTAGAAGACAGATCCCCTGAACTATCACCCCCTTACATCAACAGGGGAAAAAAGGGGGACCATAAGGTCAATAAAGAGCTGTTTTCCTAGTTAAAGTAGAAGGCCATAAAGGCTTACGCTAAGCATTATATACTGCATATAACAGCAGCAACGAAGCCACTCCTCACCGATGTAGGAGGAGTAGCAGGTAGTAAAAGAGTATGGCTTAAACATCGCATCTACAAGCATACAGCATTAAATGAATAGAAAAAGGGAATAGAGATGACAGCATCAACGAGTGAGTAGCACCATCACCAGTCTTCATGTATCTTGAGGCAGCAATTCCAGAGATCTTCACAAACATATGTCGCCTGCAGCAGTAACCCATTAATTCACAAGCAAAAAACTAGCCCGGACTTGGATTAAAACACCATCAATAGATAGTCCACTACATTTCACCAGAAACCACCCATATTAAGAAAAAAGTATGGACGCAGCAACAGCATGTGCCCATATAAATATGGCTTTATATATATATATATATATATATATATATATATATATATATATATATATATTATTGGATATGTTTGTTATGGGATGTGTTTTTTATGGGATATTTATATCCAAAATAATCGTTATTTTTTATAGGATATATTTAGCTTATTTTTTATGGGCTATATTTGTTATGGGATATGTTTTTTATGGGATATATTTAAATTAAAGTCCCTATATCTGAGTTAATCTTTATTTTTTTCTTATACAGATTCAAGAATTTGAGATATAGAAATGGTTCACGAACTCGATCCTGCATGGGAGTATGGCACTCCTTTAGGGCCAAAGACGCTAAATGCAAAATGTCACTTCTGTAATAAAGAGTTAAAGGGTGGCGGTGTCAACAGACTTAAGGAACACTTAGCTGGCATACAAGATGACGTGCAGCCATGCACTAGTGTGCCCAAGGAAATTAGGGAGAAAGCAAAAAACAAATTATGACCACAAAGGGTAAGAGAGTAGAGATCGAGAAAAGGAAAAAAGAATCTATGAAAACTATATCGCAGTCTCACCATGGTACAATTCCAGTTGACTTGGACGATGATGATGATGAACGTGATGAAGAGAGTCAGCTTAGGAGGGTAATGTGGCAGAATTTGAACGAAATGAGAAGACAAAAAGATGCATATCGGAGATTCCGGTCTGGTTTGCATGGACAATCTACGACAGCAGCTGGGGGAGGGTCAGGTCATACCCAAACCTATGGAGACACAAGTTTACGCAGGTCATTTACTTTACGAGAGGGTGGTTTTGGTTCTGGTAGTGGTACACGTCCAGTAGAACTTATGGATCCATATTTGTAAAGATCAGAGAGGTCTAAGCAGTCGAAGCTAAGCACAACGTTGTTAAAGACCTGGGGAAAAAATTAGGTAAAGCAATAATGAAATTTATTATGTACAGCCATATTTCAACTCACGTGGTCGAATCACCGTACTTTAAGACCATGTTGGACACTAGTGCCGAGGCATGGCCTGATGTAAAAAATTCAATCGCTTATGAGATAGTTGGGCCGTATTTAGATGATGAAGTGGCCGAGGTAAAGGAGTACGTAAAGAGCTTCGAGAAACTGTGGGATAAGAAAGGTTGCACAATTATGTGCGATGGTTAGACGGGCATTTACTAAGAAGACCCTAACCAACTTCTTAGTGTACAGTGACCAAGGGACAATCTTCATGAAGTCTATTGATGCCTCAAATGTGGCAAAAGATGTCAACTATCTATTTGGATTGATAGATGAGGTTGTTCGATTGGTTGGGCCGCAACGAATCGTACAAATCATCACGGATAATGCAGCAAACTATAAAACAGTTGGCCACAAACTGATGCTGAAATACGAACACATCTACTGAACCCTGTGCGCAACACATTGTACTGACTTGATTCTCACCAACTTAAGGAAGATGGAAAGTATGCATGCAATTATACATACCTGTATAATATTAACCAGTTTCATCTATCAAAGTGCAAGCGTAGTTACCTTGATGAGAACATTCACAGACCAATGGGACAGTATGAGGCCTGTAGTCGCTCGGTTTGCCACCTACTTCGTTGCCCTTCAAAGTTTATATAAGTACAGGGCATGCTTGAAGAATCTGGTTGCATCTCAACAGTGGGAAAGTTACGAAGCCAGCCTTCCAAAGGCAAAACGGCCATTGGAAAACCAAGCATCTGATACTATTTTCAACTCCGCATTTTGGGACAATGTCGAGTACGTTGTCAATGTCGTTAAGCCGCTAGTGACCGTTGGAGCACTTTAATAATTTTTATTTTATTTTTTAAGGTCCCATTGCCTCTATAAAAGGATGGATTGGGTCCTCTACTCCTCACACAACTATTTTAGCTTTAACTTCCTCTTTAATCTCCTTTCTTTACTCCCAATCTCCTCCCATCTTTCCTATCTAGTTTTTTATTTTATTTTATGCTATGTAATTTTTTTTTAGTGAATTAAATTGTTATAAACTTAGTAATATTAGTGTTAAGTGTGTTATAAAGCCTCAAAGAAAAAGATTAAGGATAAAGATTCAAGAGTGAAGAAAGCTTATAGTTCTAATCTTCTATCAATCAAGTTTCAAAAGATTAAGGATCAAGTTTCAAAAATTTTAAATCTCTAATTTTCTTTTCCTAGTTCCTACTTTCTATCATCATTCACCAATTAATTATGTCTACATCTTCAACCCCAAATCATCTAAGACCTAAATCGCATGGTCCGGGTTTGAAATATGGACGGTATAAGAGTCCAACCGAGAAAGCAACCATAGTTTGTACCTTGTGTGATTATGAGAGCATGGGTGGCATAGGCCGTCATAAACAACATCTTGCTCATGCAAACGGAGCAAATGTTAGAGCTTGTAGAAAAACTACTCTGGAAATCCGAAAGGAAATAATGGAGAATATGGACAAGCGTTCTAGGAAAAAACATGATCAAGATGTTGTTTTAGAATGCTATATAGAAGGTGATCATGATGATTATGAAGATGATAGATGTAGATGATCATGAAGATGATAGATCTACACCATCAACGGCCCAAAGTAGACGACCTCTATAGCCACCATCGAAAAAAGCACGTGATCGTGGTACACTAGAAGGGTGGTGTCGACCGCATCCAGAGGATGTGGTTAATCAAAGGGAGGGCAAAGAACCCGCCCAAACAACACTAGAGAACCGATTTAAGGGTAAGGATAGATCCACCACAATCCAATATGTGGCTAAGTGGTTCTACCAAGCCGGCATTGCTTTCAATACCGTTAAGCTAAAGAGCTTCAAAGTGATGATTTGAGCTCTTGGGCAATTTGGGCCCGGACTTAAAGCCCCTTCCTACCATGAAATCCGGGAAACATGCCTCAAAGAAGAGGTGAGAGTGACCAACAATATATTAGCCAAATACAAGGATGCATGGAAAATATACGGTTGCACATTGATGGCCAATGGATGGACGGATAGAACTGGTCAGACATTGATCAACTTTTTGACAAATTGTCCTACCGGAACTATGTTCCTAAAATCGGTAGATGCATCGGCCCATTCTCACAAGGCCAAATATTTATTTACACTTTTGGATAAGACCATCAAGGAAATAGGACCCGAATACGTTGTCCAAGTTGTAACGAACAATGCGACATCCTACATAGCAACCGGTCGCCTCCTTATGGAGAAGTGACCGCAACTATATTGGACGCCATATGCGGCCCATTGTTTAGACCTAATCCTAAAGGATATAGGCAAACTACATATTAAAATAATTGTTAAAGCTAGGAGGATAGTTGTTTTTATGTACAAACATGCGCTTCTATTTCAAAGAATGCGCAAAGCAATAGGAGGTAATTTATTACGTCCCGCCGTGACCCGATTTGCAACCGCATTTTTAACTTTACAAAGCTTGTATGCGAAAAAAAATGAGCTTAGAAGTTTTATAAAATCAGCCAATTGGAACAATGGACCTTGGTCAAAGAAAGTCGATGGTAAACAAGTTGCACAAACATTGCTCAAAAACAAATTTTGGACTAGTATTGCACAAACCCTACGTGACTCCCAACCAATCGTAGAGGTGTTGCGATTGGTGGATGGTGATAAGAAACCACTAATGGGATATATATACAGTTTTATGGAGGGTGCCCAAGAAAAAATAAAATCTAATAATCAATTCAAGCCAAGATTGTATCAACCAGTGTTTGATATAATCAACAAGAGGTGGGGAAGTCAAATGGCATCTCCACTATATTCGGCCGCCTTCATTCTTAATTCGGCGGTATACTTTGCACACCCGAATTGAGATGATGCGGATGCCACTCACATGGTTGGCTTTCTTGACTGCTTAGAAAGGATGGTCCCTGATAAAGGTGAACAAGATAGAATAAGACATCAGTTTGACCGTTACAAGAAGGTGGAAGGATTTTTTGGAAGGGACATAGTTATCCGACGTAAAACTACAAAAATTCCAAGTATAAACTTTAAAAGTCTCTAAAGTTCAAAATAATTAATGTATTTTATTTCTACTCTAGTAGTTCTAACTTCTAATAATTCTCTTTAATCTACAGCCGACTGGTGGACAGCTTATGGGGTAAATCCGATAACAAAGGATCCCATTTTGAAAAAACTGGCCATTAGGATACTTGACCTTACTTGTGTCGCTTCCAAATGTGAGCAGAATTGGAATTCTTTTGAGATGGTAATTGAAGTCTTAAACAATTAAAGTCAATTCATGAATATTTTAATTATATGGCAAGGTTTTAATAGTCCTACTCCTCGTATTTAACAGATCTACACAAAGAAAATGAACCGACTTGAGCAAGAGAAGCTCAATGACTTGGTGTTCGTGCAGTACAATCAAAAATTGCATGAACGATTTCTTGCAAGGCGAGAGAAACCGGGGTTCTATGATCCCATCTGTGTGGATGATGTGCCTGCTGACCATCCATGGATGGTTGATTCTCCAGATGAGTCTGTCTTTATGGGAAAGATTTGACATGGGCCCAAGTTGAAGCAGCGGCTCTTGGCCCGGCACCCACTGATAGGAGGCAAACTATTGGTGGAGGTAGTAGCAGCCAAGGCATGCATATTGATGAAGAAGATGAAATAATAGAAGAAGATGATAGACAACCAAATGATATAGATTCCATACTAGTGAGATTGGACGAAGACGAAACAAAGAAAGAAGAAGAGTATGTAGAAGAAGGAGATGATTCCGATGACGACGGCAATGCTAGTGATGATGATGATGATGGAGGAGATGTACCACACTGGGTTAAAAGTGAATGTGTAGAGTACATTGCTAGTACTCAATATCAAAATTAAAGTTATAATTTTGAATATTAGTATGTAAAACTTCTTTTTTAAATGCAAGAATATCTATTTTCCCTTCTAGAGACTTGAATACTTATTGTTAATTTTTTTTATTTTTTATTTAAGTATATCATGGCTTAAGCGATTAAGTGATTCGCTTAAGCGAAATTGAGCCAAATCGCTTAAGCCATTTGACAACATTGTTTGCGAGTTTATAGTCCATTAAATTTGATAGATCTACGTTATTCAATTCCCTGAATGGTGGATTAACTTTGGTGATGTGAAGGCCCCCAATTTAAGGAGGATAGCAATTCGAGGATAGCAATTCGAGTGTTAAGTCAAACTACATTTTCCTCTAATTGCGAGCGAAATTGGAGCACATTCTCTCTTATCCATACAAAGATGAGAAATAAACTAACCATAGAGAGATTGGAACATTTAGTCTACCGTCACTATGATAGGAGGTTAAGGGATAGAAACATCAAGAGAGCGAGTTGTGGTAAGAATATCTAATAAAACCAAACTTACTTTCAAAATGATCTAAAAATTTCAATTATAATATTTAATAAGACATATTAATTAATTTTGTGTTCATCTTATGTAGATGAGGAATATTTTAATCCGATCGAATTGGATTACATTTTCTCGGAAGATTGCCCTTTAAGAGAGTGGATTGGAGAGAGAGATGCTTCAGTTTTGGATAGTGAGGGCACGGAATGATTAGATCAAGCTAAAAGAGCCGCCGTAGACCAATCTTCACAATCTCATAGAAAGCGAAGGCTTCGTCGCCTAGGATCACCTCCTAAAAATGACGATGAGGGAGGTGGTGGTGATGATGGTACTAGGGGTGATGATGGTGGCGATGGAGGGCACACAGTAGGTGGGTGACACTTATAGTCGTGATGGAGGTACTTTCTTGGGCAATCTTCAGGTGGAGTTGCACAGTGGACTGATGATGACATGACTATGTATGACACTCCCACATTTAGACGCGAATGGTTTGAAGGAAGAGGACCATCAGAGTCCTACCAAACTCTAAATGAGCAAAACGTCATTAACTCTACAATTAGTAGCTTTGGTGGGTTTGGGTTTCAACCTACCGACCAATCTTACATCAACCCACAGTATCATCAGCCATGCAACCTAGGAAATGGGAGTTTCGTTTCACAGATATTTGGTGGATCGTATGCATACTACTATCCCCAACATGATCAACCACCGGAAGTATCTCAGCAAAGGGCATATGGCTATGAATAAGGACAATATTATAGGTCACGACAACCCAATGATGCTCGGAATGCTGGTTAAGAAGAAGAACCCGCCAAAAACTCTATGGCTTTGAGTAGTTGGCTTCTCGAGTTCAAGTAATGAAGTCCTATTTTGCCTACTTTATGTTCCAAATTTTATAATAAGACATGTTATTTTAAACAGTCGAAAATTAACCTCACTAGTTCAAATGTCTTCTAATAATGTGAAAGAGTTTTAAAAAACCAAAAAAATAAAGTTTGATCAAGTTCGGAGCATATTTACCGAAAATTTGATCAATTTACGGTTCGGGTGGTGAACGAAACTGAGATTTTGATCCATGGTCTGGATTCCTATATCAATATTTGATCAACTTTCCAAATTCTCATAGGTAGGAGTACAAAAGCGAGAAGCATTTGACAGGTTTGTGCTCAAATTTCTACACATCAGTCACTGTACAAAAAATCCCAGTCAACTGTTATATAATGGCATTTGCCACCAAAGATAATGAAATGAGTGAGTGTACTGTCAAACAAGGAAGATGGCAATGTCATGGCTGATGTTTCGTTGTCCCCTGGTGGAAAGGGTTACCTAAGTTTCTAGGTCCCTACCAAACTATGAACCTGTTCGCAATATGACTTGGGCCAGTTCAGGTCGACCATTTTGCTTGGTTTGGACTAACTGGCTTGCCCAGTTGTTTGTTTAGAGGATTTGAACTGCTTTTTTATCAATATATAAAGCCATAATATTAATTAAAATGAAATACAGTGGATCAAAAGCATGAAGCAAGTTGCTAAGCAGTAAA
This sequence comes from Chloranthus sessilifolius, assembly GCA_021018995.1. Lineage (NCBI taxonomy): Eukaryota > Viridiplantae > Streptophyta > Magnoliopsida > Chloranthales > Chloranthaceae > Chloranthus > Chloranthus sessilifolius. The sequence continues at coordinate 101,359,511 of CM037584.1, read as the reverse complement.
ACAAGGAAAACAACTAACGAGAAACAAGAGAAAAAGAATTAGAAATAGAAAAAGAGGTGGGACAGTGCATGCGAACATGGACACTCTCCGCCACCCATAAAAACAGAAACGGAATCCTGATGTGGAATGCAACCTCCCATGTGAAGAATTTGCTTCTAAGACGAGCCGCCACCATCCACATAGATGCCCAATGTTGATCGTGTAGTGGCTTCCTGATGTGGAATGAATAGGACTTTACAGTGAAGCTTCCATTTTTTCTCCCATAACAAAATTCTCATGTCTTGCTGATTTATCTGTCTTCACCTTGCCCAATTCATCAAGCATCTCCATAAACTCCATCTCTTCCCCCCTCTTAAATTCCTTCAGAGTTGAATATCTCTTAATGATTCATTTCGATCTCTCTCCCAAACCTCCTCTACCTTTGGATTTGAACCTTTAAATATTTTGAATAGCATTATACCTAACCAACAATTCATCAAGTATTCCCTTGTTTAAAAAATTAAAGTTGTTTTAAATATAATGATTTTATTAAAAAAAACCTCCTACCCCTAACGAACTGGATTCCTTGGCAGAAACAAACCATGAATCCATATTAGAATGTAACGAGCCAGCAAGCAAGGTAACATTGGTGAACCCACAAAGCAATATCTGATAGGGGACTCCTGTGAGGACGGTGGTCTGATGCAATGGGGCCAACTACAATTTTGTTCAACAGGCTAGATGTTACTGAAATTTAAATGTCAGAATGATTGTATCCTCTGCCAGAGCTGCATTACATAAGTACCAGGTGGCAAGGAGAAATAGTATGACGTGGGTTGATGAAAGATATTACCATAGCTTACAAAGTCACAATTGCTGCATAAAAACTGTACCGCGAAATACATCTCAGTGATGGACATAGCGTGGATGTAATTTCGGACATTGTGGGAGACAAAAAAAAGAAACCCGCTCAATGACAGAAGTGAAGGAAAAAACGTATATAGCATTGTCTTGGTCGATCCCAGTGGACTGATCCAACATGAAAAAGACAACCAAGTTGCCTACTGTTTAGGAACTTTATATCGAGTATTTGCACATGGTCATAGCAGTGGACACTGTTTTGGAAAATATTGGTTTCTCATAGCAGTAGTGAACGAAAATAACCAAAAGAAGAGAGAGAGAGAGAGAGAGAGAGATGGATGCCAACTAATTAGTAGGGGTCCAAGCTTTTTGTACTGAAAATCGAAACCGACAAAAAAAACAGTCCGCCGAACCGGAACGAAACCAATCCAAAACTGAACCCAATTCCCATTCAATTCAGTTTTGGGTGGCTGAAACCGAACACCAGTTGGATATGTTTAGAAAACCGACCTAAAATCGAAAAAACCCTGAAAGAAAAAACAGAAAACAGGGAAAAAATGAAATTAAAAAAAAAAACCGAACTGATTTTTTTTATTAGATTTTTGAAATTGAAAGGAACTGAAACCGAATCCGATTTTGTTTAGGTTCAGTTTCGGTTCAGGCTGGACCTGGAAATTTTCGGTTTCGGTTCAATTCAGTTAATCAAATCTGCACCTCTAATAATTAGCTTAATCTATTAACTCAATTCTCCAATTACAAAAGCAATAAAATTCAATTGGCATATCACATAACCATCCAAAACATCTGACTCTTAAATAGACATCAAACATCAATCACAGCCAAGTCATCAATAAAGATAGTTAAGCGGTAACTTATCAACAATTTCAGATTAGAAATAATATAAACCTCTAATAAGATGAAACAAAAATCCCATAATCAAAATATATAATTGATCAATGGGTCTATGAATCTTTAAAAGCATATGGCGGTGCAGTGCTTACCCTTTTGTGTGACCATAAAGCAGCGCCTAACGGGACCTACCTCGCTAAATGCTGCTTCTAGCTGCATTTTAGAGAGAGAGAGAATTATGGGAAGCGTAGATAGAGTTGATATGAAGCAAGGGGGAGGAGAGAGAAAGTGAGAAGTTATAAATACCTGGGAAGATGAAAAAGAAAAGGGCAAGTTGCTAACAAATATGGTTGACGGGGAGTGTTCACTGTCTCCTCTCTGCTTCATCATCCCTCCCTCCTCCTGCATCCTTTTCCTTTTCCCCATCTCACCCCGCTATTCAGAGATTCAAAATGTTCAGCAAGAAGTAAAAACTAGTTGATGAAGAATGATGGGTTGCTGATTGCAAATAAAGCTATTAAACTAATAAACTCAAAATAAGAAGTATATATATTAACACAGAGCTTTGGAGGTTCGCCGGACGTTGCAGCTTCGTCGGATCTCGGAGATTCGTTGAGGATTCCTAAAGATATTAAAAACAAAACTTTGAAGAAGAAGAATACGGCAGATTAAACCTGTGTGCGTTCGCTGGATCTCCGGATCACCGGACGGAACGACGGCGGAAGGTGAGTTTAGGGTTCGAGATCACCGACGGGACGGCAGAGGGGTATTTAGGGTTTCTTGAAACAGAATCTCTCTCGGTAGAAGATAAAAAGGGAGAATTAGGGTTTTCTTTAGTTCTTTCTGTGTATCGGCTCTTTGGTATGGGGCAGAGCACTATAGTCTCGTGCGTTTGGTTTGAGCTACTCTTTTAACTCTTTTTGTTTTTCTCTTTCAACAGGCTCTTTGGTAAGCGGCTGTTGTTTGCCTCCAAAGAGCAATTCCAAACACAACCTAACTTTTAAGATAGGAGCGGGTTGCATCTTCCAGATTTTATTTTAGAGTGTAGAGTGCAAGTACGGAAATTCACCAAAATTCGCTGATAATTACAGAAATTTCCGTAGAAGAACATTTCACCGGCGAAATTTGTCACCATGCTTGTGACAAGTTTTTATTCACCTGGAGAACTCGCTCATGCTTTTAATCCTTCCTACTCGTAGGTGATAAGCTAAATTTGCCCCCATATGCATACCACTTAAATAATATTTGTAACACTTATCCCTCATAATCTCTCTCATTCAACTATTTCTGAGACTTGAAGAGACCTGACTGCAACAGGCGATAGCCTGAGGCTGGGTCCTTCAAAAAATATTAAATATCCACCTACGGCCTGAAGAGAAAAGGTTACACCAATAGGACCTCATTTAAATAGATAAGTGTAATAGCAATTTATTGAGCCACACCCCTCCATCTTAAACCTCACATGAAGAACCAAAATGACTTGTGACTGATCTTGACCCGAGATTTGGCTCGAATTAGGATTGGGCCAGGGTGATGATGTGGATATCATCATCAATGGAGTGGATCTTGATGATCATCAAAGTAGTAACCAATAAACTCAACCAAACTTAGACCTCAAGATCCAAGGGAGCAAAAAGAATACATACACCTTCCTAAGTGTCTGAGCTTAGCCTGGAACAATGATAATAGTGGTAAATAAAAAAGAACTCCAAAGGCATTTGTAAAATAATTTCCTAATTTCTAAATTAGAAATTAAAATTAAAAGAAATACCTTTTTCTAACAAATCCTAGCCTTAATCTAGTGGACCAATATGGACCGCATCTAAGACTATTGATCTCACCTTGAGGAAATATAAGGTGATAGATCAAGGAAACTCCATGCACCACAAGATTCACATAAATTGAGGGCACCAAGGGAGACAAAAGCTAAGATGAAGACCCAAAGTGTGGTGGAGAGTGAACCTAAGTGGGCCCCACTCTCCCATGCGCATGAAGAAAGAGTCCTCAAAGTTCCCACCAAGTGCAATGGCCTCATTAGAAACCCACTTAGCCCCTCCAAAATCCAACCAATCTCACTCCATTGTCGCCACCTTTTGATGTGGGGCATCAGTATGAGGAAGACGAGGCCAGAAACAGTGAGGCCTACATGGGGGCACTCATCAGCTCTAACCCACCACCACCCACATTCACCAACCTATAGGCAGCCCAACATGAATGGGGGCAGCCCATCAGGGGAACAACTGCAATATCACCATCCAGGGAGTCCGAGTTGCTAAGAGAGCAGATGGATAAAATTCAGAAATAACTGATGAAGATGGGAGGAACCGGATTCACACTACCGATTTCTCATATTTGTGTCTATTTGCCGAGGTGTCTTTTGTTGGTACGTACTTTTTCTAGGTCCCTTTCAAGTCCCAGAAGAAGTGATCTAATTCGATCCGAGTGGACTCTGGCTAAAAGCGATAGAATAATAAACTAAAGAATAATAAATACTGAAAGGAAAAGACGAATTTTAAATAGAGAGTACCTGGGTTGATGTGATCGTCAACTACAGATATTTATTGACGCTGCAACACGTCACTGATCATATGCGGAGATACGGGTTGAACTCTTTTACTAAACGTCGGGTCTACCAACTTCAGCAATTGCGGGTTGCCTAAGATCTAACTAGTTTGGTCTTCTGTTCCTAAGGGGACATATCTAAGAAAAGGGGGTTGTGGCTCGCTATGCTTGGGAGGATCGGCCCCGTTCCCAGGTACCCTCCGTAAGCTACCTTGGACAAATCGTGGTGGCTGAGGCTATTTTAGAAATACTGAGAGAGGTTAGAGGCCTAATTGGCTCTAGGCTAAGAATTTTGGGCAGTGATTTTCTAAGGATCTAGGGTTAAGCACTTCCTCCTTCAATACTCCTTTGAGAGTCAAGGCTAGTAGGCTAGTCCCACTAGTTGACTACCTGGGACTCCTAGAGAAGAGTCTGTAATTCTAAAAGTTTAGAAAGCAGCTCAACCCTTTTATTTAGAAGTCTCGGAGAGAACCTCGAAGTTTCTAAAAGGGAGAAGCTTAAGAGGAGAGAAAAAACTAGTGAATGGGTGAGTTTGGTCGTGGGGTAGGGCGTTTTATAGGTATACGGACAATTGCGCGCATGTGGCCATATCCGCAATTAACCAATTGCGTGCAGGTAGTCTCGAGCATAATTGAATTGTGCGCATGGTTCACGGCGTTCAATTCGCTGAAGGTCGGTTGCCAACTGGAGGATGACCGGCTGACTAGCTCAATCGGTGTCCTAGTTTCAATATAAATGGAATTAATTACACGTATGAAACCATGCACGTAATCGAATTGCGCGCATGAAGCCATATGCGTAATTTGAGAGTTTGGACGGTTCAGGAAGACACAGTTTCAGTCCAACTTTGGACTGATTGTGCGTGTGTGTTATCACGTGCAATCGAATTATGCGCGTCAAGAGTTGCACCCAATTCAAAACCTAAGGCGGTGCACGAAAGGTTGTGCCCTAGTCCACTTGGACTAATTGCACACAGAGAGTCACACACGTAAACAGTCATTTCAGGTTAAGGATAGGCAGACAAGCAGACAAGTTAGGACATACAAGCATACATATTTACAAGTCACACAAGTAAACAGTCATTTCAGGTTAAGGATACGCAGGCAGGTAGGCAAGTTAGGACAGATAAGCATACATATTTATATGTAATATCATTTAAGTAAATATCATAACTTTTTCCTTTCCATTTATTTAAGATATTACATGTAAATAACGAAATACCCCCCCCCCCCATTTGGATTCACTAAAAATAGTCTCGGATAAAAAATTTCAAAGAATAAAAAGTCAACTTTCTAGTTCAAAGAACAAAATCTAATTTTTTACAATTTGGGCAATTTTCTAATTTTCAAATGGTAAGCCTTTTTGCGAAACTTTCAAGATTTTAAGACTCTTAGAGAGGATTGGTCCCTCTCCAAAAGTCATGAGCAAGGTCAAGGATTGACCGAACAGATTTGTATAATCCGAGAGGGTGAAAATGGGGTGTCTATAGATGCCTCTCTTCAGCGCATTCTTATGGAACAAGAATGCGTTGAAGAATTAGACACCCCCCTTTTCAGGTGTCTTCTCATTTCTTTGAGAAATCACAAGTGTGAACCGGGGAGCTAACATAAAATGCTTGACTTTATTATCTATCAGTGCAAGCTAAAGGGAAGCATTCGGGGGCCCAATTGTAGCTGTCGAGAGGTGTATCCTCATCTGTGAGTGCAAGTGGCATCCCGTCGCATATCGCGGCCTACTACATATTGTAGTCAAACAAGGGAAAATTGACACAAATGAGGTACCGGGGGCATCATACGAACATCTAGAAATAAGATCAAGTGATCAGATAATATGATATAATGTGATGGCGAAGGCTTTCGCAAGTCATGCCAGACCGGGCACGTCATTGCTCACACCAGTGATGCGTTGGGGGTCCCTTTCCAGTGGACATTTGTGATTTCTCAAAGTTGAGTATATTCGGTATCTGGTTTCCTAGGAGAAAAAATAGATTGGGGTGATGAGAAGTGAAACTTTGATAAATAGGAGTTTTTTTTTTAATTTTAGAGTTTTTCACTTAAAATCAATTTGGTGGTAATACTTTGGAAAATGTGGTTTTCGATATGTCGCTAAGCAAATCCATCAATACGGGATTTATGGACCCAACCTTTGTTTGGTTGTCAAGGTGATGTTCGATATGCTTGATACTCCGTCTAACCTTCTCATGAATACTGATGATTGTCTCTTATGGGAGGACTACAATGATTCACGGATTGGAAGAGACGGGTTTTGAAAATATTTGGCTTAATATTAGCTAACTACACTTTTATAGGGAATATCAAGTGGAGGGGGTAATACTTACCTGGTTTGTTACCTGTGTTTCAGGCGGAGTCGTCGCGTGATGGGATGTCAGAGAGTTTCCTTCCCTTTTCCGTTTCTGCCATGGTGGCAGGGGCTGATGGCTGTTGGCACGATGGGACCTTTGGGGAGGTCTGGGCTTATTGCCTGGTTCTTCGCGATAGGATATTGGTTGAGCTTCTTTTCTGGTTGCATGTTTGAGTAAGTTTTCGATGGGACTTGACGATTATGCGATGGGACATTCGGGAAGGTGTGATTTGTGATGGGACATTTAATGGTCCTCCCCTCTAGTTGCATGCAGTGACAACTTGTTTCGTTTCCGGTGTTAGTGATGGGATGGTCGGTTTGATGTCATGATGGGACAGTGATGGTTCATTTCTTTCTTTGGTAGATCTTGGGTTTTTATATGGTTGGAGTGAGTTGTGTGATTGTGTCATGAAGGGGTTGTGGATTTGGTCGGCAAGGGTTCGGGAGTCGTGTGATGGTGATTGTGTGTGAATTTTATTGCTATGGGACATGTCTTTGTGCCATGGGACTTTGGCAGTCCTTTCTCCAATCAATGTGCGGGGTCACACGATGGGATAAAGGAGTCTGGATCGGGTCTCATGATGGGACTTTGGGGGAATGGTTCCAATCGCGGTGAGGCATTATTTATGGGATAGTGAAGGAATGATTTGTCTTGTGGCTGCTTTGTTATCGTTCACTTTTATATCATGATGGGACAGGGGACGACAATTCATTTTCTAACCGTGGTGGGACAAGTTGTCATATGTGTCTGTGAGTGTGCGATGGGACTTTCATTATTTTAGCTTTTCGAGGTTCTAGTGGGCAAATTTTGTCATCTTGTTGGTTTTTTGTGTCACAGCGAAGGGAGGGGCAGATATCAGGGAGTGATTTGGTTGTGATGGGACTATGGGGGTGATTTTCTTTCTGGTGTAATCCTTGAACCAAGTTGGTTATCGGTTGAAGGTGTAGCATGGTTCAGGAATTATGCGCATTGGAGTTGGTGTTTAATTCAATTTCCCACTAGTGATGCTGCGGGTGGTTGGAGTGTCAGCAAGTTGCTTACGCGTGGATATATGAGCGTGTAATCTAATTACATGCCCGTTGTCAAGCGCTCAATCGAAGCGTTAGGGGGGTCACAGGGCGGAGTGCTCGGGTCACTTTTCGGATTCCGTACACAGGTGGTAACGCATGATTCAAATTGTGTGCGGCTTAATGGGCGTGGGACTGATTCGTCGTTTATTCGCGGTGGCGGAAGCTAGATTGCGCGCTTTGCATGCGATGCTTATTTTGGGATGCACGAGATTGTACCGGTGCTCAATTGGGTTGCGCGCTGCTTTTCAGGCGCTTAATTTGGCGAGTGTCTATATATGTTGTGTTTCCTTCATTTTTTTTTCATTCCTTTTCTTTATTTTGTTTTCCTATTCGACCCGAGTTCAAAGTGTCCCAATTTTCGTGTTTTGATGATATCGTGTGATCCGACCGTCCGATTGCGATGTCGTTTCTTATGATCTTCGTGGTTTCACATGTTTTCTTTGTCTTGAGGCTATCCCTAATGGCATGATTGGAGATTCTCGTGGCTTGAGGGGTGTTGGGATTGAGGTGCGACATACATCCATCATTATTGTTAGGAGGTGGAGATGGCTGGAGGGAAGTCTTACAAATGGATGAAAAGGTGTTACTCATCCATTCTTCCTGCTTTTCTGTTGCTTCTTATTGGACCTCCCGCGCATCGCATTTTGGGTTTGTGTCCATTTGGGGTTCTATGTTTTCGTTTTGGGTTGTAGATTAGGTTTCACGTTTTCATTTTGGGTTGTATGTTCAGGAGGTATATGTTAGGTGTTTTTGTTTTGATGTTCTTTATTACAAAAGTGATCAAAATATGACAGAAACAAAGAAGAGCGGAAACAAAATAAAGAGGAGTAAAGATGAGATTAGAACACAAACACCACCTGCAAGATACATGGTTGTTGTAGTAAGTTTTAGATGAAATAAGAGTTGTCTCACAGAGAGTTATGGATCTAAAGGTAGTAAATCTCCAAATCTTGCAACTCTAAACCTAATCTATCTCAAACTAATAAAACAGGGTAAAGAGAAGGTGTTTTAAGATTTTGTCACTAACTAAAATAGAAATAGATGCAAAATCAAAAATAAAAGAAAGGGGCTTAAAGAAGAGTGAAAGTGGAATGGTAAAAATAAATAAGAAAATGGAGAAGTAAACAATTAGGGGCTAATTTTTACTGTAAAAAATATTATAAGACAGAGCAAGAGTTGGATCTGCAGCAATCCTTCATTTGGCTATAAGCACAAATACAAGGAAAAAGAATCTAACTCAACCCTAAGATATGGATTAGTCTTAGGGCTATAACTTGTCCACGCAAATGGTCACATCATATCTCATGGATATAATCCAGTCATAGGGGTTAAAGTTGAAACAATAAAACCATTGCAGACGCTATGTCTACAAGACTACAAGCACATGCATCCATAAGTGAAAAAAATTCATAAAAATCTAATGAAAATAATAAGATAATACATATTAAATGAAACATTGCAACCATCTATTCATTACCAAAAAGAAGCTTACAAGGACATGGCTCTCAAGTCTACAGTCTCTGCAAGACTCCAGGCCTCTTCACAATGCTATTACAAAGTAGTTTACAATTCAAATTTGCCCTAATTGCTACTAATACTTAGCCAGCCATGTTGAGCTAAGGAGAGAAGAAAACAAAAAGGGAAGATGACCTAAACCCTAAAAATGAGCTCCGGTGTGTCTCTGTGTGTCTCCGTGTACATCCCTTTACAAGCATGCTTTGTTTTTTTTATATACACACCCAAAAAGTAACTTTATGCTCTGGCCAATCAGAGAAAAGGAGAATCAAAATGGTTAGGCTCTACTGACGTGGCTCAATTTCAGCCAAGTATTGCCCCAGTTTGTTAGGAAAGCAGTACACACTTGGACATGTGTCTCATGTGCTGCAGAAGTTTCAAAAATGCCCCCAATGTCCACAGATATATGTTGGCTCCCGTACCTTGAGAGGATAAACTGCTTAAATCTTGGTCTGCACGACACTGCTCGAGAGGATGACATCTGATTGTCTAGCTCGAGAAGATGAACTGCTTTCTGAGGGCTTCTCGAGAGGATGGATTATGATAGTTTTTGACTGCTCGAGAAGATGAGCTGTTGCAACTTTGAGCTGCTCGAGAGGGTGGTTGTTGCATGCTTCTGACTGCTCAAGGAGATGAAATGTTGCAGGCATGGTCTGCTCGACACTGCTCGAGAGGGTGGTTGCTACATGCTTCTGACTGCTCGAGGAGATGAAATGCTGCAGGCAATGTCTACTCGACACTGCTCGAGAGGATAGATTCAGCCTCTCGATTAGGCTGTCTAACTGCTGGAGCTCTCCTTTAGGTATGGGTCCCACTTTTCTCTCATGGCAGGGCTTCAAGGGATTCAAGGCATACTGAACAACCCATTTGGTGGGGACCACCATGGTTCAATCTCCATATTTTTCTCAGCTCTAGTGCTTGACTCTAATTCTTTTCTTTTTGGAACTTTGAATGAATTTTTACACCACTCTGCAGGTTATTGCTAACTACAAAATCACACTTAAAAATCAATTATTAAACAACTCTAGAGTTTAGTAAAGCCTAGGTTAGGAGGTGGAAAGTGGCATAATTCAGTGATTAACAGTATGCCTCTTGTGACAGCCCGGATTTCGGCACCCCGAAACCCGTGCCATCAGCACGATCATCTTGACCGTGCCCCTTTGCTAAGCACGGAACACTGGTATATCAAGCATGCAATAGAATAATAAACGAAATTTCGGAATTTAAATCTATACTAAGCAACTCCCCAAACGACAGTTCTACCCTCATGCCTCTGCATGAATGGAGAACTGATCCGAACCATCGATGATAGCAATCATCACGGATGGTTCGTCCCAAAAGAATAATCCCAACTCCTTATATACATGGTTTTAAAAAAATCAAAGCTTGACATACCAAGCCGCACAAAACTCTCTCAAAAAGCCCTCAAAGTGGCACAATGGAGTCCTCTAGAAGAAGTCCTCAGGAGGTGGCTCCAACTCTTCGCCGGCCGCAAGGTCCGACTCACCGGGGTCAGCGTCTCCTGAAGCCTCGGCAGCTGCTAGTAGTGGACTGATTATAGTCTATAGGGTGAGCTACATCCTAGCTCAATAGGGAACAAACACGGTTGAACATATAAATTATAACTCACATATATTCCATGATATGCCATGCATGATGTGTCTATGCAGTTATTGATGAAAACAATTAAAAAGCATTTCATTTTACTGTTCATTACTTATGTTTTCATTTATTCATGAATGGTGCTGAAAAGGCCTAAAGCAAAACTTAAACTTTCAACTTAAGTAATCCCCGAGCAATATAGCATCGAGCCCCGATGAGATACCCTTCATCGTCATCTATATAGATACTTTTAACGTATTCCCTGGGAATACAATATATAGTACCCAAGCCCCTTTCCCCTGGGGATTGGTGGCGGGGTTTCACTTGTCTCAATTCAACACCCCTGGGGTGTGCTTACTACGTACTGATAAGCCTCCGCACTGGCCTACGATTTCGCCGCCGTATTGGTCACGGATATCCCGCCACGTCGGTGGGGTAACCTATCAAACCTCAAATAACAAAAATATCGGTGCCTTACATATAGTTATTCACCGTGTAAGTGTGCTATCTTATATCAGTTAGGCCCTATCAAATATAATTCAATCTTGGATACATCCCTGGGATGTATCCATTCACTTGCATCACACCTGATGCTCTCATCTCTTTACTTCTTCATCCCCTGGGGATGGCTCATTATAATTACTCTTATTGATGTCACACGCACACACACTTTTCACAATTCTTAAGCAAATAAACGTTTGAATTGAATTCTATATCACTACATACATGCTCTTGTAAAATAAAGTACATGTTCAAGGTGTTCCCTACCTCAAGTCTTCGTTTGCTCAACGCATCAAGGTCCCACGTGGCTCCTTGTGCACTAGTTCACACGTACCACCTATGGTACCACATAACAGGTGAAACACATCACTAAAGATGCAATAAAGAAGGTCCAAGACCCTCCAAGAATCTTAAAGTCAAACTCAAAAGTCAACATTATTTATCTCAGTCGATTAATCGAACTCCAAAATCGATTAATTGAATCTGATTCGATTAATCGATTCCAAAAATTGATTAATCGAAAGTCAATATCGATTAATCGATTTTCAAATCGATTAATCGAGATTCTCATTCGATTAATCGAATTCTAATTCGATTAATCGAAATTCTCTGTTCAGCCAAGTCAATTCTTAATTCGAGTAATCGAGTTCCTAAAATCGATTAATCGATCCCAAATCGATTAATCGAAAATTGAAATCGATTAATCGAAATCCCATTTCGATTAGTCGATTTTCCCAAATCATTTCCTCTTGGGTCCTTTGGAGGTTCGATCGATTAATCGATACCCAAATCGATTAATCGAAATCTAAAGTGGATTAATCGAACTCCAATTCGATTAATCAAGTAAATCTCGACTTTTCAACTTCCTGGCCAATTTCGATTAATCGAAACCCAATTTCAATTAATCGAAATTGTCAGATTCAGCCCATTTCGAGCTGTTCTTCCTAATCTTTTTCCACACTTTTTCCTCTATTTTTCTAAACCATTATCCTATGATTTCAACCATTTTCAACTACAATTTAGCTTCTACGATCTATGCATTTTATTCACAAAAATTTACCTTGAATAAATCTCAAATTGATTTCAAATCGAGCGGTTGGAAGGCTAGGGTTCCAGCTTTGCTTCTAGCGGATCCCTCGCGTCGAATCCGACGTTTCTTGCTCGAATCTACCTTCTTCAACTAGCATTTACTCCTTGTATAAATCACTCTCTTTACTCTTCTCTCTCAACCACCAAACTCTTGATTTTAGGGCTATTAAACCCTTTTATCTCCCCCCCCAGCTTGTGTGTTGAGCACATGCACCTCAATAGGTGTATGTGACTTTAGATTTTCAACACACACCACATAGCTACACAAACCATCACATGACATTCACTCATCACACTCTATACTAACTATCGAACTCCTAATTGGTCAAACCTGTGACCGATCGGGCACGGATCCCGAGGTCATAGTTTAGCGTGATTTTTCGGGCTATTACACCTCTGGTGACACTTGTAAAAAGCTATTTATTATAAATAAAGCGGTGTTTTTGTTAATTGTGTTTGTCTTGTTCAATTTTACTTGTTTATATTGCCATTATTTGTCTTTTGAGGATTCACGTTAGAGGGTGAATGAGTAGTGCTAGGATAGTGCGGGGGTATATGTTTATTTTTTCGGTGTATGTTGCGTGTATCTTTGTTGTTTTATTTTTTATTTTATTTGTGGGGTTCTATGGTGGAAAAGTAATAACTGAACTGAAAATAAAAAAATGCCCTAGTTTGGGGTGTCGGCCTTGTGGCTCCGTTATCATTGCCGAGGTGCTTTAAAAAAATGTCCTAGTGTCAAGTGACGGCGGGACTTTTCTTGGCCTCATAGATATCCTGGAGTGTGTTTATAATAATCCCATGTTAGAAAGTAGTTTGATTATTTTGGCCACATGTTGGGCTTATTTTTTATAAGTTCTGAATGATCATCATGTATCATAGCTTTTAACAAGGATGAGGTGAATGGTAGCTAATGAGTGATTGCATCACTTGTCATTCGAAAGTTTTCGCTTTTATCCTCAAGGGAATTTGGGAAGTCGTTTAACTCATTGTCCGAAGAGAAAAAACAATGGGTGAAAAAGAGGTAAGGTTTATTGATCTGAGGATAGCTTCTTATTCAACCTATTTCTGAAATAGTAGTCAACTACTTTCTTCTCGAGGGATAATGCGGTGCCATAATTGAGCTCTCTGTCATGGTCCAACACCATCAAATGATCAAATTCTATGGTTAGGGAGAGTTTTATACTCCTCCCGTCACCGTATAATGACATCTGGTAGTGCGAAATGTCAAGGAGGCCCTCGCGGTCTGCTTATGCTTTCTTAATAAAATTACCAGGAATTCCTCACAATTTGCTTATGCTTCCCCGCGCTCAGAGACTTGTTCATTCATCGCGTACTCTCACTCGATTGTGCTTTTTTTCTATGTATTTTTGTGAAGCAACCTGCTAACGTAGGAATTATGAAGTTTGATGGAACTTTTCATTTTCAATTTTTGTGCTCTAACATCAACTCCAATGGCTAGAAAAGGTGTATGAGAATCCATAGTTTTCTATATTTTAAAAAGGTTTTATGATCCACTGATCCTTTCGATCAATTGGCTCGAATAAGAGGGTGGTCAATGAGTTAGATGATTCCCAAAACAGTTTCGAAAATAATGACCTGCAACTGGCGAATGCCTTGTGATGATTATGAAGATGGTAAGTATAAGTGTGCCTATTTAGGCTGCGAGACATGATGATAGAGTTATGGTTAGCATTATGGGGTTTAGGAAGTCCTTTCCCTGTAGCTGTTTTCTAAGCATGTTGCCGAGATAATGAGAGTACTTCCCTTGTAGGTTTTAACTCCCTCCAGGTGAGGTAGTTGTGTAGGCATTGTTTCTTAGCACTAGTTCCTCGGTCGAGTAGGAGTTCGGAGGGTTTGGGGCATAAAAGAGTATTTTTGTTTTCGAGTATTTATATTTTTGGGCATTTATACTTTTGATTTTTATGATTTTTTTTTATTTTTTATTTTTTGTATTTTTATTTTGTTGTTATTATTTTTGTGTTATGGTACAACATCAGTTCCTTGAGTGAAGACTAACTCAAAAGGTCGGATGGAGAAATTGTTGGATAATCTGCTTCGGGGTCCTCGATCCCTCTCGATCTGATTGATCTTGGACGAGGGAGAGATCAGGCATGCATTTGTGGTTTGGATGATGTGAGATTTGTCGAAATAGGTGTGGTGTATTTTAACTTCTTCTTTTGATAAGTCTTTTATGGTCAGAGGCTCCTTGTCAGGAGGTACCTTCTTTAATTTTTCGATAGAGTGGGCCATCTCGTAGAGTTGGAGCTTACAGTTGTTAGAGTGTTTTTCGGGGTGATTTATAGGTTGTTGGAAAGTTGTTTATGGGTGAAGTTGGAGTGGAATCCGTTGGGAGGGAGAGCGATGTTGTAAACGTAATGATAGGATAAGGCAGAGGTAAAGTAAGAGGAGAAGGAGTGAGGGCGTACGTCAAGGTAGACCTTTCCTTTGCGTGAGGAGGTTTAGTTTCATTTGATTTTGTTTGTTTCGTTTAATTTTCACTTTAGGTTTATTGTGAGGTTGTTTAAAAGTTTTATTTGTAATCTTTCGACGTGGTTTGGTTTGAGAAGTCTGAGGTAGCAGTGTTGTAGGTCGGGAGTTCGTAGGAGTGTTGGTCATGAGCTCTATAGAGATTTGGATCTAGGGGTCAGATGCAATTTTAGTTATGATATCAATCTTATGTTGTGGTGAGATTTGAGGATTTGGCGATATGTCGATTTGGATATCGATCGGGGTCGTGAGATTTAAGCTTGGTTTAATTTCGAGAGTGGGAGGGAGGATAGATCTATGTGTTAGCTCACTGATAAGTTTGGTGGTTGATTCTAGAGTGAGTGGAGTTGGTGTTGTAGGGGTAGGTTTAATGATAGATTTGGTTTTGGTATTGGGTTCGTGTTCGATAATAGGTTTGAGTTTGACGACAGGTTCATGCTTGACAATGAGATCGGGTTTGATGGCAGGTTCACCTTTGATGATGGGTTCACGTTTGATGAGGGGTTCAAGTTTGATGATAGGTTCGGTTTCGGTGATGAGTTCATGTTCAAGGATAGGTTTAGATTTGTCTATAGTTTGAAGTTTGATGTCAGCTTTGTATTCGGTGATTGGTTCAGGTTTGATGATAGGTTTAAGTTCGACAATTGGTTTAGGTTTGGGTTTGATGGTGGGTTCAGGTTCGACGACTGGTTTAGGTTTAGTGACAAGTTTAGGTTCGAGGTTCAATTTCGTAGTCGCTGAGGTGATAAGTTCGATAACGGGTTTAAGTTTTTATTTCGGAGTCAAGGGGATGATAAGTTCTGTAGTGAGTTCTAGTTTTGAGGTGGGTGTAGAAGTTGATCTGAGGGTCGATTTTGAAGTTGGTGGGGTGAGGTTTTCGATCATGTGTCCGATAAGGAGTTCAAGTTTCGACATTGGTTCAGGTGTAAGGGGGCTGGCGATTTGAGGAAGGGGCTCGGTTGCAGGTTTAGGTTTAGCATTTAGTTTCAAAATTTGTGGGATGATCGGTCCGAGAATTGGTTTGGGGGTGAGAAGGCCAGTGATTTTAGGAACGGATTCGATCATGGGTGGTGATCGGTTTAAGTATGAATGGGGTTGTAGTATATGGATAAATTAATTTGAAACCGATAGGTGAGCTTGTTTAGTGGTTGAT
The DNA here is from genome assembly GCA_021018995.1 of Chloranthus sessilifolius. Taxonomy (NCBI): domain Eukaryota; kingdom Viridiplantae; phylum Streptophyta; class Magnoliopsida; order Chloranthales; family Chloranthaceae; genus Chloranthus; species Chloranthus sessilifolius. Next base: position 101,343,481 of record CM037584.1, on the reverse strand, counting down.
CGTGGAGTTGGTTTGGGTATTTGTTGAGGGAGCATGTGGATTGATTCATTGGTGGGTAGGCTGTCAAGTTTAAGGACAGGTTGAGTTAGTTTGGGGGTAAGTGTGTCGATTTTGGTGATGGGTTGAGTAGATCCGGGACTGGGCTTGACGATTTCAGTGATAGGTTGGGTTAGTTTAGGAGTAAGTGCGTTGAGCTTGGCGATGAGCTTGGTGATGGGTTGAGTTAGTTTAGGGGTGAATTCGGTGATAGGTTGGATTATAATGATCTTGGTGACCGGTTCAGGGAGAAATGTGATTTCGCGTTTATAGGCACGCAGAACAGGGTTAGTTGGTTGAGTGAATGGTATGGACATGCTCTGAGGGAGGTTCAATCCTTCGAATCAGGCTAGCCAGATGCAATGAGGCAGGAGTGCATGAGTGTACGGTCTTGTATGCTGGTTGGATCTGATCGAACAACGGGTTGCAATAGGTGAGGTTAGTTTGCGTGGTGTCATTGGGTAGTCGGTTTTGGTCCTGGTAAAGGTATGGTAGTTGGTTTTTGTCGTGGTGTAGAGTTTGCTATCAATCATAGTGTGGATTGTTAAGACCTGAAAAGTACCACTTTTCACCCTTTAACTTAACCTTTGATTAGACCCTTAGCCATCTAATAAATGTGTGTTAAGCTATTTTTGTAGGTAATAAACAACAGTGTAATAAGGCCATAAATCCTGTTAAGGAGTCTGTATTGGCACTAGAAGTCCCTTAGAAGAATGAGCCATGAATCCAGACCTAAGGCAAGCCTCGCGCAGCTGACAAAGCTCTAGAGGATTCAAGAAAAATATGCTTCGCGCAGTCCTTGTGAAGTTCCAAGACTTCATAGCAACTTCTCGCGCAGTAGAGTGACAGAAGAGCTTCAGAAGCCTTGAGTCGCGCGGCTCTCGCGAAGTTCAAGAGTTAAAGGTCGCGCAGCTGTCGCACAATAGCCGCGGGATGCAATGTCAAAGGAGCTGTCGCGCAGTTCAGAAAAGCCTCAAAGCCTCGCGAGGATCCTCGCGAAGTTCCATTGAGAAGTGAAGTCTCGCACAGTTCTCGCGCGGTTCAGGAAGAAAATAGCCTCGCGAAGACCAAAGTTAGCGTCGCAAAGATCTATGCTCGCGCAGTTCTCGCGAGAGCCTAACTCTCTACCTCGCGACTGCTCAAAGCATCAAGGAGCTGCAACCCCACGGCATCTAGAGTTTTAATGTAAACTCATTCTCACGAAGCTCAATCCAGCGAGAGTGCACCAACCCCGCGACAGCTAAAGCTTTAGAGTTAAACTCAACCACGTGAAGAGCAGAGCTACCACGCGACAAGTCTGAGAAATGATGGCTACCTGGCGAAGCTCTAAACTTTAACCTTCCATTGCTTCAGCAAAGGACTTTCTGGGAATTTCAAAGGATTAGGGCATGCACTCCCACGCTCAAATATCTGTGTACGCACCCCGAGGCATCCAAGGATTATTAATAGGCCACGTGGCATCGCTAAAATTAGGGTTTCCTAACCCTAATGCGCCGCCACACCCACTGCTATATAAACCTAAGCCTGGTTTAGGTTTGGGGATCCTGGAATCCTTTTTTGAAAACTAGACTTGAGATCTTTTTCTTTTCTTTTCTTCTGTAGTTGTAAGTAGTTTTCCTATTTTCTTTTCCTTCTCTCCATGGCCCAGCACTTGCTGGCCATGCCTATGTATGTTTATTGAGTTTAGATTAATGGAATTTGTGATTGGGTGATGTGTTTTTATGGGATTCGTGTGTTTGTGAGCTGTTCTGTGCAAGGCTGCTGCCTTGTGATCCGCCATTGTTTTGGCTGTGATTCAAAGCAATGGAGGACTGATTCTAAGGACCCATGCAGATCCAAGTGACCTGTGTGTCTGGGCTATCATGGTCCTTTATAGCCTTAGCCCCACCACAGGACCCACTAGATCTGAAATCCCCATGGAAGCCTGAGCTGGTAGCCTTGTGACCCTGGTGGTGGCAGCAATATTCTTGTTTTATTTTGGGCTCCGTGAGAAGGATAGCCTCTGGGATAGTCTGTGACCATTAAAGTGGACAGGTTATAGCCTTAGGGTGAATCCAATCCGCCGATCCAAAGTGGATCCTTCTTCTCTGAGCCTGAGCTTGTAGTCTGGTAGGACATTGTACAGAGCCAGACTCCCCTATATTAGCATAGACCCGCCATCAGATGGCAGATTTGATCTGGGTATGGAGATTGTAGGCTTGTGACTGGACCATTGTAGTTCCACTCAAGCAATGGACAGCTAGATCTAAGGTGGTACTCAATCTCTTGCTGGTTCTAAGTGTATGGGCTATCATGGTCCTATACAGCCTTAGCCCCACACATAGGGCTTTAAAGGTTGAGGTTCCCTATGGATTCCTGAGCTTGTAGCCTGGATGAAGTAGTGCCTACAATGATTAACTTGTTTTGACCCATCTCTGGACTGTGGTTCCCCTATGGGATAGTCTGTGACCATTTAAGTGGACAAGTTATAACCTTAAGGGATTGGATCATGGCACAGAGATGAGTTGGATTCCTTTTCCTCTTTGGTGATAATGTAGCCATTGGACAGGATTTCTATACCAGCAGATCTGGATCTGAGTCATGAATTCCAGCAGATCCAAACTCAATAGCATACTTCTCACCCTCTTATATTTATTTTCCATCCATTTTCTCAACCCTTTCTGTAGTTAATTCATTAGGCTACCTTAGGATACTTAGAATAAGTGATCCTAAACTCCCCTCCTTTTAGGACGGCCAGATCTGTAGCCAGATCTGGAGGGACTACTAGAGATGGCTCCCTTGGAATCGTAGATCAATCTTCTCCCTGTGGGACAAACTCTTACTTATCAAAACTTGCTACATATGGACCCTGTATCTTGCAGGTCTAGTATTTCTCAGTTGTGCTGATTCCATCCACTGTTTTATTTTGATTTTTAAATTGCTTTTACCACCAACACATAAAGCAAAGCACACTGGAAATATACCAACATGGGTTCATGTATTGGCTGGGATATAGAGGTTGGTAAAGAGTGTTGCTCTAGGGCTCGGTTGTGTGGCTAGTAGTTTACTTGGTCTTGTTCTTGGTTTATGTTGATTTGTTCGGGGCTTGGAGTTTGGTGTAGAGTGTTTGTTCTAGGGTTGTTGGAAGAAGGTTCTTCAGACGTTAGTGTGGAGAGATTAATGATCCCATTCTTCAGGTGACGCTCTATGCGTAAAGCACGTTGATAGAGGCTTGTGAAGCCATGATAGTCGCTTAAGATGAGGGTCCTCCGGAGGGGTTCTTGGGTATTGCTCATCGCGATATCTATCGCATCATTTTCCTTTATTTGATTCCCTGTTCGGGCAGCGAGCCTCCTCCAGTGGTTGGCTAATGTCATGAAGTCTTCATCGTCATCTTATCTTGTGTGTATGTGGTTGGTGAGACTAATTTCTTCATGAGTCAGGTGTTGGTATTAGTCTAGGAATCTATTGGCTAAGTCTTCGAATGTCTCAATTTCCGTTAGGGGCGAGGTGGCAAACCAATCGAAGGCTTCTCCTTCTAGAGATCGTTGAAAGTAATGGATGAGGAGCCCATGATTAGTGCAGATTGGTCAGCAGTCATTGCAAAATAATGCCAAGTGATGGCTCAAGTTTCCTGTACTATTGTATTTGTTGAGTTTTGGCGATTTAAAGCCTGTGGGTATAGTGAAGTTAAGGTTTCAGGAGAATTTTTCGAATATGAAGGACTGCCTTAAGTGTTCTCTAGAAATCGAGGGAGATCGCTTAAGTTTATGGTAGTGTCTTCCTCAACAATCTCGGGAGAAGGTTATCTTCGACGACGGTTATTGTCGTAGGAAGTGCGAAGGGTGTGTGTGTTATGTGTTCGGGGAGTGATCAATCACATAATTTACCATTTTATCACCCTTAACTTAGTGATGTTAGGACTTAGTTTGCTACTAATGTGATGCTGATGTGCAAACATTAGAGATAAGCAGTAAAATTAAGCCAAAGTGATAATATTCATTGAAAACGAACTTATGAAGCAATAAGAATGACGATTGAGCATAAAGTAACGATTCGTCAAGAGTTTATAAATAGAAAATCATACTTTATGATTTTTCACTACCGCTGAAGGAAGCTAAGAAAGAAAAGTAAGAAATCGTAAGTTTCCGATTCTTCAAAAGACGATTTTTCAAGAAGCGACAAAAGAAGAAAGGCACTGAATCGTTGAAAATAGAAAATTGTCCAGTATGAAACCATGAAAGAAGAGAAAATCGTGATGAATGATTTTCCAGAAAAAGAATGATTATCTGAAAAGAAGTTTTCATACTTGTTGCTGCTGCTGATCATGTGAGAACTATCACCACTAGGAACATAATTAGAAGATCTCTATAACTAGAAGTTCTGCTGATCACAGATCTAAGAAGATTAATGAAGATATATCCCGAAGGACTCTGCTGTTGCTAAAGAAAGAGTAATCCAGAAGCACATCAACTAAAGAAAGCAAGAAAAAATAAAATTAAGAATTAGAGTTATATTAGGATACTTTTATTTTCTTTTATTAGAACTAGATCTTTGTAAATCAACTTTTTATGATCTATAAATACGAGAGCTTGCCATAGGAATAAGCATCGAAAAATTTTAGCATCAATTGATGCATGAGGTTGGCTTTTCTTCTGGTCAGTAGTGTATACTAGTTAGAGTAGATTAGATGTTAGAGGTTTCTCAAGAGCAATTGACGACTGCGATTGAGTGCTGAAGATTAGTGTAGATATCTTAATTTCTCAGAAGCAATTGACGACTACAGCTGAGGGGTGAAAGATATATTTTACTTTTCTTTCTAGATTATAATTTATTTGCTTTGTAAACATCTCCAAGTTTTGATTTGAATTGACGACTCAGGTTAGAATTTGCAGATTAGTGTAACGATTTTTTATTTTCCATCTTTAATTTTCTAAGGTTTGATTAACGCCTAAATTTTATGAAGTTGTTGATTAGATTAAATCTGTATTGGTAGGATCTTAGACTTGATTGACGACCAATGCTAGGAGACTAGAAATATGGTGTAACGGTACTGTTTATCTTCATAAATATCCAATGGCTGAAGATTGAGATTGACGACCTTAATCTAAAGAAGGAGGATTATGATTTATTTATATGCATTTTAGATTTAGAAAATATTCTTTTATTCATATTTCTCTAGTAGATTAAATCTTAAAGATAAGTAGAAGTTTTTTAAGATTAGAATTTAGAATGAAGGTATAAATAAGGAGATAAAATAAAAATGATCCTATGTTAGTACTATAATTTCCATTGTGTACTTGCAATAGGTTAAGACTTAAATTTAATATAAAATATATACATAAACAAGAATCGATCAAGTTTTTGGCGCTGTTGCCAGGGAAGAAATTTATTTATATCTCCTTTATTTATATCTAATATTTTCATTCTTTTAGAAACTAATATTTGTCTTTCTCTTTTTATATTTTTTTAATCACTTCTTAATCTTTGCAAGTTTATTCGGAGCAACGAATCAAAAGTTTTAAACTTCTGCCGGCCATGGAATTTAGAGACTCAAATTTGTTTCTTTCCCTGCATTCTAGAATAAAAATCATATAAAATTAAACACAAATTAGACATATTGCGTTCTAGCCAACCTACTTCAATATGAAAATGGCAGGAATTAATAAAAGCAAGGCTAAAATGATGGGAGAATATTATGCATTGACACCTCTTACACTACCCCCATGTATTCAGCCCCCAATTACCGGTAATAGGACCTTTGAAATTACGCCCAACACACTTCAATTACTTTCGACTTTTCATGCGCTAAGGGAGGAGGACCCCTATTTGCATCTACATAAGTTCGTAAAGGCATGTACCACCACTCGAATTAAGAATTTAACGGAAGAATCCACTCGGTTGAGACTGTTCGCATATTCACTTAGGGATGAAGCAAAGCAGTGGATAAGCTCCTTGCCCCATAATTCAATAGCTAATTGGGAAGAATTGGAATATATGTTTCTGATGAAATATTTTCTAATTAGTAATACAAATAAAATTCGACATCTTATGGAGACGTTTCTATAGTTTCCCAATGAATCTCTTCGGGAATATTGGACTCGTTTTTTGGATCTTCTGCACAAGTGCCCTCACCATGGATTTGTGCACTGGCAATTAGTGTTCATTTTCTATGACGGCCTTGGAGATGCAACCCGACATAAGATTGATGTGGCCTGTGGTGGTCTGTTTCGTAATTTAACAGTCGAAGAAGCTTGGAAACTCTTTGAGACTCTCAGCGGGAATCTGGTGCAACACCACGCATTGGGTGAGATTGACTCTGAGACTTTAATAAGTAAGCTTCCTAAGCAAGGAAGATTTTACAAATTAAAGTCAACGATGAGATGTTTTCCAAGACTAAGATTTTGGAAGACAATTTAATCTCTGGTGGGTATAAAATCGCTCCCAACATCTCAACAAGGAGAAGCCTGTGGTCCTAATCATGGCCCAACGCAATTCATCTCCCGACTTCCTTCTATTCCGTCTTACCATACAGAGGCCCACTACCACACTACTACAGGTGACACTCTGCTGCCAATAGCCTACAGTCGGATGCAACAGAGTTGTATTCAGTTGTTACCTTTCGATGGAAAGAGTAATATATTACCTTTATATGCAGTTGGTAATTCTAGAGGATGTATACTTAGGGGAGGCGCATAAACTCCCTCTGATTTTAGTTAAATCCTCTCTAGAAGCCGTCAAGCTACCGACTAATCCGTAGCAAAACCCTGTAACATATGTATACCCTTACTATTTTCTTAAGACTTTTCATGCGATTCACAATGAGCAAAATACATAATATCGTATGGATATCTCTCTTGTAATCGTGTTTGAACGTATGGATTTATGAACAACCGTAATGATGAATTATAGCGAATACGGTCCAACAGAAGAATCTTGTCAATGGTTCTTTAATAGCTAGAATTGTAAACAAACAATTCTAGGGAATAGGCAACTCCAGTGGTTTGTCTTATTAGTTACATTGGAAGTTGGACCCATTTAATTCATATGGGAAATAAATGAGTTTTGCATTCAAGACTACCACTTCCCAACCACCCTATCCTAGGAACCTACATGTCGACATTTACTTCGAAGTGACGGTTCACAACCAACCCTTTTTCCTATAAATTTATACCTATCCATAGACTTAAATCATTCTTCTTCCTCCATCCTTAATCCCACACCCAATGACAGAAGAACATAACCAGAGCGATTTTAGTAAGCAACTTGATAAAATTCTCGAAATACATAAAGGAGAGTTCCTGGCTGCACAGCAGAAAGTAGAAGATCTGAAATGCCAACGACTTACTTGAGATGCTGAATCGACTACTCAAATTACTCTTTACCCCAAACCTAACCCAAATCTGACGCCTTATACTAGGAGCCCATTTTCCCCCACTTCCTAACCCTTCTACCATTATACCTCACCCCGAATGCAAACATATATATGTTGATGGTGGGTTAAGCCGTTCCTCGACACCCTTCTCCATTGCTTATTTTTTTTCTCATTGCTTGCGCTACATTCCCTTCATATGGTTGTCACAAGGGAGCTGTATAAGCAAAAAAAAAAAGAATCGAAGAGGTGTTCATATGGTTGTGAAAAGACAATTCTGTGAAAAAAAAGAAAAGAAAATTGGGATTTACATTAGAAGAAAAATTGGGAAGAAGTTATCCGATTTCTGGATACTTACTGAAGCTGAAAAATAGAAGAATAAAAAGAAGAGTGAAATTCTCATAATACAACTTTGAATCCTTTTTACCTTTTTTTTGAAACCTTTAGTCCCATTACAAGCCGAATAAAAGACCTTTGAGATTTATGATTTGCAAATATATGAGTCTAGTAGAGATATGTGAAATAAATGGTATGAATAAATAAAGAAGTTATAAGAACATAATTGATTATCTTTTTCATGAGATTTACCATTCTGATTAATAGTCCTCTAAAAATTTATCATACATATCATATTAAGAGAACCCAAAATTTCGATTATCCTTGAGAGTATGTCAATAAGTGAGAGTTTGAATGAAAATATTTTCTAAAAACTGCAGTTTTGAAAAATCTATGATGAATAAACTTTTCACTAATATGCACACACCCCACACTATACTGAATTGAAATTGTTGAGTTCTGATGAAGGATGATTATGATGATGGAAAGTTAAGGATAAAAGATTTGAAATTTTTTAAAAATAATGAATATATTATGATTGATTAAATATTTAGTTGTATTTTAAATTTTACTTTTGAAAAAAAAATATATTTTGAAAACATAAAAATATATTGAAAGTTTGTAGGTAACTTTACTGAAAACCTTCAGGAGACTACAACTCCTCCACTAGGGATCACCTAGGGGTTTAAAGGCTTGTTGCATCTGCTAAATGCAATCGTGCTCCCTACGAAAGTGACACTTAAATTTATAGTTTTAGATATTTTATATTTCCTTGCTTGCTAGAGACTAGGAAAACCTAAGTTTGGAGGTGTGATCAGTCACATAATTTACCATTTTATCACCCTTAACTTAGTGATGTTAGGACTTAGTGTGCTACTAATGTGATGCTGATGTGCAGATATTAGAGATAAGCAGTAAAATAGAGCCAAAGTGATAATATTCATCGAAAATGAACTTACGAAGCAATAAGAATGACAATTGAGCATAAAGTAACGATTCGCCAAGAGTTTAGAAATAGAAAATCGTCCTATATGATTTTGCGCTACCGCTGATGGAAGCCAAGAAAGAAAGTAAGAAATCGTAAGTTTATGATTCTTTAAAAGACGATTTTTTAGGAAGCGACAAAAGAAGAAAGGCACTGAATCGTTGAAAATAGGAAATTGTCCAGTATGAAGCCATGAAAGAAGAGAAAATCGTGATGAACGATTTTCCAAAAAAAGAACGATTATCTGAAAAGAAGTTTTCATACTTGTTACTGCTGCTGCTGATCACGTGAGAACTATCACCGTTAGGAACAGAATTAGAAGATCTCTATAACTAGAAGTTCTATTGATCACGGATCTAAGAAGATTGATGAAGATATATCCCGAAGGACTCTGCTGCTGCTAAAGAAAGAACTATCCAGAAGCGCATCAACTAAAGAAAGCAAGAAAAGATAAAATTAAGAATTAAAGTTATGTTAGGATACTTTTATTTTCTCTTATTTGAACTAGATCTTTGTAAACCGACTCCTTATGATCTATAAATAAGAGAGCTCGCTATAGGAATAAGCATCGAAGAATTTCAGCATCAATTGACGCCTGGGGTTGAATTTTCTTCCGATCAGTAGTGTATGCTAGTTAGAGTAGATTAGATATTAGAGGTTTCTCAAGAGCAATTGACGACTGCGATTGAGTGCTGAAGCTTAGTGTAGATATCCTAATTTCTCAGAAGCAATTGACGATTGTAGCTGAGGGGTGAAAGATATATTTTACTTTGCTTTCTAGATTAAAATTTATTTGCTTTATAAACATCTCCAGGTTTTGATTTGAATTGACGACTCAGGTTAGAATTTGCATATTAGTGTAACGATTTTTTATTTTCCATCTTCAATTTTCTAAGGTTTGATTGACGCTCAGATTTTAGGAAGTTGTTGATTAGATTAAATTTGTATTGATAGGATCTTAGACTTGATTGACGACCAATGTTAGGAGACTAGAAATATGGTGTAACGGTACTGCTTATTTTCATAAATATCCAATGGCTGAAGATTGAGATTGATGACTTTAATCTAAAGAAGGAAGATTAGGATTTATTTTTATGCATTTTAGATTTAGAAAATATTCTTTTATTCATATTTCTTCAGTAGATTAGATCTTAAAGATAAGTAGAAGTTTTTAAGCTAAGAATTTAGATAGAAGTTATAAATAAGGAGATAAAATAGATGAATAACTTCTTTGTGGGAACGATCCTATGCTAGTACTATAATTTTCATTGTGCACTTGCAATAGGTTAAGACTTGAATTTAATATAAAATATATATATAAACAAGAATCGATTAGGGAGTCTGAGGAGTCGGTATCCTTTCTCCTCATCTGTTCCTCGGAGAAATTTGTCTCTGGTCTCTTGTAACTCTCTATAAGTCGGCTAGAGACCGGATCAAGGCATGCACTTCGTTTCCTCCTTTTGGGAGTGCATTGGCAGTGTGGTCTATAACTCGGCTATTTGGGTAGTTTCGCTCAGTACCACTTTCTCTGCTGTTGTTGCTATGATTCGTATTTTTTGAAGCGACGGGGTATTTTTCGCTTTCACTAAGCATATTTACCCTAGCACGATAATGTGCCGTCCATGGAGACAGCCTAACGTTATACTTAGGATCGCTAGCAAGGTCCCATGAGGGTGGGTCAATATCATTAAAGCTCAGTTTTCTCATGCCTGACAATTAAATTTATTTTATATATATTTTAAAAGCGGAGTATATAGTGTGAGTGTGTGCGAGGAAAAAATGAAAAATAAAAACCAACTAATTAAACTAGGGCAACCTTAGCGAAAAGTGTCCCATCGCGATCGCCAGTTTGTTGGTGTGTACTTTTTCTAGGTCCCTTTCAGATCTCAGAAAAAGTGGCCCAATTCGGTCCGAGTGGACTCTAGCTGAGGGCGATGGAATAATAGACTAAGGAATATTAAATATTGAAAGGAAAAGGCGAATTTTAAATGGAGAGTACCAGAGTTGATACGATCTCCAGCTGCAAATATTTATCGATGCTGCAACATGTCACTGATCACGCACGAAGATGCGAGTTGACTCCTTTACTGAATGTTAGCTTGCCAACTTCAGCAGTTGCGGGTTGCCTAAGATCTAACTAGTTTGGTCTTCTATTCCTAAGGGAACCTATCTAGGAAAAGGGGGTTATGACCCGCTATGCTTGAGAGGATCGACCCTGCTCCCGAGTACCCTCTGTAAGCTCCCTTGGGCTAATCAGGGTGGCTAAGGCTATTTTAGAAATATTGAGAGAGGTTAGGGACCTAATTGGCTCTAGGCTAATAATTTTGGATAGGGGTTTCCTAAGGATCTAAGGCTAAGCGCTTCCTCCTTCAATACTCCTTTGAGAGTCAAGGCTAGTGGACTAGTCCCACTAGTTGATTACCTGAGACTCCTAGAGAAGAATCTGCAATTTTAGAAGTCTAAAAAGCTGCTCAACCCCTTTCTGTGGAAGCCCCAGAGAGAACCTCAAATTTTCTAAAAGGGAGAAGCTTAAGAGAAGAGAGAAAAAACTAGTGAATGGGTGAGTTTGGTCGTGGGGTAGGGGGTTTTATAGGTATACGGACAATTGTGCGCATGTGGCCATATGCACAATTAACCAATAGCGCGCAGATAGTCTCGCGCGTAATTAATTGTGCGCATGTTTCATGGCGCGCAATTCGTTGAAGGTCGGTTACCGATTGGAGGATGACCTGCTGACTGGCTCAGCCGGTGTCCTAGTTCTAATATAAATGGAACTAATTACGCACATGGAACCATGCGCGTAATCGAATTGCACGCATGGAGCCATGTGCATAATTTGGGAGTTCGAGCGGTTTAGGAAGACACAATTCTAGTCCAACTTTGGATTGATTACGCACGTCTGTTATCACATGCAATTGAATTACGCTCGTCAGGAGCTGCTCGCAATTTGAAAACTAAGGCGGTGCATGGAAGGTTGTGCCCTAGTCTACTTGGACTAATTGCGCGCAGAGAGTCACACATGCAATTAATTATGCGCATGGTTCTATACGCACAAGTCGAGAGAATCTATGAACTGACAGGTTAAGGACAGACAATCATTTCAGGTTAAGGATAGACAGGCAGGTAGGCAGGTCAGGAAAGACATGCATACATATTTACATGTAATATCATTTAAGTAAACCATTTACTTAAGATATTACATATAAATAACAAAATACCTCCCATTTGGATTCAATAAAAATAGTCTTGGATAAAAAATCTCAAAGAATAAAAAGTCAACTTTTTAGTTCATCAATAAAATTTGATTTTTTGTAATTGGACAAATTTTCTAATTTTCAAATGGCAAGCCTTTTTTCAAAACTTTAAAACCCATAAATTCTATCATATCAAAGTATTACTAAAATACCAAAGTTCAGTAAAAAAAGTTCATGTCTGGGCTTTCAAATAGGGGATATATTGTTCGGGTTCTGGCTTGACCTTTGACCTTCGGTCAACAAGGACTGGGGCTTAACTATACACTATTGTTATGGTTCATAGTTCTCGAATTATATGGTTTTTAAGGTTTTAGGACTCTTAGAAAGGGTTGGTCCCTCTCCAAAAGTCATGGGTAAGGTCAAGGGTTGATCGAACATGTTTGTATAATCCGAGAGGGCAAAAATGGGGTGTCTACACCTTTACCACCTAAATTTAAAGTGCCTTCGTTTGACAAATATAACAACACCGACAGCCCAATTGCCCACTTAAAGTCATATTGTGGGGACTTGTGCTAGTATGGCAGAGATGAACGACTCCTCATCAAAGTGTTCCAGAAAAGTCTCATAGGCCCAACGGTAAGATGGTTCACTTCCATCGAACCATCCATGATCAGAATATGGAGAGACCTAACCCACGTGTTTCAGGAATAGTATGTCCATAACATAGACATTGAGCCATGCAAGTCTGATTTGTCCCGGTTGAAATAAAAATGGAGGAGACTTTTAATGAATATGTGGGAAGGTGGAGGGCCCTAGCAGCCCTGGTGAGAAACCACATACCAGATGAGGAACAGATTGAGATAGTCTCGAAAATCGCATTGCCAGTTTTATCCAATTTTTTGGTATACCAATAGCAGGCTAGTTTTACCACCTTAGTAAGGAATGCCAACCGCTGTGAGGATGCTGTAAGAGAAGGGCATTTGAATAAAATTATAGCCAGTGGGGTTCATAAATTTACTGAGTAGAGGACTGAGAGGAGAGCAGTGGCCGAGGTCCAAGCAATAACAACCTCCTAGCCCAACACCAGCATGGTACCACTTTAATTTGGGGCGATACAGCAAGCCCTAGTATAAGCAAATCAGGCGTAGAGACAGGGCAACGTCCCATGGGCACAGCAGACCCTCGAACAAAGAAGGGTCTACCTTAACCGAGTATTCACACCATTGAGACAATCCTTGAATGTGTTGCTTCCCCTGCTCATTGAAAAAGGATTGGTCACTCCATTTCAGCGACGACCTCCGCTGAATCTGCTCCCGAGGAACTACGATCCAAACATGCACTACAATTTCCATCAAGAGTCGGGACACCCAACCGATCGATGCTTTCCATTAAAGCATGCGATACAAGACTTGATTAAGGCATGAAAGATTATTCCTCCGGCACCTCTCCAAGCAAATCAACACACCAAAATCCATTAAGCACCATTTCCACCACACTCGCAAGGGGGGATGGGCACTAAGGCCACAATTAACATGTTAGAGGAGGACATGGCAGAATTCGATCCTGCTGAAAACATCAGCATAAGAGGAAGCGTAGAGTTACCAAGGCAGGGGAGCCAGGGGAATGCAATCATAGGGGTAGTCGAGCATTTAAATTTAGCTGACTACTTCCCCAATCCAACACCCCAAGCAGAACCTCTAGATTTGAGGGTCTACTTCCCAGCACCAGCTCCCATCAATCATGTGAAGTTTTAACTCACCTCCACAATACCAGTCATTTCCGGCACCAACCCTCGCCTACCATGTGCAACCCAATTTCACTTGACCCCCGATATACCAACCATTTCTTGCTCCAACAGTTGACCACTATATGTGACCCAATCCATCTCCAACACCAATTCACTACAATTGACTTCGTCTTGCCACACCCCCATCAATCTACCCATCTCCAGGCTAGTCAACCACATTTGGCCTAGCATCGCCCCACCACCAATCCAGTCATCCCCAATATCCTTGTCCATCCCATTCCAGATTCTCGGACCAACCTATGTTCCCCATAAGGTCCCACTCAATTACAGCTAAATAGATGTCAATGTGAGCGGCAATAGTAATGAAGGAACCGTTGAATTCATCACATGATCGGGCAGATTCTCTAAACATCTAGAGGTGCCGACACTAATCCAAATTGAGGAAAGAAGGGAACCCACGACGGTACACCCCATGGAGAGAATGAGCCAGGAATATGCTTTAGAAACACAATTGAGAAGAACTCCGACCTACATCACCATCTGGGACTTGTTGATGACGTCTCTGCCACATTTCAAAGCTTTAATGGCAGCCCTGAAAGACGCTCATGTATCTCATAAAGTCTCCCCAGATGAGGTAGGACAAATGATTAGGCAAGTGTTGACCCCCAAGGCTCTCATTTTTAGACGTCGATCTTCTTGATAAAGGAGGCAATCATTCTCGATCCCTCAATATTACAGTCAAAACGGGAAATTTGGTGATGCCACTAGTGTTGGTAGACAACTAATTGACATTAAATGTATGCCCTTTGAGAACTGCGACCAAGATAGGGGTTGACCCATCAATGTTCAGGCCAATCAAGACAGGAGCCCGTGGTTTCGATAACACAAGAAGAGATGTAATAGGAGAAGTTTATCTTGAGCTCACGATTGGGCCAATGACCTTCTCTGTCCCCTTTCAAGTTATGGATATTAACTCCACTTTCAATCTGCTACTGGGGCGCCCGTGGCTACATGAAATCGGGGCAGTGCGCTCATCCCTACACCAAAAATTTAAGTTTATCTTGGAGGAAAAAGTCATAGCTATCCTAGGTGAGGGGCAACATGAAAGAGAAAGGGCCACACACTATATAGAAAATCTTAAAGTGCTAGACATGCCACACACAACTGAAGATACAGATCTCCACAGTTTCCAATATGATGTATCAGCAGTGGCACCCGAATCCCTTGGAAAGGTCACCATGAAAACTGAGGGAGGAATGATCGCGACAGTTGCTATGCTCCAAAAATGGGGCTATCAGAAAGGAACATGGTTAGGTCATCGCCTGCAAGGCAGGAGAGGCCTAGTTAGAGTGAGAGGTGGACAACAGATCAAATTTGGGTAAAGTTACAAGCTCACTAAAGAAGAAATTCAGGAAGCCCAAGAAAAGACTCGAATATTGCCACAGACAAAGCTAGGGGAATAGACCTGAAAGAAGATGCGCCCTGTTCGCGGTCACACATTAGGAGCACCTTCGTAAGCGTGGGAGTCATCAAGATTAACCAGAATGGGGCAACTCAGCCACCCCACATAAAAAATGGCCATCCACGAAACCAACCCTAAAATCATTCCCCCAGAAATTAAAATAGACTTGGCCTCCTTATCACTCTTTGAGGAGGAGGCACCCTTGCCAATACAACCACCTGCATTAATCCATCCCAAACCCATGCTAATATTCGAAGACCAGGTTCAAGATCAACCCATGGTTAACATGTTGGGGGCCGACCCTCGAAAACCATCTCAGTGCACATCCTCCGTAGAGTCAAGTAAGGGCCCACACCATAGGTGAGAAAATGGGTGTCTATGCCCATAACTTTGGAAGCATCTAGTGGCTAGAAATTCGACACAAGCTTCTTATAAAAAACAACTTGTGAGAAAGGGAGATAGCCCTTGACAAGCAATGCCATGCATGTTTAAAAACCCTTCTTACGAAGGGTCCATCTTTATAGAAAAAGAAAATCCTAAAAAATAGAAAAAATACAAAAATATTGTCTTTTAAGATTCCCGAGAAAAAGAAAAGTTATGCCTTAAAAGAAGAAATCATCCATTGTGAAACCGACCTCTTTCTACAGGAGAGGTCCTACCTCTCCTGTAGAAATACAAGGAGAGGTAGGAGTCACTGATCTGGATGAGGAGGTCCTACTTGAGGAGCTCCTTGAATAATACACCGATATTGAGAATAACCCTACCCTAATCATTGAAGAGAATAAGGAAGTCAATCTGGGAACAAAGGAGAATCCTAAAATCAGCAAGATCAGAACGTCGCTGTCTCCCGAGGAAGACGAGGCCAGAGGCAATGAGGCCTACATAGGGGCATTTACCAATTTTAATCCCCATTCATAAACCAACAGGTAGCCTGGAATTAAGGGGCAGCCAATTGGGGGAACAACCCCAACCTTACAGTCTAGAGAGTCTGAATTGCTAAGAGAGCAAATGGACAAGATATAGAAGTAACTGATGAAGCTTGGAGGAGCCGAGATCCACGTTATCGATTTTTCAGATCTATGCCTGTTCGCTGAGGTGCCTTTACCTCCTAAATTCAAAGTGCCCTTGTTCGATAAATACAATGGCATCGACAATCCAATTGCACACCTCAAATCTTACTATAGGGATATGTACCAATATAGTGGAGACGAGCGCCTCCTCATCAAGGTATTCCAAAAGAGCCTCACGGGCCTGACGCTGCGATGGTTCACTTCGGTGGAACCATCTATGTTGAAAACCTGGAGAGACCTTAGCCATTTGTTTCAAGAACAATATGTCTATAATATAGACATCGATCGACATAAAACAGATTTGGCCCGACTGAAGCAAAAATTCGACGAGACTTTTAAAGAGTATCTCGGAAGAAGGAGGGCCCTAGCAACCCAAGTGAGAAACTGAATACCGGATGAAGAGCAAATAGAAATGATAGCGAAAACTGTGCTTACCAGTCATATAAGATTTCTCGGTGTATCAACAATAGTCCAGTTTTACCAATCTAGTGAGAAACACTAACCGATGTGAAGATGCGATTTAGAGAGGGTGGCCAATGGAAGCCGCAAGTTCATGAAATAGAGGAACGAAAAAAGAGTAGGTGTGGAGGTCCAAACAATTATGACCTCACAACCCAGTACAACCACAACACCCTTCCAATTTGAGGTAGTACAGCAAGCCCCAGTACAGGCAGATCCCGTATAGAGACCAGGCAATGGCCCAGGGGCACAACTGACCCCCGAGCAAAGAAGGACCCGCTTCAACCGAGTGTTCACTCCATTGGGACAACCCCTGAATGTTTTGTTACCCTTGTTAATCAAAAAAGGATTGGTCACCTCATTCCAGTCGTGACCTCCACCAAACCTTCTCCCGAGGAACTTCAATCCCAATGTACATTATAACTTTCACCAAGGGCTGGGGCATTCGACCGATCGTTACTTTCCTTTAAAGCATGCAATACAAGAGCTCATCGAGGCAGGAAAAATATCCCCCCCAGCACCTCCCCAAGCAAACCCTCACACCAACATAATCTAACCACTGCTGCCGTCGCACCTGCGAGGGGATGGGACTTGGGCCAACAATTAACATGGAGGAAGATATGGGAGAGTTTGATCCCTCTAAATTCATCACCAATGGAGAAAATTTCATGTCACCGGGGCAATGGAATCAGGTGAACGAGACAATTGGGGTGGTCGAACCCCTCAATTTGGCCGATTACTTCCCAAACCCTGAACTCCAAGTAACACCTTTGGACTTAAGGATATACTTCTCGGCCCCAGCCCCCATCAATCACATTTGGCCTAGTTTCACCTCACCTCCACCATTCCATCCACCCCCAACATCTCTATCCACCCCATTTCGTATCCCCGATCCGTCATATGATCCCCACCAGGTCCCGCTCAATTACAACCAGACAAATGCTAACGCTGACAGCAGGAATGAGGGGATAATTGATTTCATCACATGGTCGAAAAGAATTTCCAAGCAGTCAGAAGTGCTAGTAACGAACCAGGCCGAGGGTAGGAAAGAGCTTGCAGTAATGCACTCATTGGAAAGAACGAGTCGAGAATACATACTTGAAAAATAGTTTAGGAGAATGCCGACTCACATCTCCATTTGGGACCTACTGATGACATCTCCACCACATCTCAAAGCTCTAATGGTGAATCTGAAAGATGCTCACGTCTCTGACAAGGTCTCCTCGGATTAGGTGGGACAAATGATCGGGCAGGTATTGGCACCTAATGTCATCTCGTTCTCAGATGCCGGCCTTCCGCTTGAAGGGCCCAACCATTCTAGATCCCTCAATATTATGGCAGAAATCAAGAACCTGGTAATCTCATTGGTGCTGATAGATAATGAGTCGACACTAAATGTATGCCCATTAAGAACCACCACCCGGATAGGGGTTGACCCACCCACTTTCAGGCCGGCCAAGACAAGTGCTAGAGGATTTGATAGCACCCCGAGAGAAGTCATAGGAGAAGTTAACTTTGAGCTCACCATTGCCCAATGACCTTATCTATCCCCTTTCAGGTCATCAATATCAAATCCACGTTCAATTTGCTACTAGGGCGCCCATGGCTGCATGAAATTAGGGCAATACCTTTGACCCTACATCAAAAGCTCAAATTCATATCTAAGTAGAAGGTCATAGCCATCCTGGGCGAGGGACAGGAAGAAGGAGAGAGAGTCGCACACAACATCAAGAACCTCAAAGTTCTGGATGTGCCGCACACAACTGAGGACGTAGATCTTCATAGCTTCCAATATGACATGGCAGCTGTGACACCAAAACCTCTCAGAAAAGTCACTCTGAGTTGCAATACTCCATAAATGGGGCTATCAAATAGGAAAAGGATTGGGCCCTTGTCTGCAAGGAAGAAGGGAACCAGTGAAAGTAATTGGGGGACAACAAGTCAAGTTCAGGTTAGGATACAAGCCTACCGACGAAGAGATCCAAGAAGCAAAAGAAAAGCTTGAACCACCGCTATAGCCAGAGCTAGAGGGATAGACCTCGAAGAAGATGAACTCCGTTTGTGACCTCACATCTGAAGTACATTTGTGAACGTAGGAGTCATAAAAATTGATCAAAATGGGGCAACTCAACTCACCCCACATAAAAAAGCTGACATCCACAGGGACAACCCCCAAATCATCCCTCCAGAAGAAGAAATAGACCTCGTCTCCTGGTCACTCTTTGAGGAAGTGCTATCTTTTCCAACACAACCTCTCATCCTAACCAACCCTGAGCTTGATTTAGTAATTGATGACCAGGTTTAAGATGATCCTATTCTGAACATGTTGGAGGCAGATCCTGAAGAACCATCTCAATCCACCTCCCCCATAGAACCTGGTAGGGTTATGTCACCACAGGTACGAAATTGGGCATTGGCTCCCATGACTCTGGAAGCTTCAAGTGGTTTGAAATTTGGCACTAGCTTAAAAAAAAAACCTATAAAAAGGGAGGATAGCCCTTAGCAAGCAATGCCGTGCATGTTTAGAGACCCTCTTTGCCAAGGGCCCATCTCTGTGAAAAAGAAAAACCCTAAAAAAATGGGAAAATTACAAAATAATAAAAAAATATTGTCTTTTAAAATTTCTAAAAAAGTAAAATTCAAGATGCCTTAAATGAAGAACATGTCCAGTGTGAAGTCAAACTCTTTCTTATAGAAATATAAGAAGAGGTAGGAGTCACAGATCTGGACGAGGGGGTCTTAGTTGAGGAGCTCCTTGAGCAATACGTCAATTTTAAGAACAATCCGACCCCAATCATTGAAGAGACCGAGGATGCCAATCTGGGGATAAAGGAGGATCCTAAAATTACGGAGATCAGAACATCACTGTCTCCTAAGGAAAGACAAAGCCTGATTGATTTCCTTTGTTCATATCGAGACATTTACACATAGTCATACGAGGATATACTAGGTCTGGATACTGACTTGGTTGAACATGAGTGGCTGCTATCATGGGTTAAAATATCGGGTTGCCGATACGTATCGTCCGAGCTCCAAAACGATACGTATCGGACGATACGTATCGGTATCGGTCTGTATCGGATGATACATTGAATGTATCGTTCGATACATTCAATGTATCGTTCGAGTCTAATACCGATACGTATCGTCCGATACGTATCGGTATCGGACGATATTTTGATCCATGGCTGCTATCTCCCGATGTAAAGCCTGTCAAGAAGAAATTGAGGCGTCTCAGGCCCGAATGGATGTTGAAGGTAAAGACAAGGTCATCAGGCAATATAATTCAAGTTTCCTCATGGTCTCTAAATCCCCAGAGTGGTTAGCCAACATTGTGCCAGTACAAAAATAGGACGTAAAGGATTGCATGTGCATTGATTTCAAAAATCTTAACAAAGCAAGCTCGAAAGATGAATTTCCCTTGTCACATATTAATATCTTGGTCGATAATACTACCAAGCATGGGATGCTCTTGTTCATGGACGATTTTTCCAGATATAACCAGATTAGAATGGCGGAGGAGGACCGAAAAAAGACAGCTTTCATCACTCTATGGGAACTTTCTGTTATCGGGTCATGCCTTTCGGTTTAAAAAATGCTGGAGAAACATATCAAAGGGCAATGATAACACTGTTCTACGATATGATGCACCTAGAAATTGAGGTGAACGTTGACGACATGATCGCCAAGTCACAGGAAAGGGGTGATCACCTGATGAACCTCCAAAAATTGTTTGAAAGATTGAGAAAATATAGGTTGCGTCTGAACCCATAGAAATGCGCATTTGGAGCTATGTCAGGAAAGTTACTAGGCTTCATCGTTAGTAAGAGGGGCATCGAGGTTGAACCAGTGTGTAACACCCCAAAAAATTCTGAAGCTAAACACACCGATCAAATGTGTGTGAGCAATACCGTAGGTGCACTATGGTATTAAGACTGTATATCTAAGTGTGTAATTGGTACCCAAGCCCTGTGAGAGCACCAATGGTTAAGACCTGCCTTGGTAAAATAAAGGTTCAAGGATCAAAACCATTAAGTACAGTGTGACTACTATTGTTTGGACCATGAGATGATTGATCATACACTAATCTGTGGTGTACAGGCTACACACCGGATTAAGCTTTAAGGTATAAAACTTAAAGTTCACACACGAGTGAATTATTTGCATGAGTTTTGGGTTTTGAGAAGAAAGAAGCCGAGAGAACTCCCCAACCTCTTTCTCCATCGATTTTCTCTCCTTCGACAAATCTGAACCGTCGATCATGGTGAAAATCCTCTTCTCGATGCGAGGGAGCCTTTGCTGCACTTTGCTTCATGAGAAATCATTTGGTTGCGGTACCATTAGGATCGAAAGAGAATGAGAGAAGCGGTCGCGAACTCGTACACACGATTTCAAAGGTGTGAATCGCACGATAGTTGATTTAGTCTTTATTTCTAAGATTTAGAATTGATTGTACCCATTTGGGTGTTTGCATGCGAAGAAATTGAGGAGGAATGCGAGCGTCGAACGATTGGCTGGTTTTGGCACTGATTCTATCGATATAGATCGTCGCGGACGTCACATGCGTGATTAGAAGGTAAGATCTAAGAATTTATGGTGTGGATTTGATTAAAATTGAAGTCATGTGTGATCTATGTGGGTGCATTCAAGAAATTAGGAATTTTTGGAAATTTCAGGGAAGAAGATGAAATTTTAGAAGTTGAATAATTGCAATAATTCGCTCGAGCGAATCACCTTCAGACACAAAGGAAAAATAGATTGAGAAAATTTGCGCGAGCAAATTTTCCCCATTTCTCAGGCTAATTTCCTCGAGTAAAACTCACTCGAGCAAGTTTTGTGAGTGCCACAAGGAATTGTCAAATTCGCCCGAGCGAGTTTGGAAATCGCTCGAGCGAATTCCAGTGTCTGGCTACCTCAGTCTTTCCTCTGGGAAAGCTTAAGAGAATGTGAATCATTCAATTATGATGTTATTAACACATGGCTATGAACTGGATGTGACCCAGAGTGAGAACTAGAAGCCATCGATAGGACCCTTGCATTGTCTCCGTCCGA
The DNA here is from genome assembly GCA_021018995.1 of Chloranthus sessilifolius. Taxonomy (NCBI): domain Eukaryota; kingdom Viridiplantae; phylum Streptophyta; class Magnoliopsida; order Chloranthales; family Chloranthaceae; genus Chloranthus; species Chloranthus sessilifolius. The sequence goes on along the minus strand of CM037584.1, from coordinate 101,321,789 downwards.
CTTCAGAATTTAAGGTAGGAGGAAATTCAACGTTTTCTTACACTTTGATTTTAAATGCATAGAGTATTTGAATTCTGAATCCGAATTTTTGAATGTGAATCATTGAATCTTGAACATGAACCATTTGAACTTTATTTTCGAAATCTGAAAGTGAATAATTTGACCTCTGAATCATAACCTGAATTCTGAAATTTGAACTTTGAATTTAAAATTAAATATGAATCATTACATCTGAATTTGAATTATTTGAACTCATTTGAACTTTGACTTCTGAAATTCGACTGTGAATCTCCAGAACTCTGAATCCGAACTTTGAATTTAGAAATAATATTAGTTATGAATCTTCGACACCTTATTATGTGTTAAAACATTGATTTAAGGTTTACACGAATGAATCCCCACTTCGGTGCGATAGTACAACCGATACGGCGGGTCATACCGTAAATTCGAACCTGTACGATGGTTAATCCATAATTTGATACCGGTACGACGGGTTATACCATAATTCGAACTGTGACGACGACCCTTTAGAAAAATGTTCAGCGAACGACGATGGTTAGGTGGGGATTCCCATTGGTATTTCGGCTCAACAACGCTATACTCGCTTTGGAGTTCTTTAAGTTAAAGTTTAAGTCATGCATTAAGATAAGAAGTTGCATATGAATTACAAAAACGAATAAGAATCAGAAACCATGAGAAACTTGGAAATTGGACAAATAAATGGGTATTTGAAACTCTATTCGATTTTGATTCTTGACATTGGTTTCGGATATGAAAATACCTTGATTTTTTTGCATCGAATTTTGTTGAGATATATTGCCATCAATTCTATGTTTCGATTGATAAATTTAAGTTGTATTGAATTTGTTTCTACTGAGCTTAGATTGTTAGCTCACTCTGACATTTATGTCACAGGTGTAGATCTTAATCAAGATCCTGGTTTAGAGGAGGATCTTGACTACGTGCCAGAAGAAGAAGCAAATCTTCCACCGGAAGAGTTCTACCCATAGACCCGATAGGAGATGGACATTATACTTGGTACAGTATGGGAATTTGTTCTAGGATGTACCTATACCTTTGTATACCACAGTTTAGGTGGTGGTCGGCCGTCACCGGTGGTCAAATTTGTTTTTTGACTGGTGTTGTATAGAAATGGAATGGTGTAATTGCCATATAATTACTCCCTGTGAGCATTGAGCCTTGGATTAGATGATGATCTGGTTTTTCCTAGATTTTCATGTAGGAAAAATTGGGTCGTCACATATGGTATCAAAGCACTCGGGGTGAGTTCTGAATATCAGATTCGACGGATATATTATCCCAGAAATCTATGTGGGGAAAATCTAGCTGTCACAGGTGGTATCAGAGCATTCAATATGAGCATTGAGTACAATACTCAATGACGAGCAAACTCTTTCCCAGATTTTCGTGTGGTGGAAAAGTCGGGTCGTCACAGGTGGTATCAGAGAATTGCTTTAGGTCCATGTGACACCATAAGAGTGGGTCACCTATGACACCATGTGTCAAAGGAGGTATCAAAGCATATGGCAATGTATTCTGTCAGGATAAAAGTTGGATCCACGATCACTTTTGACCAAGACCTTTGTTTGATCGTGATAGGTCAGTATGCCTCCTCGAGGTAGGCCCCGAACTGTCCATACTAGGAGCACACCAGGTGCGAGGGAGTGGCCACTGGTGCAAATAGCACTCCCTTGGGAAGAGGAAATGATACCGGCACAAGTAATGTCCCTCAAGAGGGAGGAAACAACGGCGGACAAGATAGATAGCTGTTAGAGCCCATGGTTAATTCAATGGCTTAGCAAACAGCTTTGCTCACAGATAAACAACGACCTTCAGCGTTTGAGAAGTCAGGAGGATGAAGCCTCCTAGTTTCTACAGACAAGCCGATCCACTTGAAGCTGAAAAATGGCTAAACCAAATAGAGAAAATCCTTCGACGAGTTCTGTGCAATGAGGAAGAGAAGGTCAGCTGGGCTTCCTTCCAGTTAGAGGGAGAAGCCGACCCATGGTGGAAGTCGATGGAAAGGACTAGGGTAGAGGAGACGCCAAATGCCCCATGGACCTGAGCATAGTTTGTGGAGGCATTCAACGAGCAATACTTTCCCAAGGTAATCCGAGATCAATGGGAAGTCAAGTTTCTCTCATTGGAACAGGGCAAGATGACCGTGCACGAATACGAGGCAGAATTCAATAGGCTGTCCAGATTCGCCCCTTAGCACGTGGCCACTGAGCTTATGAAGGCTAAGAAATTCAAACGTGGCCTGAAGCTAATAATCAAGGAGAGGATTTCCTTGTTCTAGTAAACGACCTATGCTGAAGTCATGAGCCTAGCCCTTATCATAGAACAAGATGTTGACAATATGTAGAAGAGGAGAGAGCAACAGAGTAGAAGTAGAGCAGGCTGTACACATTCGTATACTCAAGGACAACAGAGCAAGAGACTGAGGTTCTCCACAACCGCACCTCAGTGACTTGCACCGACCGCGTATTTGAGACCTACTACACTTGCACCTACGAGGCCCTTCCGCCCTTTGAATCAGACTACGAACGGGCCATCTATGGTGTAACACACTTCACACATTGGTTCTTTCACGCCAGTTGAGAAATGCACACGGTGTGGAAAACCTCACAAGACGAAGGAGGGTAGGAGGAATACGGGTTCTTGCTTCAGATGTGTTCAGATAGGACAACTGATTAAGGATTGTCCTTAGGAGAAGAGAGAAAAGAGAACTTCGACTGCTATCTAGAGATCCTCCCGACCTATAGTACGAGGTCGAGCCTATGCAATCACGGTGAGTGAAGCCCAAGCAACCAATGAAGTGATCCAAGGTATAAGTCATTATCGCTTTCAAGTTTTATGCGATTCTCAATTAATGCTTATCCTTGGAGATTGTGTGTTATTATGACATTGCATTTACATTTTGACACAATCATACATACACCATACTAAATCACATGCATGAAACTCTAGGTACCTTATCTATGTACCAAAGAAGCGACATCTATCAGCACAAGGCACGAGTATTGGTAGACCTAGGGTCTACTCACTCTTTTGTAACTTCTCAATTTGCGGGCGAATTGAGCATCACCCCTGAACAATTAGATTTCATCCTAGCAGTGTTGTTAGTCACTGTTTTATACCACATTTTACCCTTTAAAACAGACTTTTGCTAACCCTCCGAGTAGTTAATAATTGCTTTTTAATGTTGATTTGCAGTAGAGAGGCAATTACAGCCTTAGTGCAATTTTCAGTTAAAAAGTGCCATTTAGAGGAGTTTTGGAATCAAGCAACAGCTGGGAATGGAATGGTGTTGTGTCTAGTTCATGAGGAAGCACCTAGCAGCTGCACATTTCAACAAGTGCATGCACATGAGTTGCACACATGCAAAGCTCCAATTCAGCATCTTCTTGAAAGTTGAAGTGCCAACTCAAACCTTGCGAATTGGTGCTGAAACAGAAGAGTTCAGCTCTAATTCATTTCATCTCGTCGATTTCAGCAAGAGGAGTACCTCTCAAGCAATCTATGCAGTGCACCATCAGACCTTTCGAGCAGCACCCATGCAAGCAAGTGCAGCTCCCATGATAAACTGCATCAATGTTATCTTAAAAGCAACTAGTAACCAACATGGTGACTGCAGCAAGCTAAGCCCCCTAGCCATGCAATCTGCACACCTTCAGCACCCCCATGAAAGTATATAGGCTGCTAAATGGAGGCTTGGACCCGTCTACTTGAAGATCAGAAGCTAGCAGCTGTAGATGTGTGTGTGTGTGTGTGTATATATATATATATATATATATATATATATATATATATATATATATATATATATATATATATATGTACACACACACTCACTTTAGCAGCAGAGGAGATCTGCAGACCATGCCTTGCAAACCCTTAAAAATACAGCAGTTTAGCATAAAACAGTAGAACCTCCCATTGCACCTATCGAGCAGATAGAGTACAACACTGCCATCCTCTCGACATCTGCATCAGCAGCTCCCATTCTTTTTTATCCTCTCGACAAGCATGAGCTACAGCCAAGAACCTCTTGAGCACTCCATTGCAGTCTCAAGCTTCAATCCTCTCGAGATCCCAACAAACCTGTTGCCCATTTAAATGCAAATCCTCTCTACCATGCACCCTTGAACCTGTCGACAGTTGCTGCTTCTCAACCTATCGACCCGCTAAGCAAGCCACCTCCTAATCCTCTCAAAATATATTGCAGCCTTACCTTTGAACCTGTCGACCATTTTAATGCCAGAACCTGTCGACACCTTATTGCAGAAACCCACTCTATAACCCCTCAAGTAGATCAGAATACAAACCTTCTCTAACCTATTGAACAGATCTATTGCAGCTCCCAGATCCTGTCGAGATATACTTCCCTGCACCTACAGCAACCTCATGACATCTTTGCAGCTACACACCTTCTTCAGCTCACTTTCAACCAACCTCCCATTGAACCTCTCGAGAACTCCAAGCCACTACTCCAGCACCTTGTCAACAACATGAGTTTCAATCTTGCACTTTCATGCCCATCCTCTCGACACCTTGCATGCAACTACTTCAACCTCTCGACCAGCAAGGCTTTCCTCCCATGCAACCTGTCGAGAAGGACTTTGTGCAGCCAATCCTGTCGAACAAGAGCAACAACCTTCCAAACTTGTCGATTTGATATCAGTAACCCCAGTTCTCTAAGAGTGCAATTCCCACAGTAGCAACCTCCCGACTTCTTTATTTCAGCAAGCTGCCATCCTCTCGACGACGCACCTGAAGCTGCAGCCACCTAAAACTGCATACTCCTCTGCTGCAATTCCAGCCTGGGCCCACCAAACTCCATTGAGTTTCAACTAATAAACTAGTTGAGGCGTGCATCCATCTGATTAAACACCTTCAAGACCCCAGCAGATTAGCGAATTGGGTTCCATTTGGGGTTGCTTTGGTAATGAACAACGAAAGGTACATTGGGTTGTTCGGAAATAATAGAAGCCGGGGTATTTTGGGGCAGCCAATAGAATGCTTGATTTGTGAAGCATTCTCAACATTTTGGGTGCAATTATTTGAGGTGTGTAGCTGTAAGTATTTTTGGTTAAACAAGGGCAGTTTTGGGAACTCCAAATATACAAGGAGGGCTGCACATGAGTGTGAACTGATATTTGGTGGGAAGGCAAATTAGCTTTAGCTGAGCACAACAAAACCAGATCCATATCAGCTCTCTGATTGGTTGGAATGCTAAGCACATGGATTACCATCAAATCCTCTCCTTTGATTGGCTGAAATCCCAAGCACACAGATCACTGCACTTGTATAAATAGAACTCCTTGTTGCTGTAATTTCTCAGCAAGGAATCCATAGAATAGCTTTGGTTCTCCTTAACTCATTTAGGTTTTAGTTTTAATTTTAATTGTCCCTTTTTCTCTTCCCCCTTCTCTCCCTAATCCAACATGTTGGATTAGATCTAGATAAGCAGTCCAGATTTGTTTTGCAATTATATTTTGAAAGCTCCAAAGAATTTGGGAATAGATTGGATGTTGCACAGATTGTAGATCTTAGCTCAATAAGCTGTAAGATGTTATTACAATAATTGTGGATTTTAAAGGTAATTCTAATCTATATTTCACTTCTTCATATTTGATTTCCCTGGATTGGATATTCCTGTGGATGCCAGTCAGAAATGGGGAGCTGGTAGCCTGGCACCCGCAACATCTGTAATGGTTAACATGTTCTAATCGAGATCAATGGATTGAAACAATCTCTGGGATGAACTGTATCCAGTAGAAGGGCAGATCATAACCTTAGGACTGTATCCAGTAGAAGGGCAGATCATAACCTTAGGATTGCTTGGATTGCTTCGATTCATTGGTGGAGACTGGATTCTTATACCTTGCATCTGCCAAAAATGGGGAGCTTGTAGCCAGATGGAGGATTGTAGCAAATCAGTTCTATACAATGCCTTTGATTCAATTAATTTACAATAAGAACCAGGTCCTGGCTGCCTATTTCTCACCATTTGTTCTTTATTCTATCATCCATCTTCCTCCATCTTTTAGACTTAGTTTTATATTTCTGTTTTATAGATTAATTAGATCTAGTGACACCCGAAAAGCTCTCTTTCTTCTTAGAATTGCTATACACCTTCTAGATTTAGATCTGGAGCCAGATCTGGAGGTCTACTATACACCTTCTAGATTTAGATCACTACTCCCTGTGGGACAAACTCTTACTTAGTAAAACTTACTACAAATTGACCCTGTATCTTACAGGTCTAGGATATTTTAGTTGTGCTGAATCCATCTCTGTTTTACTTTGTTTTTATTTTGTTTTTATCATTACACAATAATCAGCACACTAGAAATCTCCCAACAAGTTTTTGGCGCCGCTACCGGGGAGTTTTGATTTAGATAGTAGATCTGAGTTTTTCATTTTTGTAGATTTGATTTTTATTTTATAGATATGAGTTTTTATTTGTAGATCTGATTTTTTTTAGTTTTTTTTTATTGCTGTTTTGTTTTTAAATTTTAGAGTGCATTGCACCTGTTTGATTTTATGTTTGCTGCAGTTTTTGTATAGAAAACCTGTTTTAAACTGCAGTAGTTTTGAATTTTCTGAGTTTTTTCTTTGCCTTCTAGCTCTTTGAATAAACACTGTTGTAGCCTTTTGCATTTTTACAGAAATGAGGCTGTGGCTTGAGTTTTTCTTTGTTTTTGTCAATATGCTTGAATAAGGTACTGCTGTAGTTGTTGAATTTTTACAGATCTGGAGCAGTTGCCAAACAAGGAGCAAATGGATTGCAGCAGGATTTGATCTACTTGAGTTTGCATCCCCTTCTCCTTTGCATTTTTTTTTTCAAATTTTAAATTTCTTGAAAGATAGTCACGTTCCGACCCAAGAAGGGTAAACCATTCAGATTTCATGGAATTAGTCTTCCCATCATGCTAATGTCGATTTCCATTGGAAGATAGTCACGTTTCGACTCAAGAAGGGTAAACCATTCAGATTTCATGGCATTAGACTGACCATCGCACCTTTTATATCTGCTATTCAAGTTGAGCATTTAATGAGCAGTGAGGGTCATGGGTATCTAGCGTTTCTGCAAAGTCAAAGGGAAGAGAAGGTTGATATTTTCAAAATTCCCATGCATGTGAATTCTCGGATGTGTTTCCAGACAATCTACCTGGATTACCACCGAATTGAGAGGTTGGAGTTTGCAAATGAACTGGCTCCGGGGCACCGAAATAGTATCGAAGGCACCGTATCGGATGGCGCCGCCTGAGTTGAAGGAGCTCAAGGAACTACTCCAGGAACTTTCAGACAAGGGGTTTATTAAACCAAGTGATTCTCCATGGGGAGCACCGGTTCAATTTGTCAAGAAGGACGGTTCGATGAGGCTTTGCATCGATTATCGTTAGTTGAATAAGCTGATCATCAATAACTGTTACCCGCTCCCAGGAATCGATAACCACTTCGATCAGCTTCAAGACGCCAAGTTCTTTTCGAAGATAGACTTGAGATCGGGCTATCATCAATTAAAGATTAAAGCTGAAGGCATTCTGAAGACGACATTCCGCACACGGTATGGACATTACGAGTTTTTGGTGATGCCTTTTGGCATAACCAACGTGCCGACATCATTCATAAACATGATGAATAGGGTGTTTAAATCCCATCTCGACAAGTGTGTAGTGGTCTTCGTAGACGACATCCTCATCTACTCGAAGATGAGAGAAGATCACGAGCGGCACTTGTGCATCGCTCTTCAAACTCTTAGTGATCACCAACTATACGCGAAGTTGAGTAAGTGTAAGTTTTGGCTTCAACAAGTTAGCTTCTTGGGACACGTGGTCTCTGAAGCCGGCATCATAGTTGACCCAGCTAAGATTGAAGCCATCGAAAAATGGGAGAAATCGAAGACGGTGATAGAAGTTCGTAGCTTCCTTGGCTTGGCCGGATACTACAGGAGATTTGTTGAAGGATTCTCCAAGATTTCAGGACCGCTCACACAGCTCATCAGAAAGAATACCAAGTTTGAGTGGATCGAACGATGTGAACAGAGCTTTCAGGAGCTCAAGAAAAGGTTGATCTCTGCACCGGTACTTGCCATACCTTCATGCAGTGGAGGTTTCGTGGTTTACAGTGATGCATCTCACAATAGATTGGGCTGTGTGCTTAACCAATGTGAGATAGTCTTTGCTTAAGGCTCTCGACAACTCAAGGACCATGAGAAAAACTACCCAACTCATGACCTCGAACTGGCAGCGGTCGTGCTTGCACTGAAGATTTGGAGACATTACCTTTATAGGGAGACGTTTGAGATCTTCATAGATCATAAAAGCCTCAAATATCTTTTCACTCAGAAAGATCTAAATATGAGGAAGAGGAGATGGATGAAATTTCTCAAAAATTATGACTGCTCCATCTAGTACCACCTTGAAAAGGCAAACGTAGTAGCAGATGCCCTGAGTTGAAAGACTTTGACTCAGCTGCCAAATCTCATCGTCAGAGTTCGTAGATGACCAATATCACCATTCGACCGACATTCTTTGACAACATCTGTGAACTTCAAATGAGCAATGAGGAGCTTATAGAAATCATACAGGGCGTGAACAGTGGTACCAAACTAGATTTCTCCATCAAGGAAGGCGGCTCATTATTTTTTTGAGGCCGATTGTGTATACCGATCATTGTTGAACTTTGACACACAATCCTAGAAGAAGATCACAAATTGATATATGCCATCCATACTGGTTGTACGAAGATGTACCAGGACCTGAAAAAGAGCTTATGGTGGAGAGGTTTAAAGAAAGATGTCGCAGAATATATCTCGAAATGCCTAGTGTGCCAACAAGTGAAAGTGGACCATCGAAACCCTTCGGGTTTACTGTTGCCGCCGTCGATACCAGAGTGGAAGTGGGAAGCCATATCCATGGACTTCATATTGGGATTGCCAAGAATAGTGAAAGGACACAATGCTATTTGGGTAATCGTTGATCGATTAACCAAGTCCGTCCATTTCTTGCCATACTACATGAGGTATACAGCCAGCCGACTTGGAGAGTTATATCTCAAGGAGATTGTCAGACTCCATGGCATACCTACTAGCATTGTATAAGACAGAGACCTCTTATGTACTTCATAGTGTTGGCAGCATTTTCAAGAAGGAATGGGTTCACAATTAGATTTTAGCTCTACATTTCACCCTCAGACGGATGGACAAATTGAAAGGGTGAACTAGATCATTAAAGATATGCTCCAAGCCTACATGCTGGATTTCCAAGGATCATGGGACAAGCACCAGCCCTTGATCGAATTTGCTTACAACAATAGCTATCAGGTGAGCATCGGCATGACTCCTTTTAAAGCTTTATATGGTCGGAGATGCAAGTCTCCACTCAATTGGGAAGAAGTCAGCGAGAAACTCATTTTGGGTCCAGAAATCATCAAAAGTACAACCAAAGCAATCTTGTTGATTCGGGAAAGATTGAAGGTTGCACAGAGCCGACAAAAGGGCTAGCCGACCTCAAAAGAATAAATGTTGAGTTTCAGGTAAACTCAATATAATAAATTGCCTTTAATTTCTATTAGCTCTGTGCGGTACTGACACCCCATATCTTTTCAGATCAGGGACCACGTCTTCATCATGATCTTGCCCATAAAAGGCATAATGCATTTTGGGAAACGTGGGAAGTTAAGCCCGCGTTATGTTGGACCTTTCGAGGTGTTGGATCGGGTTGGCGAAGTTGCGTATCGGATCACTCTGCCTCTACAACTTTCGAGTTTGCACAACGTATTTCATGTATCCATGTTGAGGAAATACGTGAGAGACCTGACACATATCCTAGACTACCGACCTATCGAGATTCACGAGGATTTAACCGTAACAGAGGAACCAGTGCAGATCCTCGATCGAAAGGAACAAGTTCTATGCACTAAGCAGATTCCCCTCGTACTAGTGAGGTGGAGACATCACTCAATTGTTGAGACCACTTGAGAACATGAGACGGATATACGCGAGACAACCCGCATCTTTTCGATGAATTGTAAGGTTGATCGAATATTGTATAACAACGAATGAACGTGTGTAGCAATATAGAGTAAATTGTAATGAATTCACTGTCGCATTGAATTAAATTTTGATGAATTACTATTACATTAAACTAAGCTTGGATGAATCTATTGATGTAATTGATGGGTTGAAGTTAAGCTAGATAAAATTGTTGTCTTGACTTAAACTTAGTACAATGGTTGTGTGAATCTGTGCTGGTAGATGGAAAATTTTGTAAACGTAGTTGCGGTGACGAACACATGCTATGACTGATCGTGACTTAATGGTGGTTAAAATATGGTGATGAAGGGCTTAGTTACAGGTACATGATGGAAGAAAAGAGGATTTGAAAGCCTCTGTATAGTCAATGGACTTTTCATTCAAAAAGGCCACCTGATAAATTCGCTTGAGAGAACTTAGAAAATTGCTTGAGCGAATTCTTCAGAAAAGCCTTCTAGACAGCACATAAGAAACTCGTTCGAGCGATTTTTCTAGGCCAAAACTTTATGGAGAAATTTGCTTGAGCAAATTTTCAAGCGGCCCTGTGTAAATTGGTTTTCGCTCGAGCGAATTTGGAAATCGCTTGAGCGATTTTTGCAGTATATAAGCACTACACGTTTTGTTTTTCTCATTTTGTACACTTTTTGAATATGAGAAAAAGGAGCTTCCGAATCTTCTTCCTTCCCGCGGGAACGCTTGACAACTCCCTTTCAAAAGCACGCGAGTTTTCTTCAATCCTTATCCGCAAGGACTCCGTCACTTCGTGCACACTCATCCTACGTTCCTTCTTCGCATCAAAGGTAAACCCTACCTTTGCTCAAAACTTTAAATTTCTTCCATGCAAATGGCACCTAAGATGGTTGCCCATAAAATACCGACCTCAAAGATGTCCGCCTCAAAAGCCGCTTCGTCAAAGCGACCTATGGTCGATCCCCCACCACCACCGAGGGATCAACCCACTGCATGGTGGCAGTCTAGAGGAATTGAGATCGAATGGTCCTTCGATAAGGACCTATTTGAAGACCAAGACACGACCTCATGGTCGTACGAATACATAACTGTAGCCAGGCTATAATCCTTGTTATCCCCTTTTCACGAGTACTATTACCCGAGACTCGTAAGACTATTTTACTAAAACTTACGCCTGGCAGAGAACACCGATAACATCTGCACACAAATTGATGGCAAGGTGTTTGAATTTGACGTAAAAAACATTGCTAGTGCAATGGAGTGTACCCTTGATAAGGGTCTATTGGAACAACCCTCAGAAATAGCACCGTATCATGAAGTAGTCACAAAGATGATCGATGGAGAGCACAATTCAGGTCGATCAGTTAGGAGATCACAATTGCCTCCTGAGTTGTGGATGCTAGATGTTGTCATGAGGTGTAACCTGTACCCTCTATGAAATGAACAAGAACGAGTCGGAGTCTTCCAACAGACTCTATTCGCTGCTTTTGAAGAGTGATGGTTCAGTGCACCAGAGATGGTGTATGAAGGAATTAAATATGCTTGAGAGCAGTTGCTAGAATAAAGAAAGAACCCATTGAAGTCATTGCCGTACGCTACCCTCATCTCCCGAATGATCGAGGAGTACGAGGATGGGGAAAACGATTATTAGATATTGTCAGATGAGGAACAACAATCCGACAATGTCAAGAGATACCGATTGGAAGACTAGAATTTGAGCTACCAAGGCCTGAGGAAGAGTGTCCTAGACCGACAACGCCACCAAGTCGCAGACCAAGCTCAAGATGAGCCAGCCTGGCAAGAACCTCAAATGCCCCACCTCAGCAAGTACCAGCCCAGCAGTCACACGCCTCACATGGCAAGGTCCTCACCCTAGCAGAATTCAACCAACAAATGAGCACGATGAATCGGTGGTTAGATTTCCACGAAGCCTTGCTGATGGACTTGATGCAGTAGCCGTACCCGACCACCATCACTCCACGCATCACGATAGCACGAGGGTACACGTCGGGTGCATCGACCTCCGGAGGTGGTGGTACTGGTGAACAAGGAGAGAAGCAACTGGATCACTGATGGATTCGAAGTTGGCAAATGCTTTGTTCTGTTGGTTGTGGCACTGAGATTCCTTAAACAATGACTAAATTGAATTATCATTGGTAAAATTTTGATTTCTAGATGATTGTAACCGAATGGTTTAAGTGTGTGGTTTAAGGTGTAAATTTTGTCATAGCTATGGTAGACATTAACAACTGGTTAACTTGTTATGTGAATGGTACATGTAGCTTGTGATAGATAATGGGCCACACTTTGTTTTAGAGCAATGATATATTGTAATTAATGGTTAATTTTAACAATTAGTAGTCTAATCTCTTTTGTGGAAATAGCACATTGAATTTGATTGGTGATGATGGTTACTTTAATAAGTAGTTGACTTTGGTTAGATAATGGTTTAAAGATATTGTGGCTATGCTATGTTAATGGCTATTAGTGAATTGGTTAGTTGTGGATATATATTTTGTGAATTGTGGATATGTTCCTTGTAAATGTGTTGTTGGAGGAATGTCAAATTCCTGATTTAGTGGTGGAAGTATACTAGTTAATTGAATAGTTGAATGTTGGTAGAGTGATGGTTTAAAATAGATGGTGGATATTTTATCCTATTGTAGTTATGGTCATGGACGTTTTTTGATTGCACAGGTGTGTGCTTTGTTGAGGAATAGCAAGGATTAGGATGTGTTAGTAGATATGTATCGTTACTTAGAGTTTTGAATATGTATTTTTGAATTGTGGATGTATTGCTTGTAAAGGTATAGGTTGGATGGCTGATGGAATTCTGGAATCAGTAGTGGAAGTGCTCTAAATCGTGAAACTCTTGAATGAGCACCGGTTGGGAGAAAAAGGACACCCTTGGTGTAAAGCTCAACCAATAGGATTTAACAGCATTATGTAGATTCTTAGTTAAACGATATGCCCTCTTGCTCTTGTGTTCTTGAGATATAACGATGTAAATCTCACCGTACTCCAGCCACTTAATCATGTTAAATCCTATTTTAATCCCATAGAAATAAGACAAAAGTTCTATACTAGATCAAATATAACTATTTTAGAAATTAAGCGATCTAGATCCATTCATATCAATCATGATTAAGCCAATACATGAATAAAAATTTGAGATCTCACATGGATATTCCATCAAAATGCATAAGTATCAAAGCATAATTTTTATGATTAATCTATGCAAGAAAACATCATTCATCAATTCTATACTACACATAGTAACAAGATGCATTTTTGACCACTATTTGACCTAGAAATCCATGAGCATAATAATGAATCATAGAGATAAAAAACTCATACACATGACCTACTATGCCTATAACATTCATCTATAAGAATTATTTATTTCAAATTGCATGGCATGATTAAGAAAATAAAAAAAATACTAATTTTCCAAGATTTGACCTTTTTGGCCAATCTAGGCCATTAGATGACCTTGCATGTACCAAGATTACATGCATGGCATCTTCTTACTCAAGTCCATGTCTCATTACAGAATTTCTAAAAGTCCCTGTAAACACCCAAATTTGCTCTAAGGCTAGATCGACACATACTTCGAGCAGGGCGTACCCCTGAGCTTCAGAAAGCACTTCCCAAACCCTTAGAACTTAACCCAAACTCTTAGGAACCCTTTCCAGATCTTTAGGAATCAACCCTAACCCTTAGAACCTTTATCGGACCAGTTTCGAACCCTCCCGAGTAGTGGATGGTAAGAGGAATGCCAAGTTTTTATAGACCTCTTATGGAGCTGAAGCCTATACCATTGGAAAGAGGATGTTCCCAGCTTTCCAACGAGCTAAGAATCATCCAAATCGGAGCTGTAGATAAAAAGTTATGACGATTTGAAAATTATGCAGAAATACAGGAACATAACGTGTATATTACATATGCTAGGCAAAATTGGCTATTTTTGGGCTCTAGGGCGGGTTCTGAACCTCCAGCTTCTGAACCAGGTCACTATACCTATGCCTAGTGTGTCTAATAGACACACTAGGCTTAAGAACAGTGATTTTCGGGGATTTGCCCATATTTGGAATTTGGGGTTTGACTTGTTGACCACCCCAATGTTTGGAGTGGGTTTTGATAGGACTGTTGCACCTCCATTTGTTCTATTTGCAACTCTTTAGCTCTTTAGAGCCCCCCCTATCATCTACCATTAAAACTCAATTTACACCTTTCCAAAACCTTGAAAAACCTAAAAACCTTAGATTAGAGATTACCTAATTGCTAATCCATTTAGCTCTAAGCATCCCATTAATCTATCCTTCCTCTATAAATGGAGAGCTACCTCCTTCTTGTTAAAGGCTTGGAAAAATTCCTAAAAGAGAGAAACCTTTAGTGATCCTTTTCCTCCCTTTTTAGCATTAAAACCTCACAAATTCCAAAACCTAGTTTCATCCATTAACCTCTTTTTTTCATCATAAATCTCTTAGATCTTGTAGGAACAAGGCCTTAGCCTCCCTCTCCTACCTCTTAGCCCTCAGGCTTTAGAGATGAAGACTCATTTCTCAACCCACGTGCTATTGGAAGCTCACCAGAGGTGCCCTCACGCAAAGGTTCATAGCGGTGCTATAAAAGTCCGAGAGCTCCAGCTCTCCCCTCTATTCCTCTACCTTCTTTGCTTTTCCTCTATCCTAGAATTGAGCCGTTACGCTGTCCAAATTTTGACAGACGAGAAGGGCTCAATAGGATCGGTGTGCCTTGGAGCAAGGGGAAGTACTGCTCACTTTTGCTCTTTATATATATATATATATATATTTTATATAAAACAACCAATACATAGACTCGGCCATAGTAGAGACCGCTTACGAATGGGTTGATTGGGTGCTTAACACCTCCCCGATTGATAATCGAAGCTCCTACCCAAAAGCCTTTGGCAAAGATCGGTAAATCGGAGTCATATTTTTGCACTTCGGTGTTTATTTATCGATTTTGAGGTATCCCGGGTTACCAAAATCTCCGGGTGGTGACTCCAATATTGAGCGCATCGTCGTGATAGATTGAGAAAATTCATGGTTGCACAGATGACGACTCCGTTGAGAATAGCTTGTAGAGCATCTCCTTAAACTATTGGCCCTTTTTGTTTGCATGTGTTTTTCTTTTCACTAACTTTTTGTCCATTTTTGCTTACTTGTACAATTCCGCATTGTTTATACTTACTCCTACGTTTCCGTCATTTACACGCTTTAGCCGATTGGCCGGCCTACTTGAGCATTTTTATATTTATCCCTACGATTCTGTCATTTACATGCCTTAGCTGATTGGCGGGCATACTTGAGCATGTTTATACTTACCCCTACAATTTTGTCATTTACCGTCTTAGCCGATTGGCAGGCCGGATCTACTTGATGCATTTTATTTTTTCCACCTAGTCGCTTGACTGACCTTGCAATTTTTCTTACTCCTTGAACATATACCATCAATGGACGTCGGCCCGTAGAGGCAACACGGGTTTCTCACCGCTCGTTTTTGAACTTAAGAAAACTCCCTTAAAAAAATTGAACTTAAAATTGAACCAACAAGGGACTTAATTCATTTTTTATGAGGGTAGATTTTAAAAGGGGAGGATAGGCAGTGATACAAACGTCTCAGTTCTTAGTATGGCGACAGCCGTGATGATCCTGAAAAGTATCACCCCATCCAGTATCTGAGAAGGCGCTTGCGCCGGAGGTATATCGGGTGGTCCTCACCCAAGGAACTTGTACCCAACCTGCCAACAAACCATGTCATGGATAGTTGATCCGGCTTACGCCGATCCTAATTCATACCCACCATGTTTTCCATCACATTCCCTTATGGAAGAGATACCCATTTCCATTCCTTCCACCCAATCCCCATTCAACGTCACTGGTCCATTCGGTGCACCCACTTTTTCCCCCACATTCACCTAAAATATCCCCTCCTCTCCTTCCCCAAATATGCCCCATTTTCCTTCCACTTCAAAAACACCCAATTCATCACCTCCTCCCAATCCAATTTCACCCTATTTTCCCAACCCATATTCACCACATTTTCCTACTCCAAATACACCCCATTTTCCCCCCACATCCATTCAAATTCCAATGCAATCTCCCACATCAACCCAAAATTTACCCTATTTCCCTTCCACCTCTAACATACCCAATTTTCCCCCATCCACCCAAAATCCATCCCATTTTTCATCCACCTCCACCCAAAGCACACCCCATTTTTCCTCCACAAATCCACCCCATGTTTTCACATCCATCCAACAAACACACTATTTTCCTCCCATATCCACTCCACATACACCCTAGTTTCCCTCTACATCCAATCCAGATTTTCCCTCCACATCAATCCAAACAACCCCCATTTTCCTACATACACCCAAGCCATGCCCAATTTCCCCATATCCACTCCACATTTCTCTCCAATCCAAATCCACCACATATCCCCCCATCTACCTAGGTCATGGCCAATTTTCCTCTCCCATCTACCTAGGTCATGCCTAATTTTTCCCATCCATCAACCTATCATATACCCTATTTTTCCCACACCTCCACCCAAGCCATACTCAAATTTCCCCCATCCTCACAAACCATGCACAATTTTCCCACCTCTACCCAGGTCATGCCCAATTTTCCATCTACATCTACCCAGGCCATGTCCATTTTCTCCCATACATCCCCCTCATCAGGAGAGCCATCCACTTCCAACCCCATACCTGATCCCATGGCCATGATGGATGACATGGTTAGGGCCTACACCATGTGGAAGGCCTCTCAAAGCCTTCCTCATACACCCCAAGTGCTCAAACCCCAACACACCCTCCAAAATCTCCACACCTCTTTCATCCAAAATGTTAATCCCAATCAACCTCCCATAATCCACACCACACAAGGCCCCTCTCATCAATCATGGGATCATCCAAGTGGGCCTTAAGGCCCAATACCCAACACCCAAGCCCATCAAGGCCCAATACCCAATACCCAAGCCCATAAAGGCCCAATACCTCGTACCCAAGCCCACCCAGGGTCAAACCTAAGAGCTTCATTTGCAAACCTTCTAGTATTCCCCTAATATCTCACATTCACCTACGCCCAACAAATCCTCACTCCCCCTCAGATTGTACATCCCTCTCATCCAATCCCTCAACCCGGCATGGGCCCCATTTATCCACATCCCTCACACCCAACCCAATATGAGGATCCATCCCATACCCATCCTCTTACCTCCCAACCCAGCCATCAAAATCCCCACCAAGCGTAATGGCCATATCAGGCACCCCACCAAAATCCCTCATTCACTCATGCCCTTACCCTGCAAATAAATCACCAAATCCCTTATCAACCCTAATGGCCTCATCAGGCATCCGCCCAACCCATCCAAAACTCACAGGCTAATCTCACCCTTTCGCCACCATATGTTGATCCATCATATGAGGAGGTTGAGATTAGAAACAGTGGGGCATATGCAGGGGCATTCGCCAGTTTCAATCCCCCACCGTCCACCATTACCAATCGACAGACCATTCAGAATGAAGGAGGACCAGCCTCCACATTGCCCTCAAGAGAGTCAGATCTGCTAAAAGAACAAATAGACAGGATCCAAAAGCGGTTAATGAAGTTGGGTGGGACTGAGATTCAGGCCACCAAATTTTTGGATTTATTCTTGTTCGCAGAAGTACCATTACCCCACAAGTTTAAAATGCCCACATTCGATAAATACAGCAGCACGGGTAACCCAATTGCCCATCTAAAATCGTACTGTGGAGATATGTGCCAGTATGGGGGAGATGAGCATTTGCTCATAAAAGTATTTCAAAAGAGCCTTACGGGTTCGACCTTGAGATGGTTCATGTCTATTGAACCATCTATGCTCAAAACATGGAAAGACCTCACCCATTTGTTTCAAGAGAAATATCTCTACAACATAGACCTCGAACTGTGCAAATTAGATCTGGCACGATTGAAATAAAAACCCAATGAGGCCTTTAATGAGTATCTGGGAAGATGGATGGCCCTAGCAGCCTAAGTAAAGAACCACACCCCGAATGATGAACAAATTGAGATGGTCTTGAAAATAGCCCTACCTATTATCTTTGACTTTTTGGTCTACCAGTAGCAAGCTAGTTTCGCTGACCTGGTCAGAAATGCCAACTATTGCAAAGACACGTTGAGAGAAGGGCGATTGAACAAAAATTCGGCCAATGGGGTAAGAAAATTTTCTGAGCAAAGAGGAACCGAGGCAAATGTCTTGACAATAGTAAACACACAGCCCAGCACCAGCATGGTACCCTTTTGGTTCGCAGCAGCACAACCAACACCAACACCAACAAATCAGGCTCTAAGACAGAACAATGTCCCCTGGGAGCAACAAACCCCTTAGCAGAGAAGGGCCCGATATAATCGAGTGTTCACTCCCTTAGGACAATCCCTAAATATCCTCTTGCCTTTACTGATCGAGACGGGTTTGGTCACTCAGCTTCAACGCCGACCTCCACCAAATCCAATCTCAAGGAATTCTGATTCAAATATACACTGTAATTTTCACCAGGGACTGGGTCACCCAACCTATCAATGCGTTCCATTAAAGCATGCGATCCAAGATCTAATAGAGGCTGGGTAGCTCATTCCTCCAACAGCTCCGCAAGCAAACCCTCACATCAACATCCATCAAGCACTATTGTTGCTACACCCATAGGGAGGAATGGGCCTAAGGGCCACCATTAATATGTTACAGGATGGGACGGAAGAGTTCGATCCCTCAGAATACATCAACATAGAAAAGAGTTTAAAGTCACCAGGGCAATGGAACCGAGAATGAGGTCATAGGGGTGATCGAGCCATTGAATTAGCCGATTATTTTCCAACACCCCATGCAACACCTATGGATTTGAGGATGTACTTCCTGCCCTCGCACTTGTTAACCATGTGGAGCCTAATTTTTACTCACCCCTGATATATCAGGCATTCCCGACACTAATAGCCGATCACTATGTGTCACCCAATCCATTGCCAGCATCAATCTAATACAATTGGTCCAATTTTGCTCCACCCCCAATCAACCCACCTCTAGTACCACTCTATTACAATGGGCCCAATTTTTTCGTACCCATCTTTAGCACCAATCAACCAGATCTGGCCCAATTTTGCCCCGCCGGTCTAATCATATCTAACATCACCATCCATCCCATTTCAAAATTTTGGGCCAATATATGATCCCCATCAGGTCCCGCCCAACTACAGTCAAACGGATGCCAATGCCGATAGCAGCATAGAGGGGGCAGTTGATTTTGTTACTCGAACAGGGAGGATTTCTAAACAACCTGAGATATCGGTACCCACTCGATCGAAAGAGAAGAAGGAACCGACTACAGTACACCCCTTTGAAAAGATGAGCAGAGAGCACATACTGGAAATACATCTGAAAAGAATGCCAGCCCACATCACCGTTTGGGACCTATTAATGACGTCCCCACTCCATTTCCAAGCCCTGATGGGAGCATTAAAAGACACCCATGTATTCGATAAAGTTTCTCTAGACGAGGTGGGACAGATGATTGGACAGGTGTTGGCTCCTAATGCCATCTCATTCTCAGACACTGATCTCTCGATCAAAGGAGGCAACCATTCTCGATCCCTCAATGTCACAGTTGAAATAGGAAATATGGTGATACCGTTGGTTCTGATTGACAATGGCTCGACATTAAATGTGTCCCCTTTGAGGCCTGCGACCAAAATAAGGATCGATCCTTCCACGTTCAGGCCGGCTAGAACAAGCGTGAGAGGGTTCGATAATACCAGGAGGGAAGTCATCGGAAAAGTTGACCTTGAGCTCCCCATTGGGCCAATAACCTTCTCGATCCCCTTCCAAATTATAGATATCAAGTTCACCTTCAACCTGTTGCTAGGGGTCCCATGGCTGCACTAACTCGGGGCAGTTCCCTCCACCGTACATCAGCTCAAATTCATATCAGAGCAGAAGGTCATAATAATCATGGGAGAAGGGCAAGAAGAAAGAGAGAAAATAACCCACAACATCGAGAACCTTAAGGTATTGAATGTGCCATGCACAGCTGAAGACACAGATCTCCATAGTTTTCAGTATGATGTGTCAGTAGTGGCGCTCAAACCCCTTGGAAAGGTCACCCAAAAAATCAGAGGAGGAATGATTGCGATAGTATCAATACTCCAGAAATGGGGCTACCAGAAAGGGAAAGGGTTAGGCCCTTACTTGCAAGGTAGGAGGGATCCAGTCAGAGCCAAGGGCGGACATCAGACAAGATTCGACTTAGGCTACAACCCTACCGAAGAGGAGGCCCAGGAGGCCAAGGAAAAGGCTCTAACCATTGCCATAGCCAAATCCAAGGGGATAGACCTGGAGGATGAACCCCACCCGAGACCTCACATCCAAAGAACCTTTATAAGCACGGGGGTTATAAAAATCGACCAGATTTGGGCAACACAGCTAACCCCGCATAAACAGATACCCATTCACGAAACCAATCCCCAAATCATCCCTCCCAAGATTGAAATAGACGTGGCCTCGTTGTTACTCTTTGAGGAAGAGGTAACCCTACCTGCACAGCCACCTGTCCAAAACCATCCCAATCTTGTGTTAACGTTTGAGGACCAAGTCTCAGGCAAGCCAATGATAAACATGATGGAGGATGACCCTTAAAAGCCATCTCAATCAGCTTCCTCCACAAGACCAGGTAAAGGTGTGACACCTCAGGCGAGGAATTGGGCTTCAATGCCCCTAACTCTGGAAGCATCAAATGACCGTAAATACATCACTTGCTTCCCCCCCTAAAAAAAAATAACCTATAAAAAGTGCGATTAGCCCTTGACAAGCACTACCATGTGTATATAGGGACCTGCCTTACTAAGGGCCCTTTTCCGAAGAAAAAGAATATATATATATATATATAAGAAATACAAGAAATTCTAAAAAATTGTCTTTTAAAATCCCTGATAAAATCTAGGAAAAAGATGCCTTAATCGAAAAAACCGTCTCACATGAAATCGACTCCTTTCCTGCAAAAATACAAAAAGAGATTGGAATCACGAGTTTGGACGAGGAGATCCCCTCTGAGGAGCTTCCCAATGAGCTCCTTGACAAGTTTACCGATTTTGAGAATGACTCTACCCCGATCGTTGAAGAGACTGAAGATGTTAATTTGGGTACCAAGGAGGTTCCTAGAATCACTAAGATCGGAACGTCGCTGTCTCTTGAGGAAAGAAAAAGTATCATTGATTTCCTTCGGCCATACCAAGATGGTTATCGCAAATCAACGGAGCTGTAGAAGCTGCTAATAAGATAGTTATCCGCATTCTTGAAAAGATAGTTGTCACGTATCGAGACTAGAGTGAAATGTGACCATTTTCACTATGGGCTTACCGAACGTCGATCCGTACCGCTACACGGGCCACACCGTTCTCCTTTGTGTATGGAACTGAAGTCGTGCTACCAATCAAAGTTGAGGTACCTTCACTCTGTATTCTCATCGAATCTGATCTACCGGAGGCCGAAAGAGAGAGGTCCACTTTGAGCAACTAAACCTGTTAGATGAGAAGAGGCTCCTAGCCTTGTGTCACACCCAGGTCTATCAGAGAAGGATCGCATGTGCTTACAACAAGCATGTTCGCATTCGAGATTTAAAGGTGGGTGACACAGTATTTAAGAAAATCTTTCCTTCTCTCCACGCCGATCTAAAAGAGAAATTTAAACCCAATTAGGAAGGACCTTATGTCATCCGAGAAGTACTCCATGGATACGTGCTCCTCCTCACCACCATGGACAGAAACCACTTTCCTGAGCCAATCAACGTTGGATACGTCCGACATTTCTATTCCTAAGTCTTTGCGGCGAGGTAAGTATTGATAAGATGGATACGTGACTGCTCAAGAATCCCATAAAAGAGGCCTCCATTTCAAAGCCAAGTAGCCAAAAAAAGTGTCCCTGAATACTCATACCCTTGCTACACCCGTTGAGCCATTGGCCTTTCTTTCATTAAACTCCTAAAAAAGAAAGAGTTATAAAAAAAATTAGAAAACCAAAATCCCAAAAAGAGGATGTTTGACAAAAAAAAAAAGAACAAAAAAATAAAAAATAAAAATCATGAGGCATGTACAGTAAAAATCCCTCAAGGAAGAAGTGTATTACGACAACTGGAACCCAATCAAGGAAACCTTTTTAACCCCATAATACCTTCAAAATTTCTAATCTTATCCATGAACACGATTCATCCCGACAGAAAGCCTTCTTTAAGGTCCACGAGCAGACACAGTATCCGTTGAGTCAGTACGAGCCAAACTGAGAAACAACAAAGAATTCCATATAGCCGGCTATGACAGAATCAACATTCATGTCGTGGCCAAAAAAAAAGAGAGAAGAAAATAAAAATGTACACGCTCAAAGTAAAATGGACGTGATGAAAACTTGAAAGGGCACCACAGGTAAAATGGCCGAGCCTGTATAGACTAGGTGAAAACCTGAAAAGGCGCTTGGGGTAAACATGCATATCGATGGACATAGTGAAAACTCGAAAAGGCGCTATGGGTCAAAAAAGAGGGTAACAACGGGCATGACGAAAACCCATCTTGGGCGCTATGAGTAGAAAAGGGGTAAAAGAAAAAGAGAAAAAGAAAGTTCAGCTACTCCTTCAGTTATATTTATGGGTTTTCTGGTTATCTCTGGGCCGCTCATGTGAGCTCAAATTGGGTCCTGACCAGGTATATTTTTAAACCGCACCGTCAAATGCATGACCCGAGATAAGGATAAAAGGTTGATTCAATCCAAAGGGATGGATGTTCCAACCTTGGTAAAATTTTGAACCTTACTCAGGTTCGACCACATGAACGGGTTCGACTATGCTTAAAATGGGACCCGTTACTTCACCTCATTGTTAAGACATCAAACAAAGAAGAGAAAAAAGAAAGAAAGAAAAAACAACAAAAATAAGAAATTCAAAAAATCTAAAAATATATATACTCCTTCCACATACATATTTATAGCACCGTACTTCTATCTTTAAATGAAGAAAAAGAAAGAATTTTAAAAAAAAAAAATCCAAAAAATATATAAATCTTAAAAAATAAAAATGTGTAGGTAAAAATTTGCTTCTCTTTTTGTTGATTAGGATGTACATTTTTTATCTATATAAATATAAAAGGGACTAACGTTTTCTCGAGAATGTGTAGGAACATTAAATAGTCCAAAGCTTTGAAGCAGGCAACCTCTCAGTGATGGACAGATTAGATGAAGCATCTCACCACCAATGTCTGATCTATTCAAAAAAGAAAAAAAAGAAAAAGAAATCATGTGAAAAAGAAAAAAGATAGATGTATTTTCATTATCCTTTTTTACGCACAGCTACGCACATGTGTTCTCCAATGCGGTAAAATGTCAATATTTTATCGGCAACGCAGTTGTGCTAAATTAATATCCTATTCACCTCAGATCTTTGAATCCTACTTTAAAGTAGGACCAACGGTGTCAACCCCGATCAGACAGTCAACATTTCGATCGAGTTGATTCCACAGCTAAATCTTTGTGCTGAGCGCTCCATTTTTGGTTTCATGTGAACTTAAGATTCCTTAGAAAAAGGTCAATCATTGGTTAAGACTAATCTGTCAAAAAGAAAATTATCTATTGAACAACTATATTCAAATATGCATTCAGAAGGGCTCATTCTAGTGTACAGGCTTAAAACCTGCATTTATACGATATTCCTATAAAGTGTACGCCATGCATCTGGGTATCTGTTGGATGGTCGTTTGTTCTCGTAAATAATACTCAGATGAGATCTGGGTCGGGACTTCTATTTCTCTTTATTTATATTCGCTCCTGATGTATGCATGTTTTTACATAATTGTTCGTTTGTAAGATCATTATTGACGGAGACCAAGATTGAGTGCCTCTTTCGGTAGGCACCCAATTTTGGCCGAATTTGTTCAATATTATTTGAAGCTGGGTACTCTAGGTCATGTTGATCCAGGGCACATTATAAAAAATGGTACACACTCCCAAAAAGTGTTGTGACATCAATATTCATTCCGCTCGGGTAGTTGTGCTAAATTAACCTCGGGATCGATGAGTTCGCTCAAAAATCTCGAACCCTACTTCGCGTAGGGGCACCCATAACCAATCAAATGAGGCAATCAATGCCTCATATTATTGAGCACAAACTGTGGATATTCACATCATTGCTCTATGCCCATCTTGATGTATAGGTTGATCACCATCCTACTCGTGGGACTGTCTTATTTAGAATGGAACTCAAACATCACACATCACCATTCATATAGAGGAGCGGACATTTTTTCCCAACACATTGGGCTTTTGTTACTCGCGCCATCTCAGTCATGCCCAGTAATATCGCTAAGTGCTTGGGGGCCGATAGGCTTGAGGAACGAACTTTTTTTTTGACATACAGGGCTTCAGTAAACTCACCATGTTATCATTTGATGTTTGAGGTTCGCTTTGCACACGGAGGACCCGTTAGCGTGCCTTGAGCCTCTTCAGACGTCTCTTTCTTTGGCATGCGATCATTAGTGTTCAAATACCAAAGAGGGGCATCTGTAGACACCTAAATTTGGCCAAAGGCTAGATCGACACATACTTCGAGCAGGGTGTACTCCTGAGCTTCCGAAAGAACTTCCCAAATCCTTAGAACTTAACCCAAGCTCTTAGGAACCCTTCCCAGACCCTTAGGAATCAACCCCAACCCTTAGAACCTTCCTCGGACCAGTTTCGACCCGAGCAGTGGATGGTAAGAGGAATGCCAAAGTTATTATAGACCTCTTCTAAAGTTAAGGCCTATACCATTAGAAAGAGGATGTTCTCAGCTTTCCAACAAACCAAGAATCATCCAAATTGGAGTTGTAGATCAAAAGTTATGGCGATTTGAAACTTGTGCAGAAATACATAAAGTTTGTATAGTGTGTATATTATACAAGCTAGGCCAATTTTTGACTGAAGTTGGCCTAGCGTGTATATTACATGTGCTAAGTGAAATTAGCTTTTTTGGGCTCCAAGGCGGGTTCTGAACCTCTAGCTTCTAAACCAGGCCACTTTACCTATGCCTAGCATGTCTAATGTACACGCCAGGCTTAGGAATAGTGATTTTCGGGGATTTGCCCAGATTTTGAATTTGGAATTTGACTTGTTGACCACCCTAATGTTTGGGATTGGTTTTGATTGGACTGTTGCACCCCCATTTGTTCTATTTGTAACCCTTTAGACTTTTAGAGCCCCCCCTATCATCTACAATTAAAACCCAATTCACACCTTTCCAAAACCCTAAAATACCCAAAAACCTTAGATTAGAGATTACCTAACTGCTAATCCATTTAGCTTTTAAGCGTCCCTATAATCTATCCTTCCTCTATAAATAGAGAACTACCCTCCTCTTGTTAAAGGCTTGAAATTTTTTTCCGAGAGAGAGAAACCTTTAGTGATCCCTTTCCTCCCTTTTTAACATTAAAACCTCACAAATTCCAGAACCTAGGTTCATCCATTAACCTCTTTTTTTCATCATAAACCTCTTAGATCTTATAGGAATAAGGCCTTAACCTCCATCTCCTACCTCTTAGCCCTTAAGCTTTAGAGATCAAGACTCATTTCTCAACCCACGTGCTATCAGAAGCTCATGATCGGAGGTGCCCTCACGCGAAGGTCCACAGTGGTGCTACAAGGGCCCGAGAACTTTGGCTCTCCCCTCTATTCCTCTACCTTCTTTGATTTTCCTCTATCTTAGAATTGAGCTGTTACGCTGCCCTAACTTTGGCAGGCGAGAAGGGCTCAATAGGATCGGTGTGCCTTTGGGTAAGGGGAAGTGTCGTCACTTTTACTCTTTTTATATATATATATATATATATATATAATTATATATATTTTTTTATATAAAACAGCAAACACATAGACACAGCCATAGTAGAGACCGCTTATGAGCGGGTTGATTGGCTACCTAACACCTTCCCTATTGATAATCGAAGCCCTTACCCAAGAGCCTTTGACAAAGACCGGTAAATTGGAGTCATATTTTTGCACTTCGGTGTTTATTTATCGATTTTGAGGTATCCCGGGTCTCCAAAAGCTCCAGGTTGAGCGCATCGTCATGACAGATTAAGAAAATCCACGGTTGCATAGTCCCATATCAAATTTTCATTTTATTCTACCAAAAACACACAATTTCAAGCTAAGTTACAAAAATGACATAGTTTGACCTTTTGGGTCAATTGGGACCATTGGATGGCCTTGTATGGATGCAAAGATCACATGCATGGTCATCCTATACTCAGGTTCAAACCTCATTCTAGAATTTCTTCATACACTTTAGAAGAAAAATCAAATTCATACATGGAATATACAAGAAAAACCTCAAGATACAAAAATCTTGTTGTCTAGGCCTATATGGCTATCATGGATCATTGGATGGCTCTAGGTGACCCTAAAGATCACAACCAAGGGCTCTCATATGCTGGTCCCATGTATGAACATGGTCAACCCAGAATTTCAGCCATCCAAAGTGAAGAAAACTACAAAACCATGACAAATTTTAATACTACAAGAATAGGAACCTAGACAAAGGCTAGACCAAGACTTTACCCTAGCAAAGCTTCTTCTTCTTTGCTGTTTTGCTTCATTTCTTGTGGTTGGAAGGGATGAGATGAAGCCCAAAATTATATATGTGGGAGTAGGAGGTGTGGAGGGCAAATTTCCAGAAGCTAAGGCTCTAATGGAGGTTGGAAGAGAGGAAGAAGATGGAGCTGGTTTGAAATGGGGAGCCCCCTAGAGAATTTTGAAATTTGCAAGGGAGGGGGGTGGAGACAAGGGTTGAATTTTTGTGCCATGTGGCACACCCTTCCTTCCCAAGGTATTCTTCAAAATTCCAATGCACTCTCTCTCTCCTCCTTTTCTCCATGCGCCCAAGGCATTGACCCCATTTGACTCCACTTTTCAACCACACACTCCATTTTGACTTGTCTTTTGTGGTATCCTAGGTCCTCAATTCATGTGAAAGTCCAACTTTCTCCAAGATCTTGTGGTGGATGCAACATGTTGCATCTTACACCCTAGATTTTCCTAATGTAAAATGGGTGGTGTAAGATGGGTTAAATTCAAGTCAAATAGATTAAGGGTGGGGATTTACTAGAGATTTGAAATATCCTAATTATTTTCCCTTGGGCTTTTATGGAATTTACAAGAAATGCCACTTGTAACACCCCAGAAAATTTTGATCCCGAACACACTGATCAAATGTGTGCGGGCGATATTGTAGGTGCACTATGGTACTAAGACTGTATATTTAAGTGTGTAATTGGTACCGAAGCCCCGTGAGAGCACCAATGGTTAAGACCTATCTTGATAAAATAAAGGTCAAAGGATCAAAACCATTAAGTACAGTGCGACTACTGTTATTTGGACCGTGAGATTACCGATCGTACACCGATCCGCGATGTACAGGCTACACACAGAATCAAGCTTTAAGGTATAAAACTTAAAGTTCACACACGAGTGAACTATTTGCATGAGTTTTGGGTTTTTGAGAAGAAAGAAGCCAAGAGAACTCCCCACACCTCTTTCTCCATCGATTTTCTCTTCTTCGACGAATCCAAACTGTCGATCATGGTGAAAATCCTCTCCTCGACACTAGGGAGCCTTTGCTACACTTTGCTTCGTGAGAAATCGTTCGGTTGCGGTACCATTAGGATTGAAAGAGAATGAGAGAAGAGTTCGTGAACTCGCACACACGATTTCAAAGGTGAGAATCGTATGATAGTCGATTTAGTCTTGATTTCTAAGATTTAGAATTGATTGTACCCATTTGGGTGTTTGCATGTGAGGAAATTGAGGAGGAATGCGAGTGTCGAATTATTGGCGGGTTTTGGCGCTGATTCTAGCGATATAGATCATCGTGGACGTCGCATGCATGATTAGAAGGTAAGATCTAAGAATTTATGGTGTGGATTTTGTTTAAAATTAAAGTAATGTGTGATCTATGTGGGTGCATGCAAGAAATTAAGAATTTTTAGGAATTTCGGGGAGGAAGATGAAATTTTAGAAGTTACAGAATCGCAATAATTCGCTCAAGCGAAATGGAATTCACTCGAACGAATCACCTTCAGACACAAAGGAAAAATAAATTGAGAAAATTCGTTTGAGCGAATTTTTCCTAGTTTTTAGGCTAAATTCCTCAGGTAAAAATCGCTTGATCGAGTGTTATGAGTGCCACAGGGAATTGTCAAATTCGCCCGTGTGAGTTTGGAAATCGCTCGAGCAAATTTCCCTGTGTCTGGCTACCTCAGTCTTCCTCTGGGAAAGCTTGAGAGAATTTGAATCATTCGATTATGATGTTATTAACACATGGCTATGAACTCGACGTGACCTAGATTTAGAATAGAAGCCATCGATAGGACCCTTGCATTGTCTCCGTACGACTTTGGAATTTCAGGTAGGGGTAAATTCAATGTTTTCTTACACTTTCATTTTGAATTCATAGAGTATTTGAATTCTGAATCTGAATTTTTGAAAGTGAATCATTGAATCTTGAACACGAACCATTTGGACTTTATTTTCGAAATCTGAAAGTGAATAATTTGAACTCTGAATGAGAACCTAAATTCTGAAATTTGAACTTTGAATATGAAATTGATTATGAATCATTGCATCTGAATGTGAATTATTTGATCTCATTTGAACTTTGACTTCTGAAATTCGATTGTGAATCGTTGGAACTCTAAATCCGAACTCTGAATTTAGAAATAATATTAGTTATGAACCTTCGACACCTTATTATGTGTTAAAACATTGATTTAAGGTTTACACGAATGAATCCCCCACTTCGGTGCGACGACACAACCGATACGACGGGTCATACTGTAAATTCGAACCGGTACGGTGGTTAATCTATAATTCAATACCGTTACGGCGGGTTATACCATAATTCAAACTGTGACGATGACCCTTTAGAAAAATATTCAGTGAACGACGATGGTTGGGTGGGTATTCCCATTGGTATTTTGTCTCAACAACGCTATACTTGCGTTGGAGTTCTTTAAGTTAAAGTTTAAGTCATGCATTAATATAAGAAGTTGCATATGAAATACGAAAATGAATAAGAATTAGAAACCATGTGAAACTTGGAAATTGGACAAATAAATGGGTATTTGAAACTCTATTCAATTTTGGCTCTTGACATTGGTTTCGGATATGAAAATGCATTGATTTTTTTGCATTGAATTCTGTTGAGATATATTGCCATCTATTCTATATTTCGATTGAAAAATATAAGTTGTATTGAATTTGTTTCTACTCAGCTTAGATTGTTAGCTCACTCCGACATTTATGTCACAGGTGTAGATCTTGATCAGGATCCTGGTCTAGAGGAGGATCATGATTACGTGCCGAAAGAAGAAACAGATCTTCTGTCGGAAGAGTTCTACCTATAGACGTGATAGGAGATAGACATTGTACTCGGTACAGTATGGGAATTTGTTCTAGGATGTACCTATACCTTTGTATACCACTATTTAGGTGGCGGTCGGCTGTCACTGGTGGTCAAATTTGTTTTTTGACTAGTGTTGTATAGAAATGGAATGGTGTAATTGTCGTATAATTTCTCCTTGTGAGCATTAAGCCTCAGATTCGATGATGATCTAGTTTTTCCTAGATTTTCATGTAGGAAAAACTGGGTCGTCACATATAGTATCAAAGCACTCGGGGTGAGCTCTGAATATAAGATCCGACGGACCAATTCTCCCATAAATCCGTGTGGAGAAAATCGGCACTCACAGGTGGTATCAGAGCATTTAGTAGGAGGATAGAGTACTGTACTCGATGACGAGTTGACTCTTTCCTAGACTTTCTTGTGGGGGAAAAGTCGGGTCGTCACACAGTGAAAGTAACAGTTATCGTAAAAATGCCCCACCATCTACCGAGAGGGAGGTCAGAGGTGTTGGTGCGCGCTTTTTTCTGGGTTCCTTTCGGTCCCCGAAAAGAGTGTCCCAATTTTATCCTAAGTGGACTTTGGCAATGGCGATGATGGAGTAATAAATTTTGAAATATTAAATGCTGAAATTAAAGAGGTAAATTTTAAATGAAGAATACCAAGATGCGATCGCCAGCTGTAGATATTTATCAATGCTGCAACACGTCACTGATCACGCTTTAAGGGGAACGAGGGCTTGTAGGTTGAACTCCTTTACTAAATCGTCCGCCGGCGAATGTCAGTAGTTGTGGGTTGCCTTTAGTGTAACTGGTTTGGTTTTTCTATTCCTGCTAGGATTTTATTTAACTTGGTCTCCTAATCCTACTCGGAGTCTGAATAAGAAAGGGTTTCCTAATTCTACTAGGAGTCTAATTTAAAAAAAAGGTCTTCCAATTCTACTAGGAGTTTGATTAATTTAAATATCTTAATTCTATTAGAAATCTAATTAATTAAGTCCCCTAATCTTATTAAAAGTCTAATTAATTTAAATATCCTAATCCTATTAGAAATCTAATTAATTAAGTCTCCTAATCCTACTAGGAGTCTAGTTAATTTAAATATTTTAATCTTAATTAAAAATTAAATTAATTAGAAAAAAGAGGTTTGGGCTCGCTATGCTAATGAGGATTGGCCTCGTTCCCGAGTACCCTCCGTAAGCTCCCTTGGGCAAATCGGATGGCTGAGATCAAAGATAAATTAAATTTTAGACCACAAAATAGTATTTTAAGCTTTTTCAGAATTGATGTCAGAATAATAATTATGAATTAAATTATGAGCTAGAATTTTAGAAACTAATATTAATATTTAGGATTTTCGGAGATGTGAAAATAAGAAATTAAAATTAGAATTTAAATTTTTAGGACTGAATTCGGGTCCAAAATCAGAAAATCAGACCGTATGATTAAGGATTGGTTTTGAAATCCAAGAATTAGAACCAGAGATTAATGATAGGATTGGAGATTAAAATTTTAGAATAGAATTAAACCCTAGGATCGGTGCGTCGCATCGTCGGATTAAGGACTGGCTTTAGAAACAAAGGACTAGAACCAGATATAGAGAATTACGATCCGAAAAGGGTGCTACGGTCTAAGATTGAAAATTAAAACTAATAGAATTCCTAAATCTAGAGACTAGAAGTTACGTTCATGAATTAAAAAAATTAAATCCTTACCTAGGGTCGGGGCTGCGGAGAGAAATCTCGAAGATTCGAAGCTTCAATCTCGAAATCATGACTAGGTTGCTTTATGGGTTTGTCCTCGGAGTTCTCTGGTCTCGAAATCCCAAAATTTTTTTGTTCTCTCTCATGTTGTGTCCTTTCAAAATTAAAAAAAAAAATCTTTTATAGGTTTTTCTTCAATTACGCACCATTTTTCAGGCGTTTAATCGAATTACGCGCCAGTTTCATGGCGCTTAATCACTTTGAGTCGGTCACCGACTCAGTGAGCGACCGGCTGACTTGCTCAGTGAGTTTCCTAGTCCTAATAGCATTAGGGCTAATTGTATGCTTGGTAGTACGTGCGCAATCCAATTAAGTGTTTCTTCAGAGGCGTTTAATCGAGGAAACTTAGGGGTCAAGGGCAGTAAGGTTAGGCCGGGCGTAGGCCAATTGCGCGCTGGTGCTGTGGCGCACAATCCGATCGCGCGCCTAGCTTCAGGCGCGTGATCGAGTCTCGAATAGGTATGGGAAAGGAAGTTTGGTCTGAAAAGGGGACTGATTGCGCACTTGTGGTGTGGCATGCAATCGAATTATGCGTTGGGTTTCAGACGCTTAATTCGGGATTGTCCGGGTCTGGTCTCTAGTTTAAAATGCAAGACTATTGTTTCAGTCTGTATTTTGACTATATACTATTGTTTCAGTATATAGTCTCCCTACTTCGGGATCTGAGTCACAGAGCTATTGTTTCAGCCTGTGTTCAGCCATGTATTATTATTTCAGTGCATGATTCCCATATCAGGGTTATGAGGTAAAAGGTTGACCGAATAAAAAATGTATATTCCGAGAAGGCAAAATGGGGGTGTCTATAAGAGGCTTCCTGGGTAGAATCCAGTGTAACAGTCAGTTTATTGCACAACTAACTCCTATTTGCACCCCGATCTTCAAGTTACTGAGAAAAGATTTTGTAACAATCCCCAGCATTGACACTGTAATGGTAAGTGTCTGATCAGGTCGGGTCAGGTCATGCGTGATGATCTCACTAGGATAGTCCATAAATCTTCGAAATGGGACATTAAGTTAAA
This sequence comes from Chloranthus sessilifolius, assembly GCA_021018995.1. NCBI lineage: Eukaryota > Viridiplantae > Streptophyta > Magnoliopsida > Chloranthales > Chloranthaceae > Chloranthus > Chloranthus sessilifolius. The sequence goes on along the minus strand of CM037584.1, from coordinate 101,289,504 downwards.
TACACACAAGTGTAGTAAAGTAACAAATTAAAAAGATCTTAGAAATAATTAAATACATATATATATATATATATATATATATATATATATATATATATATACCAACAGTGGTATATATGCTATATATATAAGTTAAGCCATTTGGCTTTACTAAATAATCAAGGGAAACAAAGGAAAGGGTTTTATTGTCGTTTCACTGTTAAACTATAAGACAAAACCGTTTTGTTCTTAATTATATAGGCTTTGCATAAAGCCATTACCTCAAGTAGCTGGTAAGCTACTTGCATGCTTTGCCGTTACCTCAAGTAGCTGGTAAGCTACTTGCATGCTTTCAAATATACACGACTCCAATGAGTCATGCGATCTAAACATGCATGCAAGGTCGAGGTCGTCTGTTAAAAAGACAACCTCCCTTGCTTCTTTACGTTGATTAATGAAAACAAAGAAACAGAGGAACTTTGATATAGTAAAACAGCATGAAAGATTAGTCTGCTCCAGCTTTGAAAATCAGCAAACACAGTAGCAAAGATCGGATGCTAACCAAATTCACCACGAGGTAGGTCACTTGTTTAATCTTATACAAGAAGGCTTAATCCTAGAAGTTCAAATTGTTGCCCAGAGATTGAGTGCAGCTCCTTGCACTTATGGGATCAAAATCTGTAAATGGTAAATCTGGATATATATATATATATATATGTATATATATATATCAAACAGATTATATATATATATATATATATATATAGAACAGATTATATATATATAATGAGAATTGAGAAGTGAGAAGAAATACATAAAGAAAGCCTATATATATAAATATATAGATAAATATATATATATATATATATATATATATATATAAAAGCAATAGCAACAGCAAGAAGAAGACCCAGCTGAAGCTCGGCAAGACCCTCTGCTGAGTGGCTTGCCGCGGCAACCACAAAGGGTTGCCGCGGCAAGCACCATGTGTTGCTGCAGCAACCCTCCCCCAGCCTTGAGCTTGAGCTAGGTCATGTGCATATCGGACCTTGGGTCCACTTGGGTTCAAACAACCACTTACTTTGGGTCTTAATGCACTGTGTGACCATGGATCCTCTCGAACTCGTCGCAGCGATGCTCTCGCTTTTTAATGAAAATGTAGAGTCGCCACCCGGAGCTTTTGGTGACCCGGGAAACCTTCAAATCAATATTTTGAGCATCGAAGTGCTAAATATGGCTATGATTTACCGGTCTTTGCCAAAGGCTCTAGGGTAGGGGCTTCGATTATCGATCGGGAAGGGTTTAGGCACCCGATCAACCCGCATACAACGGTCTCTATCTATGGCCAAAATAACATAAAAAGAAATAAAAATAAGAGCGGAGTTTCCCCTTTGCCCGAAGGCAATACGGTCCTATCAACCTTTGAGCCAAAACCGAAATTTCGGCGGCGTAACGGCTTGAATCCTTGGACGGAGGAGACACCAAGAAGGTAGAGGAAGAGAGGGGTGAGCCGGAGCTCACGGGCCCTTGTTGCACCATGGAAGTCCTTAGCTTTGGCGTGCTTCCGATGGTTTAAACGGAATGGAAATGGGCTCTAAAGCTAGGATTCGGTAAATAGGAAGTGTAGAGTATAGCTAGAGGCTAGGTTTTGGCTAGAGGGGGTGATCTAATGGTAGAAATGGGTTGAAAAGGGGAAACACGGCATGCTGGAATTTTTGGCTCAAGAGTGCACTAGGGTTTTCTTTCTCTCAAGCTTAAAATTCTCACTCTTAATTATTCAACCCTTAAGGAAGAGGGGGGCCTCTCTATTTATAGAGAAGGGGGGGGGGGTTAGGGGCTTACTTAAGAGCTAATGGGTTTAGCAATTAGGTAATCCCCCCATCTAAGGTTTTCTAGGTTTTTAAGGTCCTAGGGTTGTGGGGATCCGGTTTCAATGGGAGATGATGGGGTGAGACCAAAGGTGACTTAAGGGTTGGCAATAAGCTTAAAGGGGGTGCAACCAATCTTAAGACACCCACCTTAACTAAGGGGGTGGTCAAAGGGTCAAACTAGATGAAGGAAATTCGAGCAACTGATGACAGTTACTGTAGCTAAGCTGGGCGTATATATTATATACGCCCAATTTAGGAACAATAAATTTTATCAAAATCAGGGAAGTTTTGAGAAGATGAAGCCCGTGGTGGGTCCCACCTATACTGGGCGTATATATTATATATGCCCGACCAAATTTCCCCCAAAATAGGTAGGCGTATATAATATATACGCCTGACTAATCTGGGGATAAAATGGCTAGGCGTATGTAATATCTACGCCTGAGTAAAAAGTCCTATGATTTTATGTGAAATTTTGAACAGCCATAACTTTTGAACCGTAGCTCCAAATTGGGTGATCTTTGGCTTGTTAGAAAGTTGGAGAAGTCCTCTTTCCAATGGTATATGGCTCATCCATGGTAATGGTCTGTATGGAATTATATAGCTCTCCTCCCATCTACCGCTCAGAAGGGTTTAAGTTAGGTCTCGGAAGGGATTTTAGGGTTTAGGGGTGACTTCTAAGGTTTGGGGAATGATTCTAAAGGGTTCAGGGTGATTCGTAAAGGTCTGGGTGGATTCCTACAGGTTCAGGAGTGCCATCGGAAGCACAGGGGTACATCTCTCTCGAAGTACAGATTGATCGGGCCTTGGGCCGAATTTGGGTGTCTACAGATGCCCCTCTTTGGTATTCGATCACTAATGATCGGATGCCAAAGATATGAGACATTCGAAGAGGTCCAAGGCGCGCTTGATGGGTCCGCCTCGATTCAACTCAATTCTCAAACATCCATGGTGATGGTGAGTGTACGAAAGCCCTCTCATTTCGGGATATCGTTCGTACCTCAGAGCTAACAGTCCCCAAGCGCATTGCGACATTACTGGGCATAACTGCGATGATCACAAAAAGTGTAAGCCCGCTAGCCGGGATATCGTCCACTTCCTGAGGGAAATTATAGATTTGTTATGCTGAGGGTTAATTTGAACCAGACAGCTCCATGAAACGGGATGATCGATCTATGCTTCGGAATTGATGTGAAGCGCACAAAGCGAAGGCCTTCAAACTGTGTCCAATCCTATGGGATATTGACAGCTCCATTGGATTGGCCACGGGTGTCCTTACCTAGGTAAGGCTCAAAGTTTCTGGGCGAACCCATCAACCTCAAGGTTATTTTAGCACGCTTTACCCGAGTGAAGCGAATATTGATGTCGCAACACTTTTTGGGAATGCATGCCCATTTTCTCAGTGAATTTTTTTGTGTTTCCTTTTTCCGAATTTTTGTTTCGAGGCCTCTTAGCAAAGCTCAAGGACCTCTGACAACTTTATTCTTGCACAACTTCTTTAAGTGGACTAAGTGTCAATTGATACGCTTTAAGAATGCGTGCGCTCTGCCAGGGATAGGTGCACCTTGGGGATGTGCTCGTTCTGGTGGCGAGGTGCTCCTGATTCACATGAACTGGAGTGCCTTAATTTGAGACAAAGCTAAAAAAGATCGGGCTAGAACCAAACATCCCTCCAAAGAGATGGCCAATTCTAGCCTCCATCCTTAATGAAATCACATCTTACTAACTATGCACAGACATACACCCATCAGGGGCGATAAGCAGCAAAATAGGTGCGAACGGAAGCCTCGACCCTAAGGTACAATTTACGAGGATAAACGACCATCCTGCAGATATCGAGACGCAAGTGCGTACATTCAACAGGGACACCGTGCCTATACAGGTTTTAAGCCTGTGTAAAAGGAAATAAAAGGGAATGAGCCCTCTGGTTTGTATGTTTGCACATAGTTTGGTTGGTGGTAATTTCATTTTTGATGGGTCAGTTTCAACTGACAATAGACTTTTTGAATGGTCTGAAGTCGGGGGCACTCTTGGTCAACATAGATCCGAAGGGGGGTGACCAGAGTGAATGTTTGGAAGGTGGGGTCAACCCACTCAGGATTTTTACTAAGCAGCACCAGGTTATTATTTCTTCTCCTTTTTTTTTTTGTTTTTGTTTTCTTTCTTCTCTCTTTTTTTTCATGTCAGGTTGAGACTCTGGGCATGCTCACACTGCCTTTATTTCTGCACGTATCCTTAGGCGAATCTTGCCATGTTGATCTACTTTAGGGACGTGTGCATTCTGGCAATGGGTCCTTGGTTTACCCGTCGGATCAGGCCCTGACCTCTGCTGGGGGAGATCTGGGGCCAAGTGTATGCTCCCAGGAGTGACCGGTGATGAATGAGTTTACTTGCACAACGGATCGCCTTGACTCTGAGGAACGTTTTGATGGACCGGAGATGGGTAAAATTATCTGCTTGCTGGATCAGGTATGGCGTGTCCCTGCGTGAAACGGGGTTCGAGAACTTTCGGGGTTCGAGAACTTTCCGAATTGATTTAATACGATTCTTGGAGTGGCGCAAATGCTCATTGCGACGCTCTTTTGAGAACCAGTGTCGCTTATTTTTCTTTCTTCTTTTTTTCTTCTTTTTTTTTGATTTTGTGGGCGCAATAGATGGGCGCCTAAAGGTTTAGATCCGCTTATTGTAGCACGGTCCCTTTGGGCCAATCGAAGTGAACTCGAAGAGCCATTTGGAGATGCGCGCACCTTCGCCTGATGATATATGGGCTTCTAAGGGGGGTTCGGGCCGTGGTCCATCATGCAAGGGATCCGTTGGGCCTCAAAATCGAGAAAGGAGGCCGGGCAGTTTAAAAACTGCCATTTTTGGTCGGGCGTATATAATATATACGCCTGACCAAAATCTGGCGAGAAATGGTTGGGCGTATATATTATATACGCCCGTCTAAAATCTGGCAGTTACGAAACTTCCCGAGCCTGAGCACAAAAGGGGCCCCCCTTTTCAAATTCTCTCTTCCTCCCTCCTTTCTTCTTGAGTCTGGGACAACCCCTTAGGAATTTTTTCATTTGATTTGGCTTGAGTTCTATTACCGGCGGTCGTGGGTGTGGATCGAAAGACGCTTATCCTCTGCCGCTATTCGTTTTTCTCTCCCATTGAAGGTAACCATTACCTTTCCTTCGTTTTTCTTTTGAATTTTTGATGATATTGCCTCTTTCTTTTTTTGCCCTTTTTGATGAAATGCTTTGTGATGCCTATATTTCCTTTTTCTCCTTTTTTGTTTTAGTTATATTTTTTTCTCTTTTTTGAAATATTTGATTCCTTAGGCCTATTTTCTATCCATCATTCGTTTATTTTTTTTTTCTTTCTCTTTTTGTTTTCGATGGATTAGTGCATCTTATTTGATGGATTGGTGCCTCTCTTTTTTTTTTTTTTTTAGCGCATACATATATTAGTATACGTATATATGTATATATTATTATTTATTATGTTTTTTTTTTGTTTTTTTTGTTTTTTTTTTTGTGGATTAGTGTGCACACACATTTTTTTTTTGCTTGTTGATGGGTTAGTACATTTATACACACATTTTTTTTTGTTTTGGATTAATACGCACACACACATTTTTTGTTAATGGGTCAGTACACACACATTTTTTTTTTGTTTTTCTTTTTGGATTGGAAAACGCATTTTTTTTTTAGGTTAATGCTTTTACATCTCTTTTTTGGATTAGTACACTCTTTTGGTTTTTTTTTTTAGTACACATATCTCTTTTTGGATTAGTAACACACATGATTTTTTTTGTTTTTTAGTACACACACACACATCTTTTTTTTTTCAGATTAGTATATACACATGGTTTTTTTTTGGTTTTTTAGTACACACACATCTCTTTTTGTTTTGGATTAGTATACATACACATGTTTTTTTTGGTTTTTAGTACACACACATCTCTCTTTTTTTTTGTTTTGGATTAGTATACATACACACATAGTTGTTTTTTTTTTTGTTATTTTTGGATTAGTGCATATATATATTTTCTCTTTCTTCTTTTTTTGTAACCCTCTCATATGCCGATCGTCTCATATTTTCGGGATGTCTGGTGACGAAGGGCATGATCGGCAAGAAAGGGCGGAGATGGCCTATAGCCCGTGGGAAGCGATTCATTGTGTCTCGGCGCTCCTCCCGGCCTTGGTATGAGATGCAAGCGAGGCCGCCATCACCTCCTCTCTTGACACACCCATATGTCCAACTTGGGATCGTTGGTGGAGTAAGCAGATGAGCCTCCTCCTCCTTTCGCTTTTGTTTTCCTTTGATGCCTTCATTATATCTCCCTTTATACGATTGATGCCTTTGTACATTGCGGCCTTGATCTCCGTCTTGTGCTTTACCTTCCCCCAGTGGTGAAGGATCTACTCACTTCTTTGCCCGGTTTGGGGATTTCATTTCGTGCCCAGTGAGGCGTCTGACCTATTTAAAACCTTGATAGGCGTTTTCGCCGAGACCATGACCTTTCACATGGCCGTGCTAGAGATGGCCTTCACACCGGCGGACTGGTCTATGATCACTGGGGTCCGTATCGGAGGGGTGCCCATGGTCCCTACACTTTGCCGTAAGGAGGAGGTGATTCAAGCGATAGGGGCCTGCTCCTCAGGGAATGTTCGGGGTTATGAGGTGAAGCTATCCTGGCTGGTTGATCAGTTTGGGCCTCATGAGTTAGTGGACCAGGGTCAGCCCGACATGGATATTTATATCGAGCCCCGGAGCGCAGTTATGCTGGCCCGCATCTCCTTGCTATTCCTCCTGGGCAAGACTCTCCTCTCTAACACCAGTGGAGGGCGAATCTCGCTGCCCCTGCTCAGCCTGATGGTGAATTGGGAGACCGTGCATCGATTCGATTGGGGCGGCACTGGCTACGCTGTACTCATGTCCAGCCTAAAGCGAGCCGTTCTTGGGGAGTCTAGCTCTATTATGGGTTTCTGGCCTGCCATTGAGGTATTTTATCCTTTAGTTTTAGTTTGTCTAATTTTCTTTTATAGCATACCTGTCTTTAACTGCTTGCTTTCTCAGATCTGGGGGTATCTTCATCTCCGCTTCAGCCTTTCAAATTGCTACGCTCCCTCATGAGTAATCGGCACGTGGGTCGCCACTGGACGAGGTATGAAGCATTTGGAGTTAGGGCTGCGCCTCATAATTGTTGATCCCAAGAGAGTGTAAATAATTCCTTTATAAATTTGACAAATTTTGCTCTGTGTGCTAGGGGTTCACCAAATGTGTGCATCCTCCTGCTTTCTTCTTTGCAGTCATCTCGACCCTTACATAGATCTCCTTCGAACTTGGCCTCGGTGGGTCCTTCGCTTTTGGACCGTGAGATCATCTTCCTTCACGTCTTGGACTAGGGCTTACTATCTAGGGGAGAGAGTGGTTCATCAGTATCGCCCTCTTTTTGCCGTGCCCCAAGCTCCTCCCGCCGATGTGTTGGCTCCGGAAGGTTCCATTGAGGAGCTTACTGCTCACTTTCTTCACCATGGGGTTCCTATCGATGACCTTGCCCGGGTATCGTGGTACGATTCTCCGCTCTATCATTTCTTCATCGCTTCGTGCCTGGTGCTAACTTTTTAGCTTTTGGCAGGCCGCGATCTCAGGTAATGCCCCTTTTCTCTTTTTATTCAACAGCTTTCATGTGGTTACTTTGATTGACCTGCCACCTTTAATGATAAAATGTTTCTCTCTATAGTTTGAGCAGGGCGACGACTCAGATGAGGGGGATGAGGAGGCTGCTTCTTATGATGCTGCAGGTGCTGGACCTTCCGACCTTCCGTGGTCGTGTGCTCGGCCTGTGCTGGACCTCCGACCCTCTGTCTGCCGGTGCTTTAGCCCGAGGTCCAGGGGACCTTCAGCTTTGATGATGCTTTCTTGTCATGCGCTGCGCCGATGTGGCAGAAAGCACGATCTGCTGAAGCTATCTGTGTCCCACCTCCCGAGCTTCCAGGGTAATCTCTACCTTGTTGCTTGCTCTCTTTTCTTCCTTTGAATTATGTTGATGGCCGTATGTGACTAATTTCTCTTCTTGGCGTGATTATGAGTCGGCATGAGTCAATATTATCGTAACATTGTTGGGCTTAGGGAGACCAAGTGGTGAGTGAATAGGCCCAACCTAATCATTTTCTTATTTTTCTCTGCTTCTCTACCGATGGCTTTTGGTGTGCCTCTCTGTGCTCGTGAAAAGGAGTCGCTCTTTGCTCAAATTGTATTTCTCGTGTGGACTGGGTGGGGAGACTCAGACTTTCAAAGTGCGAGCGGCCAAGAAATCGAAGGAGCTGCCCAGATAGTTTTTTTTTACGAAAATTTGACACAATGAGACAATTTAGACTTTTGATTTATTTGCGATATGTAATAACTTTAAACAACAGTTTTCTTTTTTTGATGGTTTTATAATTTTTATGGTTTATATGACTGTCTTATTTGGTTATCTCTTTGCTTTGGCACTCTCCAATGATGGGTTGATCATGCAAGTGATTCTCTGATATAATCTATGGCGTGCCATCCGAGGTGTTTCCATGGTGTGGCATGCCTACCAGGTGCCCGAGGATAAAAAAAGTGGGCCAAATAAAACTACGTTCTCCCTTGGGGAAAAATAGACTAGTGTGAGGGGGGGGGCCTTACCAGCCCTGGCTTTAAAGTGGGCGTATATAATATATACGCCAGGCAAATGTTCAACAACCAATAGCCGGGCGTATATATTATATACCAATCTGAAATCCACAAAAATGGTATATATATACCGGGCAAAATGATTTAAACTTTTGCCTTGGCGTATATAATATATACGCCTGCTATAATCTGGGCGTGGTGGGTTCTTTATAACCCAAACCTGGTCCCACCTTGCCTCTTTCTCTATCTTTGTTTGGCCTTTTTGCCCTCCTTTTTTTTTCCTTCCTCTTTTTTTCTAGTGGGTCCATCATACACATTGACTGATTTTACCAAGAACATCTTTGTACGTTCATGGACCCACCTTTGAAAATGGGCCCAAGTTCTCAGATGGGGGGCGGGGTTAGTATACTTCCCTGTTTGGGGGCGGGGCCCAGTTTTTTGCAAAAATGGCATGATAGCTTGGCTGGGAGCGAGCTCATGTTAATTGCCTCGGGTTATCCCGCCTTTCCTCTCTCCTTGCTGTTCCTCTGTTGCCCAACCTACTATAGGCGGCTTTGGGATCGTGGGACCATAGGGCCCATGTCTTTAAATTTGGGTCTAGGGAGCTAACCCCAACCTTGGAAGAGCTAGCCTCCATCACGAGCCTGAAGATGCATCGAGGCCTTGCCAAAGTAGTGCCCAAACCGAGGTATGCAAAGGCGGTCCACGAGGTCCTCGGCTTAAAAAAGGGTGGATATGAGAAATGTTTCAGGGAGGGCCCACCAGTGTTGGTGAAATTCTGAGAGAACTTTTCGGTGACTCGAGCCTTGAAAGTTGCCTATTCGAGATCCTTCAATGTAAAGGCCTTTGCTTTGTCCGGAAGTTCTCTTCTTATTTGGGGGTGAGAGCTTTTCCTTGGACTATGTGATGTCTTGACCGAGTTGGAGGAGGTGGCTCATTGTACACCTGGTCCTGGCGGAGATGTATCGAGGCTTGGATGCTGCGGCCTCGGGCCGGGTTGGGATTCTCAGCGGGAGCCCGCTCCTTGTTCAGATCTGGCTAGGAGAGCATTTGGCTATCATGGGGCCTGTAGAGATTCGCTTGATAAGAGGATGTGGCTCGGGGCTTTCGATCCGGAGTTGAGGCCCTTGTGGAGGCGTCGAAAGAATTGAACTGTGGCTATCGATGCGGGTGACGACAACTTCTGGATGGACTGCACCTTTCCGATTGTCCGCTGTCGCGATTGTGAGGGTATCACACTTTTGGGGTTGACTGGTAGCACATACTACTTATCTCAAGATGTTATGCATCGCGAGGCCACCCTTGTGCTCTCTGATATTCTCTCGAGGTTCTCTTAGTGATCTTGATCGCATAGCTGCCCTCTGGGAAACCCGCCAATCGGCGCATATGTGTAGCTTGGTTCAGGGAGGCGTCGTCTCTCCTGATTACGAGGTTTGGCTGGCATCTAAGGAATTACCTACTCCTAGCCCAGTTTCAATAGACGTGATAGAGACAGGGCCCTGGCCATGTAAGGAAGCGATGCTTCGGACCAGGATCGAGTCTCTTTCTGTAGAGAGGCTGGCTTTGACCGATGCTTTGGAGAAAGAAAGGGTTAGAGCTGATACTGTGGATGTGAGAGCTGCTACAGCTGAGAGCGAGGTTCTTCGGTTGACTGGTCTTTTGACTGAGTCCCGCAGCGCAGTTGAAGCTTCACGGAGACGGCATAAGAGTCTTCATGGTAGGTGGATGTCTGATCGAGATGCCCACGAGGACTCTCTGCTTGCAGAGATTAGCGCTTTGAAGAGTGCTCCCTGCCCTTGACCTGTTCCTGCACATATCATAGATCATATACACGGGGGGAGGAATGCCCCCTAACAGAGATCTCTTTTTGGGTTATTTTTTTCTTCTTTTTTTATCATATATATACAGATATATATATATATTTTTGGTTTTTTATCTGTAAAGAAAGCAGCACAATAGAAAGTGTGTCATGTCGTTATCTTTTTGGGACGTGACACTCTGCAGGTAACACTATTAGAAATGGAATGAAATCTATACATACATATATTTTTCGTATTTTTTTTTCTTTTTGTACGTTTCGCAATGTAAGACTTTTTATGGAGATTTTCTCTTTCACAAAGTGGGGTTTTTTATGGGAAAGGGAAATCTATTATCTTTTTTAAAATTTTCTCCTCCACAGTGTGGGGCTTTTTATGGGAAAGGTAAATCTATTTTCTTTTTTGAAATTTTCTCCTCCATAGTGTGGGGTTTTTTATGGGAAAGGAAAATCTATTTTCTTTTTTGAAATTTTCTCCTCTACAGTGTGGGGCTTTTTATGGGAAAGGAAAATCTATTATCTTTTTTGAAATTTTCTCCTCCACAGTGTGGGGCTTTTTATGGGAAAGGGAAATCTATTATCTTTTTTGAAATTTTCTCCTCCACAGTGTGGGGCTTTTTATGGGAAAGGGAAATCTATTTTCTTTTTTTATGTTTTGTGTTTTTTTTTCTTCTTTTCTTTTGGATGTTTTGTGATGTCGGTAACTACAAGGCCAAACCAGCGGGTCCCTTTTTTGAGCATGGTTGAACCCTGTTCGTGAGATACAGGTTTTTCCTTTAAACATGGGAAGGTCAGCTTCCCAGGGGTTGGTTTAGTCTTCTATCTTTCCCATTGGTCATGCGTCAGACGCTGCGGTAGAGACGACATACTTGATCGGGATCTGATCCAATTTTCACATGAGTGGCCCAACAAAGAGGAGAAGAGGCTCAAGGGGTTCAAACAAAAGCAGGCAGGCTAGGACATGTCTTCTCCTAATCTCTCTTTTCTTGACATTTTTGCTCATAGCGCCCGAGACGGGTTTTCGCCATGCCTGTCATCCCTGTTTTTACCCGTAGCGCCCTTTCGAGTTTTCACTACGTCCATGGGTTCCCTTTCAGGTTTTCACCTGGTCCGCGTGAGTTCGCTGTTTTTACCCGTGGTGCCCTTGCGGGTTTTCACCACGTCAGTCTTGCTTTGACTCAAATTAATTTTCTTTTCTTTTTTTTTCTTTTTCTCTCTTTTTTTTTTTCTCTTGGAACCAGAAGGCCACGACATGGACGTTGATTCCGTCATAGCCGGCTGAATGAAGTTCTGTGTGGTTTGGTAACTCAGCTTGTTCTGATGCAGTAGATGTTATGACCGCTTGTGGACCTTAAAGAGGGCTTTCTTCCGGGTTGTAATGTGGCTGGGGTTCAAACAGGTTGGGTTTTTCTGGGAATTTGGATCTAAGCTTTGAGTGAATTTCAGATTGGGTGACTCCTCTTCCTTTCCAAAGGCTTTTTATGCCCCAGTCATTTCTTTTTTGGTGGTCCCCCTCTTTCTCTTTTTTGAGGGGTTTTGCTTTCTCTTTTTTTTTTTTTCTTCTTTTGGTTTGGATTTTTCCTCTTTTCTCTTTTCTCTTTTTTCTTGGAATTTTGGGTGGGGTATATGAAAGAAATGGTTATTGGCCCGAAGTGTGTAGAAAAAAAGGGTGAAGGTTTTTAGGGAATATTTCTTTTGGGCTACTTGACTTTGAAATGATGGCCTCTTTTATGGGGCCCTTAAGCGGTCACGCATCTACTTTTATCGAAACTTACCTTGTCCCAAGACCTATGAGTAGAACTTACGGAGGTATCCAGCGTTGATGGGCTCAGGAAAGTGGTCTCCTTCCATGGTGGCGAGGCGAGCGACGTATCCTAGCAGGACCTCTCGGACGACGTAGGGTCCTTCCCAATTTGGCTTAAACTTCCCTCTCGGATCGACGTGGAGAGACGGAAAATTTTTCTTCAGTACAGTGTCTCCTACCTTCAGATCTCGGCCGTGGACGCGTTTATTGTAAGCACGTGCAATTCTCCTCTGATAGACCTGAGTATGGCACAAGGCTAGGAGTCTTTTCTTGTCAATCAAGTCTAGCTACTCAAAACGGGCTCTTTCCCTCTCAGCTTCAGGTAGATGGGATTCTAAGAGGATACGGAGCGACGGTACCTCGACCTCAACGGGTAGCACGACCTCGGTTCCATACACAAGGGATAATGGTGTTGCCCCTGTTGCTGTACGGATAGACGTTCTATAGGCCCAAAGTGTAAAGGGTAACTGCTCACTCCAATCTTTGTAAGTAACTACCATCTTCTCCAGGATGCGGATCAGAGATTTGTTGGCTGCTTCCACAGCTCCATTCGTCTGAGGCGTGCATGGGGATGAACGATGATGCTTGATCTTGAACCGCTCACACAAGGCTCGGATGCGCCTATTGGCGAAATTGGTGCCATTATCAGTGATGATATCTTTGGGTACGTCGAATCTGCAAATGATGTTGTTCTTGATGAATTTCTCAATATGACTAGCCTTAATGCTCGTATAGGAGGCTGCCTCTACCCATTTTATGAAGTATTCCACAGCGACGAGGATGAATTGATGTCCATTGGAAGCTTTAGGATTGATCTTGCCGATGACGTCGAGACCCCAGGTGGCGAACGGCCAAGGAGTGGCCATGCTGTGTAAGTCAATGGCCTGAGCGTGTATTAAGCTGGAGTGCTCTTGGCATTTGTAGCACTTCTGTATGTGCTTGCAGCAATCGGTCTCCAAAGCGGTCCAAAAGTATCCCTGCCTTAGAATTTTCTTGGCGAGCATGTGTCCACTGACGTGTGCCCCGCAGACTCCTTCATGGATCTCCCTCATGACCTCACTCTCTTCTTTCTGGGTTAGGCATTGGAGTAGAATGTTGTTGTGAGACCGTCTATACAGGAGATCGCCACAGACAACGTTGTTTGTTGCCAATCGCTGGATGGTGCGTCTGTCTACCCTTGATGTTCCATCTGGGACAGTTCGGGTTTCGAGGAAATTCTTGATGTTGGAGAACCAGGGTGGTTCATCATCTACCTCTATAGGTCCCTTGATTAGGTGACAGAAAGCCGACTCGTTCCTCTGCTCTATCATGATCGGCTTCATCACAACTCCATATGGAATCTCGACCATAGAGGCCAGGGTGGCCAAGGCATCAGCGAACCGATTTCTTGCTCGTGGCACATAAGAGAAGGTGACTTCCTCGAAGCAGGTTATCAGATCCTCCAGATGTTCATGGTATGGGATCAGTTTCTCATCCTTGGTCTTCCAATCTTCGTTGGTCTGGCATATAATTAACTGTGAATCTCCAAAGACCCTAAGGTGAGTTATATTTAGATCAAGAGCTGCCTGTAAACCAGCTGTACAGGCCTCATACTCGGCCATATTGTTGGTGCATGGGAAGTTCAATTTGATTGAGATGGGTATATGTGATCCTCTTGGCGAGATAAGAATGGCGCCAACTCTTTGGCCCTCAACATGCGATGCCCCATCGAAGTGCATTACCCAGGGCTCCTCCGTTTCCTCTGTATCCTCGTCAGTCATGAACAGAATGTCTTCATCGGGGAATTCGGTCCTTAGAGGCTCATAGTCCGGCAGAGGGTTCTCAGCAAGATGATCAGCGAGTGCTTGCCCCTTAATTGACTTCTGGGTGACAGGTAGTGTCGAAGTCTTTGAGTAGCCCAAACGAGCGCCAAGCATGCTTTCTCCAGATGAGAATAGCGTGTCTCGTAATCAGTGAATTTCTTACTTAGATAATAGATGGCCTGCTCCCTTCTTCCTGTCTCATCATGCTGTCCTAACACACAACCCATGGAAAACTTCGTGGGCGTACATTATCGTGGGTCTATCATGCGGTACCAATACCGGAGGTTTCAGGAGGTAACCTTTAATCTTGTCGAATGCAGCCTGACAGTCATCATTCTATTCAACCGGTGAGTCCTTTCTCAGTAGCTTGAAGATTGGTGCACATATCGGAGTTAACTGTGTAATAAATTGGCTGATGTATTGGATTCTTCCTAAAAAGCCTCTGATTTCTTTCTCTGTAGATGGTGGCGGCATTTTAGTGATGGCCTTGATCTTGGTCGGATCGACCTCGATCCCTCTCCTACTGACAATAAAACCCAATAGCTTTCCGGACATAGCGCCAAACGCGCATTTCTAGGGATTCAACCGTAATCTGTATTTTCTCAACCTCTCGAATAGCTTCTGAAGGTTTATCAAGTTGTCCTCCTTTGGTGATTTGCGTATACTACGATCTCTCGGTGCATCATGTCGTGGAACAGGGCCGTCATTGCTCTTTGATAGGTTGCCCTAGCATTCTTCAGCCCGAATGGCATTACTTTGTAGCAGAAGGTTCCCCAGGGGGTAATGAACACCGTCTTCTCACGATCAACCTCTGCCATCTTTATCTGATTATATTCTGAAAATCCATCCATAAACGAGAGCATCCCGTGCTTTGCAGTGTTATCGACCAAGATGTCGATGTGGGGTAATGGAAAGTCGTCCTTAGGGCTCGCCCTGTTGAGGTTTTGGAAATCAATACACATTTGAACCTTTCCATCCTTCTTTGATACGGGGACAATATTGGCTAGCCATTGGGGGTACTTGGATACCATGAGAAACCCTGCATCATATTGCTTAATGACCTCGTCCTTCACCTTCAACATCCATTCAGGTCAGAGGCGTCTCAGCTTCTGTTTAACCGGCTTAACATCAGGATAGAGTGGCAACTCATGCTCAACCAGATCGGTATCCAAACCAGACATGACTTCATACGACCATGCGAAGACGTCGTGGTATGACTGAAGAAAGTCTATCATACCTTTCCTCTCCGCTGGGGACAACGATGTTCCGATTTTGGTGATTCTGGGGGCCTCTGTGGTGCCCAAATTGACATCCTCCGTCTCTTCGACGATCGGGGTAGGGCCATGCTCAAAATCGGCAAATTGTTTGAGGAGCTCATTGGGGAGCACGTCGGTTTGGCCTTCCTCGTCCAGACTCGTGACTCCTACCTCTTCTTGTATTTCTACAGGAAAGGGGTTGGCTTCACGTGGGACGGGTATCACGATATCAATTTCAATTTTATTAGAAATTTTAAAGGACAATATTTTTGGAATTGGTATTTTTTCTATTTTTATGGTCTTTTGTATTTTTTCGGAGGTCAGCCCCTGGCGAGGTGGATCTCTATATATACAAGGTAGAGTGGTCCAGAGGCTAACCTCACTTTTTATAGGTTGTTTTTTTTTGGAGAGTCGGTGCCGTTTTCACGGTATTTGGCGGCTCCCAAGAGTTGGGGCAAGGATGCCCAATTACTCACCTGCGAGGCTTGGCCTTTACCTCTTTGATTGGGAGCGGCGTCGGTAGGCTCTTGCATTTCCTCCCTCAACATATTTACAGAGGGGTCCTTTGGGATCCTGTCCTTTATGGTTAGGAGGGGCCCAGAGTGGCTGGTGCTGGAGTGATGGGTGGATCGAGGAACTTCTTCCTCAAATAAGGAAAGGGCGGTTAAATCCATTTCGAAGTTTGGGGGGATGATGTAGGGATTGGTGGGGTGGACAGAAGCAGGCTTATGTGGGGTAACCCTTGTCTCCCCATTTAGATCAATTTTTACTACCCCGGCGCTCACAAAGGTTTCACGGATGTGGGGGCGAGCGTGAGGTTCCTCTTCCAAGATGACTCCTCTGGCCTTGGCGACTGCTGCGGCTCTCATCTTTTCCTTGGCTTCTCTGACTTCCTCTTCTCTGGGCCTGTAGCCTAAGCCAAATTTAGTTTGTTGCCCCTTGGCCTTGACGGGGTCTCTTCTTCCTTGGAGGCGTGGGCCCAGCCCTTTCCCTTTTTGATGGCCCCATTTGTAGAGCATGAACACAGCTGCGTCCATTCCTCCTCCAGTTTTATCCGGGGTCTTTTCAGTTGGTCCGAGGTAACATTTGAGAAGTCATACTCAAATTGGTAAGGGCGGTATGTTCAGCACTTTAGGATTCTCAATGTGCAGAGCGCTCTTCCCCATATCCTCTCTGCTCTCACCTATGATGGTGACAATTTTTCCTTCTGAGATAAATTGGAGCTTTTGGTGTAGAGTAGATGGTATTACTCCGAGCTTATGTATCCACGGCCGGCCCAATAGCAGATTGAAAGTAGACTTGATGCCCATCACCTGAAAGGGGGTGGAGAAGGTTTGCGGTCCGAGGATCAGGTCAAGGTCTACTTCTCCTATGATTTCCCTTCTAGTGTTGTCGAATCCTCGGGCACTTGATATGGATGGCCGAAAGGTGTCGGGGTTCGCACCAATTTTGATTGCCGTCCTTAGAGGGCATACGTTCAGCGCCGACCCGTTGTCTATTAGGACCAATGGCACCACCAGGTTCCCTACTTCCACTGTTATATTCAGGGGTTTAGAATGGTCATTCCCCTCGATCGATAGGTCTGCATCGGTGAAAGAGATGGCATTTGGGGCCAACACTTGCCCTATTATTTCCCCTACTTCATCTGGAGTTACATGGGTGGAGACGTGCGCGTCCTTGAGCGCTCCCATTAGGGCTTGAAAGTAGAGTGGAGACGTGATTAACAAATCCCACACAGTAATATGTGCGGGTGTTCGCTTGAGCTGTGTCTCCAGTATGTGCTCCCTGGCCATTTTTTCAAAGGGATTTCCCGCGGCCTGTTCTTTCTTCTTTTCTTCTCTTCTCCGATCGCCTCGATGCTTCCCTGAAAGGTAAATCCGGCCCGATCGGGTAACGAATTCAACAGCCTCTTCTTGGTTGCACCCGACATTCATGTCCATTTGTTCATAGCTCAACGGTACTTGATGTGGGTCATAAGCAGGTTTTGGGATGAGAAAAGGAGTGCGTGAGGATTCCGGGGAGGATTGGGCTGGATATACTGGTTTCTCGGGTCCAATCGGGTTAACTCCAATGGGGGGTGGAATGGTAGTGGGGGAAATTGGCGAAATTAGAGTTATGGGCACGGAGGGGGCTTGTACTGGTATTACTTGGGCATGGTAGGACCAGTGGTGATTGGGTGATGAGGGGATTGGGTGAGGGGTTGCTTGCTTAGGTGGCGGTGGAGTTGGATTGGGGCCAAAATAGCGAAGGGATGGCGGGAGTGTGACTGGGATGGAGGGATGGGGAGACGTTTGAGGTGTGGTGGGCGCGGGGTGATGGGGATATGAAGGATTTGTATATGGGGAGGTATGATGGGATGGTGATGGGTTTATGGATGAAGTGGGGTAAATTGGGGACGATGGAGTTGTGCATGGAGCGGGATGATTGGGACATGGCGGGGTAGTGGGTGGTGTGGGGGGGTACAAAGGGTTGGTGGCAGGGGGGGAGGATGAGGGGGTGGTAGATGAAATGGGATAGATTGGGGATGATGGAGTTGTGCATGGAGCGGGGTAATTCGGGGGTGATGGAGGGGTGTATGGGGTAAATTGGGTGGTGGGATTTGAAGGTTGTATGGAATGGGGTAACTTGGAGATGGCAGAGTAATGTATTGGGTGGAGAGATTTGAGGGTGTGTATGGGGTAGGATAATACAAGGATGGGGGAGTTGCGTATGGTACGGGATGATTTGGGTGTGATGGAGGGGTGTATGGGGTAAATTGGGCGTGGGGTGGATATGCGTATGATTGCGTGGGTCAGTCTGCTTGGATTTGATAGGCGGGAGCAGTGGTGGAAAAATATTGCCCTAAATCTAAGGGCTCCTCTTGGTATGCTGGTGTGGGAAAATAATCGGCTAGATACAATGGCTCGATCACCCCAACAAATAGTTCACCTCCGTTCGACCTGGGGAGTGAAAACTCCTCCTAATTGCTGATATAATCTGAAGGGTCAAACTCTTCTTCTTCCTCCTCTATCCAATGTATGTTAGGCCTGGGGCCTCCTGGGTGCGGTGGTAGAGGAGCTTGATGGATATTCTGGTTTGACCCTTGAGGAAGTGGCGGGGGAATGATTTTTCCTGCCTCTATCAGATCTTGGACAGCGTGCTTTAACGGGAAGTACCGGTCTGTAGGGTGACCCGGTCCCTGGTGGAAATTACAATGCAGATTCTGATCATAGTTCCTCGGTATGGGATGGGGTGGCGGGCGAGGTTGGAGTAAATTGATCAGGCCTTTCTGTAGCAATACTGGCAACAAGACACTCAAGGATTGCCCCAATGGTGTGAACACTCGTTCGAACCGTGCTTTCATCTGTTCCTGGGTAAACGGGGCTCTTGGTCCGTTGCTTGGCCTTGGTACTTGCTCAAAACGGGCCGGGGGTGGTTGTGTAACCTGGAGCTGTATCGGGGGGGCATTGGTATTGGCCTGGGGGTAAACAATGTTCTGTACCTCTGTCCCTGGTCTTCTTTCAATTCTTGGTTCGGCCGCTTTTCGAACCCCGGTGGCCCCGTTGGCCACATTCCTTCCTAACCTGCCCTCTCTAATGGCATCTAAGCAACGATTCGCATTTCGAACCAGATCAACAAAACTGGACTGCTGCTGATATACTAAAAAATCTGCGATGACTGGGAGGGCTCCCTTGGTTATCAATTCAATCTGCTCATCATCGGGAATCTGATGAGTTACCTGAGCGGCTAATGCCCTCCACCTCCCCAAGTAAGCACTGAATGTTTCATCATGTCTTTGCTTTAATCGGGCCAAATCTGACTTCCTTGGTTCTATGTCCATGCTATAGATATATTGTTCTTGAAATAAGCGTGTCAGATCTTTCCAATTTTTTATCATGGACGGTTCCAGGGATGTGAACCATCTCAGTGCTGGGCCCGTTAAACTCTTCTGGAACACTTTGATGAGGAGTCGTTCATCTCCGCCATACTGACACATATCCCCACAGTAAGATTTTAAGTGAGCGATGGGGTTGCTAGTGCCGTTCTATTTATCAAATGATGGCATCTTGAATTTCTGTGGCAGGGGGACATCAGAGAACAGACATAAGTTTGAAAAGTCCGTTGAGTGTAGTTCCATTCCTCCCATCTTCATCAGTTGCTTCTGTATTCTGTCTATTTGTTCTTTCAACTGTTCTGGTTCTTTTGAGGCTGTAGTGGGGACTGCTTCCCCCTGATTTTGTTCGACCCTAGGTGTGATGATGGTGGGCCCGGGAGGGTTAAAACTGGCAACTCCTCCACTATTGCGGATCTCATCCTCCTCATACTGTTGGTCATGGTATTGGTGAGGGGCAAGTTTTGCTATTTGGACTTGGGGGGTGAGGGGTTGGATGACTTGGTGGAGCCATATGGTTTGTAGGGGATGAGAAGGGATAAATGGGTGAGCGGTTTGTGGGTAAGTAATGTGCTGAGTTGGGTGCACATTCTGGGGGTGATGGGGGAGTGATTGAGGTGGCGGGATGTTGTGGGTTTGAGGAATGGGATGGATTGGATTTCCCGTTGGAGGTGGGATGGGGGTGTACGGGGTATAGGTGAATGAAGGGTATTGGTGGGGGGGTATGGGGTTAGTGAATGGGCCTTGATGAGCGTGGGCAGATGGGCCTTGGGTTTGAGGGATTTGGGTTTGATGGTTTTGGAAGGCTTGGATTGACGGGCATTGGGCCTGGGTGTGGGGATTAATATGACTTTGGGCCAATGGGCCTTGTTGAGTTTTGGCTACTAGGCCATGAGGGGGCTGGGTTTGGGTCCATGGGCCCTGGGCTTGGGTTTGGTAGGTTTGGGTCCAAAGGCCCTGGGGGGCTTGGACTTGGGCTTGGGTCTGATGGGCTTGGGCTTGGGCCCATGGGTATTGAGGGTATTGGGCTTGGACCTGAGCCTGATGGGCTTGGGTCCATGGGCCTTGATGATTCTGGGCCTGGGCCTGATGGGCTTGGGCCCGTGGGTTTTGAGGGTCTTGGGCCTGGGCCTAGGTCTGGTGGGCTTGGGCCCATGGGTTTTGAGGGTTTTGGGCCTGGGCCCATGGCTCTAGAGGTGTTTGGGCTGGGGCCCATGGATTTGTGTGGGTTTGGGTCTGGAATTGAGGTGGGGGATTTTGGGAGGTATGGACGATGGGTGGTTGGTCATGGTTAGGAGGGAATGGGGTATGGAGGTTTTGGAGATCTGGATGCTGGGTCTGAGAGGTAGGGTTATGAGAAGCAGCCCACAGGGCATACATCCTTCTCATGTCCTCCATCGAGGGCATGGATTCAGGTGTGAGATTGGGGGGTGATGGCTCACTTAAGGATGGAGGGGGTTGGGAGAAATTGGGCATGACCCGGGTAAATGGGGGGATATGTTGGGATGTGGATGGGCCATGTGGCGGGAATGGTATGTGAGATGAGGTGGATGGGATGTAGGATGTTGGGGGCATGGATATGTTGGGAGAATGTGAGGGAAGGGGATGGGGTGGAGGTGGAGGTGAAGGGGATGGGGTGGAGGTGAACACGGGCGCCCCAAATGGGCCCGTGATATTGAACCTGGTTTGGGTGAAGGTGTCGGAGATCGGGTCTTCTCCTATATGGGAATGGGATGGGGATGACGGTGGGGATGTATCGGCTCTTGACATGATTCGCTGACGAGTGTTGTATCAATGTCGCGGATAAGGGCCGAATACCTTCCTGGTTCTTCTCCTACGGGTCGGGTTTGAGGTCGCCGTAGTGACGGTCGCACCGAAAGTGCGCGTATATACGATTTTTTGATTTTTCTATATATTATTTTTTTGGATTTTTCAAATGAAAATTATCTCCCCTATTTAAATAAATGATGATCTGGTGCCCTAGAAAAATTCTCGTCTTGGGTGATATATTTACCTTTAGTAAGTCCCACGGCGGGATCCGACACACTTCGGAAGAAGCGAAAGGGAACCCTTTCGTTCTATTGAAGGTGAGGGAATCCACGCAAATGACCCGATCCCCCAAAGCAAATCAATAAGAAGTTGCCTTCTTTTGATTGGGTGGGGGCATGTTGGGTGTTAGGGATGTGGGAGGCTACTGCGGGCACTAATACCGCTAATCGGGGACTTGGGGTGATAGATTGGGCCTCAAGTTGGGTTGCTGTGGCCCAGTATATACTGGGCGTATATATTATGCACGCCCGACCAAAAAATATACAGATTTGGCTGGGCGTATATATTATATACGCCTGTGTAATTCTGGGGCTTTTTTGTTGGGCGTATATATTATATACGCCTGGCAAAAGGTTCTGTTAGTTATATTTTGACAGTGGACAACAAGCTCGAAAAATAGGTCTTTGAACTGGTATCCTGGGAGGGATGCTCCCCGGGACTGCTGTGTATGTTATCGGGTCCCTCCTTTCCATTTCCTAGGGATACAAGGCTGAATTTTGGTTTTTCTACGCTCTCACCAATGCGGGTTTTACGGCTTGATCGAAATTGGCAACCCAACCGATATACCTCCGGCGCAAGCGCCTTCTCAGGTACTGGAAGGGGTGGTTCTTTTCAGGATCATCACCACTAGGGCTGCCTCCATACTGGGAACCGAGTAAATTGTATCTGTGCCTAAACCCCCCGAAAACTACCCAAAAATGCGAAAATAAATTTAATTATGTCCCCCACACTGTTGGTTCACTTTTTATTACAAATTTTTAAAGGGGAGTGAAATTAAGTCCAAAAATTGGGTCTGGGATGACGAGCCCGTGCCGCCTCAACGGGCTGGCGTTCAATGGTGAGATATGATGACTGAAATGAAAAGCGCACGTAGGCCCGCCAAACGGCTAAGGCTCGTAAATGACTGAAATTTAAATGACGTAAAAGTAAATGCGAGCGGGCCCGCCAAACGGCTAAGGTGGCTTAAATGACAAGAATCAGAAAAACAGGAATTTAAAGGTGCACGTAGGCCTGCCAATCGGCTAAGGCACTTAAAGGACCGAATCGTAGGGGTGAGTACGTTAGTAAAAATAACAAAAATATAGAAAAAATAGCAGAAAATAAGAAAAAAAAATAGCCATGGTTAGTAATAAAAAGAAAGGCCAACAAGAGGGGAAGCGCTAGGGTGATATCCCTAGCAGAGTCGCCATCTGTGCGACCGTGGATCCTCTCGAACCCATCGCGGCGATGCACTCGCTTTTTAATGAAAATATAGAGTCGCCACCCGGAGCTTTTGGTGATTCGGGAAACCTTCAAATCAATATTTTGAGCACCGAAGTGCTAAATATGACTCTGATTTGCCGGTCCTTGCCAAAGGCTCTAGGATAGGGGCTTCGGTTATCGATCGGGAAGGGTTTAGGCACCCAATCAACCCGCATACAACGGTCTCTATATATGGCCAAAATAACATAAAAAGAAATAAAAATAAGGGTGGAGTTTCCCCTTTGCCCGAAGGCAATACGGTCCTATCAAGCTTTGAGCCAAAACTGAAATTTCGGCGGCGTAACGGCTTGAATCCTAGGACGGAGGAGACACCAAGAAGGTAGAGGAAGAGAGGGGTGAGCCGGAGCTCACGGGCCCTTGTTGCATCGTGGAAGTCCTTCGCTTTGGCATGCTTCCGATGGTTTAAACAGAATGGAAATGGGCTCTAAAGCTAGGATTCGGTAAATAGGAAGTGTAGAGTATAGCTAGAGGCTAGGTTTTGGCTAGAGGGGGTGATCTAATGGTAGAAATGGGTTGAAAAGGGGAAACACGGCATGCTGGAATTTTTGGCTCAAGAGTGCACTAGGGTTTTCTTTCTCTCAAGCTTAAAATTCTCACTCTTAATTCTTCAACCCTTAAGGAAGAGGGGGGCCTCTCTATTTATAGAGAAGGGGGGGGGGGGGGTTAGGGGCTTACTTAAGAGCTAATGGGTTTAGCAATTAGGTAATCCCCCCATCTAAGGTTTTCTAGGTTTTTAAGGTCCTAGGGTTGTGGGGAACCGGTTTTAATGGCAGATGATGGGGTGAGACCAAAGGTGACTTAAGGGTTGCCAATAAGCTTAAAGGGGGAGCAACCAATCTTAAGACACCCACCTTAACTAAGGGGGTGGTCAAAGGGTCAAACTAGATGAAGGAAATTCGAGCAACTGATAGCAGTTACTATAGCTAAGTTGGGCGTATATATTATATACGCCAAGTTTAGAAACAGTAAATTTCACCAAAATCAGGGGAGTTTTGAGAAGATGAAGCCCGTGGTGGGTCCCACATATACTGGGCGTATATATTATATATGCCCGGCCAAATTTCCCCCAAAATAGGCAGGCGTATATAATATATATGCCTGACTAATGTGGGGATAAAATGGCTGGACGTATGTAATATCTACGCCTGAGTAAAAAGTCCTATGATTTTATATAACATTTTGAACAGCCATAACTTTTGAACCGTAGCTCCAAATTGGGTGATCTTTGGCTTGTTGGAAAGCTGGAGAAGTCCTCTTTCCAATGGAATATGGCTCATCCATGGTAATGGTCTGTGTAAAATTCTGTAGCTCTCCTCCCATCAACCACTCAGAAGGGTTTAAGTTATTAGTTTATTAAAATAAATCTATTTTAATAGCTTGGTGCCACTTGGAGCACAAAACTATTGTGAAGAAATAATAGTGTATGAGGTCCTCGGATACCTGAACAAGCGTCAACGACAAAACTTGTAAACTTTGACGCACACAGGTAGGGAATTTACGTTCGTATTTTATATTTGTAGCATTGTCGCTAGTTTTCATAGAAAGAAATTGATGAATATTCATAATAGTATTGTATAGCATAAGTGGAGAAAAATTTGAGTTTCTGTAAGTTGATGAACTTGTTTAGCTGATGAAGAAGCTCGGTCTTGAATATAAATATAGCATATATAGCATCAGTAGGTTCAAAGCATATTATAAATCAGTTTAGCAACTTAATATTATTCTCTAGCTGTGATAGTTTTTAATACATTGCATCATATGACACACATGCAAATACCTTTCTTAGTAACTCTACATGAGTCAGTACTCAGATCCTGTTAAATTCAATGTTTTTGACACGTTATTGTTCCAGTGTAAATCAAGTGATCCCGCTAACTCGGGAGCTTGAAATTCTTGAGTCAAGTGATCCCGCTAACTCGAGAACTTGACATATTCTAGTCCAAGTGATCCCGCTAACTCAGGAGCTTGACAAGTGATCCTGCTAAGTTGGGAGCTTGACCTTGTTTATATCTTGTTTTCGCCAGCATGTATCTTCAGTTCAGTTTGTTTCTCATACTTGTTATACCAGGCATATTTACAACATATGTATAGCATGTCAGCATAATGGATTATTTTATGTTTCTCTATGGAAATAAATGATAAACTGTCAATATAGAATACAAATGCACTATTCTCTACTGATCTGTGGATGATAGCTCATTCCTCGATTTAAATATTTTAGCTGCAGAGCCCGATCCTGAGCAGGCGGCTGATCCGACGTATGTGCCTGAGGAGGAGGGAGACGAAGACGGCGACGACGACAGCGGGGAAGACGACTTTCCAGAGGAGTTTTTCTCGTAGATAGGTTTGTTACTTGGGATTGGGATATGGGGCATTGGGATAGAGATAGAGAGAGAGGAAGGAAAAAGATATATTTTTGGTCTGTATAAATGATATATATTTGTGTTAGATTTCTGATGGGATGTTGGTTGGATGTATAGGGTTCTTTTCACTGTTTAGATGACGGGTGGTCGTCATCGGTGAAAATCTATACATCAGATACATTACTTCTATTTATTACATAGGTTAGTTCTATATCTATTGTAGTTATTTTGCCTTCATTGTCATTTGTCAGAGTTTAATTACATTGCTTCCGCATTTTGTATCACTTTGATGTAAAATAAGGAACCCTTGATGAAAGGATCATATCAGGTGATCTGATGGCGCGACCTTTTCTAGTTGAGAGACTGGGAAACGTTGGGCTGTCACAGGTGGTATCAGAGCATCCAGCGTTAAGTCATTGGAGACTGAACTGAACTCTGACATATACAAATATGGTAAACTATCTGTTTTAGGATAGAAGTAGGAATTAGATCAAGTTGTGTGTTTGATTAACGTGTTATCTGAATAGGTTACGATGCCTCCGCGTCGTGGAAGAGGCAGGGGTAGACAACCGTTGCCTCATCGTACTAGGCCAAATACTATTTCAGTAGATGGATACGAGAATGACGTTGCTTCAGGCAGTGGTGAGAATGTCCATCTGGCAGAAAGTCGAACGACAATGGGGAATGTTGCAGAGCATACTCCGCCAGAGCAAACTTCGCCAGTTATAAATACTCCACCGATGGGAAGTGTTCGTGGTGCTGAACAAAATGCGGGACACCATCCGCAGTTAATGGAGACCATGGTCAACACTATGACTATGCTTGCTGTTCGACGTCCCGAGAGATTTACGGACTTTATTCGACTTCGACCACTGAGTTTCTACGGTCAGTATGACCCAATGGATGCTGAGAAGTGGTTAACGCAAATTGAGAAAGTGCTGCAAAGAGTTACTTGTATCGAGGAAGAAAAAGTAAGTTGGGCAGCATACAAACTGGAGAGTGAGGCAGAGCCATGGTGGCAGTCCGTCGAAAGAACAAGAATGCACGGAGTGCCATGGACATGGGCAGAATTCACTGAGGCCTTCAATGAGAAATATTTCCCAGCACCTGAGAAGTATAAGCTCGAGGTACAGTTTGCAACATTGGTACAAGGTCAGATGACGGTGAGAGAATATGAATCAGAATTCATGCGTCTTTCTCGCTTTGCACTGTTGCTAGTAGCCACCGAGCAGATGAAAACCCAAAAGTTCAAGAGAGGTTTGAAACCTCTGATCAAAGAGCGCATTTCATTGTTTCAGGCGACGGCTTATGCTCATGTGATGAAATTAGCCTTGATAGCAGAGACCGATGTAGACACCATGTTCAAAAGGAGAGATGAAAAGCAGAAGGCCAGGAAAGCTCCACAGTCCTATAGTGCGGGTCAAAGTAATAAACGACCACAATTTCAAGGATAGTTCGCTTTTCAACCAGTTGCAGGAGCGTCTGCACGACCTTATAATCTATCGATGTTCTCTGCACCACCAAGGATTCCACGTGTTCCGAATCCATCTTTTTCAGCGGCCCGAAGTACATCTGGGTTTTCTCAAGTACGACCGACAGGATCTTGCACGGGATCTTATACGGCTTCATCAGTTGCCTCTAAAGATATTTGTGGGAAATGTGGGAAGGCACACAAAACTGATGAGTGTTGCAAAGCTTCTGGAGCATGTTTTCGTTGTGGCAAGATGGGACATCATATCAGAGAATGCCCGAAAACGGTCGGAATAGCGGCAAAGGCAAGACCAGTCTTACGATCGGCGCGGCCTACGGTACAAGGTCGAGCTTATGCTGTTACTACAAAGGATGTGAGAACTAGCCATGATATCATTCAAGGTATGGTTGTACATTATTTTTATATTAACATGTTTCAATTCATGAACATTTTAGATAGAGAAGGTGCATATCGTAAATTAGGAACTAGTAACATACTATAATGATATTACTTACTACTTAGACGTAATCTAGCTAACACTAGTTTGTATACTTTAGGTATCTTACAAATATATCCAAAAGATGCGTATTTGTGTTACGATGCACGAGTCTTGATAGATCCCAGATCTACGCACTCGTTTGTTACACCCCAGTTTGGTGAAAAGTTGAAGAAGTTAGGAGGTATTCCAGAACCTCTCGACTTTATTCTCGAGGTTACACTTCCGACTGGACAATTTATCACGACTGATAAAGTATACTGGTCGATTATCATTTCCATCAAGGATTACTGGGGATATGAAGCAGTAGCTGATTTGATCCTGTTACCGATGCAAGGATACGACGTGATCCTTGGAATGGATTGGTTGTTCACTCATCATGCGAACGTTGATTGTCGTAAGAAGATTGGCTCTTTTCGCCCACAAAAGAAGGAATCAGCTAAATTTTATGGTGTACCATCAACTACTCTTTCGTTGATATCCGCCATTCAAGCACGTCAATTGCTCGATGATGGGGCTCAAGGGTATATTGCTTTTATACAAAGTGATGAGCAGAAAAAGAAGGAAATTTCACTTTCGAATGTACCTGTTGCTTGTGAATATCCTGACGTGTTTCCTGATGAGCTGCCAGGACTACCACCTGACAGAGAAGTTGAATTCGCAATTGAGTTAGCTTCAAGTATTGACCCAGTATTAAAAGCACCATACAGAATGGCGCCGGTAGAGTTGAAAGAACTCAAGGAGCAATTACAGGAACTTCTTGATAAAGGTTTTATCAGACCGAGTGTGTCTCCGTGGGGTGCACCGGTGTTGTACGTGAAAAAGAAGGACGGTACAATGCGCCTCTGCATTGATTATCACCAACTTAATAAACTGACGATCAAGAATAGATATCCGCTTCCTTGATTCAACGATCTCTTTGATCAGTTACAAGGAGCGAGGTTCTTTTCAAAGATTGACCTGCGGTCGGGTTTTCACCAGATGAAGGTAAAAGCTGAAGATATTTTGAAGACAGCTTTTCGAACATGTTATGGTCACTACGAGTTTCTAGTAATGCCCTTTGGTTTGACCAATGCACCTGCTGCATTTATGGACCTGATGAATAGAGTCTTCAAACCTTATCTTGATTTGTGTATCGTGGTATTCATCGATGATATACTTATCTATTCCAAGACAAAGACAGAGCATGAAGATCATCTGCGTCTGACATTACAAACACTAAGAGATTTGCAGTTGTATGCTAAATTCAGTAAATGCGACTTTTGGTTGAATCAAGTCAGTTTTCTAGGGCATATTATATCTGAAGCAGGTATCACGGTTGATCCTGCAAAGATTGAAGTCAGAGTACTGAAAGGAAGTACCTGCATCAGTAACCGAGATTCAAAGTTTTCTAGGTCTTGCAGGTTATTATCGACGCTTTGTGGAAGGCTTTTCACGACTAGCTGGACCACTCACGCAGCTCACTCGAAAGAATGTTAAATTTGAGTGGACTGAGGCGTGTGAACAAGGTTTCCAAGAATTGAAAAGAAGACTTACTTCTGCACCTGTTTTAGCATTACCATCTGGCAATGGTGGTTTTGTTGTCTTCAGTGATGCTTCATACAGTGGGTTAGGATGTGTGTTGAACCAATGGGAACATGTGATAGCATATGGTTCTCGTCAATTGAAAGATCACGAGAAGAACTATCCCACTCATGACCTGGAATTAGCACCGGTCATCTTCGCGTTAAAAATCTGGAGACACTATCTGTACGGTGAAACCTTCGAAATCTTCACCGATCACAAGAGTCTTAAATATCTCTTCACTCAAAAAGAGTTAAATTTGAGACAGAGAAGGTGGATGGAATTTTTGAAAGACTACGACTGTTCAATTCAATACCATCCCGGTAAAGCCAATATGGTAGCTGATGCACTTAGCCGAAAATCCTCCGCTCAGCTATCTCATCTTGTTACAAGACTACAAAGATGGAAACTACTCAATGATATTGTATCATCGAGTGCCACTCTTCGAGCAACAACAAATGGAGGTTTACTTGCTACAGTAATGATCCGAGCTCCACTTTTCGATAGAATTAGAGAACTTCAGATTCAAGATGCAGAGCTTATTTCTATCCGAAAAGGGGTACAAAGTGGACTACAGCCAGAATTCTCAATCAAAGAGGATGGGTCTTTATTATTTCGAGGACGAGTATGTGTACCAGATGATCATACTTTACGTCAAGAAATCCTCGAAGAAGCTCACAAATCAGCATACGTTATTCATCCTGGTAGTACGAAAATGTATCAGGATCTAAAGAAAACATTTGGTGGAATGGTTAAAACGTGATGTGGCAGAATACGTTGCAAAGTGTTTGACTTGTCAATAAGTAAAGGTTGAGCACAAGCATCCTGCTGGTCTGCTACAGCCATTGCCTATTCCAGAGTGGAAATGGGAGAATATTTCCATGGACTTCATTCTTGGTTTTCCCCGTACTCAGAAGGGTTACAATGCCATTTGGGTGATTATTGATCATCTCACCAAATCGGCACATTTCTTACCCTATAGTACGCGATATACAGCATCGAAACTAGCCGAACTCTATTTGAGAGAGATTGTACGACTACATGGAATACCCGTAAGCATTGTGTCAGATCGAGATCCTTTATACACTTCTCGATTTTGGCAAAGTTTCCAAGAAGGTATGGGTTCCAAATTAGACTTTAGTACATCATTTCATCCTCAGATCGACGGGTAGACGGAGAGAGTTAATCAAGTAATTGAAGACATGTTAAGGGCCTGTATGCTCGATTTTCAAGGATCATGGGATAAACACTTACCCTTGATTGAATTTGCATACAATAACAGTTTCCAGTCAAGCATCGGTATGGCACCATTCGAGGCATTATATGGACGCCGATGTAGATCTCCAATTAATTGGGAAGAAGCTGGAGAGCGATTAATTTTAGGCCCTGACCTGATAGAAAGCACCAATGCAGTTGTTCACGTGATACGGGAACGATTGAAGAGTGCCCAGAGTCGACAGAAAAGTTACGCTGATCTCAAAAGAACCAGTGTTGATTTTCAGGTAATATTTGATCCTGATAAACCTTTTTCACAAGTGATTTAAACTATATTAGTAGTATGATGAAATGATTTACAGATTGGCGAGCACGTCTTTATAAAAATATCTCTGACTAAAGGCATGATGCGGTTCGGAAAATGAGGCAAGCTAAGTCCTCGTTATGTTGGACCATTTCCTATATTGGGCAGAGTAGGAGAAGTAGCATATCGGCTCGTGTTACCTCTGCACCTGACAGGCATTCACAACGTATTTCACGTATCGATGCTGAGGAAATACGTCAGTGACCCGACGCATGTGTTAGATTATCAACCGTTGGACATTCAAGAAGACCTAACGGTAACCGAAGAACCAGGTCAGATTTTGGACCGCAGGGATCAAATTTTGAGAATAAAATGGATTCCACTCGTGTTGATCCAATGGAAAAATCATGGGTCGCATGAAGCTACCTGGGAACGCGAGGCTGATATTCATGCTCGAGACCCTCAATTATTTACATAAGGTACGTACTTTAAATGCATGTACATTTACAATATAGTTACACTTAGTCAAATGAATTCTGATTTACTAAGATTATAATGTTGGTGTAAATAATTTTATAAAGGTACCTTGCACTCTTATAATTGAATCATATCCCATGTTGAATATAAATTAAGTGTCATTAGAAAAATACAATTAAATTATTTTATATTAACATTAATTTATATTAACACTAACATTAAAAATCTAATTAACTTAGAAAACAAAAAAATATATAGTATACCTTAATGAAATAAACTGAAAGAGTGACATCTGGGGGACACCTAAGCAAGGGTGTATCCCAGATTTATGCCACATACCTCACTTGATTTGTTTAAGGCCATTAATAGGCTAATATAATAAGTTTTATAATTTTTATATACACAATATTATAAAATGGCTCAAATTTCATAGAAATAAAATTTTTTAACCCAGAAAAATACATCAAAAATACCAACTAATATTTTTCTACAGACCCCCTAACTGTTAGGAACACAAAAATATCAAAAAATTAAATATCACATCTCGGGAGCCTCAAAATCCGGGCCCTTCAACATCTGAACCTCCTTGCCGCTGCAAGGGCTAAGTGTTGCCGCGGCAAATCACTTGCCGCGTCAAGCTTAGAGTGTTGCCACGGCAACTATGCTGGAATATGGTGGGTCCGAAACCCCCTTTTCTGGTATTTTCAGTGACAGCAATCGGTTAGAGCATTGTTCTTCGACCCTCCAAGTAAGAATACATGCACGTACACCTTCCAATCAGAACCATAGTCGCTGTAGCTACTTGATCTCCTCAACAAATCATTCTATTTGCTTATTTCACTCTTATTTCCGACCGATTTCTGTTGAGGTAAAACGAATCAAACCTCATTCTCCTTTCCTGTTTTTATTGTATTGTCTTTTCTTGTCTTGTTACTTGCATCATGCCTCCTAGAAAAGTAGGCGTATCTAAACCCCCGAAGTCCTCGGCTAAAGAAAAAGGAAAAGGCCCTTCTTTTTTTGTCCTCGAGCCAATCGATCCACCAAACGTGCCGGAACAGCCCATTCCGTGGTGGGCTGCAAAGGCAATGGAACCAGAATGGATAGTGGACGATAAGCTACTGACCCCGAATGACCAGACTGCATGGTCACTTCGTTATATTGAAAAGGCACAGTTAAGCGCCTTATACCAGCCCTTTCACAATCAGTTTTATTCGCGTTTAGTTCGATTATTTTATTAAAATCTGATCGTCACCCCTACTGTCGGTCAATTACAGACCTAAATAGATGGTCATAAATTTTATTTTAATATCCTACACATAGCAAAAGCAATGGACTGTAGTGCTGAATATGCCGTCAATTCAGGACCACAATTACCACGGCAAAGGGATGTGAAATTTCACCACATCACCTCGAAAATGACAAATGGTCAGACCGCTTCGGACCATAGTCTTGCGGTACGACGCAGCCAATTACCACAATGCATGTGGTTTTTGGATTGTGTCTTTCGATCAAACTTATACCCCATGCAGCATGAGAGAGAGCACTGAGATGCTCTCTTGTAGGCTCTTTTTACCGTTCATGAAGGACGTTGGTTAAATGCCCCTAGAGTGGTTTGGGAAGGCATCAAGTATGCCAATGAACATCTGCAAAGCACCGTGTCACCTTCCATGCCTTCCTGCCCCTACCCTAAACTGATCTCCCGCATGTTTGAAGGACACTTTGATAGTGTCAATCTCATTCCCTATCAGATCCCCGTTGGCGAAGAGGTCCGTACCGATAACATACGGGTCTTTAGCCCAGCAATTTGGAGAAATATCTACCAATGCTCTTTTCAAGCGGTAAATAACCGCCAAGCAAAACAAACTCGTCATCCTCCTCAAGCCCAACCAGAAATACCCCAACAGATTCCCGTCCCTCCTCAACTGCAACCACAAGCTCAACCTGATTCAGTTCCTGCGGCACAAGGAACCTACACCAATGCCGACCTTGTTCAGCTCATGCGTGAAAACCATGAGCAAACACTCATTCAATTCGATAATCTTTATCGAAATCACTACATGCTCCATCAACGCATAGATTATGTTGAAGAAGCAACGAATATCGTGATGGAACATACCTTTCAAACTCGCAAGTCCTACATTGCGGCGCAAATTACGTCTCCCAAAGATACCGCAACGCATGACATTGTTGGTCCGAATTCAAAGAAGATTATCAACAACAATAACAACAAGAAGCTGGTACATCCTCAGCGGGCCAACAACAAATAGATCCTCAGCCTGGTAAAATATTGATCATAGTTTATGCATTATATTTTAAGTTTTATATTTACTTGCATTAATCTTAAATAAAGCATGCTTATATTTATAACAACTTAGCTATTATATATCTAAAATGATAGTAGGAATTTTGATGTGTATGATATTACAGGTATTATGTCAATTGAAAATGTTGCTTTGAACATTGTAGTTTTGGTTTAGTCTTAAATAATGATTCTCTGATTTTCATTTCAATTTTGTCTTAAATGATGGTAAGGAGTAGTTAAATTTAGTAATGTAGTAATGCCATGAGAATGGTTTAATGTTCATTGTACAGCCATGTTAATGTGTGAATACTTCTCATAAGGTGCCACATGGAATAAAAATAAAACTATGTTTAGTAAGACACATAAAGTCAGGTGCCACATGAGTGTGGTTCATTCCAAAATTTCAGTTTGATCTCCCAAATGTAGTGTTGATTTTGGTTTATCGATTCATTTTGTCTTGAGAGAGATTTAGTAGAAATATACCATTTATAGAATGCACATTGTTGGTGACATTCACCTGTTACCTTGCTAGTCCTGGTTTATTTTCGAGGACGAAAATGCCTAAAATGGGGGAGAATGTAACAATCCCCAGCATTGACACTGTAATGGTAAGTGTCTGATCAGGTCGGGTCAGGTCATGCGTGACGATCTCTCTAGGATAGTCCACAAATCTTCGAAATGGGACCTTAAGTTAAATACACACAAGTGTAGTAAAGTAACAGATTAAAAAGATCTTAGAAATAATTAAATACATATATATATATATATATACCAACAGTGGTATATATGCTATATACATAAGTTAAGCCATTTGGCTTTACTAAATAATCAAGGGAAACAAAGGAAAAGGTTTTATTGTCGTTTCACTGTTAAACTACAAGACAAAATAGTTTTGTTCTTAATTATATAGGCTTTGCATAAAGCTATTACCTCAAGTAGATGGTAAGCTACTTGCATGCTTTGCCGGTACCTCAAGTAGCTGGTAAGCTACTTTCATGCTTTCAAATATACACGACTCCAATGAGTCATGCGATCTAAGCATGCACGCAAGGTCGAGGTCATCTGTTAAAAAGACAACCTCCCTTGCTTCTTTACGTTGATTAATGAAAACAAAAAAACAGAGGAACTCTGATATAGTAAAACAGCATGAAAGATTAGTCTGCTCCAGCTTTGAAAATCAACAAACACAGTAGCAATGATTGGATGCTAACCAAATTCACCACGAGGTAGGTCACTTGTTTAATCTTATACAAGAAGGCTTAATCCTAGCAGTTCAAATTGTTGCCCAGAGATTGAGTGCAACTCCTTGCACTTCTGGGTTCAAAATCTGTAAATGGTAAATCTGGATATATATATATATATATATAGAAAAAATTATATA
The DNA here is from genome assembly GCA_021018995.1 of Chloranthus sessilifolius. Taxonomy (NCBI): domain Eukaryota; kingdom Viridiplantae; phylum Streptophyta; class Magnoliopsida; order Chloranthales; family Chloranthaceae; genus Chloranthus; species Chloranthus sessilifolius. The sequence goes on along the minus strand of CM037584.1, from coordinate 101,255,573 downwards.
TATATAATGAGAATTGAGAAGTGAGAAGAAATACATAAAGAAAGCCTATATATATATATATATATATATATAAGCAATAGCAATAGCAAGAAGAAGACCCAGCTGAAGCTCGGCAAGACAGGCTTGCCGTGCCGTGGCAACCTCAAGGGGTTGCCGCGGCAAGACCCTCTGCTGAGTGGCTTGCCGCGGCAACCACAAAGGGTTGCCGCGGCAAGCACCATGTGTTGCCGCGGCAACCCTCCCCCAGCCTTGAGCTTGAGCTAGGTCATGTGCATATCGGACCTTGGGTCCACTTGGGTTCAAACAACCACTTGCTTTGGGTCTTAATGCACTATAAACCATATGTAAACTACTGACTCCACAATAAGATATTAGTTTATTAAAATAAATCTATTTTAATAGCTTGGTGCCACTTGGAGCACAAAACTATTATGAAGAAATAATAGTGTATGAGGTCCTCGGATACCTGAGCAAGCGTCAACGACAAAACTTGTAAACTTTGACGCACACAGGTAAGGAATTTACGTTCATATTTTATATTTGTAGCATTGTCGCTAGTTTTCATAGAAAGAAATTGATGAATATTCATAATAGTATTGTATAGCATAAGTGGAGAAAAATTTGAGTTTATGTAAGCTGATGAACTTGGTTAGCTGATGAAGAAGCTCGGTCTTGAATATAAATATAGCATATATAGCATCAGTAGGTTCAAATCATATTATAAATCAGTTTAGCAACTTAATATTATTCTCTAGCTGTGACAGTTTTTAATACATTGCATCATAAGACACACATGCAAATACCTTTCTTGGTAACTCTACGTGAGTCAGTACTCAGATCCTGTTAAATTCAATGTTTTTGACACGTTATTGTTCCAGTGTAAATCAAGTGATCCCGCTAACTCGGGAACTTGAAATTCTTGAGTCAAGTGATCCCGCTAACTCGGGAGCTTGACCTTGTTGATATCTTGTTTTCGCCAGCATGTATCTTCAGTTCAGTTTGTTTCTCATACTTGTTATACCATGCATATTTACAACATATGTACAGCATGTCAGCATAATGGATTATTTATATGTTTCTCTATAGAAATAAATGATAAACTGTCAATATAGAATATAAATGCACTATTCTCTACTGAGCTGTGGATGATAGCTCATTCCTCGATTTAAATATTTTAGCTGCAGAGCCCGATCCTGAGCAGGCGGCTGATCCGACATATGTGCTTGAGGAGGAGGGAGACGAAGAGGACGACGACGACGACGACGATAACGACGACGGCGGGGAAGACGACTTTCCAGAGGAGTTTTTCCCGTAGATAGGTTTGTTACTTGGGATTGGGATATGGGGCATTGGGATAGAGATAGAGAGAGAGGAAGGAAAAAGATATATTTTTGGTATGTATAAATGATATATATTTGTGTTAGATATCTGATGGAATGTTGGTTGGATGTATAGGGTTCTTTTCATTGTTTAGATGACGGGTGGCCCTCATCGGTGAAAAGCTATACATCAGATACATTACTTCTGTTTATTACATAGGTTAGTTCTATATCTATTGCAGTTATTTTGCCATCATTGTCATTTGTCAGAGTTTAATTACATTGCTTCCGCATTTTGTGTCACTTTGATGTAAAATAAGGAATCCTTGATGAAAGAATCATATCAGGTGATCCGATGGCGCGACCTTTTCTAGTTGAGAGACTGGGAAACGTTGGGCTGTCACAGGATTCTACCGTCAGATGGTATGATGAGTGTCAAGCAACATTTGATAAAATCAAGAGTACTCCTGATGTACCTCTCCATTTAATCCTCCCATTTTGGTACCATAAATTTCTAGAAGACCACTCCTGATGTACCTCTCCACAATGGAATTTTCAATGGGATGCGTCCTAGGGTAGCGTGATGAAACCAAAAGAAAAGAGCAGGCCATTTACTATCTGAGCAAGAAGTTCACTGATTATGAAACACGATATTCTCATCTGAAGAAAGCATGCCAAACTCTCATTTGAGCGACACAAAGGCTTTGTCACTACATGCTATCTCAGGCAGTTCTCCTTCTGGCATGGATGGATTCCTTGAAATACTTGTTTGAAAAGCCATCTCTCACTGGACGGACCGCACACAGATAGCTTCTCTTATCAAAATTTGACATCATGTATTATTGGTGCGTGCTTTTTCTGGGTTCTTTTTGGTCCCTGGGAATCAGTGGCCCAATTCTGTCCTGAGCGGACTCTGGTAATGCGATATTTTGAATGCTAAAAATAAAGGGGGATTTCTAGGAAGGTTCCTAGTTTGTTGCGATCGCCAGCTGCAGATATTTAACGACGCTGTAACATGTCAGTGATCACGCTTTGGAGCGGTGTGGGTTACTTCTTTACTGAATCGTCAGCCTGCCAACGTCAGCAGTACTGGCTCTTTTTGAAGTTTAGATAGTTTAGTTTTCTTTCTTATTATTTCTGTAAATCTAATTGGCTTAAGTTTCCTAGTTCTACTATGAGTCTAACTACATGAACCTGTTGTGGTGAATTAATCTAATATTCTAGTGTCCTAATCCTAATGTAAGTCTACTTGGTTTAAATATTGTAATACTATTAGAAATCCAACTAGTTTAGAATCTAATTACTTTTGAGCGTCCTACCTTTATTAGAGTTCTGTTGTGATTAGGTGTCCTAATTCTCCCATGATTCTAAAAGGCCTCCTAATGCTATTAGAAGTCTAATTGATTTAGTATTTTAATCTTATTGAAAGTCTAATTAATTAAGTTTCCTAATCCTACTAGGAGTCTAATTAATTCAAATGTTCTAATCTTATTAGAAATCTAATTAATTTAAATATTCTAATCCTATTATAAATCTAATTAATTAAGTTTCCTAATCCTACTAGAAGTCTAATTAATTAGTCTCCTAATCGTATTAGGAATGCAAATATGCTAATTCTAGTGAAACTCTAATTAAAGCAAGTATACTAATTGTACTGAAATTCTAAGTAAAGCAAATATATTAATTTCACTGAAATTCTACTTAAAGCAAATATACTAAATCTACTGAATTTCTAATTAAACCAAATGAACTAATTTTACTAAGATTCTAATTAAAGTAAAGGAACTAATTTTACTAAAAAAAATCAAAGAAAAGGGGGTTTTGGGCCCGCTATGCTAAGGAGGATTGGCCTCGTTCCCAAGTACCCTCTGTAAGCTCCCTTGGGCAAATCGGATGGTTGAGATTAAAGCAAATTGAATTTTAAATTATAAGATAGTATTTTTTTAGATTTTTAAATTTTGATAATTTTGGGTTATAATTATAGATTAAATTTTGAAACTAGAAATTAAGGACTGAATTATAAATTGGGATTCTAAAATTCTAAAATTAAGAAATTAAAACTAAAATTTAAAATCTAAGGACTGAATTCAAGACCGAAATTAGAAAATCAAATCGTATGATTAAGGACTGGTTCTAGAAACTAAGAACTAGAACCAGAGATTAATAATAGGATTGAAGATTGAGATTTCAGAAGAAAATTAAAGTTTAAGGTCAGAGATTAGGCCGTTTGATTAAGGGCTAGTTCTAGAAACTAAGAATTTGAATCAGATATTAAAAATTACGGTCTAAAAGAGGGTGCTACGGTCTAAGACTGAAAATTTAATGCTAATAGTTAAAATAGAAAAAAAACCTAAATCTAAGAACTAAAAACTAGAGTCGGAAACTAAAAGCTAAATTTTTACCTAAGGCCGGGGCTGCAGAGAGTAATCTCAAAATTCGAAGCTTGGATGCAGAGGACTTGAAACTCGAATCATGAAGTCATTGCTGTGTTTCTCTCTGTGTTCGCTTTGTTCACTCTCTGTCCCACTTTTTGGGGCCGAAGTAAAAAAAGTTTTTTATAGGTTTTTTTCTAATTACGCACCTTGTTCAGGTGTTTAACTGAATTGCGCACTGGTTAACCATCGCTTATTCGCTTTGAGTCGGTCACCGACTCAGTGAGCGATCGACTGACTGGCTCAGCCGAGTTCCCTAGTTCTAATCATGTTAGGACTAATTGCGTGCCCTGTTTGGAGTGCACAATCTGATTAAGGCTTCATTCGAGGTGCTTAATCGTGAAATTTTGACGGTCAAGGACTGTGAGACTAGGTCGGGCGTAGGCCAATTACGCGCCTATAATATGGCGCTCAATCCGATCACGCGTGCCATGTGGAAGACATAATCGAGTCTCGAGGTGGTCCTGAGAAAGGAAGTCTGGTCTGAAAAGTGACTGATTGCACATTTATGGGTTCGCTTGCAATCGAATTGCGTGCATGGTTTTAGGCGTGTAATTCAGGATTGTCCGGGTCGGGTCTGAAATGTCAGATTATTATTTCAGCATGCATTTCGACTATATACTATTGTTTCAGTATATAGTCTCCCTACGTTGGGATCTGAGACACAGAGCTATTATTTCAGCCTGTGTTCAACCATGTACTATTATTTCGGTGCATGGTTCTCACGTTAGGGTGTCAGGCCTGAGCCACAGAGTTGTTGTTTTAGCCTGTGTTCAGCCATATACTATTGTTTCTGCATATGGTTCCTACATTAGGGTTAAGGGGTTTGAGCCATATAGCTATTGTTTCAGCGTTTATTCAACCATATACTATTGTTTCAGCATATAGTTCCCACATTAGGGTTATGAAACTTCCAGAGAAGGTAAGTCCTTTCTGAAAAGTCACGAGCAAGGTCAACGGTTGACCAAATGACTTTGTATATTCGAAGAGGGCAAAATGGGGGTGTTTACAGATGCCCCTCTTCGGCGCGCTCTTGCGGAGTAAGAATGCGTTGAAGAAGTAGACACCCCTTATCTGAGGTGTCTTCTCATTTCTCTTGGGAAATCATAAATGTGAACTGGAGATGCTGACATGGCATGCTTGACTTTCTTATTTATCAACGTAAGCTAAAATGGAGCATTCAGGGGCTCAGTGGTAGCTGTTGAAAGGCGTATTCCATGCCAAAGATGCAAGTGATCCCATCACATATTGCGACCTACTGTCATAGACAATTGACGGGAGAAGTCAGCGTATCCCAATCCGCAGGTGCAAGGGGCATCCCATCGCATGGCGCGACCTGCTGTGAGTGACAGTCAAATAGAAAGGAGAATCATCATATCTTAATCTGTGGGTGCAAGGGCATCCCGTCGCATTTCAAGACCTGCTGCAATGGGTAATCAAACAGAGGGATATGACACAGTCGAGGTACCGAGGGTGTCATACAAATATCCAGAAATAAGGTCTAGAGATCGATAATATAATCTATAATGTTGAAGGCTTTCACAAGTCATGTCAGACCGGGCACGTCATTGCTCACACCAATGCGCGTCAGGCATTCCTTTTCCAATAGGCGCTTGTAAGTTCTTAGATTAAATATACTCGTTGCTTAGTCTCGCAAGGGGACTGGCTGGTTTGGGTAAGTGGTGAATGAGATGAATTTTGGTAGGTAAGAAGTCTCTTTGTTTATTATTATTTTGGTTTTTTCTTCTTTTTTTTGTTTTTTTTTGGTTTTGAAAGTAAGGGGTTTTTGAAAATTCAGGAATTTAACTTAAGATCAATTCGGTGGTAAATCTTTGGAAAACGTGGCTTCCAAGATGTCATTGAGCAGATCCACCGGTACGGGATTTGTGGACCCGACCGTTTATGTGGTTGTCAATACGATGCTTGTCATGCTGGATACTCCGTCTAACCTTTTTAACGAATACTGATGATTGTCTCTTATGAGAGGAATACAGTACTCCGCGAGTCTAGAGAGATGGATTTTAAAAATAATTAACTTAATCGTAGCTAATTATATATATCAGAAGCAATATCGAGTAAAAGATAGGGTGATGATACTTACCAGAGGTGGGGATACTTACCTGTGTAGCCCGCGATGGTTGTGATGTCGTGACGGGATGTTCGAGGGAGTTTTCTTTTTTTTCTTCATTTCTGCTGCAGTAGGGACTTGGTGGCCATTGCCGTAATGCAATGTCTTGGGGAAGTGAGTGTTGCGATGGGATATGGTGGTCTTTTCCATTACGGTTGCATGCTGGGATGAGTCCCAGTCGTTGCAGGCTGAGATGAGACATAAGAAAGTCTCTTCTCTTCCCTCTTGTCGTAGCAGGTCATAGACGTGATGGGACATTGGGGGTCTGCTTTAGGATGGGGGATTACTGATCGTAGGTTTGATAGGGGCATTTGGATCCTGGTGGGATTTTTTTTTTGTTGAGATGCTATGGGATGTGGGAGGAGTCCCTATTCTTCTGTTGGAGTCTAGCGATTGCTGCGTACCTAGGGATTTGGGAGGTGGGTTGTCTTACTTCCATGATGGGACATTGGTTGAGCATAATTAGTGATGGGATTTTTAGATGGTTTGACTTTATGCACGGTTTCATGATGAGGATTTCGGAGAGGTGTGATTAGTGTCGGGGCTGTAAGACAAGATGAAGTTGCTGTGTCGCAATGGAACATGTTCGTGATGAGATTGAGTCGTAGTCGCATCGCGAGGGAACATATTCAGGGATGTGTGGCGGGGTTGTGTCTTGATGTTTCGGGTAGTGATATTTGTGATGGGACGTTGATGGGATATTTGCGCGATGTTTCTTTCTTTGACTGATCTTGGGTCATATGAGTGTTGAGAACTGGAAAATACCATTTTCCACCCCTTAATCTGGGCCTTGATAGACCCTTGAGAGAACTAAATAAGTGTTTTAAGTGTTTGTTTTACAGCTAACAATAAAGACAGGCTTAACCTTGAAAGTAGCTTAAAAGTGCCAAAAAGATGATGACCCATCTGGATTTGGAGGAAGAAGGAGAAAGGACAACCTCACGACCTGTCAAAATACCTGAACTGAAGGGGCAAAGACTTGGTCTCAACCTAGAAAAGAAGTGTGGAACAATTCGAACAAAAGAAAGCAGTACAGAGAACTTTTCATAAAGAATTTGAACTATTCGAAAAGTTTCTGAACTTGTCGAAAAGAAGCTTAACTTTGCGAAAAGAAACAAAAGCTCCAGGTTTAGCTTTCGAAAAGCACTTGAACTCTTCGAAAGGATTTCAGACCTATTCGAAAAGAAGAGAACTCCTAGCGACGACATGAGCTTGCGAAATGAACTTCAGAAGGCACAGAACTCTGAGAAAAGTCCCCCAGACTTTGTGAAATGATTTTCTGAAGATTCTTAGCATCTGCAAGGGTAATTCAGTAATCTTTTGCACGCGCCCCAATGCAGATACAAACCAAGAACTTTCTAGAAGATTCTGAGCACGAACCAAAGGCATATTCCACCCCATGTGAACACCCAAAGAAGAAATCACTTGGCAGGAACTTCTAGAAGCTCTAATAGATTTTCAAATTGCATAACAGAATTGGTGCTTCTGTCGCCTGATTGGCTGAACCAGATCGAGCAATTCTGATTGGCCAGAACAGATCTGGATCCTTGTGCTCAACTCCTATTGGCTGATATGGTTCTAACCAATTCTGATTGGTTGATGCACATCTGAAATAGAGTTAGGGAAAACTATAAATAGAAGAACGATTTGCCCAATTTGGGTATCCAGATTTTGAGTTTCATTCCTATTCCCCCATTTCCAAATTAGCTAGCTTGTCTGAAACCCTTGTAATAGGCTAACTTTTACTTGCAATTGAGAGCTGTGAGATACCTCTGTAATTCAAAAGAGAATTGTATTCAAGACTACAAATCGAGGAGTAATTTGTTAATGGTGAATTTGAAAAGGTTGCTGTAAACCATACGTTCTCAATTGGATTCGTATTAAGGGTTCCCTCTGATCTCCTTATTGCACTAGACTCCTTTAGATTTACTATTTTTCATGCAATTTCCCTTGATTCATTAACCCTGTGGAAATTAGTGTTTGTAACTTAATCTCTCACAGCATTTGTAGTGATATTTCTTGTTCTGAATTAAGGGTTTAGATTAAAGACTATTGGATGGTCTGTGGCCATTGAAGTGGACAGACCATAGCCATAAGCCTAAATAATCCTTGAGTTAGATTTATTTCTCTTACATCTGTGCTTGTAGCCAGATGAAGATTGGATCATCTCTCATTTGATCTGCAGTCATTCTCATTATGTTTCAAGGACCAAATCAAAGTTAGATATTATTTCTCCATTTTTATAAGTTTACATCAAAATCCCCCCAACTTAGATCTGGATCATTTAGTTTAACTTTTACTTTTATCATTTAGTTAATGTGACAAATTCAACCTCCCATCTTATGTACTTTGTAGATAGGATAAGAGGCCAGATCAGGTAGCCCAGATCTGGAGGTTTATCTTGCATTTTAAAATCAATTCCCTGTGGACGATCTTTTACTCACTTATATCTTAAAACTTGCTACAATTGGCCCTGATCTTGCAGGCTAATTGAGGTCTCTCTGTGCTGATATTTTCGTATTCTTTTAGTAAATTCATCCTCTGTAAGTCTGTTTTCAAAACACAAATAAATCATCCACACTAGACTCAGCAACAATGAGATCACGTTGTGGTTGTGCCATGGCTGGACTCGTCTTTGGCATTGGTCATGTGCCTGAGTTTTGGAAAGGTTTTCTTTTGGCTTTTCACGATGGGATGTGTGGTGGCATAGCTGATTTAGGTCAATGAGCTTAGATATTAGGATGACATTGTATGTGTGCATCTTATCGCGATGGGACATGCGCTATGAGGTTATGCGATGGGATTCTCCCTCTTTGGTCGGGTCATAATGGGATGAGGGAAGGTGACAGTGCCACAATAAGACATGTATGTTTTGTCGCAATGGGACTAGGGGCGCAGTCAATATTTCTTGCAAGGTTATGCGATGGGACATGAGAGAAGAATCTTGACTGAGATGGGATAAAAGGTGTGAGGGTGCTGATTTTGTCTAGAGTTGGATATTGCGCGCTTGGTGCCGGTCATTTAATCGAATTGCACGCCTGTTTTCGGGTGTGCGATTGAAAGTTTGAAGGGGTTGTTTACGCGTCTGGATGTCTACGTGTGATTGGATTACACGCGGTTTCATAAGTGCGTAATTCAAACGTCATCGGGTCACTGTGTGGGCGACCTTTCGTATTGTGCGGTGTAAGTTGGTCGTGTAATAGGGTTACGCGATTTATATTGGGCGCGTGACCGGAGCGTCGCACCGTCTGCGCGGGCGATGGTTTTATTGCGCGCTCCGTTTAGGGCATGTGATTAATTTGCACGCGATTTGTGCTGCGCATGACTGAATTGCGCGCACGTGTCTTGGCACGTGATTGAGTCCGTACTCTATATAAGCAGCAGAGTCTTCATTTCTTTTGCATCTCTTAGTTTAGTCTCGAGTTTTACCTTTTCGGAATCCTTTATGCTCAGAAATCCGTGTTTCGGTGATATTGGGTGACCCAACCATCCGATTGTGATGCCGTTTCTTTCGGTGTTCATTGTTTCACATGATCTTCAACCTGAAGTGCTGTCTGGGGATGTGATTATTCTGGGAATGGGAGGTATTGGGAAAGAGGAGGCTAGCCTTCACATCAATCCCTTTGACGGAGCAGTGAAGGCAGTATTGAGGAGGCGGTGGTGGAGGAGGTGAAGATGGCGGAAGAGAAGGTGTTACGATGGAGGGATGTATTCCCCAACCAATCCTTCCTGAAGCCTCCGATTGGATGCTCCAAGTAGGCGCTTCTCCTCGCTTAGTCTCCATTTTAGGTTTAGTTTTTGTTTTGGGTTGTAGATTAGGTTCTACGTTTTTGTTTTGGATTGTATATTCAGGGGGGTATGCCTCTGGTGATACTTGTAAAGGAATTTGTTATATGAATAAAAAGATATTTATTGTATTCCTCTGTATTTAGTATTATTATTTTTTTATTTACTTAGATTAAGCTTTATAATTTAAAATTTTGAGATTGAAGGGCTTTAATGTTTGTCATGGTGGGAGGGTGAGTCCCATGTTTAAGGTATTTCGTCTTAGTCTTATATTTGATTCAACATGACAGTTCTGTGAATTTAAGATTTAATTTAAAAGATTCTAGATGGGTGTTGGGTGACTTAATCCTATTGGTTTATCTATACTTGTGGTGAATTTGTGTTTCCTAAGGGTAAGTGTTGTGTGATTATTAGTTTATCTAGGTTTGTCATGGATTGCGATCTTTCAGGGGGTATGCGTCTGGTTTAGATTTAATTAGATTGGAAGGGTTTAAAATGTGACACTTGTCACTTTGTGGTTTAGGAGGTATGGTTTATAAATATAAGCCAAAGGCTTTGGATTTTATTTTGAATTTTATTTCAAGCTTAGGATTAAAAGTTTGGGATATTTTTTTTCATGTTTGACATCTAGGGCATTTTTTTCATTAATTAATATCTTTTCTTCATTTCTATTTTGTATCATGGGTATTGAATTCAAAGAATTATGACTACTAAGTGAATCATTGGGAATGGATGGGATTGGAAATTCGGGGTGGTGCTAGGGTTGGTGCTATCAATCCAACTTGAAGTGTCACTCCATTGGGAGAGGAGATGAAAGAGAAAAAGGTGGTAGAAAGAAAGCCCAAGGATAAGGCAGGGTCAGAGTTCTCATAGCCGACGCCTATTTTTCCTTGGTAGGCTCTGCGAATTCAGTGTTAGTTGCTCCTCCTTGTTATTCTTTCCAAGGTAAGCTTTCATAGGTGGATCCCGCAGGTCCTGGGTGGCTTTCTGTGAGTCACTCTTTCTTTTTTGTCGGCTCGGGGATGCGTCACCGGGTTGTTTTTGATGGTTCTCAGGGACTTGGATCGAGTCCCTACCTATGCTTGGGGTGCTGCCGCATTGGCACATCTCTATGAGCAGCTTTCGCGTCGGGGGTGAGTGTAGACTCCCCTATTTTTCCCTCTCGAAATGTACAAATTTGTTTGATCAACCTTTGATCTCATATCCCTAATTGGGACCATATACTGAAACAATAGTATAGGGCTGAACACAGCTGAAACAATAGCACTGTGGCTCAGGGCACATGACCCTGATGTGGGACCATATACTGAAACAATAGTATATGACTGGACACAGGCTAAAATAATAGCTCTGTGGTTCAGGCTCCATGACCCTAACGTGAGAACCATGTACTGAAACAATAGTACATGACTGAACGCAGGCTGAAACAATAGCTTTGTGGCTCAGATCTCGACGCAAGGAGACTATATACTAAAACAATAGTATATAATCGAAATGCAGACTGCAACAATAGTCAAGCATTTCAGGCCCCATGACCCTAACGTGGGAACCATGCACTGAAATAATAGTACATGGCTAAACACAGACTGAAATAATAGCTCTGTGGCTCAGATCCTGACATAGGGAGACTATATACTGAAACAATAGTATATAGTCGAAATGCAGGTTGAAACATTAGTCTGGCATTTCAGATCCTACCCGGACCAGGACAGTCCCAAATTATGCGCCTAAAACCACGTGCATAATTCGATTACACGTAAAACCATAAATGTGTAATCAGTCCCCTCTCAGACCAGACTCTCTTTCCCCAGACCACCTCGAGACTCGATCACGCACCCACCATGGCACGCATGATCGGATTGAGCGCCCCACCACCGACGCGTAATTGGCCTCTGCCCGACCTAGTCTTACAGTCCTTAACCCCAAGCTTCCTCAATTATGTGCTTCGGAAGAGACGCTTAATTAGATTGTGCACTTCACACCAGGCACGCAATTAGTCCTAACATTGTTAGAACTAGGAAACTCAATGAGCAAGTCAGCCAGTCACTCACTGAGTCGGTGATCGACTCAAACCGATTACGCACCGAGCAATCGGCGCACAATTCGATTAAACGCCTGAAATAGAGCGTGTAATTAAAAATTAAGCGCACCTCACAGGGCACGCAATTAGTAAAATACCTATAAAAGACCTTTTCATTATGACCCAAACTCTGGCCTCCACAACTTTGAGATTCGAGTTTCGAGTTCTTCGTCTCCAAGCTTAGGATTCCGAGATTTCTCTCTGCAGCGCAGGCCGTAGGTATAATTTACTTTCTAGTTTTAATTTTCAGTTTTAGATCTTAGGCTCCGATTTCTAATCCTAGGCTTTAGTTTCTAATCTCTAGTCATAGTCTTTATTTCTTAGCTTTAAAACTTTGGTTTTAATTATTAGTTCCAATTTTCAGTCTTAGACCGTAATACCTCCTTTTTAATTAGTACTTTAATCCCTGGTTCTGGTTCTTAGTTTCTAGAATCAGTCTTTAATTCTATTATCTAATTTTTAGTCTTAAAACTTAATTTTTATCCCAATACCTTAATTTTTAGTCCTAATATTAATCTCTGGTTCCAGTTCTTAGTTTTCTGGGACCAGTCCTTAATCCTAGGGTCTGATTTTTCTGATTTTGACTCCGATTTCAGTCCTTAGATTTTTTTAGACTTTAGTTTTAATTTCTAATTTCTTATATCTCTAATCTTTAGATTCTAATTCTTAATTCTTAAGTTTTAGAATTCAGCCCTTAGGAAATCCCTGCCCAAATCCTTAGTCTAGAGCCAACTAGGTCTCCCCAACCTTTTCTCAATTGTCCATCCCATCACTTTTACGTTTAGCCTATTTTCAAGTATTAAACAAAGTCAGATTGAGGTGAAATTGATCACGTTGGAAAGCTTATCAAAGTAGCTTTCCAACGAGCTAAAAAATGCATAATTTTGATAAGTATCGAAGAAGTTATGGTCATTTTTTGGCCGCTGCACAAAAACTCCTAGTTGAATTAGGATTGGTATCTTTGTTATATTATTTTAGAAAATAGGATTTATGGTAAAAGCCTATAAATAAGACCTTTACCCCCCTAGCCATCCCTCTATACAATTTTCCTCTACACAGTTTTCCTCTATGTAATTTCCTTATGTACAATTTCCCTCTGCACGATTTAGACGATTCTTTAGGTAATTCCTTAGTCCTTAATTTTCTGGTTCTAGTTCTTAGGTTCTAGAATCAGTTCCCTTTTTTTATATTCTAGTTCTAAATTTAAGTTCTGGCCTTCTAGTTCTTAAATTCTAGATCTTAGGTTTTAATCTAAATTTTTAATTTTTTTATTCTAGTCCTTAGGTTCTAGAATCGTTCTTTTTTTTTTTTTATTTTAATTTTTAGGTCCTTGTTCTTAGGTTCTAGAATTGGTCCTTAATCTCACGGTCTAAATTTTCCTAATTTCGATCCCGATTTTGTTCCTTAGATTTTAGCTTTAGTCTTAATTTCTCATAATTCTAAATTCTAAAATTTGCTTTATAGCTTCAGTTCTTATTTTTTTTTATCATAAAATTTTAACCCTTAAATACTAATCATCAATCTTTCACAAAAAATACTACTTTATAATTTAAATTCAGTCTCTCTCAACTTTAGCCACCCGATTTGGCCAAGGGAGCTTACGGAGGGTACCTGAGAACGGGGCCAATCCTGCTTAGCATAGCAAGCCCAAAACTATTTTTTTTAATTAATTCGATTTCTAATTAAAATTAGGATATTTAAAGTAATCAGACTTCTAGTAGGATTATGAGACTTAATTAATTAGATTTCTAATAGGATTAAGATATCGAAATCAATTAGATTCCCAGTAGGATTAGGAGACCAAGTTAAATCAGAATCCTAGCAGGAATAGGAAAACCAAACTAGTTAGACTAAAGGCAACTACAGTTGCTGACGTTCGTCGACGGACGATTCAGTAAAAGAGTTCAACCTACAAGCTCCCGCTCCCCTTAAAGCATGATCAGTGACGTGTTGCAACATCGATAAATATCTACAATTGGCGATCACATCTTCTTAGGTATTCTTCATTTAGAATTTACCTCTTTAATTTTAGCATTTAATATTTTCTAATTTATTATTCCATTACCACCATCGCTAGAGTTCACTCTGGATCGAATTGGGCCACTGATTCTGGGGACCGAATGGAACCCAGAAAAAAGTGCGTACCAACAGACTGACGATCGCGATGAGACTCTTTTTCACTAAGGTTGCCCCGATTTAATTAATTTGGTTTTCTATTTTCCTTACTTTATTTAATTTGGTTTTATATTTTTTGCTTTTTATTTTATTTTCCTTTATCACTTTTCTACACGCACTTGCACGTAGATAAACTTTTTCAAAAAAAAAAAGTAAAAAAAAAAAAAAAAAAAAACTATTTTAAAATGGTCAGTATCAGAAAATTAAACTTTAATGATAACGACCCACCCGTATGGGGCTCCCATAGCGACCTCGAGTATAACGTTAGGCCGTCTCCGTGGACAGTCCAATGTCGTGCTCGAGTAAACATGATTAATGAGAGCAAAAATACCCTTTTGCTTCACGAAATACAAATTATAGTGATAACATTGAAGAAAGTGATACTGAGCGAAGCTACCCTGATAGTCAAGTTATGGACCACACTCCCAGTGCACTCACAAAAGGAGGAAGAGAAGCCGATGCATTGCTCCAGTCCCAAAGACAATTTACTCCGAGGAACAAACAAAAGAAAAGGATGTCAACTCCTCCACATGCTCCGACTCTCCCGACATATAACACATATACCTCTCACACCTTCTACAACAACAATTGCCGAGGACAACCCTCTCCTAAGGCACCTAGAAAAGACACCGCCATAAACATAAACAACCTCCACCAATTTCTAGATGACTACATGGCTAACAAGGAACACTCTGGTCACACTTTTGGATTCGACAAATTTTACCGAGATATCGACTTCACTGTACCCGCTGGTTTTAAACCTCCAAAATTCAACAAATATAACGGTACAGGAAACCCTAAGCACCACTTGGCCCTATTCTGCAATGACTGTCAACCAATCCGCACCAATCATGGGCTCCTGATCCATTACTTTCCGAGATCACTGGAAGGAGAAGCCCTTGACAGGTTCACGACCTTACCTTTAGTCAAAATCGAGACATTCAAGACTTAGGTGACAGATTCCTAGATCAATACCAGCACCTGACTCATGAAGAAATCAGTCTCGCTGACTTAATGCACACAAGACAAGGGGACAGTGAAGACTTCTCGACATTCGCCAATCGTTGGAAAAGACTTACTGCTCGAACGGGGAACCCAATAAAAGAAAGTGATGTGATAGAAATCGTGATTAGCAATACCCAAGAGCCTCTTCGAAGCATTCTCATCCTAAGAGACTATCACGACCTCGCTGGCCTTTATCAACGTGCCTCACGCATAGAACGTCGACTGAAGAATGGAGACCTCAGTCTTCCTACCTTAACATCCAACGGACCCTCTTTCGACAACCCCGAAACAAACACCCTCAACGAAGCCATAGACTCCGAACAAATCAATGCGAACCAAGAACAAAACCAAACTAACGGTCAACCATACCACCTATATGACCAAGCTCAAGACCTCTATACAAACCTGTACCCTGACTATAACCAACCTCTATACCTTGACCAAGACCAACCACTATACATCAACCAATACATGAACTCGTACTATGACCAAAACCAATGCCCCAACGACATGCAAACTAACATCACCTATTACAACCCATTGTTTGATCAAACTCAACTCGCATACGAGACTGGACACTCATTCACCCCTGCCCCATTCCACCCAGCTAGCCTGATCCGAAGAATTGAACCTCTTAGAGCAAGACCATACTATTCATTTACAACCAACCAACCCTATCCCACTCACCTATAAACGCGAAGTTACCTTTCGCCCTGAACCAATTACCAAGATCACTAAATTCCAAACTATCACAGAATTCACCCCTAAACTAACTCAACCCATCACCAAACTCATCACCGAGCTCAACGTGCTTATCTCCGAACCAACTCAACCTACCCTTGAATCCGATAACCTACCAACAAACGAATCAATCCCCACACCTCCTGAACAGACGCCCAAACCAATGACACAAACTACCCTCGAACAGGCTCACGTGCCGACTCTAAAGGCAGTTTTCGAACCAATCAATCGGTGTTATACGAAGCCAGTCATACTTAAATCAATCACAAAACTAAACTCTGAACCCAAATCAGTAATCAAATCTACTCCCAAAATCACCAGCCCTCTCGCCTACAAATCAACTCCGAAACTAACCTCCAAAATCGAATACATTGCTCCACCAACCTTAAACCCGACCCCTGAACTAATCCCTACACCTGCTTTAAAACTTGAACTCGACAACAAACACGTCACCCCACTAACCTCAGCATCGACTCTCGAATTAACTTCTACGCCCACTTCGAAACCTAAACTCACTATCACCTCAGCAACCACCAAACTGAACCCCAAACTCAAACCTATTATAAAACCTAAACTTATCATCAAAACTAAACCTATTTTAAAAACTAAACCTATTACAAAACTTAAACCTATTATCAAAACTAAACGTATTATCGAATCTAAACCTATTATCGAATCTAAACCTATCCTCAAACATGAACCTATCACCGAACCTAAACCCATGATCGAAATTGAACCTGTCATCAGACACGATACCAAACCGATCATTGAACTTAAGCCAATTGTCGAACCTAGACCTGAACTTATCATTGACCCTACACCCATCCACAAGCTCGTACCCACCATCACAGGTGAACCCGACATCAAACCCAAACCTATCGTCAAACCTAAACTGATCCCCGAATACAAACCTAACATCAAGCCTCAAACTATCGGTGAATCTAAACCTATCCTTGAACTTGAACCTACCATCGAACCTGAAACCCATCATTGAATTCAAACCTATCATCAAATCTCAAACTATTGACAAATCCCAACCTATCGTTGAACATGAACCCATCGTCAAAACTGAGCCCATCATTAAACTTGAACCCATCATTGAACTCGAGCCTGTTATTGAACACGAACCCGACACTAAAACCGAACCTATTCCTACAACGCCAACTCCACTCACCTTTGAGCCTACCATAAAACCTATCAAGGAGTCGATCATCGCTCCCACTTTTGAAATCAAACCAAACTCAAATCTTACGACACCAATCACCATCCAAATCAACATACCTCAAATCCCATCAAAACACGAAATCAATGTCATAACTAAAATCGCTTCTGATTATCAGATCCAAATCCCCGTGGACCTCACAATCAAAACCTTCACCGAACTCCAATCGGCGACAAAACTACTACGTCAAACTTATGATACTCAACCTCCTCGAAAAATTATAAACAAAACTCTAAAACAACCTCGTGGCAAACCCAAAGTACGAATCAAATAAAACAAGCAAAATCGAACAAAACCATACCACCCCACATGAAGGATAGGTCCACCTTGGCCCACACCTTCGCATTTCCTCCTCCTACTTTTCCTTTGCCTTATCCTCTAACTATATTTACCACACTACCGTCCCTCTCAAAGGCTTCTACTCCAACCTCACTTGCGAACAATTTTCCAACTACTCACAAATGATTCTGAAGAACTCTCTAAAAACTCTATCCTTCATCTCTACGAGATGCCTCACTCCGTCGAAAAATAAAAGAAGGTTCCTCCCGATAAGGAGACCCTGGACACAAAAGACCTATCGAAGGAAGAAATCAAACGACACCACACTTATTTTGATAAACCCTATACCATCCAAAACACAAACCTAAACATAACCTCACTCTCATCCCTCATCGATCATATCAAAAGGGATTGAGGACCCCGAAAAAATATTATCTAATCGAACCGTCACTTTGACCATCCAACATATCCCACTAAGTGGACTTCCTGAGTCAGTCCCTTTCCTAAGGAACTGATGCTATACCGTAGCACAATAGTAATAACAAAAAATAATACAAAAAAAAAAAAAATATAGAAAAGTATAAAAAAAACTAAAAGTATAAATGCCCAAAACATAAATACTCAAAAACAAAAATGCTCTTCTATGTCCCAAACCCTTTGGACTCATGCTCGGCCGAGAACTCGAAGTCGGGGTGCTAGTGCTCAGGAAAAAATGCTTACAATCGCCTCACCTGGAGGAAAACAAACCCATATGAGAAGTACTTATATTATCTCGGCAACATACCCAGGAAATAGCCACAGGGGAAGGACTTTCTGATCCTTGAAATCATAACTCAATGTCCATCATGTCTCTTAGCTAAAACAAATGTACTTATATACCTATCATCCTCGCAGTCATCACAAGGCATTTGCCAGTCGTAGGTCATTATTTTTTAAACCATTTAGGGTATCGTCCGACTCATTGACCACCCTCCTGCTCAGGCGAATTGATCGAAAGGACTAGTGGACCGTGAAACTCTTTCTGAAATATAGAAAACTTTGGATTCTCATACACCCTCTTCAGCCATTGGAATCGATGTTAGAGCAAAAAAAATGAAAATATAAGGTTACATCAAATCTCATAATTCTTGCGTCAGCAGGATGTTTAAAAAAATTATATATGGATGCTTCAAAAAAAAAGAGAGACAAAAAATATACCGAAAAGAAGCACAATTGAGCGAGAGTAATACGACGAATGAACAGTCAATGAGGTCAGGGAAGTATAAGAAAATTGTGAGGGCATTCCTGGTATTTTTATTAGGAGAGCATAAGTAAACCGCGAGGGCCTCCATGACATTTTCACACTACTAGATATTGTCATACGGTGGTGGGAGGAGGACAAAACTCTTGCTAACCATAAAATTTGATGATTTGATGGTGCGGGAGCATGACGGAGAGCTCAATTATGGCACCGCATTATCCACCCGAGAAGAGAGTACTTGACTACTATTTCAAAATTTGGTTGAATAAGAAGCTACCTTCAGATCAATAAACCTTACCTCCTCTTCACCCTTTATTTTCTTTCCAGAGAATGAGTCAGTTGATTTTCAAAATCTCTTCAAAATAAAACCGAAAGCTCTCGAATGACAAGTGATGCGATCATTTATTACCTACCATTCACTTCAATTCTTATTGAAAGCTACGATACATCATGATCGTTCAACACTTACAAAATCAAGCCCGGCATGTAGCCGAAACAATCGAACTACTTCCCGACATGGGATCATTACCAATACACTCCAGGACATCTGTGAGACAGATAAAAGTCCCACCGTCACTTGACACTGGGGCATTTATTTTTAAAGAGTGCTCGCACCTTAGTAGCGATACTCAGGCCAAAAGATTGATACCCCAAATTGGGGCATTGTTTTTTTAATATTTTCAATTTAGTTCTTGCTTCCACACCTTGAATACCCCAAACTAGGGCATTTTTTTAAATTTCTTTAGTTCTAACTTTTCCGCCATGGGACCCCAAAATAAACACCTGAAACAAAACAACAGAGATACACTCGAAAAATAAACACCATACTCTTAAACTACCCATTCCCCCTCTAACGTAACATACAACGACAAACATAAATAAACATAAATGAAATAATCACAATAAGAGAAAAATATCGCTCATTCTTAGTAATAAAGAAAAAAAAAATATAGTTACAAACGTCTTAGGATTTAATACCCGGGATGTAAAATAAAAAGGAAGAAAAGACATTAGAAACTAAAAATAGCCCAAACTTTTAAATCCTAAGTTTAGAAACAAAAATCAAAATAAAACCAAGCCCCTTAGCCTCTATTGATAACATACAACTCCTAAATCACATAACAACAAGTGTCACCCTCACAAATATCCTCCATCTAATTAAATCTATGGCAAACATAGATGAGCCAATGATCATAAAACACTTAACCCCCTAAGAAACTTCAATCCACTCAAAAATAGATGAACTAATAGGATTACAACATTAACACCCATCTAGAACATTTAAAAAAATTAAATCTAAATTTACACCTATCTAACAAGTGTCATCCTAAATCCAAATATAAGAACAACACAAACAAACCTTAATCTTAAACACAGGACTCATTCTCTCATCATGACAATAAAAGTTAACCAATCAAAAAATTAAAGGAGTAAAGCAAACATAATAAATATAATAACCTTTCATTTAATAAACTTTTTTTTTTATACAATATCACCGGAGACACACCTCCTGAATATACAACCCAAAACAAAAACCTAAAACTTCAACCTACAACCCAAAATGAAGACTGGGTTCAACAGTGAGACAGAGCGAGAAGCGGAGCGTCCAATCTGAGGCGTAAGAAACAGCAGCGCCCGACTTGCAGCGTCCAATCAGAGGCTTCAGGGAGGATTGGTTAGGGAATACATCCCTCCACTTGTAAGTCCTCTTCCACCATCTTCACCTCCTCCGCCTTCGCCTCCTCTACACTGCCTTCACTGCTCCCTAAAAGGGATCGATGTGAAGACTAACGTCCTTATTCTCAATACCTCCCATTCCTAGAATAATGCCATCTCCGAGCATCACCTCAGGATGAAGATCACATGAAATCATGAACATAGGAAGAAACGATATCCCAATCGGATGGTTAGATCATCCGATATTATTAAAACATGAATTTTAGAACATAAAAGATTCAGAAAAAGTAAAACTCGAGACTAAACCAATGGATGCAAAACAAATGAAGGCTCTCTCGCTTATATAGAGTACGAACCTAATCACGTGTAAGAACACATGCGCTTAACTGGGTCACGCTCAACACACACTACGCTCAATCCAAAACATGCGCTCCGACCTGGACGGGCAATGAAATCGTCGCCCGCGCCGACGGCGCGATGCTCCGATCACACACAAACTATAAGTCATGCAAACCTATTAAACAAGTCATTGACGCTGCACAATATGAAAAGTCGACCGTAGAGTGACCTAGTGATGCCTCAATCACGTGCTATGATTAGAGCGCATAATACAATCAAACGCACACTCAGACATGCATAAACAGCCCTTCAAACCTGCGATTGCATGCCCAGAAATAGGCACGCAATCATATTAAGCGACCTAAAGTAGGCGCGCAATGCCTAAATTTGGACAAAATCTATACCCTCACACCTTCTTATCCCATCTCGAGCAAAATTCACCTGTCCCATCGCGTAGCCTCACAGGCTGTTCAAAGAGAAAGAGGGGGAGCCACTCACCCTTCTCCCATCACGTAGCCCTATAGGAAACATCAACCACACCCCTGGTCCCATTATGACAAGACATACCTCCCTTATTGTGGCACCCTCACTTTCCCTCATCCCATCACGATCCCGCCGGAAAGGGGAGAACCCCATCGCATAACCCCATCACGCACATCCCATCGCGACAAGATGCACACACACGATACCACCTCAATATCCAAACTCATTGACCTAAATCAGCCATGCCCTCATGTCCCATTGCAAAAAGCCAAAAGCAAATCCCTCGAAAACACGGACACACCACCGAAATCAAAGACAAAGCCAATCACGAAGCAATCACAATGGAATCTCTTATGACCCAAGATCTGCCAAAGAAAGAAACACGACACACCTATAGCGCAAACATCTCATCACAAACATATTTACCCGAGACATCTAAACACAATCTCGCCACTCATTTATATTTCCCCTCGCGATGCAACTATGACCTAATCCCATCACGAACTTGTCCCATCGCGAACATCCCACCAAGCACTATAAATCTTGCGCGCGGATCCCCCAGCAAAGCCCTAGCATATCCCATCACGACATCACCACCCGAAACATCCAGATGTAGCCCTAATACACACGCATGAATATGCCCCGTCACGCTTGCAGTCACCGAGGCTCATCCCCAGTACACCCCCATAAAAGAAAAACCTAACCAATGTCCCATCGCAAAAATAAGCCTAACCTTCCAAATTTCATCACAAATCTCACCCCCTAAGACCCTTCACCATACTGGCAATAGCCAGACCTCACTATAGCAGAAATGAAGCAAGAGGAAACCTTCTAACACCAATCGCATCACTACACCACAATCGAGCCCCATCGCAACATCACTACCCGAAAAGCTCAGATAACACCTGCCACGCCATATGACGAAAAGGGATAATCGTGTCCCATTTATAAAATAAAAAGCCCTCTTCCTGAAATTCTCAATACATAACAGTCGCCCGACACCACTACAGTAAAAATGCATAAAGATTTGGGACTCCTCCCATGTCCAATCGTATTCGACCAATGCCAAGTTCCAGCGCGAACATCCCATTAGAATTCTCATGTCCCACCAGGACTCGTCCAACATGCAGCCAAAGAAAGGAAGAATCCCCAAGTCCCATCGCGACATCACTTTCCTAAGACATCACATCACACCGACGACCACCAAGCTCTGCCACAGTGGACGTAAAAAAAGCGAGGAATCCCCAAAGTCCCATCGCGGTATCAACCCATCAGCCCCATCACAGACTACACAAGCTATGCATAATTAAGGTAAGTATCACCTCCAGGTAAGTACCACCCTTCCCTTTTACTCGATATTGCTTCTGATATGTATAGTTAGCTATGATTAAGTCAAAATATTTACCCATCTCTCTCAACTCGCGAATCATTGTAGTCCTCCCATAAGAGATAGTCATCAGTATTCACCGAGAATGTTAGACAGAGTATCCGGCATGCCAAGTGCCATCTTGACAACCACACAAACGATCAGGTCCATAAATCTTGTACCGATGGATCTGCTCAGCGACGTCTCGAAAGCCATGTTTTCCTCCAATTTACCATAGAATTGATCTTAAGTTAAATTCCCAAAAAAAAAAAAAACTCTTACTTCCAAAAAAACTAAAAACTTTTACTTCAAAAAAAAAATCTCTTTTACCTCCAACACAAAGCAAAAAAAAAATGAAACACCAAAAAAGAAACCAAATAATAATAAACAAAGAGACTTTACTTACCAAAATTCACTAAAATTTCACCTGAATTACTAGCTCAAACTGGTCATTCCCCTGGGAAGCCGAACGATGAGTACATTTAATTTAAGAACTTACAAATGCCTATAGGAAAGGGAACGCCTGACGCACATTGGTGTGAGCAATGACGCGCTCAGTCTGACATGACCTGCAAAGCCTTCAATATTATATTATATTTTTTTATTGGTCCCTGGACCTTATGAACATTTGTATGATGCCCCCAGTACCTCGACTATGTCATATCCCTCTGTTTGACTGCCCCTTGCAGCAGGTCACGATGTGCGGTGGGATGGCCCTTACACCCACATATTAGGATATGGTGATTCTCCTTTTTATTTGACTGTCACTCGCAGTAGGTTGCGCCATACGACGGGATGCCCCTTGCACCCGTGGAATAGCATACGCTGACTTCCCCCGTCGACTGTCTATGATAGCGGGTCGCGATATGCGACGGGATCGCCCCTGGGCATACACAACATAAAACACGCCTTTCGATAGCTACCATTGGGCCCCTGAATGCTCCATTTTAGCTTTCGCTAATATATAAGAAAGCTAAGAATATTATGTTAGCATCCCCAGTTCACATTTATGATTTTCCAAGAGAAACGAGAAGACACCTCGAATGAGGGGTGTCTACTTCTTCGATGTATTCTTACTTCGCAAGAGCGCGCCGAAGAGGGGCATCCGTAGACACCCCCATTTTCCCCTCTCGGAATGTACAAATCTATTTGGTCAACCTTTGACCTCATAACCCTAATTGAGACCATATACTGAAATAATAGTATATGGCTAAACACAGGCTGAAATAATAGCCCTGTGGCATAGGCCCCATGACGTGAATGTGGGACTATATACTGAAATAATAGTATATGGCTGGACACAGGCTGAAACAATAGCTCTGTGGCTCAAGCCCCATGACCTTAATGTGGGAACCATGCACTAAAAAAATAGTATATGATTGAATGCAGGCTGAAATAATTACTCTTTGGCTCAGATTCTGACACAGGGAGACTATATACTGAAACAATAGTAGATAGTCGAAATACAGACTGAAATACTAGTCTAACATTTTAGGCCCCATGACCCTAACGTGGGAACCATATATTGAAATAATAGTACATGACTGAACACAGGCTGAAACAATAGCTCTGTGGCTTAGATCCCGACGTAGGGAGACTATATACTGAACTAATAGTATATAGTCGAAATGCAGGCTAAAATAATAGTCTGGCATTTCAGACCCGACGCGGACTCGGATAGTCCCGAATTACGTGCCTAAAATCACATGCGCAATTCGATTGCACGCAAAACCACAAATGTGCAATCAGTCCCCTCTCAGACCAGACTCCCTTTCCCCAAACCACCTCAAGACTCGATCACGTGCCCACCACGACTCATGCGATCGGATTGAGCGCCCCACCACCGGCGTGCAATTGGCCTATGCCCGACCTAGTCTTACAGTCCTTAACCCCAAGCTTCCTCGATTATGTGCTTCGGAAGAGACGCTTAATTGGATTGCACACTCCACACCAGGCGCACAATTAGTCTTAATATTATTAGAACTAGAAAACTCGCTGAGCAAGTCATCCGGTCATTCACTGAGTTGATGACCGACTCAAAGCGATTAAGCACCGGGCAATCGGTGCGCAATTCGATTAAACGCCTGAAACAGAGCATGTAATTGAAAATTAAGCGCACCCCACTGGGTGTGCAATTAGTAAAATACCCATAAAAAGACCTTTCCATTACGACCCAAACTCTGGCCTCCACAACTTTGAGATTCGAGTTTTGAGTTCTTCGTCTCCAAGCTTAGGATTCTGAGATTTCTCTTTGCAGCCCAGGCCGTAGGTATAATCTACTTTCTAGTTTTAATTTCTGGTTTTAGATTTTAGGCTCTGATTTCTAGTCCTAGGTTTTAGTTTCTAATCTTTAGTCCTAGTCTTTATTTCTTAGATTTAAAACTTAGGTTTTAATTATTAGTTTCGATTTTCAGTCTTAGACAATAATACCGCCTTTTTAATTCGTATTTTAATCCTTGGTTCTGGTTCTTAGTTTCTAAAATCAGTCTTTAATTCTATTATCTAATTTTCAGTCTTAAAACTTAGTTTTTATCCTGATAGCTTAATTTTCAGTCATAATATTAATCTCTGATTCTAGTTCTTAGTTTTCTGGGACCAGTCCTTAATCCTACGATTTGATTTTTCTGATTTTGACTCCGATTTCAGTCCTTCAATTTTTTTAGCCTTTAGTTTTAATTTCTAATTTCTTATAGTTCTAATATTTAGATTCTAATTCTTAATTTTTAAGTTTTAAAATTCAGCTCTTAGGAAATCCCTGCCCAAATCCTTAGTCTAGAGCCAACAAGGTCTTCCCAACCTTTTCTCAATTTCCCATCCCGTGACTTTTATGTTTGGCTTATTTTGAGATATCAAAAGAAGTCGGATTGAGGTGAAATTAGTCACGTTAGAAAGCTTATCGAAGTAACTTTCCAACGAGCCAAAAAATACACAATTCTGACAAGTATCAAAGAAATTATGATCAAATTTTGGCCACTGCATAAAAAGTGATGTTTTTCAAAACTCCTAGTTGAATTAGGATTAGTATCTTTATTATATTATTTTAGAAAATAGGATTTATGGTAAAAGCCTATAAATAAGACCTTTACCCCCCTAGCCATCCCTCTATACAATTTTCCTCTACACAATTCCCTCTATACAATTTTCCTCTACACAATTTTCCTCTATACAATTCCCCCTACACAATTTTCCTCTATACAATTTTTCCCTATACAATTTCCCTCTATACAATTTCCCTCTTAACGATTTAGACGATTCTTCAGGTAATTCCTTAGTCCTTAATTTTCTGGTTCTAGTTCTTAGGTTCTAGAACCAGTTCCTTTTTTTATATTCTAGTTCTAGATTTATGTTCTAGCCCTCTAGTTTTTAAATCCTAGATCTTAGGTTTTAATCTAAATTTCTAATTTTCTGATTCTAGTCCTTAGGTTCTAGAACCAATCTTTTTTTTTTAAAATTTTAATTTTTAGTTTCTAGTTCTTAAGTTCTAGAATTGGTCCTTAATCTCACGGTCCAAATTTTCCTAATTTCAATCTCGATTTTGGTCCTTAGATTTTATCTTTAGTATTAATTTCTCATAATTCTAAATCCTAAAATTTGCTTTATAGCTTCAGTTCTTAATTCGTTTTTTACCCTAAAATTTAAACCCTTAAATACCAATCATCAATCTTTCACAAAAAATACTACTTTATAATTCAAATTCAGTCTCTCTCAATTTTAGCCACCCGATTTGCCCAAGGGAGCTTACGGAGGGTACCCGGGAACGGGGCCAATCCTCCTTAGCATAGCGGGCCCAAAACCCTTTTTTTAAAATAATTTAATTTCTAATTAAAATTAGGATATTTAAAGTAATCAGACTTCTAGTAGGATTAGGAGACTTAATTAATTAGATTTCTAATAGGATTAAGATATTAAAATCAATTAGACTCCCAGTAGGATTAGGAGACCAAGTTAAATCAGAATCTCGACAGGAATAGAAAAACCAAACTAGTTAAACTAAAGGAGCTGCTGATGTTCACCGACGGATGCTTCAATAAAGGAGTTC
This sequence comes from Chloranthus sessilifolius, assembly GCA_021018995.1. Lineage (NCBI taxonomy): Eukaryota > Viridiplantae > Streptophyta > Magnoliopsida > Chloranthales > Chloranthaceae > Chloranthus > Chloranthus sessilifolius. Next base: position 101,229,262 of record CM037584.1, on the reverse strand, counting down.
AACCTGCAAGCCCCCGCTCCCCTTAAAGCGTGATTAGTGACGTGTTGCAGTGTCGATAAATATTTGCAGCTGGCGATCGCCAGAGTCCACTCAGGACCGAATTGGGCCACTAATTCCAGGGACTGAAAGGAACCCAAAAAAAAGTGCGTACCAACAACGAGGTGTAGCGACGATCGGAGGTTTCCTTCCCTTCCTCTAGGTGAGTTTTAGTTAATTGGTGTCATAGTGTCTTCATTTTTTTTTTTCATAGCTGCTATTTAGCATTTCTTTTCTTCTGCTCTCTAGTTTTGGACTATGATCACTTTGCCTTTCTTCGTCCATGGGTCTCGACGGAGATTACATTCATGTTTCCGTGGATGCATGTGTGGAGGATAGCGTTGGGTCGTCATCGTTGGTCTTCGGATCTTCAGACTGCACGAGGCCTTTTTGAGGATATGCACGCTGGGCAGAGCAGGTGGGTGTTGTCTATATTGTCGTTACATTTTCTCAGTTTGGTGCTTTTATTTATCGGGTTTCAACATTTATTGACGAGTTTACCTATTGGGTTTACAGGTGATTTGGAGACCTTATGCAGCTGGGGGGGATGCCGATGTGCCAGTGATTCAGTCTAGCCAAGCTTTCTTCGATGTGGACATATGGGTCTACTATTTTAAGATGGTGGAGCGGATCCACCTATCTCGAGTGGTTTGACAGCAGGGACTCGCTCAGGGAGTCCCTCTGGAGATTTTCCATAGAGTGGCAACGAGGATTACCTGTCCCCCTAGTCGGGACTTCGCGAGCTGGATGGTGCTTTAGATGGCTGATTTGAGATTTGGGGGGCCAGGGTGACAGGGGCGTGTGACGAGGCGGATGTCTGAGAGTTTGTGAGATGGTTCGGGGCATTGGGTGGCGGGCGCTTATTTATGCGACCCTTTCATGGGAGTGGTTCTTTTGTGGTCGGCGTTCCTGAGTCAGCGTCGGCGTTAAGGGAGGGATTGGTCGTGTTAGAGTAGGGCCATCTCACTGCGGGCGTCCGCAGAGCGTTGGATGCCCTTCATAGGGCGATGGAGTAGATGGGGTGCACTCCTCATCCTTATGAGGAGATGTTACGCTCCCTAGCCTCCTCGGTTGCTCAGGCTAGGGGAGCAGAGGATGAGATGAGGGTTCAGCTAGCGGAGACTCGACGACTCCTGGTAAGTTAGTTCATTGGTCTAGTTGTTTATATATTATGTTCACTCAATTTTGTAGTCGTTCTGCTATAGTCGTTGTGTCTCATTTTCTTTTGCTAGTCCGAGAAGGAGGCTGAGGTCGTCAGTCATTCGGCGATGGTCTAGTTGTTACGCGGTCAGCAGTAGGTCGATCGGGAGGTGGAGGCCAGTCTGCGATATGAGATTGATTGATTGATAAGTGTCTTCCTTGGTTTTTTAATTGTTAGTATTTTGTGGATTCTGATTAGTTCTGGCACATTTGTCAATGTTTGCAGAGGGCAGAGCTTTTCACTGTAGGGGCTTCTGCTCAGGCATTCGATCCTTCCTCCGTTGCCTCCTCCAGTCGGGAGGATCCGGCGATGGCTCATCTTTTGGCCGAGCTAGAGCACTGGGTGAGTTTCTTCAATCTTTTGACCCGTCCGTATGATTATAGTAGTTCATTGGGTGCTATTGTTTCGCTATTCCAGACTCTGCTACTGAGGCCCCCCCTCAGGTCTGCCCCTATTCCTTCTTAGGTATGTTTTAGTTGATACATTTATAGTTTATTCGTCATCGTAGTGTTATTTGATATATTTGTTTGTTCTCCTTGTAGCCGCTCATGTTTGTTGTTCCTTTCGTGCCACCTGCTGATCCAGTGACCGGTGCGATAGTTGAGCGCCTTCTTGGGGGAGGATGGATCTGGTATGATTCTCTTCTTTTCAATTTTTTTTTTTCTTACAAATGTTCATATATATATATTGGTTTTCTTTGACTCGGTGTGGTAACATAGGTTCGTCAGCTTGAGGAGGCGTGTCTAGAGGTGGCGCGTCTATAGGTGGCGCGGGTGCGTGCCACTCCTGAGGTGAGACGGATCCTTGGGGACATGCAGAGCCACGAGGACCTGCTCATTGAGATGATGGTTGCGCAGAGGACTCAGGTTGAGGCGGCATGTCGGTCGATGCTGGCAGAGATGCAGGCGATCATAGATCGGCTGTAGTATCGTCTGACGAAGAGTGAGCGGGGAGTGCATGGGATGGTTGGTTTGCTTGCTGGATCGGAGTCGAGGGCTATGGGTTCCTTGGCCGGGCAGTCTCGTCATACGACACATGACCGTGTCAGGGATTATGTTCGTGAGTATTCAATAATTTAGGAGTTTCTTGTTGGATATCCTCCTCGTTCTCGATCGAGTGATGCTAGTCGCGAGTGAGGGGTTCAGAGGAGGCCTCCTCGCCTAGAGGTTCCACTACTGGGTGTCTGGATTGTGTTTTGAAGGATCACGGACCTCTGGGTGATGATATTGGGGGACAACGGTGATTGGCCATCTCGGTAGCAGCGAAGTGAGTAATGTGTATAGTTTTCCTTTCATTTTATATTGTATTAAGGGGATGCCTTTCTTTTATGTCGTAGCGTGGGTATGCCCCTGGTGATGGATGTAAAAAGAAAATTTTGATGTATATATATATTTAAATAGTTTTTCAGTTCAGATATACCTGTGTTGGCTCCTTTTGTTTTAGTTACCTCTTGTATTTGCCTTTTGCTTTTAGAGTCGTCAGTTGTCATCGAGACTTGGTTGCTTCCTGAGCTAGCCCGATGGTGGTTGGAGGTTGCTTTGTATCTGCACATATAAAGGCAAGGCTATCAATAATTTTTATTCTCCCCCTTGCTAGTTGTGAAGGGGGGCGAGTGTCTCAGACTGGGGCCTGGTGGTAAAAGATGGATATATGTTCTTTTTTTTTCTTTCTTTTTTTCTACTCTCTCTCTCTCTCTCTTCTTTTTTTTTTCTTTTTTTAGAAACTGAAAATAATGCAATAAGGAAAACAAATAACTAAAGTAATTAAAAAATAAAAATGCCCCAGTGTAGGAGCGTGGTAGGATCGGCAGTGGAGTATCTTCGGTAGCATTCTCTGAATGGTGACTTCGTTATTCTGCATCTTCTTTATGGACGAGTCGGCGCTTCTAAGGTGATTCTCCTTCTGAAAAAAAAATGCCCCTGTGTCTAGATGCAATGGAGCTTTTTCTGGGTTTTAGATAAGCACTTTGGGTCTATAAGACGCCAAGGATATTTGGTGAGTTAGTTTTGAAGAAAGTACTGTCATCGAATCGGGGGAGGTAGCTTTGATTATGTTAGTTATATACTAGGGTCTACCTTGGGGTGGTTGTCATCCTATCCCGTGGTCATTATTAGGGAGGGTGTGGTAGATATAGTAAGTGATTGCATCAGTCATCATTCATTGGTTTTTGGTTTCGTTCCTAGGGGTATCCTGAAAAGCTTTCGATTTATTGTCCGAAATAAAAAAAAATAGAAGAGGGGTAAGACTCAGTGATGTGGGGAGTAGTTTATAACTAACACTTTCCAAAAAGGATGAGTAACAATCTTTTTCTCAGAGGGATACAGGGTGCCATGATTGAGCTCTTCATCATGTTTTTGGTACCATCAAAGTTTTGCATTCTATGGTTAGCAGGAGCTTGTCCTCCTCTCACCACCTTACGACGACATCTAATAGTATGGGGACATCCAGGATGCCCTCGCAGCTTACTTATACATTTCTAGTAAAGTTACCATAGATGTCCTCACGGCTTGCTTATGCTTCCCTGAGCTCATTGACTTGTTCATTCGTTGTATTGCTCTCACTCGATTTTTTTGCATATATGTATATATATATATATATTTTTTGAAAGCATCCTGCTAGCATAAGAATAATGAGTTTTGATTGAATCTAACATCTTCATTTTTTTTTCTCTAATGTCTCCTCTAATGGCGGGGGAAGGGAAATGAGGATCGGGTGTTACTTATGCTTTTGAAAGAGGTCAGGTATGTCACTAGTCCTTTGATTAGATTGGCCAAATAAGAAAGTAGGCGATAAATTGGAGGTCTTAAGGATATTCTCAGAATTAAAGGCGTACGACCAATGAACGGGTCGTGGTGACTACGGGAGCGGTAAGTATAAGTATCTAACCATGGGAATTCTTCCCCATCTTGGTTCACCAGTTTGTATGCATTCCCAGGGTATGCGGCTGTTATAACATAAGGGCCTTCCCAGTCCGATTTCAGTTTTCCTTTCGGATGGGCATGCTTGGAAGGCATGATTTTCTTCAAGCCTAATTCTTCAATATTAAAGGTTCATTCGAGGACTTTCTTATCATAAGCCCTGACCACTCTCCTCTAATATACCTGAGCGTGATCAGCTGCTCTTAGATGCATTTCATTGAGCTGCTCTAGCTGCACGAGTAGGGCAATTCTCCTCTCATCTAAGGATAGCTCATCATCGAGTTGAATCCGTAAGGATGGTATTTATATCTCATATAGTAGGACCGCCTCCATCCCGTATGTAAGGAGATAGAGAGTTTGGTTAGTGGTGTACGAATAGAGGTCCTATAGGCCCAGAGTGCTTTTAGTAGTCGTTCGGGCCAGTCGGCTCCATTGCTCGTCTCTACTATGTATTTCAGAATTCGAATCAACATTTTGTTCGTAGCTTCTGCTTGTCCATTGCCTTGAGGGTAGAACGGTGATGAGTGGCGTAGATCGATGTCAAACTTCTTGCATAACTTCTTCGTCTTCTCTGCGATGAACTGTGGTCCGTTATCGGTGACAAACATCATGGGTACTCTAAACTTGGTGATGATATTTTGAACAATAAACTTCACAAGTGTCGAAGCAGTGATTCTGACATAGAATTCAGCTTCTGCCCATTTGGTGTAGTATTCGGTTGTTGTAAGTATGAACACGTACTTGTGAGTGTTCCCAACTGTGTCTCTGAAAGGTCTGATGACATCGAAGGCCCACATCAAAAATGGCCATGTCGAGGTCATAGTGTTCAATGTGACTGATGGAGCTTTGATGAGTGCAGTGTGTTTTTAGCATTATTCACAGAATTGGACGTAGAGGTGGCAACCTCTTATCATTGTCGGCCAGAAGTAGCCCTGTCATATGATTTGATCGACGAGTCTCTGTCGACCGACGTGGGTCGCAGGCACTGGCGTGTACTTCTCGGATGATGTATTGTCCTTCGATGGTTATAATAAATCATAGCAGTACTCCTTTGGTGAAGGCTTCTTTGTATAATATTTTATCAAGTATACAGAATCGGGTGCATCAGTTCCTTATAGTCTTCCGTTCGATCTTCATGGCATATGGAGGAATGTGTTGATGCTTTAGGAAGTTCCAGATGTCAAAATACCATGGCTATCCGTCGTCAATTGGTGATTTTTCAAGCCTAAAAATAGTGACTTTGGTTTCTGCCTTGATGTGATTTTTCAGAGTGATTGCTTTATTTGGTCCCATGCTCATGGGGAGGACTGATAATTCTCTCTTAACCGTCCATGCTACCTCGTGGGCGGGTATTGTTAGCTTTTTAACGAAGAAGGTCTTGATACTTTGTCCGATGGGTATTTGGATGACCGAGGCTAACGTGGCAAGGGAGTCTGCGAGCTCATTTTCTAATCTAGGGATGTGCATGAAGGAGATTCTTTTAAATTTCTTTACCAAATATAGATATGCCACCAGTCTCCTTTCCTTAGTCTTTCATTCTCCTATAACTTATGAGATTATGAGTTTGGAATCACCGATGGTTTTCAGTTATTTAACGCCTAATTGTAGTGCCGCTCGCAGTCCAACTATGAAGCTTCGTATTCTGCGGCATTATTAGTGACAGGGAAGTCTAGTTGAAAAGTCTTAGGTATGACAACTTCTTCTGGGGTTAGTAGGACTATCCCGATGCCTTTTCCTTTGTGATTTAGAACGCCGTCGAAATAAAGGGTCCATGACGTCTTATCAGGCTTTTCGTTATGAATTATGAGTAGGTCTTCATTGGGGAAATTCGCGTGTATGGGCTCATTGCTTGGGAGTGGGAGATTTATAAGGTAATCAATAATTGCTTGTCCTTTGATTAACTTCTGTGTGACGCAAGTGATGTCGAATTCTTGTAATAGCATATGTCAGCGGGCGATCTTTTATGATGTTGTGGACTTTTTGAATATGTACTTCAGAGTGTCCATTCGGGCTAGTACTAGTATTTTATGTGCTCTGAAGTAGTGCTATAATTTGGTTGAGGCCCACACTAATGTGAGACAGGTCTTCTCCATTGAAGTGCATTTTCGTTCATACTCGACCATCGTCCTACTAAGGTAGTAGATAACCTTCTCTCTCTTGCTGTCTTCATATTATCCCAGAATTACTCCCATTGCTTTGTTGTTTGCTGAGAGGTAGAGGATTAGGGGTCTTTTAGGGATTGATGGTGATAGTATTGGCAGGTTAAGGAGGTACTTCTTGATATTGTCGAAGACTTGCTGACACTGGTCATCCCATTTATACTCAATTCCTCCTTTAAGTAGCATGTAGAAAGGATCGCATTTGTCTGAATGCTGGGAGATGAATCTCCTGATGAATTACAATCTTCCTATCAGCCCTCGTAATTCTTTGATATTACTGGGAGGTGGCATCTCAAGGATGACTTTGACTTTTGCAGGGTCAACTTCGATTCCTCGCTTATTGACTATAAAACCGAGTAATTTTTCGGAAGTGACTCTGAAGATACAGTTTTTTAGGTTCATTTTTAGCTGATACTTCTTAGCTCTTTGTAGCACCAATCAGAGTACTTCAACTTGTCCTGCTCATGTTTGGGACTTCACTAATATGTCATCGACATAGACTTCTACACATTTATGCATCATGTCATGAAAAATAGCCATCATGGCGCGTTGATACGTGGCTCCTGCGTTCTTGAGCCCGAAAGGCATGACGATGTAGCAATAAGTTCCCTATGGTGTGGTGAACGAAGTCTTCTCTTGGTAAGACTCTACTAATTTAATCTGATTATACCCAGAGAAATCGTCCATAAAGGATAGCATCTCATATCCAGCGGTGTTGTCGACTAGAGTGTCAATGTGCGAAAGTGGGAAGTCGTCTTTTGGGCATGCCTGGTTGAGGTTTCGAAAGTCAATGCAAACCTATACTCTGCCATCTTTCTTAGCGACCGGTACTATATTGGTGACCAATTTGGAGTAGAGGATGACTCGGATGAATTTGGCTTTGTGTAACTTGTCAACTTCCTCTTTAACTTGAAGGGCTGTTTGTGGGTGCATCCTTCGGAGTTTCTACTTAACAAGCTTTGCATCGAGTTCTAAGACAAGACGATGTTCTACTAAACTTGGGTCTAAACCAGGCATATCTTCATAGGACCATGCAAAGGAGTCGAGGTGTTCTTATAGGACTTGTACGATTTGTTGACGTTCCTTGGAGTTGAGCGTTACGCTAATTAGTAGCTTCTTGGGTTTCTCTTTAGTGCCAAAGTTGATTTCTTCTGTAGGTTTTGCGATAGCTTGGGTTTGCTCATCGAAATGCTTGATAATCCGTTGGAAGTCCTGCGCCTCCTCGGTGACTGGTGTTCCTTCTTCATCCTCGGTAAGCTCATATACTGTAAAATTGCTACACTCGAAATTTGATTTTGCGAAAGATGATCCTTTTCTCAAAGTCACAAAGTATCTCATCTGGTATGATTACTGGTTTGTTGTTTAGCCTGAACGCTTTGCGTCTTCATGCGGGAGAGGAGAGAAAAGTCTCGTTGTTGGTCGCAAAATTGATTCGGGACGAAGGGTTCCCTTTCTTTTATGAGATTTTATGATTTTTTTAGATTTTATATTTCTAAATTTTTAGGGTTTTTTGCTTTTTCTATTTTTTTGATTTTTGATAGTAGATATAGTACAAAGTTGGTCGCCTCAAGAGGTGTCGGGAGAGTTGCTTCCTCTAACCGGGGAAGCGAGACGGCCGTCAGAGCCATTTGAGCAATTCTTCGAGAAATGTGGACTTGTTCTGAATTTGACATTTTTTTTAGAGTCCTCAGCTAATAAGATCTTTTGAATAAGCGACGCTGGTGACAGTGGCACTGACGTTCGGATTTCCTCTATCACATTGATTGCCTCATCTTCGAAGAAGCTCTGAAGATCATAATCGATCGAACTACCATCCTCTGAGTTATAATGCAATTGCTCTTCCTATCGAGGGTGACCTCCTAAGGGATCCTCAGGGGTAGTGAACTCTCTCCCTTGAACTTCATAGTATGTTAGGACGAATACGCATGTTTGGTAGTGAGACTGGTAATGGTGATAAATGCAGGGAGAATCCCAAGGACATTCCCATCCTTTTGAGCCGGAGTCAAGGCTAGTATTGAACTTGTCTTCTTGATCTGACAATGCCTGAAGTCCTTGGTTGGCCTGCTCTACTAACTTGAGTGTAGGGAGGTCTATCCAGTAGTCCTCGTCATCACTCGGAGGGGTTGCCACTCTTCCTTAAGAGCTTTCCAGAATATTTGGAGTTGTGGCATGTCTGGGAACGAAGGAGTGTCTAGTTCAAATTCCTCTTCAACCTCTATGAAGGCAACATGAGTATTTTCTTTGGGGTCGACCAGATGGCCGTTGGAACTTTCTTCTTCTTGTGCCAGTAGCCGAGTTGGTAGGCCATTACTTGCTTATATTGTTATGAGGTTGAAGTCATTCAATCCTACTATTGCTGAATGTCAGATTTAGCTAGCAAAATGTTCTAATATGTTGGTGCATGCCCTGCAGCGGGGTTGGTATGGGTGAGCGATACAAGGGGAGTCCCACGGGCATTCCCATCCTTCGAGGCCAAGGCTGAGGTGGATGCTATGCGAACTAGAATCTTCTTGTGGGGTGTCATCCTCTTTCAATGCGTGGATGCCGTAGCCTTTATCGTTGCCTGTTGTGATCCAAGTATCCTCTTCGCATGTTGACTGTAAGTGATATTCACCCTCTTGCAAGGCTGCTATGTGAAAATCTTTGTCATCGGTGGATTCCCAATCTCCTACTCGCGACTCGAGTTCTAGAGGTTCTTATCTTATCTCTTTTGTAAACTCCTTAGTGTCAAACAAGGGTTTGATTCCCTCGAGTGGTTTGTCAATATCATCATTTAGATTCGTTAAATCATTGAATGCTTTAGCCATTCGTTTGATCTCCGCTTCTTGGGATTTAGTGAAGGACACTTCCTTTTACTTTGGTATATCTGCTTTCTCAGTGGTCACATAGACGAAGTGGTTATATAGAGACCATTTTGGTGAGGTAGGGAACAAGTCGGCTTGTGGGCAGTCCAATTGGTAACCTAACCCTATGTGTTTGCATATTTTCCTTGGGACGACAGGCTCTACATGACCTTGCTTGTTTTTACCGAGTCCGGTGTGGGGGATGTACCCCAAATGATACATAAGGTCCTAGCCTTTCGTCGTGGTTGGGTTGATGTCGTAGAGTTTGGCGAGGTCTGGGCCAACCTCTCTTCTCATTAATTTTTATTGACGCATTGGGAGAGAACTAGGAGGGGTAGGGGGACGAACTTCTGCAACGATTGCTTCATCAGGGATTTGGGTCTTTTGAATGTGGCCCGTGTTCAACACAGAATCATGGGCTATCGAAATACTCGCTATGTAATCAGTGTCCATCTCATGGAGGGGTGCATCAACATATATACAGACAATGGAGTCCTCATATAGGAATTTGACGCATTGGTGGTATGTGGATGCGGCGACCTTCATTGATTCTAACTATTTTCTTCCTAAAATAAGATTGTAAGTATTGGAAGAATTAAAAATATGAAAAGTGCATCTTTTGTTACAGGTCCGAGGCGAGCCTGGAGTTTGATAGTTCCTTTGACGAAACGACGTGAGCTGTCATAAGCTATAAGAGACAGTGCCCAGGGCATGACATCCTGCTCCGTATACTCGAGCGTCTTTAACATTGTGATAGGGCAGATATTGAGTCCTGCTCTCGTATAGACTAGCACATGGGGTACAAAGAATCCTCTAATTATGACTGTAAGGTATATGGGAGCTGAACTTTCTCGAAGTGACTCTTTAGGTATGTCTGTGTCTGTGAAAGTGAGTGTTGGAGGTTGCACCTTGACCGAGGCAATTTGATGTAGCTCATCCAATGTTGTGTCCTCTCTGGCGATGGGTGTTGGAGTGATAGATCTGAAAATAATAAGTGCTGAAGTTAAAGAGGTAAATTCATAGAGAAAATACCTGGTTCGTTGCGATCGCCAGCTACAGATATTTATCGACGCTGCAACATGTCACTGATCACGCTTGTGAGGAGGTGTGGGTTCCTTCTTTACTGAATCGTCGGCCGGCCAATGTCAGCAACACTGGGTTGCTCAGTGTTTAGAGAATCTAGCTTTCCTATTGTTGCTTTAGTTATGATTGGTTTAAGTTTCCTAGTCCTTCTTGGAGTCTTCTATTATGAATCTAATTGACTTAGTGTCCTAATCCTACTGTGAGTCTAATTACTCCTAATGTCTTACTTCTACTGGGATTTAATTATTTTAATGTTCTACTTCTATTAGGTGTCTAATTAATCTCAAGTATCCTAATTCTATTAGGAGTTTTATTAATTTAAATATCTCAATTCTATTAGAAGTTTGGTTAAGTCTCCTAATCCAACTAGGAATCTAATTGATTTCAGTCTCCTAATTATGCTAGAAATGCAAATATGCTAATTCTACCGAAACTCTAATTAAAACAAATATAATAATTCTATTGAAATTCTAATTAAAGCAGGTATACTAATTAAAGCAAATATACTACTTTGACTAAAATTCTAATTGAAGAAGATATGCTAATTTTGTTGGAGTTTTAATTAAAGCAAGTATACTAATTTTACTAAAATTCTAATTAAAGCAAATATGCTAATTCTACTGAAATTCTAATTAAAGCAAATATACTAATTTTATTGAAATTTTAATTAAAGCAGATATGCTAATTTTATTGAAATTCTAATCAAAGCAAATATTCTAATTTTATTGAAATTTTAATTAAAGCAGATATGCTAATTTTACTAAAAGTCTTATTAAAGCAGATAGAAAAAAGTAGAAAAAAGGGAGGGTTTGGCCCCACTATGCTAAGGAGGATTGGCCCCGTTCCTGGGTACCATCCATAAGCTCCCTTGGGCAAATCGGGTGGCAGAGATTAAAGTAGATTGAGTTTGAATTATAAGATAATATTTTTGGATTTTAAAGTCAATAATCTTTGGATTTTAATTATGAATTAAAATTTTTGGAGTAGAAATTAAGAACTAAACTATAAATCGGGATTTTTAAATCTAGAATTGAAAAATATTGGTAAATTAAGACTGGAATTAAAATCTAAGGACTGAAATCGGGACCGAAATCAGGAAATTAGACCATGTGATTAAGGACTGGTTCTAGAAACTAAGAACTAGAACCAGAGATTAATAATAGGACTGAAGATTGAGATTTTGGATCAAAATTAAGATTTAAGGTCGGGAATTAAGCAATCTGATTAAGGACTGGTCTCAGATTCTGAGAACTGGAACCAGATATTAAAAACTACGGACTAAAAAAAAGGGTATTACGGCCTAAGACTGAAAATTAATGCTAATAGTTAAAGCAGAAAAATCTAAATCTAAGAATTAAGAATTAAGAACTATAATTGAAAACTAAAAGGAAAATTTTACCTAAGGCCGAGGCTGCAGAGAGGAATCTTGAAATCCTAAGCTTAGAGGCGATGAACTTGAAATTCGAATCCCGGAGTCGTTATTCTCTCTTTGGGTCGGGGTTGGGAAATTTATTTATAAGTATTTTACTAATTACGCACCCTCTGGAGTGTGCTTAATCAGCCGGTCAACTCCAATTACGCGCCCTATACTGGGTGCTTAATTGGATTGAGCGCCCTGAATCAGGCGCTTAACCACTTTGAGTCTGTGACCGACTCAGTGAGTGATCGGCTGACTGGCTCAACCGGGGTGTCCTAGTCCTAGTCTAAGTAGACTAATTGTGCGCCTGATTTGGTGCGCACAATCTGATTAAACGCCATGCCAACTGCGTTTAATCGTGGAGTTTGGGCGGTCATAGGACTCAGAGATCGGGTCCATTGGGTACCTATTACGCACCGGTGGTCAGGCGCTTAATCGATTGCGTGTGCTGGTTGGCATGCGTAATCGAGTCTCTAGGCAGTCTGAGTCGGTCATGAGGGGGATTGATTGAGCGCTTGTGGCATATAGTCCCCACCCTTGGGGTCATGGGGTCTAAGCCACAGAGCTATTATTATACTATTGTTTCAGTATATGGTCCCCTCTTCTATAGGATATGAGCCATAGAGCTATTATTTCAGCCCGCGTTCAGCCATACACTATTGTTTCAGTGTATGGTCCCAGATTAGGGCCATGGGGCCTGAGCCACAAAGCTATTATTTCAGCCTGTATCCAGCTATACGCTATTATTTCAGCATATGGTTCCCATGTTAGGGTTTTGAAACTTCCAGAGAAGGTAAGTCCTTTCCGAAGAGTTACAGTCGGGGTCAAAGGTTGACTGAACAAACTTATATACACCGAGAGGGCATAATGGGGGTGTCTACAGATACCCCTCTTCAGTGCGCTCTTGTGAAGTAAGAACGCGTCGACAAAGTAGACACCCCTCATTTGAGGTGCCTTCTTGTTTCTTCTGGGAAATCACAAATGTGGACTAGGGATGCTGACATGACATGCTTGGCTTTCTTATCTTTCAGCACAAGCTAAAATGGAGCATTCGGGGGCCTAGTGGTAGCTGTTAAAAGGCATATTCCTTGTCGTGGATGCGGGAGGGCATCCCGTCAAGTGGCGCGACCTGTTGCGAGTAGCAGTCAATGGGGGAAGTCAGCGTATCCTAATCCCCGGGTGCAAGGGGCATCCCATCGCATGGTGCGACCTGCTACGAGTGATAGTCAAACGAAAAGGAGAATCATCAAATCCTAATCTGTGGGTGAAGGGGCATCCCGCCGCATGTCGCAACCTACTGCAAGGGGCAGTGAAATAGAGGGAAGTGACACAGTCGAGGTACCGGGGGCGTCATACGAATGTCCAGAGACAAGGTCTAGAAGACCGATAATAATAAAAAGAATATCATGTAATGGCGAAGGCATTCACAAGTCATGTCAGACCCGGCGCGTCATTGCTCACACTAATGACGTGTCATGTGTCCCTTTTCAGTGGGCATTTATGATTTCTAGAGTCGAATATATTCATTGTTCGATTTCCCAGGGGAATGAATGGATTGGGGTAATAAGAGGTAAATTTTGCTAACTAGGATTATTTCTTTTCTCTTCTTTTTTTTTTTCCTTGTTTGTTTATTTTTTATTGTTTTTATTGTTTTGAAAGTTTGGGTATTTAACTTAAGATCAATTTAGTGTTAAAACTGAGAAAAATGTGGATTCTGAGATATCGCTGAGAAGAGCCACCGGTACGAGATTTGGGGATCCGACCGTTTGCGTGGTTGTCATGACGACACTTGGTATGCCAGAGGCTCCATCTAACCTTCTCATGAATACTGATGATGGTCACTTATGGGAGGACTACAATGATTCAAGAGTCAAGAAAGACGAGTTTTAAAAATATTTTGACTTAATCATAACTAACTATAATTTAGAAGAAATATCGAGTGATTAAAAAAGGGGTGATACTTACCTGTTTTGGGCACAAGGCCCTTGCATTGCTCTCGATTGGAGCTGATCGGCTGCTGTAGTGATGTCACAATGAGACATCCGACGGTTTCCTCTCTTCTTCACTTTTGTTGTAGTGGGATCTGGTGGTCACCAATGTGATGAAATGTCTTGGGGAGGTGAGGCTTGCGGTGGGACATGGTGATCCTCTCCTTAGGGTTGTGTGAGTCCATGGTTGCAGGTGCGATGGGACATTGGGGAAGATTGTTTGAGGTGTTTGAGTTGGGACCTGATATTTGTCGGGTGCAATGGGATGTCAGAATAGTCCCTCTGCCTTTCCCTTCGTTTGTTATGCGGAGTTATGCGATAGGATTTCGGGGAGTGTGTGGTGTGTGATGGGGCTTGGAAGTTGCTTGACGCTGAGTGTCCAAATCGTTTTGTGAGATGTTCACGATGGGACAATTGTGGTAGGTCGCAATGAGATCCGGGAGGTTCGACTCTTTATTTTTATTTTTTCGACGAGATGTTGACTGAGCTTTTCCCCTTCTCAATTGTGCGTTGTGTTAGGCTCTGTCTGAGTGTTTTGGATAGCAGTGTCGCGATGAGACGGGTTTGTAAGGCGATTAAGGCGGGATATGTGCAATGTTGTCAATTCCTTAGTTGTTTCGATGTCGTGGTAAGGTATATCTTTCTTTGGCAGATCTTGGGTCATATGATCACGTTGTGGTTGTATCGAGACGGGATGTGTTCATGAGTGTGAGATGGGGGTTGGTTTGATAACGGCTTGACTGTCGCGATGGGATAGTGGTGAAGTCTTGAGATCGCGACTGGATGTAGTCTTTGGCAATGGTAGGGTGTTTAGGAGGCTTATTTTTGGCTTTTTGTGATGGGATATGGGGTGCATGGCCATTGAGCTTAAGTGTTAGGATGGCGTTTGTATATGTGCTTCTTATCATGGCGGGACGTGACGGGGTTCTCCTTCCCTGATCAGGTCGTGATGGGGTGAGTAGTGTGCTATGCTATGAAAGGGAGTGTTTATCTTATTGGAGGCAAGTGCCGTGGGTTAGAATTATGCACCTGTTTCAGGGCATATAATTGAGTTAAGCGCTTAATTCAGGGCATTTGATTTAGAGCTTAAAGATTCATTTACGCATTTGGGTGTGTGCGTTTAATATATTTACACCTTTCTAGAATAGCGTGCAATCGAAAGGTCACTAAGTTGGTAGAACGGAAGTGTACGGGTGTCGATCTGGATTCTGTGCATGAAATCTTGCTTGTAATTCGATTATGCGGATTGCTAGGGGCCGTGTAATTGGAGCGTCGCTAGATCACTGTGCGAATGACCCTTTGGATTCTGCATTATGAGTGACGTGCATAATAAGATTGTGCAGTTTTTATTAGGCACGTGATTGGAGCGTTGCACCGTCTGCGCGGGCGATGGTTTTATTACGCGCTTTGTTTAGTGTGCGTGATTTGATTTGCGCGCTATTTCCTCTGTGCGTGACTAAGTTGCATGTCGGTGTCCTGGCGCGTGATTGAGTCCATACTCTATTTAAGCAGGGGGTCTTCATTTTCTTTACATCTCTTGGTTTGGTCTCGAGTTTTACCTTTTCTGATTCCTTTATACTCGGATATCCATGTTTCTGCAATATTGTATGATCCGATCGTCTGATCGCGATGTCATTTCTTCCGATGTTTGTGATTTCGCATGATCTTGGTCATCAGGTAGTTCTCGGGGGTGGCATAACTCTGAGAATGGGCGGTATTGGAAAAGAGGAGGCTAACCTTCACATCGGTCCCTTCTAGGGAGCAGTGAAGGCAGAGTTGAGGAGATGGCGGCGGAGGAGGTGAAGATGGCAGAAGAGAAGGTGTTACGAGTGGAGGGATGTGTTACCCAACCACTCTTCCACCTACCTTTTCTGAAGCCTCCGATTGGACACTGCTCCTCGCTTTGTGTCCGTTTTGGGTCTTTAGTTTTCGTTTTGGGTTGTAAGTTAGGTTTTTAGGTTTTTGTTTTGCGTTGTAAATTCAGGAGGTATGCTTCCGGTGACTTATGTATGAATTTTTTACTTATTAAATGAATAGAGGATGTGTTTTATTATTTTATTTTGTATTCTATTGTTGGATTTATTTCAACTTTATTTAGACCTACTTGGTTTATGATTTGGATTATTTAGGATTTGTTTTAGATTTTATTTTAGGATTTGGACTTTTATTTAGAATTCATTCAGGAGTAATTTGTTTGATTTACCTAGGGCTTGTAGTGTTTTCTTTTGTTTTCTGTCATTTCGAGTTTCATTTGATTTTATTAGG
Organism: Chloranthus sessilifolius; assembly: GCA_021018995.1. Classification (NCBI taxonomy): domain Eukaryota; kingdom Viridiplantae; phylum Streptophyta; class Magnoliopsida; order Chloranthales; family Chloranthaceae; genus Chloranthus; species Chloranthus sessilifolius. The sequence continues at coordinate 101,213,352 of CM037584.1, read as the reverse complement.
TTCCTTGGGGCATTTATTTTGCTTGACTTTGAGGGGTCATTCTTTTGATATTTGTTTTGTTTAAGGTTTGAGTTCTAGATTGCGGTTTAGTTTGAGGTGCCATTTGTCAAAGGTTGTGTGAGTTTGGCTTCTAGAATTCTAGAAAGATGTTAGATGTTTTAATTCTATTGGCTCATCTAATTTTCTTTGGATTCGTGTTTCTTCCAAGGGCAAGTGTTGTGTGATGATTGGTCAATCAACATTTAGCTTGGATTAAAGTCTTTTTTCTTTTTGGGGGGTATGTGTCTGGCTTGGGATTGAATCAAGTGAAAAGTGCCTTAGAAATGTGACACTTGTCACCTTGTGGTGTATGAGGGATTTAGTTTATAAATAGGGGTTAGGGGTTTAGTTTTCATTTTGCATTTTGTTTTGAATTGGACATTAAAGGGTTTGGGGCATTTTATTATTTTTGGTTAGAATTTTGGGAGATTTTTAGTTTCTTGTTTCATTAATGTCTTTTATTCCTTATTATTTTGTATCCCGAGTATTAAACCCTAGGAGGATTTGTAATTATTTTTTATTTGTTTGGGAATGAATGGAATTGGGAACGTGAGGTAGCAATCAAATTGCTACCATGCTAGGGGAAGAGATGGAGGAGAAGAAGGCGGTGGAAAGAAAATCGAGGAAAAGAGCCGTGTCAGAGTTCTCGTGATTGACACTAATAGTTCCTCGGTAGGCTCTGTGGATGGATCTTTTGTTAGCCTCCCCTATTATGCTTTCTAGGGTAGGCTTCCATATGTGTATCCCACAGGTCCTCCACAGGTCCTGGGTGGCTTTTTATGAGTCACTCCTTTTCTGCCGACTCGGGGCTAGGAGGCGCAGTCATGATGCTACGAGGCATCTCTGGAAGAAATGGTGGGAAAGATGAAATTTTTGCTAGCATTCTTTCAGGGTGTGCTTCTTCTCTGGGCCTCTCCAGGATCTCTTCTTTCTCGAATAAATCCGGATTCAAGCATTGCCTGAAAGTGCTGATTTTAAATTGGTTATTTTTTACTGTATATTCAGAGGGTATGCCCTCGGTGTATTTTGTAATGATTTTATTTATTTATGAAGTGAACACATTTTTTTATTTCATTCATAGCTACTTATATTTGGTGAATTTTTGGTTCGGTTTACTTTGTGGCTTACTTTTCTTATTTTGAGTGTGATGTTTTTTTTTGTTCGGTTTGGTTCAGTTTGGTTTGGTACGGTCTGGTTTAGGTGTGTAAGTGATTTGCTTTGGGGATGTTGGGGACACTTTTTTTGGTTTTCGAAGTGTGTATTTTCTAAGTTTGGAGTGTTTTTGGATTTGCCTTAACAAGGCCGTGGTTTGGGTCGGTAATTAGTGTTTAAAAGCCCCTTATTTTATGCTTTGGGTCTGTTGTTCCTGAGCATAGATTTTGTGTTTTACCTGGGAAATTACACACTTTACATCGGGCGCATAAATAAATTAAGCGTCAGTCTGGGCGCACGCATTTGAGGGTTTCAGAGGATCATTGCGCGTCACTGTTCTGACGTATAACCGAATTAAACGCATTATATAGAACGCGGGATTAGGGCAACGCTTGATCACTGTGCGAGTGACCCTTGGGATTTACGCGCCACGTTGGCAATGCGTGATGTAATTGCATGTCAGTATGAAGCGCGCAACCGGGGCGTCGGGTTAGTTTGAGTGGATGACGATCTGATTATGCGCTCGAAGGGGAGTGTGTAATTCTGATTAAGCGTGGGGATTATGGTGCGCAATTTCATTACGCGCCCTAATTGGGGTGCATGATTTAACTACGCTCTATATATACTTGAAAATTCTTTCATTCTTCTCAGCTATTCATTTTTTCTTCGATTCTCTGTTTCCTTGTCTTCTTGTGCTTTGAGTTTCGTGATTTCATGATATTTTGCGATCCGACCGTCCGTTTCGGGCATCGTTTCTTGCGTTCTGTCCAGTTTCTTGAGTTCTTTCTTCTAGGATGGAGTTCAAGGGTGGTGATTAGTTCTAATCTATCACTTTGAAGGTGGAGCAGATGATGATGGGGGAGATTGGTGAGTCTTCTGAGGCTCGGGCCGATGCCAGTGCCTTGGAGGAGGATATCGAGGTGATGGTTCGAGAGGAGGTACCAGAGGGTAACCAGATGGTGGTCAGGGAGGAGTATGGATCAAAATTTCATGCAATACCGATACTTATCGGACGATACGTATCGGTTGGTTACATGTATTTACTAGACGATACATTCAATGTATCGTCCGATACCGTCCAGTACCGATACGTATCGTCCGATATGTATCGATTTTAGGCTTGGACGATACGTATCTGTGACATTTTAATCCTTGGGGAGGAGGTACCCGAGATTGGTGAGGGTGGCGAGGATCAAGGTGCAAAGGATTAGGGTGCTGAGGATGAGGGCGGGAGGCATATCCCATTGAAGGAGTTCTTTGCACGAGACCAGGTAGGTACCCATGAGCAAGAGTTCCTTCTATTACTTAGGCATTTTGGTTATAACGTAGGCTTCCTAAGATCTGGTAACCCTTTTATTTACGTCAAACTCGCATTTGTTATTGGTTGTGCACATCCATGTATCATGATTGCATCTAGTTTTAGGTCATGTGTACGTCACGATCTAATAGCGTTTTTATCATGTTTTGGTGCATTCGTTGGCTTAGGTTTGTCCCCCTTTTTTTGGCTTTATATTGAGTTTTCTCATGGTTCTTTTAGTGTGGTCATGGGTGCTAGTCTTATGTCATCTTTTGTTTTTTTTTTTCTTTGTTTTATCGTCTGGTAGGAGCCACCGCAGCTGGTTATCAGCTCGGCGTGGTCTGAGTCTCATATGTGGTATCGTGCTTTGCCAGAGTTCCAGCGAGCACGGTTAGCGTCTTTTGGCTTCGGGCCAATCCTAGAGTTGGAGCCTTTTTCAATTTGATCGTGGTCTGATTGCGGTGATCCTGGAGAGGTGGAGGGAGAGGCAGCAGGCATTGCTTTTCCCAGTTGGGATGATGTTGCTAACCCCTGAGGATTGGGTCTGCATTACTGGGCTCCGGGTCGAGGGGGAGCTGATCACGGTGCAGATGGCGGGAGATTATCTAGGGGTATGTGAGGTGATTCTCGGCATCACATATTGGTTGAGCGGCTCGGGAGTCACGTGGTTCTTCGACACATTTTTCAGTGGATTCATCCCTCCGAGGCATCATTCAAAGCTGAGGGCACTGTTCGAGGCATGTTGCAAGGTGATTGCCCGTCGAGAGCCTGTGGTTGAGCCAGGGCTGGCAGTGGATCAGGTGCTCCGAGCCTTTTTGATGCACTTCTTTGGTGCGGTGGTCTTTTCTTCATCGACTCAAGGGTGTGTCACCGGGTTGTTTCTGAGACTCCTCAGGGACTTGGATTGGGTCTCCACTTATACTTGGGGTGCGGCCGCGTTGGGGAATATCTACGAGCAGCTCTATCGTCTAGGGCGAGGTGTCACGATGATTGGAGGTTTCCTTCCTTTTCTTCAGGTGGGTTTTAGTTAATTATTAGTGTTGTGGTGTATTAGTTATCTCAGATTTCATTGTGGTGATTGTTATAGCTTTCATATCTTTCAGTTTTGGGCGTATGACCATTTTGTTTTCCTTCTCCCACGGGTCTTGGCGGAGATTGATTTCAAGTTCCTGCGGATGCATGTGTGGAGGATTGAGCTGGGGCGTTGCCGTCAGTCTTCTGATCTTCAGACTGTGCGTTGCCTTTTTAAGGACATGCACATGGGGCAGGTATCTATCATCATGTATGTTATGTTTTGTTTTGTTTTGGGCTCTAATGCTTTACTGACGGGTTGGTTTGTTCATCTGGTTGTAGGTTATTTGGAGGCCCTATGCACCCGGGGAGGATGTCGAGGTGCTAGTTGTATGATCTGGTTGGACCTTCTTTGACATGGACATCTGGGTCCATTGCTTCAAGAAGCTGGAGCGGATCCACCTATCCCGAGTGACACGTTAGTTGGGGTTCCCACAGGGAGTCCCACCGGAGATTCGCCATAGGGTGGCGAAGAGGATGACTGGTCCCCCTGGTCGGGACTTCACGAGTCGGATGACTGATTTTTGAGCTGGGGGGATCAGGGTGACAGGGGCATGTGACGAGGCGGATGTCCGAGAGTTTGTGAGATGGTTCAGGGCATTGGGCGGTGGGCTCCTCTTCACACGTCCCTTTCACGGGAGTGGCTCTTTTAGGGCCGGCGGGCCTGAGTCGGCGTCAACATTGAGGGAGAGATTAGCCGTGGTAGAGCAGGGCCATCTTTCGGCGGGTGTCCAGGGAGCATTGGATGCCCTTCATTGGGCGATGGAGCAGACGGGGTGCGCTCCTCATCCTGATGAGATGTTATGCTCCCTAGCCGCCTCGGTTGCTTAGGCTAGGGGAGCAGAGGATGAGATGAGGGTTCAACTAGCGGAGACTCGATGACTCCTGGTGAGTTAGTTCATTGGTCTAGTTGTTTATATATTATGTTGACTCAGTTTTCCAGTCGTTCTGATATAGTTGTTGTGTCTCATTTTCTTTTGGCCAGTCCGAGAGGGAGGTTGAGGTCGCTAGTCATGCGGTGATGGTTGAGTTGTTGCATAGTTAGCAGCAGGCCGGCTGGGAGGTAGAGGCCAGTCTACGATCTGAGATTGGTCGATTGGTAAGTTCTTCCTTAGTTTATTAATTGTTGGTATTTTGTGGATTCTTATTACTTCTGACGCATTTGTCGATGTTTGCAGAGGGTAGAGCTTTTCGCTGCGGGGGCTTTGCTCAGGTATTCGATCCTTCTTCAGCTGCCTCTTCTAGTCGGCAGGATCCAATGATGGCTCAGCTTCAGGCTGAGCTAGAGCATTAGGTGAGTTTCTTCAATCTTTTGACCTATCTGTATGATTGTAGTAGTTCGTTGGGTGTTATTGTTTCACTTTTCTTAATAGTTTACTAACATCATGTGGTATTTCAACGTCAGGTCGCCGAGGACTTTCAGGCGAGGGAGGTGATTGTTGCCTCTCTATGCCTCGAGACTCAGGTATAGTTTTTGGTTTGGTGTAATTTAGTTCAGGTTATTTGACTAGTTTTGTTCTGACATATCTTGTGTTAGTTTGTTTGGCTTTTGTGTAGGCTGTTTCGGACTCTGCTCCTGAGGCTCCCCCTCAGGAGTCTGCTCTTGATCCTTCTCAGGTGTGTTTTAGTTGATGCATTTATAGTTTATTCGTCATCGTAGTGTTATCTGATGTATTTGTTTGTTCATGTTGTAACCGCCCACATTTACTGTTCCTTCAGTACCATCGACTGATCTGATGACTGCCGCGACTATTGAGCGCCTCCTTCGGGAGAGAGCGGATCTGGTATGAATTTTTTTCTTCAGCTCTTCCTTTCTTTGCGAGTATGTGTTTGCTTCTTGACTTGGTGCGGTCATGCAGGCTCATCAACTTGAGGAGTCACGTCTGGAGGTAGCATGAGCACGTGCCACTTTGGAGGCAAGGCGAATCCTAGGTGACACACATAGTCATGATGACCTACTGGTAGATATGATCGTTGTACAAGGGACTTAGACCGAGGCGTTGGAGGCGGCGCATTGGATGACGTGTGCCAAGAGGCAGGCGACGATAGATCGGCTATGGTATCGTTTGACGAGGAGTGAGCACGGAGTGCGCAGGATGGTTAGTCATTTTGGCAGATCGAGGTTAGTAGGCACGGGCTCCTTGACTGGGCAGCCTCGCCATACGACACGTGAGCATGTAAAAGATTATGTTCATGAGGATTCAGTTATTCAGGAGCTACTTGCCGGGTGTCCTTCTCGCTCTCGGTCGAGGCGGACCACTAGCCAGGCGAGTGAGGGGGGTTCAGTTGCGGGGCCTTCTCATTTCCCAGAGTATCTACTGACTCCAGGTGCTAGGCTTGCACTTTCAGAGGACCAGGCTCTTGACCTCAAGGCCGGTGATAGGGGGTATGCCCCGGTGGTATGCCCACGTCGTCCAATGCACCAGTGATAGGGGGTATGTATTTTTTGTGTTTGTCATATATTCATTGTATATACAAGGGGTATGCCCCCAATGATAGATGTAAAAGAAATTGACATATATGGAGATTTTTGGTTTGGATATACCTTATTCAGCTTTTCCTTATGTGTTACCTCTTGTATTTTGGCTTATTTGTCTTTAGTGTCGTCGGCTGTCATTGGGACTTGGATGCTTCTTGAGTTGGCCCGGTGATAGTTGAAGGTTACTTTGTATCTTCACATGAAGAGTAACGCTATTAGAAATTTTATTTTCCCCCTTACTGATTGTCAAGGGGGGAGGTGTCTGAGACTAGGGTTTGGTAAGAAAAAAGTGGAGTTATTGCATTTTTTTCCTCTTCTTTTTTTTCTCTCTTTTTTTTTTTTCTTTTTTATTATACTATTACAAAAGGAAAGAGTAGTGCAACAGGGAAAACAAATAATAAAAAAGAACTGTAAAACTAAAACAATGCCCCAGTGTAGGAGCGTGGTAGATTCGGCGGTGAAGCATCTTTGGTAGCATTCCTCGGATAGTAACTTCATCGTTCTGCATCTTCTTTGTGGGCAATCAGGAGCTCTTAATGTGATCTTTCTTCTAAAAAAAAAATGCCCCAGTGTCGAGGTGAAATGGAGCTTTCTTGGATTTTTGATAAGTACTTTGGGTTTACGGGGAGTCATGTGTATTTGGCGGGTTAGTTTTGAAGAAAATTTGTTGATACTGCTATCGAACCAAGGGAGTCATTTTTGATTATATCAGCTGTATATCGGGGTCTACCTTTGGGCAGTGGTCATCCTATCCCGTGTTCATTATTCTGGAGAAGTGCGGTAGGTATAGTGGGTGATTGCATCAATTGTCATTCATTAGTTTTCGACTTCGTTTCTAGAAATATCTATAAGGTTTCTGATTTATCGTCCAAAAGGTAAAAAAGGGTGAAAAGAGGGGTAAGGCTCAGTGATGTGGGAGAATAACTTGTATCTGAAACTTTCTAAAAGAGATGGGTACTAATCTTTTTCTCGAAAGGGGGTACGGGATGCCATGATTGAGCTCTCCATCATGTTTCGGTACAATCAAAGTCTCACGTTCTATGGTTAGCAGGAGTTTGTTCTCCTCCCGCCGCCCTACGACGATATCTTGTAGTATGGGACATCAGGGATGCCCTCGTAGTTTACTTATACATTTCTAGTGAAGTTACAGAGACGTCCTCCCATCCTGCTTATGCTTCTCTAAGCTCATTGACTTGTTCATTCGTCATATTGCTCTTACTCAATTTTTTTTGGTATATATGTATTTTTCGAAAGCAACTTTCTAACACAAGAATGGTGGGTTTTGATTGAACCTAGCATTTTTATTTTTTGTGCTCTAACCTCTCCTCCAATGACGGGGGAAGGGGGATGAGAGTCGAGTGTTACTTATACTTTTGAAAGAGGTCAGTTATGTCACTAATCCTTTGATTAGATTGCCCGAATAAGAAGGTGGGTGGTATATCAGAAATCTTAAGGATATTCCCGGAGTTGAGGGCGTACGACCAGCGAATGGGTCGCGACAACTACGGGGGTGATAAGTATAAGTATTTGTCTCTGGGATGTGATGATCACAATGTCAAGGGTAGTATTTTCTAAGGTACATGACATTCTAAGGACTGGGGAGTTCTTCCCCATTTTGGTTCACCAGCTTGTATTCATTCCCAGGATATGCAGCTGCTATAACATATGGGCCCTCCAATTTTGGTTTCAGTTTTCCTTTTAGATGGGTGTGTTTTGAGGACATGATTTTCTTCAAGACTAACTCTCCAATATCAAAAGTTCGCTCTAGGACCTTCTTATCGTAGGCTTTGGCCATCCTCCTTTGGTATACTTGAGCATGATCAGCTACCCTTACTAGCGTCTCATCGAGCTGCTCCAGCTCGGCAAGCAAAGCAATTCTCCTTATTTCTAAGGATAGCTCATCATCAAGTCGGATCCGTAAGGATGGTACTTGGATCTCGTATGGTAGGACTGCCTCCATCCCGTAGCTAAGGAGGTAAGGAGTTTGGCCAGCGGTTGTGTGAGTGGAAGTCCTGTAGGCCCAAAGTGACTCGGGCCAGTAAGCTCCATTGCTCATCTCCACTGTTCATTTTAGAATTCAGGTCAGCATTTTGTTCGTAGCTTCTGCTTGTCCGTTGCCTTGAGGGAAGAATGGTGATGAGTGATGTAGATCAATATCGAACTTCTTACACAGTTACTTTGTCTTCTCTGTGATGAATTGCAGTCCGTTGTCGGTGAGAAACATTCTGGGTACTCCAAACCGGGTGATGATGTTTTGAATGATAAACCTCACGAGCGTTGAAGCAGTGATTCTGATATATGATTCGGCTTCCACCCATTTAGTGTAGTATTCAGTTGCCGTGAGGATAAATGCATGCTTGTGAGTGTTCCCAACTATGTCTATGAAGGGTCCGATGATGTCGAAGGCCCACATTGAGAATGACTGTGGTGAAGTTATAGGGTTCAACGTAAATGATGGAGCTTTGATAAGCACGACATATTCTTGGCATTACTTGCAGCATTGGACGTAAAGGTGGCAATCTCTTATCATTGTCGACCAGAAGTAGCCTTGTTGTATAATCTGATCCGTGAGTCTCTGTCTTCCAGCGTGAGCACTGCAAGCACCGACGTGTGCTTCTCTGATGATGTATTATCTTTCGACTGTCATGACACATCGTAGCAGTACTCTTTTAGTGAAGACTTCCTTATATAGTATCTCACCCAAGATACAGAATCTGGCGCATCAATTTCTTATGGTCTTTCGTTCAATCTTCATGGCATATGGAGGGATATGTTGATGCTTCAGGAAATTCCATATGTCGAAGTACCAAGGCTGGCCGTCGTCGGTGGGTGACTTCTCGAATCTGAAGGTTGCGATGTCGACTTCTGTTTTGGTAGGGTTTCCTGGCGTGATTACTTCCTTTTGCTCTTATGTCCTGGGGAGGACTGGTAGTTCCTGCGTAACTATCCATGTTACCTCGTGTGCGGGTACTGTTAGTTTTTCAATGAAATAGGATTTTATGCTTTGTCTAATCGATATTTGAATAATTGAAGATAATGTGGCAAGGGAATCTGCGAGCTCATTTTCTAGTCTAGGGATGCGTGTAAAAGAGTTTTTTTTGAATTTCTTTATTAGGTATTGAGCTATTTCTAGGTACATCGTCAGTCTTTTCTCTTTGGTCTTCCATTTTCTGATGACTTGTGATATTACGAGCTTGGAGTTGCTGATGGTCTTCATCTGCTTGACGCCTAATTGAAATGCTACTCGTAATCCAGCTATGAAGGCTTCATACTCTGCGACGTTATTAGTGACGGAAAAATCCAGTTGAAAAGCTTTGGGTATGACAACTCCTTCTAGGCTCAGCAGGACTATTCCAATGCCTTTCCCTTTATGATTGAGAGTGCCATCAAAGTAAAGTGTCCATGAGGTCTTATCGGGCTCTTTGTGGTGAATCATGAGTAGGTCTTCATCAGAGAAATCTGTGTGTACGGTCTCGTCACCTATGAGGGGGAGATCTGTGAGGTGATCGACAATCGCCTGTCCTTTGATTGATTTATGTGTGACATAGGTGATGTCAAACTCTTATAGTAGCATATGCCAATGAGCGATTTTTCCCGAATGTGGCGGGCTTCTCGAATATGTACTTCAGATGGTCCATACGTGCTAACACTAATATCTTGTGTGCTCTGAGATAGTGCCATAGTTTCGTCGAGGCCCATACCAGTGTGAGGCATGTCTTCTCCATTAGCGTATATTTTCATTCGTACCCAACCATCATTCTGCTAAGGTAATAAATGGTCTTCCCTTTCTTACCGTCTTCTTCATATTGCCCTAAGATTACTCCCATTGCTTTTTCGTTGGCCGACACATAAAGGATCAGGGGCCTTTCAGGAATTGGTGGGGATAGTATTGGTGGATTGAGGAGGTACGTCTTGATGTTGTCAAAGGCTTGCTGACACTAGTCATCCCAAATGTATTCGACTCCTCCTTTAAGTAGCTTGTAGAAGGGGTCACATCTGCTGGGAGATAAATCTCCTGATGAATTGCAACCTTCCTATTAGACCTCATAATTATTTGATGCTGCTGGGAGGTGGCATTTCAAGGATAGCTCTGACTTTGACTGGGTCAACTTCAATTCATCGCTTCCTGATTATTAAGCCGAGTAGTTTTCTAGAAGTGACTCTGAACACGCATTTCTTTTAGTTTATTTTCAATTGATATTTCTTGGACCTTTGTAGCACGAGTCAGAGTGCTTCGGCATGTCCTGCCCGGGTTTGAGACTTCACTAATATGTCATCGACGTAGACTTTCACACACCTGTATATCATATCATGAAATGAAGTCATCATGGCGTGTTGACAGGTGGCTCCTGCACTCTTGAGGTCGAAAGGCATGACGACGTAGCAATAAGTTCCCCATGGTGTGGTGAAAGAAGTCTTCTCTTGATCGGTCTCTGCTAATCTAATCTTAATATACCCAGAGAAGCCATCCATAAAGGATAACATCTCATGTTCGGCGGTGTTATCGACCAGAGTGTTAATGTGCAGGAGTGGGAAGTCGTCCTTTGGGCATGCTTGGTTAAGGTTTCGAAAGTCGATGCATACCCGAACTCTTCTATCTTTCTTAGCGATAGGTACTATGTTGGCGATCCATTTGAGATAGAGGACGACTCGGATGAATTTTGCTTTGTGTAGTTTTTCAACTTCCTCTTTGACTTGAAGTGCCACTTGTGGGTGCATCCTTCTGAGTTTTTGCTTAACAGGTTTCGCATCGGGTTCTAGGACCAAACGATGTTATACTAGGCTTGGGTCCAGACCAGACATGTCTTCATAGGACCATGCAAAGGAGCTGAGGTGGTTTTACAGGACTTGGATAATTTGTTGTCGTTCCTTGGGGTTGAGTGGTATGCTAATTAGCAGCTTCTTGGGCTTCTCCTTGGTGCTGAAGTTGATTTTTTTAGTAGGTTTCGTGACGGCTTGGGTTTGCTCGTCAAAGCATTTGATGACCCGTTGGAAGTCTTGTGTTTCCTCGACAGCTGGTGTTCCTTCTTCATCATATGTGAGTTCATAGACTATAAAATGGCTACACTGGAGTTAGTTTTGCGAGAGGTAGCCTTTCATCAGGGTAACTGATGACTGCGATGTCCTTAGTTAGGTGTAAATTGAGGCTAATGATTTTCCTCCCGAAGTTGTGAAGTATCTCTCGGGTATGATTACTCGCTTATCGCTTCGTCGGGATGCTCGACAACTTTGTGAGGAAGAGGTAGTCATGTCGATCGGGGTTGGAGTGAGGCTCTATAAGGTGATTCTCTATATCTGTTATTACTTCTTTTTCGGCGCAACCGATGCCCATAACCTTAAGGGAAAAGTCCCTTAGTGGGGCATCAGATGGTATTGGGACGAAGGGCTGCTTCTCTTTTATGAAATTTTCTACTTTTTTAGGCTTTTGTATTTTTAAATTTTTCTGGTTTTTTTGATTTTCTATTTTTTTAATTTTTGATAATAAATATGATACAGGGTTAGTTGCCTGAAAAGGAATCGACAGATTTATCCCCTCTAGTTGAGGGAGTGAGATGGCCGCTAGAGCCGTTCGTGCAATTCTCCTAGTGATGCGAACTCATTCTGAGTTTGACATTTTTTTTGTAGTCCTCATCAGGCACAATCCTTGGATGAATGATGCTGGCGGTGGTGCTGCTGATGTCCCAGCTTCTTCTAGCATATTGACCGCCTTATCTTCGAAAAGGCTTTGGAGATCGTAATTGGTTAGGCTTTCGTCCTTCGAGCTAAAGCGAAGTTGTCCTTCTTGTTGGGGTCTATTTTCTTGATGGTCATCGGGGTTGGTGACTTCTCTTCCTTGAATCTCATAGTATGTTAGGATAAGCGTGCATGCACGACAACGAGGTTGATAAGAGTAAGAGATACAAAAAGATTCCCAAGGGCATTCCCATCCCTCTGAATTGGGGTCAAAATCGGCTTTAAGTTCATCTTCCTGGTTTGATAGCGCCTGAAGGTCTTGGTTCATCTGTTCTGCCAGTTCGAGCGCGAGAAGATCTGTCGAATAGTCTTCATCATCGCTTGGTGGCAGTTGCCATTCTTTCTCTAGAGATCTCCAAAATATCTGAAGCTGTAGTGCATCCAGGGACTGAGGAGCATCTAGCTCGAGTTCCTCTTCGAATTCTATGAGGGCGATGCGAGTATCTTCTGCCGTGGTGGTTTGCCGAATTTCTCGTAGGATGGCCCTTTTGCAGCTTATCAGGGTAGCTGCACACAACTTACAGTAGGGTGAATCTGGGTAAGGACACCGACGTAAACATCGCCAGTTGTTGAGTATATCCTGGTAGTCAAAATCACCATCAGAGTCTGACTCTTGATGCTCCGCTCTTGGGCGTAGAGACTTCTCTACGCCCCCCAATGGGGAGCGAACACGTAGAAAGTGTCTTTGCACTAACCCGGGTTAGCCACAGTGGGGTTTCCTTTTGAGAATGGTAGGTAATGTAGATAGCGCAGCTGGCTATACAGCTTATAACTGATGGAGGTAGGTAGTGCAGGCCCCAAGGGGAATGTCTTGTCATGAAAAAGGCAATAAAAGAATTCAAAAAATGCTACAATTTCCTTCTCTATCTCTCTCTCTCTTCAGATTCTTTCTCTCTCTTATTTTATTTCCTCTCTTTCGCTTGCGCTTCTGTGTGAGACTCTTTGTGAAAACATTGAGTGCTGTCCAAAGGGGTGCCTCTCTCTGAAGCTCTGGCTAGATAGAAGCGTTCCCTTTAGAAAAGCCTGATCCCAGAGACAACTTTCTCTTTCTCTCTGGTACTCTGACTAGATAGAAGTGCAAACGAGTGACATTTGAGGTAAGTTTGGCGCTTTGCACTTACCTATAATTATATTTGTTAAAAACTTATATGAGCTAGAAGCATGTGAGGGAAATTGTAAAGGATCTTTGAATGAAGAGGAGCAATTAAAAGAGATATTTTAAAGTATTGGGGAATAATTAGAAATGATAAATTCTAAATGATTTGATGATTTAGAACTCATTATAGCTTGAGATACCGACTATAAGAATAACTCATTAGAAGTGAATTAAGATTGAGGAATAAATTATTATCAATAATCTTAGATAATATTGATGTAGTCTATGGTCAATGAGATATAATAAAGAGGTTATCTTTCAATGAAGTTTTAGGAGTTATCAATTCTGAGGGAAAAAAAGGGTAAATTTCAAACAAATTATTTAAAGGACAATGTTGTCGCTCCAAGTGTGCCATAATTGTGTGCATTATGAATCAAAAATTAAAGAATGCTAAATTATATGGATGTTAACTTATGAAAGGGATATCAGCACATTGGGGCTAACACTGGCCGGCAAGATCAGGGCCAGTTGTAGCAAGTTTTAAAAGTAAGTATTTCAAGATCGTCCACAGAGAAGTTTGTCTAAAATGAGAGATAAACCTCCAGATCTGTGCTACCAGATCTGGCTCCTTAATTATCTAAATAAAGAATAGATAAAAGAGAGTGTTGGGTTTTGTCACGTTTAACTAAAAGCAAATAAAGAAAAGAACTAACTACGTGATCCAGATCCGAGTTGTGGAGGTGTTTAAAATAAGACAAATGCAGAAATAATAGCTTCATGTATTTTAGCCTTTGAATTTTAATGGAGAATCTGTAGTTCAACAGAGCAGATTCAATCTTCATCTGGCTACCAGCACAGATGTAAGAGAAATAAATCCGAATTAAGGAATAGGTTTAGACTTATGGCGTGATTTGTCACGGATCATCTAGTCGTGGCCTATTCTTTATTTGAACATGAACATCACTATAAATCTTTGCTTGAATTAGGTTACCAATGCTAATTACATACAGGATGATGAATTAAGGGAAGTTGGATGCGGATGAGTGAATCTAAAGAAGTCTAATGCACTAAGGTGAACATTCGGAACCCTCGACATGACTCCAATGGAGAAGACACAAATTACGACAACCTTTTAAAATCCAAGCGTTACAATTACTGAGCACGGCTTCTTAGAGAGCCCTCGGACTTACTGATCGAGCTTCTCGAGCCCTCAGATTCTGATCTTGAATCCGAACTTGGAAGTACAAATCACTCGCAATGGCTCTCAAAGGTAAAATACAAGAAGGGATTACAGAATCGATGAGCTTTCGACCGGAATGGGGAAAGCAGAGATGAAAACTCTAAAATCTGGATGCCTCAATTGGGCAAATGTCTTCTCAATTTATAGCTTTCCTCTATCTGCACAAGGTGAATTGACTAATCGAAGTGCTCGGATCTGGATTGCCCAATGGTCATGAGCACGGGATCCAGACTTTACTCGCCAATGAAAATGCTCGATCTGGTTCACCAATCAGCGTTAGAAGCATCAATTACATTATGGGAATTCAAAAGTTTGTTTGAGCTTCTAAGTTCCCCGCCAAGTGATTTCATCTTTGGGTTTTCACGTGGGCGGAATATGCCTTTGGTTTGTGCTTGGAATCTTCGAATGTCTCCGGGCTTTTAATTACATTGGTAGCTGCGAGTTTCTTGAAATGCCCTTCAAAGTGGGTCAGAATCCTCATGCCATTTCGCAGAGTTTAAGGGTCTTTTCAGTAGTTTCGCTCAGTTCTTTTCGCAAAGCATTTTGGCTTCGAAGTTCTTTTCGCAAAGCATCTTGGCTTCAAGTTCTTTTCGCAAAGGACTTTGGCTTGAAGTTCTTTTCGCAGAACTTCTCTTCTTTTCGCAGAGGTAAATCTTCTATTCGAGGAGTGTTTTCTTCTTTTCGCAAAGTTCAAGGTTCTTTGCGAATAGTAAAAGTTCTTTGCGAATTGGACTCTAGGCTCCCATTCTTCTTTGCGAATGGCTCTCTCTCTTTTTTCAGGTCTTTGTCTGCTCTTTTAGACCCTTTTTAGCCATTGCTGAGGTTGTTTCTTCAATCCATCTTTCAGCTTGACATGAGTTGTCAGCTTTTTGATCATTTTAGGATGCTTTTCGGACTTGGACCTGTCTAATTGGTTAGCTGTAAAATGCACACTAAAGCACTTATTTAGTCTTCTCAAGGGTCTTTCAAAGCTCATGTTTAGGGGTAAAAAATGGTATTTTTCACTACTTAACAGACAATGAGAAGAATGATGTTTGAAAAGTTAAGGATTACGAGAGTAAAAGAGCATCCTACTGATAGGAGATTTAAGAATTTCTTTGAAATAATCATTGAGGATTGTAAGGTTACAAGAAGAAATAATTATTGAGCATTGACTGTTAGGAATTTATCAAGGCAAGTGATTCTAAAAATCAAATAATTTTAATATATCAGTCAAAAATTTATGATTGGGATTTTGGATCAAGTGTGACACTTGAAATATCGAGTGTTTAAGGTTAATTAGGAATGACAATTAATTTGAGACTTAAAAGATCGAATCCCAATATTAATCATGAAGGACTGATGAATCATGAGTAATAAGGTAATGAAAACCCGTGAAAAAGAAGAAATTGGTTTTAATTCCTACATACCCCCTTTATTAAACTCATAAAGTACGATTTACACATCGAGTAACGTTTGAGGGTAGTTAAGACTATATTGACCAAGTTTCAACTTGACAATCATTCCTTGGGTGCGACTTTGATTTAATTCGAGAAATTGGAGAAAGATTCGAAGAAAATGCGAAGAATCGAAAAATTGAGCGAATGTTCAATACAAAGTTTGGTAGATCCTGTATCAGAGGAAAAGTGAGATAAAAGTTGAGATTATTTTATACATTGATGAATTTAAGTCGAATTTTATTGTTATTAAGGAACAATCATATTGTAGTGCAAAAATGATTAAATAAAATTTTAACGTATTGGGCGATGATTAAAGATTCACAAGGCTGATAAAAATTAATCGTAATGACTTGAGTTTTAGATGCCCTAATCTTAGTGAGATTAGAAGTTGGGAGTTAACATTTTCACGCAAGATTTGTACCATGGCTCATAGTTAAAACGAAAAACTTCCTTATTTTCGAGATCTGTGTCACGTGAAACACCACTAAGCCATCTAATTGTTGAGAGTGGAATAAAGATATCTTTAAGGCCAAAATTTGGGACAAAGCATGATCACAATCCTCTATTTTGTCAGCTTGAATCAAATGTTAACAATCGACTATAATTAGGTGACTAATTTTTGAGGTTAAAAATTTTATAGGGAGGGGAGAATATAATGACCCAGATTTTTGCAAACATTGAATTGTTGACGTTTGAGAATATTTTGACTTTTGTTTAACTAATTTGACCTTAGTCAAACCATTGACCCATTTGATGTGACCTTTGGACCCAACGTTATTTTTTTTGTTGGGGGAGTGTGCTTATGTACGAAATCGGAACCGACCTTCAAATTAGTAGGTACTTAATTTTCGGGGACGAAAATTTCTTTTAGGGATAGATAATGTTATGACTTGGGATTTAAAAACCCAATTCTTATGGCCTTAGATGACGTGGGCCACCAAAAATGGTGTGCAAGCTCCACACCCTGTCACAACCCAACCCATCTATATTGAATAAGAGTCCAAATAAGACTCTTGCTACTAATAACCAGTCAACATGCCCTTTCGGGCCTTACCTAGTTGCCTCAATCCATATCTCTCTCTCTCTTCTTTATAACAAGAATATTTTTAGAAGTCTACGTTGGGCAAATTATCTTACCATCCGAGACCCACCCCTATATCTCTTTTTCGTTCACAACCTCTCTTCCTCTCTCAGGTTTCATTCTCATCGCAAGCCTTTCTTTCTTTCTCTAAGATCTCTCGCAGATCTCTCTCTCTCTCATCTGCATTCACTCTCTCGCTCTCTTCACTTTGCAAGCCGAGCAACCATCAATGGACTCAAATCCACTACTACCAGCAGTAGGCCAGCAACCCCAGCTGTCTTTCTCTTTTTCTCTCTCTCCCTCTATATATATATATATCCCATGTTGTCCCAAGCAGCAACCCATCCCCATCCTCTCCCTCTCTCTCAAGATCTCTATTTCAGCCAACCTTCCTGCTCTTCTATCTCTCTCTCTCTCTCTCTCACCCTCACCATATACCCAAGCAACCAACTGTTTAATTAGAATCCCTCTCTCTTGAAGCCCCCACTCAGCCACCGAACCATCCTGTGTGACCCAAACAGCAGCCCCCAATTAATACCCTTTCCTCATTGCTCTCTCTCTCTGGTTTTGTGTTAATTGAGGAGAGGATTTATTGGATGCATCCCCTTCATTGCCACCTCTCTTGGATTCACCTTTCACTGGTTTTATGTGTGGAGATGGTGGGCCTAATACATCACCAAGGAGGGGATTAGATGGAATTCATGTGCTCTACTTCTCCATGGATAATCAACAAAATCAGAAGGGCTTTCTGCCCAACAACTACTTCAACACTGTTCACCAATTTAACCCAAGTAGCCACACAACAGCCATGGCCCCTTTCTCATCTTCCCTGGTGCAGCCACCAAACACCACTACTCTTTATAAAAGATCGACGTCCGGGCAACACCATGAGTTGGGCCACCATCATAATAGCAACTCCGAGCCTCTGTCTCTCTCTCTCTCTCTCCGAGTCTAAACACGCAACAACAAGGATCCCGATTGTTTTTGAGAATTCAATCACAAGAAAAGTTTTAATTTCAAGATCGCTCTAGCAAATCGACATTCCGATCGTCAATCTACGCTGCCAACCTAATCCGTCGCGAAACCAATCGTTCACGCTACAACAGGTTGGTGCCCTTCTATCCATCCAAATCTACACATTTACGTTGTTTATATTGTGATAAATATATGATGAATTTAGGAAAATTGAAATTTCTTAGGTTTTGTGTGGATTCACAAAATGGTTATGGTCAAAGGGTTGACCCTATGGTTGAACCCATCGACCGAGAACCAGAGGGTACTATACCCTTCCATATGGCACACAGGTGTGCCGACAAAATAGACCCTTGGGACTTCAAAATTTGGCACCAAGTTTCCCAATACTTAGCAGCTACATTCAATTAATGGACTGCTGCCCTTAATTTTTTTCGCACTTGCACTAGGGGTTACATTTGACCACCTGGTGTATGCTTTGAATGATCAAACTGGCCTTGGATCAAGACGTGAGACCTCTTTAATCTACGATCTATTTTGCATCTGATAGTTTATATTGCACGTTATATTTTTATTTAATTTATTCTTAATATTTAAAAACTAGGAAAAGTTATGAAATATATAGGAGTTAGTTGTACTGTGTTATTGGATGCACTCAAGGTCATGGGTCACATTGACCCATCTTCTAAATTTAGAATAATTAGTTAGGTATATATTTTACTCACACCATGAGAATTTAAATACCTCAATAATTGAGTTATAATATGATATTAACCCGATTCAAGATGCTCGACCATGATAAATGGACATGGGCCTTCTCATGGTGGCCCGTCTAGTCTATGAACCCTAATAGGTCCATTTACCCTAGAAGAGTCACTTACTTTTTATGAGAAACTCGGGTCCAATCTCTAGGGTAGGCCCAAATCACCTTTTAAGATTAGGAGAATCTTCTAGCTTAAAATCACTCTAAGATGGTGCACACCACTCGATTATCATACGATGATACGTTCTTGATCAAAATCCCAGACCATTCAGTTAGTGGTCTAAATGATCAAATCATTAGTGGCAATCATGATCAAACCAATAATGACAATCATATGGTATCTAAACATCCATTACACTGATGACATTGGTAAGATTAGATTATTCTAAACTCGACCACGTCTTAAGATGCGTGTATTGAATGCTTAATGGTTTGTAAGTGGTTAAGATATATTGAGATTAAATCTGATTGAAATCATGTAAATGACCAGTCAGTTTTCATCAGATCGACAAGATCTATCTGATGAGGCTAGTTGAATATCACATTGTGATACGCATTCTAGTACTCACGTACCTTTATTATAGGTCGCCTTCTTCTCTCTCTTAATGATGAGCGAGACGTCCGAATTACGAGTAATATTAGTTCCCTTATGGTTAGATGTTTTCTTATTATATGATTCATTTGCGTTGTGTGACATTCATCACTTAGAAGTATGTTAGGGTATATGTATATTAAGAAAAAGGAATAAGATACGACATGCGACTTTTAAGCCTTCGTCACGGTGGGATTTCTTTCAGGTCATGTGGAACTTGGAATGTAGGCATCCATGTATGGATGCAACACCTTTATGGGAGTATAGGCTGTCACACGAAGTACATCCAGGTTAATACGGAATTCATTCATTGGAAAACGTGGTTTGTGAAACCTATCACACTGTGAACTATTCTAATTAAGTTTAAGAAAAGATGAAATATGAATATGTGAAGCTACGAGATTGTAGACACCCCCATTTCGCTCTCTCGGAGTACATGAATTCGTTTGCTCAGCCTTTGACCTTTTTAACCCTCGGCATGGGACCATGCAATTGTACATGGCTGAACGCAAGCTGAAACAATAGCTTTGTGACTCAGATCCCAACGTGGAGAGGCTATATACTAAGCAATAGTATATAGTCGGAATGCATATTGAAGCAATAGTCCTGCATTCCATTCTTGAGACCATACCCGGACAACCCTAAATTAAGCGCCTGAAAACCCACGCGTAATTTGATCATGCGCAGAACCACAAGCGCACAATTAGTCCCCTTTTAGACCAACCTTCCTTTCATAGACCGTTTCGAGACACGATTACGCACCTGAAAACAGACGCACGATCGGATTGAACGCTACACCACTAGCGCGCAATTGGCCTATGCCCGACCTAGTCTCCTACCCTTGACTCCTACATTTCCTTGATTAAGCGTTTCAGGTAACACGCTTAATCTGATTACGTAGGTCCCACCATGCGCGTAATTAGTCCTGATTTTGTTAGGACTAAGAAACTCACTGAGTAACTCAGCCCGTCGCTCACTGAGTCGGTGACCGACTCAAAGCGATTAAGCGCCAGAAAACTGGCACGCAATTTAGTTAAACGTCCGGAAATGGGTGTGTAATTGAATAAAAACCTATAAAAGCTTTTTTTCTCGAAGAGAGAGAAAGAGGTTGCAAATTTTGAGAAACGAGAGCATAAATTCTGAAACCAGAGAGCTTCGAGAACAGATCCCTAGAGCAAATTAGCCATGATTTTAATATTCAAACTCCGAGATTTCTCACTGCAGCCCCGATTCTAATTTTTAGACCGTAGCATCCTCTTCGAACACACAACACTGGAGGTTGCAAAATTCAGAAAAACGAGAGCGTAAATTCTGAAACCAGAGAGCTCCAAGAACGGATCCCTAGAGCAAATTAACCATGATTTTAATATTCGATCTCTGAGATTCCTCTTCGCAGCCTCGAACCTTGGTACGAATTTACTTTTATTTTAGACTTACGATTTCCCTTAGCTTAATTCATCAATTCTATTTCCAATGTTTAGACCGTAGCACCCTATTCGAACCGAAATTCTCTATATCTGGTTCTAGATCTCTGTTTCTAAAACCGGTTCTTAATCTAACAGTCCGATCCATCGACTTTATACTTTGATTCTACTCCAAAATCTTAATCTATAGTCCTAGCATTAATTTCTGGTTCTGACTCTCAGAGTTCAGAACCAGTCCTTAATCATATGGCCTGATTTTTCTGATTTCGGACTCGAATTCAGTCCTAAATTTTAATCTATAATTTAATTCTATATTTTCATACCATCAAAAAAATCTAAAACTATAAATTTCAGTTCGTAACTTTAGTCTCTTAATTTAATTTTCTATTATAATCTCAAATTCCATTCCAAAAATACCTCTTTTTATTATTCAAATACCATTCTATCTTTTATCTCAGCCATCCGATTTGTCCACAGGACCTTACGGCGGGTACTCAGGAACGAGGCCAATCCTCCTTAGCATAGCGGGCCCAACCACCCTTTTTTAGATTGCTTAGGATTATTTAGTTAATTTTAATTAGTTTTTATTACAATATAATAGATTAATTGCATCTAGTAGGCCTCTATATCATTATTTGCTTTAATTCAATTTAGTATTCCAGTTTAATTAGTCTATTATCTTAAATCAGAATTTAGGAAAGTTAATTTCCTTATTATTCATTAGATTCTCGCCATAACCAATCCACAGATTATGATTCAAAAATAACAAAAATTAATATTATTGCATCAATTATTTACTTATATTTTAGTAAGTTAATTTATTGTTTTAATCAGAGTCATAGTAAAATTAGTTTTTTGTGTCTTCTTTAATTAGAATTCTAGTAGGACTACTTAAATTGCTTTAGTTATAATTGCAATACGATTAGTATCCTTGCTTCATATAGAATTGCAATACAATTGGATTCTTTTATTTAATTGCAATATTATTGGAACTAATGCATATGCACTCCTAGTACCAGTAGGAGACTGGAATTGATTGGACTCTTAGTAGAGTAAGGACTTTGATATTAATTAGACTCCTAATAATACTAAGAAACTGAAAATGATTGGACTCCTAATAGTGTCAGGACACTAAAATAACCTGTCATAATAAACTCACCTAATCATAATTCACAAAAAAAAAGGAATCTAAACCGACCATAACAGTAACAAGGGAAACTAAAAAGAAAGCTGAAACTATCTAATTAAAAGAGGACACTACTGCTGACGTTATCAGGCGGATGATTCAGTATAGAAGTAACCCACACCCGCTTAAATGCGTGATCATTGACGTGTTGCAGCGTCGATAAATATCTGCAGCTAGTGATCGCAAATCAACTATGAATCATTATAGGAAATTCCTCGTATTACTATTTATCCCCACCTTATCACATACACCGCATCGCTAGAGTTCAACATGACAGAATTGGAAGCCACTTATTCAACGGAAACTGAGAGGAACCCAGAAAAAGCGCGCACCAACAGACTAGCGATCACGATGAGACTTTTTTGTAAACCCCTTCTTTTTCTTTAGATAGTTAGCTTTATTTTACTTCCCTATTTTTCTTTCCTGTCATGTCTAAATTTAGATTTTTTTTAGATATATATATGAATCGTCGCCAAAGACTCGAAATGTCTGGCATACATAGAGTAAGTTTAGGAGACCCGCATTGTGGGGATTTCATGACAACCCTGCCTACGAGGAAGAACCAACTTATACTTTTAGCCCACGACAACCTGAAGTCAACATGGTTGGTGAACAAGAGAATCCATTTTCTACACCACACGCCGATAATAGCCATAGCGACTTAAATAATAGCTCTGGACAAAATCTCACCACTCAACAAATTGTAGAACTCAACATCCAAAGAATACAAAGAGGAGGCGATGATTTCGAAGAGTTACTTCAAGGATTGGGTCCTGCATATGAAACCATTAGGGGACAATAAAATTCGGGAGAGCAGGAGCGACAAGAGATACCACCTTCTACCCCAAGCACAGTGTCAGCCTGCGCTACGTCATTAAGGCAACATACTCACACGTTCTTTAATGACAGTTTGCCAGACAAGGGTATCTCACGCATCACTCTCAAAGACAACACTATAAAGGTCGAAGACCTCCCAAAAATGCTCAATGAATACATGGCCAAGAGGGAGTGCCTAGGTCGCTCGTTCGAATTCGATAAATTATGTCGAGACATTAAATTTGACCTACCCATAGGATTTAAACCGCCAAAATTTACTAAATACAATGGCACTGGAAATCCGAACCATCACTTGACCCTCTTTTGTAATGATTGCCGACCTATACGCAACAATCAAGGACTTCTATTCACTACTTTCAACGTTCATTAGAAGGAGAAGCTCTAGACTGGTTCGCGGAGCTCCCACTTTATAAGATAGAGACTTTTGATGAGCTAGTCCGTCGATTCCTAGACCAATACAAATACTTTATTCAAGAGACGGTAAGCCTCAGCGACTTGATGGCGGCCAAGCAAGGACCGGATGAAGAATTCACCGACTTCGTCGCTAGATGGCGAAAGCTTGCTGCTAGAACTGGTACTTCAATGAAAGAGAAAGATTCAATTGACATCATCATTGACAATACTAAGATACCACTAAGGAGCGTCCTAGTCATCAGTGATTGCCCCGACTTCACTGCACTTCACTCTCGGGCGTCCCGACTGACGCGGTACATTAAGGGCGGAGATCTTGCATTATCCATAATCACGTCAAAGGTGGGCTCCTCTAACAAGTCGAAACCGAAAAATCATAAGAAAGCCTCAGGAGCCGAACAAATTAATATGGTTGTCAATCAAGGGCAAAATTCGAATAACGAGAACTTCCTACCACACAGATACACTAGTCAAAATCAGGGTGCCAATCAACACAGGTACGCAAACCATAATCACGTCAAAGGTGGGCTCCTCTAACAAGTCGAAACCAAAAAATCATAAGAAAGCCTCAGGAGCCGAACAAATTAATACGGTTGTCAATCAAGGGCAAAATTCGAATAACGAGAACTTCCTACCACGCAACTTCGGGCAGAACCAGACCCAACAAAGATACACTAGTCAAAATCAGGGTGCCAATCAACACAGGTACGCAAACCAGAACCAGGGCCAAAACCAGAACCAAGGCTAATATCAAAATATAAACCAATACCCTAACGCTTATCAGGCCCAAAACGTAGTATAGAATCGACCGACCCATGCGCCGAATTATAACAGTGTACCTCCACCTCAGAACTTTAACCCAGCTAGGGGACCCTACCAGCCAAAGCAGGAACACTATCCCCCTTTACCCGATACTATTTCCAATATTTTTCGCCTTCTTAGTGCCTAGAATCTCTTACGATTCTCACAAGAAAAGCCTAGGCCATGGTCTGCAAATCTTGACTACGGTAAATACTGTTCTTTAAACCAGTATGCGAGACACAACCTAGAGGACTGTTGGGTTCTCAGGGACGTGATCTATAAGATGAACGATAGGAATCAAATTGATTGGTAAGTGCTTAGGAACCCTGACCCTAATAACAATCAACCCCAACAGAATTTAGGGATTATAAATAACCCCATGCCCAACCACAACCAAGGGGCACCGGCCCAGGTCACTACTGTAGATCTCTCCAGTCAACCTTATTTCCAGCCTTCGACATTAATCACTCGTATCCTACCCTACGATGCTGCTACTACCCCTATAAGAACTCCATCCTCCTTACACCCCTCTGCCTTGATCACACAGACCGCGCCACTGATCCTGCCTCCATATTCGAAGTTTACTCAAATATGAGTCCATTCCTTCAGGACCAGGAGGCCATTCCCCCATCATTCCCCACTAGAGCCATTGACCCCGCCAAATCCTGAATCACCAGTGTTGCCACTCCCTTCACCTGACTCTGAATCTGAGTGTGGAGACTATGCTCTCCAAACCGTCATTTCGACTATCGCACGAATAGACAGTGTCGCCCACACGACTCCCAACCAAGAGAGTGAAGCCATAACTGAGTATCCGTCAGATAAAGAGCAAAGTGAATGAAAAGAATACCTAAATTCATGTGAGACGTTGGTCTCCACTTTCTTAGAGGAAGAAGATCACACACAATACCTCCCACCTTGGAGTAGTACCATACAGATACGCACTCTGACCCTTAACTTCACTCGCTTCACAAATGCACCGACGTCGAGTCATGCTAGGTTTGACCAGCAATCGGCCTACCCTATTCTCAAGTCAGGAACCAATTATCCACTTCCCCCTTTCCCATGGAATAAAGATTTCATGCATGCACAACTACCCGAGGGGAACACAAGAGAAAGGAAAGTTGACTTGTCACCCCCACCGCACATCATCCCACCACCAATTCCCGTACCATAACCACCTTAGCCACTTGCACCTAGGGCCCATCGGCCGGACAAAGAAATAGCACTCAAGCGAGGACAAGAGTACGATTTGTTACGACATCTCCAAAAGATCCCAGCCTAGATATCTATACTAGAATTCATCAAGAAGTCACCTGATCATCACCGACTGTTAATAAGGACACTCAAGGACACTCAAGTGGACGAAGACACGACCCGGGATGAGCTTCATCAAATTACCTCTGTCATGGCACAACCTCTCACCCTCACATTCACAGACGCAGATATGCCTAAGGAGTCACTTCGTGGGACCGCTGTCCCCATATATCTTACAGTCATAATCATAGGTTTCTTTGTGCCCCATGCACTAGTTGACATAGGCGCGAGACTCAATATTTGTCCTCTCACCACATTGAAAACACTTGAATACACAGAACAAGACGTCAAGCCCTCGACCTTGTCGCTCATAGCCTACGATGGCTCGTGTCATTTCGTAAAAGGAACTATCAAACTTCAGGTCTACCTTAGACCCGTCACAAAAGATATTACGTTCCATATTGCTGACACCACTAGCACATATAATCTCATTTTAGGCAGAAAACGGTTAGAATCAATGAAGGCTGTCGCGTCCACATACCATCAATGCATTAAATTCTCGTATGAGGACTCCATCGCCCGTATATACGCTGATACACCTCTTTAGGAGATGGATACCGATTACGCGACAAGTATTCCGACGGCCCATGAATCCGTACTAAACACAAGCTACATCCAAAAGACAAGAGTTCTTGATGAAGCAGCTGTCGCAGGAGTCTGCTCACCTTCCCTTCCTGGTTTTCACCCAGAGTGACAACAAGAGCAAATGAGGAGGGAGGTTGGCCCAGACCTCGCTAGATTATACGACATTAACCCAATTGCGATGAAAGGGTGGGATCTTATGTACCAACTCGGATACGCCCCCCACACCGGACTCGATAAGAATAAGCAAGGGCGTGTGAAACATATATTCCCGACTAAAATATGCAAGAACATAGGATTAGGTTACCAATCGAACGACCAACCAACTGATTTATTCCCTACTTCACCGAAATGGTCTCTTTATGACTATTTCGTTTATAGAACTACTGAGAAAGCAGATGTGCCAAAGCAGAAGGGAGTATCCTTCACCAAACCCTAGGAGACCGAAATTGAACTAATATCCAAAGTATTCAATGATTTGACAAATCTTAATGATGATATCGACAAACCCCTCGAAGGAGTCAAACCTTTGATTGACACTAAAAATCTCATAGAAGGAAGAAAGAAAGACCCTCCAGAATTCGAACTGCAATTACAGGATTGAGAATCTACGAATGACGAAGATTTTCACATAGCAGTCTTACGAGATGACGAAGAACACTCACGGTCACCATGGGAAGGGGATGACACCTTGCAAGAAAATAATAATTCATATAGCATCCACCTTTGCCTCGGCCTTAGAGGATGGGAATGCCCGTGGGACTCACTTTGTATCTTTCACCTATATCAACCCCGGTGTGAAGCATGCACTCGCATACTAGAGTAATTTACTAGCAAGATCACACATCCTATAACGACCGAGGTGGACAGAGTCGACCCTACAACCATAAGCACGACCAGTAATCAACAAACCTTGCTCTTGGCACCATAAGGGAGAAGACCCGATGGTTAGTTATTCGACTTAGGAGGAAACACCCACGTCCCACTCCTCGAGTTTGAAGAGGAGTTTGAACTAGATGCTCCTTTATCCCCCGATGCACCACAACTCCAAATATTTTAGCAATCGCTCGAGGAAGAGTGGCGACCTCCATCAAGTGATGATGAGGACTACTGGATAGACCTCCCTGCACTCAAACTGGCAGAGCAAGCTAACCTAGAACTTCATGCCTTATTAGATCCAGAGAGTGAGTTAGATAATATCATCGGCTCTAACTTGAAAGGATGGGAATGTCCTTGGGAATCTCCCTGCATTTCTTATCATTACCAGCCCCATTGCCGAGCATGTGCGTTCATCCCAACATATCATAAAGATCAAGATAAAGAGCTCTCTCTCCCTGAGGACCCTTTAGGAGATTCCCCCTCACGGGAAGGACAATCATCTCATAATTCTGATGATGATGGTTCAAACGATTATGATCTCTCAAGCTTCTTTCGGGAAGAGACAATCAACCTAATAGAGGAAACTCAAACTATGATACCCCTGTCATCAGTATTGCTCATTCAAAAGATTCCATTGGATGAGGACTCAAAAAAAAAAATGTCAAATTTGTAACAAGTCCGCATTCCTCGAAGGATTGCTTGAACGGCTCTCGCAGCCGTCTCGCTCCCTCAACTAGAGGAAGTGGCTCTCCCCGTGCCTCTTGAGGCCACCGGCCCTGTACCATATTTATTATCAAAAATAAAAAAAATAGAAAATATAGAAAACCCTAAAAAACTAGAAACACAAAATCGAAAAAATCAGAAAACCTTGAAAAGAAAGGGAACTCTTTATCCCGATTCAAGTCTACAACCAACGATGGGACTTCCCTCCTCTAACTCCTGACCCGTCTCGTGTGCAAGGACACAAAGCCTTCAGGCTAAGTAATAAGCCAGTCATCATACCGGAAGAGATACTCCACGACTTTGAAAGAAGAATTAATAACCTTGACCTTCACTTTACCAAAGATCTTTTGGTCATAAATTACGTTGATGAAGAGTTACCTTGAGCAAAAATAAATCCCCAGCCTAGTAATTTCGCGGTATATGAGCTTATCGAGGATGAAGGAGGAACACCAGGCTCCTGATGAGACTCAGGACTTCTGGCGAGTTATTAAACATTTTGACGAGTAGACCCAGGCTGCTGCCGAACCCACGGAGGAAATTGATTTTGGCACCGACGAGAAGCCCAAGAAACTATTAATTAGTGCGACGCTCAATTCTAGAGAACCTCAACAGATTGTGCAAATCCTACAGGAACATCTCGACTCTTTCACCTGGTCTTACGAGGACATGCCTGGTTTAGACCTAAGCCTAGTAGAACATCGTCTTGTCTTAGAACCCGATGCGAAGCCTGTTAAGCAGAAACTCCGCAGGATGCACCCCCAAACAGCCCTTCAAGTCAAAGAGGAAGTTGACAAGTTACACAAAGCTAAATTCATCCGAGTTGTCCTCTACCCCAAGTGGGTCGCCAACATAGTACCTGTCGCCAAGAAAGATGGCAGGGTATGGGTTTGCATTGATTTTTGAAACCTCAATCAGGCATGCCCAAAAGATGACTTCCCACTCCCACGTATTGACACTCTTGTTGACAACACCGCTGGACATGAGATGATGTCTTTCATGGATGGTTTCTCTGGATATAATCAGATCAAGTTAGCAGAGTTTGACCAAGAGAAGACTCCCTTCACCACACCATAGGGGACTTACTGTTATGTCGTCATGCCTTTTGGGCTTAAGAATGCAGGAGACACATATCAACGTGCCATGATGGCTATTTTTCATGACATGATACATAAGTGTGTAGAAGTTTATGTCAATGAAATATTAGTAAAGTCCCAAACGTGAGTAGGACACGCTGAAGCCCTTCGGCTAGTGCTACAGAGAGCTAAGTAATATCAACTAAAAATGAATCCTAAGAAATGTGTTTTCGGAGTTACCTCTGGAAAATTACTTGATTTTATAGTTAGCAACCGAGGGATTGAAGTCGACCATGTGAAAGTGAGAGCCATTTTAAAGATGCCACCTCCAAGCAATATTAAGGAATTACGAGATTTGATAGGAAGATTACAATTCATCAGGAGATTTATCTCTCAACATTCAGACCGATGCGATCCTTTCTACAAACTACTTAAAGGAGGAATTGAGTATAAATGGGATGACCAATGCCAGCGAGCTTTCGATAACATTAAAAAATACCTCCTTAACCCGCCAATACTATTTCCACTAGTTCCTGGAAAACCTCTAATCCTGTACCTTTCAACAAACGATAAAGCGATGGGAGTAATCTTAGGACAATATGAAGAAGATGGCAAGAGAGAGAAGGCTATTTACTACCTTAGTAGAATGATGGTCGAATATGAATGAAAGTACACCCCTATGGAGAAGACATACCTCATATTGGTATGGGCTTCAACTAAATTACGACATTACTTTGGAGCACATAAGATACTAGTGCTAGCCCGAACGGATCCTTTGAAGTACATATTCGAAAAGCCTGCCACATCAGGGAAGATCGCCCGCTGGCATATGCTATTACAAGAGTTCGATATCACTTACGTCACCCAGAAGTTGATCAAGAGGCAAGCCATTGCAGATTACCTCGCAGATCTTCCACTCCTGAACGATGAACCCATACACGCGGACTTCCCCGATAAAGACTTACTCACAATTCATGACGAAGAGCCCGATAAAACCTCATGGACTCTCTATTTTGACGGTGCTCTAAATCATAAAGGGAAGGGCATCGAAATAGTCCTTCTAAGCCCGGAAGGAGTGGTGATACCCAAAGCTTTTCAATTAGACTTCCTTGTCACCAATAATATTGTAGAATATGAAGCTTTTGTAGCTGGATTGCGGACAACATTATAATTAGGTGTCAAACAGTTAAAGACCATAGGGAATTCTAAACTGATAATATTGCAAGTCGTAGGAGAATGGAAAACTAAGAAAAGGAGATTGATGAGATACCTAGAGACCGCTCAATATTTGGTGAAGAAATTTGAAAAGATCTCTTTCACATACATCCCTAGATTAGAAAACGAGTTAGCAGATTCCTTAGCCACACTAGCCTCTGTCATCCAGATACCTATCGGCCAAAATACCAAGACCTTCTTCATTGAAAGATTAACAGTACCCGCCCACAAAGTAGCATGGACCGTTACAAGGGAACTACCAATTCTCCCTGCCAGCACGGAATCAAAAGAAATAATCACTCCAAAAAATTACACTGAAACGGAAACTGAACTCGCTATATTTAGATTCAAGAAATCACCAACCGACGATGGACAGCCATGGTATTTTGATATCTAGAATTTCTTAAAACATCAACACATTCCCCCATATGCCACGAAGATCGAACGAAAGACCATAAGAAACTGGTGTGCTCGATTCTGTATACTCGGCGAAACATTATACAAAGAAGCCTTCACCAAAGGAGTACTACTGCGATGAGTTATGATTACCGAAGGACAATACATAATCCGAGAAGCATACACCAGCGCCTGCGGCGCCCACTCCGATAGACAAAGACTCGTCTATCAAGTTACACGACAAGGCTACTTCTGACTGACGATGATAAGAGACTGCCACCTCTACGTTCAATCCTACAAATAATATCAAGAGCACGCTGCACTTATCAAAGCTCCATCAGTTGCACTAAACACCATGGCCTTGCCATGGCCATTTTCGATGTGGGCCTTTGACACCATCGGACCGTTTACAGACACCGTTGGGAATACTCACAAGCATGCATTCATATTTACAGCGACCGAATACTATACCAAATGGGCTGAGGTCAAGTCTCATGTCCGAATTACCGCTTCGACGCTCACGAGGTTTACAGTTCAAAATATCATTACCCGATTTGGAGTACCCAGAATGTTCATCACCGACAATGGACCGCAGTTCATTGCGGAAAAGATGAAGAAGTTATGTAACAAATATGGCATTGATTTATACCACTCATCGCTGTTCTACCCTCAAGGTAATGGACAAGCAGAAGCTATGAATAAGACGCTGATTCAAATCCTGAAACGAACTGTGGAAACAAGCAATGGAGCCGACTGGCCCGAATGATTACCGGAAGCACTCTGGGCCTATAGGACCTCTATTCGTACGACTACTGGCCAAACTCCCTACCTCCTCACCTATGGGATGGAGGCAGTCCTACCATATGAGATACAAGTCCCATCTTTACACATCCAACTCGATGATGAGCTATCCTTAGATGAGAGGAGAATTGCTTTACTTACTTAGTTAGAGCGACTCGATGAAATACGCCTAAGGGCAGCAGATAACGCTCAGGTATATCAGAGGAGAATGGCTAGGGCTTACGAAAAGAAAGTCCTTGAACGAACCTTTAACATTGGCGAACTAGTTTTAAAGAAAATTATGCCTTCCAAACACGCCCATCCAAAAGGAAAATTGAAACCTAACTGGGAAGGCCCTTACGTGATAGCAGCTGCATACCCTAGAAACGCATACAAATTGGCGAACCAAGATGGGGAAGAGCTCCCTAGCCCTTGGAATGCCATATACCTTAGAAAATACTATCCTTAGTCTTATGATCATCATATCCTGTGGTTAAAATACCTTTACTTATCATCCCCATAGTCATCATGACCCATCCATTGGTCGTATGTCTTCAATCTCCAGAATATCCTTAAAATCTCTGACTTGTCGCCCACCATTTACACTCGGGCGATTTGATTGAAGGATTAGTGACCTACCTAACACTTTTCTCAAAAGCATAAGAAATACTCGATTCTCATTCCCTATCCCTGCCATTGGAGGAGACATTAGAGCAAAAAAAAGAAAGATGTTAGGTTCAATCGAAACTCTTCATTCTTGCGCTAGCAGGATGCTTTCAAAAAAATGTACAAAAAAAAAATATATATCGAGCGAGAGCATTACGACGAATGAACAAGTCAATAAACTCAAGGAAGCATAAGCAGGCCATGAGGACATCTCCGGTAACTTTACTGGAAGTGTATAAGCAAGCTGCGAGGGCATTCCTGATATTCTCATACTACTAGATGTCGTTGTAAGGTGGCGGGAGGAGGATAAACCCCTGCTAGCTATAGAACGCGAGATTTTGATGGTACCGAAACATGACGAAGAGCTCGATCATGACATTCCATACCCCTCAGAGGAGAAGATTGTTACTTACCCCTTTTGAACAGGTATTAGTTACGAACTATTCCCCATATCACTAAGCCTTACCTCTCCCCCTTCTAGTTTTATTTTGGGGATAATAAATCTGAGACTTCACCGGATATTCCTAGGAATGAAACTGAAAACCACTGAATGACGGTTGATGCAATCACCCATTATACTTACTATGCTTTTCCCGAATAACCACGAAATAGGATAATCAATACCCTAAGATAGATCCCCATATGCTATTAATCGAAGGACCTCCCCCCGGTTCGGAGACAGTACTGATGCACTTTTCTGCAAGACTAATTCACGTAATACCCATGACTACTTATAGACACAAAATGCTTATCTAAGGCCCAAGGAAGCTCCATTGCATCCACACATTAGGGCATTTTTTTGTTATGGAAAAAGAAAGTAAACTATACCGGAAGCGCCAACCCAACCATCAAAAGATGAAGGATGATGAAGATACCGCTCAGAGAGCACTATCAAAATACCGTACTGCAAGTTCAACCACGTTTCTATGCTGGGGCATTTATTTTATTTTATTTTATTATTTATTTTTATTTTTCATTTTTTTATTGTCATTTTCTTTCCCTGTTGCACTATTTATTAAGTCAAAAAAAAGAAAAAAAAGAGGCTTATATCCACCTTTCAATCACCTGACCCCGGTATGAGATACAAAACTACTGACAACATTATCTTTACATGTGCATACACAAAGCGACCTTCAAACCAGCACCAGGCTAGATCAGAAAGTATCCAAGTCCCAGTGACGGCTGACAGCATCGAAGGCAAAAAGAAAACACCAAAAGGTAATTAAAAGAGGAGAAGTAAATCAAGTATATCTGAACAAAAAATTCCCATATATATATAGACATGTACAAAAAAAAAAGTGATCCTTTCTTTTTTCTTCACATTTGTCACTGGGGACACTCCCCCTATATACAATGCACATACAACGAATACAAACAAACGCACACACACCCATAATCCCTACGCTGCCACTGAGGAGGACGAGCGTCGCTATTGCCGGTATCGTCAGCCCGGAGGTCCGTAGACTGATCATCTGAAAACACAATCCTGACACTCGGAGTCCTCGAAACCTCTAAACGGTGAGGACCCGCCACCGAACCCCCCTCACTGGCCTGACTGATCGACCGCTTCGACTGAGAATGAGGAGGAAGCCTCACATGACTCCCTCGAATGACGGAATCCTCACGACTATCGCTCCTGTCGCGACTGCGAGAGGTATGATGAGAGTGCCCAGCTGAAGAACTCGTAGCCCTCGACTCTGACCCCTCACGATGACTAGCCGACCTACGCGGCCCCCGCTCGCCCCTTGTCAGGCGATACTGTAACCGATCCAGGGATACCTGCATCTCTGCCCGTGTCGTTTGACATGTTGCCGCTAGTCCTTTGCATGACCAACATCTTGACCACAAGATCCTCACAACTCTCCACCTCTCCGAGGACCCGTCTCTCCTTCGGAGTGGTGCGCGCCCTTGCTGCCTCTAGCCGTGCCTCCTTGAGCTTACGAACCTGTATAACTCTATTGAATTAGAAGAAGCAAACATATGCATATACGAACAACAACAAAACCTAAAATAAAAAAAATACATATATACCAGATCTAGCCTCTCTCCTAGAAGTTGCTCGATTGTCTCCGCGGTCACAGGATCAGTAGATGGCACCTGAGGGACGGCAAACGCAGACGGCTATAACAAGAATAAACAAATGCATTAGACGAATATTACGATAACAAATAAGTTACGAACCCAATGACTAAAACATACCTGGGTAGGGATAGGAACGGACCCCTGAGGAGGAGCCTTCGGAGCGGAGTCCGGAACTGCCTGAACAACAAAAAAATAAACGACAAGCCAATACGAATGTGTTGGAATAAATAGAAATGAATAATCCAAACTAAATTGCACTAAACCATACTTGACTCTCGGAACGTAGAGAGGCGGCGGCCGCCTCCCTCATTTGCAAGTCTTTAGCAACTCGACGCTGAAACACCGACACACGTTAGTAAACCATCAAGCCAACATAATAATAACACCTAATCAACCAGTATAGTAATACAAGTAAACTGAAGAGTGATAGAACTTACCCAATGCTCCAACTCAGACCATAGATGAGCTATCGCTGGATCCACCCGACTGGAGGAAGCCACTGAAGAAGGATCAAATGCCCGAGCCGAAGCCCTTGCAGCGGAAAGCTCTGCTATCTAAAAATGCCACAAATATGCCAACATTAGCAAGGATCCCCGAACCGTCAATAGTTAATAAGTCCAATCTAAGATACTTACCAATCGCTCGATCTCTGAATGTAAACTAGCCTCCACCGCGCGACCCGCCTGCTGCTGGTCGCGCAACAGCTCGATCATTGCCGCCTGGCAAGCAACCTCAGACCCTCTTTCAGACTAGCCACGGTAGAAACAAGACCACTATATTAAAAGCATTACCAGAATAAACCAATACAATGCATGGATGAATTAAAACCAGTAAATTAACTCACTAGGAGCTGACGAGCCTCTGCTAGTCGAAATCCTAACTCATCCTCCGCCACCCTGGCAACTGACTCGGTCAAAGAACGCAATATCTCCTTATCAGGACGAGGAGCATGCCCCATCTGCTCCATCGCCCTATGGAGGGCATCCAATGCTCCCCGCACACTCGCCGTGAGGTGGCCCTCCTCCAATGCGACTAACCTCTCCCTCAACGCCGACGTCGACTCCGTCCCGCCGACAGCGAAAGAACCACTGCCATGAAAAGGACGTGTGAAGAGACACCACCACCCAGCATGCCAAACCACCTCCTATACTCCCGAATATCAGCCCCATCACGCGCCCCCGTGACTCTGGTCCCCCCAGCTCTGAAATTGGAGTGCCATCCGCTCTGTAAAATTCTGGCCTGGAGGGCCAGTCATCCTCTTAGCCACCCTATGGCTAGTTGCCGGAGGGACTCCCTGATTGAGTCTCAGTTGCCGTACCACCCGAGAGGTGTGGATCCTCTCCACTCGCTCAAAACAATGGACCCATATGCCCACATCAAAGAAGGGCCGACCAGACTCGATCACCGCCTCACCCGCATCCTCTGCACCATCATAAGGTCTCCAGATCACCTATCCAAAGGAACAAATCAATCCATGAGCGAAGCCTAAGGGCCACTAAAAAAAACCGATGAGGTCAAATGAAAACATAAACGCCATATACATACCTGCCCTGCGTGCATATCCTCGAAGAGGCCTCGTGCAGTCTGAAGGTCAGCCGACCAGCGACGATCCCTCAATGCCTCCCTCCACAAGAGCATCTACGGGAATGTGAACGAAATCTCCGACGAAACCCTCGAGCGCAGAAAAACAAAATGATCGTATGCCCAAAACTGAAAATGATAACATAACAATAACGACCACACTCAACAAACATTAAGATCGTCACTATGACCAAAGGTTAAAAAAAAGGTCACTATAATACAAATTTAACTAAAACTCACCTGGAGAAATGGGAGAAAACCTCCGATCGATGCTATCCCCTGACCCCGACCGTAAAACTATTCGTAGAGATGCGCCAAAGAAGCCACACCCCACGCATAGGTCTGGACTCGGTCTAAATCTCCCAGAATCATAAAAAATAATCCAGTGATGCATCCCCGAGTTGAAGAAGAGAAAAGTACTGCGCCCAAGAAGTGCATCAAGAATGCTCGAAGCACCCTATCCGCGAACAATCCTGCAGGCTCAGTCATGAGCTCTCGACCCATCACCCTCTCACAACGTGCCTCGTAAATCGCTACTGCCTCCGAATGATCCCTCGAAGGGGTGAACTCACTCGCAAATGTATCAAAAAACCAAGTGACCCGAACAACACCGGGCCTCGATCCACTCAACCTGTAAGGCACACCCAGGATCTCCTCACATACCTCTAAGTAACTCTCTACCATTCACCCCGTGATCGGCTCACCCTTAAAACGAAGACTAGTAATGCAGGCCCAGTCCTCAGGTCTGTAGCATCATACCGATTGGAAAAAGAAGCACCTGATGCCTCTCGCTCCACCTCTTTATAATCACCGCGATCAAGCCTCGATCAACTTGAAAAGGCTCCAACTCCAAAATCATCCCAAACTCGAAGGACATCAACCGCTCTCGCTGAAATTTCGGCAAGGCACGGTACCAAGTATGAGACTCGGTCCATGCCGTGCTGATAGCCAGCTGCGGGGGCTCTTATTGAACGAAACACAAATAATGACAGTAAGACTAACGCACACCTATGATGAAAGATAAATATATTTAAAGCTCAAAGTAGATGAAATATGTCCAAACCACATAATAATAACTTACAACGAACACACAAAATATGATAAGAACAACTAAATACAACATGCTTTTATAATACACAAGTAAACACGACCCATAATCAATGCAGGTTCAACATGAAGAGTTTACAGATCCTAACGAGCCTATATCATAGCCTGAATGCCTAGGAAAATTGAAGAACTCTTGCTTATAGGGACCTACCCGACCTCTGGCAAAGAAATCCTCTAGTGGATAATGCCTACAATCCCGAGGCTCAGCGCCTGGCTGCTCCTCACCCTGCTCACCCTCAACTTTATGGCCCTCCTCCTCGGCTACCCCTGGCTCAGCCTCGGGTACCTCCTCCCTGACCACCATTTGGTTGCCCTCGGGGACTCTCTCCGCGATCGTCTCCCTGATATCCACCTCTATGGCAATGACTCTAGCCTGTGCCCCCGAACTCTCACCCCCCTTGCTCATCAACATCCCCTCTAACTTAGAAATAGTGAGCTCCAGCCTACCAACACCATCACCCTCCATCTGGTACGAAGAGCTCGAACAATTGAAGAAAATAGAAGAAACGACACTCAAAACGAACGACCGGATCACAAGATATCACGAAAACACGAAAAACGAGCACACAGACACTAGGAAACAAGAAAATTAAAAACTAAAACGGATTGTGTGATGGAAATGAGAAGTTCTGAACTATTTATAGAAGTCGCCTGAATTGCACGCTTGAAACAAAACGCTCAAACGAATCACGTGCCACTCACAAAACACTTAATTCGGATCACACACTCACTGATGAGAGCGCAAATGGTTTGTCGCCCACTCACATCTATCCGGCTGGTTGATCACGTGCGTTACTGAGAGCGCGTAATCATCTCAAATGCTTACATGTTAGCGCGGGAATGCCAGCGGTCGTGTTCATCCTGCGCATAGGTTCAAACGATTAAATGAATTAAACGCCTATGAACTAGCGTGTAATAACTCTTCGCCTTTCCGAAATGCGCGCTCGAATTTTGGCGCGTAATTAGATTAGACGCCTGAAGATAAACGCATAATTTGCCCAGAAACAAAATTTTCACACCCAAGACACAAGCCAAAACCCGAAGTTGGGACATTCATGACATTTACTATCGATCCGAATTACACCCTTGGGAAAACCACCAAAAACACTTCTAACTTAAAGAAACATGCGCCTCGAAAGGAAAAGAGAGCCCCCCAAGACTAAGACTATATGACAGAAATGCACTCTCCCTCACATTCATCAATTACACCAAAAAGAAAAGGTAGCCCCCATCTTCCATGAATTCCAACAAAAATATACATATAATAAAAATGCCTCCCAACGCCTCTATATCCCTTAAGCTAAAGCTAAAAAAAAAAACACAGAAAGAAGGGGAAACTATCCCTGGTGCTTCATGAATTTAATAAATCTAAATTAAACTAAACCCAAATAAATAAACATCACGAGTCAAACACAATACTGAGAAAGTCGAACCAAAACAAGACAAAAGATATAGAGAACACAACCACTTTATAGATCAATAAAATAATTACAAAATACACCGAGGGTATACCCTCTGAATATACAACTCAAAACAAGAAACTTAAAATCCGTACGTTCAGGCAATGCTCAAATCCGGATCTATTTGGGAAACTAGAAATCTCAGAGAAGCCCGGAGAAAGAAAGCACCCTGAGCAAATTCTAACCGTGATAGCCTCTTCCTCTTGCCCCGAACTGATAGGAAAGGAAGAGTGGCTCACAGAAAGCCACCCAGGACCTGTGGATCCATTGTTGCAAGCTCCCCTTGGACTTATTAAAAAATTCCTACCGAGGAAACATAGGCATCAGTCACGAGAACTCTGACCATGCCTTGTCCTTGGGTTCCCTCTCTACCACCTTTTTCTCTTTCATCTCTTCCCCCTATGGGGTGGCACTTCGAGTTGGATTGATAGCACCAACCCTAGCGTCACTCTTAATTCCCAATCCCGTCCATTCTCATTATCCACTTAATAAGCACAATCCATAGGGTCCAATACCAGGGATACGAAACATAAAGGAATAAAAGACATTAATAAATAATAAAAAAAAATGCCCCAAAATTACAAACACAAGATGCCCCAAACAAAAAAAACAGGGAGAAAACTTGCAAACTTTAAACTTGAAATAAGTGAACAAAATATTTAAACCCAAAACCTCAGACTCAGACATTTATAAACTATGTCCTTTGAATCACCAACTGACAAATGCCACATCTGAACCATACACATACCCCTTTAAAAGACCACGATCCATGACAACCAAGATGAACCAATAATTACACATCACTTGCCCCTCTAAAAAAATAAACCCCTCAAGTCTAGATAGGCCAATAGGATTCAAACACTTAACACCCATCTAGAAACTTTAAATTAAACCCTGAATTCATACGCTTCTAACAAGTGTCATCTCAAATCAAATAAAAAGACTAAAACAAAATACTTTAAACTTTAAACAAAAGAATAATTTTTTAGAATAAGACCCTGACTTGTTTGGGACCAAAAAAGAAATGCTCCCAACAAACCCATCAGAACCAAGTAAACCCTCTAAACAAAACTCAATAAAATAAATTAATCTTGAGATAAACCCTCAATAAACCCGGAGTGAAACCCTAAATTAAATTAAATCCTAAAATAAATCAAATAAATCAAATAAATCCAACCAATCCATCAATAAATTAAATCAATAAACGAGCATAATAAGATTAAAAAAAATAAAAAATGCCACAAACAAGCCTGATAAAAATCAAGTGAACCTACTAAGTAGGACCTAATAGGACGAATGAATAAACCTTGGGTCATTCTTATAATGAACTTTAAAACTATAAGCAAACTTAAATCTTAAAACTACGACAAAGCAGATAAGTCCAATTAAACCATCAACCAAAATTCAAGCCAACTAGCTGCACAATATAAGGAATAAAAAAATAATAATTAAAAAATGCCCCTTTTTATTTATAATTTAAAGTTTTACAAGTTTCACTGGAGGCATACCTCCTGAATTACAACTCAAAATGAAAACCTAAAATCTAACATACAACTCAAAACGAAAACCAAAATTACAATGAGCCAAAATGAGGAGCAGAACATCCAATCAGAGGCTTCAAAAATGTTGCCACCAGACTTGGAGAACTTAAACGAGCCACTGACAGAAGAGACAGAAAATGAGTTAGGGATACATCCCTCCATTTACAACACCTCCTCTCCCTGCCATCTTCACTTCCTTTGTCGCCGCCCCATCAATACTGCCTTCACTGCTCCCTAGAAAGGAACGGTGTGAAGACCGGCGCCCTCATTCCCAATATTGCCCATTCCTAGAATGATACTATCCCCGAGCATCACACTAGGATGAAGATCACGCGAAATAACGAATATAGGAAGAAACCCCATCCCAATTTGACGATTAGATCACCCAATATCGCCGAAACACGAATCTAAGAACGCTAGAACACTCAAAAAAGTCAAGACTCGAGACTAAACCTGAGAATGAAAAGTAAATGAAGTTTCCCCGCTTATATAGAACACGACCCTGATCACGCGCATGGAAAAATGCGCTTAATTTAATCACGCTCTACACACATAGCGCCCAATCCAAATCCTGCGCTCCTAACCAGGCGCGTAATACAACTGTCGCCCGCATAGATAGAGCGACCTCCCGATCTCGCACTTCCTACATACTGCACAATCCAATCGAATGACAAATAGTTGACGCTCAATGTGAAAGGTCACTCGCATAGTGACCTGGTGACTCTCCAATCCCGCGCCCCTGCTATGTCGCATAATCAGTTTAAACATCACAGTAGCGGCGCAAGACCGAAAAGTCACCCGTCCGATGACACGGTAATGCTCCGATCGTGTGCAAGAATCATTGCGCGCAATCCAATCACAGGTTAACCTACACACACAAAAATACTTCCTTTAGACCCCGAGTTGCCTGCCTGGAATCGGGCGCATGATTAGTTTAAGCGGCTGATGTAAGGCGCTTAATTCCTGATATTGCCCAAAATTTACCCCTTCTCGAACGAGAGTCCCCTTCGTCCTAGCGCATAGCCTCATGAGCCAGTCAGAGTGAAATGGGACTGCCACTCGCTGTTGTCCCATCGCGTAACGAAAAAAAAGAACGTTGACCACGCCTCTGGCCCTATTATAGGCGAAACATGTATGCCCCACGTGACGCCGTCACCCCCTCACCACATCGTTCATTTCATCTTAATCGAAACCATCTCGCCCCGTCATGCAGCCACTCAAGCAAGTCCCACCACAATGAAAACACACACACATGGTACCACCGTGACGTTCAGTCCCATCGCAAAATTGTAGCCATGCCCTCATGGCCCATCGCGAAAAGCCAAAAACAAATCTTCTGAGAACGCAATAATAATAATAAAAAAACTACGTCAATTACAATGCAACCACAACATAATCTCTCCAGAACCCAAGATCTGCCAAAGAAAGAAACTAAACACACTTGTCACATTAACACCCTACCTAGCGTAACGCTTAGCTCACTTCCCATCGCGGACACCACTACCCAAAAAAAAAAAATCATTCACAACACTGGTCGTACTAAAAGAAGGAAGGGAGAAAGCACGAGCATGTCCCATCGCCAAAACAAAGAGCCTCCTCCCGAAGTGCCTACCACAAACCTACCAGACGCCACTGCAACAGAAAGGCAGGAAGACGTGGAACTACTCCCATGTCCC
The DNA here is from genome assembly GCA_021018995.1 of Chloranthus sessilifolius. NCBI lineage: Eukaryota > Viridiplantae > Streptophyta > Magnoliopsida > Chloranthales > Chloranthaceae > Chloranthus > Chloranthus sessilifolius. The sequence continues at coordinate 101,172,661 of CM037584.1, read as the reverse complement.
ATCGCATTTCACTACAATCACCAAGGCCCCATCACAACATCATGCCGACAACCGCCAACCACCACTTAAGCAACAAGCAAAAAGAAAAAAAAGAAATCTCCGGGGTACCCTACTACGACATGGCACCCAAAACATTGCATTACAATGATAGCCACCGAGTCTCATTGCGACGCTACAATACTGCCAAAGTACCACCACCACAATATTCCCAAGGTCTCACCGCACAATTCAGGTAAGTACCACCCCCAAGTAAGTACTACCCCTTTTTCACTTACTCGATATTTCTTCTGAATTATAATTATCTATGATTAAGTCAATGTTTTCAAAACCCGTCTCTCTCTACTCGCAAATTACTGTAGTCCTCCAATAAGAGACAATTATCAGTACTCGTCGAGAAGGTTAGATGGAGTATCTGGCATGGCAAGTGTCGTCTTGATAACCACATGAACGATCGAGTCCACAAATCCCGTACTGGTGGAGCTACTCAGTGACATCTCGGAAGCCACATTTTTAGCCGTTTTACCACTGAATTAATCTTAAGTTAAATTCTCCAAAATTTCAAAACACCTCACTCATTCTAAAATCTTTTATTTCAAAAATCTTTCTTCTCTTACTTGCAAAGAAAAAAAAAAAAGCAAAAAAAAGAAAAAGAACAAAATAAAAAAAATACATAGAACCGACTCACCTTTCTTTAAATACCACAACCAACTACACTTAGCCTTGACCTTTAAATCCCAAAGCCCTCTGAACTCACAATCAAGCACATACGCCACTACGCAGGATTGCTTGTTCAGATGTAAAAAAAAAAAAGACTTCAGATGTATCGAGCGCATATGCCAATGCACAGAATTCAACTGAGCACACTTTACAAAATTTACCTCAATTACCAGCCCAAATCAACCATTCCCTTGGGAAGCCAAACAATGAGTATACTCAATCTAAGAACTTACAAATGCCTATCGGAAATGGAACACCTGACGTGCATTGGTGTGAGCAATGACGCGCCCGGTCTAACATGACTTGCAAAAGATTTCGACACTACATACTATTTCATCTCTTTATTATCGATCGCTGGACCTTGTTTTAGACATTTGATTGACGCTCCGGTACCTCGATTGCATAAAATCCCTCTGTTAGCTCGCGCCATGCGATGGGATGCGTCATGCACCCACAGACCCGGAATATGCCCTTCAACAGCTACCATTTGCCCTTCAAATGCTCCATTTTACCTTATGCTGATAGAGAAGAAAGCCAAGCTTGCCATGTTAGCATCACCAATTCACATTTGTGAATTCCCAAGAAACGAGAAGGCACCTCGAATGAGGGGTGTCTACTTCTTCGACGTGTTCTTACTTTGCAAGAGCGCGTCGAAGAGGGGCATCTGTAGACACTCTCATTTCGCCCTCTCGGAGTACACGAATTCGTTTGGTCAGCCCTTGACCTTTTTAACCCTCGACATGGACTATGCAACTGTACATGGCTGAACACAAGCTGAAATAATAGCTTTGTGGCTCAGATCCCAACGTAGGGAGGCTATATACTAAGTAATAGTATATAATTGGAATGCAGACTGAAATAATAGTCCTGCATTCCATTCTTGAGACCATACCCGGACAACCCTGAATTAAGTGCCTGAAAACCTATGCGTAATTCGATCATGCGCAGAACCACAAGCGTGCGATCAGTCCCCTTTCAGACCAACCTTCCTTTCACAGACCGTTTCGAGACTCGATTACGCATTTGGAAATAGACGTGCGATCAGATTGAGTGCTACACCACTAGCGCGCAATTGGCCTACACCCGACCTAGTCTCCTACCCTTGACTCCTACATTTCCTCGATTAAGTTAGGTAACACGCTTAGTCTGATTACGCATGTCCCACCACGCGTGTATTTAGTCCTGATTTTGTTAGGACTAGGAAATCCACTGAGTAATTCAGCCCGTCGCTCACTGAGTTGGTGATCGACTCAAAGCGATTAAGCGCCAAAAAACTGGCACGCAATTAAGTTAAATGTCCGAAAACGGGCGCGTAATTGAATAAAAACTTATAAAAGCTTTTTTTCTCGAAGAGAGAGAAAGAAGTTGCAAATTTTGAGAAATGAGAGAGTAAATTCTGAAACCAGAGAGCTCCGAGAACGGATGCCTAGAGCAAATTAGCCATGATTTTAATATTCGAACTCTGAGATTTCTCACCGCAGCCCCGATTCTAATATTTAGACCGTAGCATCCTCTTCGAACACACAACACGGGAGGCTACAAAATTCAGAGAAACGAGAGCGTAAATTCTGAAACCAGAGGGCTCCGAGAACAGATCCCTAGAGCAAATGAGCCATGATTTTAATATTTGAACTCCAAGATTCCTCTTCGTAGCCCCGAACCTAGGTACGAATTTACTTTTATTTTAGACTTAGGATTTCCCTTAGTTTAATTCATCAATTCTATTTTCCAATTTTTAGATCGTAGCACCCTATTCGGAGCAAAATTCTCTATATCTGGTTCTAGATCTCTGTTTCTAGAACCGGTTCTTAATCTAATGGTCCGATCCACCAACTTTATACTTTGATTCTACTCCAAAATCTTAATCTACAGTCCTATAATTAATTTTTAGTTCTGACTCTCAGAGTTCAGAACCAGTCCTTAATCATACGGCTTGATTTTTTTGATTTCGAACCCGAATTCAGTCCTAAATTTTAATCTATAATTTCATACCATCAAAAAAATCCAAAACTATAAATTTCAGTTCATAACTTTAGTCTCTTAATTTAATTTTCTATTATAATCTCAAATTTCATTTCAAAAATACCTTTTTTTATTATTCAAATACCAATCTATCTTTTATCTCAGCCATCCGATTTGCCCACGGGAGCTTACAGAGGGTACTCGGGAACGAGGCCAATCCTCCTTAATATAGCAGGCCCAACCCCCCTTTTTTAGATAGCTTAGGATTACTTAATTAATTTTAATTAGTTTTTATTGCAGTATAATCGATTAATTGCATCTAGTAGGCCTCTATATCATTATTTGCTTTATTCAATTTAGTATTCCAGTTTAGTTAGTCTATTATCTTAAATCAGAATTTAGGAAAGTTAATTTACTTATTATTCGTTAGATTCTCGCCATAACCAATCCACAGATTATGATTCAAAAATAATAAAAATTAATATTATTGCATCAATTATTTACTTATATTTTAGTAAGTTAATTTATTGCTTTAATCAGAGTCGTAATAAAATTAGTTTTTTGTGTCTTCTTTAATTAGAATTCTAGTAGGACTACTTAAATTGCTTTAGTTATAATTGCAATACGATTAGTATCCCTGCTTCATATAGAATTGTTATACAATTGGACTCTTTTACTTAATTGCAATATTATTAGAACTGATGCATATGCACTCCTAGTACTAGTAGGAGATTGGAATTGATTGGACTCTTAGTAGAGCCAAGACTTTGATATTAACTGGACTCCTAATAATACTGAGAAACTGAAAATAATTAGACTCTTGATAGCATCAGGACACTAAAATAACCTGTCATAATAAGCTCACCTAATCTCATAATTCATAACAAAAAAAAAGGAATCTAAACCGACCATAACAGTAACAAGGGAAACTAAAAAGAAAGCTGAAACTATATAATTAAAAGAGGACACTATTGCTGAGGTTCGCAGGCGGACGATTCAGTATATAAGTAACCCACACCCGCTTAAATGCGTGATCATTGACGTGTTGCAGCATCGATAAATATTTGCAGTTGGCGATCACAAATCAACTAGGAATTATCCTGCGAAATTCATCTTATTACTATTTATCCCCACCTTATCACATACACTGCATCGCTAGAGTCCAATAGGACAAAATTGGAAACCACTTATTCAACAGGAATCGAGAGGAACCCAGAAAAAGCGTGCACCAACAGAGATGTTAAGAAAGTGGGGACTTAAGCCCACGCAAATATGAAATCGGGGAGGGGACCGTAGCCTAAAACCAAATAATGTTATAATATGTTAAGATACGCTATAAAGGCCAGCAAAACATGAATTAAGTTTCTATACGTGCCATGTCTTGCGTGCCACTGTAAGATTCAACGTCTATATCCAAGACGGGTCTTAAGGACAATATGATACGACAGTGTCTCGACTTAAGGGGACACTAATTTTTATGCGTGCAACCTCATCGGGCTGGATGGTGGTTTATGTTATGGAATGGAGGTTAGGTAGTTATCTACACGTAGACCTCACGTGATAGGCTTGAGCAGCAATCTTGACACAGATCGTTTAAAAAAGTTAAGTAAGATACGAAGTACGTTGTGTACGCGTATGGAGTAATAATAAGATTTTCGATATACCACGTAAGTTAAGTTGACAAGATAAATAAGAAAAATGTTAAGCATTAGAAGCATCATATGTATTGAAACCTATTACATTCTTTCAGCTTTATAGATGTAAAATATTTATGAAAACTTTTATTATGTTATTTTTATGGAATTGTAAAAGTTTCACTTCTACTCACGAAGTTGCACCCAAGATCACCTGGGTGGATTGTGGTGGATCGATTATGCAACCCACTAAATTTACGTGACTGAGTAAGCTCATCCCACTAAAAACTAATAGCTGTAGGTGAAGATATGGATTACACTGCCCGATGGACTTGATGCGCTAGCAGACTATGTGGTTTATGAGGTTGACGCGACCCAGAATCCTACTCGATCTCAGGGGCCTAGAATCTCGTGTCATGACCCCGCATGCTTGTTAAGGCGATATGCGAATATACATATCTTACTAGATCTTATATACAATTTGGGCTCCCAAAAATTGTGAATCAAATTTTCTTCTCATATCACAATTTCCTTCATTAAACTTACATTAAAATTTGAGTCTATTATACTAAATGACCATAAATAAAAGTATAATCAACTAATAAATAATCTTTTCAAATATTTAATATATACCTAATGTCGTCTAACTAGTCCTCCATGTCATCACCCTCACACACCGCATAGTCTACGAGCGCATCAAGTCCACCGGGTAGTATAGTCCATATCTTCATCTGCAGCTATTAGTTTTTGGGCGGGGGTGAGTTTACTCAGTCACGTAAACTCAGTGGGTTTCACAATCGATCCACCACAACCTACCCAGGTGATCGTGGGTGCAACTTATTGAGTGGAAGTGAATCCTTTACAACTTCATATAAAAAATATAATAAAATTTATCGTAAACATTGCATAACTATAAACCTGAAAGAACGTAATCGATATCAATGCATATGATGCTTCTAATACTTATACTTTTCTTACTTGTCTTGCTAACTTAACTTACGTGGAATATCAAAAGTCTTATTATTACTCCATATGCCTATACAACATACTTCGTATCTTACTTATCTTATTTAAATGATCTGTGCCAGGATCGCTGCTCGAGCCTACCACGCGAGGTCTACGTGTAGATAATCACCTAACCTTCATATCATAACATAAACCACCATCCAAACCGATGAGGTTGCGCACATAAAAATTAGTGTTCCCTTAAGTCAAGACACTGTCGTATCATATTGTCCTTGAGACCCGTCTTTGCTACAGACGTTGAATCTTGCGGTGGCACGCAAGACATGGCATGTGTAAGAACTTAATTTCATATTCGACTGACATTTACAGCATATCTTAATATATCATAACATTATTTAGTTATGGGCTTATGTCCTTGCCCCGATCTCATATTTGTGTGGGCTTAAGTTTTCACTTTCTTAACATCTCGTAGCTTAACATATTCATATTCTATAATTTCTTAAACTTAATTTGAATGAGCCACAGTGCGATAGGTCACAAATCACGCTTTCCAAGGGTCGGGTTTCGTAGTAACTTGGACGTACTTCGTGTGGCATCCCATACTATCATAGAGGGGTTGCATCAGTACATGGATGCCAACATTCCAAGTTTCACGTGATCGTGAAAGGAACCCCACTGTGACAAAGGCTTAAAAGTCATGTGTCGTATTTTATTCTTTTTTCTTAACATACATATGCTCTAACGTATTTTTAAGTGATAAATGTCACACAATACAAATGAAGCATATAATAAGAAAATATCTAACCATAAGGGAGCTAATATTATTCGTAATTCGGACACCTCACTCATCATTAAAAGAGAGAAGAAGGTGACCTATGATGAAGGTACCTGGATTCTAAAATATATAATTCAAAGTGATGTTACACTAACCTCATCAGATAGATCTTGTCGATCTAATTAAAACGGATTAGTCATGCACATGATTTCGATGTGATTTAGTTTCGGTATGATTTAGTTTCGGTATGATTGAATCACTTATAGATCATTGAATATTCGATACACGTTTTCTAGGGTAATTGTGATCGAGTTTAGAAGGATCAAATCCTATCGATATCATTAGTGTAATGGGTATTCGGGTTTCCCATGATTTACACTAATTATTTGATCATTTAGACCATGATTTGGTCATTTAGACTATTAACTGAACGGTCACTCATTCCTGATCGAAATCATCCCATCGATGATCATCGACATACCATGTGCTTCATAGCATAGATAGATAATACATTTGATGAGTCCATTGAGACTTAGAACGTGGGTTGGGCCTATCCTTAAAGTTTGGGTTTCTACTTCTCAGGAATCTTTGGCTTAAATTGAGTGTTTGGGCTCCTTGGGTATTTAGGCCCATCTAGGGTCTCAAGGCCAAATAGGTCAATTTGGTGGAATCCATGGACTCAATTAATGATTTGTGAGTCGTATAGGATTCATATGGTTAAGGATATAAACCTATTTTAAGGTTTAGGGTCCTTACGTCTCAATTTGCGAATTTCGCTATAAAGTGTGTTTTCAAGTGAGCATGTGTACTATGCCAAGTGACAAAAAAATAAGGTTCATTATCTAAGATAATAGTTTGACCATTGATTTGATAGATGGTTAGATGATCTATAGTTAGGTCCATGAGTTTCGGGCCATGATTTGTTTAAGAAAGGGAGTCAAAGTGCACCATTTGACCAATGTGCACCTACTTGCAAACGCAGGAAACAACATAATTAATGTAAGTGTTAATACACAATTTTCACGGATTTTTAAGGTATAGTAGAAAAGAATTAAAATAACAACATCATGAGTAGTATGATTCGTCTAGATGGATAGACCGTCAAGAAGTATGTGGGTCTCGCCTACTGATATGAATCTCAAAATGGCTGGGATCATCGAGATCTAAGCGGTCAAACATGGGCCATTAGGCCTAGTGTGCACAAAACAAAAATAGTGCATCAGCCCATACATTGCCTGGGCTTTTTGTTGTGTCTGATTTATTGTCCTTAGGGTTTGTTGTGCTACCACACTTGTGTGCAATATAGAAGGGTATAGTACCCTTTGGTTCTCAGTCGATAGGTTCGACCAAAGGGTCAACCCTTTGACCATAACCGTCTTGTAAATCCATACAAAACATAAGTTTGAGAATTTGTAGTTTTTATATAATCATCACAAGTTTATCATATATAAGTGTAAAAGCGTAGATTTGGATGGATAGAAGGGCACCCACCTTATGTGAAGAAGGATGCACCGTTTGATCGGACGAACCACCTTCATTTGCACTTATTCTCAAAAGTCACACACCGAATCCAAAAAGGTTGGGCCTCATCAATAACATAAAAAAATAAAAATATTATTCTATGGTCATATTCGTTTAAGACACGTAATTAAACTATAATCATTGATTTTGTGAATATAAAACTAGCTTTCAAGAACGTACCACAAAAGAATATGAATGGAGAGAGATCAATTACCTAAAAATATGGTTAAGGTGATCTTTAGATGGAAAGTGCTCGCTGGCCAGAATAATTAAAAATGCATGACCATCTCCAGAAGATTTCTGCAAGCATATCTTTCTAGACTCTAATTCGTCATTGACCTCGTGATCAAGGATATAACCCAAAGGAACCAACCCAGCCCTCCATTTCTCCCACTGAGCCAACATCTTAGCTGCTTTGTCAGGGTCCATGGATCTAGCCACCAAGAACGTCAACCGAGTGGCATCTCCATGCTTCTTTGTTGATAAACCCAACCTCTCCATTGATTTTTTCATCTGGCTTATTGCAGCTTCATGGATTTTCTCCATTTCGATTGTGTAGAGAGAGAGAGAGGGAGAGAAAAGAGGACGATTGGGGAAGGGGCTGCTGGACTAGTGGGTAGTGAGAGAGGGAAAGGTCGGCTGCTGGCTGCACAGGGGTTCTTAGAGAGAGAGAGAGAGAGAGAGAGAGAGAGAGAGAGGGAGGTAGAGAGGTTCTTGTAGACGTGGCTTGAGGAGATGGAGAGAATCGTGCACAAGCATCGGTTTTAGGGTTTATTTATTTATTTTATTTTATTGTAAGATCTTATAAGGGAGAGGGTGGTGATATCTTTGAGAGAGTGGACGGGCTTTCGAAAGATACCTCTTTCCTTTAATATCTGTTGTGCGACAAAGAGGTTGGGCGGGATTTTAAAAGGGAAAACTTGCCAAGAGAAGGGTGGCATTTCATATCAATTACCAAATATAGGGGTGTGGGGCTTATTAGGGTGTAGGGCATGCATGAGTAGAGTGGGTGTTAAAGAGTTTGAGTATGTGCCAAATTGAGATTCACGTTGGGTTGCACTTTCCAAATCCTCCTTTCAATTAAATATTAAACAAGGATTAAGCAAGGAGCATCCACATGGGACGCATAGCTTCCACAAGTCTTAAAGCAAGGGTGAAATGTCGAATCTTATAAGTGGGGTTAGTTGGGCTTTAAATTGTGTGTTAAATACAAGTACAATACTTCTATGTATACAATATTTCTTATTAAACAAATATTGGTATACTAAACATAAAACAAAATTGAATAAAACATGAGGCATCGGCTTGAACCATCTTCCTCATGGACTAGCTGTCATTGGTTGGTTACTCCCGACTTAATGGGTATTTATTTTAAACAACAAATTTAATTATAATATTAATATTTCATGAGAACCACTTACGTGCACTTATATACATACGACCCACTTAGCCATAAGGTAAGAGTCCATTATTAGGGATCTAAAGATTTGAAATCAAAGGTGGTCTTTCCATTAATGCAAAAAAAATCCCTTAATTGATGGGATTAGATTGGGCTTAGTTGCTTAAAAGGAGGAAGAGTCCAAAAATGATTATTTCTCTCTCTAGAATTTAGTTTCCAAAAGTGGCATGCAAATCTAGAATTTGGGTGCCAGATAGGTGTCCGATTCCAATTCAAAAACCTTTATTTCTATTGTCGTGTAGGTTGGGGTATTGTGTGGAACATACACACGGAGTTCGGTGTTCCACTGCATCTCACACCATCGAATGACCCTCCTAAGATCCGGGTCATAACATTCTTCCCCCCTAAAAAAAAATTTTCATCCTCGAAAATTAGTCACATGATTATAGTCAATTTCTAAAATCTCATAAGATTAGGGCAATACTTTAAAATTTGATTTAACCATTTTTGCACCACAACATTATTCTCCCCTCCTTATAAGAGCAGTCGATTTAAATTTATCATTCTATAACATGATGTCAACTTCTGTCACAAATTTCTCCGAACACATGATTTGTCGAACTTTTATCAAATATCCGCTTGATTTTTTGAATTTTCCTTGAATCTTCCTCCAATTTCTCGAATTAAACCTAAGTAACACTCAATAAAGGATTGTCAAGTCGAAACTTGGTCAGTATGGTCTTAAATACTCTCAAACGTTACTCGATGTGTAAATCGTACTTTATGAGTTTAATAAAGGGGGTATGTAGGAATCAAAACCAATTTCTTCTTTTTCACGGGTTTTCATTGCCTTATTACTATGATTCATCAGTCCTTCATGATTAATATTGAGATTCACTCTTTTAAGTCTCAAATTAATTGTCATTCCTAATTAACCTTAAACACTCGATATTTTAAGTGTCACACTCGATCCAAAATCCCAGTCATAAAATTTTGACTGATATATTAAAATTATTTGATTTTTAAAATCACTTGCTTTGATAAATTCCTAACATCCAATCCTCAATGATTATTTTCAAAGAAATTCATAAATCTCCTGCCAGTAGGATGCTCTTCTACTTTCATAATCCTTAACTTTTCAAACATCATTCTTCTCGTAGTCCTTTAAACAATTTATTCAAAATTGATCTTTATTTCTCAGAATTGATAACCCCTAAAACTTCATTGCAAGATAGTATTATCTTCATTATATCTCGTTGATCATAGACTTTCAATATCATCTAAGGTTACTGATAATAATTTATTTTTCAATCTAAAATAACTTTTAAAAAGTTAATCTTATAATCGACATCTCAAACAATAATGAGTTATAAATCATCAAATCATTCAAGATTTATCTTTCTACTTATTCCCCCACACTTTAAAATGTCTCTTCTAATTACTCCCCTTCATTCAAAGATCCTTTACAATTTCCCTCACATGCTCCTAACTCGTTTTTAATAAATAGATCCTTAAATCTTACATCATTGATCAGCACACATTTTCCTTTAAATCCTCAAGTCCTCAAAAGATCTAGAGCTTGGGGTCCATCAGAATTATTGTCACTTCAATCACCATAGTGTACTTACATGAGCCACACTGTCCTCGAAAAAGTAAAGCCTGGGCTCTGATACCATCTCTGACACAGATCGTTTAAATAAAATAAGTAAAATACAAAGTATATTGTATAGGCATATGGAGTAATAATAAGACTTTCGATATGCCATATGAGTTAAGTTGACAAGACAAGTAAGAAAAGTATAAACATTAGAAGCATCATATGCACTGATATCAGTTACGTTCTTTCAGTTTTATAGTTATGCAATGTTTACGATAAATTTTATTATATTTTTTATATAAAGTTATAAAAGATTCACTTTCACTCATGAAGTTGCACCTACGATCACCTGGGTAGATTGTGGTGGATTGATTGTGCAACCTACTGAGTTTACGTGACTGAGTAAACTCATCCCCTCTAAAAAACTAATAGCTGCAGGTGAAGATATGGACTATACTGCCCGATGGACTTAATAAGCTGGTAGACTATGTGGTGTGTGAGGGTGATGACATGGAGGACCAACTAAATTATAGGCATTCAAATATATATGTTATAATTGAGGCAAACACTTTTTCTGTGAAGAGTTAGAGCTGGTCATAGATGTGTCGTCGCTTTTTCACTCGGGCGACGACGATTCATATGGTTTGCACCATCGCTTTGTATATGAAACGATATCTTCATCTGCTCTTAATTGATGGATCTCTTTACAGGATGATCATAAAATTAGAAGCATTAAAAAATATATAAATTATAGTTGATCTAGGAGCAGACGCTTCTTATGTGAAGGGATACGAAGCAAGGACGCGATGAGTTAGAAGCGCTATCGCTTCTAACTTGAAGTGATACGAAGCGACAATGCGATGAGTTAGAAGCGTCATTGCTTCTAACTTGAAGCGATTACGCTCTTTATGGCTGCGTCATCACTTCGTTGTGAATCAGTTTCCTTATTAGTCAGTTGTTGATTGATTTTTTTATCTAATGTAGGGGTTGTAATGGACTCAATTGATCTATTCAATGTAGGTGGTGTTTATTTAAATCTTACCCCTGAGACGGTTTCTTTATAAAGAGTTTCACTTGGTTGTGATGGGGATATCAAAATGTTGGATTCTTTAGAAGGAGTTTCACTTGGGGATATCGAAATGTTGGTTGTGATGGAGGGTCTGAGAATACCAGCGAGGAATGGAAGCCACATATCGACTTAAAATTTTAATCTGAAGACGAGGCATATAACTTCTATAATGTATACGCGAAGAAAGTTGGTTTCAGTGTTAGGAAAAATAACACTTACAAATCCGCAAAGGGGGAGATTATAAAGAGAAAATATGTATGTTCATTCGATGGGTTCAAGCAGCCTAACAAGCCCAAATTATACACCGATATAAAATGTTCATGAGATAACAGATGTGAATGTGAGATAAGGTTGAAGATTAGGATCGACGACCATAAGTTGTGGGGGCATCGCATAATAAGATGAGTGCGGTAAGTAAATCGTTGATAGGAGCATTTGATGGCATAATTCCTCCTTTGAATATTTCTACTGTTTTATCAAGTTTAGATGGAGAGGCTGGTGTGACAATAAGCCCTCAACAAACTTGGGACTACTTAAAGAAGATAAGAAAAGAGAGTAACATCCATCCGATGTGCATGACCATGATCAAGACCTTCATTGATAGGAGAATAAAGGAGATGGTTTCTTCTGTGAAGTCGAACTAGATAAAGAATATCGTATGCATTGTATATTTTGGGCTAATCACAGGTCACGAATTGTGTATCAATATATCGGTGATGTGGTGTTATTCGACACCAATTATAAAACAAATAAATTGCTGCTACCTTTCGCCCTATTTATGAGGGTCAATCATCATTGGTAGACGATGCTTTTTGGATGTGCGTTGCTCGTGGATGAGATAGAGGAAACATTCATTTAGTTTTTTAACACGGGACTGAAGTGCATGGGTGATAAGAAACCTAATGCAATCATCACAGACCAATGCAATGAGATGAGCAAGCCATCTCTAAAGTTCTTCCTGGGACCACGCATCGCCTTTGCATATGGCACATAGGGAGGAATGAATTGAACCATCTCTGTTAGCTGAAGGTAAATTTTGAAAATTTTGGGAGAAAGTACAATCAATGCAAGTTCAATCAAACGGTAGATGATTTCGAAAAGAGATGTGTAGAACTCGTGGAGGAATTTCAATTGCAAGAAAACGCTTGGTTCAAACAAATGCACGCTCTTAGAAGGAAATGGATTTCATGCTACTTGAGCTATACCTTTTAGGCCGGCAGGACTACTACACAATGCAGAGAAAGTATAAATTATTTCTTCGATACCTATGTCAATGCTTAGACAAGTTTGATAAAACTTGTCAAACAATACGATCTTACCAACAAATCTCGTTGCGATAAAGAAAATAAGAAGGATCTTGTCTCATTGTCTACGACACTGGAGCCCTTATTCGGAAATTCAATCGAGAGGCATGCCATTGTTGTGTAGTTGAGAACCATGTTTGATAGATTCCACTGAGTTTCGAAAGTTTGCCACTTTTAAGTCCCAAAAGGTGGTCGAAGAGGAAGCTGGGGCATTTATTATATACCAAGTGCGTAGAAGTGGTGCGGATGGCACAGAGGATAGAGGTCAAACATTCGAAGTTCTTTTCGAATATGGAGATGTCATTGCCACTTGTGATTGCAGGCACTTTCAAATAGAGGGTTTACTGTGTTCTCACATCTTTCATGTTTACTTTAAGGAAAATGTAGACCAAATTCCTTCTAAGTATATTCTACCTCGATGGACGAAAGATGCTAGATATAGTACTATATGTTTGGGGGTAACTGAGAAAGAGGATTCTAATTTTATATCTACGATGAAAATATGAAAGGTGAGAGAAGTAGAACTGAAGTTAATTCAGTTGGGGATAAAATCGAATTGCTTGATCGATTACACATTGGAAGGGATGATGAAACTATTAGAAGGCGTAGAGGCCATTAGAATGGAAGAGGACAATGAAAGATGTACTAGCATCGCGGCCTCACCGGGTGGCTAACTTCTCTCGAATATGTTCTATATTTTAGTTAAGTCTTAACCTATTTCAAGCACACAATAGAAATTATAACATAGCATAGGATTGTTCCCAGGAAGATGTATTTTATCTTGTATATAAATATATTAATTTATGAAAACTTTATTTATCTTTTAAGATTCTAAACTACTTGAAAAATATGAATAAAAGAATGATTTCTTAAATTAAATTTCATAAAAGTAAATCCTGAATCCTCCTTCAGATTGTGGTCGTCAATCACAATCTTTAGTTATCGGATGTTTATAAATTTAAAATACCATTACACTATATTTCTGTCTTCTAGAATTTGGGCGTCAATCAAAAATTAGCATTCTTTAATATAGATTTATACTAATTTTTAATCTATCAGAAATTTGGGTGTCAATCAAACTCTAGAAAATCAAAGATGAAAAGTAAAAACCATTATACTAATCGCAAATCTCAACCTGAGTCGTCAATTCAAATTAAAACTTGAAAATGTTTACAAAGCAGTAAATTGCATAAAATAAATCTAAACTAGAAAACAATAAAATTATATCTTTCACCCCTCAGTCGCAGGTGTCAATTGCTTCAGAGAAACTACAGATATCTAACCTAATCTTCTAGCTCTCAATCCCAGTTGTCAATTGTGATCGAAGAACCTTGGATATCTAAACTAAACTACTATAATAATCGAAAGAAAATCCAACCTCAGATATTAATTGATGCTGAGAATTTCTTCAATGATTAATTCCTATACCAAGCCCTCTTATTTATAGATCATAAGGGGTCGGTTTACAAAACTCCTAATTCTAATAAATGAAATTACTAAAACAACAGTATCTGAATATAACTCTACTTCTAATCCTATCATTCCTTGCTTTCAACAGTCGATGTTCTTCTAGATTTTCTCCTGAATTTCAGCAACAAAGTCCTTTAAGAGTCTTCCTTCGTCAATATTCTCAGATTCATGATTAGCCATACTTTCAAGTCAAGAATTCTTCTAATTGTATGTATGGCGGTGTAGATTCTCACATGATCAGTAGCTTCAGAAAGCTTCCTCTTTGTAAAATTGTAAATTATGATTTTCTAGCTTTAACACAGCTTCCTATAGAACAATTCTTTATTACGATTCATAACTTTCTGTTATATCATACTTCACTCTTGAATGACTTTTTCTGAAGAATCGTAAATTACGATTTCTCTCTTCTTCCTTTACAATGTTATGCAAAATCGTAAAATATAATTTTTCATCTTTCAGTAGGCAATGATTCGTCGTTTTCATTCAATCGTCTTTCTTACTGTTTTATGAGTTCACTCCGACGAATATTAATACTTTGGCTCTATTTTGTTATTTTTCCTTAATATTTGTATATCGATAACTTGTTAGTAGCAAACTAAGGTCTAACATCACTAAGTTAAGGGTGGTAAATTGGTATATTATGTGATTGATCACAACCTCAAACTTATGCTTTGCTAGTCCCTAGCAAATAAGGAAATATAAAACATTCTATCCTAAGAATTTAAATGCCACTTTCGTAGGGAGCACAGTTGCATTTAGCAGATGCAACAAGCCGTTAAACCCGTAGGTGATCCCTAGTGGAGGAGTTGTAGTCTCCTGAAGGTTTTCAGTGAAGTTACCTACAAACTTCAAATATTTTTAGATTTTTCAAAATTAAATAAGAAATTTAAAAAAATCTATGCTAATTCTATACACTGATTATTTAATCATCACATGATTGTAATGATTTTAAAAAGATAGGATTCCTCCAACCACTACTTTCCATCCTAACAGTTATCTTTGATCAGAACTCAACAATTTCAATTTTATACAAGGTGGAGTGTGTGCGTACCAGTGAAAAGTTTATTCTTCGTAAATTTTTCTAAACTGCAAATTTTAAAAATATTTTCATTCAAAACTCTCACTATTGGCATACTCTAAAAAAGATATCAAAATTCTGGATTCTCACAGTATATTATAAGAAAATTTTATTCAAAGGATAATTACAAAAAAAAATAAAAATGAATGAATCTCATGAAAAAGATAATCTATTCTATTCATATGATTCCCTGTGTAATCTGTAGTACCTATTATTCATATCTCTACTAGGCTTATACTTTTGTAAATCGTAAATCAAAAAGGTCTTTCCTTCAGCTTGTCATGGGGCTTTGGCTTTTCAGAAGGTCTCAAAGAAAGGCAGAAAATGATTCAAAGTTTTTGTGAGAATTTAGCTCTTCCTTCTCCTATCTTTTCTTCGTCTTTCTTTAGTTCAATATTAGTAAGTATCCATGATTTTGGATGCTTTTTCCCATTTACTTTTTCTTGTAAATTTCATTTCTTTTCCCAGTCTTGTAAAATCATGTTTCACAATTTTTCTTTTATTTTATTTTATCCCTTGATTTAGAATTGTCTTTTACGATTTTTCACTCTTTTCCCATATTCCTTCTTTTTTCTTAGTTGTACCCTTTTTTTAGCAGATCCCTTATCTATTGAGTTTTACTCCTTTCACTCCCTCTTCTTCCCTTCTTTTTACTTTAAATTCTCAGAAAATAAAAGGGTCAAAGGTTGAAAGCTTTGGGCAGTACATATTGTTAAGGGCTTATCAGATTTTGGTATAAGGAATTTCAGTTTAGGCTTCTAATATGGGTTCAAAGGATAAGTTATTTTCTAGGATTTTGACTTTTTGGCTCTGATTTAAACAAAAGATGACCTTTAATCATCTTTACAATTTACTTCTAATAGATAGTTTAAGACAAAAAATTAGGTTATCATAGTCATAGAATATTTTGATTCTAAATTCAGCAATATAAGATTTCATACAGTTATAGTAAAGAAGTTCAAAGAAATTTTTGATTTGAATAGAAACAGTCTCTTTCTGAGAAAGGAAAAATTAGTCTCTAATGTTCATTGGTTTATACAATTTTTGAAACTATAGTCTAAATATTGTAGTTCAGATCAATCTATTGTTTCAAGCATTCATTCTGATACAGTGTTCAAAGAGCTAAAACATGAATTGTAACTGTTCTATTTTTTTATTGTTAAACTTCTACAACGATGGATTGTAAGTTATTTTTGGAATCATATTTTTTTTTCTATCATATTCACAATGTGATGTTTAAATATTCTAAACTCTAAAAATTATAAAAAATACTAGAAACTAAAACAAAAAGAAAAATTTTTCTGCAAAAATTCTAATCTAAAGGAAAATCTAAAAGAAAAATAAAGCATCATTTACAAAATTAAACTAATATTTACACTAGATGTATATCCCCCTAAACTTAAATTGGGCAATGCCCTCATTGACACAAAAATAGGGGAGATACAGTCAAAATTTTATAAAAAGATCATACCTGTGGGGCTTGTGATGTTCTGTAATTTTTACTCACTTGGTGATGAAGCATATGGTACAAGAATGGAAGTAGTAGGGTCTTCTTCCGAGTCAGACACCACATTTATAGAGCAGTCTAATTCTTTGTCTGGTATGGGCTCCTCATGTGATTCTAGCCCAACTTCCTTGCAACGTGCTTCAACACTCTTCTGTAGATTTTATCATTTCGTATTTTTCCTGTAAAGCTCTCAATGCCTCTTTATTCTTTCCTTTATTTTTTATTTCTTCATTCAACTTTTTAATCATGACAGATTTTAGTTGTATCTCCATTCTCAGCTTTTCTGCTTTAGCTTGTTCTTTTACTACTGTGGCCTAGCCTAACTTTGTGACAGACTCAATAATCTTCTTCTGTTTAGCATTAATTAAACTAAGGGAATCATTATCTTATTGCAATTTCAGAATTTTCCCTTCAGCGACGGTCAGTAGATGATTCTTCTCTTCCATTTATTTATTGAGTTCTTGCTAGTAATCTCTGAGAGTTTTTTCTCTCACAGTTTCTCTAGCATCCGAATCTTCAATGAATTCACCGAACTGCTCAATCAAAGTTTCGATTTTATCTTCATATGCCTTCTTTTTTCCCTCCCATGCTTGCTGCTTTGCACTTATCATTGTATTTTCTCTTTGCATTTGGGTAATTTGTGCTTGAAGGGTTGAAGTGGCCTCCCAGACTCTTTTTTTTATTTTTACTGCCCAGTGTGCATAGTGATCTTTCGCAGCTTTCTGTCGCAAGCTCTCCACTATCTCTATATGCTCTTGTGTAGTCAATGTAGTTTCAAAGACTCTGGTTTTCAATCTGTGAAACTCCTCCATCCACTTCCTTACCACACCTGGCAATGGCATCAAATTGGGGGCATTTGCAAAGTTCCATTGTTCTAGTTCTCTCACCCTTCTTTCTAGTTTGGGGATTGTTGTGGTGGTGACTGGAGGAGATATCTCCTTATTTAATAATTCAACAAAACCTGACCTTGGAGCTTCAAAACTTGGTCCTGCTTCTGCTACGTAAACTATGGGAGTCTGGTCTGTAGCAGTTGAAATTATAGGTTGAGCAATGGACTTTATAAGTGCATGAATAGGGCCAGAGGTGGCTATTTTAGCAGCTTGCTATGTTGGCTGAAAATTTTCTTCTGCAATAGCTGTTAGTGGGCTCATAGGCTTTGCTCTGTATCAGTTGGCAGTGTATCTGCCTCAGTTGAAGGGGGCATGGTAGTCCCGATTGGTGAGTCAGAGCTGAGTCATATAGATTAGCTTGATCCGTAATTGGGAGTTCTAATTCGGCTACTCTCTCATGTATTGGAGAACCAATCTTTGCTCTCTCCTGGTGTTGAGTAGAAGTACTCATTTCTTTTCCCATAACCAATTCTTCCGGGACTATAATTGACTGCTCCATAGCAAACTCTTTTCGGCCCTCGGGTATAGAGGGGACACTCTATGTGTGTGCTGAAATAGGAAATTTCTGTTTGTTTGCAGCACTTAGAGTTCTCCTGTAAGTCTTGGCAGTAAGGCTATCCTCTGTTCTAGGACCCGACCCTTACTATTGTTGGTCAAATATTTATAAAATAGCCTCACCACTCTAGGATAGACTAGTGTGACTCCCGATTCTAGGAAATATTGTAGCCCAGCATCCTTAAAATATTTGATGGCCTCTCCACTAATTTCAAATTTTTCCAAAAAAATCAATGTTTGCTGAAACTTTAGCTCTCACCAGATGATGTTTCATTGATTTGGGGAGTCGTTCTAAAGTCTTATTAGAAATCATTGGCTTTTTTCCTTTATCCATTTTTGTACTCTTTTCAGGGGCAGGTATTGATTCAGTTCCCATTCCTTCAAATTGAGTTTCCAAGGACCTAGCTTTCTTTTTAGGTTGGTTGGATACTTTTAATTTAGCTTTGAGGGGCAGCAAACCGTGCAATATGGCTTGTAAGTGAAAAGTTATCGGAACTGTTACCTCCTTCACCTTCATCCTCCCTCTGTCGCTTGCCCGTTTCTCTCGACATACTGCAATTTCTTTTTCTGCAAGATGTATAGAATATTATTTAGTAAATCACAACTTGCATATAAACATTCATAATCATTTGTAGAGATTCACCCGTTTATAGATAGAGATTGTTACCTTTATCTTGACTAATCACCAAACCCTAGTTTTAAGATTTACTAAGGACTTGAATAGGGTTTTCGAAATTGAATAGAAGATATAAGAAAATTTTTAGAAAAAAAGACGGTTGAGTCTTAGTCGATGAGTTTTTGAAAAATAGAGGGAAAACGATAGCAAAAATGGAGGGTTCGATAATGGGGCCGATGTATCCTCTCTCAAATATGTAGGCCCTATCTTAGTGATGACCTGCTGAACCGGTCATCACGCGTGTATTAACCTAGAGTCGTCGGTTGACTCTAGCTTTTCAGCTATGGTAAGTACGAACCCTCGTATCAGTTGAATCATAATCACTACGCTCTCATTGATAGACATGACGATCAATCGTAAATCCATATGATTGTTCACTATAATATACAATAGGGATTAAATTACGATCCATCATTTTTTAATGATTGGGGCCATAATGTAATGCCTAAATGAGAAAGAAAGGAAATAATTTTACATATTTTACAAGGGTTGCTACAGATGAGTCGGTAGCTCGACAATCCATGAGGCTTTCATATTAGATCTTGGGGAGCTGATGTCTCCCCCAAGAACACTTGACCTCTAGGTTTGTTGACTGGCTACATCAACAATTAGTGACTCTCTCTTTTCACCACTTGGGAAGCTAGCTGGCCAATCTGGCTTTTCAGCTTCGTAATGGACTGAGTGTGAGAATGGAGCACTTGATAGAATTGAGCAAGCTGACGTAAATCTTTTGAGTGCTGATGTGACTATTGCTGCAAATCCGGGAGGATTTAAACAACGGTGGAATCAGGTGCATTGCTTTGTGGTCCAAATTGGGGTTGCGCAGCAAGCATTTGAGGTCTCTGGTGGAAAATTTGGGTATGGAGAAATCCGGGTTGCGCAACCGATGGTGCTAGTTGTGCTCCTCCGGCGGAATCATAGTTAAATCCAGGATGGTTCCTCCATGCTGGGTTATACGTGTTTCCATAATCTTCCCTCTGAAAGGCCATTACTCGCTCATTTTTCACCACCTCCTGGTGCGATAGCGCAGCTGGGTTTTTTATTATAAGCCTGAGTCTGACAATTATAATAGTTTCCCAAGGATCTATCCTGAGTTCTTGGTTTGGCAGCCATTATTGTTGCGATTTGTTGTTCAAGAGCCAAAACCTTTGCACTCATATCATCCTCTTTCTTTACTTTATCTTTGTTGATATAGTAAAGTTCACCCCTCGCAAGCGGGGTATAATGAGTGATATCAGGGTAAAATCTAAGCAGGGCCTATTTTTGCTTTGAGTTATCGGCCAGCTTCTCGAATAGATTCCATAATTGTTGGCCATTTTGAGCCATAAAGGCTCCTCCGCTTATGGCATCAACTGTAGACTAGTTAGTCTCAGTCAGCCCTTAATAGAAACTATGTGCTATCGACCAGTTTGGCACATCATGATGAGGGCACTTCCTCAGTAGGTCCTTCATGCGCTACCAACTTTCATGAAATAATTCTCTAGGCTGCTGCCTGAAATCTTGAATTGCTTGTCGAATCTGGTTAGTTCTACCAATTGGGAAGTACTCATTTAAGAATTTAGATTGCAGTTCATCCCAAGTGGTTATACTCTTGGCAGGCAACAAAGTTAGCCATGCTTTCGCTCTGTCTTTCAGAGAGAAAGGGAACAACCTTAGCTTAACCGATTCCTCACTAGCTGTTGACAGTTGTAACATCATGCAGAGTTCTATAAAATCCCTTAAGTGTTGATAGGGATCCTCTCTGTCAAGCCCATGGAAAGCAGGTACAACTTGAAGTGTATTAAACTTGATTTCATAATTATGTCCAGTTGCAACCTCTGGTATAACTATACAGGAGGGTACAGTCAGAGCAACTGGGCTGAAATGTCCTTAGATTAAGCGATCGTTAGCCATGGTTAAGGATTCTCTTGTGGGAATTCGGTTTGCTGCTAAATTACTTAAGAGAGTCCTTTTAATTTCTAGATCACACTCGAGGAAATCTAGACTTCGAGATTGAGAGTGATGCATACAAAAAAGAAAAACTATATTTTAGTATTTTCAGCTTCATTTAATTTTTATTCTAGAAGGCAAGGAGAGAAATAAATCTGAGCCTCTAGCTTCACTGATCAAGGTTGAAACTTTGATTCGTTACTCCGAATAAACCTGTAAAAGATTTAAGAAGTGATCAAAGAAAAATAAAAATGTAAAGAAATATTAAAAGAGAAAGATAAATACTGGTTTTCTAAAACTAATATAAAGATAAGAAAAATGCTATCCCCGACAGCGGTGCCAAAAACTTGACTTGTCTCAAATATATTTTATATTTTAGTTAAGTCTTAACCTATTGCAAGCACACAATAGAAATTATAACATAGCATAGGATCGTTCCCACTAATATGTGTTTTATCTTGTAAAGGAATTTCATTGCAAGAGTGTGCCAACATTATAGTGCGAGATCCAATACGATGTGCCACCAAAGATAGGACAAGCAACAATGATAGAATGAAGTCTGGAATAGAGGTTGGTTTTGAACACTCAAAAAATAAGAGACGACATTGTAAGGGTTGTGGTGAGTTGAGTCATAAAATCATAACTTGCCTGCTAAAAAGGGTCAGGATAATGGTTTCTAGCACTGGACAAAGTCAAACAGAATAGGGGATGAAGAAAAGTGCGGTATTACAGAGTCACAGTGAATCAATTTTATGAACAGACGCTTCTCAATACAATGTGTCTGCACTTCATATGAGAAGCATGGACACATCTTACATGGAGCGTTGCCGCGTCGTATGAGAAGCGTGGTAGCCTCTTACATGCAGTGACGACACGTCGTATTGGTGTTAACGCTTCATCCAATGTGTTGGAGCTGTATTTTGAATCATGTGGATTGACTATGGTAATTCTTTCACGTGTTGCATTTGTATATTTTAGACGTGTTCATTCTCGGATTTAAGGGTTGATTCGATTCTCATGTGCATTTGTCACAATTATCTTTTATTCAGACCAAATTATGGAAGCGATGGCGCTTCATTTCTGAAGCGAGGGTGCTTCTTTAATTGAAGCAATGGCGCCTCACTAACAAAGCGCAAGCGCTCATGGCGCTTTATGTTGAAAGCGTTGGTGCCTCTCTTTCGGTGTGTTGATGCTTCATGTAGCGTCTGCGCATATTAGACCAGAGCTGTATTTTGAATCATGTGAATTTACTACGATAATTCTTTCATTTGTTGAATTTGTATCTTTTTGATGCGTCTATTTGAAGGATTAATTTAATTAACTCATGGGCATCTGTCACAATTATATGTGATTTAGAAGTCAGAGTTAAAATAATTGAATGTCGCTTATTTTAAGAAGTGCCAGCGCTTCAATTCGAAGCGACGACACTGATATTCAAGGCGATGTCACTTCTTGATAGAAATGACATTTCGGTAATTACCAATTTCAAGGATATTCAAATTATGGAGTGGGATGTCTTTTCACGCGGTCTTTTTGAATATTATTACAGTAGTGACTGTTTGTATTCCAATAAAAAGCATGATTTTGCTTTCCGTCCATTCAATCTTTACTCCATATCCATTCTTTTGCCTTCCGTCTCCAAAACCCCTTTCTCTAAACCTAAACCCTAAAACCTGAAGCCTAAACGCTATACCATGGCAGAAGAACCCAACTAGTCCGAGATTAGTAAAACCCTTGATCGTCTTATTGAAAGGGAGAAAGCCGAGATTCTAGCGCTTTTGGCTAAAAAGGAGAGGCTGATGCGCCAACTACTACGACTCATTTCGGACGCAGAGTCGTTTACCACAACCCCCCCTTGCCCTATAGCTAAAAGTAGCCTATGGGGTCTGTCTAGTCTGGTTTCCTAATCCTGCTCTAGGTCTAATTAACTTTATCTTCTTATCCTACTTTAAGTTTAACCGACTATGGGTCTCCTAGTACTACTCTAACACTAACTAACTGAGTTTCTTACTGCTACTCTAACTCTAATTAATTTGGTCTCCTAATGCTACTCTAATTCTAACTATTTTAGTCTCCTAATGTTACTCTAATTAAAAAAAGGGGGGTTGTGGCCCGTAATGCTAAGGAGGATCGGCCCCGTTCCCGAGTACCCTTCGCAAGCTCCCTTGGGCAAATTGGTTGGCTAAGGGCTATTTTGTAAGTATGGGATTGAAGACTGAATTTAAACTGAGAATTAAAAATTTAGGGATTAAAAATGAAGAATTTAGGAATTAAGAACTACGAATTAGAACTAAGAACTAGAATTAAAAAAACTAGAACTAGAATTTAAAACTAAGAACTAGAAGCAAGAAACCAGGAACTAGAACTAGAAATTAAGAGCTAGAACTTGAAGTTAAGAACTAAGATCTAAAGCTAAAAATTTAAGAACTAGAACTAGAAATTAGAAACTAGAACTAAAGAATTAAAAACTAAGAACTAGAGAATTAAAAACTATGAACTACAAAGAAATTACATGAAGCTAAGCGCTTCTTCCTCCTTCCAGTGCCGCAGAGAGAAACACGCGTTCCCTTGGAGAGGCCTGAACTTGAGAGAGGAGAGATTGCTATTAAAATTGTGTGTTTGGGAGTGATAGGGGGTCTTTTTATAGGTATATGGGATACTTTCGTGTGTGGGGCCATGTGTGCAATAGGTAAATTGCATGCATGATCGAAAGCGCTCAATTGAATTTCATGCATAGTATAATGTGCTTAATTTACTTTGAGTCAATCACTGACTCGAGAGCGACCGACTGAGCGGGTGTCCTAGTTCCAGTGTGCCTTGGAACCAATTCCACGCAAATGGTTGTGCATGGAATCCAATTCCGCACAGGGAGGTCTGCGCGAGATCGGGGAGTTCGGGCGGTCTTGGGAAGTAGAGTCCCAGTTCGTGTTTGGACTGATGTTAATTAGTCCTAACCTGACCTTTGATGGACTTTTGAGTTGACTAATAATGTATTTTGAGTATAGTTTTATAGTTAGCAATAAATTGCAGTCATAGTGCAGAAATCCATTAAAAAGTACCAAGAAGAGACCTGTTGGAGAGTTGCATCAATGAGAAAATACAGAATAACTTTAACAGTTGCTCATGCAGCCCAAAAAGCCAGTCATCAAGCAAATTCAAGGAGCCTCAGAATGCTATGGCAATGGCATGTGTATAGCTGTATGCACATGGGAGCAAAAGCAGCTGCATCTAATGATGGATGAACCCCTCAAAAGGGCACTGAGTACTGGACAGCTGAATTCTAGCTCCCAAAGTTGTGTATAAGTTGTGGAAGCAAAGAAAACAACTTGTCGAGAGGTCTGGGTACTGAAGAGCAAGCTGTCGAGAGGTTCTGATGTGAAGAAATCAAGATGTCGATAGGATCTCTGAACCTATCGAGTGGTTTAAATTGAAGAGAGCAACCTGTCGAGCGGTTAAATGAAGCTGTTGAGAGAGTTGGATGCTGTATTTGAAGCTCTCGAGAGGTTCCCAGAACCTATCGAGTAGTTAAGACCAGTGTAAAGTATGCTGTCGAGAGGATCTGAAGGTGAAAAACTAACTATCGAGAGGTTCCTTGAACCTATCGAGCAAATGAAAGGTGTATCCAACCTATTGAGCCATTGCATGCAGAACCTGTCGAATATATAAAGACAACTTATCGAAGGCACACTTGAAGCTGCATTGAATCTTGAGAAGTTGTCAAAACCTATCGAGAGGTTGGCTGAAGCTAAAGGAGCAGTTAAGCAGTGAATTGAACTTGTCGAGCAGTTCATCTGAACCTGTCGAAGGATATTTTCAACTTGTCAAATGGAGCAAAAGCACATTCAGAACCTGTCGAGAGGTCATCTGAACCTCTCGGGGCACAAATTTGGAACTTCTCAATGGCAGCTGAGAATGAAGATCACTTCAGTGCTTTGCTACACATGTCTCGAGGCATGTTGACAACCCTTGAGGGTATTTTTAGAACTTCAGGGACACGAATGAGAAACTCTCTAACTCCCCCACATGTGCTTATCCAATTCTAACTAATTTGTGGGAGATTCTAGATGTAAAGTCAGCCACATCAGCAGCCCAATAACAAAATTATTCCCTTTTGTTCTGATTGGCTGAAATAGATCTGGGACAGAGGAGAAAAGTATAAATAGAGGAGAGGCACAACAGAAGAGTGATCCAGAGAAATCCAGAGCACAACTTCAATCCCTCTTTTCCCGCCAATTCCAATCTTCTTCCTTCTTCTCCATTCTCTATTTAGCCCAACTATGATTGGCTAAACTCTTGTAGCAGCTAGGGTGAGGTAGATCTGTAAAATTGAGAGGTCTGAGAGCTTTGTATGAGAATCAAATGATGTAGAGACTATAGATCTGAGGACAATTTATTGTAAGATGTATTTGAATCAATGAATTGTTAGTTTTAATGATCAGTTAAATCTATAGATCTTTGGTTCCATTAGATTTTTCATAGGATTTATGTATTTTGGGAATTCCCATTCCTTTAACATATAGATCTTTTGATTTCCATCAGATTTTTCTAGATTTAATGCTCCTGTGGATGCCTAAGCTGTACCCTTGCATCCACAACATCTGTAGTGGTTTTTCTGTTCTAATTGAAGCCTTTAGATTAGAGGAAATCCCTAGGATGATCTGTGACCATTGAAGTAGACAGATCATAGCCTTAAGATCTATTCAACCCTCTTGTTTTAGATTGGATTATTCTACCTTGCATCTGTGCTTATAGCCAGATGGAGGATAGCTGTAGATCCATCCGCTGCATTGCTGTTTAACCAATCAATTTTCAGTGAGACCAAATCCCAAACTGCTATTCTCCATATTTGATTTTAATTCTCTAAAACCTTTTCTCTCTTCTTCAAATTTGTTTTCTATTCATCTCTGGATCAATTTAAATTTAGATTTAATTTTCTTTAGTTTGTAGTTTAAAGTGACAACCCCCAAACCCACTCCTCTTTCTCTTTCTTTGTTTTAAGTTAGAATAGGTTAGAGTGCCAGATCTTCAAGCAGGTATGTAGATTTGCTATATTCTTTCACACATTTCCCTGTGGACAAACCTGTACTTACCTTTTAAAACTTGCTGCAACAACCCTGAATTCTTGCAGGCCTATGTTTTTACCTTGGTGTCCAAATTAATTTCTGCTGTAATTAGTTTACTATTTTTAGCATCTTAATAATTACAAGGTAAAGATAAATAACAAGTTTTTGGTGCCACTATTGGGGACTTGTATTTTTAGAATTAGTAGATCTAAGTTTTTCTTATTTTAGATTTGTAATTATCTGTTTTGTATTTGACTAATTGCTGTTGTATGTTTTTTTTATAGTATTATGAATTTTTGCAAATTTGGAGCTGTGGCTGAGAGGAGCAATTTTGCTAAAAGGAGGAGCAAGCTGTGCTTGAGTTTGTATTTCCTTACTCTTTTACATTTTTAGATCTGTGAATTTTTAAATTTATAGTAGTAGTTGTCTGTGTGTTTGTATTTGTGTTTGGTGTGATCTGTGATGTCATTTGTCTATGCTGTACATTGTGTTTGTGTGTGGTGTATGTTTGGAAGAAGAACTCTCAACCGTGAGATTTTACCATTAAATCTTAAAGTTGAGAGGATTCTTAAGTCTAGACAAGCTACACAGACACTTGCTGAATCTGAGATTGCTGAAATGGGTGAGCAGCCTAGATTGTTGAGAGAATATTATGCACCTGGTGCATATAATTTTCCTTTCTGTATACAGTTTCTTACTGTGGAGGAAGATTATGAGATCAGGTCTTCAACAATTCAGATGTTACCTTCTTTCCATGGATTGAGTAAAGAGGACCCATACAAATATGTTGATGAATTTCTTGCTTTGTGTACTACTTTGCATATTGCTGGTTTGGGGGAGGAAGCCACAAAGCTTAGGCTCTTTCCTTTTTCATTAAAGGATAAAGCCAAGGCCTGGTTGTCTATACGCCCAGCCAATAATATTACCTCTTAGAATTACCTGCCAGGTCAATTCCTAGCTAAGTTCTTTCCCATGTCTAGAACAAGTTAGTTGAGAAAAAGCATCATATCATTTTTTCAATTCTCAACTGAAAGCTTCCATGAGGCTTGGGAAAGATTCAAAAAGCTATTAAGGCAATGTCCCCATCACCAAATTCCTCAATGGCAACTTGTACAAAGTTTTTATTAAGGAATTGATCCAAAAGTAGAAATATGGTGGATGCCTCTTGTGAAGGTACTTACCTTCATAAAATAGTTGATGAAGCCTGGGAGTTGTTTGAGGTTATTGGAGAGAATTCAATGCAGCAGGAGACCTTGTCTAGGGACATTGAGACTCTAGCTAAATTGATGAAAGAGGACACAACAAGAGGGAGAATGTATGAGGTAAATGCTTACAATGATTTGGAGAGAAAGGTAGATAGTTTGACTGAAGTTTGATAAGTTGATGGGAACAATGCAGTCTCCAATGGCTACCAAAGTGGACGAGGCATGTCTGATATGCAGGTCTCCCACTCAGTCCCTTGAAGAATGTCCCTCTGCTGCACAATTTCCAGATCTGGTTATGGAGCATGCTAATGCTGCTCAGTCCTTTGGATAGCAGCCAGCTGCTGGTTATCCATGGAGAAACCACCCCAACCTGAGGTGGAGGCAGGACAATTTCTAAAATCAGCAACAACAACAACCAATACCCTATAGAACTGCTCAGCCTTACCAGCAGAATTTCTTATCAAGGCCCCAATATCAACAGCTTATAGCCCAGCCAATGGCACAACCTGTGCATCAAAATACACCAGCCCCAACACCCTCTAGAACACCCTCATTTGAAGAGCAGGTTCTGGCTTCACTGTAAAACCTGAGCTATTTGTCTCAAACTGTTAGCTCCCATAACCAAAGTATTAAGAAGATAGAGGACTACCTTGGTCAACTATCCAATACTTTGATTAGGAGGGAATAGGGGAGATTGCCTAGTCAGCCTATGAACAATCCAAAAGGGTAGTATATGGTGGGTGAGTCTTCTTCATCACATGAAAAACTAAATCCATCACCACTTTGAGAAGTGGGAGGCTGGTTGACAACAAAGTTGGTATTGAGCCTGAGAAGAGTATAAAAAAAGAAACAACAACTCATCATGATATGCATCAGGACCAGCATATGAGAAATAAGGGGGGAGTGGATGAACTCCAACAGAAAAATAAAAATAAAAATAAAGAAAAAAATGATGAGATTGCTAAGGTAGCAAATAAGAGATCACTCTCTCATTTTCCATTTCCCAATACACTTTAAGCACCTTCTCCTTTTGATAAGGAAAATGCTAAAGTTGAAGAAATGATGAAAACTTTTAAACAAGTAAAGATCAATTTGCCTTTACTTGATGCAATCAAACAAGTTTCAGCCTATGCAAAGTTTTTGAAAGACTTGTGCACCCACAAAAGACAGTCAAGGATACATTTATCCAAGAAGGTCTTTTTTGCTAAGAAAGTGAACAAAGTATTGTCCATTGCAACCCCAACAAAACTTCAAGATCCTGGAGTTCCCACAATCTCCTGCATCATTAGGGATCACACCATTGAAAAATCCTTATTAGATCTGGGGGCCAGTGTGAATCTACTTCCATATTCAGTATATGAGAATTTAGGTTTGGGGGAATTGAAGCCCACACATGTGGCATTACAGCTGACTAACAGATCTGAAAGGAGGTCAGTGGGAATTATAGAAGATGTGTTAGTTGGGGTTGACAAATTTTTTTATCCAGCATATTTTTTGGTTCTAGATATGGAACCAAGCAAGTGCACCACCTCCATCCCTGTTATTTTGGGCAGGCCTTTCTTGGCCACTGCTAATGCTTGTATACAATATAAATCAAGGGTAATGGAGGTGATTTTTGATAATATGAAAGTAAAATTGAATGTCTATAATGCAGCAAATCAGCCTCACTTGGATAGTGAGGACTGCTTCATGATAGATCTCCTTGATGAACTTATGGAAGAGACTTTACCTAAGCTACTGCATTGTGATGACATATTTGATGTTTTTGAAGAAGTATGGAAAGAAACTATGGAAGAGGAGGCTCCCTCACCTGTGATTGAAGAGGTTAAAACCTTCCATTCTGAAGTGGGGCCAGCAAAGTATCATCCTTGGAATCCAGTTGTGCTACCTCTTCCCCCACCTTCTAAGGCACCTTTGCTGCCTTCACTCATAAGTCCACCTGATGCGAAACTGAAACAACTTCTCAAGTCTTTAAAATATGTATTTTTAGGAGCAAATAAGAAATTGCCTGTAATAATTTCTTCTTCCCTTACTGAGGAGCTGGAAGAAGAGTTGCTGTGTGTGTTGAAATGGCATAAAAGAACAGTATGTTAGACTATTGCTGATATGGGAGAAATTAATCCTGCAGTTTACATGCATAAGATTCACCTAGAAGAGGGTTCTAAACCCTCTAGGGAAATGCAGAGGAAGCTAAACCCTCATATGCAAGAAGTAGTGATGAAGGAAGTGGTTAAATTATTAGATGCAGGAGTCATCTATCCCATTTTAGATTCTGAATGGGTGACACCTACTCAGGTGGTACTTAAAAAATCTAGAATCACTGTGGTTAAATCAGATTCTGGTGAGCTAATTCCAACTAGGGAGACCGCTGGTTGGAGGGTGTGCATTATTTATAGAAAGCTCAATTCAAAAATCAGAAAAGACCATTTTCCTTTGCCCTTCATAGACCAGATTTTGGATAAGTTGGCAGACAAAACTTTTTATTGCTTTCTTGATGGATACTCTGGGTATAACAAGATTTATGTGTATCTACAAGACCAGGAGAAAATAACTTTCACATGTCCATTTGGTACCTTTACTTATAGGAGGATGTCATTTGGATTATGTAATGCCCCTGTAACTTTTCAAAGGTGTATGTATGTTATCTTCTCAGATATGATTGACCAAAGTGGATTCTATTGGCTTACTTTATTCAAAGATGCATGGCAGCACTGCAAGGCTTGTGAAAAATGCCAGAAAATGGAAAGTATTTCTAAAATAAATTCCATGCCTTTACAGCCCATTCTTGTAGTTGAATTGTTTGACATTTGGAGGATTGACTTCATGGGTCCTTTCCCTCCTTCTTATGGGTATAATTTTATTCTTGTGGCTGTGGACTATATGTCCAAGTGGGTTGAAACCATAGCCACAAGAACCAATGATCATAGAGTTGTCATCAAGTTCTTCAAAGACAACATTTCCTCTAGGTTTGGTACCCCCAGAGCTATCATTAGTGATGGGGGAGGCCATTTCTGCAATAGTCATTTTGAAAATCTATTGAGAAAATATTCTGTCATACACAGAGTTGCCACTCCATACCACCCACAGCCCAGTGGGCAGGTAGAAATTTCTAACAGAGAGATTGAGCACATTCTAGAGAAAACTGTGAGAGCCGATAGGAAGGACTAGTCATTAAAGTTGACTGATGCTTTGGGCTTATAGGACAGCCTATAAGACCCCAATAGGGATGTCCCCTTTTAGGTTGGTGTATGGCAAGGTATGCCATTTACCAGTGGAGTTAGAACATAAAGTTTACTGGGCCATCAAGACATTGAATTTTGATCTAACTGCTGCTGGTATGCACATGAGGTAGCAACTGTCAGAACTTGAAGAGCTGAGATTAGATGCCTACTCCAATGCTAGGATCTACAAAGAAAAGGCCAAAGATTTTTATGACAAACATTTGCTGAGAAAAGACTTTGCTGCAGGTAACAAGTGTAGACACCCCCATTTTTCCCTCTCGAAATATACAAATTTGTTCGGTCAACCTCTGACCTCATAACCCTAACATGGAGACCATGCACTGAAATAATAGTACATGGTTGGACACAGGCTGAAACAATAGCTCTGTAGCTCAGGTCCCAATGTAGGGAGACTATATACTGAAACAATAGCATATAGTCGAAATGCAGGCTGAAATAATAGTCTGGCATTTCAAACCCTTTAATCCAATTGGGACCATGCATTGAAACAATAGTACATGGTTGGACACAGGTTGAAACAATAGCTCTGTGGCTCCATGACCCTACTATAGGGACCATGCACTGAAACAATAGTACATGGCCGAGCACAGGTTGAAACAATAGCTCTGTGGCTCAGATCCCAACGTAGGGAGACTATATACTAAAACAATAGTATATAGTCAAAATCCATGCTGAAATAATAGTCTAACATTTCAGAACCGACCCAGACCTAGACATCCCCGAATTATGCGCCTAAAACCACGTGCTTAATTCGATTGCACGTAAAACCACACACATGCAATCAATCCCCTTTCAGACCAAACTTCCTTTCCCTAGACCACCTCGAGACTTGATTACGTGCCTCACATAAAATGCACGATCGGATTGAGCGCCCCACCACTGGCGCGCAAT
Organism: Chloranthus sessilifolius; assembly: GCA_021018995.1. NCBI lineage: Eukaryota > Viridiplantae > Streptophyta > Magnoliopsida > Chloranthales > Chloranthaceae > Chloranthus > Chloranthus sessilifolius. The sequence goes on along the minus strand of CM037584.1, from coordinate 101,141,211 downwards.
TGGCCTACGCCCGACCTAGTCTTACAGTCCTTGACCCCCAAGCTTCTTCGATTAAACGCTCCAAATGAGACGCCTAACTAGATTGTGCACCCACAACAAGCACATAATTAGTCTTAACATTGTTAGACTAGGTCGCTCGCTGAGCAAGTCAGCCGGTCACTCACTGAGTTGGTGATCGACTCAAAGTGATTAAGCACAGGGAGACCGGCGCGTAATTCAATTAAATACCTGAAATAGGGCGTTTAATTAGAAAAAAACCTATAAAAGCCTTTTTTTTAATTCAACCAAGAGGTTGGACGAAAGAGGCTAAAAATTTCACAGAGAGAGAACGAATTTTTTTCGGGATTTCGAGACTAGAGAATTCCGAGAACAAACCCATAGAGAACATGGCTATGATTTTGAGATTCAAGCTTCGAATTTTTGAGATTCCTCTCCGCAGCCCCGACCTTAGGTAAGAGTTTAGTTTTTAGTTTCCGACTATAGTTTTTTTAGTTCTTAGATCTAGGTTTTTTTTTGTTTTTTCTTAGTTTAATTATTAACATTAATTTTTAGTTTTTAGACTGTAGCACCCTTTTTAAACCGTAATTTCCAATCTCTAGTTCTAGTTCTCCGAATTTAGAACTAGTCCTTAATCTGACAGCCTAATTCACCGACCATAGACTTTAATTTTATTCTAAAATCTTAATCTCTAGTCCTATCATTAATCTTTGCTTCTAGTTCTTAGTTTCTAGAACCAGTCCTTAATCATACGGTCTGATTTTCTAATTTTGGACCCGAATTCAGTCCTTAAAATTTTAAATTCTAGTTTTAATTCCTTAGTTTAATATTTCTAAAACCCCAAATATTAATTTAGTTTTCTAAAATTCTAGTTTCATAATTTAATTCATTATGATAATCCCGAAAACGACTCTAAAAATCCAAAAGTACTATTTTATAATCAAAAATTTAATTTACTTCAATCTCAGCCACCTAATTTTCCCAAGGGAGCTTACGGAGGGTACTCAGGAATGAGCCCAATCCTCCTTAGCATAGAGGGCCCAAAACCCCTTTTCCTTAAATTTTTAGTAGGATTAATTCATTGCTTTAATTAGAATTTTAGTAAAATTAATTCATTGCTTCAGTTAGAATTTTAGTATAATATAATTTATTGCTTTAATCAGAATTAGTAAAAGGTATTTCCTTTATCTCAATTAAATTGTAGTATAGTTAATTCATTACTTTAAATCATATTTTTTTAGTAAAGTTAATTCCTCGACCTGATTAGAAAATTTGATAAAATTATTTCCTTTATTTTAATTAGATTTTTAGTAGAGTTAATTCATTGCTTTAATCAGAATTTTAATAAAATTAGTTTATTTGTTTTAATTAGATTTTAATAAAATTAGTTTATTTATTTTAATTAGATTTTAATAAAATTAATTCCTTTGTTTTAATCAGAGTTCTAGTAAAATTAGTTCTCTATTTCAATCAGAGTTGCAGTAGAACTAGTATACTTGCTTTATTTAGAATTTCAGTATAATTAGCATGCTTGATTCAATTAGAACTCCGTTAGAATTAACATACCTACATTCCTAGTAAAATTAGAACATTTAAATTAATTAGACTCCTAGCACAATTAGGAGACTAATATTAATTGGACTTCTAGTAGTATTAAGACACTAAATTAATTAGACTCCAAATAAGACCACAACTAGATTCATAATAGAAATAGGAAATCTAAACCAATTAGAATTACATTAATAACAAGGAAAGAAAAGGAAAACTAAACTATCTAAATTATAAGAAGAGCCAGTGCTGCCGACGTTCGTAGGCGGATGATTCAGTAAAGAAGTAACCCACACCCGCTTTAAAGCGTGATCACTGACGTGTTGCAACGTCGTTAAATATCTACAGCTGGCAATCCCAACCAACTAGGAATCTTCTTAGAAATCTCTCCTTTATTTTTAACATTCCAAACACCGCATTACTAGAGTCCACTTAGAAAGAATTGGGCCACTGATTCAACGGGGACCGAGAGGAACCCAGAAAAAGCGCGCACCAATAGACTGGCGATCACGGTGGGACACTTTTGCCAAACTCTTTTTTTAGATAGTTAGGTTTCATTTTATTTTCTTGTTATTCTTTCCCTCCCTTTATTTCGAACCCTTTTAAATATATGAGTCTTCGTCAAAGACTCGAGATGTCTGACATACGAAGAGTGAGTTTAGGAGACCCACCATTGTGGGGATATCATGACGACTCATGTACGAAGAAGAATCACTTTACAATTTCAGCCTACAACAACCTGAGATTAACATGGTTGGCGAACAAGAAAATCCCTTCTCTACCCCTCACACCGGTAACAATCATGATGGGAGAGATGGTAACAGTGGACAAGACCTTACTGCTTAACAAATTGTAGAGCTCAGTATTCAACAGATACAAAGAGGAGATGACGACTCCAAGGAATTGCTTTGAGGATTGGCTGCCGCATATGGGATCATTAGGACACGACAATATTCAGAAGAACGAGAATAACAGGAAAGGCCACCGCCTACCCGAGCACGGTGTCGGCCCGTGCCATACCATTGAGGCAACTTGCTCACACATTCTTTAACAAGGACTCTCCAGGCAAGGTTGGCTCACGGGATGCTCCAAAAGACAGTACTATCAAAATTGAAGATCTCCCTAAAATGCTCGACGAATACATGGCCAAGAGGGAACGCCCTGGTCACTCATTTGGATTCAAAAAATTCTGTCGGGACATTGAATTTAACTTACCAATAGGATTTAAACCTCCAAAATTTATCAAATATAACGGCACTGGAAATCCGAACCATCACTTGGCCCTCTTTTGCAATGATTATCGACCCATACATGATAATCAAGGACTTCTCATCCACTATTTCCAACACTCATTAGAAGGAGAAGCTCTAGATTGGTTCGCGGGACTCCCACTCTATAAGATAGAAATATTCGATGATTTAGTCAGTCAATTCCTAGACCAATACAAGCATCTCATCTAAGAGACAGTTAGTCTCAGCGATCTGATGGTGGCAAAGCAAGGACCCAATGAAGAATTCACCGACTTCGTCGCTCGATGAAGGAAACGCGGTGCCAGGATCGGCACTTCAATGAAAGAGAAAGACTCGGTTGATATTATTATTGATAATACTAGGGAACCGTTGAAGAGCGCACTTGTCATAAGTGATTGCCCAGACTTCACTGCACTCCACTCTCGGGCATCCCGACTAGCGCGACACATTAAAGGTGGAGACCTTGCCCTATCCATAGTTACGTTGAAAGTAGGCTCTTCCAATGAATTAAAGTTAAAAAATAATAAGAAAGCCTCAGGAACTGAATAGGTCAACATAGTTGTAAACTAAGGACAAAACTCTGGAAACGGGAACTTCCAACCGCAAAATTTTAGGCAAAATCAGAATCAATAATGATACATGAACCAAAACCAAGGCACTAATCAACAAAGATATGCAAACCAAAACCAAGGCCAAAACCAGAGTCAGGGCCAATACTAGAACAGGAATCAATATCCCAACACCTATAATAACCAAAATACGACACTGATTCGACTGGCCCACCGCCGAACTACAATAACATACCCCCACTGTAAAACTTTAACCCAGCTAGAGGCCCCTTCCAGCCGAGGCGGGAATACTATCCTCCTTTACCTGATATGATCCCCAACATTTTCCATCTCCTTAACACTCAGAATCTCCTCCGATTCTCACTGGAAAGATCCCGACCATGGCTGACAAATCTAGACTATAGTAAATACTGTGTATTTCATCGATATGCAGGACACAATCTAGAGGACTGCTGGGTCCTCCGAGATGTGATCTATGACATGAATGACCGAAACCAAATCAACTGGGAGGCGCTTAGGAGTCCTAACCCTAACAATAACCAATTCCAACAAAACTTAGGGATCATTAATAACCCCATGCCTAACCACAATCAAGCAACACTAGCTCAGGTCACCATCGTAGATCTCCCCAGTCAATCGTCCTTCTAGCCCTCCACCGTAATCACTCACATCCAACCTTCTAATACTTTCGCCACACCTACGAGAATTTCTTCACCCTCGCATCCCTTGTCCTTGGTCACTCGAATCGCCCTGCCAAGCCTCCTTATCCAAAATTTACCCAGGTATGAGTCCACTCTTTTAGGGCCCGAAGACCATTCCTCCATAGTCACCCACCAGAACCTTTAACCCATTCAAATCTTGAACCAACACCAATGCCGCTCCCCTTGTCTGATTCTGAGCTCGAATATGGAGATCATGTTCTTCAAATTATAGCCCAAATTGCTGCATGGGTAGATAGTGTCACTCGAAAGACTCCAAACCAAGAAAATGAAATAACAACCGAGTGTTCGCTAAACATAGAAGAAAGCGAGTGAGAAGAACATCCTGACTCGTGTGAGACACTGGTCTCTGCTTTCTTAGAAGAAGAGGATTACACACAGTACCTCCCACCTTAGAGCAACACCGTACGAGTACGTGCCCCAACCTCTAATTTCACTCACTTCACAAGCACATCAACATCGAGTAGCACCGGATTCGGTCAACAATCGACTTGCCCAATTCTTAAATCAGGAACCAATTATCCACCTCCACCCTTCCCTCGAAATAAGGATTTTACGAACGCACAACCACCAGAGGGGAACGTGTGAGAAAGAGAAGTTAACTTGCCACCCCCACCTCATATTATCCCTCCACCAATCCCTGTACCTCAACCACTCCAACCACCTGCACCTAAGGCTCATTGGAAAGGCAAAGAAATAGCACTGAGCCAGGGCAAGAATATGACCTTCTGCGGCATCTTCAAAAGATCCCAGCTCAGATATCAATATTGGAACTCATCAAGAAATCGCCTGACCATCATCGGTTGTTGATAAGGACACTTAAAGACACACAAGTGTATGAGGACACAACATTAGACGAGCTTCATCAAATTGCCTTGGTCATGGCGCAACCCCCAACACTCACTTTCATGGATGTAGACATGCCTAAAGAGTCCCTCCACGAAATTGCAGCTCCCATATACCTTACGGTCATAATCAGAGGATCTCCGTACCCCATGTGTTGGTCGATACAAGAGCAGGACTCAATATCTGTCCTATCACAACATTAAAGACAATCGAATACACGAAGCAGGTTGTAATACCCTCGGCACTATCACTCATAGCTTATGACGGCTCGCATCATTTCATCAAAGGAACTATCAAACTACAGGTCCGCCTCGGACCTGTAACGAAAGATGTCACTTTTCATGTTTCTGACTCCACTAGTACATACAATCTTATCTTAGGAAGAAAATGGTTAGAGTCAATGAAAGCCGTTGCATCCACATACCATCAATGCATCAAATTCTCGTATGAGGACTCTATTGTATGTATATATGCTGATGCACCCCTCTAGGAGATAGACACTAATTACGCTATGAGTATTCCGACAGCCCATGATTTCGTAGTGAATACAAGCCACATTCAAAAGGCTCAAATCCCTAATGAGACAACCATTGCGGAAGTCCGTCCCCCTACCCCTCCTAGTTCTCCCCCAATGCGTCAACAAAAATTAATGAGAAGAGAGGTTGGCCCTGACCTCGCCAAACTCTACAACATCAACCTAACCATGACAAAAGGGTGGGACCTTATGTATCAGCAAGGGTACATCCCCCACGCCAGACTTGGTAAAAACAAGCAAGGTCACGTTGGACCTGTTGTCCCAACGAAAATATGCAAGCACATAGGGTTAGGTTACCAATAGGACGGCCCGCAAGCCGACTTGTTCCCTACCTCACTGAAATGGTCTCTATATGACCACTTCATCTATAGGACCACTGAGAAAGAAGATGTACCAAGGCAGAAGGAAGTGTCCTTCACTAGATCTCAAAAAGCAAAAATTGAATGAATGGCTAAAGCATTCAATGATTTAACCAATCTGAATGATGATATTGGTAAACCACTCGAGGGAGTTAAACCTTTGTTTGACACTAAGGAGCTTACAGAAGAGAGAAAGAAAGAACCTTCAGAACTCGAGCCGTAAATGGGAGATTGGGAATCCACTGACGACGAAGATTTTCACATAGCTGCCTTGCAAGATGATGAAGGGCACTTACACTTAACATGGGAAGAGGATGATACCCCACCACGAAATCTTAGCTCGCATAGCATCTGCCTCGGCCTTGGCCTTAGGTGATGGGAATGCCCGTGGAATTCCCCTTATATCGCTCACCCATACCAACCCCGTTGTTGGGCATGCACCAGCATATTAGAACACTTCGCTAACTGGGTCCAACATTTCGCAATGGTAGGATCAAATGATTTAGACTTCGTAACGATAAAAATAAGTAATGACCGACCAACTCGACTACCGGCACAGGAAGAAGAAAATCCTGATGGCCATCCGGTCGACTCCAAAGAAGATAATCACATCACTCTCATTGAGTTTGAAGAGGAATTCGAACTAGACGCTCCTCCATCCCCAAACATGCCACAATTCCAAATATTCTGGAAATCTCTCGAGGAAGAGTGACAACCCCCTCTGAGCGTTGACGAGGACTACTAGATAGACCTTCCTGCACTCGAGTTAGCAGAGTATGCCAACCAAGGACTTCAGGTATTGTCACATCAAGAAGACGAGTTCGATATCTGCCTTGACTCCAACCCAGAAGGATGGGAATGCCCTTGGTGATCTCCCTGTATTTCTCACCATTATCAACCTCGCTGTCGAACATGTGTACTCATCCTAACATACTATGAAGTTCAAGTGAAAGAGCTCACTACCCCCGAGGATCCCTTCGAAGGTCACTCTCAACAGGAAGAGCAACTATATTATAACTCAGAAGAGGATAGTTCGATCGATTATGATCTCCAGAGCTTCTTCGAAGATGAGGCAATCAATGTGAAAGAGGAAATTCGAACGTCAGTGCCACTGTCATCGGCGTCGCTTATCCAAAAGATCTCATCAGATGAGGACTAAAAAAAAATTCCAAATTCAAAACAAGTCCACATTTCTCGAAGAATCGCCCGAGCGGCTCCAAAAGCCGTCTCGCTTCCTCAATTAGAGGAACCAACTACCCCGACGCCTCTTGAGGTGACCAACCCTGTACAATATCTACTATCAAAAATAAAAAAAATAGAAAAGGCAGAAAATCCTAAAAATTTAGAAATATAAAATCTAAAAAAATCAGAAAACCTTATAAAAGAAAGGAAACCCTTTGTCTCGAACCAATTTTGTGGCCAACAAGGAGACTTATCTCCTAAGACTTCTGTCCCCTCTCCTCACGAAGACGCAAGGCGTCCAGGCTAAACAAGCCAGTGATCATAGCAGACGAGATACTTCATGACTTTGAGAAAAAGGATCAATAGCCTTGACCTTCATCTTACCAAAGATCTCTCAGTCATAAATTGTGTCGACAAAGGGCTACCTTTCACAAAACCGAATCCCCAGTGTAGCAATTTTGTAGTATATGAGCTTACCGAGGATGAAGAAGAAACACCAGTCCCCGAGGAGGCGCAAGACTTCCAACGGGTTATCAAGCATTTCAACAAGCAAATCTAAGCTGCCGTGGAACCTACAGAAGAAATCAACATTGGCACTGAAGAGAAACCCAAGAAACTACTAATTAGCGCAACACTCAACTCCAAGGAACGTCAACAAATCATACAAGTTTTATGAGAACACCTCGACTCCTTTGCGTGGTCCTATGAAGATATGTCTGGTTTAGACCCAAGCTTAGTAGAACACCGTCTTATCTTAGAACCAGATGTAAAACCTGTTAAGCAGAAACTCCGTAGGATGCACCCGCAAACCGCCCTTCAAGTTAAAGAAAAAGTTGACAAATTACACAAAGCCAAGTTCATTCGAGTCGTCCTCTACCCCAAATGGGCCGCCAACATAGTACCTGTTGCTAAGAAAGACGGCAGAGTACAGGTTTGCATTGACTTTTGAAATCTCAACTAGACATGCCTAAAAGACGACTTCCCACTTCCACACATTGACACTCTAGTCGACAACACCACTGGACATGAGATGCTATCCTTTATGGACGGTTTCTGTGGCTATAATTAGATCAAATTAGCAGAGTTTGACCAAGAGAAAACTTCTTTCACTACACCATGGGGAACTTACTGCTACGTCGTCATGTCTTTCAGGCTGAAGAACGCGGGAATCACGTATCAATGCGCATTGATGGCTATTTTTGACAACATGATGCATAAATGTGTAGAAGTCTACATTGATGACATATTAGTGAAGTCCCAAACACGGGTAGGACATGTTGAAGCACTCCGATTGGTGCTACAAAGAGCTAAGAAATATCAACTAAAAATGAACCCAAAGATGTGTTTTCGGAGTCACTTCCAACATTCAGACAAATGCGATCCTTTTTATAGATTACTTAAAGGAGGAACTGAGTATAAATGGGACGACCAGTGTCAGCAAGCCTTTGACAGTATCAAAAAATACCTTCTTAACCCGCCAATACTATCGCCACTAGTTCCCGAAAGACCCCTAATCCTATACCTCTCAGTGAACGACAAAGCAAATGGGAGTAATTCTGGGACAATATGAAGAAGATGACAAGAAAGAGAAGGCTATCTACTACCCTAGTAGGACGATGGTCTAGTTCAAATGAAAATACACTCCAATGGAGAAGACCTGCCTTACGCTGGTATGGGCTTCAACCAAATTACGGCACTACTTCAGAGCATATAAGATACTAGTATTAGCTCGAATGGATCCTCTGAAGTATGTATTAGAAAAGCTCGCAACATCAAGAAAGATCACTCGCTAGCATATGCTCTTGCAAGAATTCGATATCACTTACGTCACGCAGAAGTTGATCAAAGGACAAGCAATCACTGATTACCTTGCAGATCTCCCACTACCGAGTGATGAGCCCATACATGTAGATTTCCTTGATGAAGACCTACTTACAATTCATAACAAAGAGCCCGATAAGATGTCATGAACCCTTTACTTTGACGGTGCTTTAAATCACAAAGGAAAAGGCATCGGGATAGTCCTCCTAAGCTCGAAAGGAGTTGTCATACCTAAGGCTTTTCAACTAGATTTCCCTATCACTAATAATGTTGCAGAATATGAAGCTTTCATAGCTGGACTACGAGCAACACTACAATTAGGTGTTAAATAATTAAAACCATCGGTGATTCCAAGCTAGCAATCTCGCAAGTTATAGGAGAATGGAAAACTAAGGAAAGGAGACTAATGGCATACCTAGAAACCGCTCAATATTTGGTAAAGAAATATGAAAGAATCTCTTTCACGCACATCCCTAGATTAGAAAACGAGCTCATAAACTCCCTTGCCACGCTAGCCTCGGTCATTCAAATACCCATTGGACAAAATACCAAGACCTTCTTCATCGAAAAGCTGACAGTACCTACTCACGAGGTAGCATGGACCGTCAAGAGAGAACTACCAATCCTCCCCACCGGCACAGGACCAAAAGAAGCAATCACTCTAAAAAAGCACGTCAAGTCAAAAATCAAAGTCGCTATATTCAGATTTAAAAACTCACCAACTGACGATGGACAACCATGGTATTTCGATATTTGGAACTTTCTGAAGCATCAACATTTCCCTCCATACACCACGAAAATCGAACGGAAGACTATAAGGAACCGATCCGCCCAATTCTGCATACTCGGCAAAATACTATACAAAGAACACTTCACCAAAGGAGTATTACTACGATGCGTCACGACCACCGAAGGATAATACATCATCCGAGAAGCACATGCCAGTACCTACAACACCCACACTGGTAGATAGAGACTCACCGATCAAATCACACGATAAGGTTACTTCTGGCCGATAATGATAAGAGATTGCCACCTCTACATCCAATTCTGCAAGCAATGCCAAGAACACACCGCACTTATCAAAGCTCCATTAGTTGCATTGAATACTATGACCTCGCCATGGCCATTTTCGATGTGGGTCTTCAATATCATCAGACCTTTCACAGACACGGTTGGGAACACTCACAAGCATGCGTTCATACTTACGACAACCAAATACTACACCAAAAGGGTAGAAGCTGAATCCTATGTCAGAATCACCACTTCAACACTCATAAGGTTTATTGTTTGGAATATTATCACCAGGTTTGGAGTACCCAGGATGTTCGTCACCGATAACGGACCATAGTTCATCACAGAAAAGATAAAGAAGTTATGCAAAAAGTTCGGTATTGATCTATGCCACTCATCACCATTCTACCCTCAAGGAAATGGACAAGCAGAAGCTATGAACAAAATGCTGATTCGAATTCTGAAATGCACAGTAGAAACAAGTAATGGAGCCAATTGGCCCGAACGACTACCAGAAGCACTCTGGGCCTATACGACCTCTATTCGTACGACCACTAGCCAAACTCTCTACCTCCTTACCTACGGGATGGAGGCAGTCCTACCATATGAGATACAACTACCATCCTTGTGGATTCAACTTGATGATGAGCTATCCTTAGACGAGAGGAGAATTTCCCTACTCGCGTTGCTAGAGCAGCTCGATGAAACACGTCTAAGGGAAGCTGATCATGCTCAGGTAAATCAGAGGAGAGTGGCCAGAGCTTATGATAAGAAAGTCCTTGAACGAACCTTTAATATTAGAGAATTAGTCTTGATGAAAATCAGGCCTTCCAAGCATGCCCAACCGAAAGAAAAACTAAAACCGAACTGGGAAGACCCTTATGTTATAATAGCCGCATACCCTGAAAATGCATACAAATTGGCAAGCCAAGATGGGGAAGAACTCCCTAGCCCTTGGAACGCCATATACCTTAGAAAATACTACCCTTAGCCCTGTGATCATTACATCTCGTGTTTAAATACTTATACTTACCACCCCCGTAGTTGTCACAACCCATTCATCGATCGTATGTCATTAATTCTCAGAATATCCTTAAGACCTCCAATTTATTATCCACTTTCTTATTCAGGCAACCTGATAAAAGGACTAGTGACATACCTAGCCTCTGTCAAAAGTATAAGTAACACCCAATCCTCATTTCCCCTTTTCCCGCCATTGGAGGAGACATTAGAGCAAAAAAAAATGAAGATGCTAGGTTCAATCAAAACTCATTATTCTTGTGCTAGCAGGATGCTTTCAAAAATAAATATATAAAAAAATATTGAGTGAGAGCATTACGACGAATGAACAAGTCAATGAGCTCAGGGAAGCATAAGCAGGCCATGAGGACATCTCTGGTAACTTTACTAAAAGTGTATAAGCAAGCTGCGAGGGCATCCTTGATGTCCCCACACTACTAGATATCTTCGCAAGGCAGGGGGGAGGAGGATAAACTCTTGCTAACCATAGAATGTGAGATCTTTATGGTATCGAAATATGACGAAGAGCTTAATCATGGCACCCCGTATCACTCTGAGAGAAGGATTGTTACTCATCCCTTTCGCAAAGCGTTAGATACAAAACTAATCTCTACATCACTGAGCCTTACCTCTCTTCTACTTTTTATTTTATTTTCGGATGATAAATCGAAAGCCTTATAGGATACTCCTAAGAATAAAATTGAGAACCGATGAATGATGATTGATGCAATCACTTACTATACCTACCGTACTTCTCCCTAATAACAATGGGATAGGATGACCGACACCTTAAGGTAGACCCCTGTACACAACTGACCTAATCGAAGATATCTCCCCCAAGACGATGACAGTACTAATAAACTCTTCTTCAAAACTAACTCACTCAAATACCCATGACCTCTCATAGACCCAAAAGTGCTCATCTCAAACCCAGAAAAGCTCCATTGCATTTACACGCTGGGGCATTTTTTTTTGGATCAGAATGAGAATCACCTTAGAAGCGCCGGCTCATCCACCAAGGAAGACGAGGAATAACGAAGTTACTGTCTGGAGAATGCTACCAAAGACACTATATTGTCGATCCTACCACGCTCCTACACTGGGATATTTTTATTTTTTATTTTTTTATTTTTATTATTATTCTAGTTATTTGTTTTCCCTGTTGCATTATTTTCACTCAAAAAGAAAAAAAAAAAAAAAGAAATGAAAAAGAGCAACATATCCATCATTTATTACTAGACCTCAGTCTGAGATACTCGCCCTCCTTGACAAGTAGCAAGGGGGAGAACAAAAATTATTGATAGCATTACCTTTACATGTGCAGATACGAAGCAACCTTCAAACCACCACCAGGCCAGCTCTGAAAGCATCCAAGTCCCGATGACGGTTGATGGTGCTAAAGAAACTAAAAAAAGCGAAGGACAAATGTGAGAGGTAACTAAAAGAAAAGGAGCCAATCAGGTACATCTAAACCAATATATATAATTTTATTTTCTTTCTTTACACTTGTCACTAGGGGCATACCCCCTGTATATACAACACACAGACAATGGACAAAACGGAAAATACACATGCACCCCTACTCCGTATGCTGCCGCTAGGATGGCTGATCACCGCTGTCCCCAGTATCATCAGCTCTGAGGTCTACAGATTGATCCTCCGAAAACACAATCCCAGCACCTGGAGTTTGCGAAACCTCAGACGACGTGGCCCCGCTATAGAATCCCCCTCACTCGTCTGACTAACAGATCACCTCAATCAAGAACGAGGAGGGTACCTCGCGAGAACCTCATGAACGATAGAATCCTCACGAGCATCACTCCTGACACGATCACATGATGTGTGACGAGACTGCCTGATTGAGGAACCCGTGGCCCTCAACTCTGATCCATCAAGCTGGCCAACCAACCTGCGCACTCCCCGCTCACTCCTCATCAGACGATACTGCAACCCATCTAGGGACGCCTGCATCTCTGCCCGCGTCATCCGATGCGCCGCCTCCAACACCTCAATCTGAGTCTTCTGTGCGACCATCATCTCAACGAAGAGGTCATCGCAACACAGAGTGTTTCCAAGGATCCATCTTGCCTCAGGAGTGGCGGCGCTCGTGTCACCACTAGGCGCGCCTCCTTAAGGTGACGAACCTGCGTAGCTAGACCAAGTCAAAGAAAACCAATGCACATATATACGAACATAGAAAAAAATTGAAAAGGAAAGAGTCATACCAGATCCGTCCTCTCCCCCAGAAGTCACTCAACCGTCACAGAGGTCACTGGATTATCAGACGGTACGGAAGGAGCAACAGACATATGTAGCTGTAATGCGAAAATGAACAAATACATCATATAACACTACGATGATAGATAAGCTATGAACACAACAATTAAAACATACCTGGGAAGGAATAAGAGCGGACCCTTGAGGGGGAGCCTCAAGAGTGGAGTTCGGAATAGCCTGCACACAAAATCAAACAAAACAACACAAAATATGTCAGAACAAAATAAAATAAAATAAATCTAAACTGAATTACGCTAAACTAGAAATTATACTTGACTCTCAGGGCGTAGAGAGGCAGCAGTCACCTCCCTCGTCTGAAAGTCCTCGGCAACTCGACGCTAAAATACCAACACAATGTTAATAAACTATTAAGAAAGCAAAAAAATAACACCCAACGAACTACTAAAATTATACAAACAAGTCGAAGGATTGAGGAAACTTACCCAGTGATCCAGCTCAGCCTGAAGCTGAGCCATCACTAGATCCTCCTGATTTGAGGAAGCAACTGAAGATGGATCAAATGTCAGAGTGGGACCTCCAGCACCAAGCTCGGCTCTCTACGAATAACAATAAACATATCAGTTGGCAAGCTCATAATGCTAACAATTAACAAAATCATGTTCGTATAGACACTTACCAATCGATCGATCTCAGATCATAGGCTGGCCTCCACTCCCCGCCGGCCTGTTGCTGACTGTGTAGCAACCCGATCATCGCCACATGACTGGCGACCTCGGCCTCCCTCTTGGACTGCTCAAAATAAAATGACACACCACGACTATATCAAAATGACGGGAAGACTAAATTAACATGACACATAAGTAATTAAACCAATAAACTAACTCACCAGGAGCCATCGGGTCTCCGCTAGCCGAGCCCCTAACTCATCCTCCACTCCCCTAGCCTGAGCGGCCAAGGTGGCTAGGGAGAGCATCATCTCCTCATCAGGACGAGGGGCGCACCCCATCTGCTCCATCGCCGATGAAGGGCATCTAATGCCCCCCGCACACTTGGTGTGAGATGGCCCTGCTCCAACTTGACCAGTCTCTCCCTCAATGCAGACGTCGACTTCGACGCGCCTACAGTAAAAGAGCCACTCCCGTGAAAGGGATGTGTGAAGAGGTGCCCACCACCCAATGCCCTAAACCACCTCACATACTCTCGCACATCCACCTCGTCAGGCGCCCCTGTCACCCTGGTCCCCTAGCTCTAAAATTAGCCATTTGAAGCGCCATCCACTCTGCAATGTTCCGGCCAGGGGGGCCGGTCATCCTCTTCGCCACCCTGTGGCGTATCTCTGAAGGGACTCCCTGAACTAGCCCCAGCTACCGTACTGCCCCAGATGCTCGATGAAGGGCATCTAATGCCCCCCGCACACTTGGTGTGAGATGGCCCTGCTCCAACTCGGCCAGTCTCTCCCTTAATGCCGACGTCGACTTCGGCCCACCTACAGTAAAAGAGCCACTCTCGTGAAAGGGACGTGTGAAGAAGTGCCCACCACCCAATGCCCTAAACCACCTCACATACTCTCGCACATCTACCTCGTCAGGCACCCCTGTCACCTTGGTCCCCCAGCTCTAAAATCAGCCATCTGAAGCGCCATCCACTCTGTAATGTTCCGGCCAGCGGGGCCGGTCATCCTCTTCGCCACCCTGTGGCGTATCTCTGAAGGGACTCCCTGAACGAGCCCCAGCTGCCGTACTGCTCGAGATAGGTGGATCCTCTCCACCTTCTCAAAATAATGGACCCATATGTCCACGTCAAAGAAAGGCTAGCTAGACTGAATCACTGGCACAACAGCATCCTCCCCTTCCTCGTAGGTCCTCCAGATCACCTACAACCAAACAAGCAAGCCAACTCGTCAATGAAACCTTAGACTCCAAAGCCCAAACAGAACGAAACAAAATGTGAACACAATGATATATACCTGCCCCGCATGCATGTCCTCAAAAAGACCACGTGTGGTCTTAGGATCCGAAGACCAATGACGACCCTGTAGCGCTTCCCTCCACACATGCATCCACAGAAACGTGAACCTCACCTCCAACGGAATACCCGGGGTGAAGAAAGGCAAAGTGATCGTATGCCCAAAACTAGAAAACACAAAAAGAAGAAATGCTAAATAGCTACCCCCAAAAGACTAAGAAAACAAAGACGTCATGACACATATTAACTAAAACTCACCTGGAGGAAGGGAAGGAAACCTCCGATCGTCGCGATGCCCCATCCCCGACGATAAAGCTGCTCATAGAGATGCGCCAATTTGGCTGCACCCCACGCATAGGTAAGGACCCGATCCAAGTCTCTAAGAGTCAGTAAAAATAACCCGGTGACGCATCCTCGAGTCGAAGAAGAAAAGAGTACCGCATCGAGGAAGTGCAACAAGAACACTCGAAGCACTCTAACCGTAGCCAACCCGACTCAACTACGGGCTCTCGACCCACCACCACCACACAATGCGCCTGATAAGACGTCCTCGCCTCCAAATGATGCCTCGGAGGGATGAAGCCACTAGTGAATGTATCAAAGAACCAAGTGACTCAAACTACACCCAGCCCCGATCCACTCGACCTATATGGCACACCCAAAATCTCCTCACACACCTTCAAATATGCTCCAGTCATCCGCCCCATGATCAGCTCACCCTCGAAACAAAGACCGGTGATGCGGACCCAGTCCTTTGGAGTCGGCAGTAACATATCCATTGGAAAGAGGAGCGCTTGATGCTCCTCCCTCCACCTCTCCAAGATCGCCGCACTCAAACTATGATCAACCTGAAAGGGCTCCAGCTCTAGGATCGGCTCGAAGTCGAAAGACACCAGTCACGCTCGCTGAAACTCCAATAAGGCATGGTACCAAGTATGAGACTCGGTCCATGCCGAGCTGATAGCCAACTGTGGGGGCTCCTATCGAATAGAACAACGAGCAATAAAAAAATAATGACAATAAGACTAACACACATACCTATGACGAGAGATAGACAGATCTACCAAGAAGCTACTGAAATATACTAAAACACACAATGACAATTCAAACACACAAAACATGATAAGAACAACAAAACATAAATGTGACCTGTCGCTAGATGCG
Organism: Chloranthus sessilifolius; assembly: GCA_021018995.1. Taxonomy (NCBI): domain Eukaryota; kingdom Viridiplantae; phylum Streptophyta; class Magnoliopsida; order Chloranthales; family Chloranthaceae; genus Chloranthus; species Chloranthus sessilifolius. The sequence continues at coordinate 101,124,984 of CM037584.1, read as the reverse complement.
GTCATGATGCATGAGTGAGCACATAATCAATAATCAATGTAGTTTCGACATGAATTAGAAGGGTTTCTAGATCCTAATAAGTCTATATTAGGGCTGTCAACGGGCCGATTCGGGCCGAGTTTTTGATAGGTCTCTTTATGTTTTAGAATAAAAGTGAGGCCCGAACTCGGCCCGATATCTTATCTGGGCCGGGCCCGGCCCGCCCGATTATCAAATATGTGAGCCTGAGCCTGACCCAAATAAACCCGGCCCGGTACTAATTGAGCCGAAACTCGGGCCGGGCGGGCCTTTTATAGTTTTTGTCTTATATTTTTTCTATTCGGGCCGGGTTTGAGCCGGGCAGGCATTTTATGAGTTTTTTCCAATAGTTTTTGCATTCGGGTCCATGCTTGAAATTTTAACAAAAATTCCCTAAAATCATTTTGTTTCAGGACCATTTGAGCCTGACCCAAAATCATTGAAATATAATTTAAATGACCCAACCAGAGGCCCATAACCTCTTTCATATATAACCTATTTTATATTCCTAAACCAGTAAACCATATTTTACAAAATATACATACAACCAGAGGTCTAAAACATACATAATTATTTTATATTCATACAAGACCCAATCAAAGGTCCAGAACCTATTTCATAAAAAACTAAAAGACCCAAACTCAACCTATTTCATACAAGACCAACCTGAAAACCCAACCTGTAAACCAAATTTTAGAAACTATATACAATACAAACCGGATATAAATTACAAAAAATTAACTATGCTAATAATGGTAATAATGGTAGCATAAATTACAAAATATTAACCATATTTTAGAAACTCTCAAATCCTCTTTAAAAAAATTTTCTATGTTTATCTTCTCATTCAACCATCCTCTCCTCAGTCCTTTTTTGGTCCATGAAAATCCTCTTCTTCAATAACCTGTAAAACAGAGAAAACAAAAGAATTATAACTTGTACATTATATAACTGATCAAACTCACCTCAATATAAATGATAAAACTCACCTCAAAAGGAAATCATATTCCGTCATTCTCATCAACATCGACAACACCACTATATTCATGACATATCAAATCTTGACCGCAAATGAACATTTCTACCGTTTTCGGATGTAATGAACTCCTAGTTTGATCAAGCACCCTTCCCCCGGTGCTAAAAATTGATTCCGAAGCAACTGTGGAAAGAGGAATTGCTAATATATCCTGCACAATTAGCGAAAGAACCGGGTATGTAGTTGAGTTACTTTTCTATCATGTTAAAATATCAAACTTTTCGGTTTGAGGCTCTTGTGGGCTCTCTAAATACAAGTCTAATTCAGACATTATTCCTAAAGTGGCCAGACCTTTACGCCTACCTATAGACACCCCCATTTATCCTTCTCAGAATATACTTTTTTATTCGGTCAACCTTTGACCTTTAAAACCCTAATATGGGAACCATACACTGAAACAATAGTACATGACTGAACACAGGCTGAAACAATAGCTCTATGGCTCAGATCCTAGCGTAGGGAGACTATATGCTAAGCAACAGTATATAGCCAGAATGTAGACTGAAATAATAATCTTGCATTTCATTCTAGAGACCATACCCGAACAACCCCGAATTACCTGCTAGAAACCTAGCCTGCAATTCGATCACGCGCAAAACCACAGCGTGTGATCAGTCCACCTTTAAGACCAAACTTCCTTTCCCAGACCGACTCGAGACTTGATTACACGCTAGAAACAAGATGCGTGATTAGATTGACCGCTTCACCACTAGCGCGCAATTGGCCTACACCCGACCTAGTCTTACTGCCCTTGACCCCTACGTTTCCTTGATTAAACATTTCAGGTTAAATGCTTAATCAAATTGAGTGTATGATAACATGCACGCAATTAGTCCTAATTTGTTAGGACTAGGAGACTCACTGAGCAAGTCAGCCGGTCGCTCACTGAGCGGTGACCGACTCAAAGCGATTAAGCGCCGAAATCCAGGCGCGCAATTCAAATAAACGCCTGTAAACAGGTGCGTAATTGAAGGAAAACCTATAAAAGTTTTTTCTCTCTCGAGAGAGAGGAGGTTGGACGAAAAAATGCTAGAATTTTCGAGAGAGAACGAGTTTTGAAACCAGAGAACTCCGAGCACAACCCACATAATTTAATTATGACTTCGAGATTGAAACTTCTAATCTTTGAGATTTCTCTTCGCAACCCCGACCCTTAAGTAAGGATTTAATATTTTAGTTTCCGACCGTAGCTCATAATCTCTAGATCTATTAATTTTTAACTTTATTTTTAGTCCTAGACCGTAGCACCCCTTTTCGGACCGAATCTTCTTTATATCTGGTTCTAGTTCTCTGTTTCTAGAACCAGTCACTAATCCATTGATCCGATATACCGATCTTAGACTTTAATTCAATTCTAAAATCACGACTTACAGTCCTATCATTATTTTCTAGTTCTAATCCTTTGATTTAGAGCCAGTCCTTAATCATACGGCCCAATTTCTTGATTTCAGATGTGAATTTAGTCTTAAAAATTTAACTTTAATTTTAGTTTCTTATTTCAATACCTTCAAAATTTCTAAATATTAATCCTAGTCTTACAATTCTAATTTACAATTCAATTTGCCCCTATTATTCTGAAATCAATTCTGAAAAGCCCAAAAATATTACTTTACCATTCAAAATTTAACTTTTTTTCTCTTTAATCTCAGCCACCCGATTTGCCCAAGGGAGCTTACGGAGGGTACTCGGGAATGAGGCCAATCCTCCTTAGCATAGCGGGCCCAAACTCTCTTTTTTAAAAGTTTTTTTAGAATTAATAAATTGGTTTAATTAGTTTATATCTAGACATAATTGATTATTCACATTAATTAGGCCTTGATATAATTATTAGAGTGTTAAATTAGAATTTCCTTTCCATTAGTTTTGTTAATTGATTATTCCAAATATGAATTATAGGAAATCTAGTATATTCATGATTAGTTATATTTTGCTATCATCCGTCAATAATTAGGGTCGTAGAAAAATCAGTCCTTTTTTTTATTTCTGTTGATATTTAAATAAGAAAATTAAATTTATTGCTTTAATTAGGCCCGTAGTGAAAATCAGTCTTTTTATTTCAATTAAAATTATAGTCGAATTACTACAATTGCTTTAATTAGAATCCGAGTATAATTAGCATGCTTAATTTTAATTAGAATATTATTGAAATTGATATATATGCGCTCCTAGTACCAATAGGAGGCTGAAACTGATTGAACTTTTAGTAATACCAGAACCTTGATGCTCATCGGACTCTTGATAGCATCAGAACACTAATATAACTCACTTTAATAAGCTCACACAATCAGAGCATAATAATAATAGAATTGGGAAATCTAAACTGACCAGAATTATAATTACAAAGGGAAATAAGAGGAGAATTAAACTAACTAAACTAAGGAGAAGCACTGCTGCTGACGTTCGCAGGCGGACAATTTAGTATAGAAGTGACCTACACTTGCTTCACAGCGTGATCATTGACGTGTTGCAGCATCGTTAAATATCTGCAGCTGGCGATTGCAAACAAACTAGGAACTTTCCTAGAAAATTCCTTTTATTTATTTATTTTTATCATTTCAAACACCGCATTGCTAGAGTTTACCTGGACAGAATTGGAGCCACTGATTCAATAGGAGCCGAGAGGAACCCAAAAAAAGCGCGCACCAACAGACTGGCGATCGCGATGGGACGTTTTTGCAAACTTTTCATAGATGATTAATTTTATTTTATTTCCTTATTTCCTTTCTCGTCGTGTCGTTTAGATTCCTTTTTAGATATATAAGTCTTCGTCAGATACTTGAGATGTCTGGCATACGTAGAGTAAGTTTAGGAGACCCTCCACTGTGAGGATTTCATGACAACCTCGCATACGAGGAAGAACCACCTTATACCTTTAGCCCACGGCAACCCGAAGTTAACATGTCTGGTGAACAAGAGAACCCCTTCTCCACACCACACGCCAGTAATAGCGATAATGATAGAAATAATAGCTCTGGACAAAACCTCACAACTCAACAAATCGTAGAGCTTAGCATCCAAAGAATACAAAGAGGAGGTGATGACTCTGAAGAGTTACTTCGAGGATTGGCTGCTGCATATGAAACCATTAGGGGACAACAAAATTTGGAAGAGCAAGAGCGACAAGAAAGACCACCGCCTACCATGAGTACGGTGTCAGCTCATGCTGCGTCATTGAGGTGGCATGCTCACACATTCTTTAACGACGATGCATTAGATAGGGCTAGCTTGTGGATCGTGCCAAAGGAAAATACCATTAAGATGAAGATCTCCCTAAAATTCTTGACGAGTACATGGGTAAGAGGGAGCGCCTTGGTCATTCATTCGGGTTCGATAAATTTTGTAGGGATGTCAAATTTAACCTGCCTATAGGATTCAAACCGCCAAAATTTACCAAGTATAATGGCACGGGAAATCCAAACCATCACTTAGCACTCTTTTGCAATGACTGTCAGCCTATATGTGACAACCAAGGTCTTCTCATTCACTACTTTCAACGTTCATTAGAAGGGGAAGCTTTAGACTGGTTCACGGGACTCCCGCTCTATAAGATCGAAACCTTTGATGATTTAGTTGGTCAGTTCTTAGACCAATACAAACACTTGATCCAGGAGACAGTCAGCCTTAGCGACCTGATGGCCACCAGGCACGGACCTAATGAAGAGTTTGTTGACTTTGTCGCTTGATGGAGAAAACTTGCTGCGAGGACCGGCACTTCAATGAAAGAAAAGGACGCGATTGACATTATCATCGGCAATACTAGAGAACCATTAAAGAGCGCGCTTGTCATAAGCGATTGCCCCTACTTCACTGCACTTCAGTCTCGGGCATCCCAACTAGCACGGCACATTAAAGGCGGAGACCTTGCCTTATCTATCGTCACGTCTAAAATAGGCTCCTCTAGTGAATCCAAATAAAAAAATAATAGAAAGCCTTAGGAACTAAACAGGTCAACACCGTTGTTAACCAAGGACAAAACTCTAGTAACGGGAACTTCCAACCGTGAAATTTTGGACAAAATTAAAATCAACAATGGTATACCAACCAAAACCAAGGTGTTAATCAATAAAGATACATGAACCAGAACCAAGGCCAAAACCAGGGTCAAGGCCCATACCAAAATAAAAATCAATACCCCAATACCTATCAAAACCAAAACGCAACACAGAATCGACCGGCCCACACACCGAATTATAATAATGTCCCCCCACCACAAAACTTTAATCCAACTAGAGGTCCCTACCAACCGAGGCGGGAACATTATCCCCCTCTACCTGATACGATCCCTAATATCTTTCAATTTCTTAACACTCAGAACCTCCTCCGATTCTCACCAGAAAAACCTCGCCCATGGCCTACAAATCTAGATTACAATAAATACTGTGCGTTCCATCGATATGTTGGACATAGCTTAGAGGAATGTTGGGTCCTCCGAGATGTGATCTATGACATGAGTGACCAGAACCAAATTGATTGGGAAGCATTGAGGAATCCTAACCCTAGCGACAACCAACCCCAACAAAACTTGGGGATTATAAACAACCCCATGCCTAATCACAACCAAGGGGCACCGGCCCAGGTCACTACCATAGATCTCTCCAGTCAATCCTCATTCCAACCCTCCACTTTAATCACTCGCATCCACCCTCCAACGCTCCTACTACCCTTGTGAGAGTCTTTTCACCCCCACATCCCTCGACCTTGATCACTCGCATCGCTCCGCCAAACCTGCCACCCTATCCAAAATTCACCCAGATACGAATCCACTCCTTTAGGGCTAGGAGACCATTTCTCTATCGTTCCCCACCAGAACCTTTGACCCCTCCAAATCTTGAACCGACACCCTTACCACCTTCCTTGTCTGATTATGAACCTGAGTTTGGAGACCATGCACTTCAAACCACAGCCCAAGTCACCGTGTGGATAGAAAATGTCACTTGGAAGACCCTAAACCTCAAAAATAAAATAAAGATTGAGTTCTCACTAAACATAAAGGAAGGCGAGCGAGAAAAATTCTCTGACCCGCATGAGACCCTAGTCTCAGCATTTTTAGAAGAAGAGGATTACACGCAGTATCTCCCGCCTTGGAACGGCGCCGTGCAAGCCCTTGCTCCAACCTCTAATTTTACTCGCTTTACAAATATATCAATGTTGAGTCACGTTAGGTTTAGTCAATAGCTGATTTGCCCAATTCTCAAGTCTAGAGCCAATTACCCACCTCTTCCTTTCCCTCGAAATAAGGATTTCATGAATGCGGCACAACTAGACAGGAACGCAAGAGAAAGAGAGGTTCACTTGCCGCCCCCACCTCACATCATTCCTCCACCAATTCTCGCACCTCAACCACTTCAACCACCCGCACCTAAGGCCCATCAGCCATACAAAGAGATTACACTCGAGCCAGGGTAAGAATATGACCTGTTACGGCACCTTCAAAAGATCTCAGCTCAGATATCTATATTAGAGCTCATCAAGAAATCTCATGATCATCACCGATTGTTGGTAAGGACACTTGAGGACACACAGGTAGACGAGGACACGACCCTAGATGAGCTTCATCAAATTGCCTCAGTCATGGCGCAACCTCCAGCACTCACGTTCACCGACGTGGACATGCCTAAGAAGTCACTCTGTGGGAGTGCCACTCCTATATATCTCACAGTCATCATTAGAGGATTCTCTGTACCTCATGCATTAGTGGATACTGGAGTAGGACTCAATATTTGCCCGCTCACAACATTAAAGATGCTCGAATACACGGAATAAGACGTCAGGCCCTCGGCCTTGTCACTCATAGCTTATGACGGCTCACGTCATTTTTTTAAAGGGACTATTAAACTCCAGGTTTGCCTTAGACCTATGACCAAGGACGTCACCTTCCATGTTTCTGATTCCACTAGCACCTATAATATCATCTTAGGAAGAAAGTGGTTCGAATCAATAAAGGCCATCGCATCCACGTATCATCAATGTGTCAAGTTCTCATATGAGGACTCCATCATCCGTATATACGCTGATGCACCCCTCCAGGAATTAGACACTGATTATGCAGCAAGCATAACAATGGCTCATGATTATGTGTTAAACACAGGTCATATTCAAAGGACTTGAATCCCAAAAGAGACAATCATAGCGAAAGTCCTCCCCCCTACCCATCCTAGTTCTCCCCTGACGTGTCGACTAAAGTTGATGAGAAGAGAGGTTGGTCCAGACCTTACCAAGCTTTATGACATCAACCCCACCACAATCAAGGGATGGGATCTCATGTACCAACTTGGATACATTCCTCACACCAGACTCGGAAGAATAAGCAAGGTCGTGTAGGACTTGTCATCCCAACGACAATATGCAAGCACATAGGGCTAGGTTACCAATTAGACGGTTCACAAGTCGACTTGTTCCTTACCTCACCAAAATGATCTCTATATGATCACTTCGTCTATGGGGCCACTGAGAAAGCTAATGTACCTAAGCAGAGAGAGGTATCCTTCACTAAATCCAAAGAAGTGGAAATTGAACAAATGGCTAAGGCATTCAATGAGTTGACAAACTTAAAAGATGACATTGATAAACCCCTTGAAGGAGTCAAACCCTTGTTTGATCTCAAAGAGCCCATAGAGGGGAGGAAGGAAGAACCTCTCGAGCCTGACCCGCAAGTAAAAGATTGGGAATCTACTGATGATGAGGACATCCACATAGCTACCTTGCAAGGAGATACAGAACATTTATACTCAATGTGGGAAGAAGTTGATGCCTCACAAGCAGAGTTTAGCTCGTATAGGGTCAGCCTCTGCCTTGGCCTTAAAGGATGGGAATGCCCATGGGATTCCCCTTGTATCTCTCACCCATACCAATCCCGTTGCAAGGCATGCACTCACATATTAGAGCAATTCGCTAGTGGAATCTAATATTCTGTGATGACAGAAGTGAACGGCTCCGACCCTGTAACGATGGAAACAAGCAACAACTCACCGACTCTGTTATCGACGCAAGAAGAAGAGAATTCTGATAGCCAATTGACTGACCCAAGAGGAAATACCCATGTCCCACTCTTAGAGTTTGAAGAGGAGTTTGAACTAGACACTCCTTCATCCCCAGATGCACCACAACTGTAGATATTATGGAAATTGCTCGAGGAAGAGTGACGACCTCCGCCAAGTGATGACGAGGACTACTGGATAGACCTCCCCGCACTCGAATTAACAGAACAAGCTAACCTAGGACTTCAAGCCTTATCAAATCAAGAAAGTGAATCCGATATTATCGTCGATTCTAAATTTGAAGGATGTAATGCCCTTGGAGAACTCCTTGCATGTCTTACCATTACCAGCCTCGTTGCCAAGCATGCGTACTCATCCCGACATATTATGAAGATTAAGAGAAAGAGCTCCCTCCCCCCGGGGATCCTTTAAGAGACTCTCCTTCGTGGGAAGAGCAATCATATCATATTTTTGAGAATGATAATTCTATCGATTACGATCTCCAGAGATTCTTTAAGGAAGAGGCAATCAATGTGATAGAGGGAATCCAAACTACAATACCCCTATCACTGTTGTTGCTTCTTAGTGTGCTTGATTTATTTGTGTTTTGAAAACAGGTTTGCAACTGCTAAGTTATAATGAATCTAGAATATTAAAAAGAGTGAAGAAATATCAGCACAGATAGAAGCGAATTAGCCTGCAAGATCAGGGCCAATTGTAGCAAGTTTTAAATGTAAGTGAGTAAAAGATCGTCCACAGGGAATTGATTTAAAATTTAAGATAAACCTCCAGATCTGAGCTACCAGATCTGGCCTCTGATCCTATCTACAAAGCACATAAGATGGGAGGTTGAATTTGTCACGTTAACTAAATGATAAAAGTAAAGATTTAAACTAAATGATAAAAGTAAAGATTTAAACTAAATGATCCAGATCTGAGTTGGGAAAACGTTTGAGGTAAACTTATACAAAGAATGGAGAAGTAATATCTAACTTTGATTTGACCCTTGAAATCTAATGAGAATAACTGCAGCTCAACAGAGGTGATCCAATCTTCATCTGGCTACAAGCACAGATGTAAGAGTGATAAATCTAATTTAAGGATTAGGTTTAAGCTTATGGCTATGGTCTGTCCACTTTAATGGCCACAAACCATCCAACAGTCTTTAATCCAAAGCCTTAGTTTAGAACAAGAAGCATCACTACAAATGCCGTGAGAGATTAGGTTACCAACACTAATTCTCACAGGATTAATGAATCAAGGGAAATTGCATGCAAAACAATGAATCTAAAGGAGTCTAATGTACTGAGGAGATCGGAGGGAACCCTTGACATGAGTCCAATGGAGAATGCATAGTTTACAGCAACCTTTTAAAATCCACCATTACAATTACAGAGCGCAGCTTAAACAGCTCTCAGATTTGTAGTCTTGAATACAACTCTCTTTTGAATTACAGAAATGTCTCACAGCTCTCAATTGCAAGTCAAAGTGAAGCTATTACAGGGATTTCAAACAAACTGTCTGGCTGGGAAATGGGGGGTTAGAAATGAAACTCAAAATCTGGATACCCAAATTGGGCAAATGGTTCGTCTATTTATAGTTTTCCCTAAGCCAGCTCAGATGTGTATCAACCAATCAGAATTGGATAGATCTGTATCAACCAATAGGAGTCGAGCACCAGGATCCAGATCTTACGTCGCCAATCGAAATGCTTGATCTAGTTCAGCCAATCAGGAAACAGAGGCATCAATTCTGCTATGTAATTCAAAAATCTGTTTGAGCTTCTAGAAGTTCCCGCCAAGTAATTTCATCTTTGGGTGTTCACATGGGGTGGAATATGCCTTTGGTTCGTGCTCAGAATCTTCCGGAATGTCCTTGGGTTTTAAAATGCATTGGGACGCATGCAATAGATTACTGAATTGCCCTTGTTAAAGAATAGAATCTCCATAATACCTTTTCGCAGAGCTTAAGGGTCTTTTCGGAAAGTGCTGTGACTTCTGAAGCTCTTTTCGCACAGATTGGAGACCTTTTCGAAAAGAACTGTAACTTCTGGAGATCTATTCGCAAAGCTTGGGGACCTTTTCGCAAAGGTCAATCTTCTCTTGAGGAGTTCAGATGCTCTTGAAAGCTATGCTGAGTTTTAGTCCTTTTCACGAGTTCAAGGTTCTTTCTGAAAGTAGTGGTGTTCTTTGCGAAAAGAACTCTGTAGTGCATTTCTCTGTTCGAATTGTTCCCTGCTTCGCCTATAGGTCTTTGCCTCTTTACTTTAGACCTTTCAACAGCTGATGAGGTTGTTTCTTCACTTCCTTTCTTTGGACTGACATGGATTGTCATCTTTTTGGCACTTTTAAGCTGCTTTTATGGTTAAGCTTTGTCTTTATTGTTAGCTGCAACATAGGCACTTAAAGCACTTATTTAGTTCTCTCAAGGGTCTATCAAGGCTCAGATTAAGGGGTGAAAAATGGTATTTTCCAGTTCTCAACACACCCCCAAACCTAAGCTTTGCTAGTCCCTGAGCAAAGACAAAATTTAAAAATAGAATGAAAAGCCATCATTTTTTGTAGAACACGATTGCATTAGCATATACAAGCCTTTTAAACCCCTAGGTGATCCCTAGTGGAGGTAGAAGTCTCTGAGGGTTTTCGGTGAAAGTACCCTAAACTTCTCCAATAAATCGATTAAGATCAATGCGAGTTACTGTTAAAGCAAACTTTCATCCAATCAGTTATTCACACATCCATCGGTCGAGGTTGTAAGAAGATTTTCAAGAAAACATCAGTTCAAAACTAAAATTCTCTGTAATTCCTTTACCATTCACTCGATTGGTGTCAAAAGTTTTACAAGAAAAATTAATGAAAAGCTTGCCTTCTATTTGAAAATTCAGTTTTGATGTTACCCCAAATAATTTGATTTCAAACTCAACTCTCACCAAGGTTTTCACTCACCATGCAAATATGAGGTTGCACTATTTCACTGACTCAAGAGCAATTCGGTCCTCAAATAGGAATGTAGCGAGGAGCATAGGCATTGCTTTTCAATTACGAATTTACTACTTTTTCACCATAGATTACACAAATCCTTATCTCCATGTGATGACTCAATCCATCATTGATCGATGGGACTTTAACTTGGGTTGTAATGTGGCTTATGGGTGAAATTTATCAAGAATAAAAGGGTGGAATGGAGTTCAAAATTGAGAAGTCACCAAGGTAAGGAGGTGATAGACACACCTTCTTCAATTGACAATTTCATCTTCTTTGAATTTTGAGCCAAAGTGGCCATCTTTTCTCTTTCTTTTCAAACTTCCAATGAAATGCCTTTTCCTTTTCTTTTTTTTTTTTTCAAATCAACATTGGACCTGAATACCACATTTCTTCACGATACATCATTGCCTTCAATTATTTTTCTTTTTTCTTTACCAAACTGTTATCCAACTCACCTTTCTTCCGCTTTCTTTCCTTTACCTTCGAATTCTCGGTGAGGGTTAGGCTAAATGAGGTTGATGAGGTTTCAAAGAAATCTTGGATTTATAAAGCTCAATTGGGGTATATCAAGGGTAGTTTCAAAAGGTTGGGCTTTTTGAAGTTCAAAGTCAAAAGGAGGCCTTACATCATGTCTTTAATATCATGATTCTTTGTCAAGATATTTTAACTTGGATATGTGTAACTTCTAGTGAAAACAACCGGTTCAAATCCCTAGAGCGAAAAAATCGCCAATTCATACCTCCAAAGAATACATTTCAGGTCCAAATCTCACTGGGTGTGGTTTTCTATCAAATTCTTGAGGTATATCATCACTGCTTTCTCTTTTTAGGTTTACTAAAACATCAATTTTCTTTTGGAAATTTCCTGACATCCACTTCATGAAAGTATTAGAATTTCACTAGAAATTAATTTTAAAAAGTTTTAACTTCCTCATTTTTTTAAAAAAAACAGGTGTGAGATTACTTCATTTTCAAAAATTCTGCCTGATCATAAGCTGCACCAAGCATTAACTTATGTTATTGCCATACACATACCCCAAACCTAAGATGAACATTGTCCTCAATGTTCTAGACAATGAAACGAGGGCGCAGGATAAAAGAAGAAAGGAAAACTAAGGAAAAAGCGAAAAAAATTTGCAGCAGAAAATAAAGAAAATAACACTGAATATATGAGCAGGAAAGGGAAAAAAAATGTTATATAAATATAGGAAATTACTGATAAAATAGAAAAATAACAAAACTAAGCTAGAACTGCTATAAAATAAAATCTAAAAACTGAATATATGATCAGAAAAAGAACTGCAAAGCAAATGGAAGGAAACTAATGCTAATAACAGAGAACAGAAAAGCAAGGTAAGGGAATACAAAGTTAAAAAAAGAAAAGAAAAGTGTTGATACAAAAAAACAGAAATTGTGAATGCAAAATAGGAAAACAAAGTTATAAACTAACTATACTCACGAAAAACGAAAATCAAGAAACGAGGACACATTAACCTAAGAAAGAAAAAAATCGATCTAAAAGCGAATTTGAAACTAAAATTCCTAACACGAAAATCTAATGCCAAATGATACATCCTAAGCCCAAAGAAACAAACCCAAAAGCTGAGATACTTATGAATCTAAGTGAAAAATGATTAGCAGAATACAATGAAAAGCAAGATTCATAAGACTAACCCTTTGTTGATGATGTGTATGAATAAAAAAAAATAATGAAGCATGGGAGCACATATTAAAAAGGGGTTCACACACAAGACCCATTTATGATGAAGAAATCTCAAGGAAAATAAAATCTGGCTCCATTGTATATACAAAGCAGCCTATGATCCACTACCCATTATCCTACATGATTCCTAAAAAAGAAAAAATGATCTCAGCAGGTCCAGATGGGAAAAGTGGATGCAAATGGAGAAAAACAGCCCATCCGGAAGATATCTATATATATATATATATATATTTGTTTTATAAATTTCTTCTTTTTTTTTTTTTACTTGTTTTGATCACTGGGCTCAACAGAGCCCTTATTTACTCTTCGAAAATAATGAGAAACAACTCAGAGATTTTCTATTTGTGTTTTCATTTTCTTTTATTTTGTATTTGATTTTTTTTTTTTTTTTTTTAAATCAGCATCCCTAAAAGACAGCAGAAATTATAATCAAAACAAACATTAAACTCACCAGATCTGCTGGATCTCAAGAATGTAAAAATAGAAAATGAATGCAAAGGAGAAGGATGCAAACTCAAGCAGATCTGCTCCACTTTGGTCCAGATGCTCCTTGTTGTTGGACTACCGCCCAGATCTCGCAAAAATCCAAAAGCTGCAAAGATACCTTATTGAAGTATATTGACAAAAATAAAAAGAAAAACTCAGGCTCCTGCCCAAATTTGACAAAAAGACAAAAAAGTGGCAGCAACATTTATTCAAATAACTAGAAGGCAAAGAAAAAACTCAGAAAAATAAAAAAATTCTCAAAAGAAAAGTTTTCTATACAAAAATCAGAGACATTTAATCAAGCACTTGGAATGCAAAGTGCAGTGTTTAAAGCAAAATTAAAATGAAAATCAAATCTACAAAATTGAAAAACTTAGGTCTACCAATTTTAAAATCTATTCTAAGA